>OX439142.1:110044111-111418444 GCA_949318255.1 Pollenia labialis | reverse complement strand
GAGAAATTATATTGAAAACAACAATAAAAAACGAAAATTTGTTTTTGTTTTCAATATAATTTCTCACTCACTCACTTGCTTACGTTTTCTAAAAACAGGCAGATAATATTAAATTAAGAACCCTTAAAATTTCATATGAAGAATGAGCTCCCAAACTAAAATTTTCTTGCTCAAAATTTATGTATGTACATATCTCTAATTTTAGAGTTTAATTACATTGAATGAAACTTCTTTATTTAGATTGACTTTTTTAATTTCTTATTTATTAAAAATTAAATGGATTAAAAATTTATTTTAGAAAGAATTTTATGAAAAAATATACCTTAAACACAATTTAAACCTACAATCGAATTTTGTATAAATACCGCAATTATGTATTTCGATTTAAATAGTTTCCATAATAAGAAGTTTTTTGTTTTGAAAAACTAAAATTTTTTACTTTTTTGCCCTTGTTATAAAAAATTTTAAGATTTTTCTCTTACAAATAAGATTTTTTTTCGCGAAATTAAGATTTTCCTTCCAAATCTTCTGGCAACGCTGCATACCATACAATTTGGTTTCTACGGCTATGATAATGCAGTGTTGGTAATGTGGTTTTTTGTTGTTTTTTATACCCTTTATATGAGTGGTGGAGTTTATTTTAATGTGTTTAATCAAGGCGAATTCAAATGGTTAAAATCTTGGTTTTTCAAAGGGAATTTTTTTTTAATTTTTATGTTTTAAAAACGATTGTAAAAAAATATTTACCAGTTTTAGATTTTTAAATTTAATTTATAATGAAGTTTTTAGAACTGTGAAAATGTATGTATGTACATTAGAGCGACTCAAGTTGTATGGAAGCAAAATTCGTGCTCGATGTACCCTCCTAAAAATTAACCTTGGACTTTTTTTTAGATACCATTTTAAATATTTCGGCTCCAGTTTTGACCTCTCGTGAGCTGGACCATTTTGAAAAAGAGTCTATTTTTGAATGTTTTGTTAATTTGAGATTCTGTTTCCTTAGCAACATATACAAATTGGGTATCATAAGAAAGGTCCAACTGTATATACAATTTGTACAAGGGCGATCATCCATATCCTTTTTTTTAAGGATTTTCCTGAAAAAAAACAGTTTTTTAATTTTTTGTTCGAGGATGTTTGTAATAAAAATGCCAAATTAACATATTTTAATCTTTTGTCGATTTAATTAAATACGTGTTTCCGCTTTTTTGAAAATTCGCGCTAGTTCGCGTTTTGACAAAAATGCAATGGGATGGCAACCCTTCGTTTTAAATAGAGCAATATGGGTATCAAATTTTTTCTTTTGCCAAGTACATCATCTTTTTATGTAAATAATTTAGATTTTTGCAAATTAGATGCATTTTACACGGTGCTCTGGAATATATATATAAATGGAATTTTGCAGTAACTCTAATATGATACCGGATTTAGTTTCAAGATCATGTATGGATGAAAATAGACCTAGGACGCTAACATTAAATATCGCATATCTTAAGAACTGCTTTAGTAAGAATATTCAAATTTGGTGGAGTCACTCTTATAGCAAACTTCACATTTGAAAATAAAAATTAAGGGGGAAGGCGCAGCTGGAGCAATACCCCCATAGGATGTACATATATATTAAATATCGCGTAACTTAAGAACTATCTTAGCTAGAGTCTTCAAACGTAGTTAGAGCCACTATTATAGTGAACTATACATTTTTAAACAACAATCGGCGGGGCAGAGGAAGGATTAAATTATTAAATTCCGAATATCTGAAGACAAATGCCTTCAAGCTTTATAGGATCCACTCTTATAGTAAACTACACCTTTCTTAATAAAAATTAAGGGGTTAGGTGCAGGAGGAGCAATCAATAATATATAAGTAAAAAAGCGTATGAAATTTTGTTCGCTATAGACTTCTAACCCGGCTCTTAACGTAGGCAATTAATATTTTATAATTTTTAAGTGCGGGTGATGCCTCTCATACAATGACAATAAAGATTTCTTCATAGTTGGAGTACTGTTACAGTGAAGGAGTTCCAATTTTTTTAGAAATAGCTTAGATAAAAATTTCAGAACATCTTCCAAAAGTAGGTTCAATAGGAAAAGTAGTCATGGTACCTCCCATACGAACACATGCGATTTCTATATACATATCAGTAGAGCGGGTTCTGAAAAAGCAATAAAATTTGGTACAAGATGCTTTGTTATCAATACACGAGATCTGTTTAAAAAAAATTTTACTAATTGTATTTCGATGGGGTAGCAAAGCGCGCCGGGTTAAGCTAGTATATATGTATATTAAAATGGAAAATGTTCGTTTGTTTGTTTGTTTGTATGTTGGCCTATAGACTCCTAAACTACTGAGCCGATTTTCCGCTTCACACATTTTATTGAACTTTTGGTAGAAGGATCTTCTGAGCCCCAAAATTTAAATAAAGTAGCAGCGTGGGAAGTGGTTTCCCCCATAGGACGCCAATGTTTAATATCGCATTATTATGAACAGTTATAGTGAGAATGTAGAAGGCACTCTTATGGTATACTACACTTTTAAAAATAAAAATAAAGCGGATAGGCGCAGGGGGGGAAATACCTCTCATAGGATGCATATATTAAATATCTCTCAACCGATAAAGTGGTTGAAGCAGTGTAGCGAAGCGCGGGGGGTTAAGCTAGTTATTTGATAAAAATGATTTTTTCAGAGAGTTTTTTTAAAAGCTCTTTTGTTATCTTTTCTCGACATAAGATGTTTTGATATAAATTCCACAGATATGTATAATTTTTTTTATTTTTTTTGTACAAAAGCGCCGATATCGTTATGTATTGGCGTTTTTGAACAAGAATGTTTGCAACATATGTATTTTGAAACAAGACTGTGAGCAAAATAAAAACAAATAATAATTTACATACATACATACGTACGAGTACACACATACACTTCAACACCATACGACACGTTTACGTATTTTTAGTAACTACCAACATTTCAAGTCGACCGCAACGTTTACGTCTCCGCAACATTTACGTAAGAGTAACGAGGCCTTAATAAAGTGACCTCACAAGCGCAGCTGCTTGCAGTGATTTTCTTCGTGTGTGACGTTGGCGTCATCTTTTTTTTATTTGTTTATTTACATTTTTTATAAAGGCATTTTGATATTTGCCGTTTCAATGCTAGCAACAAAATGCCTGTTGTTTTTTCTATTGTTTCATTGGTGTAGTACTGAGGTCACTTTGTTAATACATTTTTGGGGAAGCGAAGCGCACTGGGTTAAGCTAGTTAAAAATAAAAACAAATTTTCGTTTTTTATTGTTGTTTTCAATATAATTCCTCACTCACTCACTTGGTTACGTGTTATAAAAACAGGCAGTAAAGGCCCTGTTAGCCGACCGTAAATGCAATCAAATGCAATGTAACGTACCGTAACGTACTGTAAGCTGGGGTAAGAAATAATAAAAATGTAAAGAAAAACACTGCTACAAATTTAACTTTTGTATTTTGATAGCATAATCATTTTTTGCTCCGATAAAAACTTTTAGTTAACCAATACCTATACAGTAAATATAAAATGCTAGTTAACCAATACTTATCATTGAAGTTTAATAATAATTAACTAATGACTGTAAGCTTGGGCCTTAATGTGTATAGGTACTTAAACCTACTGTGGTCTTTTCAAAAACTTTCCACCTACCAGATTTGATTAACACAATAAAAATTATATTAAATTTTCATTAAATTATTTTTATGAAGAAAGGAATTTTACAATATGAAATTAATTAAAATTTATTGATAATAATTAGAATTGTGGTTATTTTGTTGAACTATTTATGGTTTTCAATCCAAATATTTATTGATAATATTTCATTCTTGACTAACATGAGTGAGGCTCGAACCCAGTCGTTTTTACGGACAGGGTTTAAAAACCCATAGCACAGTTCAACAAAATAACCACAATATTTTTCACAATAAAAATGTTTAAATGTTTATGATTTAAAATTTTTACATAAACAAAATAAAAAATACCCACTTTTCCTTTTTTTCAACCCACTGTTCTTCTAACAAAAATTCTCCAAATAACGGTGTCTACAAAAACAAATCTTTTTGTTTGCTTTTGGGTCAAGTTCAACTCCCTTTTACGCACCATTTATTATAAAGTGTTCAGTGCGTGCGTATTGTTGTTTCGTTAGTGCAATTAAAAAGTTTAAATTTAAAATAGTAAAAAAAGTGGAAATATGTATTTTAATAAGAAGTAGATTGCAGTAAAAGTGTTTTTATAAATTAAATTGTTAATTAACTTCTTAATTGTTAATAATATAAAATAAAATGAAGTTTCATCACAATAAATGTAAATTGATTTACTAAGAGTACCTATGTAAGTATTTCTCGCAGCAGATCTTAATTATGTTTCTTTATTTGCTAATAAAATTTAATTTCTAATGATTGCTTGCATTATTTTTGTGGTTTATGAAAATTGTTTTAAAAGAATTGTTATTTTTAGCAGCGCTGCCAGCAGCTTTAATAAATTATTGTTCTCTATTTAGTTTAAACTTTAAAGAGAACTTATTTCCTATGGGATGCGGAAGTTTTAATGGTTATTTAGAAGAGGGGGTACGTTTTTTTGTTTTTGTAGGTGTGGGGAGAAATGAATTGACTTAGTGAGAAGTTGAGAAGGGAATAAAATTGAAAAAAGTGCTGCTTCTTGTTGTTGCAATATGTTGTGTTTATTGTGTAAATCTTATCGGTAAATTAGTGATGTAGACTTTTGAAGAGTGTACTGCGGAGAGTACTGCAGTTGTCGTCTCACTTTTTTTGCACTTTGGTTGGAATTCCAAGCAGTGTTACCGTCGGATATTTTCAATAAGTACCAAAAAAAGGGGATATCTAAAAAAAAAGTGGCACCGAAAAGGGGATTTTTATAAAAAAAGTGGCACAACTTTTCAAATTAAAATAAGTACACCACATTATGTATTTTTTACGTTTTTTTTTTCTATTTATTATAATTTTAAATAACATTTCATAAATGGTATAAAAACCTAATAAAAAAAACATATATGTAGTAATTATATGCACTAAAAAACAATTGATCGTATTACAATAGACATACATGTATGTATACTTATGGCTCATTTGTTGCAAAAATTAAATTAAATATTTCTCTCGAGAAGTTATTTTTATAAAATATTTTCTTTAATAAATAGAAACTAGGAATTATTTCCTTCCGAAGGTTACTTTATATTATATTCAATATTTTTTATTTTTCGAATTATTAGACACCAGCAGAATGTAATGCATTTTCTGGCCCGCTACGGCCTTCGTCAGCATTCTTTGTGAATATAATATAAAGTAACCTTCGGAAGGAAATAATTCCCAGTTTCTATTTGTTAAAATTATTGAGTTAAATACATTCAATTTATAAAGTATCACTATCCACAAAGAATGCTGACGAAGGCCGTAGCGGGCCGTAGCGGGCCAAAAAATGCATTACATTCTGCTGGTGTCTAATAATTGTAAATTTTTCTTTACATACAATATACATACCTCATTGCTTTCCAAAGAAAAGCTAAGGTAAAATGTAACAAGAAAATACAATATAATAGTCTGGTAGTGTATAAAGTCATTTCTGAAAAATTGAAGGAATATGACTATTACAAAAAAGCTTTATAAAAATACATAACTGAAATTTAACTCATAGAATAAATTCGAAAAATAAAAAATATTGAATATTTTCTTTAATGTTTTGGTAATTCAAAAACGTTAAACTCGTTTTCTGCCAAACATGTTTTTTGAATTCTGACATTGTTGCAGCAATTAGAAGATATTTATGTAATTTGTTTTATATATACATTAAGTAATATATTTCTTGTACTTTTCTTTTTGAATAAATTTTCTTTGATTTATTTAAGACATTGTATTGCACAGGTTTTAAAATTTTTTTTAGAAGTTTATTTGCCTATTCCACCAGATTCTTATGTTTTTTAGAATGCTATGGCCAAATATCAGAAATCTTAAACAAAAAAACGAAAATATCACTTTTTAAAATTCGTTATATTTAATCAGTTTCGCACTTCAATACAAAATTTAAGTGCAAGTGTTTAAATTTCTTTAGTATAGGATATTTAGTTTTTATCCAAATTCGTCTATTATTGCTTCAAATTATTGCAATCAGCTTTACAAATAGAACAAAACTATACCACTCGATTTTGTTATTAATTGTGGTACAAAACATCTTCCGAAATTACAATAATTGGTGTATCTGATAAATGTGACGTGATGGGAGAAAACTGTGCTCATTTTGTCTTAAGCATTCCAAAAAATATAAGAATCAGTTAGAATGGTTAAACAAACTTTTTCAATTGGTCAGTTACATATATATTTTTTTACAATTAGTTGTTCTTAAAACGACTTCTATACTTTCGTAGAATGTCTTCACTTGGAACCCAATTTTCAAGGCTAGTATGGGAGTTATAACAAAACAGAATGAAAAAAGTATATTTTCCTAACGTAAAAAGTATCAAAAAAGTGGCAAGAATTACAAAAAGTATCACATTTGGGTGCATTTTGTAAAAGTGGCCAAATAGTATCCAAGCAGCCGAAAAAGTGGCAAATTGCTACTTTAGTGGCACCAACGGTAACGCTGATTCCAAGGTACATTCACATATAAATTTTAAATTAATAAAAAGGAGAGAAGTTTTATAGAGTAAGTTTTCATTTAGTAGTTGTTATTGTTGTATTTTATTTGAATAGTTGTTGGTGGGACATACACAGGTAGTTGTAGCAATTTCTGTTGTTATTATTTTAACATCATTTTCGCACACTTGCTTGAGTCTATATAAAAAAGTGTTTTTTATTGTATTTTCAAGGTTAAACCGTAGATAATTTTTGTTATTTTCTTTTGATGTCGTTTAAATTTAAAAGTTTGTGTGGCAAATACAAGGTATTTTACATACATATGTATGTAAGAATGTATTTATACCTATACTAGATGCCTGCAGCAAGCACTCTTACACATCATTTCAATTTACGCACAAAATGAGCCGACATTTTTTTCAACACATTTGATGAATCGTTTTGTGTTGTAACATTTTTGCTTATTATGTTTATACCTACCTACCAGTCGAAGTCATATAGGTAGGTACAATATTTTTTTGCTACATAGGTATTTATGTATGTTAACTTAGTGGCATCTTATTTTTTTACTGTTTCGATGTTTTTGTGGACAAATTTTGTTATTTTGTTGTTGTTGGTGTATATAAAATTTCCTGTTGTTGTTGTTTAAAGTGGGGTGATAATATGTTGTTTAATGGACATGGATGGTAACGTTTAAACGTTAATACCTATGTAGGTACATACATATGTATGTACATCTGTGTGCAAATGTACCTACCTATGTACCTATGATTAAATGCAATTTTCCGCAACTATTTAGGTAGGTAGGTACCTAATTGTTGAGATTTTATTTCTTTCTTAAGGTATTCAAGTAGATAGGAATGTTTTATAGCTAAACATTGTAGGTTGTTACCGAGCAAAAAATGTTTGAAGTCATAATCAGATGGTTTTTGTGGTAATAGGGAAAGACGAAGAAGATATAGGTATGTACATATGTACATTAGTGTGATGTTGTTGACACTTGTTGCTTTTGTACCCTTAATTTTTTATGTTTTTAAATATTGTTTTGTTTGGTTACAATATTATTCTGGGCGTTTTTCAGGAAATATATTTTTATTTTTTGAAGATTTTTATTATTAAAGTTTTGAGTTATAGGTAGGTATTTTTTCTTAGAACTGTTTTTATTCTATTCTAGTCAGGATGGCGATAAAATTTTTTTGGGAAATTTTTTTAAAGCTTTTTATCGTTTTTTTTTAAATACCTACCTACCTACCTACCTACATAATAAATAAATAAATAAATAAATAAAGTTTATAGGTACCTACCTACCACATTCGAAACTTATCAAAAAAATACGAATAGGTACCTACGTATTTGGTAGGTACTTTTTCGAAATTCGAACATTTAGGGGATAAAACTCGTAACTATTTTTTTGATACTTAAATGGGGGAAAAACAGTACCGAAAAAAGGAAATACGGGAAATGGTGTTTTTTTTAATAAACTTTTGCATAAAAATATTTCCACGAAGGATTAGGAGACGCTTACGAAGTAGCGGGTTAAATGCTAGTTATAGGTAGGTACCTATAATAAACTTTAATTTAAAAATTTATCATAACGTCGGCTTAATAAGCAAGCCCGTTAAATTCACATTTTAAGTAAATTGAGATTGCGCATAGAAACTAGCATAACCTCTAGCAAATACCTAATTTGAGTGTATTTATTAGGGTCGGTATACCTACAAATGATTAACCGTTGCTCGATGTAATGAAAACTCGATTCTAAAAATAATTTTTTAGTGAATGCGCTTGTCGAGTTCTTCATAATTTATAATTTTTCTAGTATCCAAGAAATACCAAATTTATCATAATTTCTTTGAAATATTTTGTTGTAAATTACCAGCAAATCAATTAATATTCAAACTATATTTTGCAAATTGTAAAAAAAAAATATTTTTTATTTAAGAAGTTAAATGCATTTGAACTTAAACTTCTGAAAAATCGATTTTTTGCAATTTTTGTCTAAAAAAGTTTAGTGATATAGGTATGTCGATTATTCATACTTTTTTGAAAGGCTTCTTCATTAGGGTAATAACTTTTTTTAATGCAAAATACCACTCCAGCACTATGTGGGGAATAATGTTATGATAATTAAAAACTGTAATTAAAAACTGTCTTTTTAAGGTTGATTTGGTGAAAACAATTTCCGCACCGTAAACGATTTTTAAAACTCCATATTATTTCCGCATTTTATTTTGCATTAGACTTCTGCAAAATGGTTTATTGTTGAAGATTACATAGAAATTTGAACAAAAACGATCTTTTTTACGACAAGAGTAACTGATTTAATGATGAAAATAAATAAATAAAAAAAAAAACTTCAACGCTTTGGGGGCGGAAACTTTTTTCACGATAGAGGAAAAGTGACACCATATTTTTTAATATTTTTTTATTCCCTACACATCTATGAGGTGGTATTTTTGATATTTGCATGTATCGGGAGATTCATCGTAATATATAAGGTAAAATCTAACCCATAAATTTGAAAGTGAACTAAAAATTTTTATTATCGGTCAAGAGAACAATTTATGGCATTTACTGTCTGAAAATGATATCATGTAAATGTTGGCCATGACTTCGTCTGAGGTGGTCCATTCGGACGGTCCAATTTTGGGCGACTCGTTCGAGTTTGTATGTCTTGATATGTTTTTAACAATTGTGCAATAGGAATACTAAGACCCTTGCTTGGTAGCCATTATATTACTAAGAAAAACAATTTTTTTGGGAATTTTCGGCTGTTTTTTGGAAATTGTGGGATTCTTTTTGCAAGTTTAAAAAAATTTCTAGCTGGTTTGTAGGTATTAAGCTTAAAAAAATGTATTTACTTGTATAATATCATTAAATTATATTAGCCAGCAAAGATTTTATTGCATAAATTATAATTTATATTGCTGACAAAAACTCATAAAGAAATTTTTTGCAGTTTTTTTTGCAAAATTTCTGCAACGAATTTTAAAATTATATTAGTTTTTGAAATCTAGACACAATTCCCAAACCTTTGATGAATAATGTGTCTACTTTGTAGTAACAATTTTTACCACTTTATTTTTCTTCTGTAGATATGAAGCACTTATTTACCAAAAAAAAAAACGTGCGTGTTAGATAGCACAATACAATATTTATAAAAAAAAAAACGTTTTGGGAATTTTTTTTCATCTTCAGTCAGTGATCTTGTTTCTAACACAAAGTTTTGAAAAATTGCAGATAGCACTATTTGCATAATAATCCTCGATACATTAAAAATTTGTTTTTTTAAGGAAATGTACCTTTATTATATAATAATAATAATTTTAAATATGATATAGCTAGTACATAAAATATTTTTTATTTAAGAAGTTGCAAATTAAATTGTGGAATTTTAAATTTTGAGTTAAAAATATGAACTTACATATGGGCTTTTCCACCGAAAAGTCTACTTTTTGTGACGTTACCCCGGCAAGTAAATAAGCTTTTATTGCAGGCCCGTGTTGTTCAAATGTTTCCCATTTTTGTTTCTTATTGTGGAGGTAGGTGCACTTTAAACCAAAATACAAAAAATCAAAAAATACAGACTAAACAAAAATGTACTGTTTTTTTTATGAAAATTAATATGATTAACAACATTTTTTCAACTTTTTAAATTTTACTTAAGATGTTTTGTCAAAATGCCGCAGAAATTATATTCATGAAAGTTAGAGATAGAGATTTAATATACTTTGCTTTGGGAATAAATGTTAAGAAACATTAAAAATATTTTTATTTCAGTTTATGACAACAAGGTTCCGGTACAAAAAAAAAATTATGTCGGTCAAGTGCCACCCCTACTGTCTCGGCAGGCTCGCAAACTGTTACCATAATTATAAATCACTGTTGTTTTTAAGCTCATAAACTGTTGCAGGATTATTACTGAACACTTTTGATTTCGACAAACACCACAAAAAAAGAACTAAAAATGTCAAATCGCACGATCTTGGTGGCCTATTCACTCCTCCTCTACGAGCAATAATGCGATTTTCTAATTTTTCTTTTAAAAGGTATATTGTCCCTCTAGCGGAGTGCCATGTGGTACCTTCCTGTTAAGGCCACATATTATCTACGTCAGAAAGCTTCGGATCATCTCCCTGTAAGGATTTCCAATTTCCATTGACCGATGATACCTCAAATTGGACGCTCTTTACATACATAATTTTTACAATTGTTAAAAACGTGTTTAAATATTTCTGTACCATTAATTGCACTTTTTGGCCATAAAAACATTCAAAGTCATCATCGGTTCTTGTTCTCAAAATTCCCCTGGGCGTAGTACAAGTTTAACACTTGCACTTGAAATAAAAACAACTGATTAACTTGCTGACATAATAGATTTTTTTTCGTACTTAAAGCGATTAAATAAAACTTGTAGAATTTGTCGCATCAAAGAATGACTCAAGAACAAGAAGTTTTACTTTCCTGGTGCAATCAGCAGTAGTTAAGTTCTCATGAGCTTGTGTGACATATGTTATACATTTTGTCAGCATTTTATTAAGTCTGGGTTCACACTATGAACGTTTTCTTTCAGAAAGTCTGAGTTTATGGGTACGAGAGGAGAAAAGAAAAGCATGTTCTCTTCCCCTCTCACCAATAAACTCAGACTTTCTGAAAGAATACTTTGATAGTGTGATCCCAGACTAAGCAGGTACGTATAGTAATTAAAGTTTGAAGTAGGGAAGTCAACAATGAAAAAAAAGTTTAAGGGGAAAAACTTTGTCAGTGAATATTATGGTTTCTTTTAAATGTCAGCAGTTTGGTTTTTAAAATAAATGAAGTAGGGAGACGTATCTGTGGTTCATTAAATTAAAAATAAAGCTGAAAAAAAATTATTAGTTTTTTTGTTCTGAAACAAATTTTCCAAAATTAATTTCACTTTTTGTTTTACAGATCAATAATTTCAGCCGGACATGAAGTATTTTAAGAATTACTTTGTCGGTAAGTGTTTTATAAATACTTTTTTTATTTATAGTTTGCTACTGTTTGTTGTAATTTAAAAAAAACGTTTAAGTTATTTTGCTTTTTTTCCTTTTTTGGAATAAATTGCAAATACAACGACAAGACTTCATATATTCGACATCCAGAAATGAATTATATATTTTTAATAACACAAAAATGTTGTTCATAACACTTGTAATAATATTTTTGTAAAGTCAAAAGAAAATATTAAAAAAAAATAAAATTAAACGTACTTGAGTAGAAAATCTTGAAAATATTACAAAAAGAAACAAGCAACCAACAAACACTTTATAAAACTTTTGCTACTTGTTGTTGCCACAGTGTCAATTTAAAGTTGTTAAAGAAGTGGTAGATAAAAACGAAGTAGTAGCATAAGTTGCAAGACTTTAGTAATATGTTTTGCGCAGTTGTAACCACTATTAAATAAACACTTTTAAGGTTTCCACTTGAATTTGTCAAGTATTGGCAGTTCCTGTTTATGAACTCAGCCAGCCAGTAATATTTCTGACACAAATGTACCAGAAGAGTTCATTAAACATGACTCCTGCGGTTTTGGGGAGTTTTAAACATAAAAATTCTTTTAAACAAAATCTTTGTTTATCCTCAAGTGTTTAACGTTTTTATTTAAAATTGTTAATATTTATGTTTTGAAATTGTTGTACATATTGATTCATATTTGCCTTAAAAATGGCGCCAACTTCGGTGTTTCTTTTTCCTTGAGTTCAAAATTTCTTATGGGGCTTTTCATTAATCATTTTTCTTCAGTCCCTTCATTAATTACCACTTTGTTGTTGCATTATTTTAAGTTAAAAGCCATTCTTTTGCTCTAAAAACCCATACGCGCTCATTTAGTTAGTAACATTTGGTAGCAGTGCCTTATTTCCTGTGTGACATGATTAACGTTTAAATGCCTATTGGGTCTTTTTTCTTGTTAATCCTTATTTTATCTATATTGCTTTTGTTTTGTACATACTACATATAAGAAAAACCCACTTTACGCCTTCTTTATTTAGTTGTTTTATTGTTATTTATTTGACGTTTTTCAAAATTTACAATTGCAAATTGAATTTTGCCATCGAATTGAGAAGGCACGAATTGAATAAATCGCATGAATATTCAACAACTATGTATAATCTGAACATCAATTGTAAAGGCTACTGTTTATTTTTTTTCATCTTTTGCGTGGGACCCTTTGGGGCGATCTTTTTCAGTTAAGCATGGATTTTAGTGGTCAGTGATTTTTCATGTTTATGTTTAAATTATGCTCAAAAAAATATGTATGTATGTATGTACATGCATACATATAATTGTGGAAATTAACTATATTATTGTGTACTTTCAGCTATCTCAAAAAAATATATCGTCATCTTAAATACAAATGGACGTAACTACACTTTTATTTTTAATTCAAGCAAAAAAACGTTACAAAATCAATCATATTAATAAGGTTTTTTTGGTGTTTGAATTTCTTTAATAAAGTCGCCATTTTTTTTGCGTCAATATGTAGTTTGACAAAACGCACCATAATAAATTAAAAACTCAATCTCGAATTGTGTGTAGTTACGTCCGCTTGCATTTAAGATGACGACATGAAGTGTATAAATAAAATTCCTAATTTTACATTTGAGTTACAATCTGATATTAAAAATCTATGTAAATTACATAGATTCTTAGATTAACGGGATTAAGAGCGATTTATTTGAATAATTTTAGCGATATGATAGACACAGAAAAAAAATCAGTGTAAAATCATCAAAAACAAAGTTGATTTTACCGTTTTCGGTGGTGATTTTGCTTCATAGTTACTTCATGTTAATTTAACATGATTTGACAATGCGAACATTTTTTTATTTTAAAATAACTAAAAGTCAAGTTAATTTCACATTGCAGTAAAGTAAGAGCAAAATGTCATTTATATTCAAATAACAATGCAAATCACATTGAATGAAAGTTATTTCAAGTTGAAACAACGTGAATTTCATGTAGAATTAAATTGGTTTGAAGTTGAAATAACAGCGAGAAGAAGCATCAGATTCAATATATGTATTTATTTAAGAATAATATAAAGCACTTACCCTAGTAAAACATGTTCCACTTATTTTGTATTCCCCTCTGGTAACGGCAGCATCAGCAGAATGGTCCGATACAGGTTTCGTCATCATTCTACTTTGAACACTTGATGTACTATTTTACTAAATTATTTTAAATTAAAGAATATGGGAATTGTCTTTATTTTATAACATATTTTAAACATGAAAATAAAAAAATGTACATGCTTAAGTATGTACATATGCATGTCAATTTAACAAGATAAACTTTTGATTTTAATATAAAACAGGTTTTTATGTATTCAGTATTGAACAATGTTATTTTAACAGTGAATAATATTAAATAAAAATGATTTAAGGTTATTTTAATATTTTTCATTTAAAATTAATATGAAATAATGATACATTTAAATAAAGGGCATGCTTTTGCAGAAATTTACTATGATTCTCAATCAAAATTTTTTTTTAATTTGGCCGTTAAAATGTTATATAATTAACTTTCTGACCTCATATCTTGAGTACCTCAATTTTTATTTTGTTTTTATTATTGTTTTATTAATTACATTGTAATGTTTATGTTATCTTGTATCTAGAGCATAATAATACGGAATAAAACCATAATAATAGGTAATAAAAGCGTGATGTAATAATAATTCAAGTTCCTATTTCAATCTTCAATTCATTTTTTAGTATTGAACCATTTCTTTTACTTTCTTTGTAAACAAGTTCCCTTACGTATTTTTATAAAAGTTGTTCTCATTAATTAACAACAAAATTTACTATGTATTATTTATATGGAGCGGGATCCCGGAAAATTTAAAAAAACATTCCTGCTTTCCCGGGAATCAAAAAAGTCCGGGGAAAAAACTCTAGTAATGTGTAATACGGGTAATTAAATCAATCATAATAATTTTTTCTTTGTAATTTCTTTTTTTTCTGTTTTTTTCAATCATGAATTCGGGATAAAATCAACTTTATATTACTTGAATCAAGCTCGTTTTGAGATTGATTCAATCTTAGTTTTGCTTAAATCAATCTCATTTTCGGATTATTTCAAGTACGAAAACGGGATAGAATATGGATAATTTTAGTATTTTGGGTTTAAAAATCCGTACTTGAATCAATCTTTGTGTACTTGATTCAAGAAAATCCGTACTCACCGTACTATTAATACCGCTTCGGATTGATTTTTCTTTTGACTGTAAAGACTATACTTTAACATTTTTATATATTAAAAAAACTGTTTTTATTAAAAATAAAAAAAATTTTGTCAATAAAGCCAATAGTGGTATATATGAACATTAATCTTTTAAGTAAATATTCTTGAACAATTTTACCAGGGTCCAAATCATCGCACACGTGTTCGAATGGACTTTCGTATCGAATAAAACTTCGTGACGAATTAAAAACGGGATTGCGTCATTCGAAAGCTTTCGAATCGAAATTTGTTTAAAATATGTAATAGATTTTTATGCTTGTATAGTAATGACATAAAGACATATAAATCAACAGTGTTAATAGTGTACTTTAAAACAGGTGACTTCGGCTTAGTGGTTTTCAGCGCATGCCAAAATAAGCAACAAAGGAACGCAAAAATTGAAAAAATTCGTAAACTATAGAAATTCGGAAAAATTTAACGAATTCGGAAAATTGGCAAAAATAGCGAATGTTTTGAATATATCAAACAAGCCACTTAATTGATTAAAATACCCTGAAACTACAAGGAGTAGTAAATATTCGATACAAAAATTTTAATTAGGGGAAATTCGCAAAACAGCGGTATAATAGCAAAGTCTGCTATTTATTAAAAATCGTTAAAGCTGTAAAGAATCAAAAAACTTACAATACAAAAATCGGTTCTATCGAAAACTAAAATTTCCAAAACTGAATGTTATTATTTTTCTTCTTATTGCTGAAAAATGTTTAATACTTACATTTTTAACCTTTTTGTTGAAGAAATCTAATAATTTTTCCCAAAAACACCCGTATTCAAAACAAAAATTTAGTTACTGCATATCCCCTGATGAAGGATTTCTTATTCAAAACACTTCTTAATAAACTATGATTATCTAATGATGAAAGACTTTTTAACTCCTGATTAACTGCTGTCAATTTGTTATTTCTATAAATTGAATTCAACTTAAGCAGAGATGTACAAATTTTTCTTAATCGGGCGATTTAAAAGTGTTTTGAATAACCTCATGACTAAATGGTGATTAAGCTTAATTAACATTTTGGTTGCTCACTCCATGAGCGGAGTATAGTCGGAGTACACAAATTTTCGTTTTGAATACGGCTGAAAGTGTATAAATTGTTTGTAAAAAACAATTTAATGTTTTAACGAAAGTTGTTAACCTATCGAATGACATTTCGAGTAACGGCATTCGATCGACAACTCGTTATCGAATGGCATAATCTTAAATTTCGATAGAATTTCGATCAGTCACTCGATCACGACTGCGACGATCTGGGCCCAGATATTAATTAAAATTTTTGATTAATAAAAGGTTCGTAACTAAAGTCAGATTTGGCGTATTTGAAATACGCCTACGACTGTTTGGTAATAGATTAAAGAAAATAAGTTCACCTTCTCTTCAATCTATTACGAAAGAGTCGCAGGCGTATTTTAAATACGCCAACCACGATAAGGGTGATTTACTCACTTACATATTATTTACTAGTGCTGTCGTAATTTTAAAAGTTAATTTTTACAACAGTTTTTCATGTTAATTTCAACTTAATAAATTTATGTTCATTGTATTGTGGCAAAAAAGATGGTGCAAAGAGAAATGCAAAAAGGGCAGCTTTCTTAAAAGGAGACAAAAGAAAACGTAAAATTTTCCGTCTCGTGACAGTTCTGTGTATTCTACGCTGCATGTTGCCACTAGCATTCCAGCTAAATTGAACGCTTACACACAGAAAAAAATCAAGTTAAAAACGTCGAAAACAAGGTTGATTTAAAATTTTTCGGTGGTGATTTTGCTTCATACGTGTTTCATGTTAATTCAACCTGATTTTATAATTGGTTGCGAACAACATTTTTTTTCTTTTAAAATAACTATAGTTCATGTTAATTTAACATTGCAGTAAAGTTAGTGCAAAATGTCATTCATATTGAAACAACAATCCGAATCACGTTGAATGAAAGTTATTTCATGTTGAAACAACGTGAATTTCATGTAGAACCTAATTGGTGTGAAGAAGCTTCAGAGACAACATATACATTTATTTAAGAATAATTCAAAACACTTACCCCTGTAACACATGTTTCACTTATTTTGTAGTCTCCTTTGTTAACAGATCAATCAGCAGAATGGCCCGATATGGTTTGCGTCATCATTCTACTTTGAAAGCTTGATGTCCTATTTAACCAAATAATTTTAATTAAAAGAATACGGGAATTGTCTTCTTTTTATAACATATTTTAGGAATGAAAATAAAAAAATTAACATACTTAACTATGTATGCATGTTAATTTAACAAGATAAACTTTTGATTTTAATATAAAGCAGGTTTTTATGGATTCAATATTGAATCCATATTTATTAATATTTTTTTCATTTTAATATTTTTTTTCATTTTTTTTATCAGTGAATAATATTAAATAAAAATGATTTAATGTTATTTTAATATTTTTCATTTAAAATTAATATGAAATAATGATACATTTAAATAAAAGGCATGCTTTTGCAGAAATTTAACATGATTCTCAATCAACATTTTTCCATGTTAATTTTACATTGGTATTTTTTTCTGTGTGTAGTATTCTATTCCAAAAGTATTGAACAGATTTTAATAAAATATATTGTTACGAAAGTTAAATTATCTAAGAATTATTTATAGTTATACTTATTAGTTATCTTGTAAGTTATAGTTTTATGTCATATTTGTAACTTAAAATTGTCATGTATAATTTTTAACACAACAGTATTACTGCCCAATAGTGTAATTAAATTATAACAGTTACGTCATGAATTTCCCAGTTATTTCTAGAAATGGTTTTAGAACATAATAAATTGTTATTACAGGGAGTTTCAGGAAAAGTCTAGAAATAGTTATGTAATATAAAAGGGGGTGACTCATGAATAATTAGTTTAGTTTTTTTGGAGACATAAACGGTCCTGTTCGTAACTAGCAATTGTGAACAAAATAATTAAAAAAGTTTGTTAAGTTGAATAAGTGTGTGTATTTATTCGGATTTGCAATTAAAAGACCTCAAACGCGTTTATTAAACGTAACAATATATTGTGCACGTCTGTAAGTAAATATCTTTCAAATGGTGCGCATTTTGTTCAAATCGGTTGACATACAGAGGAGGAAAGTGTTCTTAACTGTTTTGCCTTTACCGATTTATATAAGTTCAGATTTGCAATATGTTAATTGTTTTCACACCATTCTGGAAAAAACGCTTTATATCCACTTTATGTATTTGACTACTTTGGCATATTGGAAGAAAATAAAAAATTCTTCTAACTATTAAAATATGTACATATATATTTTTCTATTAACCTTTATTGAAATATTTTATGAAATACAAACATTCTTTCATAATATATAGTAGTATGTTCTAATGCACGTGATGAAAATATCCTGTCAGTATCAAAACAAAACTTCAAAAAGTAAAAACAAGTAGTGTTTGATATACTTGCAACACGTGCTATGAAAACAAAATCAACTAACAAAAACACGTCTAAATACACTGCGGTGCAAGTTTAAAGGCGCATGTGGTTTTTAAATATCACAGTGCAACACGAAAAAAAAACATAACCATATACGGCCCAGAAATATGTGATAAAAGACAAAAAAAATAACCCGTGTCTCCCAAAGTCATGCACTTTTTTAATGGGCCGCCAAAGATAGTAAAAAAATATACCTTAGCGCTACCTAAACGGTGTTAAAAATCATTCCTAGGAAGTTCATATTTTTTTGTTCTTTATGGCAAGAACTACAACTTTGTATCAGAGGGTAGATCAAAATTCCGAACGGTCTGCAAGATATGAGCCTAAGAAAAATATCACTATTTTGCAAAAATGACACCAAGGCGCCAAATCTTTGGGGGCCCATAAAAAAAAGTGCATGACTTTGGGCAAAACTGGAAGACACGTGTCTTTTTTTTGGTCTTTTATTACGTAGTTTTGTCCGTATATGTTTATTTTTCTCTGACTTAAAAAATAACACACAGTGCATTTTACGTTTACAAAAGAACACAAGTTTTAGCATGAAACAATAAAGTACAATAAGCGTTTCAAATTATAATTTCTAAGTAGAAAAAAATTACAAAAACTACAAAATATCAACGAGAGACAAACTAAAAAAAATTAATTTTTCTGAAATCATTACAATATAGCCATTAATCCAGTGCTGCACTCATGACCCTTTAAATTAAAATGAGTGTTAAATACATACCTTTTTTGGTTCTTAAGGGGAACATCGTGTGAAAAGAATGCGTTACACTTTTAAAATAACACATTTTTTTCAGAAAAGGACACATAGAAATGTAAATGCAGAATAAATGCAGAATATTTTTCGAAAAAAAACGCCATTAGTACATATACCCTCATTAACTACTACTGGTGGTGGAGAGTATAAAAATCAACTATCTGCCAAAAAATAAATTAGTTGTTGCTGTGGTTATTAAATAAGAAAAGTAAGTTTACAATTTTGTCACTTCTATTATTAGATGACTTACGAAATCAGATATTTTAAAATTGTTAAACTGTTCTACAAATATAATCAGCCTCTGAGAACTGCACGCGCTTATAGTTTTCCACCGCAGTGCAGTGTTCATTAATAAATGTTGTTGAAAGTTTATGGATTTTTAAAAAAAATATTTTGCAATACTCTCATTAATTTAAAACACTTTAAAACATTTTAAGCTTTTTTTTTTTAATTTAAAAAAAATAATAGTTTCGTTCTTTTTCCTCTACCAAAGAGAACTTATCCTTGAACTTGTCCAAACAAAAGTTCTTATTTATTTTTCCATTGAAACGTATGAACATTTCATTTTCTACATTTTATTTTGAACAACATTTTTCATAGAAATTATTTATTTATCCTACCCTACGGTTGCCACAGGATATAATATATTTTTTATATCGCTTGCAACACAAAGGAAAAGTAAGCGGTATTGTTAATAATTAGGTCTACCGTAAAAAATTAAGTGTTGAAAATGAAAACAACAAAAAAAAAAAGCTAAAGGGCCACAAAGTAACTTTTTAGTTCTTTGAATGAACTGGAATAGGCATATAATTTTATAGAAACATTTCTTGTTATGACTTACATTCTTAACTTCTTGGTAGGGCATTTTTAATGTCTTAGTTTAACGAAATCTTTTGTTTTTAATAAGCATTCAAAACATTTTCATTTCAACTCGTTTATTTAACTATTCAAGAATGTTAAGGTCATTATATGAGAACAATTTTTTTTAATTTGACTTCTAGTGCAATTATGTACTTGAGGGTAAATAGGGCCAAAGTTTCTTCAAGATGTTTTCTTGCCACTTTATTTACTGTTTTTCTTTTAAATGCTTGTTTGCTTGTTTGCATTAAAATAAAAGCTTAAGTTCTTCTGCCGTTATTACTAAAGTAATAATTGCTTAAAACGCACTTGTATATTTTAAGTTAAAAATATTTTTATATTTGCAAAATAAATGCAAAAAGACCTTTCTAAAATTTTGAAAATTTTACAGGAATAGAAAAAAACTATTTAATATGATAAATTGATAAATTGCATTAAACTGTTAATCATTAATTTTTCTTGAAAAACCTGCCAGTTGTTTTGCCAATTAACAATGTTGCATATGATACAAACTGTTAGTTAGGACTTTTAGCGTTAATCATTTAAGTTCTTGTAGATGGGGCCGTTTGTTTTTTGTCAATAAAATCGTTAATGTTGGTCAAAACATTCCAAAATTTATGTTTAATGACGAAATCATTAGCCGGCTGAGGTTGTTATTTTACAATGCCCATAAATGTATGTATGTTCTTTTAACATTTTAATAGAAATAATGTACATACAGATATAAAAAACGTTAATTTATTGTATCCAAAATTGGCATCTTAGAATTAAAAGAAAAAATCTTAAGATGGCTGAACTCATTTACGTCGAAAATGAAAATTTTTGTGTCGGCCGCACGCTGTTTTGAAACTACTTTGGTTTCTGCAATAGAGACAATGCCAGAAGCAAATTACTTTTACGTTTGTGACATAAACCTTTTGTAAAACAGCTATTTTGACAGCTACGCACAATTACATGTGACGTAAAAAATGTGATGTAATAAACATGTCATCTATATGTTCCTTCTTTTTAGTAAAAAAAATATCAATTTAAAAAAAAAAATTAAATAAAATTTTAATATTCTCAATGTATTTTTTTTAAACTCCAGGACTTTTCATATTTGGGCAAATCCTGCGTGACTAACAATACATTCGTACGCGTTTTCTGATTGATATATACACATTTTTTGGTCTTTCAAAAGAGATAGCTTCAACTTATATATAGTTGTTAAGAAAATAAGAGTTTGTTTAATGATTATGCATTCATATATTTACTTGTTGTTTAAATACTTGTTATAATATGTTATTGAAAACATTTTAAGTTTTGAAAATAATGTTGAATGTATTTTTATTAAATGTAAAATTGAAAATAAATTTTTTTTTTGTCTCTTTATCACAATTCTTTAAACGAACAACACGAAACTTTTATTTTATTTCTCTGCTAGCAATAGTATTAAGTGAGATTAATATGTACTTACGAACGGCATATATCATTATTTCTTAAGAGGTATTTGTTGCGAAATAATTGATCACAAAGTTTTGTGACGCACGCCACAAAATGTGAAAGTAACTTTAAAAGTTGTAGTGTGTTTTCCTTATTTTTAGCAAATTTTGTATCATAAGGTATACAACATCAATTCCTAAAAGAAAGCTGAATATTAGAGAATTCTTAAATCACTTGTTCGCAGCCAAACAATTATGTGCATTTTTGACAAAGCCGTGAACCCTTTGTGACGCACGCCAGACAACGCTCGCTAAAATTTTTCCAGTAGTATATAAACCCAATTTTATTTATATTAATGAATATCAATTTTTTTTTAACGATTTTAAATTTTTATGAGTCTGCTGTAAGTGTTATTTAAAGTCCTAAAGCACCTAAAATAATGTTAAATTCATGTATGATTTAATAGATCAGGGGTTTGGTAGTATTTCATTAAAAAAAATAATTTGAAACATTTTTGGTTGGTGGATTGTTTCTGGGATTTGCGCATATAGGGCAATTTCATATGTGACATTTGATACATTTTGCGTTTTTTTTTGTCTTATATTTCGATTAGTAATTTTTTTTAGTATCAATTTAAACATGGCTATGAAGCAGTTTCAACTATTATCCGATAGAGAAAAAAATGGCAACCACTGATAGTTTGAAATATCATTTATTTAGTAAAATATAAACGTGACTGTCAGTCAAGAATGAAAAATTATCCATAAATTTTAATTAATTTCATGTTGTAAAATTCCTTTCTTCATAAAAATAATTTAATGAAAATTAAATTTGATGAACTTGAGCCTATTTAAAAAATATCAAAATTTGAATTAAAAACCATAGAACAGTTTAACAAAATAACCACAAAACTAACTTTTATTTGTGTTTATATCGAAAGTTAAAGAAACAAACTATTACAAAATGCTGCAACAAAAGCGGTAAGTTATTTAAAAAAAAAATTCATTAGTAAAATAAATTGTGACTGACAGTACAGCACAAAACGTGACCGACACTACACTCACATTGTGTAGTATAAAAGTCAGTATTTTTACATGAAACGTTAGAATTGAAATCACAGCGCATAAAATAGGAACTCTTAAATAATTTGAAAGATACAAAATTGTACATAATTAATGAACTCGTTGAAATGCTATTTTTAAATAAATAAACACCACCTAAACGAAATCACTAATAATAAGTAAGAAACCAACATTGAAACTTAAATAACTCAAAATAAACCCTTTTAAGAAATAAGAAATATAAATGATTCAAAAACTTAAACAATTAATTTTTTTTAACTCTAATTATTTAAAAAACTTAAACAATGTAAGAAATGTAAGAACAGATAAACTCACAGTTTATTGTTGGTGTTTTGTTTTGGCTTTGATATTGTTACAAGTAAGACTTTGAGTGTTTATAATTCTTATTCGCTTAAGGGTTTTATTTGTATAATATTTTTGGCCTTTCTAAAATCTTTGGAAAAGGTTTCCTGATGAGCTGGCCTAAGCAACCAGTGAAATGCGCATAGAAGATAGCTTTCCCTCAACAATAAATTTCAGTGTATTTTTCAAATATGAAAAACCGGGAATTAAGCACGACATACGGAAATCGTATTAATAATTAAACAATTTCTTTAACAATTATCAAAAAATTGTTGCCACTATAAAAACTTAAAAGTAATGTGGCTCTTTTCTTAAATCCAACAACAAAATACACAGATCTTGCATGGTCTTTTGCAAGATTATTTGTGCCAAATACTGAACTCTGCTTGCAAACTCTCACTTAATTTACCAAGCATTAGGAACGACCGTTTGTATTAAGGCAGATTGGTTGAAATCAGCCCGCAATTTTTACACTGATGCACTAGTTCACTACAAACTAGCCCTTTATATTCAATTATAAAAGTTATTTGTAGCAGATTTTATAGCAACATGTTTGAAATATATGTATATATATGTATATGTATATGATAACTGTTCTGTTCGTGTGTGATCTTTGTTTGGGGGTTATAGTCAAATATGGACTGATTCTAACAAAATTTAATAAAAAAAAATTTCATGTTTTAATAAAACTATTTTGTACTTAATTGTAGCCAACGTCCTAAACGTTTATTAGAACTAAGGCTCTTTTACGGGAGAATATTTGTATGAGGATAAGGTGAATTTATTACCATTTTTAATAAGCTTTGCGAATAAAAGCTGCTGTCATCAAAAGACCTGGTGATTTTGGATAAAAATGTTAACTTCAAAAAAAAAAAAAGTAAGAGTGCTATTTTCAGCTATGCCGAATCTTATATGCCCTTCACCATGGTGCGAAAATAACCGAAAGTTATTTTAATATGTACCATTCTTTAAAATAAAATAATTCAACTTATTTACCAGAGAATGACAACAAGTACCCAAAACAAAAATATACAGAGGTATTTGCCCACGCTTTTCGTTATTGTGTATACACATATTTATAACTCAAATAATAAGAACAGTATGGTTATTACTTAAGGCCGCTTTAGCCGACCGTAAATGTAATGAAATGCAATGTAACGTACCGTAACGTACAGTAAGCTTATTTGTGCACTTATAAAACATGTAAGAACGTGCCAGCTGTTTTTTAAGAACATAAACAAAAATGCATAAGTATACATAAAACAACACACCGAAGGTAAAATAACTTATTTTAACAAAGTTAATTATAAAAAGAGTAATTTTTGGGGATTCAGTATTTCGGTTATAACTCAGCCATTTTTTAACCGATTTGACAGATTTATATACCGACGTGTTTAAGAAGAAATTTAGCATTTACTTGAGTTATAAAGCTTGGTCTCGAGGAGATCTATGGTTCCCGAAAGTGTGTATTTAAAAAATTTTTAATTTTGGTCATAACTTTTTTGTATCTGAACCGATTTTTCCGAGTTTTTTATAAAATATGTTCTACTAAAAATATTTTGGTATATACATATGTAAGTCATATCCATAGCAGCCCTAAAATTTAGGTTTTTATAAAAAATTTGATGTTTTTAGCCCATTTTTTAAATCGATATATCTCGATTCCTAGACGTGACCCAGCGAAACGCCGGGACACGTATAACTTCTTTTTTACCGATATAACTTTCGCCGGTATTTTGAATCCTTCCCGATCACTGACCCCTACCATTTGTCGCACATGGGGTATTCAATACCCATGAATGTGTTTTAGTTATCTGTCATACATATAAAATATCAATGTTTAAAAAAATACCCTCAGTATATTTGTGCTTTGATCAATAGGCAGGTATGGGACTATGTACATATAATTTATGATAAAATAAATATAAATTTGTCCGTAAAATCAGCAGTACCTATGTAAAACTACACATAAGCTATACATTTTTATAAAAAAATAGGACCATAAGGGGTGGGAAGGGGCAATTTCTGCTCTCCGAAGCTATCTGATAGACTGTAATGAAATTTTAAACATAGATAGATTCATATTTATATAGACACTTAAGCTATGTATTTAAAAAAAAATAGGATACCGAGGTTAGATAGGGGGCAATTTATGTCTCTCCAAAACTATTCAACAGATCTTAATAAAACTTAAAATATGGATAGATCCATACTTATATAGACATATAAGCTATGTATTTTTATCAAAAATATGACTAAAAGGAAGTCAAATCTTAAAAAGCTTTAAAATTATCATGATTTTTTTCTGAATAACAACACAAAAAAATTTTGCCTAGTGCCAAAATTATTAAAATTGCATTTACCATCTCTGCTCTCTCTCTCTCTCTCTGTATATTTACGCTATAATTACGTTAATACACAAACTTATATGGGTATTGCCGATAGCTAACAGAAATTTTAGTTATATCTGCAAGTACATTCAAAAAGAAGAATGCCAAGTTGGCCAGATTGCCGTTGACGACATCGTCTTCTACCAAATTTGGAAACTTTGGCTCTTGCCGTTATCCAGATATGTATATAGAAATCTATAACATTTTGTCCGATATTGTGTTTTGATAACCAAGACGATTGTACCTACTTTCGAAACTTTGGCTCCTGTTGTTCTCCAGATATAAATAAAAATAAAATAAGAACCCAACAACAACAAGGGATCTTTGGGTAAAATTAGAATTAGTCGTGGTTTTTTGCTCAAATCTCAGCCATTTGTAGACCAATCAGGCTGATTTTTAATAGCAAACCATTCCGCACTGTATGCGACATAAATATATGACCAACAAGTCCCCATCACATATGGGGTCTTCGGAAAACCCATTTCAACGGACAGACAGGCGGGCATCATTAAATCAACTTTACTACTTATAAAGACTCAGCATTAATAAGACTTTATAAGGTCTACCATCAATATTGTAGAAGTTATAAGCGAAATGGCAAACTTACCTTCGATGAAGGGTATAAACACACACACATGCTCAAACCTTTAATAATAAAATGTAACTATTTTAAACCTTTATTTACAAAATTATTTTGTCTAGAAATGTCATTTTATTTGCTAACATTATAATTATTATTTCAAAGTGAAAAATTTTTAATTTCCGCTATCAATTTTTTTCATGTCTGCTAATTTTTTTTTGGCAAACTCAAAAATGAATCAGTAAATTTAAGTTTAATAAATATCGTTGCACAAAAATGTCTTTTCTTTCACTTTTTGTGTTCATTTCTATTTGCCCTTCTTATTTCCGTTTCACATAAATTTTAATTCTTGTTTGTTATTTGATGACATTACCGAAATTGCTGTTGGCCATCATGATAAATGTAATGGAATGAAATGGTATGAATTTTTGGTTGAGGCACCGTAGAGGTCTAACTGGAGGAGTTGAGGGAAAATTTTAATTGTTGTTATAATTAGATTATGACGTCATATTTATGGTTATAAATTCTATTTTTTATGTGTTAATGTTGGTGTTTTTACAACTTGTAGTGTTTTGTTTTTAGCTGGGTACTGGTCGTTTAGGTGCCTTGACTTATTTTTTCATGTTTTTCCTGGCCAGCATTTTCCACAAAATTCAGATGGTAATAATGCTACAATTATGTATGAGTGTATGTGTATGAGTGTGTTTGGGTTTTATATAAAATATGCCAGTACTTGTATATACTTAATGTACACACAGGCTTTTTATTTATTATACATTTTAGGTAATAATAAATGAAATAAAATGTGTACACATATAAATGTGGTTGGTCATACATGTAGTGCAGTGTTTGTGTTAATTTTGGCATGTGCTTTAATGTGTGTTTAATTATGGTCTCATACTTATTCGGCAAAAATTTTATTTTCCTAAATGGTTTGTCACAAATGGTGGCATGTGGATATGTTGAAAATATATTAGCGGTTTTCACCCTTGATAGTGAAGTCCCTTGTAGTCTTTGTGAATCTTAATAATTTAGTTAAAGCACTAAGATTTAAAACACTGCAGCAACAAAATTTACTACGCTGCAGCTTGTGATTGAAAAATCCAACAAAAAACTGTACTAAACACGTTTGTTAAATAACCCAGAATAAAACAGTTGAAGAAACTATATCTGTCTCTTTCCCTCACTCATTATCTTTATTAATTTACAATACTAACGACAGAGACACTCCTGCTTTGTAGTATAAAATCGTATTAAGAAAAGCAGATTTGTACACTTAATAAAAAGGGTAAAAACCTCTATTTGAATGTTAAAGTTTTACTTTAATAGACTCCCGATTAAAATAACACTCATAATATTTATAAGGTTTTTCGAAAAATTGTGGATAATTTATGCTTGGTAGATATACTGAACTATTGTAGTGTATATTCTTAATTATTACCTAGCTTAACTTAATAAATTAGTTTCTTTAAGGACAATTTTGTAATAACATTCAAATGGTTTTATTTTTAATTGATAGCAAACATTAACTATTATTTAATGTTACTAATAGTTTATAATTATAATTAAATTATTTAGATAACGTATCTGTCGTATATAAGAGCACTTAGTCCTGACCAGGGAAACCATAAATATGCAATTGCATGTTTTTTTCTTGTGCGACCAATGAAGGCTGAAACAATATATTTATCAGATTTTGAACTTTTTATGAATTTTGACATCGATTTGTTAATGCATATTTTGCCTTTTTGAGGCAATTTTGATACATATTAAATTTTTTAGATGCCTACAAGAGCTTTCACAGCAAATAAAATAAAAATTTTGTACGGAGTTTTGGGATTTGTTTTTTAAATATTTATCTGTTTACCCAATATGTTGCTTCAATTTCGCCATCTGCATTTATTTTATACTCGAAAATTGTAAGAAAAAGCAGATTGTCATTAAAGACAAATGTTATTTTAAACTTTAAAATTTTATATATGTATAAGCAAAGGTTAAGAAAAAATCAATAATGTACGTTTTTGGCGATCTTTTAGTATACTGATCGACTCAGAATCTCTTTTTTAAGTGATCTAACCATGTCCATCCGTCCGTATTTGCTGGTTCTTTGTTCATGTTAACCTTGTGCTCAAAGTACAAGTTGCCGTCTGGTAGGTAATTTGATCAAGTTTGGTAAATACTAAGGACGAAGTGAAAATCGATCTATAATTTTACATATTACCCATAAAAACTTTTTTCCAAATTAGACCTGTTGTGTCTGTAAACCATCTAAATATGTTGTTATTTAGATTAAATTCGCCCCAAAACTATTTTACTGGAAATTAAATTCTTTTAGAATCAGTTCACATTTTCCCAAAGTTTCCATTTTTATAGCTTTTATAGCTTTAACTTCCATTAAAACGTTAACATTAATAAACAATTTAGCGACCGTCCTTTAAATCCCTGTAAGACAAAAAAATCTCATAATATTCATGTTATTCGATTGTTGAATATTCTGTTTTCAAAATAGCAATTTGGGAATTTTTTTTAGCAATTTTCAGAGCATATTTTTACTGCATATTTTACGCGCATAAAACGCGTTTTTTAGAGCATATTTCTGGTTTCCTTGGCCATGGCAAAGTAAAACTTAAAGAAGCAGGTTTAGCGTGGTAAATTTTTTGCTGTAAAAATCACATTTAATTTAATTGTTACTAAATCAAAAACATGCTAATAAAAATATTCACAATTAAATTACTGACATAAAATATACGTTATTTTGCTTTAAATTTTATTGATTTTGTGTTCATGTGTCTAATTACTATAGTTGGGGGTAGTGCACTCATTTAGCAGTTTCAACTCACACTTAGTGATAGTGCAAAAATATTGCAATCATTTTTTTGATGTTGAGTGATAAAGTGAAAACTTGCAGCCTCACTAAACATGAGTGATAGTGATGTTAAAAAAATTTTGCACTCAAAAAAAAATAGTTTGATTTAAAAAAAGCAGTCATTAGTTTATTGCAAATTTTTTTTCCTTCACTCACTTGAGTGCAACTAAGATTGTTGCACTAAATTTAAAATCAAAAACTGGGTTTTTCATGATTAAATCCAATAATTATACCTTTATTGGCAAAATTTCATTTTGATTAATGTTCTTTTCTTATGCATATCCTCCAAAAAAAATCAAAAACCATGTACATACAAGGTTACATTTATTATATTTTAGTGATACAATATTATATTCAAAAGCTGCCTATTTTTGATTGCAAGTCCAAATTTTGCACTATTTGAATTGAGTGCAGATTTTTGCATTCAATCTGCGTTTAGGGAAAGTGAACAAATTTGCAATATGACTAAATTTTTTTTAGTTGTAGTTAAACAATTGCAATCATCACTAAAGCTGGTAAAAAAGAATGCAAACTAATTTCTTTGCAGTCTTATTTAGTGATAGTGCACTGCTGATTTAAATCAATGCTTAGTGCACTACCCCCAACTATGCTAATTACAATGTTTTTCATAACTTAACCAAACATTATTCCCATTTACCTGCCCTCAGTAATTTATTAACGAATATTCGTTATATTTGTATTATTAAAACTACTTTGGCAGTTGTTGTGTCGGTTACTACTTTTATTATTTTATGGTAAAAGTTGGTTTTGTCATGTTGAAATGTGGCACAAACTCATTTGCTATGACTATAAAATATATAAATATCTGATTGTCAGCATGTGTAATGAATGGAGTAGTTTTTGAAATTGTATAGTTAAAGGGTTTACCACATATGCAAACAAATGCACTTATTCGGTGCAAAAACATAAAAATTTGTTTGATTGTAGAATTGCAAGAGAGTTGAAAACAAGAACGCAGTGAAAAACACGAAGGGCAAAAACAGTAACAAACCAAACCAACAATTATATCAGTTGTAAATTGGTGTAGTAGTTTTATTAAACTGAAAATGTAAATGATTGTACTACTCTTATTTTCAAATGTAGACAAATGTTCAAGATTAATAGTTTAATGGAGGTTAGTTCGAACCGAGAATCACCCTTCGAAAATGTTGAATACTTCTCATTTCAAATATGCTACTACTTTCCCTGTGTCTATTGTAGAGCTAAGATGGCTTACTGTCTTGAAATCAGGGTTTAAAAAACTGCAGTCGAAACCAAAAACTGTCGAACAAAAAACGAATATTTGTGTACAACTTTTCGCTTTTTTGAGTTGGTTTGACAGCGAACGGTTACATTTAATGAATCCGAAGTAAAAGCAACGGTTTTTTTTTGGCTAATGACAAATGAAGAATTGGAAGAAATTACAGTTTTGCTACTTTGACTGCAGTTTTTTAACCGCTGCTTGAAATTAGCTCGACACTTATTGCGTCTTTTTTGCATTATTGAGTAAGTAGAACTCATGAAACAAGTTTTATGTAAAAAAAAATTTAACAGTTTATTCAATCGAAATTTTACATTTTCCCATATATTATGTTTGTTAAAAGGAAACAAATTTCAAGAGAAATGTTATTCTTTAATAATTGGAAATACGTTACAAACTGAGTTCTTGAATTAATATTATTGCTGCTCTTCATGGAATCTTTACTTTTGGGGCAGAAAAACATGTGGTAATTTTAATGTGCATGCACACAGTTAATAAAATACCATTACATGCCATTTCCAATAGGATACAAAGTATTTTGGAAAGGTCTAACAGTTGCCGCTAAAATTTACTTTTCTCATTAAAAAATTTTGGCATTTATATTTAAAAATAAAAAGCACTGTATTTTATTTTTTAACATTTTACTGAAATAATTTCATGCTGGAATATGTTCGATCTTTTATACAGGTGAGGTGAAACTCGCCTTTAGTGGTTTTCTTAACACATTTTGAGTGCTAAAAGTTGGTTCATTTAGATGTCTCTGAGAAGTGACTAAAAGAATAAGATAACAATATCGAAAATCTTTCTTCTTCAAGCAAAGGAAAAAACATGTAAAAGTGTGGTTACATTCAACAAAACTATTTAAAAAAATTTTTTGAACATATTATGTTTTATTTAACCATATTATTGTCACCGACAACCATATCATGGTTAAATTAGTCCTCCATAAAAAGCCACAGTCATATTATGGTTGCCTCTAAATATGAAAATAATTTGTTTTTAGATCAAAAATAGTACATTTCTCTTTTTCAAGAGCAAACTGCTATGGTTGAAAAACAATCATGCTATTTATTATTATAAGTGTTAAACACATTTTAGATATTATTAACCATTACATGTTCGGAGGCAACCAAAATATGATTGAAGCTTCTAGATTTGGTACTAATTGAACTATTATATGGTTGTTGGTGACAAAAATATGATTATATTAAACATAATATGTTTAAATTTTTCATAAAAAATAGTTTTGTTGGTGGTGACCTTATTTAAACATTCACACAGAAAAAAATACCAATATAAAATTAACATGGAAAAATGTTGATTGAGAATCATAGTAAATTTCTGCAAACGTATGCCCTTTATTTAAATATATCATTATTTCATATTAATTTTAAATGAAAAATATTAAAATAATCTTAAATCACGTTTATTAAATATTATTCACTGTTAAAAAAAATAAAAAAAAAATATTAATATATAAATAAATATGGATTCAATATTGAATCCATAAAAACCTGTTTTATATTAAAATCAAAAGTTTATCTTGTTAAATTAACATGCATACATAGTTAAGTATGTTCATTTTTTTATTTGCATCCTTAAAATATGTTATAAAAATAAGACAATTCCCGTATTCTTTTAATTAAAATTATTTAGTTAAATAGTACATCAATTTTTTAAAGTAGAATGATGACGAAACCCCTATCGGGCGATTCTGCTGATGCTTCTGTTGACAAAGGAGAATACAAAATAAGTGAATCATGTGTTACAGGGTAAAGTGTATTGAATTATTCTTAAATAAATGCATATGTTGTCTCTGAAGCTTCTTCACACTGTTATAACACACTCAAACCAATTAGTTTCTACATGAAATTCACGTTGTTTCAACTTGAAATAACTTTCATTCAACGTGATTCGGATTGTTATTTCAATATAAATGACATTTTCCTCTAACTTTACTGCAATGTAAAATTAACATGAATTATAGTTATTTTAAAAGAAAAAAATGTTGTTCGCAAGTAATTATAAAATAAGGTTGAATTAACATGAAAAACGTATGAAGCAAAATCACCACCGAAACATTTTAAATCAACCTTGTTTTCGACGTTTTTAACTTGATTTTTTTCTGTGTGTTGTGTTTTCTCTGCGTGTATCTGAATGGATTTAGTAATAAATAAAATAACCGCATATGGAGTCAGACTAATCCACAACAGACCCTATAAACTCCATTACATCAATAATAACTTTATCTATTTATAAACAAAATTTATTTTAAACATATTCTAAGTATTCACATCACCTTTCGCATTCGCAAAAAATTTGTTTATTTTCTCTTCGTAACGTCTAGAAATGGTGGAAAAGACTAGAATTAGATCATGAAATTAAATTGCAACGTGATTGGTTTTTGTTAAATGTCTTCTCTACTTCTTCTTGTTTTAAACGTCCAGAAGTAGAGAAGAAGTGACGCCCAGTAACTTTCATCCTTCGAAAATCTTCTAATTGCTTGCAGGTTATGAATAAGTGTGTGCAAGTATGAGTGCGTATGAGAACAAATATATACATTTTGTGTTACACGAAATTTGCAACAAATTTGCATAGGAAATTCAAATTTGACTTATGGCCAAAAAAAGTACTAAAAATAAAATAACGAAAGGAAATAAAATGGAAAATAAGGAAACAGCTGTACCCTAAAATTATAGCATAGCCTAGAAATTTATGTAGATATGTGTGTGTATTAGGACAAGTATGTGTATGCGTGTGTTTCTACGTTTCTTCTAAAATGTATGCAAAACAAATTATAAAAATATTTATGTACATACATTTGCTTCTTAAACGAAAAACATTTATCAACAAACTGCAAGACTTTTATTTTTCTAATTCTTTTTCTCAGAAATATAAAGTAAAGAATAAAATACAAAAGCTACCAACCAATTTGCATGCAGTTGAAAGCTGTTTTCAACCATTTAATAGGTATCTAAAGGGTGTTTTTTAAGGCCGATAAAACTTCCCATGGGGATCTGTTAAACTAATAAAGTGTGTTAGATATTTTGTTTTAGTATATTTTTTTGGCAAATTGCCATGAAACTTACTGCAGGGGGCTTGAAAAATTTTTCGATTCGAAAGAAATTTTCTTTCTAATATTTTCAGTCGATACTAAGCGAATCGAAATTATTTTTTTTAGTGTAAGCATTTATTTAAGTTTTTATAACAAATCGTGAAAATGTATATGCAAAAAGCGCGATCTGTTCGACAACCTTATAGAGCACTAATCCAAATTTACAGAGCGCATAAGGGTCCACCTATGGATAAATAATGGCCACATTTTTTCTTTTGGATAATATTCATCCAAATCGAGCCCGTAGCAAGCGTAGAAAAGAAGTAGTCGCCGTCCACTACTTGAAAAAATTTGAAAATATATATTAGCCTACAACCATTTAAGATGCAAATGATGCAAGAACCATCAATTCGTCATGTGTTCGTTAACTGGGCTGAAAATAAACTGAAAGTTGAACCCGATTTTTATCGTTATCAAATCATCTCCAACGACGAATCTCATTTTTGAAGAAATTTTAATCATCATTAGACTTCATTACATCAAGAAAAAAATCACTGTTTGGTGTAAGTTACGTGCCAAACGAGTCATCGGCACATTTTTCTTTAAAGCCGAAACCAATATAACCGTGATGGTCGAACGCTTCAGGCAAAAAATTCGTACTTTATCTTATTGCTTATACCATGGGCAAGTCATTCGAAGGAGAGAACAAGACAACACAACATGCCATTCAGAGCGTGCAACCATCACTTTTATAAGCCAAACTTTTGATGACCGAACTACCTCAATAAACGGACCTGTGAATTGGCCTCCTCATTCGACGTACTATTGTCGAAATAAGACCGGGTCGAAAAAGTGGTGCAAAATTGGACCGACAGGATGGCGTTCATAAGGCGTAGTTGCGGAGGCCTTATGGCTGAAATTAATTTTAAACATTAAATTCCATGCAATTTGTGAGCTAGTAAATGCCAAATTTTAGTCATTTCAGTGTACAGTGCCAGCTCGCTAATCCGAATTAATGATTGCAGACCCTGATTCGGTTTAACGAGATATTCGGATTACTGGATGTGCTGTTATTATGTATAATAATTCACTACATCTGCAAAAAAAACACAAGCCAGGATTTCAAAACAAATTTAATTTAGTTTTATAAATCAAGAATGAAAAAATTTAGTTGCGTATTCATAAAAAATTATTTCTATTTCAAACGTATTTTTAGAAAAATTCTCATACAAATTTTTCTCTAAATATATTTCAAGTCCAATTTAGTTTTAGATGCTGCCATATTTATAAGCTTTTTTTAAATATTGTGTTTTTTTAACATACATTATTTGTTAAGTAGGTTCGCTTCTCTTTCTTTCAGTGCACATGATTTCAAAGCCTTGTTCCGCAATTCTTCAATCATCAATATGTAATCTGTTTGCATACCTCGTTCCTTTGGCCAATCTATTGAAGAATTAAGGGCCTGCACAGGCTCACGATTTTAAACGTGTTTCATAATTATAGGCTCTTATTCCACATTTTCCGTGTCTGACTATAAACTACTACGCGAAGTTTCGTCAGAGTTAATAATCCAGCTTAGAATTTCATCTTCAAAAATTCCCACGCCATTATTGCGGTGATATAAGTTGGTTATTGTGCGAAATTCTTCTGTTTCTTCAACACATCCATTTTTCAACAATATTTGTTATTAACGAACGTGGATTTTTTGACTTTGATTTATTAGCTCTGCTCAAGAATGCGATTCTATCTTTGCTCCCTTTGGTACCCGGAGCAGACAAGAAAGTCAAGTTTCATCAGCGTTGTAAATTTGGCCCTCAATCAGATTTTCAGTGTCTATAACATCATTGAGCTTATTTTGAAAATCGGAAACAAGATCAGGTCTAGCAGATAAAGATTCGCCGCATATTTTCAAAGTTCGCACAGAAAATCGCTTCTTAAAATAAAATTGTACAAAAAGTGTCAAAAAATAGGTAAAAATTATACAAAAGTATAATTAAAAAAAGGGTCATAAAAGGTATCAAGACCGTCCAAAAGGGTCAAAAAGAAGTTTATTTTATGTACAAAATTTTACAATATAAACGAAGTTTTTTACGGAAATTCCTTTATGCAAGAAGTTTTCTTTAAAAATTTGTATCACACAGGAAATTTTTTATTGAAATTTCTTTTATAGAAAAAAAAACGAAATTTTATATAAAAAAATTTATGTATGTATTTGTCTTTTATTTTTAAAAAAGTTCTATGAATCTAACAAAACACCCTTTACATTTTTTGTTTGTTTGCTTAAGACTTGTTTGTCTAAATGCTGTTTTTTCTTCTTCTGCTTACGCCCTTTAAACGGAAGTTCTTGAGTTAAACAACAAATTATTCAAATGATCCATTGTTTATGTGTAGTTGTTATGTTGTTTACAGAAATACATATACAAACACACATACCCCATCATAGAACAACACTACATTTATATACATTTGTTGTATATAGAAATACCAGGACATATGTTGACCAAGGAATTTGCATTAAATTTTATTTAAACATGAAAAAGTATCTGCATGTAAATGGAAACAAACACACATACACCCTCACCTGAAGCATTTTATTTATACTTGTGTGATTATATACACGTGTGGAAAACAATAAACTATTTTTATTGTATTTTGTGGCAACCAACATAATTATAATAAAGTTATTTTTGGTTAAAAGTTAACCTCTTATGATGTGGGTTTATCTGGGAGGAGATTAGTTTGACAATCAATTTGTAACCGGAGTTGGCAACCGAAAACGTATAATATTTGTATCTAAATAAAGGTATTTTGGCAATGAAACGATTTATTTTATAATATTTTTTAAGCAATGGAGATTTTTACAGAAGAATTTTAATATAAAAAAATATAAATGACGCACAATACTTTGATGTAGAGAGAAATTGTGCAAAAATAGAATTTTAAAATTCCGTCAAAGGATTCATGTACCTCCCATATATCCTTTTTTTAAATTTAATTAGGAAACACTTTTTATGTTGAATTGTTGAAAATTAAAACATCTATCCAAATATAATGTCAAAATTGATGTATGTACTTAAGTTTTTATAAATTCTAGCAAGGATTTTTGTATTTTAAAATATGCTTTTGTTAAAAATATAAAAATATAAATATAAAAGAGCTTAGTGCCAAACAAACTGAAGTATATGCATTTCTTATACATGTAGGGAAAATATTAATTATTTATTGTATATTCAAATAATATAAAAAGTATTTTGAAGTGTTTTTATTAGAGAAGTATTTTGAAATATAAAATCATCGGAACTAGATCAAAGCAAGTCAAGATTTTTTAGGATAAAGGCTCAGTTAGACGAACGTTGCTGTACCTTATCTGTACTGTATCAATCAGCTGTTCGCTTTTTGTTATATGAAAACCAATTAAAAAGCTTACCGAAATGCAATGTACCGTAGTTGCAATGTACCATTCTCAATACTGGTATTTTGGCCCTTTTGTTTTGGTACTTTTTTCAGTAAAGCTATGAAATTGTGACTAAACAACTTATACCGTGTTCAGATATGCCGTTTTTATTGTGTCAATATTCTGTTTATCGAAATAAATTTCTTTCTGTTCACATAAACACAATTTAGCGAACTCAATTTATATTACTACTACATACAACATTCAACGTAAACAAAAATGTACATGTATAAATATATTGTAAACAACTTTTGACATCTTTAGGGAATAAACATCTGGCATTTGCGCAGACTTAATGGATGGGCTTTGTTTTGTTGTAGTTTCAGTTGCCAAATGTCAAAACACTTTATTTATGGTGTTTTCTTTTCTACAAAAAAATGTGCCTTTTTTTTAAAAAAATTCAATCTGGTGTCTTTTTCTTAAAAATTTTGCTCCCGAAAAGGGTGGCTTGTTTTATTCTAAAAAACTCATGCTTTTCGGTAGCAAAATTTTTAAGAAACAGACACCACATTGCATTTTTTTTAAAAAAAATACACATTTTTTTGTAGAAAAGAAAACAGCGTTAGTAAGTTGTGGTAGGGTCACATTTTAATTTAACTCAATATTTATAACAATTTCGTATTAATTGAGCAATAACTAAATTGCAATTTTATATGGATAATTGATTTCAATAAAGTCATTTATTGCGTAAAACTCAATTAAGGTGCATATCTGCACACGGTATCACAGTACAACATATATACATATATGCATATAGTACACACACAATGGAAATGTGAAACGTATAAAAGGCTTTAATTGGTATCAAAACCTTGTTGGTGGATGCACATTTACAATAAATCTCTGCTAAAATAGAAATTTGTTTATGGTCAATCTATAATATGTATAAATATTAAATTATTAACGTTTTTTACATACACAAAATACTGCTTTAATACCATTTAAATCACTTGGTACTTTTGCTGCACAACGGTCACCATTTAAACATTTTTGATTCCCATCACTGTGTGTACTGTTTTATGTCCCAGTGGTACAGCGGGCTAGAGTCATTACCCTGCAAATATTATTGGACCACCTGATCCAATCTTATGAGATGGACTACTCCATGGACTGGTCCGATGTAATGCAAGCATGGACCATGTCATTGTAAAAAAGAGTTTGTAGTGAGACGACATGTCTTCGTTTTTAAACGACGTGCTTTCGTTTTTAAACGACTTCAAAACTAATCCTCTTGAGTATACCATGGATTAGTTTTAAAACTACTCCTTTGTAGTCCAAAGCTGGGTTATATGGTCCTACCCTAGGACATCGTAATGTTAAATAGACCATGTTTTTCCATACGTTTGGGTTACTTTTAGACTAGTCCTAGTCCCTTGTGGGCTACTCTTTACACGCGTGTTTGGACTGGTCCTATCATTTGCAGGGTATTTGCTTTAAAGTGGCGAATTTAAACGATGATGTCCTACGAGGTTGCGATTGACCCCTCTCTGCAGAAACTTTACCTTCCATAAGGGTTAGCTACTTATATCCACAAAGTGTGCTATTAAAAAGCAAGCGATTTTGTTGTTTTTGTAACGGGATCTACTTTTGTCTTGTCGTTGAAAAAAAAATAGTTTTCTGCATTACTTGGAGCTATAGAGTTAGCTAGCGAAACGTGGGTATTTATTTAAACATGCAGACAGTAGATATTGGTATTTAGAGAAAAATGAAGGTATGATTTGAATGGCAAATCAGTAGTCCCTTGTACAAATTGAATAAAAGTGCTAACTATTTCGCCTGTCATGGGTGGCGATGGCTCATTTTTATACCACTGGGGTATACTATTGCTTTTTGTTTATGTATGGAAAAACATATGGCACGTTTTTAAATGTTCTATATGTGCACCAACGTGCTTACAGTACGGTGCGGTACATTACGGATACAGCAACGTTCGCCTAGCTGGGCCTTAACACTCATTTTTTTATATTTTGTGTCTCACCGTAATAACAACTATAAAATAAATAAATAAACAGAATCACACAGCTCCTAACAGTTTAAAGTATATTTTTTTAGGATATGACATATTTTTTTTTGCTTTTGCTCTTTCTGTTTAAAAATTCTTATTCCGGGAGACATCTGTATAGAGGCTTTTTCAAGTAAGGAACCAACTTAATTCGTTGTCTTAAATTTATCTATGCCGAATTTAATCTTTGCTGGTCCTAAATTGCGACGGCTTCTTTAAGCATATGTACATAACAACACACGTTTCGAACTGCTTAGAACTAAAACACACACATTTTTATAATCAAAAAGAAAAAATCAGTAAATCAAAAAGAATATATCTTAAAATATTTTGAACATTTTTTATTTTTTCGAATTTATTCTATGAGCTAAATTTCAGTTATGTATTTTATAAAGCTTTGTTGTAATAGTCCTATTCCTTTAATTTTTAGGAATGACTTTATACACTACCAAACTATTATATTGTATCTTCTTGTATAAAGTCATTCCTAAAAAAAAAAAAAAAAAAAAAAAAAAAAATTAAAGGAATAGGACTATTAAAAAAAACCTTTATAAAAAACATAACTGAAATTTAGCTCATAGAATAAATTCGAAAAAATAAAAAATGTTGAATATAATAAAGCAACCTATGAAAGGAAATAATTCCCAGTTTCTATTAAAATAATTTGTTTAGAATCGCTTAAATCAAAATAAACCGTTTATATACATACATATGTACATACATAAAAATAGATTAAAAAATAAATAGTTTTACTTACTTAAAAAAGTATATTTTTCAATTTTACAGCCGAAGTATTGCTTATTATATCACGACATACTTCCTTTAGCAAAAATATCCAAAAATCCTTTATTGACAATAAGCAAATAAAAAGAATTTTTACAAATGTTATAATTATATTGTAAACATGCCGAATTTTTCCCATTTTTGCAATCAGTAAATCAAACAATAAGTAACTACACTTTGAAACTGTTTCCCATAGTAGATAAATGCGTTTTATTTGAAATGAATAAAATGTAGATTAAATATTCAACGCACAGTTGCGCAAAAGAACAGACAAATAAAAATTAAAAAACAATTTCTAACAACAAAAAGGGGAAAAGTTACATTCTAACAACAAAAAGGGGAAAAGTAAAATCAAGTAAATACACATATACATATGTATATCTTTAATTTAAAATAAATACAGGTTTAAAAACCCAGCTGGAAATTTAAGGATTTTATAGAAACATATCCTAACAAATTAAGCTTTTAGATTATATTTATTTATAGAAAATAATCTTATACCGATATATTTTCAATAAAGAAAAGTTTCTTTTATTTATTTATTAATTTAATGTTGCGAACAACATTATTTTCTTTCAAAACAACTATAATTCATGTTAATTTAAAACTCCCGCAAAGTTAGAGCAACATTACATTCATATTAAAATAACACTCCGAGTCACGTTAAATGAACACCGTAAATTTCTTGTAGAATCGAAAAATAAAGAAAGAAAAATAACTGAAAATTAATAATTAATTGGCCAAAAAATAAAAACGAATGAATTGGTTTGAAATAACAGTGAGAAGAAGCTTCAGATACAACATAAGCGTTAATTTAAGAAACATTCTAAACACTTACCCGCGGAACCAGAGAAAGAGAAAGAGAATATAATTATTTATTTTCTGTAAAAACACACGTTTCACTTTTTTGTTTTCCCCTTTGTTTGCAGAAGCACTTACAATTAAAAGATACCAGCAGAATGGCCCGATATGGTTTTCGTCATCATTCTACTTTGAAAATTTTATGTACTATTTAACAAAAAAATTTTAACAAAAAGAATACGGGAATTTGTTTCTTTTTATAAATAATTTCAAATATGAAAATAAAAAAATGTATGGTTGTAGTTGATCCTTTGGCCAGAGTGATGAATTTATTTCTTCAATGTAAAAAAAATTAAAGTTTTAATTACAATATTTTGTTCCCGAAGATTCGTCGATTGTTTATCAACTTTTTAAAGGGATTGACTATTTAAAAATTATAAAACAATAAAATAAGTACAATAATGTTACACATAAACAATACAAACTTACAATATGGAATTTAATCACATTAAAAAGTTTTACATGTACCAAGGAGCATACAAATATTTAAATACATATTAATTTTAAATATACATATATCTCTGCTTAAGTGATGGCAACAATATAACTCACATTTATGTTGTTCGTGTCTTCCCTGCAGATAACGAGACTTGTCCGTACATGCATGTAAAGAGAAGTCCATAAAGGAGAAGGAGTACTCCAAAACTACTCCAAATATATTAGTAAAAGGTAATCCATTTAATATTACGATGAATGGTGAAATTACGTCAAACGATATCATTACTTCATTATTGTTAATTTTCTCGCCGCTCAGTTGCTCCTTTACCCGTATGGAATTTTGAACATTGTATTTATCAGAAATCATGACTTTAAGAATATTACAGACGACACAATAGGCCGTTAGCGTGTCCCTTCCTTGTGTATTTTGGGTAAACAGAATATTCTAGGTGCAGTAGCCGCGGAGCACCGTCTTACTCCCTTTGTCAGCCTGTATAATAATTATGTCGTTATATTTCCTTAAAAGTTTTTTTCTCAAAAATTGTCAGGATAAACTTATCCTTTTTAGATTGGGACATAACATCTTACTGTTAACTTAAATCGTTCTAATTGATTCACATACAGCAAAATGTATCAGCTGATTTTGTTGCTGTCATTTACAATTACTTAACAAGTTTTTAATATTACAGATTAGACCGTAACAGAACAGAAAAACTAATCAATTTCACAGGTTTTTTAATAAAAAAAACAAATCAGCTGATTCGTAACAGAACAGAAAGTAAAGACTAACTCTGCCTTTAGTCTGTGAAATTTCCAAGTTCGAAAGTTTCTTATGGAAATTGTGTTCTATTGTTCTTAGTTTTCTTTTTATTGTCGTACATTTATTTTTTTGTCTAGCTAATAGGGCAATTTCTTCAATGTAAAAAATTTAGGTTTTTCTTTTTATAGTGTTGTTATTGTTTCTATATAAAACAAGATTTTATGGATTCAATACTAAACATTGTTATTTTACCGTTTTAAATTTAAAATTAGTATAAAGCAATGATAATTTTTAATAATGTGGATACTTTTGCAGAATTTACTGTAATTTTTAATCAACATTGCGCAATGTTAATTTAATATTGATATTTTTTTGTTATTGCTCAATATTGAATCCGTAAAATCCTGTTTTACTTAATTTGTGTGCAAACAACACTACAAGAAGAAAAACATAACTTTTTTATTTTTATGTTTAAAATTGTTTATAAAAAGAAGAAAAATTCCGGTTTTATTTTTGTTAAAATTATTAATCATTTACATCAAATTTTCACAGAAGAATGATGTGCAAAAACCATATCGGGGCATTATGCTGGAGTCTCTAAATGTGAGTGCTTCTGTAACCAAAGGAGAATATAAAAAAAGTTAAGCATGTGTAAAATGAGAAAAATAATAATATTGTCTCCCTCTTTCTTTCTGGTTCCTCGAGTGTTTAGAATTATTCTAAGATAAATACATATATGGGGGATTCACAAGGTGTGCTATCAAGTCATAATGTCCTAAATAATTTTTTACAATTGTTTAAAATTAAGGTTGTTGTGTTTTTCAAACAAAAAAAATGTAATGCTGTGTACGGTAGAAATCTAAATTATAAGCGGTAGCCCACCGAAGTCATATACATATATTTCTTGTAATTATTTTAAGACATATGACTTTACAACGTTATGACTATCTTGTGAATACCCCAATAATGTATCTGTAGCTTCTTCTAACTGTTATTTCACGCTCAAATCAAATTCACGTTGTTTCAACTTAAAATAACTTTCATGCAACATGATTCGTGGTATTTTTAAATATCACTGTAATTTTGCTCTAACTTTACTAAAAGGTTAAATTAACATGAATTATAGTTATTTTAAAAGAAAAAAAATGTTGTTCGCGAATTATTTAATAGACATGAAGTAAGTATAAAGCAAAACCACTACCAAAAAATGAAAAATCAACCATGTTTTCAACGATTTCACATTGATTTTTTCTGTGAGATATCGATACAATTTTTTGAAAATTTAAAAAATCTGGGAAGGAAAACCTTCGTGATCATGCAGTGTCATGTGTCTTACGAGGTTAGAGGTTCTGATATTACTGTTGTCGTTTCAATTCTTTGTTTCCTATTGCTTTATCGACAATTGAAAACATTTTACCTTAATTTTCAACAGAGTTACCATTAACACATATGTAGGTATAAGAAAATAAAAATAACTTGCTTCTCTTTTCCACTATAATTTACTGCCAACAAAATAAACAGGATTTACAACCCTAATCGTTTATTGTCAAGGTATGCAAAACGTACAACAATAAGAATAAAGAAAAAAAAACTGAAACGAAATCTTTATTTTTGCTATCGGAATATTATTCTAAATGTTCTTAAGAATCTAAACTTTCTTTAAAATTTTTTCTTTTTATTTTTTATATGTGTGATTTTTAAAGTGTGCGGGTGAGTGTGTGGGAGAATAAAATGTTGCAAGTTGTTAGAAACTTCTTCAATCCCTCATAGAAAACAACGACATATTATTTACACACGTTTTCTTATAAAATCAAGTAGATTTACAAATAAGACAACAACATACTTTTCGTGTTTAAAAAAAAACTTTTTTTAAATGTATTCACTGATTGCATATTTACTTACTTTAGGCAAACAAATTTTTCTATGTTTGCATATATTCTATTGAAATCTTTAAAAGAAGGAAATCTTTGAAGGCCAATGCGTCTAAAGGGTACTTATGCATTTTAAAGGGAAAAACAGCCCTGTCATGATAAGTTGTTATTGTTTTTTGAAAATGTTTAAACAATTATTAGATCAGAAAAGCAAAACATAAGACTTGTGTGATAGTGTATCACTTTAGAGAAAATTACAATTCAAGTTATTCCAAAAATTCTTTTAATTACAATTGAAAATAATTTTCAGTTTCTCATATAAACTTTGGCTTATGTCCGTAATTTCTACAAAAAGAAATCTAGCTGTGCATAAAAATCTATGGTGTAAAAGCTGCCATATTTTAAAGGAAAACTGAAGGTAAATAAAATGGTTGAATAGAATACCATAGTAAAATAAATTTTCTGAAAAATTAAAAAAATAAGAAAACAATATTGCATTTTCCTTGTTGCATTTATTTATGAATTAATTTTTCAAAAGATTTTGTTATTCGTGCTCAATTCCCAGTTTTTATTATTGATAAAAACACTTGAAATTTATTGTTGATGGGATAAGCTATTCCTATGCGCATTTCACTGGTTGCTTAGGCCAGATCATCAGGAAACTTCATCCATAAAGATTTTAGAAAAACTAAAGATATTAAACCAAATAAAAATGTTAAACGTATAAGACTTATAGCAACAGTTCTACTTGTAATAATATCAAAGCTTAAACAAAACAACATCAACAATAAACAGTGGCTTCATCTCATCTTACATTTCCCATCTTACATTCACCACTGTTTATTGTTGATGTTGTTTTGTTTAAGCTTTGATATTACAGTAGTTTTGACTTAGCTGCACAATCTCCTTTGCACGATTTTTTGTGCAGGTAAATCAAAAATGCAGTTATCTTAAATGCATTTACCTGTCTTAATGTGCAGGTACACAATTGTGGTTACCTGCACAAAAGTGCAGCTAAAGTAAAGTGTTTGATTTTAAAGAAGAATAAAAAAATTATTTTTTTAATACATAAATTTATATTTTATTAAAATTTTATTTCAACCCAGGAGCTTACTGGGAATCTCACAAAGAGTCTTTTTGATCGCCGACGAGCTCATTTTTTAAATGTAGACGATTCCTAAGGCCGGTTTGTTTTATTAAAATTGTATTGGCAATAGCATTTTCATACTTCAAAAACTGTCTTATTTAGGTAGCTCAGTAATTATTATACGACTCTTACAGAGAGTCCCAAAAGGTTCATTTCAAGATTTAAAGACGAGCGTTTAAAAAAATAAATAAATTAAAAAAAGATTTAGATGTTTTTGTTACTCGTCAGATAATCGTCTAACAAACAGCCTATGCTAGCTGGGAAATAACAGATCATTTTATACATGAATGTATGTTTATTTTATATAAAAGAAACATTAACAAAAACAATGAGAATTCACAAAGAACATAAAACATAAAAAACAAATTAATTGCGATTTATATTTTTATAAACAGCTTAAATTGGATATTTATGTGAAAAAGTGGCCACCATATATTTTTATGTGTTAGCTGCTTTGATGTTTTGTATGAAACTATTTTAAAGCTGCCCAAAAATATGAAAAATGTGCAGGTATGCAAAATGCACGTAAACAAGGATTTTGAAGAATAATTCCAGAAAATATTTATTTTGGGCAGTTAAGTCAAAGTGCAGCTAACTTTGATATTTTGTATGAAAATAATTTTAAAATGCCAAAAATTTTGTGCATTTATCTTAAATGTGCAGGTATAGAATGTGCACTTAAAAAAGGAACTTGTATGGAATTAGAAAGAATAATTCCAAAAATTATCAATTTTGTGCTGCTAAGTCAAAAGTGCACGTAAACAAAAGGCAGTTAAGTCAAAACTACTGTATTACAAGTAGAACTGTTGCTATAATTCTTATACGTTTAACAGTTTTATTTGGTTTAATATCTTTAGTTTTTCTAAAATCTTTATGGATGAAGTTTCCTGATGATCTGGCCTAAGCAACCAGTGAAATGCGCATAGGAATAGCTTATCCCATCAACAATAAATTTCAAAAATTAAAATTACTTTATGAATTAATTTTATGTTTTTTTTTTTGCTTATATTGGCCATTATTACAAGAACAGTAACAAACAGAACAACATTGTTATTCAGTAATTTATTATGTTGTAACAAAGTGTATGGAATTGGGGATGTAACGATACGCCCTTTTGCCGATAAGATATCGATATTTTAAAATAAAATAAATATGACTACTTTTAATTATTTAAGCTTGAGGTCGTTTTTTATAAAAAATTATATTTATTTTACTCAAAATAAATATGATTACTTCTTCACAGACATGCCAACATTAGGCCCAATCAGGGCTGCCGGATTTGACGATTTATCGTCATTTTCACGATATTTTGTTTTGAAGTTACGATTTTATTTAGTCTCCAAAAAAAAAGAAAACCTTAAGGGTCATTATTACAACTTGCCAATAGTTAAAAGTCGGATTTTGTTGGACCGATAAATAGCTTTGCATTATTACAACTTCCATTTTTTATTGCTGTTATTTTCAATAATAATAATATTTAATAGATGTAAACATAATAAATGAAGGTTTTATAATGCAAAGCTTTTTATCGCTCCGACAAAATCCGACTTTTAACTATTGGCAAGTTGTAATAATGGCCCTAAATGTTTTATATGTTTAGATATTAAGCAGCACAAACAAATTTTTTTTCTTTTCACTGAAAAATTTATGTGGAAAAAGCAAAATTTCAGAGAAAAAAACTGTTAAATTTTTTTTCACGATAGGCGTGATTTTTTTGCACACCTTTATGTGATTAAAACATTAAACCGCTACCGCAGTTTTCTGCCAATGCAGAAGGAATTTTAAGTCAAGTTAATTTAAATAAACCAACAAGGTAAAGTGCAATATACAGCTGTGTCGAATCTTATATACCCTTCATGTGGGCAAAATTCGATCCCCATGGATCATATGGGCGCTTTTGTGCAAAATTCTGGATGAAAAAAGTAGTTATTTGTCTATAACACGGTCAATAATTAACTGATTTTGTTAATTTATAATATCAGTAATTTACTAAAATTTTAAGAAGACTTCAAAAACAATGTTTTTTTTTTAAATAAAATTGAGAGCAATTGTGGTCATTTGCTTATAAAACAACCACTTGTGGAGCGATCTACTTTAGGAAATTATTAATATTTCTTTTTATTATGATAATATTTGTATGGTTCAATTATGTATGGAATAAAATATCGGCCAAATGGCGACCTCGGCGGCACACCTCCATCCGATGGTCCAAATTTTCGATGACGCTGAAGCATAATTGTGGTTCTATGCCGTTAGTGTGCCGTATTATCTCATACTTTAGCTCTTTAATTGTTGCTGGCTTATCGACGTACACCTTTTCTTTTAAATAAAACCAAAGAATGAAGTCCAACTGTGTCAAATCTTGGCGATCTTGGCGGCCAATTGACATCGCCACCACGTGAGATAACATGGCCATTGAATTTGTCGAGCAAAAGAGCCATTGTTTCGTTAGCTGTGTGGCAAGTGACACCGTTCTGTTGAAACCACATATCGTCCACATCCATATCTTCTAATTCGGGCCATAAAAAGTTCGTTTTCATCTCACGATAGCGAACACCATTCACATTAACTGTCCGACCGGCCTCATTTTGGAAAAAATACGGCTCGATGATGCCGCCAGCCCAAAGAGTCACAAAACTATAAACCAATGGTTTTTAACCGGTGGGTTGTAACCCCTTGGGCGGTCGCGGTGACCTTTTTTGGGGATCGCGAGCTCATCTAAATAAAATACATCGATTTTTTTTTAATATAATTTTTTTAGTTCAAAAACATAAAAAAAATTTTCATATTATTCGAATGTGTATACTGATAGTGCATAGAAAATATTCCTGGAAAATATTGAACGAATAAGACTATTAAAGTATAAAAGCTTTTGAGGATTGTAATTTATATAATAAATGTTTCCCACAAAATTTAGAAATAAATTCCCAGATTCTATTTGTTAACATAAAAAAAAATTGATTCAAAAACATAAAAGTACTAATATTAATGCGAACGCTGGGCTGGCTTATTTTTAATTAAATGCAAAAAATGTGGTAGCAATTGTGACACGCAAACAATCAAATCATTTTCTAAATTTAATTTATTCCCATTTGTGAAAAAGTCATTTTGCACAGACAAAAAATTTGAATTCATATTTTGAGTGCTGTTTTAGCTAGATCGGGGTATTCTGCCTTTCACTTTAGCCAAAATGTAGAATTATTTTGAGATAAATATTACACTTTGATCGTACTGTCCGCTGCCAGCTCACATAAAGTTTCTTTCAAATTATTGGCAAAATCGGCGAACTCAACGCAGTTAGTTATGAATAGTTTTTATACCCAGCAATCGTAATTATCTTCTTGCAGCTCTTTTAAAAAATAGCGGTATAGTTACTTTTTTTAAATTTTGCAGCGCTTCTATCATGGTAGGAATAAAATAGCTCACCAATTCATCTGATGAAATTTACGTTGCAATACTTTCAAAGCTAGTGAAAGAATCAAGTTGTAGTTGTTGTTAAGATGTTGACCACATTTTAATTTTTAAAATAAATTCTTTAATTTGAACTTTAGCTGACATAATGTTTTCATCTCTTCCTTGCATACTCGTGTTTAAAATATTCAAATGACGAAAAATGTCTGCAATATTTGCTAATTTCAAAGGCCACTTAGAATTATTAAACAAATTTTCATATTTGGATTTTCGTTCTTGAAAAAACATGTTCAATTCCGATCTCAATTCAATTTCCCCTTGTCATCATATTTCCTTTGGATAACCACCTCACCTCTGTGTTATATAGTAGATTTTGATAGAGAGCGTCCATGCCCTCACACACTGTTCGAAGTAACCTAGACTGTAAAGATTTTTTTAATGGAATTTACAACTTTGATGACAGTATTGATAAACTAGCTAAGAGAGCGTGTTCATTTATTTTAGTTGGCGTACACGTATACTCTTTATGCCAGATGAATTAATCCCGTGTGATTTGGAAAGAACAAAAGTTAAGTGGACTAAAAATTACTCACGTCTAAATTACCCCAATAAATAGCAAGCAATCACTGTCATGTTTCTGCTTAATTTCATTGAATTGTCTTTTCTATAAACCATAACATTTAAAAAAAAAAAATAAGTAATTAAATAGAACTAAACTAAAAGGTTAAACAAAAATATTATTTATATTAGAATTCCTTACGTAACAAAATTTATAGTTAGAAAAAAAAAGTTTATCTGGCAGCCCTGGACCCAATTGCTTAAAGGTCCAAAGTAGAAATTGGCCTTTTGAGCTTTAATTTTTATAGATGGGATCATAGTGAAATTGACCAACAAACCCCTTATAAATCTATTCTGGGTTAACTTAGATATTGGCTGCGAAATAAAAGAGAGCAAAAAAAGGCACTTAGTGCAAAAAATAACTCAAAATACTGACATTGGCCCTTTTAGCACTATTGCCCGTAATTTTACAGATATATGGTCGTGTTCGTACCTAACAACTATCTTTGCATATCTGGTAACACTTTTTTGGCAATTTCAACGTTAATTTTGCATACGTGAATAAACTAACGAAAATCGATTGTGTAAAATAAACTATACTTTAACCCAAAGGTAGGAAATACGTTTAAAAATTATGAAAAGTACGTTACACGATAGATATCTTTACACAGTCAGACATCTATTTGTTGAACTTACGGGAAATTTTTTATTACTTGGTATACATCACTCTACCAAATTGTTTTTTTTTTTTTGTATAATTTTTAAATGTCGACTTATGGGGAGCAGAAATGTGGCTGTTTTTTAAAAAAAATTATAAATATTATTGTTTCAAACAAATAAAAAAAAAAAGGTAATTGATTGAGTCTAATAAGAAATCGGTTGATCATAAAAAAAAATTTTTTTAATTATTTAGTCTATTTTCTTCGCCCTTTTAATTTTATTTAAAACAAATTTAAATAACATTTTTTTTATCTGCAAAAGCGGAAATGTCCAATTTAAATTTTTTACCAAAATTAGCCTAGGGTATCCTCATTATAATGCAAGAGTTTTAGAATGAATATCCATAACTTTAAGAGGTATAAAAAACGCTTTGAATTCCAATTTTTCGAACTAAGCCTAGCTTATAATTTTAATGCTGCAAACGTTTTCGAAGTGGGATATGCATGAGTTTAAAAGATATGTGAATAACTGTCCATATTAGACACACTGCGAAATCGGAAGTGATAATTTCAGTAAAATTTTTTCTTACTTATTTACTGATCCGATTTGAAAGCCAGTCTTAAACATCAGATACATACAATTTAACATACCTGTGTTTCCCTGACAAAATTCTAAATTTAGCTTAGCTTCATTAGATTCTAATTCCTTTATTTCTCTGCTTTAGATTAAGTTATTTCCAAGTCTTTTTTTGTTTCGCATATTTGCACCCTTCTCTCAACCTAAAACTCATAAAATACATACATAAGTATGCATTAATGTAAGTAGTATGTACGAGTATCTATCCATGTATTCGTTTGTAATTTAGTCAAATAGATATTTAAGAAGTAAACACTTTATTAGGCTTAAAGTAAAAGCATTTGAACAAATAAAATCCGAAAAGAGAGAAAACAACATCACATTCATAATCTGGAAAGATTTCAGAAGAAACTTAAATAAAACAATTTTATTCAACAAAATTAGAGTAGGTAACATTAAGTTTTATATTTATTTTCCTTTTTGGAATAAAAATAAAAAATTAATCGGATGGTATTTTGTTTAATGCAATTTATTGTAAAAAGAAATTCTCAAAATGTAAAAAGAATTTTTTATAGATTTTGTAAATGCCTTTGAACTTATTGTAAAGTAAATAAAAAATGGATATAAAAGGAGAATTAAATACATTTTTAAACTATTTTTCTGAGTGCATTAAACTGATTAACGCCTTTTAGTTTAAAAAATATGATGTTATTTTAGTTCAACTAATCTTATCGGAAAGTTTTAATTTCTTTCACAATCTTTTAATTTTATTAAAGAAAATTAACTAAACGATAGTTTTTATTTCGAAATTTCTAAGACTATCGTTGGCTACATCAGCGTAGCTAGAAGTTGTTTTAGAAGTGGCTGTTTGGGTTGATAACTCTAGCCTACAAGGTTTTGGACTGGAACAACTAAGTGTCTTGCCTTGGTGGTCTGGATTCGAATCTGTAGTTGGTTTTTCTCTATCACGTCAGGTTTTCGAGATACAAAAAAATTTTTTTATTCGTTTCTTATATAGAAAATCACTAGTTAATTTAAAAATTAATGAATTTTCAAAAGTGAATGGCGTTATTTGAACGTCGTTTGTATTTTATTGGTTCGGTTTCACGTATTACAGTCCAGCAATAGTTTCTCAGCATGCTTTTGCCTCAAAATCCTTGATAAATGTTTTCAATTTTCATTAAATCGTGTTCGGGCTCACTGCTCCAAGTTTTTTTTGGGAAAAAATCTAAATGCGAATGAAGAATATGCAAAACATTGTCGGTGTTCACGGTTTGTCCAAGTTTCTGATATTGCATATCATTTTTTTCCAACCAAGTATTCACCACACACAAATCTAAAATAGCTTGAATAAGTAATACACGATCTCCCTTACATGCTTAAACGATACTATCACGAAGATTTCGAATGAATGTGGGCTTCTGTCAAATAAGTCAGTATTGACTGTTTTACAGTATTGCCAGCATGCGATAAAACATTAACAAAACGTGATAGCCAGATTTAAATTCAGCGCACCCAGATTAGCTCAAAAGGCAATTCATTTATCGCGACAAACGAAAAATTTCGCGTTAATGGTGTTTAACGTCATAAGACTTTTGCTTCAAACTGTGTGAAACAAAGAAATTTTTTTTGTTTAATGTTCAAACGTAGTTAAAATATTTGACAATTTTTGTTTGTTAAAACAGTGGGCAAATAGTGTTAAATAAAATAAATTAAATCCTGTTTGCCGTGCGTTCAGACTAAAACAAATATTTGCATCAAATAATTATTTAATGGAAGTGTTCAAAAATAAAAATATATTTCTCATATAGTAAAAATGAGCGCAGAAGCTAGTTAATTTGTTTTATTCTGTGGAGCAGCATCTCTTATAATGTTAGAACGGGAGAATGTACAAGAAAAAAAAAACTGGAAGACAATGGATAACGGGAACATGGCTTAAATTTGCAAAAAACTGCAAACTTGGAAACAAACCCTAAAATATATTTGAAATCGCTAAATCCGTTAAAAACAAAATGTCGGGGAAAAAACAAAACAAAAAAAAATGTTGCAAAAATAGCGAAAATTCGGGAAAAATTTAGATATTTCACACAAGCCATAAAATTTATTTTAAGTGCATTAACCTACAGGGAATGGCAAAAATTCGATAAAAATTGCTAAATTAGCGGAAATTCGCAAAAATTTGATAAAAGCGGTATGATAGAAAAGTCTAATATTTATTAAAATTCGTAAAAGCTTTAAAGACTCACAGGGAAAAATCGTTTCTTCGCGGGCATTTAAAATCGGTTAAAAAAACAAATTGTCGGAAAATAAAACAAACTTTTTTACAAAAATAGTGAAAATTCGCAAAAATTTTTAATATTTTAAAAAAGCCATTAAATTGATTTAAAGTCCCTAAAAGTATAAGGAATGGCCAAAATTCTAAAAAAATTGCTTAATTAGCGGAAATTCGCACAAATTTGTTAACAGTGGAATGATAGCGAGGTCTAATAATTTTTAAAAAACTTTTAAACTGTAAAGAATTCGAAAACTTACAGGAAAAATTGCTTCTATCGGGAACATGGCTAAAATTATTTGTTGTTGTTTGCTCTTACAATTTTTTTGTAATATCAGATAAGTGCTCAAAAATAACTACAATATTTGATTTTTTGTGTTCACATTGGACAAATATTTGTGTGCCGGTAAATACTTTTATTTGCTCAAATTTGACACTCAAAAATATTTTGTGTTTGGACTGAGTTAATGAAATATTTGATGTTTGCTACCAAATATTTCATCAGTCTGAACGGACCTTAAGAATTGAGTCGATCTAACGATATCCATACAAATCGTGTGTGCAAAGTACAGGTCGGAATTTTGGAGATCGATGAAATTCGGCACACATGGTCAAATTGGCACAGGAAAATGGGGCGAAGCGGTGCATAATTTCACGTAGCCCCTGTAAAAGCTTCTTTCCGGAATAGGACATTTGTGCGCATAAACCATCTAATTATGTTGGGATTTAGATTTAATTTGGTCCGAACTTATTTGATTACAATCTAAGTCATTTTACCAAATTTCATTGGAATCGGTCCATATTTAAACGCAGATCCCATACAAAAACTATTTCAGAAAAAAGCTTTAATAACTTCCTTATTAATGTTAGTATTGCCAGAAAAATTGGCGGCAATGTCTTAAACGAAAGCAAAAATGTCAAGACAAAATGTTGTGCTGGTGGGTCCAAAATTAACCACAGGTCTTATATAAACCCCCATCTAATGAAGACTTGATGATAATAACAAGAATTTGCACCAAAAGGAAAGTTGAGCGACGTGTGTTAAACTTTAGTGTCTGAAATATATTTCAAATAATAAGACCATAAAGTTTTTTCGAGTTAAGCCCGCAAAACGGCAAACAATTGTCCAAAAAAGCCTCAATTTTAAAAACTTCAGGAACAATTGATACCAATTTCCCGCAGGGTATGCACGATTCTAAAAAAATTACTGCAAACAAAAGAAAATATGTACATATACCTTTTCAAGATTGGAACAAGTATGGAAATAAGCAAGCTATTAGAGGTTTTTTTTGTTGTATGCATAACCCCTCTTCACAGAATCATAACTACACCACTGGTCTTCTTTTAAGATACACATAAATTTAGGTATATTCAATTAAGCTTGATTAAGAGGATGACTTTCTAGTTTTAAATTGCCGGTATTTGTATTAAATAACAAACAAATTCACAATGTTTACAATTTCACAATAATATCTTTATTTATGTTCAGACTGAATAGTTTTAAAACTGAAACCTACACTCACAATATTATTACAGTAACGGACTGTAGTTTATTTAAGAAATATTCCGTTCAGTCATTTTTAAATAAATAAACATTTAAAATTCCAAGCAAATTTATTTTTAACTGATTCTAACAGTTATTCAAAAAACTAAGTGCATATTAATACGGATTTTCAGTTGCAGTTAATTTTGTCCGTTGATTAAGTTAAATTCTTCTTTATGTAAAATTAAATGAAAACGTAATTTAAAGCAACGAAAACTTCATTTAATTTATACTGTCAAAAATTCATCCGCGAATTCCGTAAAAACAAATCAATATTCAGTTATCTTATATAAATAAACTGTCAAAAAATTAACTACATATTCCGTAAAAACAAATAAATATGCAGTTATTTTATAAAATTTTACTGTCAAAAATTCAACACCATATTCAGTAAAAACAATTAAATATTCAGTTATTTTATATAATTTTACTACCAAAAATTAATTTTTACTTATCTATAAAAAATGAATTGCTTGTTTTGTGTAAGCAATACCCATTTTCTATTTGTTAAAATAATTAAGTTAAATACCTACAACAAATTTTGAAAGTAAAATAATTGCGAAGCCTTATCGGTCATGCTGCTGGTGTCTTATAATTGAGAGTTCTTCTGTAAACAACGTGGTCAGTACAACAAAAGTTAAACAAACGTATGTAACTGGGTAAGTAAATAAAAATATTCTCCCTCTCTCGCTTATAAGAAAAACAAGCGGACAGGTGTCTGTCTGGTATTTTTTAAAAATTCGGCTCTTTTGTGGAGTAAACGAAAATTTAATAAAATAACTGAATATTTAATTGTTTTTACTGAATATGGGGTCAATTTGAAAGTAAAAAATTGACAGTAAAATTTTAATAAATAACTGAATATTTAATCGTTTTTACTGAATATGGTGTTGAATTTTTGACAGTAAAAATTAAATGAACTTTTTGTTAAAAATAAATGAAAAATAGGTAGACCGGTTTTTAATTGAACTTTCATTTATTTTATATTACAATTTCAGTTAATTTTACGTACAGAATATTGTGAGTGTACGATTAGAATGAGTAAAAACAATTGTTTGTTTTAATAGACTATAATTATAATTAATGACATGCCAATTACATACATACGTTTGAAATACATTTATGAAGGGCTTATTTTTCCAAACAAGTATTGTAATATTTTATTTGAATTTCAAATAATTTATAATTTTAGTACACTGTGAAAAAAAAAACAAAAACATTTTATATATTGCAAATTTTAAGGCATACATTTCCTCTCTGGCATACCAACTTTGTTTGTCTGCCTTTTAATTTCAACACACAGAAAAAAATTCCAATGTAAATTTAACATGGCGAAATGTTGATTGAGAATCACAGTAAATTTCTGCAAAAAAAAATTTATCATTATTTCATATTAACTTTAAATTCACTGTTAAAATAACAATGTTCAATATTAAATCCATAAAAACCAGTTTTATATGAAAATCAAAAGTTTATCTTGCTGAATTAACATGCATACATACTTAAGTATGTACATTTTTTATTTTTATGTTTAAAATATGTTATAAAAAGAAGACAATTCCCGTATTATTTTAATTCAAATTATTTAGTTAAATAGTGCATCAAGTTTTCAAAGTATAGTGATGACGATACCCATATCGGGCGATACAAAATGAGTAAAGCATGTGTTACAGTGGTAAGTGTATTGAATTTTTTTTAAATAAATGCATATGTTGTATCTGAAGCCTCTGCACACTGTTATATCACACTCAAGGCGAATTCAAACAGGTAAACTCACCTCGTCAGCTTTTCATCAGCTGTCTCCATGGTGAATTTAAAAAAATTCGTAAGTGTCAAAATATTAAATTGTTTTGAGAAGAAGTTGATTGAAAAGTGCTAAAAATATTACTTTTATAATAAAAAAATTTCAAAACTGCGAATGATTAAAGTGAATGCAATAATTTCTTTTATAAAAAAGTGATAATTTTAATTTGCAATAAAGAAATTTTGACAGCTATCAATTATATTGCAAAAACAAAATACATGGGGCTTTTTGTAGTTGTAGAGTTGCATTTACTTTTTTAAATTCGCCTTGATCACACTCAAACCAATTTGATTCTACATGAAATTCACGTTGGCTCAACCTGTTTCGGATTGTTATTTCAATATAAATTACATTTTGCTCTAACTTTACTGCAATGTTAAATTTACATGAATAATAGTTATTTTAAAAGAAAACAATTTTGTTCGGAAGTTATTGTAAAATCAGGTTGAATTAACTTTAAAACCGTATGAAGGAAAATCGCTACCGAAAAATTTTAAATCAACTTTGTTTTCAACGTTTTTAACTTGATTTTTTCTGTGTGAATAGGGGTCTATATAGAGAACAAACTGATTTTGTTATTTTAAAATTGAATTACTAGGCGTAGAATGGGAAATGCAGACTTTAACTTCATGTACCTTATTTGAGTATTGCTAAGAAACCAGTAAAAAAGTGTCATCTTAGACAACTTCAAGTTAAAGTCAGTTGTCCTCTCTACGAGCTACGATCATAAAACTTGCATTTATTATTATTAACTAGTTACATTGTTTTAAATGATTATCTTAAAATGAATGTTTTGAAGTAGTTCCCTATCTGCACTTAGCGATTACATTTTATTTACACAGCTTTTTTTAATAAAAAGAATGAATGTTTTTACTAATAAATATTTTTTTATCAAATTACAAGTGCTAGAAAATGCAGTGCAGTGCGGCAACTGATTAAAATCACAAGTGATAAAAAATAAAAAATAAAAATGTTTCATGTAAAAAGCTTGAAAAACCCGCCCTAACATTATTTCTATTGTATCTATTGGGCAATCAAGCGGCTAGAAAACAACACCAAATTGTTTCCTATTTTGACTTATTTTCGTTTATTCCAATGCTACTTTTTGTTTCTTTTGCAACATTGGCCTTTGATAACAAACTAAAACTATATAAAAAATCATTCAATTGACATACCTTAGTTAAGGGGCTAATAAAATTAATTATTTGCTATATTCATTTATTAACTAAAAAAAAAAATAAATAAATACGGCAACTGTTACAGAACACCATCAAAAAACGAACCTCTTTATTGTTTAATTTAAACGACAAACAACGATAGAAAATATTTCAGTAGCTCTCGTGATTTCAAAGTGTCAACATCTACTGCTATAAAAACGAAAAAAATCTTAGATACATTTCATTCAAAAAATTTCCAGCAATTTATCACTTAAATAATGGAACGCTGGCAAAATCGTGTTGCTGTTGTCACAGGAGCCAGTTCGGGTATTGGCTCTGCCATAACCATAGATTTGGTTAAATCTGGCCTCATTGTGGCGGCATTGGCGCGTCGTAAAGAACGTGTCGATGAAATTCGTGCCTCATTACCAGCCGACATACAGAATCGTTTGCATCCCATAAAATGTGATGTCTCTGACCTGAAATCGGTCAATGAAGCTTTCGATTTAATTGAAAAGAAATTGGGCACAGTGGAGGTTTTAATTAATAATGCTGGCACCTACATAGCCGGCCAGCTATTGACCATGGATATTGAAACATTACAACAAACACTGCAGACAAATGTCATGGGTATTGTCTATTGTACGCGACGTGCTTTTCAATCAATGATGAAAGCCAATGCTAATCAGGGTCATGTCGTGTTGATAAATAGTGTTCTCGGCCATGGTGTTTTCAATCCTTCTCCTGGTTCAATCACCACCTTTAATATTTACCCACCCACCAAACATGCAGTAACAGCATTAACGGAAATTTTGCGTCAAGAATTTCGTGATTTGAAAACGAAAATAAAAATAACGGTAACTGGAAGTTTGTGTTGTATTTATGCTTAAAATATTTCAATAACTCTCTATCACTCCATCTTTTTTTTTTTATGTTTTATTGTAATTTTAGAGTGTTAGTCCTGGTTTAGTGGACACGGAAATCGTACCAGAGAGTTATAAAAAGATGACCATGCTTAAGTCCGAAGATATTTCAGCTGGTGTCATGTATTGTCTCGCTACCCCTCCCCATGTTCAAGTGCATGAGTTGACTATAAAGCCAGTTGGTGAAGCATTTTAAAATAACATTTGACAACCATTTTGTTTTATAATTTATTCGATTTGTTTGTCAAATGATAGTTTGATTACTTTTTTAGTTATTTTAGTTTCCTAATAAGAGTATGGGCAATAATGTGTTTAGCATTTTAATTAGCGTTTCAATATATTAACATATTGTAATATTTCATTTTTAAGCGAGTCGGTGCTTTTAATTGCATTTGTTTTATTGATTAACAAGTTATTTTTTTTAATAAAATTTACAGGTTTACATTTTGTAAACATTGAATGATCTTTTTTATTTATTATTACTGTAATTAATGTATAACAAATTAATAACACAAGGGAACAAATTTAATTTTTTTTTGGCGGTTTGGAATTTGATTGGAAATTTTTACTAATTTGAGGTCGCTGATTTCAAATCTACAGGTATGCTCTAGGTTTAGACTCGAATTGAAAACGAAAACTTTTTTGAATTCGCATAAGTCATCAATTGGTGTTCTCAAATCCGCATGTTTTTGTGTATTCGAAGTTTTTGTTCGAAAAAACTTTTGTTGAACTAAAGATCGCTAATTTGCTAACCGCAGCATGATAGCAATGTCTAATATTTTTTAAAAATCGTGAAAGCTGTAAAGAATCACAGGACGAATCGCTTACATGGCTAAAATTCTCGAAAAATTGCAAACTTTTAAACACTAACATTTATTTGAAATCTCTAAATGGGTTAAAAAAACAAAATGTCGAAAAATAACAACAAAAAAAAAAAAAAAAAAAAAAAGCACGAAAATTGGCGAAAATTTTTAATATTTCAAACCAGCCATAAAATTGATTGAAAGTCCCTAAAACTATAAGAAATGGCAAAAATTCGGTAAAAATTGTTAAATTCACGGAAATTCGCAAAAATTTGCTAACAGTTGCTTGATAGCAAACTCTACTATTTATTATAAATCGTTAAAGCTGTAAAGAATCAGAAAACTTACAAATCGCTTATATCGCGAACATGGCTAAAATTCGCGAAAAATTGCAAAAACTTTAAACAAATCCAAAAACTAAGAGATCACTAAATCGATTAAAAAAACAAATTGTTTGAAAATAAAATAAAAATCGTTAAAAAAAATTAGCTATATTTACATCAAAATCAATGAAAAAGTCGATTTTTTCGATATTTTTGATTAAATTTGATTAAGAAGATTTTTTGTTAAAAATGTTATCACATACATACATATAACAATAAAAGTCGATTCGGTCCACTTTCACCAACCAATATCTTCTTTAATTGAAAACGAATAAAAACATGTGGATGCGAAATGCAGGACACCAATAATACTAAAGTAATCCACTTTCGAGTGGATTCGGATTCTAGAACACTCCCGCTAATCTCGATTTTTCTCTATCAGCTCTTCCTTCCGTAAATATACCGTTATGTCCAAAACTAAGGCACATTCACTACAGGTTAAATAACTTGAAAACGGTTGACCATCTTCAGTAAACAAAAAAATACAAAACTCGGCAACTGTATTATCTTTAAGCCGTGCTTACATTGTTTTTAAATGTGCCCTGTAGTTTCAGAGATATGGTTGAATTTTTGAAGAAAAAAAGGAACATTTAAAAGAAAACAAATTGTTTGTTCTTTAAAAATTCATAAAAATTTACAAAAATCACAGTTTTGGTCTAAAAACATTTATCTTAACATAATTTCGAAAGAAGTGAGGTTTATTTCATTGTAATCGGTGCACAACTTTTGATTATATTCACAATTTACTGAGAAAACTGAATATCAAATTCCAGACCGCAAAATGTCTGTTGCGCAGTGTAATCAATACTTTAATTTATGTTTTAAAATGGTACAGAAATTTTTTTTTATTTATTAATGATTTGCGCAGTTCGTAGTATACAACAAGTGTTTAAAAAATATACATTTTGATTATAATATTGTGGAATAATAATAAACGCTTCTAAGCCGACATCAAGTAGTATTGTCCCTGTTTTAGTCGACAGGAAATTTTGCGACGACTCAAATGAAAGTTAAAAAAATTTTAATTGAAATGTAAACATATTTTTTGAATACGTTTAAAATAAAAAAATGCAAATTTAAAAGAAGTTATGGGCACAAATTTTATTAGTAAATTTAACTCGAAATTTCGGTAAAGTTTGCTTAAATAGCGAACATTTTTAATTTAAGACGAACACCTCAAAGAGCCAAAATTGCGCAAATTCGGAAAAATACCGAAAATGGTAACAGCGACATGATAGCAAATACTAATATTTATTAAAAATCGTTAAAGCTGTAAAGAATCCGAAAACTTATAGGAAAAAAATCGCTTCTATCGCGAGCATGCCTGAAATTCGCGAAAATTGCAAACTTGGAAATAAACCCTTAAATTATGCAAGTCCAACGTTGGAAACGCTCATATTCCTTATGACTGAATGACTGAATGATTTGCAGCAAAGCTCAGCATGTAAAAAAGTGGGATGAAACCCCACTGAAGCTAAATTATTTGAAAACAACCATGGTCACGTTTAACTTTAAATTTTATTTTTTAAATTTGTAAACAAAAATTGTTTATTTTAAGTGACGGCTGATCGATCAACTGACAAAATCACAATATTAAATTTTTATCGAATGCGCGCCTTAATTCCAAATGACGTTCGATCAGCTAATTCGACTGCTGTCGAAAATCTAATTAAGTTCATAATAGGCACCAAACAAAATTGATTGACAAAATTATATATACCCTTTTACCTTCGGTGAAGAGTATAAAAATAATTGCAGATGGAATTTTTTTTTGTCAAGTTTTCGATAACTAGTTGACGTCGACACAACATTTTTATAAAATACCAAATTAACGTAGAAGTGATCTAGTCGTCGACTTGATATGACAACATTGTAAAATGAATGTCGACGTCGACGACGACTTACATAATAGGGATAAATAATTGTTCAAACTCCATATATCTATCTATCCTTATATCTAATCCGCCTTGCTAATAAAGTAATGTTGGATAGGAAAATTATATAAAGGGCAGGCTGAGTTTTACCGAATCTTGGGTAAAAATCGGCTCTAACATTGACGTATTTAAGATTTTGCAGGTTGGATTACCAACAACTAATCCGGGCCCTTTAAAGTTCTGGAAGTTTCTTCTTCCCTAGTATGAGACTATATTCGGCAGTAATATAATAGAGTTTTGCAATATTAAGGCAAAGTCTAACTCAGATCATATTAAGATAATTTTTACAAAATACAATTTGGGAATTATTCCTTTTTCATAAATTGGCTTTATTTCATTAAACATGAAGATACCAAAGGTCGGCTTAAGAAAAACGTATGTGATATATTGAGAGAATATGACTATTGTGAATAGCTTTATAAATTGAAATTTAGCTCATAGGAGCCTATTCGAAATGTTTAATATAGATAATTGATAATTATTTAAAAAATTTCAAAAAAAAAAATGTGTTATCTTCAAATTGTATCCTCGTTCTTAGTTCTTTTGTTATTGGTCCTATTTCGCCCGAAAACTTATTCAGAACGATTTCACCATACAGTTGTAAAACGAATGGATTTCAGTTTTTTTTTAACAGTTTAATTAACATATCTTAAATCATCGCCTATAACAAGTTTTATTGTTCTCTAGATGAACTGCTTGGTTAAAGGAGGTATTTTAAAAAGAGTTCGAAAAAAATATTATGTACTCTTCTGAAGTGGTTTGTGCTAAAGAAATTTGGAACTCAATAACTTAAAAAAAAAACAATGGGCACATTAACAAGACGTAAGGTTGCGGAACCGTTACATCTTACGAATGTGCAAAGAAGAATGCTGGGGTCTAATCACCGCATTCGATACTATCGTATCGAATAAACTATCGAATTTTTTGCATACGATAGACTCTGACGTATCGAATGAAAACTCGAGAAATGTAATTTCGAGTTACTTGATATCGAATGCTATTATTTCAAATTAATTAAATTTCATTCAATATCGAGAGTCATGATGCCAAAACAAATAATTTCGATAAATTTTGCTCGATATCGTATGCGGTGATTAGACCCCTGTACTTATTAAATTCACCATAAAGATGAGAACTTTTCGTTGCGTTCGGTTTTTCGTAAAAGCACAAACTTCGTTGGAAACTGGAAAACTGAAATGAACTAAATCGGTTATTATATTGGTCATCTCCGGTTTTGTAGATATTTTAAAAAATTTTTTTTTTAAGATATCAAACAATTTCCTGTAACAATCACCAATCTTATTTTTTTGTTGCTATTTCGAAACAATATTTTAAAAAACCATTTTTCAAAAACGGCAGCACTTTAGCAACCAATAGTTTGACTAATAATTAACATCATACAAAAAACAAAATATTTGGCTAAATATACAGAAATTTCGGCAAAATATTTTTTTGGTATGACCAAATACCGCTGCTCAAATAATACCCATTTTGCTACATTTCTTCAGGGTTTAAAAAACTGCAGTCAAAATTCCGAAGTTAACGAAGATGGGACGTTGTGTTTTTGTTTTGATTTTACAGTTTGAAGTGCGTTTCCTATTATGTCTTTAATCACATGTTGGAAGAAAAAAGGAAACTATTGTTTGATTTATGTACACTCCACTTCACATGAATAGGTGCAGTGTTTTAGCAATCAACTTAAGCTTTCTGCTCTCAAGATAATTCATGGAGAGTATTATGTTGTACTTTTTATTAAAGGTTTAACAATTGAGAAAAAGAGTGTAAACAAAGAAAAGTCGAAAAAGTACCGTAAGATTTAAAATGAGCTTTATTTCATAATATGTGATTAAAAATGCTAATTATTTTTGAGTCAGTTGAATAGGTGCATCCATTTAAAAGACATTGTATGGTCATTTCTGTAAATTTGAAATACAAAATAGCTTAGCATTTTTTTATAACCAACAACAGAAATTAATTTTGATCGGTTTTAATTGGAAATGGGCCGTGGTAAATCATTAACGGTCGAAGAGAAGGCAAAAATCGATGCCTATGAAGATCAAGGTCTGTCCGGCCGTGAAATTTCCAAAAAAATTAATAAAAGTGGTAACGTTGTGTGGAATTACTTAAGGAATAAAGAAAAATATGGCAAAAACATGAAAGGAAGGCAAACAATGGCCACAACAGCTACAGAAAGGCGACGTATTATAAGGATAGCTTCCAATTCGAGTGACTCTGCTGCGAAAATCAAAGCAAAAAGTGGTTCTAATGCTAGTGTTTCTTCAGTTAGAAGAATAATAAATGCAGCTGAACACTTAAAACGAATTAAATTACAGAAAAAACCACCATTAAACCAGCAACGTAAGGAATTACGTTTAAATTTTTGCAAAGAACACATGACTTGGAAGAGTGAGTGGAATAAAGTAGTTTTCTCAGATGAAAAAAAGTTCAATTTTGATGGACCCGATGGTTTTAACTACTACTTTCATGATTTAAGGAAGGAAGAACGTTTTTTAGCCCGTCGCCATAGTCGAGTAGGTGGTGTTATGGTCTGGGGTGCAATATCGTACTATGGAGTCATAGACTTGGAATTTCAAACCACGAAAATGACAGCAAATTCTTATAAATCTATTCTGCAAACAGCGTTTCCAAAATTTCAAGACTTGTTTGGACCCATCCCATGGACTTTCCAACAGGATAATGCTCCTATACACACCGCAAGGATTATTAAAACGTGGATAAGCGAGCAAAATGTTGAATTGCTGCCATGGCCACCATACTCCCCGGACTTAAATATAATTGAAAACGTGTGGGGATGGTTGTCGCGGAAAGTGTATGAGTCTGGACAGCAATTTGATGACCGAGAATCTTTAATTGCTGCAATAAAAACGGCATGGTCGCAAATTTCCCTACAATATTTATCGCAATTGTATAACTCTCTTCCAAATAGAATTTATGAGATAATTTTGTCGAAAGGCGGAAGTACACATTATTAAAAATTAATAGAAAATAAAACTAATTAACAAAACTTTGTTGTTTTCGTGTCTTTTTATAGTTTTTTTTACCGTTTTTCTCTTTTTTTCAATAAGCACCTATTCAACTGACTCAAAAATAATTAGCATTTTTAATCACATATTATGAAATAAAGCTCATTTTAAATCTTACGGTACTTTTTCGACTTTTCTTTGTTTACACTCTTTTTCTCAATTGTTAAACCTTTAATAAAAAGTACAACATAATACTCTCCATGAATTATCTTGAGAGCAGAAAGCTTAAGTTGATTGCTAAAACACTGCACCTATTCATGTGAAGTGGAGTGTATGTTTGTTCTAGGGTTTTTCCCGGTATTTCCTGTCCCGGGAATTTCAATTATTTTATTTCCCGTTTTCCCGGGATTTTTGTTGCGGGATCCCGGGAAATAAAAGTTCCTCATAGTTTCAGAAAAAAGCTATTTATACTTTGAAATTAAGTTTTATATTCTCTAAAATTTAGCATCTGTTGACGGGTTGTCGATTAGATTAATAAAACGAAGTGAGTACGTTCGTAAATCAATGTCTACTGACGCAATAAATCTACCAAAAGCAGAATGTGCCGCGCAACAGTTGATAATTAATAAATTTAGTGAAGTGCAGAGTTAATAAAGAACAGAAATTAAAAATTAGATGCAGGCAGTAAATTTTAATTGTCCATGGACAAGTCTTAAAAATAGAAGATATCCAAAAATATCGCTCCTTTATTGCAGCAAAGCCATATCTACAACAAAAAAAATCGAGCTTGGCAAAATGCGATTAAAGTTTTCAAAATGTTCCGATTTAAAGATATATTTTGCTAAACTTCGGTTCAGTTTGAGATAAAAACCGATGTTTTGTTACGAGAAAGTAGAAGAAACACTTTGCTTAATTAACTTAAAATTAAAAAAAAATTTGGAGATATGACGATATGTTAATAAGGTGATAAACATAAATTTGTTTAATTTTGTGACGGCTTATATAACCGGGAAGTACTGGGAAACCGAAATAAAAAAACTATGGAAACTCGTGTAAGATACTACAACATACAATTTTAAAAACACCTTGTCCTAAAGATTACAGGTGGATCTTGCAAGAAGAAGTCCGTTTGATGCTATTTTTTTGCATCAACCTTGACATACATTTGACTGATATAGACGTTGTTTATAAAAAAGAAAAATTACTTCGGTTTGTGAATTAGAAATATGCACTTTTAACTATTTGTCCAATCTCGGTAAAAAAGTGAACGAAATTTTTCGAAAACATGGTAATAAGTAAATAAAATAAGAAATATACTCTTTGCCGACTTTCTAAACGCATTGAGTATGTCTTAATGTTATTTCCTAAGCCGTTAAAAGTACAAAACATATTTATTTAAAATATTTTATCTATTTTATGAATTTACTTTTTGATCTCATAACTTGAACACCACAATTTTTGTTTGCTTTTATTATTGTTTTATGAATTAAATTGTTATGTTTATGTTATCTTTTTATCTTGTATCTAGAGCATAATGATACAAAATTTACATATAAAATCGTAAGGTAATAATAATTCAAGTTCCTCCTTTAACCTTTAATTCATTTTTGTAGTATTAAGGCATTTCTTTAACTTACAACTTACTTTGTAAACAAGTTCTTCCCTTACGCTCTTTTAAAAAAATGTTTTTTTCATTAATTTAAAACAAATTTTCTTTGTATTATTTATATGGAGCGGGATCCCGGGATCCCGGGAAATTTAAAAAATTTTCCCGTTTTCCCGGGAATCGAAAAACTCCGGGAATAAAAAAACTCTAGTTTGTACGTATATGTATTTGGTTTTACTGTTAAGCTACGGTCACACTTATCAAATATTTGACGAAAAACGGGACCAACAAGAAACTAAATAATCATTTCCTTCAATTCCAATATTTATTTTGATAATAATGCCACATCTTACAAACAACAATTTATTGCTATGTCTAGCAGTATAATTAGTTTATTTTGTGATATTAAGATCATGTTTAATCTCAATAACTATTAACAAAAGTAGGGGTTACGCTTATTTGGTCAAATATTTAAAAAGAGTGACTGTAGCTTTAGTTTTGTAGGTACATACCAACAATTATTTTCTTAGTAAAATTAATTAAACTTATTTAAGATTCAGAGAACTAATCAAACTCATTTTTGGGAATACAAAATTTACAAAATTTTGTTAGTCGTGCTTAATTCCCAAATTTTTATAATTGATAAATTTGGAAAAAAATTTGGGAACAAACGAGGATTGGTCCCACATTTAATCCCTCTAGGGGTGACTCCGTGGCAGATGTCCCATATTTCATATATTCCTTTCAAACTTTGACCTTGGTGAGCGGCCAGTAATAAAAATGTATATAAATTATACATTTTTAAAATAATCGGTTTACCAAAATAGCCGGCTTATTTCATATTCGTAAAATGGAAATTTGAAAATAACCGGCTTTAGTTTCTATAATTATTTCGATAAATTCCACACGTTTGCACTCGATGACTTTTGCATTGTGTTGGCATACACGCAGAGAAAATACATGTTTAAATATGGTCATCTCCGACAAAACTACTTTTAAAGAAAATGTTTAACATATTATGTTTAATTTAACTATATTATTGTCACCGACAACCATAATTTGATTAAATAAGTCCTCCATCAAGAGCCAACAACCATATTATGGTTGCCTCAAAACATGTTATGGTTAAATGTAACAATAATTTGTTTTTAAATTGGTAATAGTATTTTCCTCTATTTCAAGAGCAGCATGCTGTGGTTGAAAACCAACCATGCTATTATACATGTTAAACATATTTTAAAATTTACAGTAGTTCCCGCTTAAATGCACTCCGCTTAAATGATTACCCTCTTAAATGCGCAAAATGTGCTGGCAAGCAAAATTTTCGTTTTAATGATTCATAATTTTTGTCTGAAATTACATAAATTTAAACAAAATAAATCGCTTAAATGCGTAACCAAAAAACTTGCGTTTTTTTAAATATCTGGCAAGGCATTAATAAAGTAAATAAAAGTATTTTTGTACTTATATGTATGGCAACACAAACATTTGAAACGGCAGTTGAAGTAAAAAAGTAAATTTCACTTGAATTTCGAAAATCATATAGAATAATTTTCAAGAGGTATCAGAATCTTCCGATGATGAAGAAGAGGAAATAATTGAAGCTCCAACTTATTTACAAGTTTTAAGTGCAACACAATAAAAGCACCAATGAAATTGAAACCATGGAAGGAAGACATAATAAATGGTTTAAATAATATTAACAGGGTGTTAACATTTGCCAGTAATGGCAAGACAGTAGCAATAAGTACATGCAAACATTATTACGTATCCATACACACTTTTTCAAATGTTTTGTTTTTGCATTGTTTTGACAACTACTTCGTATGTAAATTCATACCAGAGTTTGAAAATAAACACTAAATATCGCTAGTTTATGTTCGGTTCGGTAGATTTGTGGAAAACACAATCGCTAATAGTGTTTGTGTAGAAAATCATCAACCAAATAACGTTTCCCTGTTAGTAATTTTTCGAACGCAAAAATAATACTGCTCTTAATAAACTCAACAAAATATGATAACATTTAATTCCGTTCGGTTTTTTTTAAATCCACAAACTTCATTGTGTTCGATTTGGTCCTTTTGGCTGGTAAAAAAAAACAAAAATTTTTTACACAATCAAAATACAGATACGAAAAAAAAACAAAACCAGAAAAATAATTTTACACAAACAAAACATATACACAAGCTGTTCGTGCTGCGGTCGTTGCTGAAATTTTTTGTTTGTAAATTTCATTATGAATGTAAAAAAGACACATTATAGAACATTAAAATATAATGTTTGTCTACAGTACAATTGTAGTGAATTGTTCTGTTATTTAACGAAGAACAGAACACTATATTATATTCGGCTCTTTCTCGAAAATAGTTACGAATGGTACGTCTACACAATTACTAAAAAACTAGATATCGTTCTTGAATGTGTGAGCCGAACGCTTAATAATGTACTGTTTATTTTCGGACACTGGTTCATACTGTCTTGCCAGTACTGGAAAATGTAAACGCCAATATTTCGGCACTTCTTTGAGTGCCTTCTTCAGGGTTTTGTTTTTTCTTTTCTTATTTTATAAATTTACAAACTGTAGGAAATGCCAAAATTGTGGTTCTAATAAATATTTAAAGTTTTAAAAAAAGCCCTAAAGCTCGACAGTTTACTAAAACTTCAAATTTCTTATGAGAACTAGGTTTAATAAATATAATTTTTCCTTATAACTAAAAAAGTACTTTTAAATGTTTTTTGAGTTTTTTAAGCGAGGTTTTTATAGATGCGTTGATCCGAGATATCAGTTAAATGATTCCCCGTTTAAATGCGAAGAAAACTAAATATTTTTCGATGCGCACTTAAGCGGGAACTACTGTATTAACCATTACATGTTCGAAGTCAACCATAATATGGTTGTGGCTTCTTGATTGAGGCCTAATTAAACCATATTATAATAAATATTGTTAAATTAAACATAAAAGTTTCCTTAAAAATAGTTTTGTGGGAGGTGACCATATTTAAACATGTTTTTTTTCTGGGTATACTTACGTAAATTTAAAACTTAAGGCCCAACCACAATGTGCTTAAGATGGCTTAAGCAAATGTGCGAGTACATGTTAATTATATAAGTCAAACCATATTGAACTTAAGGAAACTTTTTGCTAAGTTTTATGAAACTGTCATTTGCTTAAGAAAGGTGCGAATCTGATCGCACATTCCGTACAGAATCAAATGTTTTTTATTTTGTTTTTGTTTTTTTAAAATAAATTTAAGAGACTTTTTGTTAATTTTTGACAGTAGGTTAAGCAAGGCTATGCATATTATGGTTAGGCCTTAAATTTATTTATCTTTTATAGGGCTCTTAAATATTGCTTTTCTGCTAATTTTTATATGAAAATGTGCTTACAATAATTTTGGCAAGCTGAAGTTTATTTTCGTTCCTAAATTTTGTTTAAGTTCAATTTTAATTTTAAATCTATGAAATTTGCGTATAAAAACACAAAATTGTGGCATCGTCGTGTCACCAATTCCCAGCAAAGCAGAGCTTGTATTAGAAAGTTGGAAAAGTAGCAGGAATGACGCGTTTCGACGTTTGAATGCCAAACGACTAAAATTTGCAAAAACTTCAACAAACAACATGAATGGCGGCATATCAGAAAATAAGTAAAAAAGCTATAAAGCCAATAAAGTAAAAAATCTATGTACCCTGCAAATATTAGGACCACTCCAAACACGCGTGTAAAGAGTAGCCCACAAGGGACTAGGACTAGTCCAAAAGTAATCCAAACGTATGGAAAAACATAGTCTATTTAACATTACGATATAACCGAGCTTTGGACTACAAAGGAGTAGTTTTAAAACTACTCCATGGTATACTCAAGAGGATTAGTTTTGAAGTCGTTTCAAAACGAAGGACGTCGTTAAAAAACGAAGACATGTCGTATCACTACAAACACTTTTTAACAACGACATGGTCCATGCTTGCATTACATCGGACCAGTCCATGGAGTAGTCCATTTTATCAAAATGGATCAGGTGGTCCAATACTATTTGCAGGGTACATAAGTGCATACACACATGTATATGATACAAACAAATACATAGATAGACAAACGCATACACTCTACCAAACACACTCTATTCTTTCACTCTACTCTTTCGTTGTGGCGAAACGTGATGCTGTCAATTTTGCATTTGACATAAAATGCAATATACGCGTGGCGTGGCAGCTTGTTATTTATCTTTGCGATGCAACAACAAGAAAAAAAATTGAAAGAACTTAAAGAGTAAAAAGGATAAGCTGAAATGTCTATACATGTGCATGTACAAAAGAATTAGCTAGGATTCATATGGCACGGAGCATTTTTTTCGAAACACGAATTGATATTTCTCCTTTTTATAAGGAGTTTGCAGCTTTTCTATAATGCTTCCTTATTTTCCTGTCTGGAAATTATGTCTATTCTGTTCATAGACATGTTCATGCATTCTTTTATACAGACACATTTTCTATTTGAACTTTAGACTAACGTGCGGTTTTCAATTGCTTGAGTTGTTCAAGCACAGCAATTTGATTGACAAGATTTGGGAAAATAGTTAAAACATTTTCAATTAACAAGAAGTAAGAATACAAAATTTTTACAGAACGGGTGGATGTTGCCACATTTATTTACAAGAAACTTACAATTTCTAAAAAAAAAATCCTTTTTTATGGGGGAAAACTGCTTCCTAAAAAAATGATATAATTATATCTGTGTATTTCAAGTTAACTTTAATTGTAGCAAAAAAAAAACAAGTTTTCTAATTAATTATGTAATAACCCTGTCGGAGATTGGACAAGTACCTAACTATTACCAAACTAGTACAAAAATACCCATTGATTAAATGCACTACTCCATGGACTGGTCCGATGTAATGCAAGCATGGACCATGTCATTGTTAAAAAGTGTTTGTAGTGAGACGACATGTCAATTTTTTTCAATACGAAGGAAATATAGTGGATCGATTTGGCAACGGTTCATATGTATGTTATGTTCAACGTTCAACGGTTGACAAACATAGAAAGATATCGCTCTTAACTGGTAGATCGAAATTTGCTTTTTAATGATTATCTATTTTAAATTGATTTTACATGTTCTTCTTCTTACTTCTGTTTTTTCGTACTCCTTGTCAAGAATTTTTCTTGAAGTCCAAAGTACATTTTTTTTTTGGTTTTTAATTTATTTCCTACCAAAGGTTAAATACAATTAGGTTCAAAGATTAAACTTCAGCCGTTTGGGCTGCGCGGTGATGAATCAGTTACTTGACGAAGTCATAAATTTTTTCAACATTTGCGTCCCATGGGGGTACTGTTCCCCTACCCCTATCGAAAAAATAAGTAGCCAATTTTATTTTTGGGGTCGCAGGATGCTTTTGTAAAAATGCATTTCTCCCCCTGCACCTACCCCTTTTATTATTATTTTAAAAGGCGTGTTTACCATAAGAGTGATTTCTACAAAGCTTGAAAGCTTTTGTCTTCAGATATGCGGTTTTTAATATTTTTGTTCTATAGGAGGTACAGCTCCTCCTCCGTCTACTCCCCCATTTTAATTTTTAATTTTATAGTTTACCATACTAGCGACCTTAATCACGTTTGAAGGCTCTCGCTATAGGAGTACTTCAGTTACGCGATATTTAGTATATGTATCCTTTGGTTGGAATTGCTTCCCCTGAGCCGGTCGTCTTTATTTATATTTTTAAATGTGTAGTTTACCATAAGAGTGACTCCTACAAAGTTTGAACATTCCTACTGCAACAGTTCTTCTTAAGATATGCGATATTTAACATTGACATCCTATAATGGGTACCACTTCCCTTGCCCCTATCGAAAAAATAAATAGTTAATTTTATTTCCGGTTGACATGTATATCTGCGAATATTATTTTCATACCAACACAATGGTAAACAAAGAAAAAAAAACACAAATTAAGGGTTATCGAGAGTGGTCCTTTATTATTTATTTATTTTTCTTTACCTAAAATTAAATTGATTATGAATTAAGCCTCATAAAAATCTTTAGTTTATGTTATATGTATGTATATCTAAACTGTGATTGTCTGTGATGGTTAAGTAAATTAACCCTTTGTAGAAACTCTGATTCCTGTTTCTTCGTAGTCCTCAAACCTTTTTTTAATTTATTTAAATTAAGAAAAAATAGGGAACAATCATCATCTGTAGCAATTTATTGAAATTAATATGTTAATACACCTTAAATTAAGTGGTAAAAATTACTTTTTTTCTCGAAACACCTGACGCTTTAAACATATTTCACAAAGATGTGTATATATTATGTGCAAATATTCATCTCAACGTAACTAAAGTAAAGTGCTTTTGAAGGACATATAGACAATATTGGTGAAAGACAACGAGAAAAATACATAAACAAAACCAAAAATTATCCACTAAAACACATGGACATATCGCTCCTTTATTGCAACAAAGTCATATCTCAAAAAATCAAAAATTTCGAGTTACTTAAGCAAAAGTGTTCCTTTATACTTTCTTTATATGTAAAACAAACATCAGCATTATATCTTAAGCTTAACCGAGGTTATAGCAAAATATATTTTATTAAATCTGTATATAGAGGTACATTCTGAAAACTTAATTCGCATTTTGCCAAGTTTTATTTTATTTTTTTTTGAGATTTTACTATGTTGCAATTAGGGAGCGTTATAAAGTTTTACTTTAATAACATGCTATACTCTCAAGCCCATGCACTTTTTAAGAGAAAATTATACAGGAAAAAAGGCAATCAGGCGTGCGAATATTGAAAGCTTTTCTTTTATGGGGTTTATAGATTATGCTGAGATTGTTTGTGCTGGTATAATCGTGTTTCTACTTTTCAACGACTGGAGAAAATCAGTTTAACAAAAAAATTTACATTTGATGGGCACATGTATAAACTGGTATGTGTTCACTTACAGTCACACTTCTCATAGTTTGAAGTACATATTGATTAAACAATAATTGATGGATGGAAGAACTTTCTTATAAAAAACAAATTTATTATGAGTAGCGAAGTTTATTTAACGATGTCTGTCTGGCCGTTAAGATGGGGTTTCGGATAGAGACTATGTGGTTTTATATTTATGTCACATACACTCAAAGAAAAAACATGGTTGTGGTTAATATATTCCAAAAGCAACATATTATGATAAAATTAATGATTGTAGTCACTATATTACGATTATTATGGAATCATTTTATGACCAAATATACTCGTAATATTACATCATAATATTTTTCCCTTAATCATATAACTATCGTTATAATCATAATAAATTAAGAAGTAATCATATTATTGTCATGTTAATTATAATAAGTTTAGAAGTAATCATATTATGATACACAGAAAAAATTATTGCCGAATTATTTTCAAACAAACGATTGTTTGAAATTTTTTTTAATTTCTACAAATTTTTTTACTGATTCAATTAATATTTTTGTTTGATTTTTATTTAACCAACAAAAATGTTGACAACTTTTCAATAATATAATATACGCGCTATTGGTTTCAATTTTTCATAATTTTGTATGAAATATTTAACGCTCTTTAATGTTGTCGTTTTTTGCATTTTTTATTTGATCGTAAGCAACACTTCTTTATACGAAATATAAGAACAACAACACAAAACACATACAGTTTATTTTTGGACGCTTTAAAAAAGTACAACAAGAAGAAAGATGATAAAATAGCGCGACGAGGTTATTAGTAAAAAAACAAAAAAAATAGCAGGTAAAAAAAGGTTTCATTCATTTTTAAACAACAGAAACAACAACAACATTATAAGAAACAAAATAAATTTTGGTTGGTTTCAATGTTGAAAAAAAAGAATGAAAAACAAAATCCCGTATTCAATTTTTGAAAACTGTTTACTTAAATACATCAAATACAAAAATAAAATGATGACGAAAAACATATCGAGACGGTCTGCTGCCGTTGTTTGTTACATTTCTTCTTCTTTAGCCAAGGAAAGGATACAGCAACAGTGAGTGATGAAGAAAAACATTGTGTGTATAAACAAGACTTCGTTCAAAAATAATTCCAACAAAACATGTGTCTCAAAGCCAGCCGCCGCTCTTGCTTCTGCCTTCATCTTCTCCTTCAGTGATAGCTTGGGTGCGCGTCATTGCTTGTGCAAAAAATTTTTGTTTGATTCAGCAAAATTATTTGTTTGAAATTTATATGAATTTCAGTAAACTTTTTGTTTGATTCTGTAAATTATTTGTTTGAAAAAATCAGTGTTTTTTTTTAGTAAACAAAATGCAAATAAATTGTTTGAATATGCGAATTTGTTTGTAGGACCGATTTCAGACAAAAAATGTTTTGATACTACAAATTTTTTGTTTGAATTCGAAAAAGAATTTTTTCTGTGTACAGCAACTCTTCCACAAAATGAATAAAATGAAATTTTTTGCATTGATTTTTTATTAATGTCAATACAATTCTGTGGCATTTTTACAAAAAATCTTAAGTCAAATTTAAAAAGTTGTAAAAAGTTGTTAATCATACGAATTTTCATTCAGAAAACATATAACTTTGATAATATACATACTTGCATGTGCCCGTGCAAAAAAACTGAATTGGCAATTCGGTTTTTTTTGTTGTTTTCTTACGAAGACAGTAGAATAAAGCAATTTGTTTTTTAATTTTGTTTTTTCTTTTTACCCACTTACAACTACAATTCGAGTCGGAAAGAACCCAACCAATTGTAGGGGAATGTAAGAAAAGATAAACTCACTGTTTATTGTTGGTGTTTTGTTTTGGCTTTGATATTGTTACAGGTAAGACTTTGAGTGTTTATAATTCTTATTCGCTTTAGGGTTTTATTTGTATAATATTGTTGGCCTTTCTAAAATCTTTGGAAAAGGGTTCCTGATGAGCTGGCCTAAGCAACCAGTGAAATGCGCATAGAAGCTAGCTTTCCCTCAACAATTTCAGTGTATTTATCAAATATGGAAAACTGGGAATTTAGCACGTCATACGGAAATCGTATTAATAATAAATTTTGTATTCCCGAAAATAACTTTGATGATATACATATTTGTTTACGTTTTTAAAATTTTGTATTATAAGCCAAATTTTTCTTTAATTTTGGTTTATTTTATTATTCGATAAACATGATTTTTTCACCGAGTTTTTTTTAAACTTTTTTGCTTCCTTCTCTCGACTTAAAATGTTTTGTCAAAATGCCAGAGAATTTCTTTATTTTTTCTTATTTTCTATGAGCTTGTTTTTTTTTAATTGTTTAACCACTCACTAACAAATAATTCGATAGGCTTATTTAAAACAAACGACACAACTGATTCAAAATTATTTTACAAACTGCGCTAACATAATATTATTGGAGTAAAAATATTTTGATTGTATCTTAAACATATTATGAGTACACCTACACTCACAATATTCTGTACGTAAAATTAACTGAAATTGTAATATAAAATAAATGAAATTTCAATTAAAAACCGGTCAACCTATTTTTCATTTATTTTTAACAAAAAGTTCATTTAATTTTTACTGTCAAAAATTCAACACCATATTCCGTAAAACCAAATAAATATTCAGTTATTTTGTAAAATTTTACTGTCAAAAATTCAACACCATATTCAGTAAAAACGATTAAATATTCAGTTATTTATTAAAATTTTACTGTCAATTTTTTACTGTCAAATTGACCCCATATTCAGTAAAAACAATTAAATATTCAGTTATTTTATTCAATTTTCGTTTACTCCACAAAAGAGCCGAATTTCTAAAAAATACCAGACAGACACCTGGCCGCTTGTTTTTCTTATAAGCGAGAGAGGGAGAATATTTTTATTTTCTTACCCAGTTACTTTTGTTGTACTGACCACGTTGTTTACAGAAGAACTCTCAATTATAAGACACCAGCAGCATGACCGATATGGCTTCGCAATTATTTTACTTTTAAAATTTGATGTATTTAACTAAATTATTTTAACAAATAGAAAATGGGAATTGCTTACACAAAACAAGCAATTCATTTTTTATAGATAAGTAAAAATTAATTTTTGGTAGTAAAATTATATAAAATAACTGAATATTTAATTGTTTTTACTGAATATGGTGTTGAATTTTTGAATTTTTATAAAATAACTGCATATTTATTTGTTTTTACGGAATATGTAGTTTATTTTTTGACAATTAATTTATAAAAGATAACTGAATATTGATTTGTTTTTACGGAATTCGCGGTTGAATTTTTGACAGTAAAAATTAAATGAACTTTTCGTTGCTTTAAATTACATTTTTATTTACTTTAACATAAAGGAGAATTTAACTCAATCAACGGACAATATTAACTGCAACTGAAAATCCGTATTAATATGCACTTAGTTTTTTGAATAACTGTTAGAATCAGTTAAAAATAAATTTGCTTGGAATTTTAAATGTTTATTTATTTAAAAATGACTGAACGGAATATTTCTTAAATAAACTACAGTCCGTTACTGTAATAATATTGTGAGTGTATAAAAAGACTATTAAATATCATGAATTGGTTGTAAGTTATATACCTAATATGTTTTTAAAGTTATCATTATTTAGTTGTTAGAAAAATTATTATTTTTCAGTCAACAATATTCAAATTTATAACAGCGTTAAACATTTAAATGTTTTCAGTAACTAAAATATTGCTGATACTCAGGCGCGGATTCAGGGGGGGGGGGAAATAAGGAAATTCCTTCCCCCCCCCCTAAATTATAAAAACATGTTTGGTTTATCTCGATAGTTTTTTGGCCCTATGCTCCTTGTAGGAGTCTAAAGGCACTAATATATATCTCGATAATACAAGAATTCCGAATAATAATAATTTTTTTAAATGCACAAAATTTTAGTAAATACGAGAAAGGTTTTTTTTGTTTTTTTTATTGAATCTAACGAAATTTTCAATAAGTATCCAAAACTTAATTCTAATAGTTATTTATTAGATATTTCCAATGAAACCTCTAGTTTACTGTATTCAAATACTTATTATTCTACATTCAATTCCAGCAGGTGCCATCTATATCCGAAGAATAAACGTTTGACTTGAAAATGCGTGCGGTTGAATTATTAATAAGCCTTAGTATATACAATATTTGTGTATTTATGTGTTATATGAATCAAAATCCCGATATCCTTATCTTAAAGATATTTCAACATACAACAAAAAATTATTAGGAAAGCATTTATTGGTTTTGTTGTAAACGCATTTGAAGAGGCTTAAAAGGATATTGATATTGACGTTGATGTGTCAATTGATGCGAAAGCACTATCATCAAAACTTCTATAAGCTTTGACAAATTTTAGTCTTGACCTTAAAAATTGTGTAGGAAATGGAACAGATGGGTGTCCTCTGGTGTCATCAGAAAATCGAGCTGTTATAAAATTCTGGACAAATGCAAAACAAACGCCTTGCAATTCCCATAAATCAAACAACTTAATTTTAAAAAGCAACAAAGTGCCATTAATACAATAAGTTGTATCATTTGTTAAAGAAGCCAAAGGGAGCCAAACTCTCTACATTATGCGAGACAAGATGGTTGGACCGTCAGAAGCTTTGGAAAAAATATCTGAGTAAAAAGGTAGAGATACTTCATCAAAAGCCTTATATTAAGGAACTCGCTTAGTACTTTTGAATTCATTTACGGAATAAACATATTAAGTGTGATACTTATTATATCACAGCCGCTTAGTATCATTTTACAAAAGCACGATATAGATCTTCAAAAAGGATCAAGCCTTATCAAAACTTAAATCATGTGCCTTGAAGAGAAAAGAAATAAAGCCGAAGAACTATTGAAAGCGATTTTTGAAAAAGTTAAAGTTATCTGCGTTCAATTCGAGGTTCCAATCACATTCAAAATGTTGAAGATTACTACCGAGTTGTAGGTTACATTCCTCTTATTGAATTTATTTTAGAAGATCTCAAAACACGTTTCCCAATAGATATCCTAAATGTATTGAACATACCTAAACTTCTACCTCAAAGTGTAATCAAGTCAAATACAGATACAAAACTTTTAAAATCACAACATGCTGATGAGCTGATTATGTTTGAGTGTAAACTGTTGCATTTGCAACAAACATGGAAAATATCTGAAAATCAATCAGATAACGTTGTAGATGCTTTAGTAAACTGTGATGAAGATATCTACCGAAATCTAAGAAAAATGTTTCAAATGTTCGTTTCAATGCTCGTCAACAGGGCAAGTTTGAAATTGCACGAAAAATGGTTAAAAATGTCTGGCAAAATGGCACGAAAAAGTATAAAAAATGGCACGAAAAATGGCAAAAATAAACATTTATTTAATTAAGTTTTTATTGTAAGTTGTAGTATGTTTCTTCAAATTGTCAAAAAAGAAAAACAAGTTAGAGTGCTATATTCGGCTGTGCCGAATCTTTAATACCCTCCACCGACTGTTCGAATATTTCAGGAGGCATATCTATGATGTCTATTTATTATTAATTTATTTTGATAAAAACAGACTTCAGCATTAAAATTGGTTGGCGTGAGGTTTAGATCTATATTAAATTATTTAGCAATTTAAATTAGCTTGAGTAACAGTTTCAATTCAAATTTTGTTATGATAGCATTATTTTTTTACGGTTTTAGGCGTACTAAACTCTGTTTTCCGGTTGTAGGGTTTATATGGGGCCTAAGGTAAATTATGGACCGATCTTCACGAAATTTCACAGTGTTATTTCTAGTCCTAAAAAACTGTGACGTACCAAATTTTGTTATGATAGGATTATTTTTATCGGTTTTATGCGTACTAAACTGTTTTCCGGGAGTAATGTTTATATGGGGCCTAGGGTAAATTATGGACAGATCTTCACGAAATTTTACAGCGTGATTTCCAGTCGAATAAAACAAATTTTTGCAAAATCTTATCTCATTCCGTGCCTTGTTCCACCATTTATGTTATTTTTTGTAACAAAATTATCATTTTTTTAGGTGGTGGTTCCGTATTTTGATTCATAGCTCTGGTTCTACTGCACCGATTGTGCTGAATTTTAATCCCAAACTGCTTAGGATAACTACAAGCAATTTGGCATCAAGTTTGTTCATTTCTTTTGAGTTGTTCGAAAGTGAGCGTGTTTTCAACAGACGGACATGGCTAAATCGACTTAGAATCACTCAACGACCCAGAATATATATACTTTATGGGGTCTGAGATGAATAATAAAAAAGTTTCACACGGAATGACAAACTTAATATACCCTCTTCACAACTAAGTAGTTTTGGTGGAGGGTATAAAAATACTGGGGGACAAAACGCAAGAATTTGGAAGTTGTTTTTAATACACTTTTAATCTAACTTTTGTTATAAAATTCTATTTAATAAAGAAATATTTTTATAATATTTGTCATAACATTTTTTTTATCAGGGAAATCTTATTAAAAAACCACGATTAAAATTCTTGCGTTTTCGATTTCTAGAACACTCCTGATAATCTCCTGTTATCACATCAAAAAGTTCTATAAATGAAAAACACTCTTTCAACATCGCAAGAGTTAACTGCAGCATATTTGAACACTAAAAGTTCAGAAGGAGAAATGTTGTCAATAAATCCATCCGTCTCACTTTCATTAAAACAAAACTGTGAGAAAATCGATTAAAACACTTTTTTAAAATTGAAATGCCAAGCCATATAGATTTTTCGGGAGTATTGAATAATTTACCACACGTATTACGATCTAAAACGTTTTTTAAACTTTTCAACACAATCTTTTTTACTGACATCTTGTATTATTTTCCTTAGCACTGTCAATTAAGCCAAAGCTTTCATTTATAGAACTCGCTTTCGTTTGTAACTTCAAGAGGCTTGAGTAGATGCATTGAAAATACTTTTTACGTCCGATTTTTGCATTATTCAGTTAGCATTCTGCCTCATATTCGCTAAGCTTATTTAAACATTTTTTTCTAGGTTGCAAAAAGGTATTCTTTGGCAAGCTGGACCTAAAATAGCTTTTTAAAAAAATAATTGAAGAAATGGCAAAAATGGCACATGCCATAAAAAACTTGCCCTACTCGTCAGTAATGCTACGAGAGAGAGGTCATTTCCTACCCGTCGTCTAATAAAAATATGGGTCAGATCAACAATGACAGAAGAAAGACTGTACCATCTAAATTTGCCTCACAAGGAAATCATAAATTGCTTATTTAAAAAAATTAATTTATATTGAACTGATCTTATAGTTCATTTAACCTTATTGTTGAGTTTTTTTAATAATATACACTAGGGTGGGTCGAAAAAATGTTTTTTCTCTTATCGACTTCTAATAGCGCAAATATGTTGTATTTTTGTCTGAATTAGATCCCTGTAAAATAATATTAATTTATTTTTAGTGTAAGAGCCCGCGCTTTGACCTTCAATTTTGTGAAATTTTGAATATAGCAACAATAGCATTGTATTGCAGAAAAGCATATAACTGTATTCTAACGAATGTTAGGGTCGTGAAATAGTGTCAGAAGTATTCATGACTCTTGGCGCTAAAAAGTCAAGAGATGGTTTAATATAGACGAAACTTGAATCGAGACGAGATAACCCGGATTTGACAGTAAACAAGATTTTGTCACCAAAACTAATTTTATTGTTTTATGTTGTATAAGAACCAAATTTTTATTTTTTTTAAGTTTAATTCAAAATGTTTTTAGTTTTAATTAATAATAATTGATAATAAATTAAATATTAAAATTTAAAAAATGGACTTTTTTCCAATATACTTAATTCTTAGGAGCTCCTGCGCGGGCTCATGATGAGACTTTTTTTAACTTTTTTTTTGCAATTTTTATTTGTTTTAACGTAAGACAAAAAAATATTGCTATTATAATATGATTTGATAACTTTTAATTTTTCTCATATATCAGTGACCCACCCTAATATACACATATTAATTTTAATAAACTTTTTAAAACAAATTTTTTACTTTTTGGTATAAAATAAATTCTCCCCTCCCCCCCTAAGGCTCAAGCTGGATCCGCGCTTGCTGATACTAAATAAAAAATTTTATGTTAAGGACAACTATATATTGTTCCAATTAATATTGAGTTGCCGTAACCAATCCCAACCATAACTTTTTTCCGTGCGTATAGTCCGGAATTGTTTTCTATTGAAACTCAGCTGGACTGGGCTGAGATATGAGCAAAAAACGACGTCTGCCTCTGATTTTAGCCAAAAAAGTTTTCAAATTAGGTGCAAGAATTTTGGTTATAAATAGACAACATCCGAGAAAATTAAGGGATATTTATAGCAGGTAGCCGCAAGATTACAACAATTGTACAATAAAACAAACAACAGAGGCTTTTTATTGTTGTTATGTGACAGCAATTACTGTTAACAGCAAAGGGGTTGAAAGAGACAAAAAAGACAAAAAACTTGTTTACTTGTTTCAATTCATTCATTCTTAGTTTTGCATATGGTTTACTCTCTTCTTATCTTTTTGAATGTTTTATAATTGAATAAATGTTGTGCACTTTGAGTAAAGGCAAACAAGTGAGTTATTCAAAGCAGACCTCTAGTTTACACTATTATACTTTGTATTAATACATGTCAAAAACTCAAGTATTATGTAAAAGTCTGATAGTATGAATGCATGTGGGATGAAAATGACAAGTATTAAAGAAAAAATTTTGACGTCCCATACGACTTCATTGTTTTTTGAAAAATTTCAAAACAATAATACTTTTCATTGGATCAGTGTTGCATTTTATTTTATGTGTGAGTGTTTATACTTTGTGTGATGGTGTGATTACAAACTGTCATGTTCAATTAGATTTTTTGGCAGTCGCAACAAAACTCTTTAGATTTCTATCTCACAAAGTATTATGGAATACGTAAGGTTTGTGAGATAGTGTAATCTAGCCTTAAACAACATTTAACAGTTCGTATCACAAAACAAGCAAATAAAAAATAAACAGCTGGCTTTCCGAGACTACCTGCTATAAATATACCTTGGGCGGGAGTAGAGATATTGGCGCGACACAAAATAAATTTATTTATATCTTAAGAACGTTATTTTAATAACTTTCTGTGCTTCTTGCAGCATGGTGAAGGGTACACATTAGGGTTAGGCGACTTGTAAGTTTAAAAATTTGTCGATATTGTGCCATTGATTTTTCGACAACTTTTGGGATGAGCAAAAAAAAGTTTCAGTTCGACATATCAAACAAATCATTTTCGATACGCCCAAATTGAAATTTATTGTCTTTTTCTCAACTTTTATTTTTAAGGTTTTTTTTTAATTTGGTAATAAAAATAATTTGGCTGATTCATTTTTTTTTATATTACCCTATCATGGTGGAATTGTTAGCGTACAAACGATGGCGATAGCATTTTTTTCCAAAAAATGTTTTTCTTGGGGTTTGGAATGAATTGTTGTCGAAATTTTTTTAACGCGTTAATTTTTAAGTTTTTTTTTTCGTAATAAAAAAAATTCGCCGATCAGAAATTTTTTAAATACATCCTATTCAATGTCAAATTTCACGCATAAAACGATGCCGATATCATTTCTTTTTGTAAAGATCACCTAAAACTATACTTTTTTTTCTGCGTGTACCAACTGTTGTATTTTTAATCTCTTATCTGCCATATTAACCATTTGCTTTAAGTCATATTCGATTAAATAAATACTTTGAAGAGTTTTAATTAAACAAATTTACAAAATATATAATTTGCCATTTATTACCATTAAACTTTATAAAAACTTCCCATTTCAAAACATTCATATGTTTTGTTCCAAACGCCTTAAGGTAAACAATTTTCGTTGTGGCCCAGTTTCGTTACCACTAACTCCTCTTCCTTTTTGAAGGTCATCATGGTTTATTACCAGTGAAATTATATTTGTATGTAGGTATAGTTCATTCTGACGAGCAAAATATAATTTTTTCTTTTAATAAAAATATGTATATAAATTATAGTCATTGGCCGTAAGTAAAATATCCCATTATGACCATATTGATGTTGGTGTTGATGAAACAGATGCTGGCTGACGACCATGATGAACAACAAACAGGAATAAAAAAAAAAAAATTTGTAAACTTTTTGGCACTGGAAACTGATGAATACTATGATGACGAAAAAGGAAAAAATGTTATAACAAGAAAATATATATATTGCAATCAAGTTGATTAAGCAAGCGTTAAATTGAATATCGATTATGAGTCAAGACGAATAATAAACAAAATCTTATAAAAAGTTTGATTTATTTTTGTTGTTGCTGCTACCTTGTTTGTTTTAAGAGATAAAAACATTTGTTTTTAAACTAAATAAAATTAGTAAAAAAACTTAGTAAGAATGCTATATTGGGCAGAGCAAATCTTTTAAAACCTCCACCAAAATAAGAATACAGTCAAACCGCGATAGTTCTACTTCGTTAATTCGAAAACCTCAACAATTCGAAAAAAGGCTGGTCCCTTGAGAAAATCTCTTTATTTCGCAAAAACCTATACATTTTGTTCCCCTCGTTAATTCGTATATTTTTTTTCTTACTCAAAGTCTGAGGAGACGACTCAAAATCGTACATTCTTGTAAACAACCTCCTAAAATTAATAATAAAAACCAGTGCCCGGTAGGCTAGCTGGTAGTGAGCTAGTTTGTCAGTGCCGGGGTTGCGAGTTCGTTTCCCGCCGGAGACTCTAGGAGCCACTTGCCACTTATGCCACCTCGGAACGTACAACCCTAAGGTCGAATTTGTTTCACGTGACAAGAAAGCCCTTCGAAAACTTTGTACTTCTGCTTTTAATGTACTCACTTTTGTGTCACGCTCCAAAATTGGGTCCACTTTGATATAAAATTTTATTATGACTTGTATGTCTTTGTATGTTGATCTACCTGTTTTAATATAATATTTATGTGAAAAAGAAAAAAATGGGGCTTACTTTTGGGGCGTGTCTTAAATGTAAGCAAATTATAACACAGACATACAAAGTATTAGAAGGGCTTTCTTCCTTCATACCAGAAATTGGACTTAAGGGGGAAGGATCCGAGATGTTAAAAGTGGCGCTCAGAATTCGATGTTGGATAAAAAGGTCACCAAACACAAAACTGAACCCATAGTGAGGCCATTAATAATGATATGCGATACAATAAAATTGGACTTTAAACGTCGGCGCTATTAAAAAAATTTATATGTTAGTAAATGTAAGTAAAGAAAGGTGGGCCTAATTTTGGGGTGTGTTAAAAGCTAGAAGTACAAAGTTTAAGAAGGGCTTTCTTGCCACGTGGAAAAATTTGACAATAGAGTGGTACGTTCCGAGATGGCATAAGTGGCGCGCACATAATTTGATGTCGAACCAAAATGTTACCAAGGGAAAAAAATGAAGCCAAATACAAGCCATAAATAACGATATGCCATATGTTATAATCGGACTTTAAATGGCGACGCAATATACAAAAACTAAAAGGGCGGTTCTAGAGGCTTGCCAAAAAACTAAAATTTTTTTTCTGGAATTCTTTTCAACAAATCTTTAATCCTAGGGTGTGACTGCCTCAACTTTTTTTCGAACCACCTTAATGTCCGTACATGTTTTGAAACAAATAAGGTTTTGTTATTTATCATGTCGTTTTGCTTGCAGTTAGTTTTCTTTCTGTAATTTTTTGTGTTTCCTTAAATTAGTTTGTTTCCAGTTTTAGTGAAGAGTTTGACGTAAAAATTTCAAAGATAAATACTTTAGTAAACCATTCGTCCTTTAATTTAAACCTCATTAAATTCAAACCTCTAAAAATATTTTTTTTTTAATTAAACCTTGTTAAATCAAAAACTATTTTTTTTGAAAACTTCTCTTATTTGTGAAAAACAGTCGGTCCCTTCTATTACGAATTATCGGGACTCTACTGTTTTATTTATTCTGAGTGTAATAAGATGTCGCTGTAAAAAAAGTAAAACGAAACTGTATTAATTACAAATAGGCTTGCCAGATTCAAATTTCAAAACAAATCTAAATTGACGATTAAAAACAAGTGCAAAATAAACACCACACAGATCGCTTGGAAACCATTAGCTTTCTTTCTGTTTGCAAATAAACAACGCAATTATATTTTGTATAAACATTACTTTTTTATTTCTGCTTTGTTTTTTTTGGACTCTATTTGCTTCAAACGGAGAAGAAATTTAAAAAAAGGATAATAATTTGGAGTCAAGAATTGTTTAAACAGCGAGCTGTTTTAGGATGAAAAATGCTTATTAAAGAATTAGAATTTACGGCTGAAAATCATTAAAATAAAACGTTTCCTGTCAGCCATCGAAATCTTTGTTGTGTTGCCCTGTGTTATTTAAATTTAGAAATGTTTAAGTTTTGCTAATTGGAAATTGGACTTCTGTATAAGAACAATAATACGACTTAACCAAAAATTAACATCGTGTTTCGATATTTCAAACATTTGGCAAATTATTGATTTGAAAATTGCTTTAAATGGAATCTGTGCCATTAAAATCAATTATATAGCTAGCCATCCTCTTAATTCTAAGTCTAAACTCCACACCCATAATGCTAAAATAAAAACAAGAGAAACAATTATCTAATGATGTGGCAACAAACTGAAATCATATGCAGGCATTAATTCAAAAGTAGCATAACAAGTTATATCTTTCCATCTTTGAAACTTTCCAACTACAACCCAACCCAATTACTACACTATACATTCCTGTTATTTGAAATACAACAAGTATCTATACATGGCATTTGTTAAGAACTAACTAAATGAATACAATAGATCAGTATTGCCAGACATTTTTTCAAAAATATCTAAGCAGTCTGCAAACAATGCGATTTTTTTTCTACAAATTATTTATGTACAAATATTTTGATTACAAATGCGAATTGTAATCAATAAAAATTATCATTTGTTAAATATTTCATTTTTCCAAAGATTTTATTAAAAAATTAAGAATGTACTTTTATAATAAACTTTTAAGGTGTTTTTTTTCTCGAAAATAGACAATAACGATTATTTTATAAAAATTTTTTTTAAAAAAGAGTAGCGAATCCGAATTTCGCTATGTCATTTTTCAGGGCAGAAAACAACCTACACAAAAAGAAGTTTATTTTCTAAAGTAAGCAAATTTCGTTTCTCAAAACAAGAAAATCCAAAAATAATTTAAATTTTATTGAATAAAGAAACACGCATGTGTTTCTTGGCTTGGATGAAACTCATGGAAAATTTTCTTGGTTCAAGGTATAATTCTTTCCGTGCATGTATAGGAATTTTTTCCTACTTCTGTCAACACTGCCGCAAATATTCATACTTCTTGTTTCCTCAATTCTAAACAATTCTAAACGAAAATTTTAATATCGTGGTGTACTGCTTAAGCCAGTGGGATTGAAACTCGTCGTTGTTGTTGCCAGCTATTTAAACTATAAACTGCTGCATACATTACAAACTACTTAAATACAAGTTATGCATTGCATACACTTAGGCATACATACATAACTATTCATTCATTTATACATCTTTCTTCTTACAAACATACACATTTATAATGCAAAATTCATTGGGAAATTTTTGTAACAATTATTTGCCCTCATCAATGAACATGTTTGAGTGAAAGTTTTCTGTGTTGTAAGTTTGTGTTTGAATATGTACTTAAATGCTTGGATAAAGTTCTAGGAATGTAATTTTACAAATATATAAAATAAATATCGTTTACTTAATATTATTGAAATCCAACACACTCTTGTCTTGTCCTTTAGTAACTAAATACATATATCCACATTTGGTAAATGCCTGACAAATACTCGATTTATACAAAGTTTTCCTAGCCAATTGTATTTGTTGATGGTAAAAATTAGAGAGCTTAACTCGAGAAAAATTGTTAGGAACGTGTTGGGGATAAATGTGAGTATCTGTTTTTATGGCCACCTCCAAGAGCAGATAGACTCTAATAATACATTTCCAATTACATGTTTTGGGCAACAAAACTAGTTTTGCAGCAAACCAAGTGTTTTGCTACTTGTTTTCGTGTTCGAACTCAAACAAAAACTAGTTTTGCTCCAAAACATGTTGAAAATCATGAACACAACTCTTGGTTATCCATTATTGGTGATTGACAATTGCGATAAAAGTGACATATTCACCAATATTTCAAGACTTATAAAATAGGTTTATGCAACTCTCCAGCTGATTTATTTGTTTGCAGCGTAAAAATAATAAAATATTATAATAAAAAGGTAGTAAATAATGTGCTTTTACATACCCACTAGAGTATCCAATTATTCGACTTTTGGTTTTGTTCGGGAAAGGAATTAACCGATTTTTTAATTTTAAAATTGCTCGATTAATCGAATAAAGTTATTAAATTGTTCGAATAACTCGAATAAATCGAAGAATTTAAATAATTTTATCCAATGGAAAAAAGCAATATTTTCTTTTTGAACTCATACTAAAATCGAATGAAATTGATTTTAAGAGAAGTTCTGATAAAGATAAGAAATCAATGTAACGTATGCCGAATGAAATATGGACTGATTTTCAACCATCAGTGCAAAAATAAAACAAAATGCAATATAAAAACAAAATATGGAAAAAACAACGGCCTTTCCCTATAACTATTTGGCTAGAGATCAGTTCAATAAATTGATAATAAGTAGAAAAAATATCATAAAACGAATTAGAAGATCTTAAGTTGATTTGTTAATTTTGTGAAAATAATCCTCATTAAAGAAAATTTGAATTTTTTTTTTGCACTTTTCTTAAATCCAAATCGTAAAATCTTTTGTCTTTAGGACAATAAAAGCTTTCAAAAGTAAAAAACCGGTTAATAGAAAATGACGTTCAGGTAAAAATATTTGATACAATGCAACACAACTCGGTAGAAATTGCCGGGTATGTTGCAAAATCTTATCGTGTGTTGGCAAATAAATTAAGTTTCAAAAATAGAAATACGTAGCAGAAAAGAGCCAGTTCTCAGCAAACATCTAATACTGGCATTGTTACAAAATTTTTAGCTGCAGGCTGGCCATTAATCGTATCATGGATGCTGGAAGCTATTTTACAATGGACGCTCTTGAATGGACACCAATTCAAACTTTTTAGGCGAATTTGAATATAAATTTCTATAAATAGGAATATGATCCAAGAAACCTAGACGTTTTATTACTCAAATTAAATGGATGCTTAGAAAATGCACACAAAGGTGATTCAAGGGGCTTTGGGTAGGGTGCATCAAAATATGAAAAAGCCCATCGATATGGGTAGATATCTTTTTGTAAAATAAGTTTAGGTTGTGTATTTTAACAATTGCATATTAGCTTTGATTTTTTAATACCAGTGGTGCGATTCACTAACTTTTAACGACCCGACAATCGTTAAATTTGTCGACATAAATATTCGCTTGCAGTAACGATAGTATGATTCAGTAACTTATTTTTAACGATTGTTAACAGCTGTTTTTTTGTAATATCTCTGTATACAAAATGTAAAAAAAAAACGGAAAGCACAAAAGAGAATAAAATAAAAACTAATGAAATTGTTCTTAACTCCCCGTGTTACACATGTTTTTTCATTCAAAATACATTGAAAAAGGTCTGGCAAGACTCATGAGTAAGACGAAGGGTTAATTTGTGGTTTTATGTTTTTTTTGTAAATTTTACATTTAGAGTTTTGTTTCTAATTTGCTTATTTTGTAAATTTTAAATTAAGGATTTTGTTTTTGTTCATTCATATATGTATGAATATATCATTTTATGTATGTAAGTTATTTTAAACATTAAATACATTTTATCGATTAAGTTAACACAATCAAAATTATTGGCGCTAAAATATCGACAAAAAATTGCTTAAAATAACAGCTGACTTTTAACGACAGCGAATATCGTTAAAAATTTTACTGAATAGCATGTTCGATAAATTTTCGTTATATTTATTTTAACAATTCGATTATCGTTATAAAAGTTAGTGAATCGCACTACAGATTATCGTTATAAAAGTTAGTGAATTGCACTACTGATATAAATTTTTTATTACTGCAAATGTGTCAGTCCATATTTAATTGCGCATACAAGAATTTTACAAGAATTTTTTTCTATAAGTCAGATACTGAAAGTTTAGCACAAAATTATAGGCATTTAATTTGTAAAAATATAAACGGAAGTTAATAATTTATTTATAATGTAATAGATTAGTTTTAAATTGGAAAACCTTTTTTGTTTTTAATTGAAAATTGTGTTATGATTTTTTGTTAAATTTATTTCATTTGTTAAAATTGTTATTATTTGTCAAAAATTAAAGAAAAAAACCCTGAAGAAGGCACACAACGGAGTGCCGAAATATTGGTTCAATAAATTTAATATTTTTAAAAAAAAGAGACCTCAAGCTTAATAAAATAATAATAATAATAAATTTTATAAAGGTCGAATAAAAGTCAATTTATATATAAAATATTTTTTTTAGAAACTTTAAAAACAGGATCTTTTTTTTATATCCCTTTGGTTCCAATTTTACTCGTATATATTCGATGTTCAGAACATGGCTGATAACTTACTCTACTCTCTAGATTTGGTTAATTAATTTTTTAACGTATTATATTTCACGAAAACAATTAGACATTTTATTGAATAAAGAAACACGCATGTGTTTCTTGGCTTGGATGAAACTCATGGAAAATTTTCTTGGTTCAAGGTATAATTCTTTCCGTGCATGTATAGGAATTTTTTCCTACTTCTGTCAACACTGCCGCAAATATTCATACTTCTTGTTTCCTCAATTCTAAACAATTCTAAACGAAAATTTTAATATCGTGGTATACTGCTTAAGCCAGTGGGATTGAAACTCGTCGTTGTTGTTGCCAGCTATTTAAACTATAAACTGCTGCATACATTACAAACTACTTAAATACAAGTTATGCATTGCATACACTTAGGCATACATACATAACTATTCATTCATTTATACATCTTTCTTCTTACAAACATACACATTTATAATGCAAAATTCATTGGGAAATTTTTGTAACAATTATTTGCCCTCATCAATGAACATGTTTGAGTGAAAGTTTTCTGTGTTGTAAGTTTGTGTTTGAATATGTACTTAAATGCTTGGATAAAGTTCTAGGAATGTAATTTTACAAATATATAAAATAAATATCGTTTACTTAATATTATTGAAATCCAACACACTCTTGTCTTGTCCTTTAGTAACTAAATACATATACATATCCACATTTGGTAAATGCCTGACAAATACTCGATTTATACAAAGTTTTCCTAGCCAATTGTATTTGTTGATGGTAAAAATTAGAGAGCTTAACTCGAGAAAAATTGTTAGGAACGTGTTGGGGATAAATGTGAGTATCTGTTTTTATGGCCACCTCCAAGAGCAGATAGACTCTAATAATACATTTCCAATTACATGTTTTGGGCAACAAAACTAGTTTTGCAGCAAACCAAGTGTTTTGCTACTTGTTTTCGTGTTCGAACTCAAACAAAAACTAGTTTTGCTCCAAAACATGTTGAAAATCATGAACACAACTCTTGGTTATCCATTATTGGTGATTGACAATTGCGATAAAAGTGACATATTCACCAATATTTCAAGACTTATAAAATAGGTTTATGCAACTCTCCAGCTGATTTATTTGTTTGCAGCGTAAAAATAATAAAATATTATAATAAAAAGGTAGTAAATAATGTGCTTTTACATACCCACTAGAGTATCCAATTATTCGACTTTTGGTTTTGTTCGGGAAAGGAATTAACCGATTTTTTAATTTTAAAATTGCTCGATTAATCGAATAAAGTTATTAAATTGTTCGAATAACTCGAATAAATCGAAGAATTTAAATAATTTTATCCAATGGAAAAAAGCAATATTTTCTTTTTGAACTCATACTAAAATCGAATGAAATTGATTTTAAGAGAAGTTCTGATAAAGATAAGAAATCAATGTAACGTATGCCGAATGAAATATGGACTGATTTTCAACCATCAGTGCAAAAATAAAACAAAATGCAATATAAAAACAAAATATGGAAAAAACAACGGCCTTTCCCTATAACTATTTGGCTAGAGATCAGTTCAATAAATTGATAATAAGTAGAAAAAATATCATAAAACGAATTAGAAGATCTTAAGTTGATTTGTTAATTTTGTGAAAATAATCCTCATTAAAGAAAATTTGAATTTTTTTTTTGCACTTTTCTTAAATCCAAATCGTAAAATCTTTTGTCTTTAGGACAATAAAAGCTTTCAAAAGTAAAAAACCGGTTAATAGAAAATGACGTTCAGGTAAAAATATTTGATACAATGCAACACAACTCGGTAGAAATTGCCGGGTATGTTGCAAAATCTTATCGTGTGTTGGCAAATAAATTAAGTTTCAAAAATATAAATACGTAGCAGAAAAGAGCCAGTTCTCAGCAAACATCTAATACTGGCATTGTTACAAAATTTTTAGCTGCAGGCTGGCCATTAATCGTATCATGGATGCTGGAAGCTATTTTACAATGGACGCTCTTGAATGGACACCAATTCAAACTTTTTAGGCGAATTTGAATATAAATTTCTATAAATAGGAATATGAACCAAGAAACCTAGACGTTTTATTACTCAAATTAAATGGATGCTATAGAAAATGCACACAAAGGTGATTCAAGGGGCTTTGGGTAGGGTGCATCAAAATATGAAAAAGCCCATCGATATGGGTAGATATCTTTTTGTAAAATAAGTTTAGGTTGTGTATTTTAACAATTGCATATTAGCTTTGATTTTTTAATACCAGTGGTGCGATTCACTAACTTTTAACGACCCGACAATCGTTAAATTTGTCGACAAAAATATTCGCTTGCAGTAACGATAGTATGATTCAGTAACTTATTTTTAACGATTGTTAACAGCTGTTTTTTTGTAATAGCTCTGTATACAAAATGTAAAAAAAAAAACGGAAAGCACAAAAGAGAATAAAATAAAAACTAATGAAATTGTTCTTAACCCCCCGTGTTACACATGTTTTTTCATTCAAAATACATTGAAAAAGGCCTGGCAAGACTCATGAGTAAGACGAAGGGTTAATTTGTGGTTTTATGTTTTTTTTTTGTAAATTTTACATTTAGAGTTTTGTTTTTGTTTCTAATTTGCTTATTTTGTAAATTTTAAATTTAGGATTTTGTTTTTGTTCATTTATATATGTATGAATATATCTTTGTATGTATGTAAGTTATTTTAAACATTAAATACATTTTATCGATTAAGTTAACACAATCAAAATTATTGTCGCTAAAATATCGACAAAAAATTGCTTAAAATAACAGCTGACTTTTAACGACAGCGAATATCGTTAAAAATTTTACTGAATAGCATGTTCGATAAATTTTCGTTATATTTATTTTAACAATTCGATTATCGTTATAAAAGTTAGTGAATCGCACTACAGATTATCGTTATAAAAGTTAGTGAATTGCACTACTGATATAAATTTTTTATTACTGCAAATGTGTCAGTCCATATTTAATTGCGCATACAAGAATTTTACAAGAATTTTTTTCTATATAAAATATTTTTTTTAGAAACTTTAAAAACAGGATCTTTTTTTTATATCCCTTTGGTTCCAATTTTACTCGTATGTATTCGGTGTTCAGAACATGACTGATAACTTACTCTACTCTATAGATTTGGTTAATTATTTTTTTAACGTATTACTATTTCACGAAAACAATTAGACACTTCATTTTCGAACAAGAAAACTTAGGTTTTTAAGACGGATCTAATGATAATTGAAATGTCAACAATCCAACCGCGTAGAAGATACGAGGTAAAAAAAAAATTACATTCGGGTAATAAAAGGTAACCCATAATCTGACAGTACACATTTATGACTGCTGATGAATTTTTTTTACGAATTTGACGTTAATAGCCAGCGTTGCATTCACTTCTGAATCATTAAATGTAAACAGTCACTATCAAACCAACTCAACAAGCGCAAAGTTGGACAACATTTTTCGTTTTTTTCGAAAGTTTTTAGTTTCTACTGCAGTTTTCAAAACCCTGTTAATAGTGATTTACATAATTTGTCACACACGCTTTAAACGGACTAAAATATGTTTAAAAGTATGAGTAATTAAAATAAATGCAAAAGTTAACAACATGGAATTTTTTGTTTTCCTTATTGTTAAGCTGGGCCTAACAAGCTTCAATTGAAATAAAACATAAATTTTATTACAGTTTTCCCAACGTTTCGTAGAGTATTTTTCTACTTCTTCGGGGGGCGTCTATTTAAATGTGTGTAAAAGCTTACATTATCATACAATATTTTTGTTAATTCATAAATATAACTTATAAAATATTTTGATTATATTACATGTTTAAAATATTTGATTTTTTCCCGAAACTCTTTTTGATAAACGAACAATAATTAACAAAAATACTTTCCAACCACATCCTATTCTAATATCACAGTGAACATTTTTATTAAATTTGCTTATTAATTTAAAACAACTCTGTAATTGTTGTTGGTGTTGTCTGTGTCTGTCTCTTCCTTCAGATTCATCGTCTTATTTATTTTCTGTTGGATTCGTAGGCTTTCAATCGTATATCTCTTTTTTTCAACATTCTCTCTATCCAATATATTGACGTTTTCAAAATCATCAGTATGACCATGATGTAAAATATTTTGTGCTAGCAAAGAAGCAAGCCGATTAAAAATTTCCGGCGGCGCCTAAGGACCAAAAATATTCGGCGGCGGCGGCGGCTGAGCTGCTTTGCGCCGAACTTCTTGACGACTAAAAAAACTGTATGTAGAGAACACATACTTTAACAAACAGGTTAAGCAAAACAAAAGGACAAATAATGATTTATTCGTTTAAAAACTAAAATTTTTATCAAAGTTAATCAAATGTTTTAGAAAAAAATATTATTTACAGCAAATTCCTTGTTAGTTGAACTACATATGTTGAGTAACACAGTTAATTGAGATCATTAAGATTTTCTTGAAATTTGGAAATATTAAATTAAATTTATTTTTATTTACACATTTTAAAATAAAAAGCATAATTTCATAAATATTTTAAAAATTTTGAATTGTTAATTTTCCCTGAAGAAGTCAGAAGAAGCTTGCAGAATCGAAACTTGTCGAATTTTGATTTGCCGTGCAGAGTAAGTGTTCCAAAATAGTCCCAGACTACGGACTCACTTCCTTTGCTTTCTTTTTTTCGACTCATTGATAAATATTATTACAAAACTGGTATTTATTATTTTAACACTTGTAATGAGGAACACTTTTATTTAAACTTTTCAAACGAATGAAAACAATTTGAACAAAAAAAATTAATAATAAGTAACCAATCTTTTTAAATAATCAGTATTCAAAATTATATTTTAATGTAACCATTAATAAGGTGTTGGTTGACTTTATATTGAAAATATGTATTACAATTACTTTTCCGAGTAAAAAACATTTTTAAAAATTGTTTTTAGTAAAACCTAATGAATTACTTCGGATTTTTTAAGTATTTTAAATATTTTATTGTAAACAATTATATAAGCAAATTATTCAGGCTCAAGTTTATTAAATTATTTTCCTTAGAAAGGTTTTTAAAACTTTCATAACTTGTACGAATACAGAAAATATTAATTTTGTATTTAGACAAGTGGCAGAATAGAATACATGTGAATGAAATTAACTTGAGTTTAAAATTTACAAATATAATTGTTTGCAATAAGATATTTGAAATACTTAAAAAGTCAGTTTTTGAATTCGTATACAAGTTAAGTTTGTCTATTATTTAATAATAAAAAAAAAACAAACTTACTTTTTTCGGTCAGCGTGACCGCACTTTATTGAAGTTAAATAGAAACTTAAAAACTAAAATTTACAATCAATATTTATATTTTGTATTTTTGCTTATTCTAACAAATTTTGACAGTGGCGTGATCAGAATTTATTTCTTAAGAAACTTACAACAATGTTTGTTTAAAATGATTTTTAATAAGTCGTTGCACTTATTTATTTCTTAAGAAATGATTTTTAATAAGTCGTTGCACTTATTTATTTCTTAAGAAATTTAGAATGATTTTTAATAAGTCGTTGCACTTATTTATTTCTTAAGAAATGATTTTTAATAAAATGCCAATGTAGGCGTCTTTGTATTTTTTGTAAATTTGTTTTGCTCCACTTTATTTCCAAGAATAAAGTTAATTAAGTTTAGTTTTGATAAATGTTTACGTTAACTTACATAACGAATTAAAAGAAGTTTTCAATACAGTGTCTGCCTGTATGGTGTTTGTACCTTTTTACAACATTTTTTTTTATAAGATAAATATTCGTATATGGTAACGCTGCCACTAATTTTATTAAATACCAAAAAAGGTATATTTACGGAGAGCCAGCTGCTTATTTTTTATTTGCTTGTTTTGTGATACGAATTGTCAAATGTTGTTTAGTAAACAAGTTCTTTGTCTTTATCTTTTGTCGTTTGTGTCTCTTATCAACCCCTTTGCTTTTTGACAGTTCGTATCACATAACAACAATAAAAAGCCCTGTTGTTTGTTTTATTTTACAATTGTTGTAATCTCGCGGCTACCTGCTATAAATATACCTTGATACCGACTTTAGCAAGTATTCACTAACTTAAATAATATTAAAAAAATAACCAAGAATTAATTGAATAACAAATTTTGGCTAAATATTAAAAAAAAAAAAGAAAACATGATAATCAGCTAGCAATTAAGCCGTCGATCACCCGAGTGTATCGGCGGCGGCGGGGCTTGTTGAAAAAAATAGGCTTAGCGGTTAACCGTTAGCCGCGCCGTTACGGCTTGCTTCTCTGTGTGCTAGTGCTGTTGTTTCTTTGTTTTTTTTTTTATGTCTGTTTTGTGTACCCCCATTCTCGTCTGTAAACTTCGTTTTGTTGTACCAATGTATATGAGGTCGCATGGTTCGTCATTATTCCCTTTACATTGTATTTCGTATACAACGTTTCTTATTTGTTGTTTGTCGATTGGTGTTTTTGTACTTGTAAAAATTGTATTAATCGTTCTTTTTGGTTTGTAAGCAAAACAAGTGTTTTTTGTCTTAATTGTGTTTCTTATGTTCGCATTATCAATTAGGTGTGGAACATATGGTACACTATAAAAAACTTTTGATGATTCTTCCGTGAGTTAATTCCGTTTTTGTTTTTTTGTTTGAATTATGTTATTGCACTTTTAATAAGACATTTTGTTAAGTTGTTTGGAAAACAGTTATTTTTAAAAATTGTATAGATAACTTGAATATTTTTGTCGTGAAATTCTTCATCACTTATATTTAGAACTCTCCTAATAAAACTTGTTGCTGTATTAATTATTTGATTCTTTGGTTGAGTAGTGTAATAATTCATTATCCTGCCTGATGATTTCTCTTTCGTAAACCAGTCAAAACTAATTGCATTTTCTGTTCTATATAGTTTTGCGTCCAGAAACGCTATTCTCCCTTCATTTTCCATTTCCATTGTAAATTTGATTTTATAATGATAATCATTTAATGTTTTTAGAATTATATCCTTGTCTTTAGATGAAATTATTGCCAAGAAATCGTCTACATATTTTGTGATGTATTTAATATTAATGTTAATCCCGTTAAGTTTTGCCAGTGTGTCGTCAAGTAAGCTGTCAAGAAGTTTTAATGCTATTGTCGGGGATAGAGGGTTGCCCATGGGCATTCCAAACGCTGGCTTATAAAATTTATTGCCATATATAAAATAATTATTATCATTCAGGCAAAATCTCAGGATGTGTAGAAATTTTGCACGATAGATTTTTGTTAGCTGTTCGATTTTGTACCAGTTTTTCATAATGTTTTTCATTGCCAATTGTACTTTAACTTCTCCAGCATCAAGTTTTATGTTTTTTAATTGGTTTTTTAAATCAATTGAATTTTTTATGTTGTGAACGGGGACACAATTTCTTTCAAAATACTCCCAACGTATTTTGACAACTCATAGCATGGTACATTAATTGATGAGACTATTGGTCTTAGTGGTGTTCCTATTTTGTGGATCTTAGGTTGTCCATAAATTCTCGGGGCAATGGCCGCAGATGAATTCAATTTTCGTTTTTGAAAATTATTAGTTATCCTACCCTTATACAGTTCTGTTATTATATTATTATCCCTCCCTTTGTAGTTTCGCAGTGGGATCAAATCTGATTACTCTACATGTGTCTCTATCATTTAATAACACTGACATTTTCACTTCATATTCATTCTTGTACATCATGACCGTTCTATTTCCTTTTTCAGCCTGTGTAATCACTATGTTGTTGAACTTCTTTAAAAGTCTGTTTGTTGTTTTAAAAACCAGAAGAATGTATTTTCCCGGGGTGTATTCTTTATGTTGCGTTTGTATGAGTTTATTCTGTTTGCGAATTTAGTCCTGGTAAGATCTTTCTCTGTGTGGTCTTCTATTGTTTGTATACATTGTTCCATGTCTGCGATAACGTGCAAAGAAGAAAAATTAAAACGATCTACAATGACAACATCCACTTACACTCCTTCGGTATCTCTATGTCCGTCTTGTTTTCAAACCAATATTCATTATATACAAATTTAGTTTTAAGGTTAGAAATCTACACAAAATATTTTTACATTAAAAAAGTAGAAGTTTCTAAGAAATTAATTTTAATCGATTAATTGACATAAATTGTTCTATTATTATTTTGGCATCACTGTCAAGATCGAATTTGGCTTGAAAGCAGCGTTACCATTTCTCAAGTTTTTCCTTTTTTGTAAGCCTTATGTTACTTGATGTTTTTTTTATATTATTAAACAAAATGAGTTCTAAATACATTTTGGTGTTATCTTTTCGAATTCGGGATGTTCAATTTTGGTTATTAGACCCCAACCCAAATAAGTGTTTATGTATCTCTAAAACTAGCTTGTAAGAAGTATTAAATACAAATTTTTAATTTGAATTTTTTATTTATTTTTCATCTTTTTTCACCTTTTTTGGAGAAAATGTCCATATCTATTTTTTTTTGCCCATTTTTCGTTTACGTTGGGTCCCATTTTTGTTAGTTTGACACAATATTTTGTATGACTTTAAATAACACAAGTTTTAGAGAAGAATACCAAAAACTAGTTCCTGATCACAATTACTAACATAATTTCTTTGAGCGTATAGTTATTGTAATATAAATTTTTGAGAAAATATTATGCAAATTTCTTACTTGTAAATGCAGGCAATTAAGAAATTCCTTAATAAACTTCAAATACAGATGTGCTAAATTGTTACCAATACTTACTGACTAATACTGACTGATGCGTCATTGATGTAGCCATTTATTCCAAAAAGATTATGAATAAACTTGTATTAAATAAACATAGATTTGTTTCCCAAATAAATTTCAAATCAATTAAAATTTTATTCCTGAGTATTTTTGAGTAAATATTTCAATCCAGCTAAACCGATTTTGATTCAATTTGTTATTTAATGATATAAAAAATTAGCAAAAAAATTCATTTGGGTTTGTAAAGTTTTTTTTGTGTATAAATATCCTTTTTTAATAAAACCAATAACTGGCTTAACAATGTGTAAATATTTAGTTTACACAATATCAATTTTGTTAAATTAATTCTTTTTTTTTTATATATTTGTGAATGTTGGTTTGTCGTTTAATACAAAATTGCTAATAAAATTTAATTTTATCAACTAAAATAGTCAATAAAATATGCATATTACCAATAACTGTTTAATTAAATGTAGGCAAGTGTATGAGTTAAACAAAAAATAAAATATTAATTCGAAATAAAATTGAATTAAAGATAAAAAATCAATATTTGCTTTGTAATTGTATACATAAGTAGGGGTATTCAAAAATGTACTTCTATTGTGATAATCTTTTAACAACTTAAAATATTTGATATTTCAAGAACATTTTGCCCAAAAATTTACCATTTCTAGGGAATTCGTCTCCAACATTTTCACATATCACAGTTCATAATATTCAATTGCAGGCCATAATTGAGCCGTAAGATAGGCCTAATTGCTGAGAACGGCGCGTCGCACAGAGGAGTATTTGGCCTAAAAAGCTGGCCAAAAAGGCAAAACTGAATTTTAAGAAATCTTAAGAACTAAGTACGCAGCTCGACAGACAACAATATTTTACATTATATTGTAAATTTTGATGAATTTAAGTTGCGATTTGTAGCTCTGAGACCCTGTTAAAGTCAGGAAAGTGAAGAAAATTATATGAGATTTAAATGTTTTTTTCGGTTTCTGGATGTTTATATGATATTTTTTTGCGGCTAAACGAATAAAGGTTTAACAAATATTACTTTTTTCGCTGAAAGGTTTGATGTAAAGTTATTTAAAAAAGAAAAAAAATTTAAAATATGTTGAATACTCATGTTGAAACAATTCGTTCAAAAGCTAAAAAAAACAAATTATACACTTTTTTTTTTGCAAAAAAAGGGAAAGAAGAGGTTTTTAAAAGTGAGGTTAGCATGTCTACGAATTATGTTTGATACCACAATTAAATTTGGAATCTCTAATTTTAGAAACCAAAAAAAAGTGTGCGCAAGTTTGCGCCATTATTTTTGACGATTTTTTTAAATTTTCACATTTCTTCTATTTTTGCTCATCGGGCACTGAAAATCATATGTATGTACAATGTACATACAGTCCGTCAAGAATGAGTATAAACCTTTAAAATCAACATTTGTTTATTGAGTTTTGCGATTTATACCAACTTTTATTCCTTAGGAATGTGGCTTTTAGAAAAATCTTAAAAATTTAAACTTTTTGGTTCTTAAATTTTTTTATTGCATTTTGAAAACCAAAAATTTTAAGCATTTTGCATGTTAAGTTTTTTTCGCCATTAAATTTTTAATAACTCCAAGCAGTAATAGATATAAAATAAATGTGTATGGTTAATTTAAGCAGAATTTTCCGGTGCATCTTCTGATCCTCTATTAAAATCGGAGAATACGTTTTCGGGTGAAGTATGCCACGTCTTTAAAAGAAAATCCATACGTACTAGAGAAAAACGGAAAACAGATTTGAATTAAGGGCATTAAAATCCATATAGTCCACATACTTTTATTTCAAGGGTAGAGACAAATTTTTTTGTTGCGCAGTGTACTTTTGTAGCGCAGTGTAATTTTTTCAAAATCTGCCATTAGACATTTTATATCATACTTAGGGTGATCGATCGAATAGTATTCGACCGGTTTTAACCGGTTATTTTAGTTTTGCCCAAGTCGAATATTTTAAAATGTCCATTTTTCGAATATCGAATAAACCGGTTATTTTAGTAAAATAACCCGGTTATTTTAGTAGTGTGTAATTTATATACGTTTTCCTTACTTTTGTTATAAATGCCCCCGTAATTTAAGTATTTTTCTAATTGAATATTTGGCAAACTTAAACTTTATATAAAAAATGTCAAAACAAAATGAAACCAAAGTCAAAAAAAAAACATTATGAGCAATGTACAAAATACAAATCGCTTATATAAGCGTGTGTTCTTGTAACAAAAACCAAAAACAATTTTAAGAACTACAAAAAAAGTTCAGCTTAAAAAGTAATTAGCTATTTGACAGTATTATAAATACTATATATATCTTTATAAAGATGTCATCTCTGGTGATATTTCGAACTGACTTTAAAGAAAACTGTGCTTAAACGGCCCTAAAATGATAAGTTGCAAAGGTTCCTCAATGTCACGACTTATTAATCACTTTTAGTTAGTCTACAAGTTTGACATAAATATACGCCAAATAAAACTTGACCCTGTTCCAAGTAGTTTTTAAGAGACTGCAAATAATACTTTACTAAAATATGCTGCCAATAATGAATGAAAAATACTTAAGTAGTTCTAGCATATCTTCATGCTTAACACAAGAACATACCGGCGGAATCAACGTTATGGGAAAATTCATCTGTTTTATATATTAAAACACCAAGAACTTAAAACAAAATGAAGGAATCAAAAATGTCCTGGAAGGGTTAAAATTGTGTAATAAACGAATTGACAGATATTTCATACAAAAAGTATGGTCATATTACTATTGTTTTTATAATGATGAAACAAAAAAAATATGAAATATATAATCCTGGATAAGAGGTTTTGTTTGTCACTTTTCAAAAATATGGCTGAAGTTTCCTGCTTCATATAGACATGCTTAACCAGCAACAAATTAAAACTCATTTACAACAAATTTATTCACACCTATTAAATATTTGACTCCTAACGTAACCACTAGTTTTCTTAAAGAATTGTTTGCTTTTGCAAAACGTTTGGCTAGAGCAAACATTATTTAAGGATTTCCTAACTACATTATACATAAATGCAATTATCATCTTAGACATAAAGTTTAGCAAAGAACTAGAAATTATTTAATATAATGCTTAAGTTTAATCAATTTACTGGTCACGCTTTTTTTTTGATTTTATTGTCAAATATTTGTTAGGTCTGAACATACCTAAGTCATATCTATGTATTTTGTTGGTTCCTTACCTTAGTGAATTGTTTTGTTTTTATTCTAATTAACTTTTTATTACAAAAACTCATTTAATTTTTGTATTTTTATGTATTCGCATTAAAACCGGTTAACCGGTTATTTTCAAAATGCTTAACCGAAAACCGGTTTTTTTAAAATAGCAACTATTCGGAATATTCGAAAACCGGTTATTGAAAAAAGTCGAATAATCGATCACCCTAATCATACTACACCTAAAACTATCAAAAAACTTAAACTTTTAATTCAAAAAACACGTTTAATAATTTTGGCCATCTTTTCAGGCCAAATACTCCTCTGTGCGTCGTAGAATTGAAAAATTCGGATTATTTTCTACGTTTTCACTAACAGAAGCGATATTGTCGGCAATGCGTACATTGCGATTATGCACAGGCCGGACCAGATCTGTAACGTTTCCAGTCTTTTAAAATTTATTAATAATCTTCCCAATTTCTTGCACAGTAGGTCGATTATGACGACCATAACCACCCCGCAATTATTAAAAAGTGGCCACGAACCACCACTATTTTGTAGTAAGTTTTAACTATATTTAAGCATGCTTGGGTTGTTAAACTCTCCATATGCGTAAAAGCAGCATTTTGCTAATAAATGGTACTTTATATGATAGATATTTAACAGCTGTAGCCAGACCGGTGGGTTTAAAACCACTAAATGGATAAACCTTATACGAATCTCAACCTTATAAAAGAAATTTGTTTTGCCAGGTCCATGATTGGTGGGTTTATATAATGTGGTGTAGGGTATGAAGTTGTAGGGCTTGACCCACTATACTTTCTTACTTGTTTATGAATGCGGCATTAAATATTAATGTTAAGAAAATTTAATTTAACATTTGCTATTTGTAGGGAGTTCTTTATTAAAAGTTTTTCGACATTTTGATCAAAATTTATTTTTAATGGAAAAAGTTACTAAAATTAAATTTTATAGGAAATTGTTTGATTTTTAAAACAAAAAAATTTAATGAATTTTTTCCAGAAAGTAATTTCAATTTTTGGGAATACAAAATTTAAATTTCAAAAGATTTTGTTATTCGTGCTAAATTCCCAGTTTTTATTATTGATAAAAACACTTGAAATTTATTGTTGATGGGATAAGCTATTCCTATGCGCATTTCACTGGTTGCTTAGGCCAGATCATCAGGAAACTTCATCCATAAAGATTTTAGAAAAACTAAAGATATTAAACCAAGTAAAAATGTTAAACGTATAAGACTTATAGCAACAGTTCTACTTGTAATAATATCAAAGCTTAAACAAAACAACATCAACAATAAACAGTGCGTTCATCTCGTCTTACATTCCCCGCTACAATTAGTTGAAATTCTCTCAACATTAATTGTAGTTGTAAGTAGGTTAAGAAAAACAAAATAAAAAACAACAACAGCTTACAAAAGATGTTGTCAATTAAGTGTTTTTTAGGCCGTGCACCCGCCTGTTTATTATCAAAAAGTAATTTCAATTTTTGGGAATACAAACTTTAAATTTCAAAAGATTTTGTTATTCGTGCTAAATTCCCAGTTTTTATTATTGATAAAAACACTTGAAATTTATTGTTGATGGGATAAGCTATTCCTATGCGCATTTCACTGGTTGCTTAGGCCAGATCATCAGGAAACTTCATCCATAAAGATTTTAGAAAAACTAAAGATATTAAACCAAGTAAAAATGTTAAACGTATAAGACTTATAGCAACAGTTCTACTTGTAATAATATCAAAGCTTAAACAAAACAACATCAACAATAAACAGTGCCGTTCATCTCGTCTTACATTCCCCGCTACAATTAGTTGAAATTCTCTCAACATTAATTGTAGTTGTAAGTAGGTTAAGAAAAACAAAATAAAAAACAACAACAACTTACAAAAGATGTTGTCAATTAAGTGTTTTTTAGGCCGTGCACCCGCCTGTTTATTATCAAAAAGTAATTTCAATTTTTGGGAATACAAAATTTAAATTTCAAAAGATTTTGTTATTCGTGCTAAATTCCCAGTTTTTATTATTGATAAAAACACTTGAAATTTATTGTTGATGGGATAAGCTATTCCTATGCGCATTTCACTGGTTGCTTAGGCCAGATCATCAGGAAACTTCATCCATAAAGATTTTAGAAAAACTAAAGATATTAAACCAAGTAAAAATGTTAAACGTATAAGACTTATAGCAACAGTTCTACTTGTAATAATATCAAAGCTTAAACAAAACAACATCAACAATAAACAGTGCGTTCATCTCGTCTTACATTCCCCGCTACAATTAGTTGAAATTCTCTCAACATTAATTGTAGTTGTAAGTAGGTTAAGAAAAACAAAATAAAAATTGCTATAAGTCTTATACGTTTAACATTTTTACTTGGTTTAATATCTTTAGTTTTTCTAAAATCTTTATGGATGAAGTTTCCTGATGATCTGGCCTAAGCAACCAGTGAAATGCGCATAGGAATAGCTTATCCCATCAACAATAAATTTCAAGTGTTTTTATCAATAATAAAAACTGGGAATTTAGCACGAATAACAAAATCTTTTGAAATTTAAATTTTGTATTCCCAAAAATTGAAATTACTTTTTGATAATAAACAGGCGGGTGCACGGCCTAAAAAACACATAATTGACAACATCTTTTGTAAGCTGTTGTTGTTTTTTATTTTGTTTTTCTTAACCTACTTACAACTACAATTAATGTTGAGAGAATTTCAACTAACTGTAGCGGGGAATGTAAGACGAGATGAACGCACTGTTTATTGTTGATGTTGTTTTGTTTAAGCTTTGATATTATTACAAGTAGAACTGTTGCTATAAGTCTTATACGTTTAACATTTTTACTTGGTTTAATATCTTTAGTTTTTCTAAAATCTTTATGGATGAAGTTTCCTGATGATCTGGCCTAAGCAACCAGTGAAATGCGCATAGGAATAGCTTATCCCATCAACAATAAATTTCAAGTGTTTTTATCAATAATAAAAACTGGGAATTTAGCACGAATAACAAAATCTTTTGAAATTTTTCCAGAAATTTACTATTTGCTAAATATTTTTTAAGCTGTTGGTTGCATTTATAGTAAGTTTTGCTATCATTTTTTTATAGTTTAGTTCAAAATTTGCTGTAAGAAATTTATATAAAATTTTGCTAGAATTAATAATAAAAGTTGTTTTCTTAATAACAATTCTCTTGTATTGACGACAAAGCTACATACATATTTGTACCTTATTCGGATACTTCAACTGTTACTGTTTTCCAGATCTGGAGAAAATCTATATTATCTTTGTGTTAAAGTCATCCCACCCAGTTGTCAAATCCAGCCAACTTTTTGACAGATATTGTGTTTCGATAACCAAGCCATTTGTTCAAAATTTGCATATTTTTACTGTTATTGTTCTCCAGATATACAGAAATGTATATTGTCTTAGTATGAGAGGTACCACGCCCATATCATAAAACCTTTCCACTTTTTTTTGACAGATTTTTTGTAATGATAACCAAGATATTTGTACAAAATTTCGATTTTTTTACTATTACCGTTTTGCAAATAAAGAAAATAAATCTATATTGATTTAGAGAGGAGTTAAAAGAATGGAGCCAGCAGAGCAATTAACAGAGAGGTGTAGGCAGAGAAGTGTTAAAAGAGCAGTAAAGAAGTGCAAAAGAGAAGCAGAAACAAACAACCGATAAACTACACTCAAATAAAATTAATCCATCCGTACTCAAATCAATCCGAAGCGGTATTAAAAGTACGAATTTAATTGAATCAAGTACAGGAAGATTGATTCAAGTAAGGATTTTCAATCGCAAAATACTTAATTTATCCGTATTCATTCCTGAATTTTAACATTAATAAATTAAGTAAAACTAAGATAGAATCAATCTCAAAATGCGCTTGACTTAAGAGTTATAAAGTTGATCTAATCCGAATTTGTACTTGAAATTAACCAAAAGTGAAATTAGAAGGAGAATTTTATTATGATTGATTTACTTTTACCCGTTTTACACCTTACAGAATTCCAATTATAAAACCCGAGCATCATCCCCGATGTGGCTTTTACTTTAAAAACTTAATGTACATAAATAACTGAAAATATAAACTAAATGAGAAGCAAGAGTTCTCAATTTTACTTTTTAAACATGAATATCTTGTGCTTTCTTCCTGTTCCGTTGTTTTTGTTGGTTCTACACACAACAAGCAAATCTACAACAAACTTTGAAAAACACACGCGTATGCACGCAATGCTGAGAGACGAAACTAATAAGGTGTATGATATTAAAACCCTCACTTCGTAATGGTACTCTCAGAGTTGCTCTACTAACGAAAAGTTCAATATTTTCTTTACTTGATCTAAGTATTTTATACCTATTTTTAACAATTCCGGGATTGATTTTTGGAAGTTATCTTATATAGGATTGTTTTGAGTACGTTTTAGTGTTATTCGTACTGGAATTTTTGAATACGACTCGTACTTAAAGTAAGTATAACAAACTTACAGCCGTATTCATAATGAAAATTTGGCATAAAGTTAGCAAAAAGTTTATTCATAATACACTAACCAAACTCTGGCTAACGATTTGCTAACGAGCTGCCAAACGTTTGCCAACTTGTGGAAAACAGCCGTTTAATGACAAACAATTTTGTTGGTTTTTTTAATTAACTGTTTTTTTTAAATTACTGTCTTTTACTTCATTTATTTTAATTTTAAAAACTTTTTAAGATTTTTATATGTAAAGGAAAAAACAAAACAAAAAGGAAAAAATTACAAATTCAGCGATGATTAATGCATAACGTGTTGCATTTTTGAGTAATACAATGTGGCATCATACAAATTCAGAGTTGATTTATGAAAAGTTGGCAGATGGAGAAAAGTTCGTTATGAATGAACTATGTACCAACAAGCTGCTAAGCTTAATCGGCATTCTAGTTAGCAGCTCGTTTTACGTAGTGTACAAACTGTGGCTAACTTTTTGTTATGAATACGGCTGTTAATTTTTAGTGTTATTCTTTCTATCGCTTCAAACAAAACTGAAATGTAGCAGCAACAAAGAAAAGTTATACAGTTATCACCCAAAATGTGATAAGAGAAATGTCGTAACAAAGCCGGTAAGAAAAAAGAAATATAAACAATAAATAGTCAGCAGTGCTAGTAATTTAACAGTGGATTGATGACATCATCCCCTTGATAGTAAAAACCAGTAGGTTTTACAAACATTTTGGCTGAGATTTTGTAAATCCAGTATCGAAGGAGTGTTAAGCTACGAATAAGGCTAAGCTGCAATCATTTCTGAGGTATGTACCCAAGGTAGTGGGTAGGAGGGTTAGAGCACCGGCTCGTGTTACAACCGAAGCTTCAAGCAGCGGAAGCACCCAAGAACGGTCTGTCTGAGTAAAAATTGTGAAAACAAGTGAATTCAAGCAATTAATTAAGCAAGAAAAAACATAGAATAAACCCAAATTAAAAACAAGCGTGCTATTTATTAAACTTATGCAAAGGACCCTGGACGAGACTGAGTTTTATCCCAGCTGCAAACCCGCAGTAACCGGAGGTTCCTTTCAATATCTTAAGCATTTGCTCATTGTCGGGTAGGCACACAAAAAGAAAAACACTGGGGATAAATCAAGTTTTTTTTGATTACTTTAAGTACGAGTCGTACCCAAAAATTTAATTACGAATAACACTAAAACGTACTAAAAACAATCATAAATGGGGTTACTTTCAAAAATCAATCCCGGAATATATTGAAAAAGGTATAAAATTCTTAAATTAATTTAAAAAAAAGATTAAACTTTTTGTTGTGTTTAACCCTCCGGCTTACGCATGTTTTGATTTTCTGTACACATTGAAAAAAGGTCTGGACTCTTGATTCTCATTTAGTTTATATTTTTGGTTAAATATGTACATTAGATTTTTAAAGTAAAAACCATATCGGGCATGATGTTGGTGTTTTATCATTCTGTAAGATGTAAAACGGGTAAGTAAATCAATCATAATTATTCACTCTACAGTTTTATTTGCATAATACCTTTAGCTTCTCTAAAGTTCTTGGGAGAAGATTTCCTGATGAACTGACATAAGCAACCAGTAAATGTACATAGGACCTCCATCAATAAATTTTAGTGTATTTATAAAGAATACAAATTGGGAATAAAGCATAGCAAACAAAATCTTATTAATGAAAAATTTATGTATAAAGAAAATTTTGCAAATTTTTGTCTATTTGTAGGAAATTTTGCAAACATTTGCTTTTTGTAGGCAATTTTTGCATATGCTATTTATAGCAAATATAACAAAAATTAAAGGAAAAATAATTTTCAAAATCATTGCAATTAGCCAAATTAAAATTGCATTATCATACCCAGCAGATTTTGACAGTGGCAACAAGTTAATCACAAAAATGTTTCTGGATTAGAATGTTAAATTTAGAAATTTTCTTTTCACTAAAACAATTTTGAATCACTAATTTTCAAACACAGGCCTTTTAATACCAAACATTTGTGAGGTTAAACAATATATTAATTTGACTTTCAACAATCAAATATTTTTATGATGTTTTTAGTATTAAGCATTCTGTCCCATGCTGACAAGGATTAGTTTTTGTGATTATAATTGTGAGAGTAGAGCAAAACAATCTCCAACTTAGTTACTCTTAAGCCAATTTAACAAAGTGATGTAAAAGTTATAATTTGAAGTGTATGAAAATCATTGCATGTACTAAAATTTCAAATCCTGCCTACTGAAAATAAAACACATCCATATTTATACTCACATACATATGCTGTTTCACACACACTCATCTACGAACAAATACATCCACACACAACCACTGACTGACCCATTAGTTTATTCGAAACACGTAGATCTCACTTAAGCCTACGTGAGTACCACAATCAAAATAAAGTTGCTGTCATAAAATGACAAATGCGTTGCATTTCCAAGCCAAAATCGTATGCTAAAACTTTATTTAAACTAATATTTTTTTTTGTATTTTTGTTTTTTGTAAAAAACCAACTTAAACCACAAAGAAAAATTATATAATAAAAAATTGTTCATGTTCCTTAAATGATAAAATTATAAAAAAGCAAACATTTCACTTCTTTTTTTTTTTAAATTATTAAATGTACAAAAATATGTATATAACATTTTATATACAAACGTGTGTTAGTGGTTCTTGTATACATTTGCACGCACACATACTCACCCATACACTAATTTATATATTTATTCATGGAGCTTTTTAGGAAAATTCATAAGTGCCAGCAATGAAGGCACGTACGTAAAAGTGACATTTATTATCTGCACTTTTCTTTAGTTCGTTCAACTGCTCACGAATAGAACACTACAAGTTGTGGTGCCCTACATGTTGGCAATTGAGTCAAATGCAGTTAACGACTTTTTGTCTCTTTCCAGGTATTTAATTGATGATTTTTAATATATTCCGACATACAAATGTATTTTAAGGAATCTCTAAAGTGGTCGCACGATTTATTTTCTGAAAAATTGTCGGCATCAGAGATATAAAAAGGAATTTTGTTCCTATTTAAAGGTGCCCAATTTGAATCATTTTCTATTCATATTAAGAGTAACTGTGAGAGGATTCGAAATTCGAAATTCGATTCTGTTATCGAGATATGATGATATAAGCTTGCAAGCAGAACTAGAAAAGTTGAATAGTTTTTCAATTTTTTATACAAGAATACCGTGATCGACAGTGTCAAAAGCTTTACTGTGATCCAATAAAATTAAAAATGATACATTATTACGATCAAGTTTCATCCGGAGAGATTCAACTACATCTGCCAATGCTGTTATACAACTTTTTCCTTTCCTAAAACCAGATTGTATACCGATCGATTTAGAATAAATTTTTAAAGTGACCTAACGATAACCACCCGCCCGTCTGGCTGGTTGCCTGTACATGCTAATTTTGTGGACAAACTACAAATTGCAATCATGTAGATTATTTGACCTAATTTGGTAAATACATTTTAATTGTACTAAGAAATAATTCTATGTTAATGGTCTATAAGTTTGTGTCCGAAAACCATCTCATTATTTTTGTATTTAGATCAAATTCGCCTTAAAAATATGTATTTAACTGCAAATTAAATTCTTTTCAAATCAGCCCACATTTGTCTGAAGCTCCCATACATAAAAGCTTTTACTACCTTTTAAATGCTAACATTAATAAACAATCTCATATGGATGTTAATATCTGGCACAAATAACTCTTATATTGATTTTAACCTCGTAACATAACTTTGTTTTTGTGAGGCGATGACTGCCCATCGTTTCCAAATAGGGTAACATCTCAAAAATTCGTCTGTAAATATCATGGTGTTGGGGCTTTACCGACTATAATTTTATGATTGTTTTTATTAATTTGAACTGTTAATAAATTGTTGAATATTTTGTTTTCAAATAAGTTATTTTTGAATTTTTGGGGTATATTTAAATAATTTTCCGGTCATATTTTCAAGGTTTTACTGTATATTTAATGTGTATAAAACGTGTTTTTTAGAGCATATTTCTGGTTTCCCTAAAAAGCAAGTTCTTGCTTTTAGTCCCACAGAAATGTATCACACCAGCGGTCAATACTGCACCTGTTACGAAAACAGTCCATATTAATAAATAGAAAATCGCTTTTATGTTTTTTATAAGTAAGAGCGCTATATTCGGCTATGGCGAATCTTATATAACCTTCACCATGTTGCGATAATAACAGAAAGTTATATAAATACAAATAAAATAAAAACAACAAGGGATTTTTAGATAAAATTGGAGGCAGTTTCGGTTTTTTGCTCTGGAACTGTATGACATATGTAAATATACAACTACTGTTGAAAATAACTTGTTAAATATTTTTCCTAAACAACATGAATATTTTATGTTTTTACTTTTCAAATATTTTTTCATTCGTTTTAAAATTGTTCATCAACAAATATATATTTTAATTGTTCAATAAAATTTTATATAAAATAATATTATAATAATTTTATTAACGCGGATATCTTATAAAGAAGATTCCAACAGGTTATGGGCCCAGAGCGTTTGGGTAAGGAATTATAAGTGTGGTGAAAATTTTATTCAAGATTTTATTATTTGAAAAACGAATCATCAAAACACAAAATGGCATCTTCATCATCCCTTTACCAAATTGAAAAATTGGATGAAAAGAATTTCGAAACCTGGAGTGTGCAAATAAAGAGTGTGCTAATTCATTGCGGCTATTGGAAATTTGTAAACGGTGAAGAAAAGAAAATCTCAACATGGGATGCTGAAAAGAAAAAAGAATGGGATACCATCGATGAGAAGGCGTTAGCGACAATTATGTTAAGCATAAAACCATCTCAAATCAATTACATTAAAAATTGCGGTACATCTCACGATGCCTGGAATAAATTCAAAGAAATTTACAAACCAAATGGTCCTATACAAAAAGTGAGTTTATACAAAAGGCTTTTGAGTTTAAATATGAAGGAAAGCAAGAACATGGTGGAGTATTTGAACACATTTTCAAATATTGTTGAAAAATTGAGTGAAATTGGAATTCAAATACAAGATGAATTACTGGTAATAATACTTCTCTCAAGTCTTCCGAAGGATTATGAAAATTTTGTGATGATTATAGAAACAAGAGATACATTGCCTTCATTATCTGTGGTAAAACTCAAGCTTTTAGAAGAGGCAGAGCGGAGAAATAATCAAGAACACGAAGTAGCAAATCATCAGCAAGCATTTGGTGCAGTAAAGAAAGAAAAATCAGACAACAATAACAATAAAAATCATAGAAATCAGTCAAATACAAAAATTATTAAAGGTAATTGCTTTATATGTGGAAAGAAAGGTCACTACGCAAATAAATGTAAATTAAAAAGTGAAGACAAATCATTCTTTTTAATTGCTATGGCTAAAAGTAATACAAACTCGTCAGCCTGGTATATAGACAGTGGAGCCACAAGCCATATGTGTTCTGATCGCAAGTTCTTTACAACATTTGAAAATTGTAATGACACTATTACGTTGGCAGACAAGAATTCAATATCTGCAAAGGGAAAGGGAGTTGTAACAATAAAAATTAATGGCACTGACATTGTTTTTAAAGATGTATTGTATTCCCCAAACTTACAAGGAAATTTTATTTCCGTAAGCAAAGTCGTACAGTATGGTGGAACAATAAAGTTTAATCAAAAGGGAGCCTTTTTATTTAATAAAACTGGAAATTTCCTCATGCATGCAAAAAGAGAAAACAATCTATTTGTGTTTGAAGCTAAAGAATCACAAGAACAATTAAATAATGTGAGTAATAATAACCAAATTTGGCATAGAAGATTTGGCCACCTCAATTACCAAAGTTTAAAAGAATTGTACAATAAAGAAATGGTTATTGGATTAATATTAAAAAATGAAAATATGGATTGTTGTAAAACCTGTATGGTTGGTAAAATTCATAGCGCATCATTTCCAAAACAAAGTGAAAGAAAATCTGATGAAGTCCTTGATATTATTCATTCAGATCTATGTGGTCCAATGAACGTGGAATCAGTTGGCGGTTCAAAATATTTTATTTCATTTATAGACGATAAGTCAAGAAGGATTTGGATATACTTTCTGAAAAGAAAAAGTGAAGCATTTGAAAAATTTAAAACTTTTAAAAACATGGTGGAACGTCAAACCGGTCGTCAGATAAGGGTTCTTAGAAGTGATAATGGTGGAGAATATATCAACAGCGTATTTAACCAATATTTAGAAGATTGTGGTATTCAGAGACAACTTACTGTTCCATATACACCTCAACAAAATGGAGTAGCTGAAAGATATAACCGAACACTAGTAGAAATGGCACGATGTTTATTAATAGATTCTGGACTCGATCAAAAATTGTGGGCTGAAGCTATATCTACGGCAGCATATTTGAGAAATAGATGTCCATCAAGAAGCTTAGACAATAAATCTCCTTATGAAGTTTGGACTGGTAGAAAACCGAATGTGAAGCATCTAAAAGTATTTGGTTCAAGTGCAGTGGCTTTAAATAAAAAACAAAAAGGCAAGTTTGATAAAAAAGGAGCATTGTTAATAATGGTTGGCTATTCGCTTGTATCCAAAGCTTATAGACTGTATAATAAGGAAACAAATGATGTAATTGAACGACGTGATGTACTATTTGATGAGCACTCTTTTCCTGGAATGGATAAAAATAGTACGGGTGAAGAATTTATATCGTTTAATGATATAATTAATACTTATAAAGTTGATGGAACTGAAAAACGAGTTGAAGATAAAGTAATTGAAGTTAACGAAACAAATAATAACTCAGAAGTTCATAGTGAAGAATCTGGTTCTGAAAATTTTTTTGACATGGATGATTTTAATGGATTTACATCTCCATTAGGGGAATTGTCTGATGAAGCATGTAATGACAACCCTAAGCGTGGTGTTGGTAGACCAAGAATTATTCGTAACGGCAAACCGGGGCGTCCAAGAAAAGTGAAGAATTTACTAAATAATGTGGTGGAGGAGCAAGTTCCTAAAACTTATAAAGATGCATTATCTAGTAAAAACTATGTTAAGTGGCAAGATGCAATGTTAAAGGAAATATCGTCTTTGCGACAAAAAGGAACATGGTCCTTATCAGAACTTCCAAGTGGGCATAAAGCAATTAAGAGCAAATGGGTTTATGCTTTGAAGAAAAACCAAAAAGGTGAAGTTATGTGTCACAAAGCACGTCTCGTTGCAAAAGGTTGCAGTCAAAGGTATGGCATTGACTATAACGAAACATTCTCGCCTGTAGTTAGGTATGCAACAATACGAATGTTATTGGCTTTAGCTGTAGAACATAAGATGCATTTACACCAAATAGATGTAGTCACAGCATACTTAAATGGAGAACTTCATGATGAAATCTACATGCAACAACCTGAAGGATTTAACGATGAGTTACATCCAAACAAGGTTTTAAAACTTCACAAATCACTTTATGGTCTTAAACAAGCAGGAAGAGAATGGAATTCAAAATTGAATACTGTGCTATGTAATATTGGTTTTGAAAGATGCAAAAATGAACCGTGCTTATACAAAATGATAAGAAATGATAATTTAATTATAATTGCTGTTTATGTGGATGATATTATCATTGGTTGTAAAAACAAAAACGAAATTCTAAAAATTAAATCCCAATTGAATCTTGAATTTGAAATAACTGATAAAGGATTACTAGAACATTTTTTGGGGATGGAAGTTCAGCGTGATGGAGAAACTGGTGACATCAAGTTAAGTCAAGAATTTTATATCAAAGAAATATTACAAGAGTATGGAATGGAAAATTGTAAATCTTTTTCTACACCATTAAACTCTGGTTTTCAAATCACCTGTAATGAAAATAATTGCAGCAAGAGAGTTGATAAAACGTCTTATCAATCACTAATTGGGGCTTTATTGTATTTGGCATTAACAACAAGGCCAGATATAATACATTCTGTTTCAAAATTAGCACAACGAAATTCCAATCCACATGTTGAGCATTGGGAAGCTGCTAAAGGTGTGCTACGGTACTTAAAGGGTACGCAAAATTTAAAATTAATTTTTTCGTGTGGTAACAAGAATCTAGAAGGTTATGCAGACGCTGATTGGGGAGGCTGTACTGTAGACAGAAGATCGTACTCCGGATTTGTCTTTTATCTCGGTAAAAGTACTATTTCGTGGGAATCAAAGAAGCAACCCACAACTGCACTCAGTAGTACCGAAGCTGAATACATGTCGATGTCTAATGCATCAAAAGAAGCAGTCTATTTAAGAAGATTGTTGCAAGAGCTTGGTTTTTTGGAGAATGAAAGTGTAGCTTTAAATGTAGACAATCAAGGTGCAATGAAGTTGGCCGTCAATCCAGTGTTTCATAACAGAAGTAAACACATTGATATTAAGTATCACCATATAAGAGATGTCGTTGAATCTAAATCAGTGGAATTAAAATATTGTCCAACAGAAAGTATGATTGCTGACATTTTTACAAAGAATTTACCAAAAACAAAGCATTTACAATTTGTTAGTTTATTAAATTTAAAATAATTTGAGTTGTAAGAATATCCATGTTGAGGAAGAGTGTTGAAAATAACTTGTTAAATATTTTTCCTAAACAACATGAATATTTTATGTTTTTACTTTTCAAATATTTTTTCATTCGTTTTAAAATTGTTCATCAACAAATATATATTTTAATTGTTCAATAAAATTTTATATAAAATAATATTATAATAATTTTATTAACGCGGATATCTTATAAAGAAGATTCCAACAACTACCAAGTCCCATTATGTATATCTAAATCAACTTCGCTTATCATAAGGACCCAGAATATAAATACTTTATTCAATTTATAGGCTATTACCTTTAATTTCGACTTTTAATTACTTTACTACCATACAGTGTTGCCAGAATATTTTTTTTAAAATACTCATACTAAAAAAAAACTCCGAATTTTAGTCATTAAAATCTAAGAAAAAACAACAGTTATAAAAGACTAATTTTATTCTCAATCTTCAAATAATAATTTTAATTTCAGGTACAAAAGCAACAGGGTATTTTACAAATATTATATGCTTTTTTTAACCGAATTTTTAAGTGACTATAAGTGGATTCGAAACTAACGCAGCCTCTTCCATTGTTTTAATGAAATTATCTTATAATGTCAATTTAAGTGGCGTGAATCAATTTGTTTCGGTTTTTAGTTGTCTCTCTGCAACGGCTCTTGCATTGGGTATAGTAAGCAAAATCCATATCAGTTTCGATAAGTTTGAAAATGCAACCTTGTCATTGTAGTTTTACATTTTTAATATTTTTATCCAAAACTGTTTCTAATCCATGTTTAAAAACATATTAATTTCACAATTTCAGAAAAATTAACTGTATGCGATTGTTCTAGAATCTAGACTCATACATGAGATCCTTGAGGCTTAAGTTGAATTGTTAAGACAATAGTGCAAATTTGTATTCCTCTTTTTATTGTCCAAAAACATTTTCTGGACTTAAGAATTCTATTTCTTTATATTTTGAATCATAACTAAAACTTTTACACATTTATTTCGTTAATAATGCAATATGAGAAAAAAATACCTACTTTTTGGCGAATATAAAAAATGAATCCGATTTTCCTACGGTCCCATTTTAGTATCAAAAAACCCTACATGTATGGATTTTTCCCTACTTTTGGCAAAACTGCTACAATAGGCACAATCACTTATATGCAAACCAATCTTCACAAATAACATGTTTTCTTGATTTTTGACACGCATTAAAAAAGCTTGAAAAACAAGCCCGCCTGACAGACAACCAGCCAGGCTGACGGATGGATATCGTAAGATCACTTTAATAAGTGTTTCGTAATTGATCGCGACATTAAAAGAATGGTCCAAATTTCTATTTATTACATACATCGCCAAAACTTGCAATTGTTTTTTCCTTAAATTTTTCTTTTATATAAAATTTTAAAGTTAAAAATAACATTTATATTTAATGGCGACCTGCTTTGACTTTCAATTTTAGAGTAAAAGTAATTAAATGTAGATGGCGAAATTTAAGCAACATGTTGTGTATAAAAATTGAATAATGCTGCAAAAAGGCTCTTTTAACAAAATTATTCAAAAAATGCTGGAAACGGTAAATTATGCATAAATATGCACTTACATTAATATTAGCCCAATTCACAATCTTGTGCAAATGGGATTGCATCGTAGCATTTGCAAAATGGTATAGTAAATACTGTAGCATACTTTTGGGATTTTATTAAATACTATACCATTTTGCAGATCGGCTTGGTTCACTGAGTGTTAGCTGTCGGTTTGCAACCAAGTGTTGCATAAGTCGAGTAAATATAAACTATTGGTTTTAGGCGTTGCATATTTGCAAAAGAGTAGCAAGTGCATTGCTGTATATTTTGTTGGTGTAGAGTAAAAATATACTATACCATTTTACTATAACCCCAAAAGTATGCTATAGTATTTACTATAGCATTTTGCAAATGCTACGATGCAAGACCATTTGCACAAGATTGTGAATTGGGCTATTTTTTCTGTCTTCATTGGTCGCACAAGCACTGTTGCCAACTTTTTTTGAACATTTCCCGCCAAATCGGACTTCAAACCCGCTAGAAACCGCTAAATATTTAAATTAGCGGGAATTTCTTTAAAAATACAGCTAATACCTAAACATTTTCAAAAGTTGTATATAAATCTAGATATAGGTTGCTTTTTCAAAGGTATATGACTCTCAAATTACGTTACATTCTCAGGTTTCAAACTTCCCCAGCTATTTTATTCCAAAGAATCTTCGATACCCTACAAGTGATTAATAGTCTTATAAAACTATGGCTGACCAAATTATATTATAAAAATAATATGTACACAGATTAAGAGCGTTACGGTTTTACGCGTACTAAAGTTTTTTTTTCGAGAGAAGGCTTTACATGGGAACAATGGTAGGGTATTGACCGATCGGCACGAAAATTGACAGAGTGATTTTTAGTCATATAAAACTGCAACGTACCGAAATGTATTACAATAGCATTATTTGTTACGGTCTTAGGCGTACTTAGATGTTTTTCGAGAATCGGCTGTATTTGAAGCAGTGGTAAATTATGGACTGACAGTAAGACCGTGAACATAAACTAGAAGTTTTTAGCCAGAAAAACAAAAAAAGATATAAAATCTGTATATTAAAAATTTAAGAAAGGTTTTTGAAATTGAAATTTGATGTTTGAAAATCGCTAGATTTCCCGCTTACCGCTAAAACGTATTTTTTCCCGCGATCGACCGTTCAAAAACGCTAGATTTAGCGGGAAAATCTCTGAATTGGCAACAGTGCGCACAAGGAAAAACATGCAATTGCATATTAATGGTCTTTTTTTGGTTACATATAACCATAATTATCATTTTGAAAATTTTTGCGTACAATTTCCATTCAGCTAAAAGTAAGATTATTTTTCTTTTATTAATAGTCTTTGAATTTCACAATTAATGCCAGATTCACAATGATAGCAAAATTTCGCTTTGAGTTCACAATAAAGCAAACATTTTTTTTACAAGCACAAAAATATTGCACAGCCCAATATTACGTATTTATTTGTATACCCTTCACAACAGGTGGAAAAGGGTTTATATAAGTTTGTCATTCCGTTTGTAATTTCTATAATATTGATCTTAGACGCTGTAAAGTATGTATATATGTATGTGACAGCGCATAGAGAAAGGGACCTAAGGGTAAAATCAATCAATTTTCACTTTTTTTTTTGATGTGGACAACATCTGAGCATCGAATCAGACCGATCCCATGCCCCAAAAGTGTTCCCTCCCAGAGATATGCGCGTTTTATGATGTGATGGTACACCAAAGATACGCGTATTTAAATCTTTAAAATGGCTCTCCTGAACAAAACCGGTTTTTACCCTTAGGTCCCTTTCTATTTTGCGCGTCACATATATATTCTGGGTCTTATGAGGAGAGAACTTGATTTAACGATGCCCGTCTGTGTGTCTTACATTTGATATGTGTTTTCCGGAGACTCCAGACATGATAGCGGCTAGTTTGTTTTACATTTATGTCACCATGGGTTATATAAGATACGGCATATCTGAATATAGCACTATTACTTGTTTTTGAACATATTTCTCAAATTCAAAAGCTTCATCGTAATCCTTATCGTCATTAGGGGTTTCGAGTATTCTGAATAGTTGCTATTTTTAAAAGAAACTTGTTTTCAGTTAAGCATTTTAAAAATAACCGGTTAACTAGTTTTAGTTCGAATACATAAAAATAGAAAAATCAATTTAGTCTTTGCAATAAAATGTTAATTTGAATAAGAACAAAATAATTTACGAAGGTTAGGAACCAACAAAATACATTCACAGAAAAAATTAAAAATTGTCTCTAATTGCCAATTTTATGATTACATTGATTACTAAAAATTGTAAAAATTTAATATTTTGAATATTTTTTTTTAATAAATAATATTTTTAATTTTAATTACAAAAATTATCAAACAACTTTCCCGTTTCAAACAATGTGTTGATTGATTTTGACAATTTCACAAGTTTAAATTATTTAATTTTAAACGAAATAATTTTTTGCTATTTGATTATTAGTTTAATTAAAAATTTATTTCAAAACAACTAAAAGGTTAATTAACTGCCTGTTTAACGATTTCGAACGTCAACGTTCGGATAGAAAACTACATTTAAAACAAAAACAAAAAATGTAATATTAATTTTCGTTCAACAAAAAAAATTGATTCAATTATAACATTAATAAAGTTTAAATACTTTTTAAAAAAAAAATTTTTATTTGACAAAAAACTACTAATATTTTTTTCTGTGTAGATATGACTTAGATATTTTGAAAAACTTTGGTTTAAAAAAATTATACAAATTTAATATACATACATATTTATTTTTTGAGATATTCTACCAAATTAATTTTAAATGAGTTTTGATTTGTTGCTGGTTAAACCCTCTAGCCCCCGTAGGCTAGCTGGTAGTGAGCTAGGGTAGCAGCGCCGGGGTTGCGGGTTCGATTCCCGCCAGAGACTCTGGTTCCAGCAGACAAGCGTAGAGCTTCGCGGGATTAGCTTAGGGAATTAAAAAAAAAAAAATATATTTCAAATTATTTTGTTTCAGCATTATAGAAACGAAAAGTAATGGTATGAACATGCTTTTTGTTTAAAATATCTGTAAATTCGTCGATTACAATTTAAGACCTTCCATGACATTGTTTGATTCCTTCAATTTTGTTTTAAGTTCTTGGTGTTTTAATAAATTAAACTGATAAATTTCCCCATATCGTAGCATGAAGATATGCTAGAAATACTTATAAGTTTTTAGTGCCTTAACGGGCATTCCGTCCTCGGGAACACAACGAGCTAATATTTCACACAATGATTAATTTTAAGCAACATACAAAAAACGACTTGATCGATTACGACAACGACAGCTGGAATAAGTCTGAATATTTAGAATACTGTCCAATTTCTAATTACTTTTTAAGCTGAGCACTTCTTTTTCTAGTATTTTGAATTGTTTTTGGTTTTTGTGAAAAGAACACACGCTTATATAAGCGATTTGTATTTACATTGCTCATAATGTTTTTTGACTTTTGTTAGATTTTGTTTTGACATTCTTCATAAAAAGTTTGACTTTGTCCAAAATTCAATTAGAAAAATACTTAGGTATGGCCACTTCAACGATTTCGAACGTTAACTTTCGCATACAATTTTATATGGAAAATATTTTTAAAACTGAGTGTTTTTTATATAAATTTTCTACGCGAACGTTAATGTTCGAATTCGTTGAAAAGGTAGTTTTATTACGAGTACATTATACATTTTTTTTCGATAAAGCGGGGAGGTTTCCCTCAATAGCGACAGGTACCGCGACAATATTATATCGCAAAATATATTAATATTAATGTAGACTTTTCCTTTCAAATAACCCCCAAAAAAAAAAAAACAGTCTGGGGCGGTTAAATCCGGTGAACGCGGAGGCCAATTAAAATCACTTGTACGCGAAATAACTCTTTCACCAAAGATGTCCCGTAAAAGAGCCATTGTGTCCCTTGCAGTGGTCACGTTGTTCAATTGAGTACTGCTCCATTTTAAATTCCCCAAGTCTTCTTTACAAAATACTGAGAAGAAAAGAAGAAAAAAATTTTAATAAAAAAGTTATAAGCAATTCAAACCCCTTCGGTAATTTTGGGCCACCCTGTATAAACGTACCATACTTTTGTTATAAAAAAAATCCAACATTGTATAATTATATGATTTTACAACAAATACGACGATAATGCGAGCTTGTGAATTAGACAATTGTTTAAATATTCATTCAAAACTAAATAAAAATTATTATAAACGTCATTTGCCATTTTATACAAGTTGCTGCTAATTTTTAAAAAAACTTTAGTTACATTTTTTTTCGAAAAATGAAGGGAAAATATATGAAATTCTTTGGAAAAAAAACAATATATAAGAAAATCGAAATTGTTGCTATCACCGTGAGCTCAAAATAATTTTAATTTTACAAAATGAAAAAAATAAACATGTAATTTGAGTACGTTTTTTTTATCAGTAATAATACCATCATCCAAATTACACTTTAACCAAATATTTTTGGACATTTTTTATTTGTTTTAATTAATAGAAAAATTATCGTACAAACATTAATTTATAAAAACAACAACCACGGGGGAAAAATTATACACAGAAAAAATTATTGGCATTTTCTTTTCAATTAATGGTGATTTTTGAATTTTAAAATAAATCTAATAACGTTCTTAATTGATTGAATTAAAAAAAATTTTTTTTTTCAATTAAAATTTTACTTGATTTTAAGCTTAATTTTAAGTAAATGTTTAATTGAATCAATCAACTCTGTTGTTTGAATTGAAAACTTTGTTGAAATAATGCTAACACAAACATAGTATAAGAACGTAGATATTACGTTTATTTTCATATAAGTTGAGTGCGCCGGTAGGCTAGCTGGTAGTGAGCTAGACTATCAACGCCGGGGTTGCTGGTTCGATTCCCGCCAGAGACTCTGGTTTCTTTCCTGCAGACAAGCGAAGAGCTTCGCGGTATTAGCTTAGGGAATTAAAAAAAAATAAAAAAAAAATTTCTGTGTTGTAATCAATTACGTCAGAAATTCATTCAATTAATATATTGATATTTTTTTAAATACTTTGTTAATTCATTCAATTAAAAGATTGTTTAATATTAATAATTTTTTCAATTATCTTTGTAATCGAAATATAAAAACGTTTTAATTGGAAAAAAAATCACTGTTTTGCAATTTTTGCAAGTTTGAGTAATTGGTATAATCATTTCGGTGATAGGTGCAAAATTAAACAATTTTTTGCTTGTTTCAATTATTTTGGTGATTAAAACCGGTTTTTACTTTTTTCTGTGTAGATACGTATAAATTAAGCATCCCTGTTTTGCATCAATACGATTCAAGTGACAAATAGTAGATAGTGTTGCCAGCATACAATTAAAAAAACGTTTATTAGTTAAGATCCGGACTATGAACACAAATTTGCAACGGAGCCTTTTTAGGCTTAAAACGCTTTTTTTTAACTAATTTGTTTTTCAATCCTGAACTTAGTTTTTTTAGAAAAGAAAAAAGTCTGGATTCACACTATAAAGTTTTCTGTTAGAAAGTCTAAGTTCATTGATGAAAGGGGAGAGAATAAGAGCAGGTTCTCTTCCCCTTTCACCAAAAAAACTCAGACTTTCTATAAGAAAAATTTCATAGTGTGAACCCAGACTAAGCAGTTTGGGTGTCTTCTTTGTTAGGCGTTAAATGCAAAAGCTTCGAAGCTGTCTTCTTTGAGGATATTGACAAGGTAATGCTCAAATCGATACGCATCGCACGCGGAAGAGTGAGAAAAATACCTTATTAATTTATATAAAAGTGGGAAGAAACATTAATTCCCATGCAGATTCCCGTCGATTCTATTAGGAGCATAGGGCCTCGCAGATTCATTATAGGGTGTTTTATTTTTAAGTGTATCTCAATTTTATTAAAATTATAGTGCACATTTTAGTTGCCTTTACTTATAGTAACTATTTACTAAATTTCGTTATTTTTTTTTGCATTTGGGCATTTTTTTTCAAACGTTTATGAGTTTAGTTTATTAAAACATGTACCTTGAGATTTCAAATATGTACTTGTATGCCAAAAGATGTAATTCCGTGCATTTAGATGTTCATTTGCAAGCTTTAAGAAAAACAAAATGCACAAACTATTTGATAAAAACTTAATTCTGGTACTTCTGCTGGATGGGATTTAATTTTTTGTTAATAAAATTGCTTTGTATGATTTCTAAAATAAGCTGCAAAAAAGTGAAGAGTATCTCAAAAAAAAAAAAAAAAAAAAAAAAAAAAAAAAAAACACACAACCACACAAGTTGGCACAAATAACCATCCAAATAAAAAATAAAAGTGAAGAAATTAAGCAAAAGACCTCAACTGCGGCTTATTTGTAAATCTCAACACGTTTTCGGAAAATGGGAATTTTTCGCTAAATGTTTTGTAAATGTTTCCGACTAACTTTGTAATTAGTTGGGACAAAAGTATTCCCCCAACACACATTCAAAATTATATACTTAAGAGTATATTTATTTTGCTATAAAAGTAAGCGAAAAAAATATAAATATCTATGGTAATATAAACTAAATTAATAACGAGCCTCATTTAGTTGGTTGGTTCGTTTGTTGTCCGTGTACGTCTGTGTGTCTGTTCCTGCTCCAAAGCCGGGATAATAAAACTTTACAATCGTGCTGCGCTTTTTATTTTTGTCTTTTACGTTTTGTTTGGACAATACTGTGAGTCCCTTTCTGGTGGTGCCACTGCTATTTTCCACAAGTAGATGTGTGCTGGTGTTGAAAATAATTATGTCTAGTATTTTTTCTGTTTTTTATGGCTTTTTTGTTTGTTTTTAAATTAAGTTGTTGAACAGATTTTAATTTTTTAATGTTTTTTATGTGCAGTATTTATTTCATATTGTATCTGTAGTATGTACGTGTTAAAATTTAAAATATTTGCTTATGGTTTTTTTTATCGTTGCGTGAATTTCTATGGTTGAGAGGAATTGTGAAAGCATTTTATGTTTGTTTGTTTTTCTAAGATTAAAATTTATTTAATTTTGTTTGGTTTCGTTTCGTTTATTAATTAAATTGTATTTTCTTTTTTGTTTTCAGATTTTAAAGGTAAGTAAAAATTATTTTTAAGAAATTTACTTACATTCCATAAACATTGGCCTTAAGGGATATTTCCTTTAGCGGACGCCCCTTTCGACGAGACCAGGCGGGTGGAGAAGCATTGAGTTTTTTGAAATGACATCCCCTTTGTACAGACACACTTAAATTTTCCCTTCGGTATACAGACATGAAAAATACTACTGTAATTTCATATACAGTAGTATATTTAATAAGTTCAAGTACATTAAAACATTAAAATAGTTAAAGGTCACATTGGTTAACCAACACACACAACAGCAAAAGAGTATGTGTTGGTTAACTAACCATACGTTTGAGTATCTTTTGGACTAGTCCTACTCCCTTTAGTTTCAATTTGCTACATTTTTGACGCTCTGACACTTGTGTGCGACTTTTTCCATGTCATCTAATTTGGCAACTTTTTCCAACTTCTTGCCCCTTTTTTGTAAGCGAAATTCTTTGTTTACACTGCATAATTTCACATATTTTCCTTAAAAATATCAATTTTGTTTTAAACATTCCCCGGGATATGTAACCTCATTCGATTGATCAGGTGATTATTTTGTATCCAGACAATTTCAAGTACTAAACTGTATTGTATATGCCTTGTTTTGTGTCCATACCAATCGAGGATGATCGGCATTATTATTTAAAGAGTTTTAAGACCAACTTTTTTACCACTACTGATTTTTTATTATTATTTGAAAATGTTTTACATGACACAGGCTTTTATTAACGAATTTAAGTTGATAGAAAGTAAATCCAATGATAAATCGTACAATTACATTTTTAAAAAAAAATATGCTTACCATTTTTGGTATACAATAGGAAGCTTAAAAATAGCTTTTAATTAACCATTGTACCCTAATGTAGACAAATAAGCAGTGCATGTATTAATTCTACCACACAGCAGTGCGTGTGCTGACAATTTTTGTTTTTAATTTGAATAAATTAGGGAATGGTAAATGGATTCCAAAATCGATTTTCGATTTTTCGATCGGATTTTTTTATTTCGGTTTTTGAAAACGATTAATAATCGTACCTCAAAATCGATTTTAAAATCTATTTCAAAATCGTTTAAGATTAATTTGCAAACTTATTCCTTATCTTACAGCATTTTTTGGCAAACTTCTCGAGAAATTGAACTAAGATTTTTACAGTGGGTAAATATGATTACTGTTTATCATTTTCCTGCAAAAAGTGAAAACTGTTTCTTTGCTTAGTTACTTTTAAGTTAAATTTAAATTTTAAAAAAAACAAGCGTTTGCATGGCATTGATGTCGGAAAGATGCAAATATATTTCCTTGTAATTTCGTATTTGTTAGGATAAATTACATACTTTTGTTTTTCACTCTGGATATAATTAGATTTAAATATCGCTCACACACTGGTTTTTTTGAATATTAGCGTATTTCCTGAGGAATGTCATGGTTTAATTCACCTGTAGTGTTTCTATAAGATGTTGATTTTCACAAAGCTGACTTTCAGTGTTTGTTTCGGTAGGATATGTTTGGACTGTTTTGTTCACTGTCCATTGATTACTTTAATTTCTGAAGAACAGGAGCCCCTATATAAAAGCCGAAAGTATGCCAAGGGTACCAATCGGTAAATATGTAAAACTACTACTTTGCATAAACATACCACCTACGCACGTAAGTACGCACAAAAAAATCTCCAGTTTTATTGTGCATACCCATACTTTATCGATTTAATTAAGATAACAATTAGAAATTGCCAAAATTTTGATAAAAATAAAAAATCGGTTTTAAAAGCCCAATAATCGATTTCAGTATAAAATCGCATACATAAATTCGATTGCAAAAAATCGATTTTCGATTGGAATCGAAATTGATTTACCATTACCTAGAATTAATAATAATAACTTAACCAAAAGGTTAAAAGTAGAAACTTGTGAGTGAGAAATAGAAGGTTGGATGCCATGTAATGGACTTGGGCAAAAATACAAAAACAGTTAAAAAACATAAAACGTTAAGTTAATACATGTCTTTAAGTATCAATCGAATGTTAAATAAATACACAAAAGTGTATTTAAACACATTTTTAATGAATTATTTCTCATCTTCTTAGGTATGTATATCAATTAAATTGTTTATTTCTTTTTGTTTTGTGTTCTTTTTAATAACCGTCGCCTAACCAAAGATTTTTAAGTACCCACCCGGATGTTACTGTATGTCTATGTTCTCATCGCTTGAACAAGTTATCGTCATACAACTTATTTTCGGTGTTTTTTTTTAAAGTTTTCCTCATACACATTGTTTTCATTTTTTTTAACGAAAACAATTTGTTCTGTAATAAAGCCTGGTATTTCGTGCGAAAGGTTTTCAAACTCAATATAAACAAATTTCTGTGAAATATAAACGAAAAAATGTTGATAGAGTTGTACTCTGTTTATATTAAGAAAAACATGCGAAATGTTTCTAGCAACATTTTTATTTTCCGTGCGAAACAAGTGCAGCTTATATTATTTCGCACGGAATTTTAAGCAACAGCTAATCATTTTTTGTATTTGTCAGGTGGGGTTTATAACAAGCGTTTCAAAAAGAAAAATGTAGAAAAGTGCAAAAATTAATAATAAAATTAAATTTTTTAGTTTTTTACTACAAAAATTTATAAAAATAAAATTGTTTTACTTTTTTAATGACAATTTCAAACGCATAGTTTTTGTCATAGATGGGGGTAGTGCACTAGTTTAAAATGATTGCAATAATTTTGTTGATGTTGAGTGATGAATTGATAATTAGCAATCTCACTACACATAAGTGATTGCAATGTTAAAACATTTTGCGCTAAAAAAAAGTTTGATTTAAAAAAAAGCAATCATCATTTAATTGCAGTTTTTTTTTCTTCACTTATTTGACTAAAAATTTTGCACACAATTTAATATACAAAACTTGTGTTTTAATGATTAAATCCAAGAATTATTCCGTTATTGACAGAATTTCATTTAGTTTAATTTATTTGCTTATGCATATCATCGAAAAAATCAAAAACCATGTACATTTAAAATTAAATTTATTTAAATTTTAGTGATATTATGTTTTTGTACAGCTTTTTTATTGCAAGTTCAAATTTTGAACTACAAATTTGGATTGAGTGCAGATTTTATGCATCCAATCACAGTTAGCGATAGTGAAACAATTTTCAATACCAATTCATTTTTTTAGTGCTAGTGAAAAAAATACCAATCATCACTAAAGCTGGTAAAAAATTTTAAAAACTAATTTTTTGCAGTTTTATTAAGTAAGCGTGCAATGTTGATTTAAATAAATAAAAACGTTAAGTTTTTAGAAACCGCGAGATAGACAATATTGATACATGACAAAATTTTCGTGTGAAATAATCAACGTTGCTCAACATTTTTCGCAAGTTCGAACAGAGTACTAAAGTTAATTTAAGAGAGTTATTAAAGAAATAAGCCCGAAAATAAGTGTGAGCCTTAAATTTGAAAAAACTACTTTTTTGGGCGACTTTTTGTTTTAAAAACGACTTTTTGTGCGACTTCTTCAAAATTCTCAAAGTTACCCTGATTCTAACCTAAAAATCTTATCCCAGAGACGAAAGGAGAATATTATTATGATTAGCCGTTTTACTACACCTTACAGAATTTTAGTTGTAAAACAGCAGCATCATGCCCGACACGTTTTTTACTTTAAAATTTGGTGTACATACTTAATTAAAAATTTAAACTAAATAGAAACTTTTGGTTTTTTTACTTTTTAAACATAAAAATAATGTATGTTTTTCTTCTTGTTCTGTTGATTCTACAAAAAACAAGCAAAACGTTTTTCACCTACTTGTGTGGTGTTGTTGTACAGTACAACAAACTTTGACAAACACAGAGAGAAATGAGACTAATAAGTCAATTAGTTAAGATATGTATATGAATTCTAAATTTGTTGTGGCTAAATTCTCTTCAATGTGTGTGCACACCAACGTAATGAAAAAGAAAACGCGGCGCTCTGAATTTGCCTATCATAGCTAATAAGCAGGGCTGCCAGAAATTTTCAGCAAAAAATCTTAATTTCACCAAAAAAAAATCTTATTTTTGAAGAAAAAATCTTATTTTTTTTTATAAATAATAAAAACATTTTTTATTTTTCGAATTTATTCTAAGAGCTAAATTTCATTTCTGGAAAATTGAAGGATAGGACTATTACAAAAAAGCTTTTTAAAATACATAACAGAAATTTAGCTCATAGAATAAATTGGAAAAATAAAAAATTTTGAATATAATATAAAGTAAGCTTCGAAAGGAAATAATTCCAATTTTCTAATAATAAAAACAATCCATATTTTTTTAATACATAAAATAAACAAAAAATAAACATAACAAAAAATTTAATTTCTTTAAGGTACTATATTGTATTATGTATTTAGGTTAAAAATTTTTAAATGGTAAAAAAGGTTTTTTTTAATTGAACTTAATCTTCGTGTAGACAACAAAAAAATCTTGTTTTTGGAAAAAAAATCTTAAAATATTTTTTCGGCTAAAAAATCTTAAAAAATAAGGTAAAATCTTACTTCTGGCAGTGCTGCTAATAAGTTATATGAGATTAAAACGCTCAATTTGTAATTTTACGCTCAGATTCGCACAACCTATGAACAGTTCAATCTTTTTAGCTGGTTTAAGAATTTTACTCTTATTTTAAGAAATTCCGGGATATTAGTACGTTTTAGTGTTATTCGTACTTAAATTTATAAGTACGACTCGTACTTTAAGTAAGTATAAAAAAACTTAATTTATCCCTAGTGTTTTTCGTTCTGTATATGATTTTGTGGACCGTACAATAAGAGTTCCATTATTACAAGTTTACTTTAACCTATTAGGTAGGAAAAGCCTTTCTTTATTTTACTTATCGCTTACTTTATTTTAAAGTAAAGTTGTAATAATGAAACACTTTGTATACGGCCTATGAAATCCTACCTTAAGCGGGCCTTAGAATAATAATAGAGCAAATGATCGAATGACGATCACCACTGGAAAATGCAAAAGAATGTGTTAAGTCTAGACAAGGAGTGACTGAGGAAGATGTGCATTATATTTATATAAAAAAGAACTCAAGCTTAAACAAATTAATATAAATTTAAATAATTAATAAAAATAATGTTTGCAATTTTATTTTAGTGTTTATTTAATTCTTTTACTACAATTATAATTTGGTACAATGTAACAAACTTAATTTCTTTCTTGTCAACGAAAATGGACTAACAATTATTGCAATTAAAATATGTACAAAAAATGGCTGTCTACATTCAATAAATCATTTCTTAATTTTTTGCCAGAAAATTCATGTTTGTTCTTAAAATATTTCCCCTTCATTTCATAAAAATAAACCCATAATTCAATTTTATATCAATCGATTTTAAATTTCAGCTCATTTATGCATATTTCTTAAAAATAAAATTTATTGTTTTTTTTTTAAATAGACAAGTGTTTATTTAATTTATTTAAACAAAAGAAAAACAAATGACAGACATCATTTGCAAAAAAGGTAGAAAAAATACAAAAATAAATAAACGAGTGTAATAGCACAAACAACAGAAGACTCTTTTACGTTTTCTTTAACGAGCTTGAGACTAAAAAAAAAATAGAGATTACTGTAAAAAAAAAAAACATATGTATGTATGTAGTCTAAATTGTGACAGGTAATCTTTCTTAAATTGTAAAATTCAATATTCTCTTTAATTTTTTGTCAATCAGTAAAAAAAGAAAAACTAGAAAAAAGCTTGATTACGGTAGACATAAAAAAGGGGTTAAGTATAAGAAAACATTTAAAGAAACAGTGTTGGGCAACTGACAGATATACATCAGAGAATGAACAAATAACATTTTAAATACTCTTTTAATATTAGTGAGAAAACAAGTATGGACACCTGATCCAATTTCATGAAATGCACTACTCCATGGACTGGTCCGATGTAATGCAAGCATGGACCATGTCATTGTTAAAAAGTGTTTGTAGTGAGACGACATGTCTTCGTTTTCGTTTTTAAACGAAGTTAAAACTAATCCTCTTGTGTGGAGTGGTCCATTTAATCAAAATGGATCAGGTGGTCCAATAATATTTGCAGGGAAGTTGAACTTAAATATGTATGGGTATACGCTGCCCTGAAAACAATATCCATTGCCGAATCATCGCCGCGAATTGCCGGCGATTCGCGGGCGATAATTCTAGAAATTACACTTTGAATTTTCGTGAAGATCGGTCTATAATTTACCGTAGGCCCCATATAAACACTACTCCCGGAAAACAGTTTAGTACGCCTAAGACCGTAATCAATAATGCTATCATAACCAAATTTGGTACGTTACAGTTTTATAGTACTAGAAATTACACTGTGAAATTTCGTGAAGATCGGTCCATAATTTACCTTAGGCCCCAAATAAACCCTACTCTCGGAAAACAGTTTAGTACGCCTAAAGCCGTAATAAATAATGCTATCAAAATAAAATTAAATACTTCACTACTCACACTAATAAATTTCGTGATGCTCGGTTCATAATTTACTATAGGCCCCATATAAAGCCCACTGAGCTGTCGGTGGAGGGTATTAAAGATTCGGCACGGCCGAATATAGCACTCTAACTTGTTTATTAACAAAATTTTTTGTGGCGGCAAAAATAATTGAAATTTTAATACATATATATTATAATAGTAAATAAATAATAATACAGATAAAATATACACAATTTAATTATTAAAAAAGGTTTTTTTTTTTATTTTTGATAGGTTATGTCAAATGTACGTTACGTACCAACATGTGAACATGTAAATTACAAACCTTATATAAAACTCAAATTTTGACATACACATGAAATCACATGTGGATAGCAAAGTGACATTCCACATGACAAATACACATAATGTGAACATTGCTTTAGTCTTTCATTCAGTAGTGGCATGAAGTAGTTTTCAAACTACCCCTTTATTGCACTCCAATTAGTAGTGACATGCAGTACTTTCGAAAGTAACCCTTTTAGGTAATCCATGGAGTGGTGACATGGAGTACTTTTGAAACTTACACTTTTGTGTGTTCCATATTGTAGTGACATGTAGTACTTTTAAAACTAACCCACTTTAGTACTCCATGGAGTAGTTAAGGGACTACTTTGGTGGGTTATATGGTCCCCTCCTAGGACATCGTAATTTAAAATGGACCACCTTGTACCCTTATATTTGGAGTAGTTTTGGAGTACTCCTACTGCTTTATGGACTACTCTTTACATGCATGTATCGACTAGTCTCGCTATCTGCAGGGTTTGCTCACATCTTTCTTAACATCTTCGTATAAAATTGTACGGGGCAGTAATGGAAAATTCAATATAATTGTATGTACTATTTTCAGTACTTTTTCTTGAAAATTCCACAATACCCCACGCCAGTTTTAGTACTCTTTTCTTGTTATACTTCCCTGTTAAAAATCTAGCCTGCTGTTTTTTATAAGTTGTTCATTTATAAGTTGCAAAGCAAAATGTAAATTTAAAAACACAATTTTAAAAATCAAATGTAAACAAAGCGGCTGTCTTTTCGCAGCCTCCTGAAGTTAATTCGCCTTGTACAGAATATTGCGAGTGTGTATAAAAACAAGGGTTTAAAAATTAGTAAATGGTTTTTTTCTTCATATCGAAAACCACAGTTACTGTTGCAGTCTAATTCATAAACGCATCATTGCAGCTTTATAAGTCATAAATAAGCAAAAGTCGAAAAAAGAGTATTTATAAATGTTTAATAGCCTATTAAACGTTTAATAAACATTTCATAAATTTAAAATATTTATTGTAGCCTTTACCCATGGTGAAATTACTAAAAGGTGGCCTCGGTAATACAACAAACACAATATTACAACACGTACAGGCAATTTGTTTTTGTTTAATGTGTATGATCAACGTCAAAAAAAGTAAACACAAATAGAATTTCAAAGAAATCGAATCGAATAAAAAAAACTAACTTTTATTCTAAACAAAAAAATTTGAATTTTTTATACATAAAAATTCTTTTAAAAACTTTTTAACAAAACACAATATTTCAGAACACAAAATTTTTTAAATTAAAATGGAAACGGAAGGTAAACAATTTTTGTATATTGTAATAGATCAAGTTTGTATTGAAAAATATTTTTTATTCAATTCCAAAAAATTTTTTAATTTTGTCAATTTTTGTTAAATTTGTTTTAAATTAAAATATTGTTAATTTTTTTGTTAAAAAGAAAAAGAAAAAAAACCCTGAAGAAGGCACTCAAAGAAGTGCCGAAATATTGGTTTTAAATAAATTTGTGAAAAGTTTTTTTATATAAAAAATAAGACCTTAAGCTCGAGAATTTAATTTATATATTGAAAAAATAAAAATAAATAACACAAAATTCAAAACACTTTGACAATTAAATAACACATTGACAAATTTATAACAAAATTCAACACACTTTAGGGATATGCAATATATATCGATATACATATATCAAAATATCGATAATAATAGATATATATCTTCGATATTTGTTCAACTGTTTACAATACTGTTGTTTGTTAAAGAATTGCAGCAATTTTTTTTTAACCTAATATTAAGAAAAAAATAAACGGCTCTTTTTCATTCCACATTTTTATATTTTACACAGTCTAGGCGAAGAATTCCTTAATGTGATTTTGGTATAACAATAGTTGGTTTGTGAAAAGAATTATGTCTTTCTAGTGGAATTAAAAAAAATGCTAATACAGAACCTCATTCCAGCAATTTATGTAGACAAATAAACAAATATTTTAGAAATAACATCAGATCCTGTAAAGTTTTAGCTGAAGTGACATTTTACGACTGTTTTTCTAAAATTAGTTTGAAATATTTAATCTGCCATCCATCCCCAGTATCATAGTACATGTGTATTTAGAAGAGCCGGATTGAAGAAGATTGATGTCCAAATCGGATTTGTACTGGTTTAAATAAAACAATGAAAAACCTCGCTTGTTAAAGTCGGTACTATATGATGTACAATTAAAGTTTCAAGGTATATTGATACTTTCGTGATTTATTTCGGCCATACGCTATTCACTTTCAGTGCTGAGGTCTGGCACTATACAATGCATTTGTGTAGGGTATGGCAGTGTAATAACTAAGAATAAATAAAAACGACGAGCTGTGAACTTGTGTAGTATATTACTACGTTGATACGCACCACTTATTCGCAAATAAATATATTCCAATTAGAGAATATTGCCTTTAAAAAACTTTTCCTTTTCTAAAAAAATTTTAATTATTTTTTGAATCGAATAAGCGTTTTCTTTACTTGGTACTGCATTTAATGTTTCTGAAATGTAAATTTTTTACTTTTGTATACAATAGAATTTAGTGAATTTTTAGAATTTAATAAAAAATCTTTTTTGCAGTTGCTCCGCATATAAAATCATTACATATTTTCAAGCAATGGTCTTGAAAAATTTTGAAAAGCATACATATTTATTACTCTTCTTTTACTACCTCGAAAACTCAGAGCATCAAGCATTAAACATTGCTTTTTTACGGGATTTGAAGTAACATATATTGCTTATCCCGTTAAGTCCCGTATGAACTTATATGGCCGGAATTATATAAACCCATTTAAATTTTTCGTAACTTACCATATATTGTATTGAATTTTTGGTTTTAATTGTAAATTTAACTGCCTGTGCCTCATTTTCGAACAAAAACTTTCGCATTACTTACATTAAAAACAAAATTTGTTTTTGTTTTAAATGCAAGTTAAGGGAACTAAAGTTTGAAATGTTTTGAAGTTTGAAATAAAAAGAAAAAACAAAAAGTAATAATATAATTGTATGTAATATGTTAGTACATAAAGATGTTTATAGTTTCTATACGTTCGATATATCGATATTTTAAATTAACATATTTCGACACTCTTAATAAATATCGATACGATATACATATATATCGATATATTTTATCAATTTGCCCATTCCTAGCACACTTGACAAGATGAATACACGAACACATACAATCAAACAATGAACGGCTGGCTTACCGAGGCCACCTTTTAGTAATTTCACCATGCCTTTACCCTACTTTAAGCGTTTAATAGTGACATTTCAATGTTTGTTAAAATAAAATTTTAATAATTCCACGAAAAATTAAACATTTTCGTCTTCTTATTTATTTTAATAAAAAAGTTTAATATGTACGCGTACAAATTTTTTTCTAGAAAAACGATAACTAATGTTTGAATTAATTTTAAAAATAAACTGCCCGAAAGATTTTTTTGGTTAAAAATAACTTGGGTTGCGAGATATGTTTTGTGTTGGAACTTAAAGTTTAAGATTTATTTCAAATATTGCAAACCTTTTTTACCATTCATTACCCTTATATTTTCAAATATCTTTCAAATAGGAAAAGTATTTGTTAAAACAAACACAAAGTAGAAACTACATAGTGTATCGTGTGTTGGTCACTGGTTTGCCGCACGGAACAAAAATGCTTAGAATGGAACATGCAGCACAGCAATTACCAACAATAATAATTTACATTTTGCATCGAAAATTTGCTTTATAGCACAAAAAGTGACGATGAAAGCAAAACAATGTTTAGAGAACTGGCAATGCTAGAACTTGATATCTCTTAATATATTCGAGATATCAAAAAAGGGATTACATATTAAAAAAGAAGGTGACATTATTATTATATAGAATTGATTTAAAAATTGATAAATATTTAAAAAAAAATTGATTGAAGTTAAAAAAGCAATTTGTAGATTTAGGATGATGCGGCAAATCTTCATGGGTTCTCTCAAGCAACAGTGTGTAGAATTTCAGCCAGAGTGGCTCGTTAGAGTTAGCTCGGTGGGGCAATAGAAAATTTAAAATGCTTTCATCTCATAATGAGAGAATTTAAGACATTTACAAATTTCCCAGCCGTTATTGGTACGCACATAAGTATCAAACTCTGTTAAACGGGACTTGGAAGCAACGTCATCGCTGCTTGTCAGATGGGTTGACGGTTTATCTGAAAATGATATTGTTCCAGGTAAAAACATTTAAACCTAAAATATTTTGGCAGTTATATGTGGCTAAAAATGTTTTGTTAAAACCTAGGAGGTTTTATTTTCAAAACATCTGCTTAATGTATAATAAAAATTGGTTAAATTATTTATTAAACATAAAGCTGTATAATCTCTTTTGGAACCTACAGAGTTTGGGCAGTAAAAAATTGATATTGCTAATAAATGATTTACATATTTCGCTTCTATTTCAATAGTATGTATTTTATTAACAAAAAAAAAAAATAAAATTATTTAAAATAATTAGAATTGTGGTTATTTTGTTGAACTATTTATGGGGTTTAATCCAAATTTTTTAATATTTTAATCAGGCTTAAGTTCATTAAATTTAATTTTCATTAAATTATTTTTATGAAGAAAGGAATTTTACAACATGAAAATTAATTAAAATTGTTATTGATAATCATTCATTCTTGACTGACCTGAGATTCGAACCCAGGCGGCTGGTTACCATGACATGTTTCGATCACAACCACTTGATCTCCTCAGATGGATTTGCCTTCTTACACTATTATTTAAAATATTACGTTTTAAAAAACAGAAATTCATTTTTTCATTTACTCGTACCGCTTCATCCCTAGTTGTATGCATCACTATTAAAAAAATTACAATTAAAATAACATGTTGTGGCCAACATAACGGTTTTATTTTTTTTTTTATAGCTTTAGTTTTTCTAAAATCTTTATGGATGAAGTTTCCAGATGATCTGGTCTAAGCAACCAGTGAAATGCGCATCAACAATAAATTTAAATTAAACAAATTAAAAATGAAAGCTGTGTTTTAATAAAATCACAAAGTCTTAACCGGCTTAACATTGGTAAAGACCTATCAAGCGTGACAGCAAAAAAGACTTTAGCGCCAAAAATAGCCGTTAACTTGGAGATGTGCAAAACTAATCAAATGCAATAAATTGCTCTGGAGTAGCAATGTTTACAAACCAAATTTCACCGTAATCCTTAGACATTGTCCAAACATATTTTAAAAATGCTTCTCCTGTAAATTTTAGTTGTTGGCGCTTGGATGAGACGAAAAAGCGATAAAAGTTCGTCTCTAACGTATAAAGAAAAACATCATACATATCGATGCCTTACTTCCTCAACCTCGTAACTTAAAAAATACGGTTTTGACTTTTTCATATCAAACGACTTTTATTTTTGTGTTCTAATACTGCAACAACTTATTATTTCAATACAATATACATAGATGTAATCAATTCTTTAATAATTCAATTTTAACTCTAACCCAAACACCGAAGTGTACAAAGATGAAACGTTTTTTTTTCTCCTGAAAAATTGTATTTTTTTTAAGATACAAGGTTGAGAAAGTAAGGCATCGATATATGTATGTAGGTACAGTGCACTCTGGAAAACGTCAACTTATTAAAACCGCGGGTGTTGACGTTTAACAAATTGTTGACGTTTACGAATGTAAAATTTTTAAATAAAGAACATATCGATAATGTGCTTTTAAACGTTTTTATTAATTATAAACTAAATCCAAACATAAACAAATCCAAAAATTAAATAAAAACCATAGAAGACAACTGGAACTAAAAGAATACATTTTAAATGAGATTATATTTTTAATTTTACATGCACACATATGCATTTAAAAAAATCTGTTATTTTTTTCTGCTGTTTTTTTCTATCCAACACTTGGAAGAGAACCTTCTCTCTTAAACGTCTTAATACATTTAAGTCATTTTGATCAACATTCTCGCATTGAGCCCAATCCAAAGCCCTGTTAAATATTTCGACGGCTTCGCTTGGTTTTATTGTCTGCACATTTGTATCTAAATCGTTCTCCTCATCATCGATCACTTCCAACTCCTCAATTTCACACGAATTAGAAACATTATCCAGGTGGATCCCCAATTTCTAAATTGATTTCATAAAATAAATTTGTGTGTGTACAAATGTGTGTATTTTAACTGCTGCTAAATTCGAAATTTTATTTTATTCAAAGTTGACGTTTTAGAGCTTTATGGTTGGGTTGACGTTTTAGAGTAGGCAATGTAAAAAAAAAGGGTTGACGTTTTGGGATGTTGACGTAAACGAGTGTTGACGTTTTCCCGAGTGCACTGTATATTGTTTTATTGGAGTTGGTGATTTATTTTTCTTTGTAATTTTAGCCACAACAATATTAAGCATTTATTTTTATTTTTGTAAACATTTTGTTAAAATTTTCATTCAAAACTAAATAAAATTATTTTAAAAATTAGAAACAATTTCATACAAATTGTTGCTGAAGTTCTAGTTGGCTCAACTTTAGTTACATTTTTAAAAAAATGTTAGTTACATTTTTGTTCTAAAAATTAAAGGAAAATATATGAAATACTTTGGGAAGAAAAAAGATAGAAGAAAAAACGAAATAGATTTTTTTGATTGTGAACGTAGCTTAAATCTTCAACGAAAATAAAATACTTTATTAATTTAATTGTTTTATATACATATAACATATTTAATTTTTTTTGTATAGTTAAGTTGTATTCCTTACAGTACAACGGTACAACCTACGACAACTAAGCAAAGGTATCTCAAAAAGCAAGCAAACAGTAAAAGTACGACTCGGAGAATTCTGCATTTTTATTAATAATATTAAATATACTTGGTCCATGGGTAAAATTATGGCAATTACTAGTGCTGATGCTGCTTTTTTAAATAACTTACTAACCGAGTGTAACTATCCGGCTGATGTGTGCATTAACGGAGGACGACAAAATACTGTCGCAAATTTAGAAAACAATACCTCACAATAGCAATTTAATTCACTTCATTTATTATCTTATAATGTAGCTAACTTTGCAAGTTCAATAAAATTTGGAGACTTCATTACCTATTTAAAAAAATTTGATGTATTTTTTTTATTTGAGACGCACGTAGTAGAAGATAAGCAAAATCAATTTGCATCATTCTTACAAAATTATACCCTGCAATGGATTGCTGCAAAGAAAATACATAGATCGGGCCGTGCAAGTGGTGGATATCTGTTTGGATTTAAGAAGGAGGTACAGAAAAAATATGGTTTCAAATTTTTAAATATAAGCGATAATATTGTATTAACTCTTAAACTTGAAGGTATATTGTTTTACCTAATCCCGAGATATCTGAACTGCACAAATTGGAATACAGAATTAGCCAAATTTGAAGATTTTTTGCAGGAACTAAATCCCACAAATTATTGCATAGTTGGTGATTTAAATGCTAGAATCTCAGATGTGCAAGTGTTGGATACTAATTTTTTCATACAACTGCCTAATATACGTAAATCAAGATGCTCGAAAGACAAAGTTATCAACAACCAAGGTAAAAAACTAATAGAGTTGATAGAACAATTTGGTGGCATTGTGCTCAATGGAAGGACTGGAAAGGATGTTCAAGGGGAATATAGCTTTTGTGGCTCTATGGGTAGCTCAGTTATTGATTATTGTATTTGTTCGTATAGTTTGCTACAATATGTTGATGATTTCGCTATAGCATCCAAACCCTACTCCGACCATATGCCACTGTGTCTCAAAATAAAAACTTTTTATTCTGATGTTGATCGTAATGACAAACCTGCTTTACAAAGATTACACTGGAACAACAAATTTGCTGGAACATATGTAGAAAAGCTTAGTATGCTTGCTTCTAGTATCGATCTTCATACTGATGTGTCTGTAGATGAATTGGCCTCCACATTAACAAATAAAGTTAAACAAGCCTACGAGACAAGACCCAATAAAAAATTTTTTGAACCTAAGAAAAAATGGTTTGATTGGAAGTGTGCACGTTATCGTATAGCCATGTTGCGTAACCTACGTATATACAGGAAAGAACACACATTTGTAAACAAACTGCGCTATTCAACAGCCAGAGCCAAATTTCTTAAAATATGTGATAACAAAAAATTAGAATTTTATAACAAAAACCTAGATCAATTAAATAAAGTAAAATGCAGTAGCGATTGGTGGCAGCTGTCAAACTCCTTGAAGTCACGTTCACACACGGTAAAGGGTAACTTAACAGCAAATGATTTTAAATCGCATTTTAGTGCTTTATTAAACAATACTGATAATATCCCTTCAATTAGCTGGGCAATGCCATATTTAACTGATTCCGTACTTGATTCACCTATTGAATATTGTGAAATTTCATCTGTAATTAAATCTCTAAAACTTAACAAAGCTCCAGGGCAAGATGGCATCAGCTATGAATTTTATAGATTTGCACCCGATAGTTTTATTAATGAAATATTGTCAGTTTTCAACAAAATTTTTTTACAAGAAAAAATACCTTCGAGTTTTCAAAAATCTATACTGATTCCGCTATTCAAGAAAGGTGATGTAAGCCAACCATCAAATTACCGGGGACTATCACTCATGGATACTTTATGTAAAATCTTCAATACCTTATTGCTAAATAGACTAACGGAATGGATCGAGTACAATAAAGTACTGAACGAATTCCAAGCTGGATTTAGAAAACACTACTCAACGGTAGACAATATCTTTAATCTAGTAAATATTGTCAACCTAAACAGTTTAAATAATAAATTTACTTATGCATTCTTCGTAGATTTCTCATGTGCTTTTGATACGATACCAAGAAATTGCTTATTTTACAAACTTTCCTGCCTAGGTCTGTCTTCCAAATTGATCAGAATTTTACAGTTCGCTTATGAAAAAACTGAATCACGTATCTGGGATGGTACCTCCTTTTCTGATCCCTTTTCTGTCAATCTCGGCGTAAAACAGGGGTGCATATTAAGTCCTACATTATTTTCGTTGTATGTTAATGACCTAGCAGATGCACTACCGCATGGTGTAAATGTTGCTGATATAAATGTAAAGATATTACTTTATGCGGACGATATTGTCATCTTATCGGATTCACAAGCTAAACTACAACAAATGATTGATGCTCTGTTTTCCTACTGTACGATGTGGTGCTTGAAAGTTAATTTAAATAAATCCAAAATAGTTGTATTTCGTTCTGGGCCGAGAATTTCGTCAAATTTGAACTGGAAGTTTGGCGATGACTGCATCGATATCGTCAATAGCTACAAATATCTAGGCATTGATATTACATATAACTTGTCCTTTAAAAAACATCTGCAAAATAAATTAGCTGCTTCGAAACTAGCAATCAACTCCACCTGGTCTAAATACATTAATCACCCAAAAATATCTAAACACAATAAACTCAAAATATTTCACGCTGCTTCTAGATCAATTATGCTGTACGCGGCTCAAGTATGGGGCTATCAAAAATACGATGAAGTAGAGAAGTTATTTAGATTTTTTATTAAAAAAATGTTATATCTACCTACAACGACATCTAACTACATGTTACATCTTGAAACCGGGTTAGACCCTCTTTACAATTCAACTCTGCGACTACACTTTTGTTACATTAATAAAGCTCTAAATATGAATCGAAATCGATTACCACGTATCTGAAACAATCATTGCCAAAAACGATTTCTGGGCAAAGGAGTGGACCAATCTTCAACAGATTCTTAATTTTACTGCTTCTAATTCAAACCAACCTCTTTGTTCTGATTGGAAACCAATAATAAATAGCCTTGTTAATTAATAAGGAACGTGAAAATAATGTACTCAAAGCAACAACCTCACAACACCACGATCTTTATTCCCAACTTAATTATAGTGTTACACCACTTCTTGCTAGTAATTATTCGTCCCGTATTACTAGCTTAATTATCAAGGCGAGAGGAGGTATGCTCGATTTAAATGCCAGAGCGTTCCGTATCAACTCAATTTCGACATGCTCATTATGCAACTTAGAGATAGCAGAAAATACTTACCACTTTTTGGGCGTTTGTCCAATATATAATGGTTTTAGACTACAATACTTTGGAAAAGCTCAACTTGGAATAACTGAAGTACTAAATATTCTAAATGGCTCTGATTTCAACAACATGTATAAATACGTAGAAATCTCCTTAAAATATAGAAAATTAATAATAAATGAATTTGAAACTTAGTTTGCTTCTTTCAATTGCATACTTATTAAACTGAATAAATTTAGCTTAATTTAAAATAAAAATGAAAAATATTGAAATATTAATTATATTTATAGTAATAAATCAAGTAATCTGCCAATCTGGCTCACAACAAATATGTTAGAGCCAATTATAGATATTAAAATATTGTAAATATTTAATATGAAAATGTACATACAATTTAATATATCTATTAATAAATAATAATAATAATAATATTCCTTACAGTCCAAATAATCAATAAGATTAGGTTAAAAATTTTTGATTTTTAGAATAAATTGTAGGAATTCAAAATGAATTGCTAAATATAGTATTTCTGTTCTCTCGAGGTAACTTGTACGAGTAGTAGGGAGTCTGATAATAAAGTTTTGTAACAAAATAGGGTTAATGCTAAATGGTCACGAACCCCGCAACCGACTGTTTGCTAGCACTAAAAGGCTCCCGCCGACCTATTTAGACATTAAATCTTGAAGAAACTTGTTTTCTATTTTCAAAATTAGTAAATATTCTTTAGTCCTAGAAGATTTACTGCAAATTTTAGGAATGTACATTACAAATGGCGCCCAACGTGGGGCTCGAAATATATCTACATATATTTTTGGTAGCTTCAGCTCGTAAACTTTTTGATATAATCAATGTTAAATTTAAATTATTGTGAGAGTTGCTGAAAGATTATGTAGTTGGAAGCGATTACATTTGAATGCATTGATATGCAGTTCTGGAAATTTAGATACTTGGGAACGTCAAAGTCGAGTAGTCTAACCGAATGTCAATATTTTTTGCCTTTCATTTATATTTTTAAAATATTTGGAGAAAATTATATTCTTGCGTACGCTTACAACAAGTTGCCAACTACTGGTGAATAGGACGGACTATGTGAATTTGCAGCTGCGAATTAGCATACACTATCCATTGGCCATTTCAATGCATTTTGTTGATGTGTTTTACGCGGTTGTTAGAAATAATATTCCTCAAATATTCCATAGCTCAGTTTAATCCTCAACTGTTTAAAATTTTTTTATGTATGTATGTATGTTATTTTTTCCTACTCTAATATTGTTATACCCCCACAGAGAGAACAGTACAAACAAATTAATTACCTATATACATATATTTATATAAAAGAAAATTAAACGGTATATAGAAATATATTTGCTTAACTAGGACTGTATCTAGGGCTTGCATTACCGATTAACCGGTTTATCGGTAAATTGCTAAAAAAAATTCATTACCGAAAAACCGGTAAATTCATTATTTTTTACCGGTTTTTTCGGTAAAAATTTATGCTTTATATTTTACAATATTTGTCGTTTTGTTCTGTTCCATACGTACCTACAATTTTATAAGTAAATAGTTGAATTTAATATTTAAAATATATAATTATACTATAATAAAGAAATTCAACTTTATTTATAAAGTAGTATGTACGGAACAAAACGAAAAATATTGTAAAATATAAAATATTTCTTTCTCTTACTTGCACCTACGTAAAAATTAAACAAATTTTGGTTTCTTGTTTTGTGTTGTGTACAGGGTTTAAAAGCACCCATAAGCTGGATGCTTTTTATTTTTGCTTTTGCCACTGCTATTGAAATTTTTAATTTTTTTTCCAATAGCCAATGTTTTGTTTTTCGTTTGTGCAAAAAAGCAAATGTCCTATTTTGAATATTTTTATTTTTTGACAATTGCTTTTTTACCAGCCAGCGACAAAAATGGACAACCACCTAAAAAGCAACAGTTTCCATGACCACAGCACGAAATGTGTGTGTGTATTTTATAAAACAAAATTTTATAATTAATTAGTTTGAATAAAATATTCACTAACTAAAATACTCTCAAAATTACCGGTAAATTCCCGGTTTACCGGATTTTTCCACATAAATTACCGAATTACCGGTAATTGAAAAAGTCGGTAAATTTGCAAGCCCTAACTGTATCCTGAATTTTTATTTTTATTTTGTTTAGGGTTTTTATTTTATGTTCTTTGTTACTTTAATACATTTCAATATACCTATTAAGACATAACATATGAAATGTAATTGAATTAACAGATTTATGTCTTTTTTGTTTGTGGTCTGGAAAGGTTGGGCCAAATTTGTGGCACCCGCGATGGCAATTTGAATCTCCCTCCTGGCTTTTAAAATATCATATGAAAACTTTTGTTAATTAATATAAAGTAAACATATTATTTTAAAGGCTAATTTAATTAAAAATGTTTTTTTTTTAATTAGGTTAAACTAAAACAGGTGTCTAGACTGTTTTATGTATCAGCCTAAAACACATGCAGAATTCTAACCGATCCCTTTAAGAAGATATTTAAACACTGTCAGTTTATTAACATGTTTACCAGCAATCTTTCTTAAAAATTAAAAAAATCAACATAAAATCAAAATAAGCTTTTTAAACCAAATATCTCGTTCACCTAAATTTATATTTATTTAAAATAGTAAATCTTATATTAGTATTAGAATATTTAGGTTAACCATTTCTACTAGTAAAACAAGTGGAACACTAAAATTTAAAAGTTAGAATTAGTTTACCCAAGTGCGCAAATATCAAAAAATGTGCTAATAGTTTTTAATTTTTGAACGAATGAAAGGAAATCTTGTGCAAACACATTCATATGTAAATAAGAATAAAATAAACAAAGTTTCATAGGCCAAAAAAAAACAAAGACTAAAAAAAGATACTTTCTTTGCATCTTTCTTCAGTATAAATACTTGACAATAAAAAACAAAAAAATCTATTCAAACATTTATTAATACCTACGACACAATTTGCACTTTTGCTATATAATAAGATCCAAACTTATAAACCCCATGAAAAAGTGAAAGTTAATTATTCATTAAACTAAAGTCGACATGAACGTGTTAAGTAAGTGAAATATCGTACCATTTTGGGGAAACAATAATATAACTGTATACATTTTTATTTAAGAATTCTTAATAATAATTGTGCTAATTGCGGCTAAAAGTGAAATAATATTTTCACAAAACACGCCAGCAACATCAGCACCTGGGATCACCACACCAACTCCAGCATGTGTTATACCACAACCGAAATGTTATATAAATAGGAATGGTTTTTGTCGTACATTTAACACTGCGTGTGATGCCCATAATGGCAACTGCCGCATAAAAAATCCCGCCATGCGTAAGTGAATTAGTAAAATTATCAACAGCATTGCTCATTTAAATATTTTCCCTTTCAAAAGTTTGGACTACTACAACCACGACTAATTGTGCAAAACGTAGATTTAATCAAGTTAAATGTTGCAATGATGATTGTCCACATTTTTTGAGTGTTACTTGCACTGGTAGAAAAGTTTGTGGAATCAGTTCATCGATGAAGAAATGTCGAGTTTTTGAGAGCTTGTGTGACATGAAGAAATTCTCGTGTAGCGATCCTGAATTAAGAGGTATTTAATGCATATCGTATTATGGTCTTCTTAATCATTTTTTTTATCGCTATCGTTTTAGATTGGCGTGTAACGAAGATGACTGCTTGTATAGGTCTAAATATTGATGGCCGAGTTGGCCCCTGTAGTGGTTTGGAGTAAGCTGGATTTTTTGCATAATTTAGTTTCTGTTTATTTTTCTTAAAATGATTAATTTTTATTGTAATCTTAAACTGAAATTGTACTAAGGGATTTTATTGGAAACGGTTAATTTGTAATCATTTTGCCTGTTTTAAACTTCTAATAAATATACTTGCATAAGTTAAATTCTTATTAAAACCATTTTACTCACTTCTTTTGAATTCAAATTTAAAGATTTCGTCGTAAAATGGTACTAATAACGTAAAAAACAAGTAAGGAAGTATGGTCGGTCAATACCGACCATATGACGCATGGGCAATCATGGACCCGCCGGAACAAAATTATGTAATTGAGTTTAATTTTCAATTAAAATGCCCTTGTGTCAAATATTTTTCACATATTGATGCCTTAATTTCTCAACCTTGTAACTTCAAAAATACAACTTTTCAGGAGAGAGAAAAAACGTTTCATCTCTTTATTCTTCGGTGTTTGGGTAGAAGTTCAATTGCAATTATTAAAGAATTGATTACATCTATGTATATTAGTAGTAAAAGTATACTAATCTTCTTTAGTTTAAGCATGAAACGCATATATTTAGATACGCGTTTGCTGCATTAATAGTAATATTAATTCTTGATACTTGATGAATTAGTTACGCGTTTGTTGCACTCATAGCTTTAAAACCAATAACCCCGTTATACCAAAATTATCCCATGAAACCAATTTCGTCGGCATAGAGTGTAAACCTGCTAACTCCATTTTAGCATATTTAAGAGGAGAGATAAAAAACTCATTATAGTTCATATTTGCAGTTTGAGAGGAAAATAAAAAATAAAATTGCCTTATTTTCTAATACTCTACACCAACAAATTTTAATAATCGAATAAAATTTAATATTTTGTGTTTAAAGAGCGATATTGTAATTTAGCAGGTTTTGGCAAATCTATTTACAATATTGTGATGGACTTAGCAGGTTTATCGACATAAATTAAGATTATTTTTATTTAAAGAAATTCATGTTATTACAAAATAAACTTTAGCTCTAAATTAAATAGACTCTACAAAAACCATTTACCATGTAATTAAATCATTTTCTAAGTAAAAAATTAAAAAAAAAAACTTTCTTTCAGTAAAGAAAAAAGGTAAATTAGGACTTCGCCAAGTAATGATGAAACTCCAGTTTCTAATTTCAGTCGTCTAGAAAAAACCATGAAAATATTATTGCAAACAGTAAATAATTTTACGAGCACAATGGGTTCTTCTTACGTGTTGTTCTTTGTTGTTGAAAATACAGTGAGACCTCGATTATTTATAACAGACGTGACCGGGAGCATTCTTGATAGTAATTTTTTGTGTGCTTCTCATTTTATGTAAATATAAAATGTATTCAAATAGAATCTGGAAATTTATTTCTCATGGTGAGCATGGTAGAATAAGTACAAGGTATAGTCATTAGAAATTTTGTTCTCAATTTCAAAACCCATATAACGTCAAACAAAAAAAAAACATGGAAAAAATTAAAACAAGCGTCAAAATTCAAAAAAATAAATTTGACATTACATGGGAAAGTAATGAAAGCTCTCCCTAATGAACATACCTGCACTGATAGAAAAGGCGTCATAACGCTGATGTTTTTTGACATCAGCACTATGACAAGTGTCTTCGTCTTTGACCCCATGACACTTTTCATCATTGTAATGTCAACCTTAATATCACTTGGCCAAAGTGTCATCAGGGTCAAAATAAAATTAAAGCGAGTGTACTCTTCGATTCATTTTGTTCGCTTATTCGTTCTCTCATTTGACGAAAAATGTATTGAAGTTCGGTTACAAAAGAAAAAGTCGTAACGACAAAAATCGTACAATGTAAACATCAGACCGACTTCAAAGAGGAAACGACAATAATCGCAACGACAAAAATCGTATAATGTGAATTGGGACTTATTCGATATCAATAAGGTAAATATTTTTACCATCACAATAAAATATGTTTAGCCACACCACAATAGTGGAGAGGGTACTATGCATTTGTGCTGATCTTTGTAATACATTAAAATATTGTTCCTAAGCCCACCTTTAATTATACCTATCGACTCAAAATGACTTTCTGAGTCGAATTAACCGTGTCCATCCAGCTGGCAGGCTGGCTGGCTGTCCATGTAAACCTTGTGCGCAAGGTACAGGTCGAAATTTCGGAGATAATTTGGTGCATAGGTTCTAATGTGGCGGAGGGCATCATATAGTCGGCTTTGACCAAGTATACTTTCTTACTTGTGTTTTTATTGTAGATTTCGATTCAAAAACTTCAACATTTATAAAACTAATCCGCACAAGTGATTTCTATGCCATGAACCACAACATCGAATCTATCGATGATTTTTAAATGCCAAAATTTAAATTAACGTTAATTCTTATGTAACAAATTGATCACAACTTAAAATTTCGTTGTAAAAAATGTTTAATGAATTATTTCTGTTTTGTTATTGAATTTTAATGTGTTTTTATCTAAAAAAGTTTTCAGCCAAGTTTTGGCAACACTGCGATGGTTCCACTAGTCGCACAGCCAACGATTGAAATTCAATGGCCGTGTTATCTCACGTCGTGGCGATTTTAACTGGCCATTTAGGACATTGAAGCTCAATTATGAGGTATGTTGCCGAAGCCGTATCGAGTATTTTCACACATAATTGTCATAGATCCTTCTACCTGTATAATAATAAAAAATATTGAGATAATTCTCTGAAAAGTTTTTGTTTTATTAAAAATTAACAGCGTGCGTTTTGTTGGACAACCATTAAGTGATAAAATTAAGTTTATTTTGGCATTTAGTCGCTTATGTACGTAAATATCAAGGATGTAAAATTTGTAGGAAATTTCGCATTACAAAATCGATATTCAGTGAAAAATTAACTGATGCCAAATCCCTTTTTTTTATAAATTAGCCGCTTCAAAACTTATAGCAATTTTTTTTTAAAGAATGATATTTTTAAGTGATCAAAATTTGAACTAGTTTTCGAGATCAGAGGCTTAGTTACGGAGTTTTATGGAAAAAGAATAAATCAATATTTTGTAGTTAAACGTGTATTTGGAGTTTTAGGAGTTTCCTATTAAATATAGATTTTTATTAAAAATTAAAAACGAAAACATCCATATCTACGGAATTGTAAGCGATCAACATTTTCGTAAGACTTGCTTTGACATCAATTTGTTGTACATACATACAATGAATAACCATGAATATTGACCATTAAATTTTCCATATCACACCGTTAAATTTTAACTAATTTAATTTTAATTAATTTTTTTTTATTGTGTTGGTTATTTATTAACGATTTTTTTCCAGCTGGCTGTCTATTGTTTGCGGTTGTTAAATAATTTATAGAATTTTGTCGTCGGAGCCGTTGCTTAGCGTCGATTTGTTGTTCACATTAACATATTTTATTGCAATCTATTGTTGTTCCAACAATTGGTTTTTATCTGGGAGGGTTTGTACGTGCGCGTTTTTGGTTGGTTTGATTGGCATCTGTTGCTAAAGATTCTGTTTTATTAATTTTGCTCTCCTGCTTGTCTTTTGGTCCTTTAAATCCCACCTCTAATTTCAACAGTGCGTATTATAAATTGAAATTAGCAACATATTTTTGTAAATTAGCTGTCGTTGTTTATTTTTTTCATTTATTTTGCTCTAAAAATACTTCGGTAATTAACAATCTCAAAGGGAGAAAATTTATTAATAAGGAAAAATTATGCAGAGAGAAAGAAGAGATGGTGGTAATGAAAATTTTAATTTGACAGGGGTACAAAAGCTTAAAATAAAGGTGACTGTTGAAAGGTCAACAGATGTAACGAGTTGTACTTAAACCATAAGAATAGTAAAGTACAGAGTTCCGCAGAATAAGGTATTTATATGGTTCGAATTTCTTTTAACTTTCTTTATTTTTAATTTTTCTTTGATTTTTTTTTACCATTTGTAAGGAATTCTTGGGGAATTAATTTTTAATAACTATACAAACAAACAAAACACCCAGTATAAGAAAAAGGTTAATAGTTGACTATAATAGTTTAAAAATAAAGAAGCATAAAAATGTTAATGAAGATGAGTATTAAAGTAAAAAGACATAAGAATATGAAAGTATAAAAAAATTAAAGAAAAAAACAATAGAATTCAAGTATAAAAATATTTTTAAAGTATAAAAGAACAAAAGTATAAAAACATAAGAAAATTAATATATAAAACTTCAGAAGTATAAAACTAAAAAAGTATATAAGAATAAAACTAATTAAAATATAAAAGCATAAAAGTATAAAAGTAAGTAAAGGCAAAAGTATAAAAGCATAAAGGTTTTAAAGTATGAATGCATACAATTATAAAAGTATTAAAGTTTAAAAGTATAAATGTATAAAAATATGAAAGTATAAAAGAATAAAAGTAAATAGGTAAAAAAGTATTGATTTAAAAGAGTATAAATTTATAGAAGTATAAACCATTAAAGTATATACATTCATATATCTACATACATATATAAATTGTAACGTTACTGACTGACTGACCCACTGATTGATCATCGCACAGCCTAAACGCCAAAAGCTTGAAATTTGGACCAGAGATTGTTCACTCCCAAATCGATCCACTACGATGAAATTTTTGGAAATTCCAATGTTTAGGGGGTAAAGAAGGGCACAAATGGGAAAATTCGGTAACCTTATATCTCCAAAACTAAAATAAATATAAAAAAATGTAATATTTATCGAGGTTCTTTAGAAAAATAAGCGGACAGGTGTCTGGTACTTTTTTGAAATTCGGCCCTCTTAGGGAGTAAACGGGTAAAACCTGAATTTTGGTACTTTTTTGACGCCCCATCTACCTTTTGAACCAATAAACAAAGTTTATACCAGATTCAAAACTTATCAAAAAAAAATACGAATATGAATTTGGTACATTTTCTAAATTCGAATATTTAAGGGGTGAAAATCGTAATTATTTTTGGTACTCTTTTTACAAAACATTTTTCTCCATTCATTGACATATTCGTACTAAATAATGGGCTCCCACTACAATACTGAAATTTTTTGCTACTTTTATGGGGGAAAGAATAGAACAGAAAAGGAAATACGGAAAATTTGATTTTTTTATTTAGCTTTTTGGTTCTACAACTGGAATTTTTTTAACTATCGTAAATATTGCACCTTAAAACATAAGATTCAACATGCAATGTCCTGAGTGGATAACAATCTATTGCGAAACTTGTTCGAACTTTTTTGTTCTTTAACTGGTACTTTTTGAATTTCCGTTAGTATTGGACCTAGAAACATAAAATAAGTCACGCAAGGTCCTGAGTGAATTAGAATCTGTAAGAGGGCTTTTTGGTAGTTTTTTGTTCTAAAACTGGTACTTTTTGAATTTCCGTTAGTATTGGACTCAGATAGAATAAAACATGCAAGTTCCTAAGTGAATGAGAATCTGTAAGAGGGATTTTTAGGTACTTTTTCGATCTCTAACTGGTACTTTTTTTTAAATATTCTGGTATTTTTTGTTAATTAAATATTTATTTTTGTGCATTAAAAAAAAGGTCAAGTAGGTGTCCAGAACTTGTACGAAATTCTGCTGTTTTAGGTAGTTACCAGGTAAAAACTACATTTTGAAAGTTTTTTGTCCACCATCTAGCATTAACTAATACGCATAGAAATAAAAATTATATAACATTTGTATTTTATCTAACAAATACAAATGCATATTTGGTACTTTTTCGAAATGCAAACGTTTAAGTGATGAAAATTGTACCTATGTTTGTTGCTTTTTTCAAAAGATTTTTTTCTCCATCTATTTATCTTTCATCGGAGAGCCTAAACGTCGGAAGCTAAAAGGCAGATATTTGGACGTGATGCTGGCCTCTCGTCAAATCTATCCTGTTAACCTAATACCTCCTAAACTAAAAGAGATACAAAAAATGGAATACTTATTATTGTTCATTAAAAAATAAACAGACATGTGTCTGGTACTTTTTTGAGGTACGGCCTTTTTGGGGTGTAAAAGGGTAAATAAAAATTATATCACATTCGTTGTGAAGTTATTATGCTTCTGTAAATTTACATACATTGTACCTTTTACACCAAAGTATACTAACTCAAATAGTCACCCTGAATAAAGACACTTCTAAATCACATGTTAAATAGACAAGACGCCTTTTTTATAAAATAGAACAATCCGTAGCTTATCTTAAATATACAAAACAGATTTGAACCTTTTTTGAAATTCAAACGGTTAAGGTGTGAAAATCGTTCCAAATTTTACTACTTTTTTCACAACATTCTTAGATTTAGATTTTATTGAATTCATAGAGTAATCCCGGAAGCCTTAATGGCCGAATGGATTACATAGTATTTCTACAAGTAGATACATTTACTTTAAATTACTTAAAACTAGCCCTAGTTGCGCGAAACATGTATATTACAGGAATTAGGAAAGAAAAAAATATACATACATAAGGTCCAGATGGCCAGTGATAAAAGACGAGAAAGAAAAAAAAATAAAAAATATATATAATATAAAACTTTTAAGTCATCATCGCACATCCTAAACTCCTAAAGCTAAAAAGCTGACTTTTGGACCGGAGGTTGGCCTCCCGCTAAATCAATCCCGCTAACCTCAAAAATCCAAAACTAAAAGCGATCCAAAAAATTTAACGCTAAATGTTATTCATTAAAAAAATAAGAGGACAGGTGTCTGGTACTTTTTTGAAATTTGGTCCTTTCGGGAGTAAACGCGTAAAACTGTTTATTTTTGGAACCTTTTCGTCACGCCATTTATCTTTTAACCCAAAACATTTTCTTCATTCTAAGACAAAAACGTACTAAATTATAGGCTCCCACTACAACATTAAAATTTTTTAATCATTTGCATTTGTGTTCTATGAGTGGTACTGTTTTGAATTTTCTATAATATTGAACTTAGAAACACAAAATTATAGGTGCAAGGTCCTGTGTGAATATCAACTTATGAGATGAAAATTGTTGGAACTTTTTGCTAAAACCTAGTTACATATACATACTTTGGCATATAAAAATGTGCATTAAAGGAAAGGTCCGATTACAAAGTAGAGGGTTAAATGCTAGAATTTAATCAAGTTTAAACCTAGAAAAATAAAGTTTGGCATACAAATATGTCCACGAAGGAAAAGGAGACGCTAACGAAGTAGCGGGTTAAATGCTAGTATAGTATAAAAGAGTAAAAGTAAACAAGTTAGAGTGCTGTATTCGGCTGTGCCGAATCTTTGATACCCTCCACCGACAGTTCGAATGTCTTAGGAGTGATACCTATATGATACCTACTTTTTATTAATTTATCTTTATAAAAACATACACCAGCATTATAATTGGTTGCAGTTTAGACCTATATTAAATTATTGACCGACAATCAGAAAGTTTTAAGCTTTTTTTTAGCAGTTTAAGCAGAACCTAAACGATTTTCAGGAGGGGAATTTATATTGGAGCCATGGTAAGCTATGAACCAATCATCCCAAAATTCTGCAGAGTGATTTCTGGTTTAAAAAAAACATAAATTTCAATATAGCTGTGAAATAAGTTCAAAATTCCGTTATAATAGCATTATTTATTACGGTTTTAGGCGTACTATACTGTTTTGTGGGAGTAGGGCTTACATGGGGACTAGGGTGAATAATGGACGGATTTAGCTCTGATCCCACTGAGCCGATATCATGATTTCAACCCCAAACTGCTTAGGCTAACTACAACCAATTTTACACAAAGATTGTTCATTTCTTTTGAGTTTTTCGAAAGCAAGCGTGTTTTCAACAGACGGACAGACAAACGGACATGGCTAAATCGACTTAGAATTACTCAAGCAGCCAGAATATATATACTTCATTGGGTCTAAGATGAACAAAAAAAGTTTCACACGGAATGACATACTTAGTGTACCTTCTTTACAACTAATTGTGGTGGAGGGTATAAAATTTCAAAAGTATGAAAGTATAAAAGTACAAAAGTATAAAAGTTCAAAAGAATAAAAGTACAAAAGTATTAAAACAATTGCTAAAACATCTCTACTCCAAAAAATTTTTTTTGAACTTAATTTTTCTTTTTTAAAACGTCTTTACACGGTTGTTTTATTTTTCAATTACAACTATTGGAAAATTGTATTTAAAGCATTTTCTGAATATTTATTAAACCCCAACAAATTTCCATCCCTACATTTGGCCTTTAATGTTAATGTATTAGTGTATTTCTTTCCAAGCACACTAATACATCTATCATGAATTTTTCTATGTACTGCCGTAATAGTTTGTAGTATTTTATTAAATACAAAACATCTGCGGTTTGCGTTACACAATACATTTTTAATTAAAACTTCAATTTATCTAAAATACAAAATAAGAACAAAACAAAGATTTTACTCCGTACCGTTTAAGAACATAAGAAAACCCCTTTTAACACTTTTATTAATACTTACACTTCAGCACTTTCTGACGCACACACAATTAATTGTACAAGATCTGTAAAATTACAAAAAAAAAAAAAAATCATCAAGAACATTTACAAAATACTCTGCGGTAAATTCAAATTGTTAAGATGAACAAAGTGTTTTTCATGCAAATTGTTATTTAAAATAAAATCCGTTTTTGTTTCATTGCAGCCTTTTCCATCTTTGGAGGATTTTGTCTTACAGGGCAGAAATGTAATTGAAAATGTTCTAAATTAAGAATTTTGTTAGACTGCTTATAAAAGGCAGTTGTTGCACAAAACTTTTACATCGATTTACAATTATTTGATGTCGGTATTTGTTTGTGCTTGAGAACACTTGATTAATTTATTTTAAGTCTAAAAAATAATTTAATATACTTGTGAAACACGATGCATTATTTCTGGGAGCAGTTGTGCAATATCTATGTAAAGATTTTTTTCTAGTGAATGTAATTGAAAATTAGAGATACAAATTTAATTTGATAGGTAGAAGAATGTTTAATTAAACTTGATGCAGAACAAATGTGGGCTGCAATGTAAATGTTACACACATAAGGAATAGAAAAAGTATAAAATTAGATATTTTCAGCGTTTGTAGTGCTTTCTATTTTAATAATTTTTTTTTTATTTTTTTTATGGTTTTATACATTTATGTATTTGTTTATAATTATTTACTTATGTATATACTTTTATACATTTATAATTTAATACTTTTATAATTTTATACTCTTATTCTTTTACACGTTTATACTTCTATACTTTTATACTTTTGCACTTTTGTAATTTTATATTTTTATACATTTATGCTTTTATTCTTTTATAATTGTTTACTTTTATACGTTTAAATTGTATACTTTTCTGGATGAATGCATTGGTAGACTGTGGCACAATCGAGCGTTGTCCGGAGACCCTAGACAAAACTGGTTGCGGTAGGCCGTGTCTCGTTTACATACACACAAACGTTGCACAGTGGCGCCCGTAGAGCAAACGAGGTTGCAAAATTTTCATGAGCGCCGACAAAGTTTTGAATAAACCTATGTTATAGGAAACTTTTCAACGATTTCAAATATGCCACTCTTAATAATATCACATTTTTAGTTTAGAAGATATAACCGTTCAAAGTTGACCGACTTTCGGTTTTCAAAAAAACACACAATTTTTTGTCAATTTGTTGCGATTTCAGGTGTAATATCACGAAAAATAGGTAATGAATCGCCTTATTTTTTGTTTGTATTGATTGATGTATTTACTAAATGTATAATGATAAAAAAAAAATTAACTGTTTGCTTTGTGTTTCTCCTGGTAAATCACTATTTAAAAACTATCTGTTTTTTCACTTTTTTTCAACTTTGAGGAAAAATAAAAAAATCTATATTTTTCTATACATATTTGCAAAACCTGTTCTTTGATTATTTCTTTACATAATTCAAAAGGATTTATCTGCCAGTGCGTGCCCGTTTGTCTTCTAGAGGTAAAAAAGGTTAAAAACACATGGTTGCATAAATTGTATCGCGTCCATCCCTTATATGTTTTGACTGACAGTAGTTTGATCTAATAGTTCTAAAAAAACTACTCATTGCAATTAGCAGGTACATACCTCACTTAAACAATACTTTGGCGTACAAATGACCAAGAACAATATTGACTTATGGTCCCTACAGGTAGGCACAAATCTTATTTGGACACGTGCATAATATCAAAATTGCATTATTCAGCCTAAATCCATATGTATGCAGGAAACAGGTAAATTTTTAGGCATGGTAGCATAATGCCTGGATTAGTCTACGACTGAAAGTTGGCATGTGAAGTCACGAATAGAGTTTGACAATAATTCTAGTTTAGAAATGGTTAGTCTTTTAGATATACCTTCTCTTACGAATTGTGATGAATATTTTACAAAAAATTTTTAAAAAAAATTATTTTTTTTTAATTTGTTGGGTAATAATTGAAAACATAGAACCCTAAAGAAAAAAAATAAAAACAATCTAAAAATGTAAAAATAATTTTTTTTAGTTACCATAAAATTGATTTTTCTACTAATTTTAACTTTAATAACACATAAGTAGGCCCCTACAAAGCGTAGCACCCATTCCAAACGCTCATTTCATAGGCTGAACAGTTGTCTATCATATGCTGTTTAAACTGTTCAATTATCTTATTCGGTTCAAAAGAAATGATTTTTGCAACGAAAAAGTACTGCTAGGTACTTTTTCCGTGTCCCCCCAAAAATAACACTTAATTAAAAAACAAACCTTAAAAAGTTAATATATTTTTCTGTTGTTTTCTGACCAAATTTTAAATATTAATTTTGAAAGTAGTAAGAAAAATTTTAATAAGAAATCCCCAAAAATCCCCAAATAAAAATTATTAGTAAAAAAAAATTATTTTATTTTGTTTGAAGCGACTGGTTTCGGCATGTTTTTAAAATCCTTTTTATGCGATTCCAGCGAGGAATTAAAAGCAGAACAATATGCTTCTTTTAAAGACGAATGAGCCAAATTTTAAGAATTTAGAGCTGGTTCAATCGGCTTAAGCCATCCTCCAAATCATCAATAAAAATATACCTACCCATCATTTATTTAATACTTCGACGCATCATCATACTTACCAATAGCCCAGCATTCTTTTTCCCAAACTTTAATATATTGTCTTTTGTGTTTACTTATTTTTAGGGAAGACAAATTGGCTTTAAAATGTTTTTAAAAAAATCAAAAATTTTTATGTTTTCGACGGTTTTGGTTTTTAAATTCTTGTTTTTAACACACTCAATTTAGGAAAATAGCAAAACCTTACAAGAAATAAATGAGCGAATCATCATATTTTTCCTGTTACCGTTAAGAAAATGATGGGAGAAATGAAAGAAAACTTTCTTATCAAACTTGATTTTCTATAATTTCTCCCATCATTTTCTTAACACCAACGTGAAAAATATGATAATTCGCTCATTCATTTCTTGTAGGTAAGTTTATTAAGTACCTTTAATACACGTATTAATTTTCCGTACCCAAACAAGAGCGGAAGGCGGAACTTTTTCTTCCGCTAAGCTTTTACGCTGATATGCCATACCTAAACAAGAGCGTCAACGTTGTGCCACAAACAGTAGTGTTAACTTTCTTGTTTAATAAAACCCATATAATAGAAATAAAAAGTAGAGAAAAACCCGCTAGATTGACAAAAAATAGCTAAATTGTCATTATTTATTATAAATAGCGGCCAATTTCACTAAAAAACGCGCTGTCAAAATCGGATTTTCCAATTGTAAAGCGTTGACGCCGCGCTATTTAGAGATGCTTCATACAAATTGTATGGGCATGAGAATTTTTGACAGCTAGAAAACGCTTTCCGCTCTTGTTTAGGTATGGCTGTTACTTAATGGTCGGCGTCTGGCTGCTGTCGGTTTTATGTAGAGAGTGAAGATGACATGTATAAAAAATGATAACTCAGCATGAAGCCACGATCCACACGATCAAACAACCCGTGTTCACACGGGCAAATAAAAACATTAATGATTAAAAGAAAACACAATGTCCAGACCAGCCGGACGTCAACATACTCCCCGCCTTAGAACGGTGCACAGTGTCTGAAAATATTATTTCATTGGCCAAAACTCCAATTTTTGCCTGTCACCAATTTGCACGGTTTTGATTTTATTTAATAGTAAACATATTAAAACTGAGGTAGCCAAAAAATTAGGTCAAAATATTGATAATTGTGGTTGTGCCATGTTGTTAAAAATAACTTTTTTTAATTCAGAAAAAAGTGTTTTTTTATATTTAATCCTAAAGAAGTTATCATTGATTAAAAACTATCATTGATAATGCCCTGCTAGCTTTTTTTGCTAGGTTGGTAGTCTTGTTATCTTTAAAAAGTTTTATGTGCGACTATTGTGTTATTTTTATATATGAGATGTTAAGACATATTTTCTAAACTACTTTATTTTTGTCAAATTTCAACTTTAGTAGAATAGAACTTTTGCGGACCTAAAGGGACCAAGAAGGTTACACCACTGATGGAAAGGTGAAAGTGTTTTCTTAAACCCTGTATGTACTCTTATACCCGTCTGTTTAACACTTTTTTAATTTCAATGAAATTACACCAAAATAAAATTTTATTTTGTTTGAATTTTTTTTATAACGTTAAAAAGTTTGCAGAAGCAACAGAAATCATGTGCTATTGCCTTAAAAAAAATTTTATGATATAGGGAAAATTGATCGTGATCAAACAGAATACAGGTAGTAAGTGCATATAAAAATTGTATTATTGTTACACAATCAGATTCAAGCCCTGATTCAAACTTACCCGTTACACCACGTTCACATAAGCGTATTTTATAGTAGAATAAAGGGCTTTAAGACGTGAATTCCACCTTAGAAGGGATTTTTAAATTGTTTTTTGGTCTCTTTATTTAATCTGTATTTATGATTCTAATAATATTCTAGGACCCTATAACTATGCAATGCGTTGTTAAATTTGGGTCAGGTATTTTAAAGCATATAAATAATAAAATGAGGAGGCATTAGCATTATTTCTGGATTTTCAATTAACAAAACAGCAACATATTCAGCTCAGATTGCGTGCGATTGAAAAAGGATTAAATCTGTATCCGGCTTATCATCACATAACAGCTGCTAAAATGAACTGCTTGCCATTAAAGGACACTATTACAATCACACCAATTTCGGCAGAGGTTCAACTACCATCTCTACTGGATCACACAGCCGAACGCTTTCTACATTCAATAAAAGGAAATCAGTTAAAGAAATATGAAAACACAAAGTTAATTCTTTTTTGTAAATGGGGATGTGATGGTTCTTCCGAGCAAAAAGAATGCAAGCAAATAGCATGTGAAAATATTTCGGACTCAGATATGTTCGTGGTATTTATAGTACAACGCAAACAAAGAATATTTGGAAAAATGAGACATCATCTTTTACGAAATACTGCAGGCCTATCAAGTGGCTACAATATCTACAACCGTGTCTCGAAGCTCTTTCACGTCCTTGGCGAAGTCTGCGCCGATTTCTTCTTGCGGCGCCAACAAAATTTCTATCGTTGTCAGAATTCATGCAGCGTGGCCAACCACGACGGGCAACGAAACGGGCCAAGGCTGCTAGAAAGACAGAGGTAGATAAATCGCTAACAGCTTCCAGGTGAATCGTTTTCGTAGGGAAGCAAACAAAGAGACACACATAGCCTTCTGGGATTCGGCAGTATATGCCTGTGAAACTTTTGGTTTCGAACGTGCCAGCAAAATTAACGTCAGTTTTCGTAAATGGGCGACAAAGGGTAGTTCTTTCTTTGGGCAAAGCAGCCATTATTTGATTTTGCATCCTTTTGCGACAAAGGACACAGACTTTTCAATTTAGGTCTATACCTCCGTGCAGGACTAAGGTGTGAACGGATTCTACATATAGCCGAGCCAATCCAACTGCTCTAAGGTGACTATTAGATCGAAAAATGTCGTTGTTATCAACCAAAGGGATGAGGGTCAACAGGGGGCTACGTGAATCACTTTTCTTCCTCGCTTTAAGACAGCTGAACTCCCCTGAGAAGTAATTTTCTTGAGACAGAAAAAACAAGCGATTTCGTACAAACAATAAACCATAATTGACATTTTTACGCCTTTTCTTACTCGCCAGTGCACCAATTCGAAACAAATACGTGATACGCTCGAGTTAAACTAGAAAAGCGGTCTAAAATATCTTCTTGATCGATCGACAACAAAAACTAGAGGTCCTTTCGACTCTTCTGCCGTCTCGAACTCCGCCGCTTATACGGGCCACGAAGACTGCTCTAAGTTGTGCCACTCCGCACTATCACTGCTAAGAAAACATATATTTTGAAAGGACCTATATGTGGGAGTCACATATTACATTTTTTAAATGTCTGCATTAAATAAAAACTGAAAAAATCGCCATCTTAGAATTAGATTAACTATTTCAGCCTGCAAAATAGGGCCAGCGTACAACAATTCATTTAAACTTCTGCCATTTGCAGAGGGACTCGAGGTATTAAATACTACTCGCAATTTAGTAGTTGTACTTTCTGGCTTTAAAACGCCATGATGGTGTAAAAAATGACCAGGGCCACCTTCTGCACTTTCTGCTTTTTCCATATGCCATAGGTTTAAATATTAATTAAAGACCTCATCGTACTGGGCCTTACCCACAACGTTGTTCATTAACGATTTTTCGTTTCTCAAAAATTGACAAACAGCAATATGCCTATTGGCACCAAGCGAAGGCAAAATATTAATTAAGGGCAGACTAACTACGTATCACCCTTCAGCATTTATTGTGGTAGTAGAACTTTAAATCTCCCCACATTTTTTTTTTGAGAATATAAGAAACACAAAAAAAAGTTCTCAATTCAACTAATGGCCACGCAAATGCCCCATAGTAAGACAATTGAAACAAAAACGAAATCTGCTTAAACACGATTCTTATAATTCATGCTCAACAATTTATTGCAAGCACTAATTTTGTGACGCTCTTTACACAATTTACATGAGCTCGTGTAAATTTTTGTGTGATTGGCCTTAAATTGCTTGTATTTTGTAGACAATGAGCTATGAACATTTGTTTAATAATTCCATTATAAACCTGTTATATTTTTTATAAAAAATATGTATTTTTATACTCTTAAGCTTTTAGACGTTTAAGCTTTTAGTTTTCTACTTGTATAATTTTATACCCAATACTGTTATTGTTTTATATATTCTCACTTTTATACTATTTTATATATGAAAATATAATCTTAATTTAATCACAATATCTATTAAAATAAATTTTACTCCTTAACAGTCTTGCAATATGTCAAATTAATCTGAAATCTCCAATCATAAAGATTATCTACATACATACAGATATACGTATTTCTTTAATTTTTATTAAAAAAAATTCCCTTTTCCCTATAAAATAAAATGCATCTTTTGCACTAGACATCTTAAGCAACGACATCATCCTTTAAAAACAGTTTGAAAACCAATAAAAATGTCTGTATTTAACGACTCGTTTAATAATTCATAAAAAATTGCAAGAAATTTTGCTTATCTGCTTAACCATTTTGAAAGCCATAAAAATGTGGTTTATGAATTGCCAAACATATTAAAAAGATTTATAGAAAAGTTTTCTTTAGAGTTGAGGCGAATTTAATATGCCCTTCATTTAATAAAATTGATATTTTAATAAAGATGTGTTTATTTATTTATTGAAATTATCAACCTAATTATGAATGAAAATTTCCCGGGAGTTTGCTTCCCTCTCCCATTTTTCCTATGTAAATTCAATTGTAAAAATGGGAACAGGGAAAAAACTCCCGGAGAATTTGTAATCATAATTTGGGTATATATTTTTTGTTTAGCTTTGTTGTGAAAAATTAACATTTCAACAAAATTTTCGTTACTTTAGTAAGTAAGTCTGGGATCACACTATGAAAGTTTTCTTTCAGAAAGTCTGAGTTTACTGGTGAGAGGGGAAGAGAACATGCTGTTCCTTTTTCCCCTCTCACCCATAAACTCAGACTTTCTGAAAGAAAACTTTCATAGTGTGATCCCAGACTAATGAACTTAATGTTACACCAATTTTAGATGTCTTAAGATACGTTCAGAAAGATGATATATTTGGTAGCAAACATCAAATATTTCATTGGCGTAGTCTGAACACAAAATATTTTTTAGTGCCAAATAAAATAACAGCGAATTTTGAGCAAATAAAAGTATTTGCCGGCAAACAAATATTTGTCCCATGTGAACATATTGTGAACACAAAAAATCAAACATTTTAGTAATTTTTGAGCAAACATTTACCCCCTAATTTAGAAGCGATTATTAAATTTAACAAACGTTTATTAAGGCAATTTTTCATACAAAATTTGATTTGAAAACCTTTATTAAATTTAATTTTTTTTTATAAATACGGGCGTTATTTGATATTACAAAAAAATTGTAAGAGCAAACAAAGGCAAATAATTTTAGCCACGTTCCCGATAGAAGCAATTGTTCCTGTATGTTTTCGGATTCTTTACAGTTTTAAAGATTTTTAATAACTATTAGACTTTGCTATCATGCCGCTATTAGCCAATTTTTGCGAATTTTTGCTAATTTAGCAATTTTCACCGAATTTTTGCCATTCCTTATACTTTTAGGGACTTTTAATCAAATTTTCGTGTATTTTCGGTATTTCTGGAAATTTTTTTTTATTTTCCAACAATTTGTTTTTTTAACCGATTTCAAATAAATTTAAGGGGTTGTTTCCAAGTTTGAAAATGTTTTGCTAATTTTAGCAATGCTCGCGAGGAAGCGATTTTTCCTTGTGAATCTTTACAGCTTTAACGATTTGTTATAAATAGTATACTTTTCTATCATAACGCTATTAGGAAATTATTGCGAATTTCCTTTAATTTAGTAATTTTTATCGAATTTTTGCCATTCCTCATAATTTTGGGCACTTAATAAATTTTACGGCTTCCTTGAAATATCTAAATTTTTCGCGAATTTTCACTATTTTTGCAAAAATTTTTTTTTTCAAAGTAATTTTTGGGAATACAAAATTTATTATTAAAATATTTTTGTATGACTTGCTCAGTTCCCAATTTGCTATACTTGATTAATACACGGAAATTTATTGTTGGGGAAAAGCAGGCTTCTATGCGCATTTCACTGGTTGCTTCGGCCAGATCATCAGGAAACCTTTTCCAAAGATTTTAGAAAAGTTGAAAAAGTTATACAAATAAAAACTTAAAGCGAATAAGAATTATAAACACTTAAGGTCTTACTTGTAACAATATCACCAGCAATAAACAGTGAGTTTATCTTTTCTTACATTCCCGATTTAGCGATTTCAAATATAACGGGTCCGCCATCTAACGTTTTTTTTTCAACTAGTGCTTATGTCTGATTTGACACATAATTAGTTTTATCCCTCCGCTGAACGGATATGGCTGTGTATACGCTTGAACAACACTGGGAAATATGCGTTTTCGCTTCGCGAAGTGGGCCTGCGATCGACTTACAGAAGATGCCGAGGCAGCCATTTGAATGAAATTATTTTCCATTATTAACCGGAAGGATCGTACTTTCAAATAAAAAATGAAATTTGAGAAAATATTCAGTAGTTTTTTTTATAACATTTTTAAAAAAAAATGTTTTTTGGCGGACCCGTTACTATTTTAGAGTTTGCCATGTTCCCGTTACCCATTGTCTTCCAGTTTGTTTTTCTTTTACATTTTCCTGTTCTAATACTATAAAAGATGCTGCTTTACAGAATAAATCAAATAAATAAGCCCATTTTTACTATTTGTGAAATATATTTTTATTTTTTAACACTTTCATTAAATAATTATTTGATGCATGATTTTATTTATTTTATTTGACGCTATTTGCCTACTGTTTTAACAAACAAAAATTGTCAAATACTTGAGCTAAGTTTAAACGTTAAGCAAAATATTTTTTTGTTTCACACAGTTTGAAGCAAATATCAGAACAAATATTTCATTAGTCTGAACGTTCCTTTAGAAATATTATTTTGCTAAAGACAAAGTCCATGAAATATAGTTAACTGGGTTAAAAGTAAAAGTTTGAATATCTGATAAAAAAAAAATTGCCATATGAATTAGATGTTAGTGAATTTATAATATGTACCTGCAAAACCTATAAATAAACCAATAATGCAGCTCTCCTTTCAATATATTGAATATCTAAAATTCGTCTTAACCACCTGATGCCAGTAATAAAATTATTAGTAATACACACACAAACTTTTATATATATTTTTTTATATTTTTTGAAGAATATTTTAAGGCATAATTTAAAACTCATTTTATTAAATGATGCGAACCTTTAAGGAATTTTCAAAATTCACAGAAATTGAAAGATGTGATGTAGGGTTTACGTAATTTCAGAGCAATATTTATTTATTTATTAAATAAGAGTTTTCATACAACATACACCAAAATATAAGCAAGTGGCAACTCTAATCCTGCCTTTACACATGCAAGTAATTACTTGAAAGTAGTGCATACGTATTATCAACGAAAATGTCGAAGAAAAAGCCGAAAGTCTTGCAAGTAGCTTGAGTGTTTACACAGTCAGTTGTAAGTTCATTTTTCAAATGTTCTCGAAGCGAAAACATCTTATTAAAAAGGTTTGTTTTTCGGTTTAAAAACATTACCATGTTAAAAACATTACCATGCTATATCAAAATATATTTAATAAATTCTTCTTTATTTAATTTTCGGTCCATCTTGATAAAACAAATATGTTTATTTTATAAAATATGTGACTCCAGTATTGCCATAGTATATATCATAATATTACTGAGAAACTGTTTTGTTTAACAATTTTTTTTTCAAAATGCTTAAAATTTATGATTATTATTGCCATTAAGATGCGTTGTTGTATAGTTGTGCTTTTTTTTATTTGTTATTTTTAATAAATACACATAAAATCCGCTATAAACATTACTTTTATATTATTAAGTACTAGTAAATTGATACAAAATTCATCCACGGTAACACTGTTTCTTCATTTGTCATTTTCCTTGCTGCAAGTGGCCAAAAATTTACTTGCAAGCAAATTTTCTTGCTATTTGGGCTGCAAGTACGAAAAATGTGATGGTGTTGGTGAAAAAGTGTGAGTGTATTGAGTTTTTCGAACTTGCACTTCCAAGCGTAAACCCTAGGTGCCGGTTCACACACGTCAAGTTTGACTCGTCAAGTCTTGAGCTTTTAGGAGAGAAGGGAAGAGAGAATGCCATTTATTTTCCCCTCCCTCTTAAAATCTCAAGACTTGACGAGTCAAACTTGACGTGTGTGAACCGGCACTTTGTAAGCAACCGGCATTGAAAATTAAAATATAAATAAAACACTGCATATCTTGTAGCGTTGAAAATTTTTAACACGCAAAATGAATTTATGTAGCAAGCAAAAACAAAATTACAAAATATTTTGGCTTTGTTTTCACTTTTAATGTAATTTTTGGCATTGCGTTTTACTAAAATTTACTGCCCTATTTATGAAAACTAAAATATGTTTGAAATGTGTTTTAAGGCAAAATTTTAACACAAATTGATCTTAAAATGCATTTCAAATCCATTTTAATTGTTTATGAATGCGGCAGTTAACATTTAAGCTATTTAAGATTTAACACCCAATTTAACTTCCAGTTAACAATAAGTTTTGACAGCTGTAACTGATAGTTAATTATAACTGAACTTCTTGAAATTGGGGGTAAGAAATAAAAACAAATAAACATAAAATTTAAATCAAACTTATATCCATTATTACCCAGTAAAAACTTCGCTAACTTTTTCAAAATGAATAGCTTCTCTCACTCATTATTTAGTAGCTTTCTTCTATGACTGCTTCTTCAACTACTTCTATGACTACTTATTTCTGGATGTGTGTAGGTAAAAAAATAATGGGTTATTTTTGAATGCGTTCATTTTGGGACATCCCTTGTAAAAATCATTGGTTCTTTAAGTAGAATTGTAAGTAGTGCTTTTAAGTTTTTCTGATTTTTACTGGGTAGCAAAGTGAGTCACTAACAATTTGTTTTAATTTTATTGAGTTGTGGGTGAGTTGTATATTAGTGGGAAGATGGTTCCACAGGTATATTGTGGATATATAAAATTGGTTACAGGAAGCACTCTTGCAAAATTCAAAGGTGCGGATGCTATTATTTCTTAAGGACAAGGTGAATGTCAACTTGTTGTAGAGATATTTATGTTCTTTTGTTACTATAATTTTATGCAAAAATATTAAACTTGAGGTAGTCATCAAAGCACATGCCAAAAACACGTTTGGAATGTGGAGATACATGTTCAAGTCTCTGTAAGTCCAAAATGTAACGCGTGATGCTGTTAAATGTTGTAACAAGCTTACGTTTTTCAGTGGCATTGCAAGCAGCAAAGACTTCACAGCTATACAAAAGTGTTGGTATTAAGTACTATTTGGCTAGTATCATTCTTATTCTCAGTAGAATAAAGGCAAATGTTCTGCCACATATGTGCATGATTAATATATTTCGACCAAGTAAGGGAACGATTAAAAGTAATACCCAAGTTTTTTACTGTATGTACTAGTTCGATTCGAGTACCACCAATATTAACATTTGTGTCATTGATTATGTCAGTGATAGATCTCGCACCGATTATAAGACATTTTAACTTGTTTGGATTTAGTAGTAATCAATTTGCTGAAGCCCTAAGCACTCTAAGAGTAAAATTACAGAGTGAGCTTTTTTAATCTACAACAACACCACACAAGTAGTTAAAACACGATTTGCTTGTTGCATGTAGGAGCAACAAAAACAACGGAACAAGACGAAAACACATTATTTTCATGTCAAATTGAGAACTCTTGCTTCTAATTTAGTTTAAATATTCAGTTATATGTATATGTACATTGATATTTTAAAGTAAAAACCATATCGGGAATAATGCTCGTGTTTTATAATTGGAATTCTGTAAGGTGTAACGCGGGTAAAAGTAAATCAATCATAATAAAATTCTCCTTCTAATTACACTTTTGGTTTATTTCAAGTACGAGTTCGGGATTAAATCAACTTTATTATTCTTATATCAAGCGCATTTTGAGATTGATTGAATCTTAGTTTTACTTAAATCAATCTCAATTTCGGATTGTTTCAAGTACGAATTTGGGATTGAATATGGATAAGTTCAGTATTACGCAATTGAAAATCCATAGTTGAGTCATTTATTAATAGCAATTTATTAAATGTTAAAATAAGGGCTTAAGTATTTCTGCTCCTATCCAAAACAAATTATTATAATTGGGGCATTGACACGGTGTCCTATCATGTTATATTGTCATAATGTTCTTACATCTTACAATGGTTTAAAAATATTGTTGTTGCTTTGTAAACAAAAAGTGTCTTAAATAAATAGTACTTTGCTTGCTATGCTTATTGTGCTGTCGTAATACATCCGAAGAGACCTGCACTGAACGGCTGAGCCGAGCCGCATTAGTTTTTGTAAGCCGTCGCCGTTGATGGTAAAGTTTTATCCGGCTAATATCCGAATTTTTGCAACAAATCACTTTCGACGTCAAATTAGATCGGCGAAGGACTCTGCTGTTTGTTAAACAAACAAAATAACATTTATTTTTGATTTATTAATTCATGAATTAGAATAAAAAAATATTTTTATTTTGGAAAATATTTATTTTTATATATGATTTAAATCAGCTGCTTTAAATTCAAAATGGTACAATGAATTATGAGGGTTTGTTCACAACAGTCGTATTTTTTCATGTTATGATTTTAAGACATATGACTTTATGACACCTTGTGAATCCCCCAAATATTTTGTATTTATTTTATTATTTTTAATTTAAACAATTAAAATTGTAACTCTTTAGTTATGGTTTTTGTAAAAAGAAAATAACATTTAATCCTTTAAGCCTCATCATCGAGTTTTGTCTTAAACATTTCAAGTGTTTCTAATAATAATAAATGCATAAAAATCCCTCCGCTCGTGATCACCAATAAATTAGCTATTTTAGTTATCGATTTTTAGATTAAACCATGATCTTCTGTTTGATTTGGGGTGGTTTTAAAATAGTTCTTTTGTTAAATAAATGTTTTTTTTATTCACAAGCTTTATGTTTGTTTTTTTTATTTTTTATCTAATTTATACAACCATCTTTCTTTATCTGTCTTATTATAATTCGATAAATTTTCATTTCCTTAAAAAAATTCCAATATTCAAAACAACACACATTCATTCGTTCATATGCATACAGTTTTCCTGTTCCAGTAACTTTAATACAAATACGTCGGATAAGAGTGGAAAATAAGAATTCCCTAAGACATACGTATCATTTATAGAGTCGATATTCCACAGGCGTGATTTGAATATTTACTTACTTTTTATACGCTTGATATGTTTACGTTTCTGTTTCTTGTTCTGTGTGTCTATAGATCTTATGGTTTACTCTAGATTTGTGTACTAGTGTGTGTTTGTATCTATTATCCTGAAATGCTTCTGTGTGTTTGTATTTGTTGTTATTCATATTGTGGCTGCCTTAAGTATAAAATGCATTTTGAATGTGATTTTGTTAGACTGCAACTTTTTTCAATTCAATTTTGTTCAATTGTGTGTCCTGTTTAGAAATTTCGTTCGTTTTCAGTTTGAATGAGGAATGTTTGTATTTGAATGCTGTTTGTGTTTAAAATTCCTAACATACATTAGATTCATTTCATTTCTAGTTTTTATATTTTTTATCGAAAGTCTTGCAATTTTTTTAGACTTCGATTTGATTGCATTTGGATTTGTTGCATTGCACACGCACACAAACACGCACAACACATCAATTTATTATTGTTTTTTTTATTGATACTTTTCTTTTCCGGCGTGTTTGTTGTCTGTCAGATTTGTGTGTATGCGTTTAAGTAAACTGTGTGTATGTGTGTGTATTTGTTTCGTTTTGCTTTGTTTTAACTAGAACGTTTTCGATCAAAATTAATGCTTTCGTATTTATTGTTTGAGAGTTTAAGTAAGTGAGATGCGACGTGTTTTATTTACTCCCTTCCAAAGCTTAATCTGAGTTTTCTTATCAGATGCCCTACAAAATGTTAAAGAGGTATTCATGTACATACATTTGCAAATACAAAAATTTAAAGCGTTTTTTTTAATGAAGGTGGGAAAACGTACAATGGGTTCGTTAACTTGACTTAATTGCTTTTTGAATTGAAAAAATATTTATTTTAGCTGATCTTTTGTGTCCAAGGTACGAATAAAACATGCTAACGCTTTCAATGCAATTAAATCCAATGCAATGGGACTAGATAATATTGATCCTAAGTTTGTTAAAATTATTCTGCCATGGATTATTCGATATATCACCCACCTTTTTAACACCATAATAACCACCAATAGATTCCCAATGGAGCGGAAACATGCCAAAATTATTCCAATACCTAAAACCGGATCTGAATATCGTCCAATTGCATTCTGCCATATCTTTCTAAAGTTTTTGAAAATTTATTGCATAAACAAATTTATGAGCATGTCAATGCTAAAAATTTATTAACTGATCGCCAATCTGGATTTAGACCACAACGTAGCTGTATTACAGAACTAACTGATGTAATAGAGGAAATTCAAAATAATTAAGATGATAATTAATTAACGTTCCTTGTGTTACACTATGGAACATTTTTGGGATTATTGTCTGGGGGGTGAGATATTCCAAGTCAGGGTGATGGTACTAGGTCAGTATAGTAAAACCGTCAAAGGGTTTGGCGTTTGTATGTGTCAGTTTTTTTTTATGACATTTTAAATTTTTTTCTTATCTTGATGTTTGTTTGTTTGTTTAACATAACTCGAGAACGACTTGTCCGATTTTGCTAAAACAAACTGAAAAAATGTTAGAACTACAATTTCTTTAATCCGTTCTTATAACGTTTTTCTTTATAATCAACAGTTTTGCCGGTAAAAATAAATTTGTGCAGAAAAAAAATATTTGTTTGCCTAAAAGTACACTATGGAAAAAAAAAATTTTAACACCATTTAATGTTATGCATGAAATTGTTGAAATTATTTAATTTTTCAACACTTGCAGTGGAATTAATATCGTCGTATCTCTCAAACAGATCTCAATCAGTTGCAAACAATGGTTCTTTATCACGAGCCTTACAGGTAACTAGAGGTATCCCTCAAGGGTCTATTCTTGGACCCCTTCTATACTCATTTATTGCTAACGATCTTCCCAAACAAATCAGATATTCTAAAATACAAATAAATGCTGACGACGTTTAGCTGTATCTTAGTAGCAACAAAGGTTCAATTACGACAAGCGTACAAGAATTAAATCATGATCTTGAGCTTTAGCTAATGGTTTACGTCTTAATCCAAACAAATCAAAGTGTCTAATAGTTTGCAAAAATCTATTCGATTTTGATATAGACATATTGCTTGGGGGTTTAAAGATTGATATTGTGGATTCAGTAAGAAACTTAGAAGTAACATTTAATAAACATCTAACTTGGTCAAATCACACTACTCAAGCATGTGGTAGAATATACGGTATGTTGCGTTATTTCTATGCCACTCAGCACTGTACGCCTTTGAAAATAAGGATATTACTAGCAAAAACTTATCTCTTGCCTACACTTTTATATTTATCTGAAATTTTTACTGGTTGTAACACAAAGGACATGAGAAAACTTACCGTTACGGACAACAACATCATCCGCTATATATTCTTTTTAAAAAGGTTCGATAATGTATATTCCTGTCGTATTTTCAGTATATCTTTTTCAAACTATTTACAATGTAAAAATCTTATTTTTCTTTACAAAATTATTATGACAAAGGAGCCAGATTACCTTTACAAACGTTTACAGTTTACAAGATCGTGCAGAGGAAAAGGTATACTTTAATTTCGTCACCATGACCATGCATCTGAATGTCAATTCTTTATATCAACCATACGTCTCTGGAATCAACTTCCAAATAATTTGCAAACCACTAGCAATGCAATAAGGTTGTAGGTAATACTTGTTTCTTTAATTCTAACGATGAGCTGGCCTAAGCAACCAGTGAAATGCGCATAGAAGCTAGCTTTCCCTCAACAATAAATTTCAGTGTATTTATCAAATATGAAAAACCTGGAAATTTAGCACGTCATACGAAAATCGTATTAATAGCAAAACTATTTTATTTATGTTATCATTTTATTTGATTATTTTTTATCTTTTAATTCTGTAGCTAAAATTTATATTCACTGTTTTTGCAGTATCTTTTTTTAATATTCAACTCAATTTGTTTAATTTAACTTTTCTGATTCTAATACTGTAATTTATAAGATATTGTGTCTTGTTGTATTAGAAAATCTAATTAATAAATACAAATACAATCCGTATCGTTATAACCAGCATTTAAAAAACTGCAATTTCTTCCACTTCTTAAATTGTCATTGGAAAAAGAAACTGTTGCTTCAATTAATTTTGAAAATTGTTTGTAAAAACAGCACATTAATCAATTTAAGTAATAATAATTTTTCTTCGCTCTTGGTTTTTATGTATTTCTTCTTTTTGCTAGGTATGGGAGTTTTGATTTAATGTAAAATGGTAATTAATATTAATTGATAAGAAATTTTGATTAAAGTAGTTTAAAAATAAATTGGAAAGATGTAAACATATATTAATCACTAGGAAGAATTAAATTTGTTGTGTTTGTTATCACACTCTAAAAAATTGTTTACAATTTTGCCAAATAAATTGAACATTTCTAGGCCTGGTACAAATGCAACATTTTTACAAATTGACGTTATGATGGTTTCTGAAACTCATTTGATCAGTGTTTATAAATTATTTTATACCAAGGACCCTCGATATAGAGCTTGCAGAAAGTCTGCCATTTTGATAAAAGTCCAAATCGAACTATGAACATTTGTGTTGAAGAGCTAAATCGAAACATAGTAATTTCATCTTTATACTCTCTACCTACATTTTCAATATCAGAAACCAATATTATAAACCATAAGGATCTTGTTTTCTGGTCGCTGGCGATTAAAGCGCTAAACATTCCTACTGAGGGTCACGACTAATAACACGAAAACAGTCTCTAAACTGGACTTATATGTGGTCGCGAGTGGACAACCAACATATTGGCCTACTGATCAGCAAAAAATTCCAGATGTCATCGATTTTCGCACGGCTGAAAATCCCCATAGAAACGATTCATGTTGAAGTTTCCTTAGAATTATCATCCGACCTCACACCTATAATTGTAAATATAATGGACACCAATAGAATTATATCTCCGTCTGATTACTTAGCGGAATTAATTAATAGTGAGATAAGATTTATCTCAAAGATTCTTACCTAAGAACCAAAGAGAATATAATTATTTTACTGACTCATTACTCATATTTGTTTTAATTTTGTTGTATTCTGCCCTTTGCTTAAAGAAGAATTCTCAATTATCAAACACCCACAGCATGCCCAATATGCTTTCCGTAATCATTCTACTTTAAAAATTTTATGCGTTTAGCTAAATAATTTAAAAAAACAGAATATGGGAATTATTGCATCTTATTTTACTTTTTTTAACATGAAAATAATATTTATTTTTCTTCTTGTAGTGTTGTTGTTGTATCTACAACAAACTTTTATAAACACACGCGTATGCACGCATATTGGTTTTCGAAAGTTATCCCATTTTTGTTTGATTTAAGTACTTTTAAGTGTTATCCGTAGTTACATTTTTAAGTACGGCTCATACTAAAGTAAGCAGAAAAAACTTAAATTTAGTACGAGCTTTCTGTGTATTTGAGAAACTTCAAGTGTCAAAATTGATACCGATTTTAAATGAAAATGGATGTAGTATTGTAACTATCAATTTGGTCTTCATCGACGTTTCGTTTTGATAAAGACTAGCGTGAGGCTTTTAACATAAATTGCAGCAAAACTTACCTGCAAACACACACATTCGAGACAGCAGGTAACCGACTTCAATATGTCAAAAATAGAATACATGTGTGTATATAAAAATGATTATTTTCACGACGACACGGCTACATGGCTGTAGGTTGATGTCTGTGTTGCTAATATAAAAAAATATTTAAAGAATAAGTGCAGTTTCCTGACTATCTGGCCTAAGCAACCAGTGAAATGCGCACAGGAATAGCTTATCCCTTCAACAATAAATTTCAGTTTCTCAATAGCACATTTAAAAGAAACCTTGTTAGCTCTTTTTTTTTGTTTAAGTGGAAAGAATCGACTTGAAACAAGAATATTAACTCGGCTCAACACCAAATTGATATTGATTTAATTTTTTAATTTTCTTAAAAGGAGCTCTATAGTAACATGTTTTTCGCGCCAACGCTTCTAGTTAAGGAGTTATAGGTCGTAAAAGTTGCAAAATAATTTATCCACATCTCTTTAGGTAAAAAATTAATCTGTAAAATATGGGATATATTGGCAAATGCTTCAAAATGTGTTTTACATGACGTGTAATTATACCGATTTACCAATTAATAGGTAATTTCATACTCCGTGGCTGAATTTTTTTTACAAAATTGGCTTTATCTTTAAATTATGTAGATATTTATATATTCAACCCTTAAATATTTGCTAAATAAAGTTTTTCTGTATTGCGGGTTTTCGGGCTTGCGCAACATTATTAATTATGTACATATAACAATAATTATATATATAACAAGTACATATATATTTTTACTCAAAAGTATAATTAAATTGGGAAATTTTCCAAAATAAATTTTTGGAATTCATTCCTTTAATTAATTGTGAATAAAAGCAAATCGCGTTTATCGATTTACATGATTTATGTCTCATTTTGTTCATAGGTGAAAGTAACAGGACTTGACACTTTTTTTTGCCGTTTTGGGTTTTTTATGAATTAAAAATACAAAATTTTAATTTTTTGGGCAAAAAATATTTTGTTTTCTTCATACATTTATTTATAACTGCGAAACTGTACTTTTGTAGCGAAACGTTGTATGAACAGATTAAAGGAATTGTAATTCTAAATTTCAGCTTATTCGGACTATTGGTTCCCGAGTTATGACAAACAAAAGAGCCTAAAACGTGACAAATTCCCCTATACGATACTTACAAACTTCAATTTAATTTTTAAATTATTTATTGAGATACCATGACCAAACTAATGATGCAGAAGTTCTTCTTTTTGGGTCTACTTTCATAAGCAAGTATTAAAATTGAGTCCCGAAATCATGTGTTGTACTGTGTTATATGCCACTGGTCGATTTTTCGTCCAGTAACTTTATGAGCGCGTATCTCAAAAGTTTTCTATAATTTTTTTGAGTGGTTTTTACAAAACTAAAATCTGAACTAATTTTTAAAATATCTGTAGTGAAACGATTTTCTAAAGAGTTTAAAAAAAATTTGGTAAGAGGATTTAATAGAGAACACTTTTTTCCAATTAAAGAATGTAGCTTCTTTCACTTATTATTTAGTAGCTTTTTTCTATATTACTACTATAATCACATCTATAATAAAATTCATCGGTTCGTTCAGTAGAATTGGAAGTAGTATTCTGACGTTTTCCTGATTACTTAACACATTATTTTGTAGGCGAAGTTTTTTCTGGATAGTTCCCATCACATCTGGGGTCTTCGTAAAACCAATTTATACATACTCAAAGACAGATGTATAGACGAGCATCGTTTTATCATCTTCGCTTCTCATTAGGATCCAGAATATATATATAATTTATAGGGTCAAAGAGCAATATTGCATAAATTACAAACGATAAATTATATACACTTGTCCACCTGTGGTGAAGGGTATACAAATATTTTGCTTACATTCAAAACACTCACAAATAAAGCGCATTTCTTAAGCTCAAATTAGACATGGTACAATCGTGACGTGGCATAGGAGACTTACTATTACGTCATAACCAAAACCAAGCAACCCAATTGAATTTTGGTTTCTATGGCCATGGTTACGGCTATGTCATTATGTTTATGTCACGTCTTGTTCTTGCCAATATTCTTTATTTGAACTCTTATAAAATTCTATAACGCTGTGCTCCTTTAAAAAAACTTACATTTAAAAAAAATATCAAGATTTAATCTCAAAAATAATGCAAACAAACCATTCACCAAACAAACTGGAAACGTGCGAAGTTCAACTACGAACAACAAAAAAATTTTTAGAGTGGCTTTAATGCAATAAAAAGCATATTTTATGGAAGTTAGTTACAGTCTACGTGTATTGAATTTTATGAATTTTAATTACTGCTAAATATTCAGCACTTTTTCATTTTTGCACTTCCTTTTCTCTTACTTTTTCTCCTATTGCCATTCAAAGTTTCACACCCGATAATTCGCTTGAGCTTGAAAAGTGGAAAACTATAAATTCAATTATAAATGCAGTGTTTTAAAAAGAAGAAAAACTTCATATTTTAGGAAATCGCTGTGTTTATAAGCATTGTTTTCTTGTTGTTTTAAATCGAATAATTTAATAACAATTAAGTGCTAATAAAATGTGTTAAGAGCATTTTCTTTTCAACATAAATTTTCAAATCCAGCCAAAGATAACAAGCAGCTGGCGAAAATTCATAAAAATTAAAAGCGCACAAGTTTTAAAGCGAAATCATTTCTTTTAGGTTAATTACGTGGTTGGATGATCTTAAAGGCTTGCGAAACTAAAAGGATTTAATTTCTTACAGATTTCTAAGCTTTGTTCCCAAAGACGTACACATTTTCCTGTTAATAGCTTTTTCTTTCGACATAAAGAGTGTTACATATGGACATTATCATATCGTACTTGACATTTGTAAACCTTCAGAGAGATAGAAATTTTGCCGAAAATTGTATTAACTGGAAATTTTGTTTTATCATTATGATTCATTTAGAGGAAACTATATATCGATGCCTTCCCATAAGAATGTATTAAGCGACACTTTTTTCGAAAATGACTTTTTGATGTGGAACTATACCAGAAGTTAAGCGGCACATTTAGGCCTGGGTTTCGCTGCCCTATCATGTATGCAAAGGAAACTAGAGAGAAAATAAAATTGTATCAACCGTCAAGTTTTCTCACTGGAATAATGTTGCTCCCTGAAATTTGTATTATCCGCCAAAGAAATTATGCTAAGCCCCATTTTTTAAAATTAAATTGTCGTAAGCAACAAACGGTCCACACAAAAATGTTGTTAGATGGTGCTTAGCTTAACCGAAATTGTCGCTTAGCCCACTCATCCAACTAGAACTTGATCCATTTTTGTCGCTTATAACACTCCAGATTATGATTGTCTTTGAGTTTAAATAATTTTTCTATGAAGTACGCTACTGCTTTTTCACATTTATTTTATGTTTTTTTTTTGTCTCGTCCGTTGTAAGCATATTTTTGTATGTAAATACTTTTGCACAGATAGCTGTTGATTTTATTTCAAATATTTGGATGAAATAAGTAGGCTTTGGTTTTGTTTTGAGTTATTTTATTAATTTTATTCTCGTCAGCAGCGATGCCAGAAGTGCAGATTTATTTGCATTTTGAAGATTTTATCCCCAAAATTGTTAAAATGCAGATTTGCAGATTTTTGGTTTTACTTTGCAGATTTTTTAGCTCGGTGAAAACTTCTTTACATTGTCATGATTGTACTATTTCCACTTCTTGCATTGATAAATAAATATAGTACAAATTGATAAAATATATAAATATAGAAAATATTAAAAATGTTCTCTAGTCACCAAATTCATTCCAAATACATAGAATCAAGCAACCCATTTGTTGATTTTGCACCTATTACCAAAATGATTATATTGATTACTAAAAATTTTGTATTATGAATATTTTTTTCAATAAATGCTATTTTTAATTTTAATTAAAAAAATTTCAAAAAACATTGCCGTTTCAAACAATGTGTTGATTGATTTTGACAATTTCCAACAACAATTTCACAATTTTGAATTATTTGATTTTAAACGAAATAATTTTTTGTAATTTAATTAATATTTTAATTCTAATTTTATTTTAAAACAACTAAAATGTTTATTAAATCAATATTATATTTTTAATTTCCTTTTAACAAAAGAAAATAATTGATTTAATTATAACATTAATTCAATTTAAATACTTTTTAAATAAATTTTTTAATTGATAAAAAACTACTAATAATTTTTTCTGTGTATATCAACCATTCTAGAAGAACCGTGTGGAAATAGAGATAGAAATAGAAAAATTCGCATTGTCTTGACACATTCATATCGCCGGACTTATCTCATCTGATTTTACACGAAATAATATGCATATGTACGTATCAATATATTATTATATATTTGCGGAATTCACAAGGTAGTCATAAAGTTGTAAAGTCATGTGTCTTAAAATAATAACAAGAAATATATATGACTGCTGTGAGCAACCGCTTATAATTTACATTTATACTACACAGTTACGACGAATCAATGAACACAGCATTACAATTATAATTTTGTTTGAAACACAACAGTATTTTTTTAAACAATCGTAAAATATTATTAAGGACATTATGACGATATTAATAGTGTCAATATTTGATAGATTTAAATACTTGGATTGTATTAAAATCTATATTAAGTTAAGTTTCATAAAAACTCAAATCGTATTTAAATACAGATTGGTTTTTTGAGTTTTATATGAAAAGTCTTATTTAATTAAGATATACATAAGTATGGTAGCACTGCTAAATACAAAAAAAATATATTTATAAAAGTGTAATTATTTACAAGGTGGTCTGAAAAAACAGCTTTGTATGTTGTTGTTGTATTGTTGTGATATTGAGCCCACCTTGCTAAAATATTACAATGGAAAATTTAGTTGAAAATAAGTGTACAACATCGGTGACTTAAGTTCCACTTTTTTAGTGAAGAAGATAATTTTGTATTTAAAACGATTTTAAACATAAATGTGTTTTAATATCTATCGTGAAAATTGGTCATAACTAACATGTCAAGCAATTAACTTTAAATTAAAATAACAAAGTTGTGATCCTTACTTAGCCTAAGTAATTAAATTTGGAGAGATATTTTTAATGTAAAAATATCCAAAAATTATCATCCATGTTCTTAAAATCGAACAAATTTTTAAAACAATAAAAATTGGGTTTTTATTTCGACCTTTTCTTAATGGAATCTCAAAGAAATAAATATTCAAGCTCGAGGTCATACGTTTTTTTAATAAATGTTTTTTGACCTCGAGCTTGAATATTTATTTCTTTGAGAAATTTTTAAAACATTCTGAATTGAAAGTTCGAAAAAATATTTCCTTTTGTATACCTCACACTTTGAGGACCACTCATATTTACCAGAACGACTTTTAAAAACACCATCGATTTTTAATTCTAAAACATATTTTGAAATTGATTGTAATATCTTTTTCTAAATAAACTACATAAAAATGTAATAAATGTGTTTTGAAGGTTTATTAAAGATTTTTAAAACCTTACGCAGATTTTGCAGATTTTTTGATGAAAAATTATGGTTTTTTGCTGATTTTTCCTCTTAAAGTTCTGGCAACACTGCTCGTCAGTTGTTATCGTACTTTTTTCGGTGAGAAGCTAGTTCATCGTTTCGTGGTATTTTAGTGGAACTATTTATAATTTTACCATGAATGAAAATTTGCCAGGTCGCTCTGGATTGCAAAAGCCAATTTTGTTTCATTCAAGAGGTAGACAAATGGTTGAATTACCAAACCAATCTAATGAAGGAATGAAAGTAAGTAAATAAGCTCCTTGATTCTTGATACATGTTTCTGTTTTGAGGTAGGTGAGATAAATACAATTATGAATTTTGTTTTAGCTTAATCATTTTGAAAAAACAAAATCTACTACGGGCAGAAGGAGTTTGTCTGCACCATCTGAATCTGGGTCTGAGTGTGATCCGTTTGAAACAGATGGGAGTTCATCTTGGCATTACGATTCCATAGAAAATTCAAATGCCGATGAAATAGAACAACGCCAAAAAGTAAAAAGGAATCCAAGGCCACCAGTCATGGCCATTGAGGTATGTAACCAGGGGTTGGGGGTAAAATCGAAAACAGCTCGTGTTGAGAAAAAACAAAAATCTTTGCAAAGAAATTCATGCAAGAGCTGCCAAAACAAATGTGCAACCAAATTAAGTGAGTCACAAAGGCAAGAAGTTTTTGACTTTTATTGGAAACTGTCACATACCCAGCAAATAGATTGGATTTTATCCTGCGTTGATCGTGTTCCTATCAAAAGGCGACGAAGCAGAGAAATTGAAAAGAAGACAGAAACAAGAAAATATTTTATAAATTTTGAAGGGAAAAGAATACAAGTATGTATGCAGTTTTTGTTGAAAACCCTTAACATTTCAAGTAGAGTTGTGACATATGCCCTTGAAAAAACAACAGTTTTAAATACATCGGATACAGACAAAAGGTGTGCAGCAGCTACGTTCAATGCTACGTCCGCTGATTTAAAAGAAGCCGCTTGCACTTTCATTGAAAGCTTACCAAGGGTTCCATTCCACTATTGGCGTTCTAGGACCAATAGCACTTACTTGCCCACCGAGTGTTTAAGTATTTCTAACCTTTACAGAAAATTCAAACTAATCCAAGTGGAGCAGGTAATAAATTTTGTCTCCAAAAAAATTTTTTGCGGAATTTTCAAAACGTACAACATGTTCCCAAAAAAGATAAGTGTACCTTTTGCGAATCCTATAAGGACCGTGAACTGGATGAAACACAGAAAGTAAAAGTGACAAAACATTCACACGGAATGTTTTGATACAGTTATTTTTTAGTATTCTCCCTTACAAACCTGCTTCGTAGTAAGGGAATGCCGTAACACTTGAAATGTTATTTTTTTTTTTATAAAAGTTGTTGACAGTTCCTTCACTTACTTTACTGCATTTATGTATGTCTTATTGCGTAGCGCATAATTGTGCGCTTATTTTTTTAAATGTAGCACTAATGCTTCGCAAAATGATAAAATATTTTATTGAGTTGTTTCTTTTGTGTAAATGCAAAATTAATTAATGTTGTTAAATGAAGTACATTGGTTGTAGTTAAACAGCCTTTTCTAAAACCATGCTGGCGTCATGCATGATGCCAGTAACGACGAGGTGTGACGGCAGAGGAAATCCGCAACTAGTTTTCCAAAAAGTTTTGGAATATCACTTAATTTGGCAAATCCTCTATAGTTTGTTATATCCGATTTATTACCGGATTCAAATAAAGGTTTTATATACGAATCTTTCCATAGTACGGGAAAATTACCACATATAATCGAAGCATTGAACAAAAAAGTTACCCCTAGTAAAATTTGATGCAGAAAATATTTGCAGAACATTTTAACCCTCTTAAGTGCCTTTCTAGTATTATTTTGTATGGAAGTTAAAAAAGGAAAAAAATTACCACTTAAAATAAGTGCTATAGGGCTAAATATTCTAAACAAAGAATCGCCACACAATTCTACTGAAGATTTAGAATATTTTTTGACTTCTACCAAACGCCTTTTCAAAAATTCAAAAACTTTAGGGGCCGATATTTCGGGAACCCGAGCTAACTTTTCAATACCCTTTGGCAGATTTGCTCTGCCAATAGTCTAGTTTCATATCGCGTTGCAAGTATTAAGTTTGGAGGCCATGTCCAGAATGTTGTTGCACTGTGTAATAACACTATTAAGGAAGATTTTTTTTTGATCTCAACTTCTAAATAAAAGACGAAAATTTTTGGCAGCAATGAATACCATTGGATGTAACAAACAACTGTGGTACAAGAACATAGCGTTTTGCAATTGGTCCAAATCAGCGCTGATAAAATTAAGAACAAAATGTTGAAATCGCTCGTCACAACACAAACAGGTTAATTCTTATCAGAGAAGAATGCTTTTGAGTCAAATGGTAGTTAAAAAGAAAGCTTAACTTTATTTAAAGGTCTAAAAGAAAATTATACGAAAAAGACTATTTCTTAGAAATTTCGTATTTCATCGGAAATTTTATAAGTATTTACTTTCTTAAATTTCATACTTATTATTGTTGTGAGGTTAATTTTGAAAAAATAATAACATTTATCTTCAGGGAAAATTACAAATTATTTTATTATCTATAAAAAAGACATTAGTTAAATCAATTAAGGCAAAGTAAATTCTAATTTAATCCTGTTGTATAAGAACATTTTTAAAAATTCCGTACATTGTGGAATATATTAAATTAATAATTTTTAATATTTTTAGTTAGTCTTGTGTTCATTAAATTTAATTTTCATTAAATTATTTTTACTGAAGGATGGAATTCTTCAACATGAAATTGTCTCTAATGTTTACATTTGTACTTCAAGTGGTACAAATAAAATGTCGACGAAAGTGGACAAAAACATAATAAACAAGAAAGAATACGAAAAAACAGAAGAAAGAAAGCCACACTGTTAGAAAAGCCGTCATAACGCTGATGTATTTTTACATCTTTACTATGACAAGTGCCTTCGTTTTTGACCCCATGACACTTTTCATCATGGAGATGTCAACCTTAACATCACTTGGCCAAAGTGTCATCAGGGTCAAAATGAAATTATGTCATCAATGGGATGACACATCGGCAGCACAGAAATGTCCTTAGTGCGATGACGAAGTAACATCGGAGAAAGGACACATTAGCATCATTTTAATGACAGTTTGTCATTAAGTCAAAGTCATTGGAATTGGCTTAAGTCAAAATGAGAGAATATTATTATTTACTTACCAGTTACATATGTTTGTTTCACGTTTGTTGAATTACGACCTTTGTTTACAGCAGAACTCTCAATAATAAGACAACAGCACCATGCCCCATATGGTTTTCGTAATCATTCTACTTTAAAAAATTGATGTATTTAAATAAATTATTTAAAAAAATTTAATATAGGAATTTTTTCTTCTTATAATACATTGTAGTCATGAAAATAATGTTTATAATACACAAAATGTGGCATCGAATTGATGTCACTATAGTCATAAAATAGATGACACGTAATAAACGACAAAATTGTACGAAGACGTAAGTCATTGGATTGATGTTACTTTTTGCATCATTGGTGCCATTTGTAGTAACATTGATGTCACAATTCTGATGTAAGGACATCATCAATATGATGATGAATTTTTCTATCAGTGCAGATATAAATAAAATTGACAATGATAATTACAGCAAATTTCGAACCACAAGTACCACTGATTAAAGATTGATGTTTGACCGCTGGCTAGCAGGAGCCGCAGTGGTGCAGAGGTTAGAACATCAAACAATTCGGATGAAAGAATGTGTTGATTCCTAAAACATGTAAATTCAACCAGTGTTCGATCCCCAGCTCAGCCAAGAATAAAAAAAAATTATCAATAAATTATAATAAATTTCATGTTGTAAAATTCCTTCCTTCAGTAAAAATATTTTAATGAAAATTAAGTTTGATCAACTCAATCCTTAAAAAAATCAAAAACAAAAAGTTCACAGTTCAACTAAAAATTCCACAATTGTTCTATTAAATTAATAATTTTTTTTTTATGGAAATTTACATTTTTTTATCGAAATATAGAAAATAATTCCTGTTTATGGATAATTATGTTAAATATTTTGTTTCTAAATTAAATTTTGTAAATTGTATTTCTATTTTACCTTCTTTGGTTGTGCTATTTCCCTCTTAGTTTGTTACTGTCTGGACCTTTTTTAGGATATTTTTCATTTCTTTTTTTCTCTTTGTTATTTTTTTATTGCGGCTGGGGAGCCATTAACCATTAACTATGAAATGTTGTTTTTTGATAATAGCTTAATTATTTTTTATTATTATTAGTTTATTAGTGTACAAATATGTATATAATTTGTTGGTAATTTCTCAGGATATATGAACATGTAATATTGTTATTTTGTCTCTAAGGCTTGATATTGCATAAATGAAATAACTAAAATAAATAAATGTTATTTAAAAAGAAATATTTCTAATTTTGCTAAATAAGCTCAACTTTTTATTTATTTATCAACTAAATTAAACTCAGTTAATTCCACAAATTAAATGGAAACATACTATTTTTATTGTAATTTCTTCACCACCATAAAACACTGATTTTCTTTTCCAGTCCACATTAAAAATTCATTTCACCGAAAATCTCTTGAACTACAAAGTCCTTAACATACCCAGCGCCTTTTGAAGACGTTTTATGTTTTGGCCATTCGATTATTGTGAACCGTGTACAAGTATTTATTGCATAAATGCGGACGTGACCAATAAAAAATATTAAGTAGAAAGTAAAAAAGCGCAATAATCACATATATATAAAAAAAAAGGTTAAAAAAAAAGAATTGAATTTAATGTGCACATTTTTCTTTTCTCAACCACCATCAAGAAGCAAAGTTCAAGAAGGGTAAATTTCCACTGACACGTCCAGACATTGTCTGGATTTTTAAATCTCTATGGCTTTGTTTTTGCTAGAACAAGGTAAAGTGAAAACGTTAATTTTGTGTTGAAGTTGTTTATTGTTATTGTTACTGTTGCTTTTAGTAAAACTGATGTTATTGTTGTTATGGTTTTTCTTTAACAAAGTGACCACTTTCGTGTTAAAAATTAAGTTCAAATATTTGCTAGCTCATGTTCTAATAGATACTCAAATACCAATGGCAAACAATATGAATCCATTATCACTACTGGCCATTGAGACATTGTTATGCTCCACATAAGAGGAAGTGCTTGTCTAATGAGAATTTCTTATTCTAAATTTTTAGAATGTTTTGTAATGACTGTGCGAATGTGTCCAGGCCACTTGGTTTATTTGTAACAAATACATTAGAGGTGGAACTTTGGGAAATAAAAATTTAGTTTTATTAGATAATTAGAACATGAAAAATTTAAATTTTTCTTTAATTTAGTGATAATAATATTTTTAAGCCAACTTTTACGTTCTTTAAAAAAAAAGTAGTCCCAGGTTATACACAGCAGGCTTTCATGCGAAAGTATTGATCTACTTTTAACATCAATTTTAACAATGTTTGTTTTCAAAATAATTTTCGTGGGAATACAAAATTTAATTTAAATGATTTTGTTATTCGTGCTTAATTGCCAATTTTTATTATTTGATAAAAACACTGAAACTTATTGTTGATGGGATAAGGTATTCCTAAGCTCATTTCACTGGATCCTTAGGCCAGATCATCAGGAAACTGCATCCATATAGATTTTAGAAAAACCAAATAAAACTGTTAAGCGTATAAGAATTAAAGCAAAAGTTCTACTTGTAACAATATTAAAGTGTAAACAAAATCATCAACAATAAACAGTGAGTTTATCTCTCCTTACATTCCCCACTACAATTGATTGGAATTCTTCCAACATTAATTTGTAGTTGTAAGTTGGTTAAGAAAAAACAAAATAAAAGACAAAAACAACTCGCTTTATTGTTTTCGCAAACAAAATATAAAGCTGGCTGCCAGTCCGTTTTTTTAAGGCCGTGCACAAGGAAAATCTAAAAAGTTCACTCTGCCGTGCCAGAAATTGGCTGCCTCATTTTTCCCAAAGGATGGTGAAATATCCCCAAGATGTATCCCTATATAACTCTGATAGGGTTGATGTGTCCATTGACTAATGTGAGTAAAAGCGTAACGGCCCAAACTTACAGTGCTCTTAAGACCGGGTTAATACCATGCGACGGCCAGCGCCCTTTTACTTTTCCGCCACAATGTCGAAACACTAAATCATTAGTCCTAACTTTGAATTTATTTGGATTTAAATTCAATTGGAAACCAACGCTGGATAGTGGGAACTTATTATTTGTTTTTTAAATAGTTTTACAAGTTAAATTTTAATTAACTATGACTTTAACTGTCACAAAAACATTTTACTAACTGGCAGTTATAGTAAAAGTAATTAATACCTGAAGTTAGTGAGATTAGCCGTTGGTCATATGTAATGTGATAGCAACATCTTCAGTAGTTTGAATCTTAAAGTAGGTGGGTGTCCTCCTAACGCACAAAAAAAGAGTTGCGTAAATAAATTAACACTGAACTCTGATGGCAAAAAAATAACTAAAAAGATGCAATATTAATACGGGATGACAAACTCATCTTCATTACTTTAAATATAAAATAATATAAAACATTTTCGGATAATATTCCACTGTCGGATAATAATACTGAGCAGTTACGATGATGATGCTAATGAATCTCAGTTTTGTTTATTAATAAAGCCATTAAATTGAAGTTGAGCTTTAGACAGGAGAGTGCGACCAACGATCGTTCCAGCGAGCAGCAATTAAGCGCTGCTGGACAACTTTATTCTGCCTGCATGATTTTCTTACATTTAATCATTTTTGTTTGCTATTAAATAGTGTACACTTCAATTTCTTAAGTCTTCTTAACAGCAATAAAAAAAAAATAAAAAATATCAAAATAATGAAGTCATAAACCATTATCAAACCAATTTGGTTGTATGATGATTCTGTTCAAAAATTATAAGAATGATCTTAAAATACACTGTCCAATGAAATTTGATTCCTACCGGGAATCTGTCTACAACTAAATATTAAACTTTGCTATAAAAATAGCAGTTTATAATTTTGTTTGTTCCCAGCATGTCTAGTTCTTAAGTCTTTGTGTCTGCTTGAACCTGAACGAGTCAATTTTACAGAATTATAAGAGGGGGTGAATATGCGAATGCTTTCCGTGTCTTTACAGCAATTGAGTGCACAGATTTCACCTGACAAATTTTATGGCTGCATAAATGCTGGTTACCATAAAATGACCGTATAATAATTTTATTATTATTATTACTATTATTATTGTAGTAGCTCGCCCTGGACACAATCATACACACACACACAAACATTCTCTAGCCCAGCTAGCATTTGGGTGATAATTTTTTGCAAAAATCTTTCTTCATGATTTCAGACTTATTTATCATTTAAGCAATTGAAAATGGATTCATTTACAGTAGATCCCGCTTAAATTCACCACCGCTAAAATGATTACCCCTTTTAAATGAGAAAGCAAAATTTTCACATAATTACATAAATTTGAACAAAATAAATCGCTTAAATGCCTAATCAAAAAATTTGCGTTTTTTTTTTATATATCGGGCAAGGTATTTTTAAAGTTAGTAAAAGTATTTCTGTACTTAAATGTGTGGCAACACAAATATTAAAAACGGCACAGAATGTACTAATAAAGTGGCCTCACAAGCGCAGCTGTTTGCAATGGTTTTGTTCGTGTGTGACGTTTGGCGTCATTTTTTTTTTTGTTTATTTACATTTTTTATAAAGGCATTTAGAGTTTTGCCGTTTCAATTCTAGCAACAAAATGCCTGTTGTTTTTTCTATTGTTTTATTGTTGTAGTACTGAGGTCACTTTGTTAATACATTTTGAAACGGCAGTTGAAGTAAAAAAGTAAGTGCCGGTTCACACACGTCAAGTCTGCTTTCACACGTTTCATCTTTTGATGCTCAACTCTTGTGTTTTTAGTAGGTAGGTAGGTAGGTAGAAAGGCTGGTGTGAAGTTTCCTCCACACCTTCACCCAGAGACCAATATGGTCCATTGCGATGCCTTAATTAGGATAGATAAGGTGAAAAGGAAAAGGTAGATGAAAAAGAGAATGACAGCCCGAGAATAAGAAAATAGATATAGAAATGAAGCAAAGACCAAACCAAAATTCACACTACACGCGGACAGCGCCCCGTCTCCTCTCGCGCAGCCAGGTCATCCCCATTACGAATCCTATAAGACCCTCGAGTCCACACCCCGAGACGTCCCCTAATTCGCCCAGGAATCTACTGCCCAGCCACCTCAGCCTGCTATTCTGGAGCCTGGGACAGTGGCACAGAATATGCTCAACCGTCTCCAGCTCCTCCGGGTCCTCACACAACCCGCACACATCCGATAAGTCGGATCCCATTTTTAGTAGAGTGAAGAAAGAACCCTACAAGAAGAATACCGGTCATTTTACTAGTTATATGACCGGTAGTGTTGACCTATATATTGGGTAAAGTTTCTATTAGTTTATTAAGAGCAAAATGAAAAACTAACCGAAACTCTTGTGTACATGTGATTTTGCCTCCCTTTCTAACTAATGAATTCCACTCGACTACGGAACATATATCTGTACTGCTTACTCTCCTGCTTTTTATAAGTCATTGATAACCAAAATAGTGGTTAATGCTAACTAGTTATTCATAACGTAAATATCGGCTATCACTAACTAGTTATTTATAACGTAAAAATTGGTTAGTACTAACCTGTATAAAAAAAACACTTTTTTTAATTTTCATTTTAAATTAAATTTTTTATTAAAAAAATATAATCGAATTGCATTAATAAATTACCGTCAGGAAATTAAATTTCAGAAAAGTAAATACCACCTACCATTATTTCTGTGGCTGCTCTTTTACGTTCCACTTCTTCCATGGGTCTGGAAATGTAGGTAAACATACGTGTGCCCAATCAATTAATCGTAGATCTTAAAAAGACATTTTATTTTGTTAACAATTTGTGTGCAAAAAATTAAATACATACTTGAAAAGCCATCAGGATTTTTAATAATTCTTTTTGTTCCTTAATTATGTGCACCAAATCTTAAACGATTATCCTGGCAAAAGCCACCACCCGAATGACCGCTACCTGTTGAACGAGCACTACTTCCAAAACGACCTTTTCGCACATGCCTCTGTTGTTTTCTGATAATCCAGAACCACGTCCTCTGAAGCCGCCATCAGTACGCCCTCTACCACTAGCATTCTAATTACATCTTTTTGGCGGTGTCACTTTTTTTATAGTAATTTTTTACTCACTACTTCAGTTAGGTTAGGTTAGGTTCAGAAGGGTTATGTGCCCAAGGGCACACTTCCACTCGGAGACCAGTACGGTCCATTGTGAATCCCTTCAACATGATGAAGAATAGATAAAGAAGATAGAAAAAGAGAAAGGTTAAGAAAAGAAGTATGAGGTTGATAGAGTATAGAATATAGGAAAGTTAGTAGGTGATGTGAAGAACAAATTCCCTCTCTACTGTCCCCTCAACAGAAACAACCGCACTATTTCCCTGACAAACCCCAGTAGATCAGCTAGACTACATCTAGCGATGCACCCCAGTTCGTCGTGAAACCTATTTCCTAGCCACTTCTGTCTGAGACTCTGCATCCTGGGACAATGTCAAAGTACATGCTCGATCGTCTCCAGCTCCTCCGAATCCTCGCACAATCTGCAGAAGTCCGGTATGGCGTGGTCCCATCTGCCCACAAAAGCCCTGATCGGACAGTGACCAGTCAGTAACCCTATAAGCGTTCCAAGACTACTCCTATCCAATCCCAGTAGAACCCTGGTTGCCCCCGCGTCCAATCCGGGCCATAATGCCCTAGACACCCTGCAATCCACTCTGTCCCCCCAGGATCGGTTAACGTCATCACGGAATTTCTCCCGTATCACACCATAGTAGTAACATAGGGGAGGCTTTACCCCCTGTCCCTTACCACTAAGTCCATACTCGAACCCCCTCTCGCAAGTTCGTCCGCCACCTCATTTCCCTCAACCATGCAGTGTCCAGGTACCCAACACAGCCTCACATTGAATGCCTCCATGAGTCCACCAAGAGCATTCTTACACCGAGCGACCAGGCACGATCGCACCGTATAATTCGTCAATGCCCTCAATCAATCACCTCAGATCCACCCACGATGTGTCCCAGTATCACCTCCGTCGCCTTCCAGATCGCTAGGATCTCAGCCTGGAAGACACTGCACTCATCGGGGAGTCTGAATGACCTCTTCATCTCGGTGTTCGCTATATATACACCAGCACCAGTGCCGGTTTCCATCTTGGATCCATCCGTAAATACTGCCCACCCCTCAAACAGTCCATTGGATCCACTCCAAACTTCCCTATCCGGGAACTCCACTGGTGGTGTTGCACCGAAGTCCAGGGTCATAGTCATATGATCCGAAATTCTCCCGAGAGAAATACCCTGATCAAGCAGACCCATCTCGTACAAGATTCTCGTGTGATCATCCCGCCTAGGTTTAACTAAGGAAGACTCGTAAAGTCTAATTAAGTTCCTAGCGGCCACACACTACTTTAGTTACAAATTATAAATTTAATTTAATTGATTTTTTTTCTTTAATACCAATCGCAAATATTAAATTTAAGAAATTCACAAATTTTTACACGCGTATGTCAAAAATATATTAAAATATTGGCATTATTTTGAAAATGTTAGTTGTACCATTCTAACATATATGTTAGAGTGGAACAACTAATGTAAAATTGTTGCAAGTGAGTAAAGGCACAACCAGAACATGAATGAGGTCGCTTAAGTCAACTTAAGTAGCTGTGCGAATACATATAAAACATATATGGCAAGCTACAATGTACTTAATGATGCTTTTCGTCAAGTTTCGTCAAATGTCATATGCTTAAGCAAAGTGCCAAACTGAACGCACATTCCGTACGAAAACAGCTGTGTATGTATAACAATAAGAAATAAAATAAATTGAAATGGACTTTTACATATTTTAATTTATTTTCCATTTTTTTTAAGACACTCACAAATTATCTATTTTTAAATTCTTTACAAATTAAATAGCATAAAATACACACATACACACACGGTTGGACTTTTTGGTACTTTTTAGTTTGAAGAACTCGCAAAAAACAAAATATTGGTTAAATAGATATTAAGTACATTATGTCCACCTAAAATTCTTTTTTTATTTGCTTATGCATTTGACAGACTTTTCGTTAATTTTTGACAGTTGCTTAAGCTAATACATGCATGTTCTGGTTGGGCCTTTAGTAATTTTTTTAGTTTTGTTTATGCATTTCTTGTAGGGAAGTAAGGGGGTTGGTACAGAGATGCCTGTACTCGATCAGTACGCTTTGTGCTTTCATTCGTTGGTATATGCACAACGATGACTGCATGCACATTTTTTTTCTTTTTCTCTTTGATTCGCTGTAAATTAAATTGTTTTTGTTTTGGTAATACATGCAAGCTTTTTCACATATCCACACACACTTTTTCAAATGCTTTGTTTTTGCATCGTTTTGACAACTAATATGTATGTTTATACCAGTGTTCGAAAATAAACACTAAATATCGCTCCTTAGTGTTCGGTTCGGTACATATGTGGAAAACACAAAAACTAATAGTGTTTGTGTAGAAAATCATTAAAAAAATAACGTTTGCCTGTTAGTCATTTTTCGAACACAAAAATAATACTTTTTTTTTTTATCAAAACTTAACAAAAGATGAGAAGATTTTATTCCGTTCGTTTTTTTTTTAATCCACAAACTTCATTGTGTTCAGTTCGGCTTGTTTATGTTCGTCCCTTTTGGCTGGATAAAAAATTAATAATTTTTTACAAAAATAAAACACACATACGAAAAAAAACAAAAAGCCAGCAAAATAATTTTACACAAACAAAACATATACACAATACACACAAACGCCGCTGTTCGTGCTGCGGTCGTTGTTAAAATTGTTTGTTTGTTCATTTCTTTATCAATGTAAAAAAAGAAACATTATAGAACATTAAAATATAATGTTTGTCTACACACCAAGACGAAAAACATGTTTAAATGTGGTCACCCTCAACTAAACTATTTTTAAAGAAAATTTTAAACATATTATGTTCAATATAACCATATAATTGCCAGCGATAACCATATTATGGCTGAATAAGGCCTCCATCAAGAAGCCCCAAACATATTATTGTTGACTTCAACCATGTATGATCAATAATAACTAAAATGTTTAAAAACTTACAACAGCATGGTTGTTTTTCAACCACAATATGTTGCTCTTGAAAAATAGAAAAATGCTATTGTAAATTAAAAAACAAATTATTATCATATTTAATTAACCACAACAATTGTATGGTTATATTAACCATAATATGTTTAAAATTTTCTTTAAGAATAGTTTGGTTGGAGGTGGCCATATTTAAACATGTTTTTTCTCTACGTGCAATATCACTATAATTGTTATGTTTTTTTTAACGAAGAACTATAAACACTTTATAATGTTCGGTGTTCGCCGAACGCCAAATAATGTACTGTTTATTTTCGAACATTGGTTCAAACTGTTTTGCCAGTACTGGCAAATATAAAACGTCCGGTTATATTCAATCAAAAATTACCGACTTTTTTAAACGCTGTTAATAAAAAACATTTATCAAGGATTAATAAATTGTCGAGCTTGAGGCCTTTTTTAAAAATTTTAATGTTTATTCGAAACAATATTTCGGCACTTCTTTGATTGTCTTCTTTAGGGTTTTATTTTTCTTTTCTTATTTTATAAATTTACAAATTGTATGTATTTATGTAAGAATGTTTATTGAATTAGTTTAAGTTTTAATGTTATATTTAATTTCGTATGAGAACTATGTAGGTGTAATAAATTTTATTTTCCCTTATAACTAAAAAAGTAATTTTTTATGATTATTGAGTTTTGTAAGCGAGGTTTTTATAAATGCGTTGATTGCGCATTTATCCGGGTTATCGTACTTAAGCACTTCAATAATGATTACTAATGCCTGTTCATAAAATTTTTTTAAATTTTAAAAGGTTTACAGAACAAATTTTCTATTAAAATTTTTTATAATAAACGTTTGCTAATACGTTTAACGTTTATGAATACAGTGGTAAAAGTTTTGAACTTAAAACTGATTTTTCACTAGAGCGATTGAAAAAGTATTCACTAGAAGCATGTGAAAAGTAAAATGTTGTGTTAATACCTTCTAGTTGATCAAGTGCGATATGATTCATGCATATGCTCAGCAAGGAATCAGAAAATTATATCACATTCTTTGAGGTGAAATATCGGTAGGCTAACCCATTTCCTTACAATGACAGTATCGTTTATGATCGCAAAATTAGCTCATATGCAGTGATTTTTCTCCTGAAGCTGATTCCTTAAAGATTCGATTATGATACAAAATGCTAGCTGGGAGTATACATCGTTATTGTTACTAGCTTTAATGTTTCAATGCGTTTCTATTCAACATCATAGACAAACTTATATACATACATACATACTTTCAAATTTAAGCAACTTTTGTTGTTGTAAGACCACCAGCAGTAACAACAACAACATCGTCTTCGTCACCATAAAAATTATAACGACCACTGCAGTGGCTTTTCCTACTATTATAAATATTTTGTTCGCGTGTGTGTGTCCGTGCGTGCTTGTGTTACAAATACATTAACAATAAGTTTTCGTTTCCTTTCTGTCCTGTGTTTATGGTTTAATAGAAAATTATTATAATTGAAATTGGTAACAAATATTGTTATTGTTGTTGTTGTTGTTGTTTATTTATTCTTGAATGTATATTTTTAAGAATGAATTTGTATGGCAGTTTATTTTTACGAGTGTGTGTGTTTATTTGTTGTATTTATCATAAAATTAAATAGTTCTTGTAACAAATGAATTGGAAAAATATCGAACAAAAAGAAATGACTTTTTAAATTCATATTCACGGTCAATTAAAGTTGTTTTAAAATAATAGAGATCTTGGAATATTTTTAAATAGTATTTTATTTGACATTTATGACAGGTTTATTTAGCAAAATATAAATGGATTATACATAAATAAATGGTAGATTTTTTAAAAAAATAAAAACTAATGTTAACAGACTTGTTAAAATGATCACACACAAAATATCTTTTCTAGTTTTTAGCGTTATTTAATTTCGTTTTTTTCGTCATATTTTGGAATAAAAAAATAATTTTTTTTAATAGTGATAACAAATAAATTTAGTTCAGTTCTTTCACATTTTTGAAAGAAAACCAAAAATTAACTTTAATGGGTCATACAAATTTAACGCTTAAAAAGAAGCAACTTGGGTTAGTAAAAATTAATTTTATTCTAATTTCTTCGACCTTTTTTAAATATTATTCTTCGTTATTAATAACTGAGCTTAAGGTCACTTTTATTTCAAATAGTTCTTTTCAGGATATTATATTTATAAAATTCAATTAAAATATAATATCCTGAAGAAGATTTCCAAAGGAAATCGAAATATCGATATATCAAATAAAAGAGCTATTTGAAATAAATGTGACCTTAAGCTCAGTTATTAATAAAGAAGAATAATGTTAGTAAAAATAAAAAAATTAATCAAAATACTCGTTTTTATTAGAGAATACCATTATTTCCAAACATATTGTGGTTAAAAATAACTATAATATGTTTGAAATGATAATATTTTAAAACACTTTATTTAAGCAACAACATTGTGGTTGTTTCGTTCTCTATAAAAGTTAAATGCTTTACGATTACATACTTGCTTGGTTTGCTTAAAATTCTCAATATATTTGATTCAAATACATTAATTTACGTAGTTGCATCAACCAGGCAGGGAGAATGTTTATGAAGATCGTTACAGGTTGGAAAATTAATTTATTGGGAAACTGCTTACAAAAGTGGAGCATAACAGGAATAATATACAAACAAACAAAATAATAACTTGACATTAAATAAGCAAATTGAAAAATGGCTGAAATAAATAACCGTAATATGGTTGATATTGGCCATATTATTATTAATTCCGACTATAATATGGTTACTTTTGCCAAAATTATTATTAATTTTTAACATATTATGGTTTATTTTTGATCATTATTTTGTTAAATATTAACTAAAATATGGTTAATTTTGAACATATAATGGTTAATTTTTATCATTATTATGCTTAATATTGACAAAAAATATGGTTAGTTTTGAACATGTTATGGTTAATATTGATCATTATTAGCATTTTGGTCAATAATATGGTTAATTTTAACCATTTTTAATATACATATATAATTAAACATAGTATGGTTACCTGCAAATATAAACATTTTTGAATTCAAACCACAGTATGATGCTCTTAGAATATGATTACCTCCAACCATATTTTTTTTTCTGTGTGAAGCTAAACCCTTATGATGCTGTTCTGGGTTTACATAGACATTGGCTGTTTAAGCAAAATAAAAAATAAAGGAAAGACACCTAATACAACGATTAATTCAAAACGGCAAAATATTGCCATTGCACTATAGGTCAAATGAGCTATTTCACTGGCCAAAAGTCATAAAACTCAAAATATTAGGTTATGTTAACAGGAATGTGTTCAGAATGCTTTGTGAGGAAAAAAGTGAAAAAATTCAACAAAATTTTTAACCTTTTTGGCGCCGCTGTGGCATTTACGTCCATTAACCGTACGGAGGCAAAGCCGCATAAATACGGAATACCTGCAACACTCTGATCGACACCAAAATTTTACCAGCGGCATAGATTTCTGCGCTGTGTCGAAGAAAAAAAATTTTTTTTGGCGCTCGGTCCAACTTCTTGAGATATGGGCCATTAAAGCTTGATTATATAATCGGTCATATCTCATCTATTTATGCTCTGATCTGGTTCTGGTTAGTATCATTATAAAGATAATGTAAAGTCTATAAATCTGTATTAAAATATATTAATTTTTATTAACCCATTGGGGGAAAATTAAAAAAATAAGATTTTATTACTTCACTTTTTTGGTAAAAATCCGTTTTTCTCAAAAAACAGCCCTACTAACTTATTTTCTTTCTAGACTCAGATAGGCAACATTACAAAAAAAAATTACAGTTTAGGGCCCTAATGCATTACAGGTCCTTTCACCCTTTGGGGACCAAAACTAGTTTATTCATATATATAATAACGTATGTATTATGGGGTTTTTTTTTTTTTTTTTATTAATACAGTAAATTATTGAATATCATTACGCATGTAGTATTTAAATAATGTCTAATTCATTTTCTAAGTCTAAGTCATTTAGAATATTTACATACGGAACAAAGTTTTTTTATTTTAGATGGCCGTGTTGGACTTTTTATGGTCTCTCTTAGAACTGTTGCTAGGGTTACATGCCCTTGTTTCCGAGCTGATGTTGCTGCTGCACTTACCAATAAGTCCGTCATACCACACAATGTTTTTGAAAGACCTGCTGCTTTTCTTCTCTTTCCACGATTAGATTGTTCACTAAATGGAAGGCGTGGACGTTTGATTTTCGCAGCACCTGTTTCCATTGTGTTTGGCTTTTTTCATATGTTAATGTGCCTTTAAACCATTCGACATTCTTACTACGAAAATCTGATAGCTTTCTCCGGCATTTATCCCACTTTAAAGATAAGTATTTACAAGAGTTTCTTACTTTTTCCTTTAAATCAGTGGGAATGTTATCGACTCCAATTTGGCTAGCAATACATCCATACACAGCATCTTGCTTTTTTTCTTTGGTGCGTGGTTTAACCCAGACTTCGAATAAATCAATATTCGGCAAAATGTGTTTACCTGAAAAAAGTGGTAGGATTAGAAAACCGCAAAGCCACATTATATTTTCCAGATTCAGCACGAATTAACAAACAAATTTCAATTTTCCTTTCAATTGCCCAACGTTGCCTACTCTTTAAAAGCTTACATAACCTCAAAATTTAACATTTTCGGCGACCGATCTAAGGCAGCATGCAATATGTTACGATTTATACACAAAAATAACGATACAGATAGATTTTTTGATAAAAAATATCGAATACTTACTTATTAGTTTATTATTATATTAACACTTTGGTTTTATTTTATCTTTAAATGTTTAAAAGTAAACACACCATATGAACATGTTTTCAATGCCACTTCAATAATTCACATTTGACAGCTTGTCATGTAGCTGTATAATCGTTGTTGCAAAAACCAAATGCATTTTTATTTGCTTTGATGTGTTTCTTATAAGGTTGTAACACAAAAGAAGTGATAACACAATGTGCGAAATTTGACTTTTGGCCAGTGAAATCGATCGTTTGACCTATAGTGCATTGGCCGTTTTATACACAGAAATATAAAATAAGAGTAATTAATAAAATCTTATTCTTAAAGTTTATGTTTTGTTCTGCCAATGCCGTACACGGTTTCTGTTCACACATTTTTGTAAGCGTTAAGGGCTCTTCTAACAGGATGAGTCTGAAATCTGCAAACGTTATTGCCATTTAGGCTCAATTTAATCGTAAGTAAAAAACGTCCGAAAGATTGTTAAAACCTGACATATCGACCCCTTTGCGCGAAATTATCGTATGTTACAAAAACAAAATTTTACAGGACAGCCATTTTTCTACTTTTCTCTGCGTTCGCTTGCATATAAAAATGAAAATATACATTCAATTTTTTGAGCAACGAAGTGTAATTCGCCTACAATATTTTGTCAGGTGACGTCTCTTTGAATGTAGAACAAGATTGCATCAAAAACTCAATTTCAAAAAATTGGCATATACGATAATTTCGCGCAAAGGGGTCGATATTTTGTTAGATGGCGTGAATGGCATGTCGATAAATAGAAATTCAGGTACCCAAATGGTCAACATCATGAATAGGCATAAATATTATAGCATCGGATTTTTCAACAAGAACTCAAAGTTCGTGATGTTATTAACGAAATCGACCCTCCATTTTGCCAAAAAGTGATTGAAACCTTTGATGAAAGAATCGACATCTGTCAGTGTGCTCGTGGTGGAAATTTGCCAGATATCATTTTTCATTCATAATTTCCGAAAATTTGAATTACTCCATTCAAATTATTTTGCTTTAGAAAACAAAGTTTTGTTGATTTCTTCGATCTTGTTTGTTAAATTATGAATCGATCAGATTTCTTTTGACAGCATTGAATACGTGAAATAATCCGAAAATTTAACTAAAACTAAGATTGAATCAATCTCAAAATTCGTTTGCACAGAAAAAATTATTGCCGAATTATTTTGAAACAAAAGCTTGTTTGAATTTTATTTTAATTTATTGTTTATTATATCGACCCCTAACCGCGAAAATAGTGCAAGCGCCAAAAATCAAATTTTACAGGAGAGAGCTTTTTTATTTTATTTCATATAAATTTTGTATGAAATTTGTCGCTTACAATAAAATTGTTCTTGCTATAAAATCTTAACGGTACCTTATGTGACCATGACATTTTAGGAGATGATGCAAGTGTTGCCAATAAAGTAATTTATTAAAAATAACGAAAACAGAAACTTATGTCGCTTACGTTATTTACGCGGTTAGGGCTCGATATGTTTGTATGAGTAAATGTTAACTATGTAAAATGAAAAATGAAATAAATAAATCAGTTGTATTTGAATTAGCGAAGATAAAGTGGATTTTAATAAAGTTCTTACTTTTACACTTTAAAAAAGCACCCAATATTGTTGTTGTTTTTTTTTTTCAATTTATATTTTTTCAACGTGACCAGTCGTTTTCAATTCAAATGAAAGAAATTACATTAAATCTATCTCAATGATTTTACAAGATACTAAATATACTAAATGCTTTAAATTCCACTCTCATTTTAGTTTGCCACAATCCTTTTCGTTCACAAATTTTAGCTTTATTTTCATAAATTTTTTTAAAATCTTTAATTGCAATCCAAATATGCATATTTTAACTTGTAATAATCATAACAAATTTGTATGCATATTACGTATGCATGTGTGTTTGTTTGTGTGTTATAAATATGTATGTCTAAATATTTTGACAAAAACTAGTATGTACTTTAATCCTGTCTTTTAATAAAATTTTAAGTGAACAATTTTACAACAAAATTCATTTAATCGCTACGAACGTCAACAGAGACAACAGCAATAAAAAATGATTACAGATAAGAGCAGTAAGTGATTTAAATTTTTTATTTAAATTTTTATTTAAATTTTTTATTTTTTGATGCCTCTATTTCCGATAATTTGGACTGGTTTCTTCAGTAGCAAAAGTTTTTGATGAATTTTTGCTTCACGAGCCTCCCCCCCCAAAGTAATTTAATAACACTATCTTTTTGTTCTAGTAGGAAAAATATTGGACATTTAACATTATAAAAAAATTAGTTTTGGTCCAAAAGAATAACTAATCTTTTAAGACCAAGACCAATGGAGCATATTCCAACCAAAAAAATAATCTTACGATAGTAAGAAAAAGCAGCTTCCGTTAAACATCAGCAAAATACAAGGAGTTGCGACAGCATGCCGAACTTTCTGAGTAACGTACAAAAATCAGCCTCCAACACTGCATTTTAAGATTGCTATGCCAGCATAACCACATCGATTACGTGGGCCCCAAAGGTTCCTTACTCCCTGGTCAGCTGTGATCTTGAAAGCGGCAACTTCAAGATAATGGCTGATTAAAGTGCTACGCCAAGAGGCATGTTTACCTCAAGACGCTAGGAAACAGCTCTCAGGGGCCATATCAAAATCCATGAAATATGAATTGACGGAAACAAGTAAAGGCCACACAGTTCAACATCTGGGCTACAAAAAGAGTGAGCTATTTTAAAGTATTTTCAAACACTTGCAGAAACTAAAGTTGATTAAATACCTGATGGTATATTCTGACTTTGACCAAAATAACTATTAGTCACATGCAATAGTTTGATCAGGTTCCATTTGCTCATAAAAAATGATGTACCTAAATTAACAAATTTCCCAAGTTAAGCTTTGTGTCAGCACACAGCACGACTTTACATACATACATATTTGTCTTGACAAGACCCTCTTTTAATTTTAATGTAAAGCTCATTTCTAGTAAACGTAATTGCCACTTTAGAGTTTCTAAGTTATTACGAGTGTTGTAAAATAAGTTTGTTTTATTACTTTTATATTTTTGAAGACTAAAAAGTCATAAACTTGAAGATTAAGGCTCATTACAGAGTTTTGATTTCTAATTCGCCATTTAAACAAGTCCCTGCTGTTTTACAACTCTCAACTGCTCTAAACACTCGTATTTATATACCTAAATATCTCATCATCATCACCAAGTATCATTATCGTCAAGCAACAACAAGTTCATATTTATGTAAAATTTTTTTTTTGTCTAGATGAAACAGTTTGTGTATAAATATTTTTATAACGATAACACATTTTCAACTTTATTAAAAAGTTAACGTCAAAAAATTTTTTCATGCATACAAATACTGCGCACACACACCCACAGCAACAAACACTACCAAGCAGATTAGCACCCTGCAAATAATAGGACTAGTCCAAACACGCATGTAAAATGTAGCCCACAAGCGACTAGGACTAGTCAAAAAGTAACCCCAACTTATGGAAAAACATGGTCCATTTAACATTACGATGTCCTATGGTAGGTCCATATAACCCTGCTTGGGATTACAAAGGAGTAGTCTTAAAACTACTCCATGGTATACTTAAGAGGATTAGTTTTAAAGTCGCTTAAAAGAGAAAACATGTCGATAAAAAAAGAAGACATGATAGTCCATTCGATCAATATGGATCAGGTAGTCCAATATAATTTGCAGGGCAACTATAAAACTCATACAGTACACTATATCCCAGCGGGAAACCTCAGAAGACCATCATTCTTCAGGCCTTTTTAAAGGCCTGCTAAAATTTTTTTTGATTAAATTACTATTCTTATGTAACTGCTAAAGAATGCCTCATAGAAGGCCTAGGCTCTTTGGTACAAAAAAACGCTTCTATGAGAAGCGAGAAGAGAAGGAGTTAAGGCCATGTCAGATCAGTTTACAGAAACAAAGTTACATACATATGAAAATACCAAATGAAAAAAATAATGTAAATCATTTTAGTTGAAGTTGAAAAAAGAAAGAGTAACATTTTTTGTTTTGTTTTTTCGCCAAAGCAAAAGCGAAAGAATTCAGATACCGTTATAAAAACAAAGTAACATAGTAGGAACATATTAAAATACCAAATAAAAACAATTTTGTCAATCTGTTTAGTTGAGTGTTGTTCATTAAAAAATATAGGTACTTCTGCTAAAAAGTGAAAAGTTCAAAAAAGTGAATTTTATATTTTTAAGTTTCAAAGTGTTTTGTTTGTAGGTATGTATATTTTTTATTTAATTCTATATTTTTATGTTACCAAGCCTGAAGTGTTTTTTTTTACCATTTTTTATTTAATTTTAGATTTTTTGTGTATGGTAATTATAGTAATTTTGTAAATAAATATACAAAATTATAAAACACTAAACTTTTATTCATTTTTGAAAATTATGGGATTAATCTGCAGGCCTGCAGCTGAAGGCCTTCAATATGATCTTTATTCTAAGGCCTTTTGACAGTCGTTCTCTGGAAAGCCTTCTAAGAGCCTTTTATTTGAATGCCTCTAAGAAGCTCTGGCGAAAGAAAGAAAAGCTGAAGGCCTTCCCCGCAATGACAACGTGTGTAAAAAAGATATGAGTATGGAATGGAGCGAGCAGGCCTTCTACATCCAAAAGATGGGATACTACCGCAATCATACAAACAAAATATTTCATAGCATACATTTAGGAGTACAACACAATTTATTTATAAATATTACGAACGAATGCAGGAAAATGCCGGGAAATTTATAAAAGAGTGGGTTTAAGTGGATAAAATGTATGAAAATTTTATGCACCACTTTACAAATATTTAAAGTCTAAAAGATGAAGGGAAAAGTCGTCTTCTTTTTTCAGGTTTTTTTTTTAAACTTCTAATACAGATTTATACATTTAATATCTGCTATTTTTACTACTTTTTTCTGTTTTTTTTTATATTAATATAATTTTTATTTTTAACATTAAAAAAGAATGTTTAATATTCAAGGTAGTGAGTGTAGCAAATAAGAAAGTTTATTTTGTATCACAAAAGCCAGCAGTCTCATCAAAAAGAAACAAAAAAAAAAAAATAAATATTGTTATACAAAATGTAGACTTATGATGTTGTTTGAGTACAAAATTGGATCAAATAAGTTTTCCTTTTATCTATTTTTGGTGTTGTTGTTGGTTGCTACGTTTTACAAATGAAAGTGTTAAAAAAATTTTTGGTTTACAACAAAGAGAAATAAATTTGCAATTTTTCTCAAATGCAGCCTGAGTTTTTTTTATTTTATTTTAGCTTTTGGTTAAATTTAGAATTTTTCTGTTCTATCTGCTCGTAAGTATGAGTACATAAAGGCCAGAGGCGTGACCTTGTGTGTTGGGCTTAAAAATAAGAATGTGTTTGGTAATGAGAATGCTTTTAACCCTTATGAGCGCACCTAGGTTCCCGTGAATCTTTGGCGTTTTTATCCAAAATTTTTTTTATTGAAATTGATAATCTGCATATCGGAAATTTTCTTAAGAACCACTAGCATTCAAAATGCTTCCAAGACTATTAGACCCAAAATGTCTAAAAAATACGGGAAATCGGCTAAAAGTAAACACAAGGATTAACGTAAATTAAATATTTAAGTATTTAAAAAAAAAAATCATAGATAAATTAAATGTCGTAATTGTTTATCTCATAGGATTCACTCCTGCCTATTAGTTTTAAATATTTAGAAGGTAAACCATAATCATGACAACATTTACCCAAATTTTGAGTCCAAATCTACAGTAAAAAAATTAAGAAGAAACGTAAAAAAACAAATAAGAAAGTTTAGTCGGTATGGTATATTAAGTAACGAAAATGTTAAGCCGAACTCACTTCGACATCGGCTTTGAAATTCATCCTAGTTTTTGTTGGTATTTTTATTATGTTTAGCATCTTCAACATATATCGGCGTTTATAATTCTCTTCCCCCTGTAATATTTGTACAACATTTAAGTTTGGAGAGTGATGAGTATTCGCACAGTGGGCCATAAGTGCTGTTTTTTGTGTGGGGATATTTACAAAAAAGTGGCACCAAAAAGGGGATTTAAGAAAAAAGGGGCACTTCTTTTAAAATCAGAATAAGAGCAGCAAACAATGCTTTTCCACGTAGCTTCAAGATTTAGCGCAAAAGTATCCACCAAGTATTCAAACAACTTGGTGATATTATAAAAGCTAGAAGAGTGGCACTTTAGTAGCACCAACGGCGGTAACGCTGTTTGTGTGCCATATTCTATTTTTCTGCATCAAAAAGTTTAGATTTTTCCAATCTTTCTGAAATTTGAGGAACATAAGTTAAAGCTTTATAAATGTTGGGGCTTTCGTTGGTTCTAATGTTTTTGGGAATAGGTTTTTGAAAATCCCGTATCAGTTTTTTTTGCAAGTTTTGCCGGAAAATTGTTATTGTGTAATATTTGTTTTATCTTTCCTCTCTTATCGAACTCCTTATCGCTTATATTAAGAAATCTTTTTATTAGCTGTATTTCAAAATTGATTATCCGTCCAGGCGCCGTTGGTTTTTGGAACCAAGCTATTTTTTTATAAATTTGTATAAGAAAATGTTTTTTTTTTTATTTTTATTAATATTATTGGTATATATAACCAACACATTACAACATTTTTCAGGTGATTGAGAATTTTGAGAATTGCTTATGAAAGTAGACCCAAAAAGAAGAACTTCTGCATCATTAGTTTGGTCATGGTACCTCAATAAATAATTTAAAAATTAATTTGAAGTTAGTAAGCATCGTAAAGAGGAATTTGTCACGTTTTAGGCTCTTTTGTTTGTCATAACTCGAGAACCAATAGTCCGAATAAGCTGAAATTTAGAATTACAATTCCTTTAATCTGTTCATACAACGTTTCGCTACATAAGTAACAGTTTCGCAGTTATAAATAAATGTATGAAGAAAAAAAACATTTTTTGCCAAAAAAATTAAAATTTTTTATTTTTAATTCATAAAAAATCCAAAACGGTAAAAAAAGTGTCAAGTCCTATTACTTTCACGTAAAGTCGCATAACCTATGAACAAAATGACACATAAATCATGAAAATCGATAACCCGATTCGCTTTTATTCACAATTAATTAAAGGAATGAATTTCAAAAATTTGCTCGAGATATCCACAAAATTCTTTGGAAAAACATTGATGACTTTTATATTTATTCTATATTTTGCATGAAAATAAACATTGCGATTCATATTAGAGCTATTCTTACACAGAAAATATGCATTTTGTATATGTTATCTATGCATGGAAACAAAATTTAGAACATTTTCAATTATTGTCACTATCCATCCTCGTTGAAGTTGACGCTTGTGGTTCTGATGACCTTATTTTCTTCGTAGGTTGTTCATATTCATGTTCTGAGTCTGCATCATCATCCGAGATAGACGTTATATTCAAGGACATGTTTTGTTCAGTGTGTCCACAAATTTCAAACTGCATGATTTAAGAACTCCACCAACAAACCTTCGCAAGCAATGCATCCAATTTGTTGCCTTTGAATCGCTTTTCCATTGGCATGGTCACCTGGTGGAACCTCTTTCCTTGTTCGTCCGATTCCTGAGGTAACTGTGCCAAAAAGGTTTCAAGGTGGAAATTCAAGAAATGTAGTTATAACGTCATGAATGCATTGATTTTTTCAAAATAATACAGCAAGTTGTCCACTCGTGTCTGTATGTCATCTCGCTGTACACGGATCTTTCCTAAAACGCCTTCGATGACTTGTTTCAATGCGTCCCATGCAAATAGGTGGTTATAATGGTTCGAAAGCATATTTGTGTAAGATTCGCTTTTCATTAATTTTCGTATAACTCGTCCATTGAGAATACCTGTTTGAAATATAAAAAAACATTTACGAAAAAATTATTGGTAATGCGAATATATCGAAGTGAACAAATTTAGAAATGACAATATTTAAATACTGACGACGATACGTACGTTTTCTCATTTTAGCTTCACTGAGTTTTGAAAAGATGGATTTCAAACTGTCATAGTCGCCATCAATATCTTTGATTACCACTTCGATGAATTTCCCAGCTATTCCTAATTTCATGTGGATCGATGGCAACGAAATATCATCTAGATCCTTTATCAAAGGTTTATTTAATTGTTTCTCGAGCTCGGGAGCTCTTGCTTTCAAATCTTTACATTGATATTGATTTCCTGTATACCGTGAATCCCAATTACAAAGGAAGCAGAAGTATTTTGTAAAACCGCCCTTTAAACAATGCCTTGTATTATGTTGACAACCTTTAGATCGCAACAAATCTTCCATTTGTGCACATTGCAGTTGATTTTCTCCAAAATTTCGCCCAATGTTTCATACGTTTCCTTCATAGTTGTGCTGAATTCCAATTGAATGGACGGTTTTTTGTAATAGCACAGCCTTCAAACTAGAAACGGAATCATCGATGAATAAACGCCAGTCGCCAGCGATATAATCCATTCCCTTTTTTTTCACTAAGCCTGGGATGTCATGGGAGTAGGTGAACGTATTTGCTTCGTCGACGGAATAAAATTTCTGAAAATCAGTTGGCGTTGTCGGTATGACGTTGCGCTGACATTTTGCTGTGTCAGTTTTCTGCTTTTCAAAAATGATGTCAATATTTCGGAGTTTTGTTGTGATAGTCCCATCTTAGCCACAATGTAATCCATTTTGATTTGTGTTTGCGGTTGTGGTCCATTATTTTCAATATCGGGTGTCCAATCAGCATCATTCAAATTGGTCGGATTGGTGAAAACGGTTTCGGCTTGCAGGGACACAGTATCCAGACAGTATCGGAGGTTTAAGTGTATCGGTATCAGCAGCGCGTTCAACTGGAAGTGTGGCATTAAAAGCACAATGTATTTGTTTTCAATTGTTTTCTGTTTAATCCAGGACGAGAATTTATGCATGCGTAGCACCTGGATTCATCATGTCCAGTTAGGTCTTCCACCCAATTTACTGGCTTCATAAAAGAAAACTGTCCACCGTTTCCAAGTATCCACATTATAAGGGTATTATAACAATTTTTGCACACTGTGTTCGGCGCAAAATTTGCACCACTTAAATCTGCTTCATCAAAATAATGACAAAACGCTGTTTTGAACTCCTCAGTAATCAATTTTTTTCGATCCAGTTGGTCTCTTTTTGGGACGTTGATAACCACAAACGTAATAAAAATTATCCAATTGTGGGCACTTGTTATTTTCCATATTTGGAAAATATATAAAATGTTTTGTTGTTATTCACTTTTAAAAACCGGAGAAAAATTCACTTGTAGTTCTCGCGTTCGTCGACTCTTGTTATATGACAAAAATCGATCAAAGATCACCTATAAATACTACAAGTATTTCAATACTTTATTGGCAGGTACTTATGAAATATGTTTTCGAAACTTTCCAAAACATGAGCACTCATAAATGTGGGTGCAATTTCGGTTAACAAATAATGCAGGTAACTAACGGAAAACCCCAAATATTTAAAAAAGGGCACTTTCCTTTTTTTCCTTTTAATTGTCCACTCACATTTATTAACGCTTATTACGTTGGTACCGCAGTCAGAAAAATTAAATAACCTTCTGTTTATTACTTTTTTTTTAATTCTGAGAATCATAAAAAAGTCATCAATGTTTTTTTCAAAGAATTTTGTGGATATCTCGAGCAAATTTATGAAATTCATTCCTTTAATTAATTGTGAATAAAAGCGAAACGCGTTTATCGATTTATATGATTTATGTCTCATTTTGTTCATAGGTTATTTTATTTTATTGTATTTGTGAAAATTTGTATACATTTGTAAAAATTTGATTCCCTGAGGTCGAAGGGTTTGGACACAGTGGCCATATCCCTCACACAGCACTTTCATGAGAATTTCACTCTGTCGTATTTTTTGAAAAATCATACATTTTAATATAAAAAGACTAATAAAATATCTTATTATTGTTAAATATTAAATAAAAATGATTTATTTTTAATAAAAATTGCAACATTTCACGTAAATAGTCGTATTTTCTTTATAATATGCATGCGATATTTTTTTAAAATATTTTTTATCGCATGCGATATTTTTTAAAAACGAATTTAACTTTTCATATTTATCTTCACACACGTCCTAAAACGTGACAAATTCCTCTATACGATACTTACTAACTTCAAATTAATTTTTAAATTATTTATTGAGGTACCATGACCAAACTAATGATGCAGAAGTTCTTCTTTTTGGGACTACTTTATAAGCAATTATCAGAATTGAATCGGTTCAAAACGCAACAATTTCACATACATTCTACTGGCTTTAATTAAGTTTTTTTTTTGTTCATTTATCCAAATATTGTAAAAGTGGAATTGTTCCGTTGTGTTATAGAGCTCCTCATATATTCTAGATACTTATTTACATATTGTTCAATAAATAAATTTTTTTGATAAAGTCGAACATTTTTTAAGAGTCAAAATTTGTTTTCTTTTTGTGGATTATTATTGGCATTGATTAAGTTTGTGGTTTATCGACTGATGTAAGTTACATCTGCGGCAGATAGGGCTAACTTCATTTTTCAGCAGGTGCTGGTGAATAATTTTGGTAGGAACCACGTTTAATCTAGTAAACACCTGTAGTTCTAGGCTGGTGTTAGATTTTGGGTAAGTGGGTGGGACTCCATTTGGATTTATAAGTTTACCCATAGATTTAATTTGTGTTCTTTAAGGTGTTTGCAGTTTTGTCGGCAGCTTCATTACCTGAAATTCCAACGTGACCTGGTACCCACATTTTGCGCAATTTATTTGGGTATTTTATTAAAAAGTTGCGTATAAATGTAACATATGGTGCCGAATATTTGATTTGAGAAATATCCAGCAGCAAGTTTAATTGCTACTGCTTCAGCAGTAAAGATACTACAATGTGGTTTTAGAAGGCCCTTGAGTAAAGGTGTTTCATTCACATTCACAATACCATCGTAGGTATATAAATGTGTTTTAGAGCCATCGGTGAATATGAAGAAAAACGAATGGAATTGAACTCTTGCTGGTATATAACTAGAGGGGTTGATTGCTTGCCATATTTTTGCAAGTCAAGTATAAATGAACTGATTTTTAAAAGCTATTACGGTTCATGTTTCGAGTAAATTTGTAATGTAATGTATTGCTGGGAAAAATTTTCTATTTTTTACAAGTTTATAAAGATTTTGATTATTACAAATATAAAATTTAGGTATACATTTTAACCCCCTTATTCATAAAAAGGAAAATATGTTAATAAAAGGTTTATGAAACGAATTTTGTATGATCATTTTTTTAAACCTGTAATTAAACTATTTTATTTTTAATGAAAAAGGGGTAAGTCTTTTTCGTATATTCTATCGACAATAGATATAAAAGCTCCCATCGAACATCTGATGGCTGCAGGATAAGCAGTTTCCATAAATTTGTATTTCGTAATCAATTTTACAAAGTATGACTGATTAAGTGTGAATGGAACTTTTTTGGATGAAAGGTATTTGATTATATTCAGTCCTAGCATATGTTTCTTCCTTAGGTTGCTGCAATGCTGGCCAAAATTGAAATTATTATCGAAAGTAAACCCTAATATTTTCAAATGAGAGACATGTTCGATATTAATGTTGCTGTATGAGATGATTGGGGTCTACAATGTTGTTTGTTGCATATTTGGAGAATTTTACTTTTAGCAATATTATAAATTTTTATAAGAAAATAAAAATTCAACATTTTTTATTTTTTCGAATTTATTCTATGAGCTTAATTTCAGTTATGTATTTTATCAAAATGTATTAACAAAGTGACCTCAGTACTACAACAATAAAACAGTAGAAAAAACAAAAGGTATTTTGTTGCTAGCATTGAGACAGCAAATGTCAAAATGCCTTTATAAAAAATGTAAATAAACAAAAAAAATGACGACAAACGTCACACACGAAGAAAATCACTGCAAACAGCTGCGCTTGTGAGGCCACTTTATTAGTACATTCTGTATTTTATAAATCTTTTTTGTAATAGTCCTATTCCTTTAATGTTTAGGAAAGAGATTATATAAAAAATTAAAGGAATAGGACTATTACAAAAAAGCTTTATAAAATACATAACTGAAATTTAGCTCATAGAATAAATTCGAAAAAATAAAAAATGTTGTATATAATAAAGTAACCCATGAAAGGAAATAATTCCCAGTTTCTATTTGTGAAAATAATAATTATAAATTTTAAAGAAAAACGGCAACAAAAAATTGTATGACTATTAAAGTTAAAAAATGGCCAATAGGTAATGGCTTAACTCATTTTTTAATGGCTAAACAAGGTGAAAAGTGGCTAAATTGGCAACACTGCTAACAGCGCACCAAGTTTAAGTTGGTCTGGCTATACCCGAGCAACTGCAAAAAAAAAAACAAAATAACGCAAATAATTGTAATTTTAAAAAAGAGAATAACATTAGCCATAAAACAAAACGGAAGATAGAGCTGGGAAACAGGCGTTATTACGAACAAAACAAGCGCTTACCAAAAAAGCTATCTCCAGAAAAACGATAAACGTGCTGTTTATACGATGCCGAAACAAGGGTACTTACAAAGACCAATACAAATGTGTTAGGCATTTTCGATATAAAAGTTAAAATAATGGGCCCATATGCATTGGCAGAGTATTGGTGACGATTGAACTATCAGCTTTATGACATTTACTCGAATGTGAGCAGAGAAATGATTGCCTGGCTAGGACGAAACATATTCGATGATTTAACTAAAGGAAAGTAAACCTGAGTTGATGAGGCTGCCGCCTTGAGTAGCAATGGCAAAAGGTAGTGCAGTCGGTTGATTTGGATCCATCTCTGTAGAGAAAGTGTAAAATTAATTAGTTTTAAACAAAAATTAGTTTTTAGTTTAATGCCGTTAAACACGTTGATATTTAGAAAAGTGAAGAAACCAATTTGGCCGTGGCTTCGCTTTTTTACAATAACAGTAACCTATAAATTGCTTATCGGAAACATATTAGTTGTGTATATGATAGGTAAAATATTTTAAGCGGTTATATGGATATTTTTTTATATTAACAGCAACAAAATATATTAAACAAAATTCAAGTAAATGTGTTTTTTGTTGTTGTGAATACAACTAAATAACCATATGAACTGATAACCAGTCTTCCGTGAACAACCCAAACTTATTTCAGCTATTTTCTTCTTAAAAAACCCTGTATTCCTGTCGTTTAAGTAAAGGCTAACTATTTTTGGTTTTTAGTTTTAATGCGTTTACTTGATCCATAAACATTAAACTGTTTTATTCTTATTTTAAAAATAAAAATACTATATTTCAAAGCTTTCTTAAACACAATAGAACATACAAATCGATGAGTTATGATCAATTTTGTGATAACTGGAAGCTATGTTTGCACTCATACGCGTTGTTTAAAAATACACAAGCATTCAGAAAGTTTACACAAAAAACGAATACATTTCCTCACAAAACTTTCCTGTATTTATATGATTTGAAAAGCTTTTTACTAAACCGCCTCTAACGTTGTCATTTTAGAATTAATTAAAAAAAATACTTTTGCAAAACTAAAAACTCACGTCTGTTAAATTAAAAAAGAATTTTAAAAATCCGTTCCAAATTTATTTAATAATATTGGTACGAAATTAGATTTATCTAAGAATTATTTATAGTTTTTTTAATTTATAAGTTATTTTTTAAATAATCATTTATGTCGTTTTATTTTGATTTGCAATTAAAAGAACTCAATGGTTTAGTATAAAGGGAGTAAACCGAAAAGCGTTCATTAAAGGCAAAACGTAACAATATGTTGACTTTTTAACTACAAAGTTATTCGTATTCATAAAAACTGATTTATGATTAAGGAAAAATTCCTAAAGTTGTATTCATAAACGAAAAATATTCTATTAAACCTTTAATAAACCATTCATAACGTAAGAAAATTTATTGTTGGATTTAACCTTCTTAAAACACAAAATAAAATTGCATTTTGATAAATGTTTGCATTTTATGATATTATTTTTGTGAAATATGTTTAAAAATAATGGAAAAAACGTTTTATTTATTAATATGGAGATGTTTAAGACATTTAATTAATTTTTTTTTTATTTTAGCCAACCAATTTAAAGTGACATTAAAAAAAGGGGAAAAAAGCAATCAAAATTATAGTGATGCTAATAAAAAGTAAACAAACTTTTCATTCGAATACGTTCTTATCGTATATATAAAAAAAAGGTTCAAACAAACATTTTTGTAATAGTTTTCGGCTTAATTTTGTTCAGAAACTAAAACAATATGTATTTTAGTATTATAAGAATAATTTTTAAGATATATTTTAATTAGTTATAGAATATCATGTGAACCGAATAGAAGCTTCAGGCATCTCTAGCAATAAAATGCCGCAACTTTACTGTAGCTAAGTTTTCAAACTTTTGATTTCTTATCTCTTATGGGCGCCTGGTAGACTTTCAACTCTTTTTCAAGGCGTTCGGGCCGTATTTTGGTAATGGTCCTCACCTTATCGTCGGTTCTATTTTCTTATTTGTGGTGCACAATTTAAATTATTAAATATCTTAACTACCCGTTTCGCTGCTTCTACCACATGCACACATAGTTATGATTGTGTGTTTTCGGGCATCACTTTCCAAAAATTCAAATTTAACTATTTAAATTTAAAAATGTTTACCAAACATAAAAAAAATTACATTGTTGCTTGATTTTAAATTTCGTGCGACATTGCTTACGCCAAAAGTATCTTTACAACCTTCTTCAGCAGTCGTAAGCCTCATGAAATATTTATATTCGGCATTGTCTGAATCAGGGGTCTAATCAACACATAGGATATCGCGCAAAATTTGGCCAAATTTTTTTTTTTTGCATGGATGTATAAATGATAATAATAAACAAAATTTCAAGTTTTGAAAACTTTCCGTCGAAGGAATCATAATTTTTTTAAAAAAATTTAATTCGGCAACACTTTTTATGTTGAATTGTTAAAAATTACCAAAACTATTTAAATATAATGTTAAAATTTATGTACTTTATTTTTTATAAATTCTAGCAAGAATTTTTGTATTTTAAAATATCCTTTAGTTAAAAAGATCACAAAAATATAAAATCACTACGCTATTTAAATTATATTGTTCTTAATTATAATAAGTTGCTCGATTTCCAGTTTTTACCCATATTATAATGGAAATAATGTACTTTCATCTTAATGAAGCTCCGAAATTCCTATTTTATTCAACAGGAAGTTTTGTAACACAGATTCCTGATTGTTTTGACAGCCAGCAATCGACCAAGTCACGATTTTTTAGGATAACACTCATTAATAACAACTATAAAATAAAAATAATAACATATACAGAATCACTCAGATTCTAAGATTTTTTGTTGAAAAATCGACCCACTCTAATACATTTTTCTGGAACACTAGATCTCATCAGAAATTAACAGCTTAAAGTATATATTTTTAGGATAATATATACTTACAAACATACATAAATTATCAATGAAACAAACAACTTAAATCAAAATGTGGTAAATTTTTTCCTTACATCAATGGTAAGGGCAACGGAGCATATATTCTTAAAAAAACCCGAAAACACGGTGCACTCAGTTTTTTTTTGAACTTTAACTAAATATGACGATATTCATATTTTTTGCAAAAACAACCTGCATTTTTTTACGGGTATATAACAGAAAATTACTTTGATAATAAACTGGCAAGTGCACGGCTCAAAAACTAAACTGGCAGCATGATTCATTTTTTTGCGAGAACAATAAAGCAAGTTGTTTTTGTTTTCATTTCATTTTTTCTAAACCTACTTACAACTACAACTAATGGTGGACGACTTTCAACCAATTCTAGTGGGGAATGTAAGAAAAGATAAACTCACTTTTTATTTATAGCTTATCCCATCAACAATAAATTTCAGTGTTTTTATCAATATTGGGAATTAAGCACGAATAACAAAATTATTTAAATTAAATTTTGTGTTCCCACGAAAATTATTTTGATAATAAACTGGCAAGTGCACGGCCTAAAAAAACTGACTGGCGATACGGTACAGTAATTTTTTTTAAACATTAAAACAACATTGTTTCACCTTATTTTTGTATATGGAACAGAAAACTGTGCATAAGTGTCTATCGTAAGCAGACTGAAAAAGATAGTTTACGCGATACGATAGTTAGTTAACTCGATATCGGATGCGGTGATTAGACTTCTGGGGCCTGATTCTGGCAGTCGTTATCTAGTAATTTCTCGATGGGAAAGCAATTTGTTATCTAATTATTTCAGTCAATACTGAACGAATCGGAATTATTTTTTCAGTGTTATAAAGTATTAATTTGAGTTTCGCAATACTGAAAATCTAATTTCGATTCGTTAAGTATGGACTGAAATGAAATTGCTTTCGGATCGAGGTGGTACTCGCTCACGACTGCCAGAATGAGGCCCCTGGTATTATTTAAAAATTGAAATAACCATTGTGGTTATTTTGCAAAGAATTCTGATGATGAGAATGTGGCTATTCTCGAAACATTTAAATTCGACACGAGTTCAATACCCCGTTCAGTCAAAAATAAAAATGATCACAAACTTGTAATTCATTTCATGTCTTGAAATTCCTTCCTTCCTTAAAATGATTTAATGAAAATTAAATGTAAGGAACTTAGGCCTGATTTAAATATTTTTATTTTTTTTTTTTTTGCAAAAAAAAACTCGATATTTTTTAACCCAAATTTTTTAGATATTCAGTAAAAACAGTTTAATGTAATTCAGTCTTTAATACAACTATGAAACATTTAATTATAAAGTTTACAATTTAATAAAATTGTAATATTAAAGGGAAGCTCCTGCTCTTACATGTGTTAAAATGGTGTGAAATTAATACAAATACGAGTACGTTGACAGTTTGTCCCTTTTAGCCTTGTCGTTATTTTAATTATACGCTTCTGAAAATGTGATTTCAATTTGAAATTGTTAGTACACAATTAACTTACCTTTATTTGCACATAAACACGCACAAGCACAGACACATACACACACTCCAAATAACACCTGAAAACACGCAAATTTAATATAAAACACATACATACGTACTAACTACATGTACTTTCACTACAATAATGCACATACATATGTAAAGCATAAATGAAAAGAAGAGGACACAGAATTAAATAAAAAGCAAACAGAGAAAAACACAAACATACAAAAAAGGGAAAATAACAAAAATTGAAGGTGTGTGTATAAATGCAATTTACGTGTATGATAAAAATTAATTTGCTGCAGGGAAATTACGTCATAATGTCAAGAGTGATGTTGTATGCTCCAATTATCAACACTGTATGTGTGTGTGTGTGGGTGTGTTTGTGTGCATGAGTACATAAATATAAACATAAGCATATACTGACTTACCACATGTCAGGTGGTAAGTAAGTCTCATATGTATGTTTGTATTTAGTTTGTATATTTGTAGTTCGAATGAGTATTTTCATCAACTAACATTAAAATATTGTTGCTGTATTCAACAGAAACAACGATAAAGTAATAATCATATAATATACATACAATTATAAAAATGACATACCACTACTACGCACAAACATCAACTAAAATTGCAACCTTTAAATAGAAAAAGAAGAAAAAATTAAAAATTGTGTTGTGTTGCACTAAATTCAAATTAACTTGCGCGGTTTCTCTCAAGTATTTTTTTCTCAACTTTTTCTGGTATGATCTACAAGTTTTCTTTTCGCTTATGTATTTGCAGATTTGATGACAAAAAAAAGAAATATTTAAGCTGACAAGGTTGGGGCTTGTGAAAGTAAGCGTTTGTGTGTATGTGTTTTTATTGTATTAAGTGTATGCAATTTTAACTATTATGAAAAGAAGGTAACACATTTGTAATAACTTACATGTATAAACACAAAATAACTAAGCGTTAAAATAAAACGAGGGTCAACTCGAAAACAACCGAGCAAAGACTCTACTACTCTAACAAGCCAACGTTGCAAAAAACTGTTCACTTCTTATTTTTTTGAAGAGTTCTTAAATTAAAATGTGCATACTACAATACTAGAAATAATTGGGGGATTCACAAGGTGTCATAAAGTCATAAGTCTTAAAATAATACATGAAAACATACGACTGTTGTGAACAACCCCTCAAAATTTTGTGTGCTATTTTGAATTAAAATCAGCTGATTTAAAACAGATATAAAAAATAAATATTTACCAAAAATAAAAATATTTTTTAATTCTAATTCATGAATTCATAAATTAAATTAGATCTTTCCTGACAATTTTCCATTTTTCAGACGCAAACCATAAATAAATTTTGTTTTGTTTGTTTACCAAACTTCAGAGTCTTAAGCCGATCTAATTTGACGCCGCAAGTGTTTTGTTGCTAAAATTGCTAGCTGCAGGTTAAATTCGGATGTAAGCAAGATAAAACTATACCATCAACGGCGACGGCTACAAAAACTAATGCGCTTCGGCTCAGCCGCTCAGCGCAGGTATCTTCTGATTAATTACGACAGCACAATAAACATACCAAGCAAAGTTCTGTTAATTTAAGACACTTTTTGTTTACAAAGCAACAACAATTTTTTTAAACCATTGTAAAATGGTAGCACACCTTGTGAATACCCCATATGTCTTATCTGATACTAAAAAACAATAATTTAGTTGAGCTGAGTTTAGAACCCTGGATGCTACCAGAGCTGTAAATGAATAATTCATTTTAGAATTAATTCGCGAATCATTTATGCACTGAATTAGCAAATTTTGAATTAATTCTTTTCACACAAAATAATGAATTGATTGAAATTTGAGTCAATTCAAATGAGTTAGGCAGAAATGAATTTCAATTCGTTTTCAAATGAAATGCAATTAATTTTACAGATTCATTTAAATTGAATTGATTTTGAATTAATTCAAAATGAATTAGAAAAAAGAATTAGCAATTAATTTCCAACTCATTTTAATTAAATTGATTGAAGTTTGAATTGATTTTGTATTGGAATGGAATTGTCAGATAGCGGTAGAATAAGAATTAAATTGATATGTTTAGGCGAAAATCCTATCAAAATGGAAAAATTATGTTTATTTACTAAAAGAAACTTAAATTTTTATTTTATCAAATAGTATGAAAATATTTTTAAATGTGTGTTAAACAATATTTTTTCATATTTGTGTATTGTGAAATTTTTTTTTTAATTTTTCAATCGAATTTTAAATATTTTAGCAACTTTGAATCTCAACAACATCTTTTGCTGTCAAAGCTGTGTTCATTTTTTGGAAAAGAGATTAATCTCATCTGAGTGTTACTAGAGAGCTTAATTGACGGCAATCGATTAATTTAAAGAGAGAAATAAACGAAAATCGTCTATAATTTAGCAGCAGACTTAAAGCTATAATTTCCGTCGACAATGATGTTCCTTCTATTTTGTTATTTTACTATTGAAGCTTAAAAAGTTTTGAAGCACAAACTTTAGATTGTCTGACTTCGATTTGCTTTATTTGTTTCTGTTCAACCTGGTTGGAATGCTTTGCACACTAGTCGAAAGTATTGCTTTAATCTGTTTCTGGCCATCTTTGCTAGAAAATTGGACAAATTAGGTCCTATCGATCATATGCCTTAAATAACATGGAATTTTAAAATTGTACGTCTTGGTTCACAATATGAAAGTTATCTATCAGAAAGCCTGAGTTTAAATTATTTACTTAACAAACAATTGATGGAAAACCCTCGTTTTTTAAAAAAACGCATACATTGAAAATATTAAATGATTAATATGTGTAAAGAAAGTGTACGGAAAAATTAAAACGACTTGTGCACATGAAAAAATACACAAAAAAAAATTTTTTTGACAACCACAATTTAGCAAAATTTAGCAAATTTTCGAAAAATTAAAGAACAATGAGTAGCTAAAATAAAATGAATGTTTACTTTCTTTAATATAAAACTTTTTTTAGCCTTAAAAAAAATTCTCAATGTATGACAGGAACTTAATTTGTAGTTTTTACTGTATGTAAAAAAAAATGTATGAATATTCAAGAAAAAAACTAACTTTTCGCACACATGTGCTGCTCTCTGATGCATGTGTGTTAAGCAACATTTTTAATAGTTCATCGTATTGTGTTGTTGTTGTTATTGTGTTCAACTCTGTAAATTAGAAAATTCCCTTAAGTATCCAATTATGAAAATGAGCAGACGTCTTGTATGACATCAAAACAACGCTTACGATGACAATTTTCTTTTCTTTTGTAACTTAAACACACACACAAACAAAGATACAAAGAAACACTAACACAAACAAAATAGCTTAAGCGAAATGGAAAACAAATAAACTAATACTTCTTTCTTCTTTAACAACTCCTTCAACATGCCATTCAAGCACTCAGTCACTCGCTGATTCATTCACTTCATCTAACAAAAGAAATAAAGTTTAAAGAGTAAAGAAGGTTGAAAATAGGAATGGGTGGTAACAATTTTTGACTTGTTAAAATGGAAATTGAATTGATTTTAAAAAGTCCCAAAACTGTTGTCTTTCTTAAAGGTTATCTCATGTCTAGGGGGACTTTGAATGTTCATTAAAACAAAAAGCCTGAAGAAAATGGCAACTCGTCTTGGTGACAATTGGCATCGATTGAAAGTTGTGTGTGTTTGACAAATTAATGGTTCACTAGCATTTTTAAAGATTTAGCTCTCATTCATATTGCAGGTAAATGGCAAAAAAAATTGAATAATTTGCTTAAAAATAAACAAACCTCCATTAAAAGTTGAAATTTTACCTAAAAATTTAAGTTAAACAAAAAAAAAGAATGTACGAAAATTCGTCAATTTGAATAAAATGTGTTATTTGAAGCATTTTATATTTGGCCTGTATGAAAAACAAGTAAGATTGCTTTATTCGGCTGCGCCGAATCTTTAGTGCCATCCACTGACGGTGAGAATATTTTAGGAGAGGGTCTAGAAGTCCGCTCTTGGAACTTCATTAAATTTACCAGTGTAATATGACTGCCCAACTATTATTACAATAACATTATTTGTTACGATTTTAGGCGTACTAAGGTGTTTTTCAGGAGTGGGCTTTATATGGAGCCTTAGGTAAATTGTAAGAAATTTTGTACAATTAATTTTTGTAAAAAAATTATCAATTTTTTAAGGTGGTTGTTGCACATTTGGACTCATTATTCTTGTCCTACTGAATTGACTTTGCTGGATTTCAATCCCAAACTGCTTAGGATAACTATTAACAATTTTACAACAATATTGTTTTTTTTTGAGTTCTTTGAATGTGAACGTGTTTTTAGCAGAGGAACAGTCATATAGACAGAAGGACAGACAGATGTTATATATATGAATATACTTTTTGGGGTCTTATATGAACTTTAAAAAAGTTTCACATGGAATGAGAAACTTGGTATTCCGTCATTCACCACTAGTGTTGGAGGATAAAAAATGTTATAAATATTTGGGGGATTCACAAGATGTATTAAAGTCATAAGCCTTAAAATAAAAACATGACTGTTGATAACAACCCTACACAATTCAGTATGCTATTTTGAATTTAAGTCAGCTGATTTAAAACAAATAAAAAAAATAAATATTTGCCAAAAATAAGATTTTTTATCAAAATAATTTTCGTCGGAATACAAAATTTAATGTAAATGATTTTGTTATTCGTGCTTAATTTTCCAATTTTTATTTTTGATAAAAACACTGAAATTAATTGTTGATGGGATAAGCTATTTACTGGTTGCTTAGGCCAGATCATCACAGTGCAACAAAATTCGGGTAATCGCCGCCAGCCTCAATACTTGCAACGCGAAATGAAACTAGACTATTGGTAGAGCAAGTCTGGCAAAGGGTTTTAAAAAGTTAGCTCGGCTTCCCGAAAAATCGGCCTGCTTATTTAAAATACAAAATAATGGTATTTTATAAATATCACCTTATCCTAAAAATATTCCTTTTAAATCTTTTAAAAATTCGAAATTGTATTGTTTTATTTCTCTTAGTTAAGAAGGTGTGGTTGTTTTTTTACAAAATAATTTCTACGTAGAAATTTCATTCATTAGATATTCGCTTTTAATATTCGCATATATTTCAGCGATTGCGAGTTCGAATGCAAATAGAAAAAAATTAGAGAATATTTCGCAAATGCAAAGGCGAATATTCGTTGCAACGAATTTTCGGGAACATTGTTTTGGCAATTGCTGAAGACTGCCAGGCCATTAGAACTCATAGCATAGGGTGTCTGTTAAAATATACTACACTGTTACTTAATTGTGTATAAACAAATTTAATTTTAAAATGAAATTAAAAAAAAATCTGTCCTTTTTTCTCCACGCTTGAAATTTTCCGAAAAAAATCCATACAAAAAGTAAAAAATAAGGAACTATTGGCATCACTGAGGGGAACATAAAATGTAACATGAACAAAAAAAAAAAAACAAATAAAATTTAATCATTTGTTTCGTAAAGGGCTCAGTTACAAAAATACCAAGTGTTCCGGAGACATAAAAAACTAAATATCTCTGAAACCATTTGAATTTTTGAAGCAAATTTTTTTCTTAAAACTTAAAGCATCTGTTTAGCTTATACATACTAGTAAACACAGAAAATTATTTTAAGTAATATTTGAAAGAGAGAAACGAACTAAATGATTTAGTTATAACTAAAATCAAGAAGCACATTGAAAAAGCGGTTGAAATAATTATACATTATAATAAGGTGCATATTAACCATATTATAGTTAATTATAACATTAATATGGGTTATTTTTTTTATCAAGTTAAAGAAAATTTAACCATAGAGTGTTTACTTTTTACCAAAATATAGTTGATGCAAACTAAATTTTGGATAATTCCGACTAAATTATAATTTATTTCTGCCAAATTATGGTTAATTTAATAGTTATAGTTAACCATATAAAAGCCAGCAGCTCACATTAACATTGTTGAAATTTAACCATTGTATGTTGCTCTTAGAATATGTCTTCCTCCAACCATATTTTTTCTTTGTGTACTATTTAACACTATCCACTTTTCAGTTTCGTACCGTGTCTCTACATTTCGAAAGTTTTTTGTAAATCTAAATATTTGGGTGGTTTACGGAAGGCTGGTTTTCAGGTTATACGGTTATTTAGTTATATTAACAAAAACAAAATACATTTGCTGAAGTTTTTTTTTAATATACTTTATTGCTGTTAATATAACTTTGTACCAATATAACTTGATTATCCGTCTTCTGTGAATACATTATTGTTTTCAAACTATATTTGAATTCTGCGATTGTAAAATATTATTTAAATTCAATTTATATCTACAATTTGCCAAGTTTTCATTTGTCCTGATAAACTTCTATTTATGCAACTCTGTTCTTCCCTGTTTGAAAGTACCTTTTAAAATCATAATATAAAACTTGTTACGAAGAATCAAAAGAAACAACAATGTTTACACCCTTGAGGTTTCTTATTAACAAAAATAAAAAATTTAAATCACGCAACAATAAAGTTTAAACTAACAACTATTTACAGTTTAACTTTAAATATGCAGACAATAAAGCGGGAACGAAATGTCAGGAAAAAACTTTATAATTTTAGCTGGCACCTTTGAAAGGCATACAAAAGAAGCAGTAAAAAAAATTTGCACCAGCAGCGAGCAGCCAGCAAGTGTTTTAGTGTTGCATTTAACCACACTCTTAGTTAGTTGTTTGCCATCATTTGCAGCAAGTGTTGCAAGCAGTCTTGGTTCCAACGTTGTTTATCTTAAACAAGCTTCAATAAAGAAACAAAAAAAAAAACAGCTGTATAACATAAAAAATTAACCAAAACAAGAAAACGGCAGACAAAAAAAAATACTAAAGAAAAGAAACTTAAAAAAACAACAATAAAAAAATTATATAAAAAAACAAAAGAATTTATAAGATGCACCTTGTCGTCATTAAAAAATGCACTACTACACTAACATTACAAGAGCTATGAAAACATTGGAGGCAGTAGCAGGCAGCTGCAGCAGCATCGTTATTGCCAACTATAACAGCAAAAATTTTAAGATAAAAAATAAAAAAAAAGTTTAAGTTCTTGGGTTTGGAAATTTTAATGTGTACATTTGTATATGAGCGTATGTGTGTGTGTGTGTGAGTCTGTGTTCTAAAAGAAGATAAAGCATAAAGTATACCAGCCGGAAAACTCAGAAGACCTTCTTACTTCGGGCCTTTTTAAAGGCCTCCTTAACATATTTTTTGATTCAATAACTATTCTTATCTAAATGTTAAAGAAGGCCTCATAGAAGTTCTCTTCTCTTTCGTATAGAAAATAGGATACACATTCCAAACGCTCGCTTCTATGAGAAGAGAGTAGAGAAGGAGTAAGATTTTTTGTATTGTTTTCTTTTTGCACAAGCAAAAGCAAAATAAGTATTTTTTTGGATCCCTTTACCATTCTAATTATTACCATGCTAAAGAGGCCCTATGCTCCTTATAGGATCGAGGGAAATATATATAAAGAAGCGAGAGTGGAAGGCCTACTCCGCAATGATAAAGTGTGCAAAAAAGATATGAGTATGGAATGGAGCGAGCAGGCCTTGTATACCAAAAGAATCCCTAAAAGAAGTTGTACAGAGCCCTTCTAGAATGCATCCGCACTCCATCTTTTTGCCGCTGGGATGTTGCAAATAAATTCACATTCACAGACACACAAACATACATACATGCCTTGCATAACGCCACATGCACTCAAGTTTCATTTATTTCTTCTTTTAACATAACGATGTATTTATATACATACTTACGAATATTTCTTTTATAAATATTTTATATGTATGTGTGTGATTGTATGTGTATAAGTATGGTGGTAAGCATATTTGCAATTTTTTGGTAAAGCAACAACAAAAACAATAAAATTAAATTAAATATTTAAATTTGTCTCTCTCTTTCTGTTTAAATATTAACGCACGTTGGTAAATTTAATGAGCTGGGTGCAAAATTAAATAGAATCATTAAGGACACGGTGGCGTATGATTAAACAACAATTTTCAAATTAAATGTTACTCATAGGCAGGGTTGGGCAAAATACATGCTTTGATGTATGTATATGAAATACAAAATATATTTAAATCTAAAATAAGTTTAAAATACTTTTATTTTTATTATAAATCAATGTAAAATATATGGAGTATTCAAGGCTGAATCGAACCAAGTCAAAATATACCCAAGACACATTCTGTTATGTTAACAGAATAATGTTAACCACTAAACGGAACTTTTGTTAACGCTTTTATGAGGGATGATTCCAGTTTTTTGGAAAAAGAGAAAACTTGGGCGAATAAAAATTAATAGGATTTGTAAACATTAAGTTGTTTCACCGTTTGCCATTACCAGAAGTTTCAACAGAGCAAGTTGAAGGGACTTATTGACAGTTTACTTATTACAATTCTATGGGGTATAAATCCAGACTTCCAGAAAAGTAGTCAACGTGATCTTTGGGCTTGGTTCTGAACTTTCCTTATGTACTTATTTTTAAGCATATATAATATTAACTTTAGGAAGAGCACCAGCGCAAAACTATATTTTCTTTGATGAACACTTAATTTTTAAATGTAAATGGTGTTTTTGTGAACGCATAGAAGTTACGAAGGAGCAAGCTGTCAAACAAACTGTTACAGTGTGCTCTCTTTTTAACGTTTAAGATCAGTTTTACTCTGCAAAATCATAATGAATAGATTTAAGCTAGAAAAGCGTTACTAATTTTTACAATTTTACTTTGGAAATCAGTCATCAATTCGCGCTCATGTAAATTAATAAACTAAATTGCCACATACAGCCTGAGACCAGTGTCCCTGTTTACAAGAGCAATACCACAATCATCTTCTTTACTGGTACTTATGTTTCTACTTCACATTTCATGTAATAAGGCATGCAATTTAAATTTAATGAACTATGAAATATGAAAATTTGGATTAAAATCCATAAACAGTTCAAGAAAATAACCACAATACTTATTAAAAGGAATAAATTTCAAGATTTTGAGTTCTTTGCCTCTTATCTGCTGCAACGAGAGTGACGCCATTAATTTCAGGCGACATTAAGATTTTTGGAAATTTTTTCATATTCATATGTATATTATAAAAGAACTAATAACAGTCGATTTATTTGAGAAAAAATCGGTATTTCAGAAATTCATTTGTACCGGATGGTGCAGAGTGCGCTGTATGGTTTGAATTATTTAAAACTTTTTAATTATTATTTTTTCTTTTCATAATTTTGTAAAAAAGATTTGGAAAACTTAACGTGAGTAATTACACAATCAAGCAAAATACTAAAGTAATTTATTATTTCAAAATATTGAGACTTCATTAACAGCTTGATAATGAGCCATGAAGCCTATATGGAGAATCCAAAAGCAGATCATCAGCGATAGTGACACACACTTAAATGCTCTGTTTGGTGCGGTGTATCTTCGGAAAGGATAATTAGCCCATATTGTTTTTAAGAAGACATTCGTGTTTGAATCTCTGTCAACGGTGGTTCATATAGGATGATGTTGCAAAAGTTTGTAAGGTTAGCTACGGAAGTCTGTAAAACCTTGAGATTTTAACAAGATGAAGGCTACTGATATACTGCAGGAGCCTCAATAACGAAAGCATAAAAAACAAACTATTTTAACTGGTCTCCACGTTGAGAGGATTTAACAGCTGCTGACAGTTTTCTTTGGGGATTTTTAAAAGAAGGAGTGTATGCTAACAGACCAAGGACCACACTGGAATTAAAAACCAACATTTGAAATAAAACAAATATAAACAAATACAAATATTAAAAAAAATAAATAAAATATTTGCGAAGAAAAATGACCACAGCTTACGGGGAATCATTTTTAAAAGCTAATCTAACCCTGTATTTAAAAAATTTAAATAATCATATAGATAAAAAAGTTAACCCTGAAAGGTTACACTTCATTTAAGCACATTAAGGTTATTCTTCGTCTTATCGACGAAATCTTTAAAAAATAAATTCTAGATTTTTAAAGTAAAAATAAACAAAAATCTGCTTTAGTTAAGCGTTTTATGAAAAAAAAAAATTTACATAAAAATTCTTTTTCTCTCTTAAATTTGATACGAACTCTTTTCTTTTTGTTTTTTTTTCAAATTAATTAACTTTTTAAAACAACAAAAACTAAAAAGTTAAAAAATAATAATTTTTTGTTACTCAGCTTTAAACGATAATCAAAAAATAAAAAATATTAAGTGATTAGCCCTTTTTTACGCATGAGACACAAAGTTCAATTTTATGTTCACAACAGATGCTTTTCTGGCATATATTACATGTACTTCACGGTTTGCTGTGGGGACAGAAGTGACAAGCTCTATTGTCGATGAAGTAGTTAATTTTGGATATTTAACTTAATTAAGGTCTGCAATGGAAGTGTCTCGAATCTGCCTCTTAAATAGGGAGCCACGAGAGATTAATGAAGATTTTTCAGATACTGTCGGTTTTTGGGGGTTTCGATCTTTATTAAATAAAGTGTTAGTATATATGACGTAGCAGTTGAACAAAGTAATATTTAAAATTCCAAAAAAAAATAGACAGTAAAACTTACACTCTTTGTTGTTGCGACGAGTACACACCTCTGAATTTTAACTTTAAAAAAATGAGGATCCATCGTACGTCCTCTCACTTAGAATCGAACAACGAACTCGAACAATTTATGTCAATTACATTTACTTTTTTAAATAAAAATATTTCATTTTAGATTTCTAATTGTTTAATATTATTTAAAACTAAATAAGATGTTCTTTACTTCTAATTTATTTCTATCACACAAACTTTTGAGAATATTTCAGACCCTTTTTTAAATGTTGTTGTGTGCACGTTACATATTTGGCACTTAACTATCACATTTTTCATACATATAGAATTTAACATTTGTTTTTATTTTAAAACATTCACCCTCACTTATGGCATAAGGCATTGCACTTTTCGCCCCGAAAAAATAGAGAGTGTTGTTAGTGCCCTGTAAAAAAGGTGAAATATGATGTTTATATATATAAGGGCAACGATTGCCTAAAACAGCAACAAAGCTACGCGAAAATTGCAAAAATTCGGAAAATTTTGCAAAAATAGCGAAAAATTTTTATCGACTTCAATTTCACTCGATTTCCAGGAATACTAAATTGGCTTTAACAATTTTTCATAACTGGCACCTCTCACAAAATATAACGGAACTTAAAAGACAATAATATTATGCAGTAACACATTCACCACAGCAGGCTACACGTACACATGACTACAAATGCTGCTGGGTGCAATTACAGTCGGGTAGACAGCTACTGAATTATTTTGAAGACGACAGCTACAATTAAAAAATTATAAACAGCTGTTTTTGTTTATTATTTTTTAATATTTCAGTGGTGCCACTATCATTTATTTTTAACTTTTATGAAATGGATAAACATGCATAATTCAAGACTCGTAACAAACTTAATTAAGCCTATAAATATATAAATACATACTTATTTATAGCGTAAAAACAAATGAATTTATAAAAAATCATATATTTTAATTTTGTTTTTTTTTTTGGAACTAATAAACAAAATAATTTTAACGACAGATTGAATAAAAAAAATATAAACTCCTTTTAACATAAAAAAATTAGAAATTTTTTTCCGTCAACGCGCATCGTAAGTTTCAGAACACGTTGGGTACGTATTTAAATGCATAAAAGCTATGCTGTGATGCAAAATGTTGTTGCTGATGCGTGATTAACAGTTGCAGTTGTGATGCTGATACTTTTCTACTGCACAACAGCTGTGAAATTTTAAATTTTTAAACAAAAGCTAAATTTCAAAAGTTTAATAAGCAAACATAAAATAATAATACAAACAATAACGATGACAAATTTTATGGAAAATATTAAACCAAAGTGTAACAGTTTTCTTATAAATTACGAGAAAAAGCATCACAAAAGAAAAATAAAACGATTTCTTTTATGTCATCAGAAAATTAACTTAAGCAATAATTACCAAAATTTGCTGCAGAGCTGCGGCATGACTGCACAAAAAAACTTTTGACACGATAGTGATGCCAAGATTCTTACAAGTGATGCTTTTACGAACATTAAACTTTACTTCTGCGCAAGTTATACCCAACAACTGCATTTATGAACATTTCCCTTATCAATAACTTTTTAGGTAAAACTGGATCTAAAAAGTATTGGTATTATTAGAAACTATAGTTTCTAATAATACTTCGAAATGTCTTTCACTTGATTTTTTAAAATAACCCCTGAAGATGGTCAACAAAGTTTACCGAAAATAAAATAACCACTGAAGATGGTCAACAAAGTTTACCGAAATATTGGGAAATAAAAGAGAATTTTTAAAACTATGTTTATATTTTTTTTTTAAAAATTTGTTTTTTCATGACCTAGTGCCGAACAAAATTAACAAACAACAAAACTAAAGGTCAACTATTTCCAACCTTAAAAAGTTTTCAACAAAACTAAAAATATTGACAATATATTTAATCAAGCATTCTCCCCCGTATTTATAAAAGATTATTAAATTTAACAAATGTTTATTAAGGCAAATTTTCATACAAAATTTGTTTTGTAAACCATTATTAAATTTAAAATTTTTTTAAAAATATGGGCGAATATGTTAGGGAAGAACACTTCAGGCTTTAATATACCATATTTTTAGTAACTCCATCATATAAAGTTTTAAATTTATAAAGGTTTAAAAAATTTTATTTTATAAAATTACTCAATTTATTTATAAGTTTGAGAAAAAATAATTTAATGAAAATTAAATTTGATGAACTTAATAAGCCTGATTAAAAATATTAAAAAAATTGGATTAAAACCCATAAATAGTTCAACAAAATAACCACAATTCTAATTATTGTTAAAGCTAGGGCACGAGCTCTATGTGTACATAGAGCTGAAAAAGGTCAACAAGAAAAAAGAAAGACAAAATGGAAAAAAGGGGAAAAAAAGAAAAAAAAAGAAAAAAAAAAAAAAAGAAAAAAAAAAACAAAAAAAAATGTACTTTGCACTTCAAGAAGAATTCTTGACATAAGTACGGAAAAAACAGAAGTTAGGAAAAACATGTAAAATCAATTAAAATGGATAATCATTCAAAAAAAGCAAATTTCGATCTACCAAAGGTTAAAATACAATTTGGTTTAAGGATTGATATTTGACTATTGACGTCAGCAGTCCTCGATGGCTGCGAGTATAAGACGGCAAATCTATCTGAGGAGATCGAGTGGTTGCGATCGAAACATGTCATGGTAACCAGCCGCCTGGTTTCGAATCTCAGGTCAGTCAAGAATGAATAATTATCAATAACAATTTTAATTAATTTTCATGTTGTAAAATTCCTTTCTTCATAAAAATAATTTAATGAAAATTAAATTTAATGAACTTAAGCCTGATTAAAAATATTAAAAAAATTGGATTAAAAACCATAAATAGTTCAACAAAATAACCACAATTCTAATTATTTTTGAGAAAAATATTTAATTATTGTAATATGTACATAATTAATAAGTGTTCCGCAAGGCCGAAAACCCGCAACACAGAAAAACTTTATTAAGAAAATATCTAAGGGTTAAATAATCATTGTTATACCGACATAAATTTAATATAATGTAACTCCTATGCTAGGAAAGCGTTAGCGCGAAAAACATCTTGCTATAGAACTTCTTTCAAGGATACTAAAAAGTTATATAATTTTTTCAATTTCTGTTAAATAAAAAAAACATTTTTTAAGCACTTATTCTTCAAATATTTTTTTATATTAGCAACACTTTTTCTGTTTTGTAGTGAACAGAAATATAAATTAGTTTAATTTGACTACAACGACAAAATAAGCACAGACAACAACCTGCAGCCATGTATCCGTGACGTCGTGAAAATAATAATTTTCACAAACACACATGTATTGTATCTTTAATATATTGAAGTCGGTAGCCTGCTGTCTCGAATGTGTTTATAGCATAAAAAGTAAATAAAAAATTGTCTTAAAATCAGAGTTTGAAAAAAAACTGTAAAGTACACAATTAAGTGTAGCATACCGTATTTTGCCATGAACAGCACACATACACATTCGTTACAAGAATACGAAATAAAAAAAATAAAATTTTCTGTCTGTGACTGTGTGCAGAAACAATATACGGTACACAGCGAGAATGAGCTGACGCACACAAACACTACGATAACGTGCATCACTTCCTTTAGCGTACATGTACAGTATTTTTAGCGTACTTATCTGTTCTTTTTAGTGAACAAGTATTGTACTTTTAACGTGCGTGTGCCGTATATTTTTTAAAGAAAGAACATTTTATAAAATTAAGGTGAGCTATGTAACAGGAGTGCTGAAACATGCAAAAGTGTAGTAGCTCGCCAAACAGCGAAGAATGCACATGTGCGTGGCTAGAGGTTCGTAAAAACCGTCAAATTTGAAAACCGCGGTTTCGGTTTTTCAAAATTCTTAAAACCGCGGTTTCGGTTTTTTTCGGTTTTTTTTTGGAATTTAAAAAAAATTGCTAAGGAATTAAAACATAACAAAAAGTAACTTATTTTTAGTTCAGTAACATTTTTTATTAAAAGTAAATTAATAAATAAAAATACCAACGCATTCGCTCATTGCTAATTTTGTAAATAATTTAACTTAAAAAATATTAAGGCATTTAGCAGAGAATGGCTAAAACTTGATCTTATCTTTGTGCAAAAATCCACAGTTGGGAAAATCCTTTAGCAAGAAAATCAAGTGTTTCGTGAAGTTTTGTGATTATTTTTTAATTGTTTACATACCCCTGATGATGGTTAGCGACGCTAACCGAAACATTGGGAATAAAAATATAAAACAAAAATCATAAGTTTTTAATTTTTATTTATTACTTGGACCTGCTGCAGCCAAACAAAAACAACTAATAATTCCCAGCTACTGAAAAGGCCCTTTCACATTCTGTAGAAGATGGTTTATTCGTTACACATTAAAAATTATTTTTCCAATTCAAACAAAAAATTTGTAGAATCAAAACATTTTTTGTCTGAAATCGGTCCTATAAACAAATTTGCATATTCAAACAATTTATTTGTATGTTGTGTATTGAAAAAAACACTGATTTTTTCAAACAAATAATTTAACTGAATCAAACAAAAAGTTTACTTAAATTTATTGTCATTGAACTTGTAGACCCTTTTGAATATGTAAACTTTTTTTTCGCAAATCTGCTTTATTCGACTCGTTTTCAGATTTTTTAAAATGTTTCCACACTTCCGACTTCAATTCCGACATTTTTAAAATAATATATTGTTTAATATCAATATGATTTCATAAACTCACTCAACAAATAAAAAAAAACTTTTACAAATATGTTGTAAGTAAATTTTTGTTTGTGTTACCGCTTCACTTGTTTTTTGTTAACAGTGTTACTAACACTTTGAAGAAAAAACCTTAGAAAGTCCCAAAATTCTGGAATTTTACGTTATTACAAATTTAAATTTTTTATGAAACACCATGTTATTTTGGCAAACAATTTTAACAAGGGTTGCTAATATAAAAAATTGCTATAAAAACAGGGGAAAATTTAAAAGTAAAACCGACTTATTTTTGTCGGTTTCGGTTTCGGGTTTAGGGCTTAAAAAACCCGCGGTTTCGGTTTCGAATTAAACCGACCGCGAACCTCTATGCGTGGCTGTGTTTAGCTTTGTACAAATACAGTGTATAAGATAATTGGTAATAGTAGTAATTAAAAACTTATTTTATGATAAACAATGTATTTTCTCATGTCCACAGTCTTTTATAACAATTTCTTGTGATTATATATTAATAAAAATTCGGGCTGGGTTTTATCTATCACTGTACATTCTCTATCAAAACATTTTTGTGCATCAATGCATCAGAGAAAAGAATGTTGTAAGTAATGATCAGCGTTGTCAACTTGGTACGTTTCCCACCATTTTGGGTGCTTTTTAAATTTTTTGTGCGAAAAATACATGGCAACAAAGTAAAGACAAAAATTTGTAGTTAAGCAGAAATAATTTGTTAGTCAACTACAATTGTCTTTAAGAGATGCAATGAAATTTAATAGATGTCTATCGGTAACCAATATCGGTAGCTAACAACACAAAAACATTTTTGTAAAAATAACGATATTATGTGTAAACAAAAGCCATGGTCAAATATGGTCCGATTTCAAAAAAAAATTTGCTACGCTGATTTAGGTTGCACCAAAATATGTATGCACCTTATAAAACCTAAATACCTAAAAACCAAGACAGTTTATGGGTACAAAAACTCTATTCCGGAAATTAGATTTAATTTGTTTCAAAATTGCGAAAGTATAGACTTTGCGCGTAAGGTTAACTTGGGAAGACAGACCTCATTAGATCGACTCTAAAATTGATTCTGAGTCAATCGGTATACTTAACTAGAACCCTTTTTAAATGTATTACACATACATATTAGTACAAACTCGTAATATCCTCTCCACATACAGTAGTGTGGGTATAGAAAGTAAGGGCAATATGTTGTGCTGGAGTGGATCGAGTTTATGACAGTTGAATGTTGTCATTTGGATTTTGCAATGCTCCAGCTACATTCGGGCGTTTAATGGAGCAGGTGCCAAAATATCTTCACTAGAAGACATGCTTGGTGCACTTTGAAGACATTATTGAACACCTGAAAAACTTGGAAGAAGTGTTGAAACGTATATCCACGGAAGGACTTCCAAAATTAAGTAAAGTACCTGGGATATCGCCTAACCTCCAAAGGCATTTCAACAGATAAACATAAAATAATAGCTGTAATGAATTGGCCCCGTCCCAAAAATCTACATGAATTGCGCAGTTTTCTAGGCTTATGTGCATACAAGTGATGTTACGAATATTTGTATTCGTATTCGAAATGCCGAATATGCGCCTGCTTTACGTTATTCGTATTCTCCAAATTCAAGGGAATATTTCGCGAATATTTTGTTAATGCATTCCAAAGAAGAAGAAAATACAAAAGTGTAAAAAAATACATAAAATTAAACAAAAAGTATTAATTTTTATTAGAAAAGATTTTTGTCCATAACAACAAAAAATCTTCGTTTAGAAAAGTAAAATACAAACAAACATTAGAAGTTTGTGCCGGTACAAAACTAATTTATGACTTTAACTTCTCCAGATTTAGTATCATTTAAAGCAATGTGCTTATTATCGTAAGAAAATTATCGACAACTGGATTTAAAATTTAGTCATCGGAATAGGATAATAAAGTTAAATATATTAAATAGTGTGACAGTTTTTTAACAATTAATTTTTTACAACGCAAATAGAAGATTTTTTTTCAATTTAATTTTAAATATCGAGTGGCGTTTTAGTTCAGATTGGATATTCGTATTCGCTGAATATTGGCGCAGATATTCGTATTCGCGAATATTAAATATTGATATTTGTGGCATCACTAGTACAAATCAATACAAACAAATTTGTTAGGTTTTTTTATATTCGTTAAGTTTTATATATTTTTCCTAAAACCCTGAACTGTAAAAGACTGCTTTATTATAATATTTTGATTACAAAAATATTTTACTTTTTATTTAATATTAATCCAATAAACAATAATTAGAATTGTGGTTATTTTGTTGAACTATTTATGGTTTTTAATCCATATTTTTAATATTTTAATCAGGCTTAAGTTCATCAAATTTAATTTTCATTAAATTATTTTTATGAAGATTTAAATTAATTTAAATTGTTATTGATAATCATTCATTCTTGACTGACCTGAGATCCAATAAACATTTTAAATTAAAAAGGAAGTCTAAACTTGGTTCGTTTCTATTTGTAAATGGCGCGTTTTCTTTACCTTTTTGGTGCGTTTTGAAATTTCAAAGTTGACAACGCTGGTAATGATCAGTTGTAGAAAGAATGTGTATGCATAAATATGTATAATGGTTTGTGCACATTTTTAAGTGGCAAACAGGGTTGCCGAACTTGGTATTTTCGTTTGGTAGGATGGTAGGCTAAACCTAATTTTGGTCGGTTTGAGAAAATTTACTTCTTCATTTTATAAATTGACTTGTTAAATGTGGTAGGACAAAGTGTGTTGAAGCAACTGACTATATCGCAAGACAATAGAAAATATAATATTTATTAAAAAAAACCGAAGATTTTCTTGATTGTTAGCGAAACTTCGGATGTGCCAATGAAGAAATGAAAATAAAAAAATTTTAACAACAAACAATATTCCTTTAAAAAGAATTAACGCCATGGCGGGTGAAGTAAATGGACTAAAAAACTTACTTAGCAATAAATTAGTTTTATTTTACATTAAGTGCGCTCTCTCAACCTTTGTTCAAGTTACGCATGCTAAATGCTGGGGAAAAATATAGAGGTTCTTTGTTGTAAAATTAACAGTTTTTCCCATAGCCCTTAAAAAATTACTGAACTAAAAGAATTTCAGGAATACTGTTTGGTACCACCTCATATATACATATATACGATTATATTGCGATTCTGACTTGAAATCGAATAATAGGCATTTTCTAAATTGCAATCGCAAGAATCGGAAGCAAAACGCATGAGTTTTCAAACACCATGAAATAAATCGAGTGTCTTGCGACTTCAAATCGTGCGATTGTTAGAAAAAGGCCGATATACTAATCATAAATAATAATCTTAATAAAGATTATCAACCAGAAGGCTATCGTTTGTCATATTTATAATCATGTTTAAAAGAGTTTGAATCATAGCGACACTAACATACGTCGATTTCGATAAAAAATAATAACATTGATGGCTTAAACATTTTTATTGACACATAAGTTAAACAAGAAATATGTACTTAAATTAAAAATTGGAGTGTCCTGGAAATCGAAAACTTAAAACCCAAGAATTTTAACAGTCGTTTTTTACTTAGATTTCTGTAATAAAAGAATTGTATGACAAATATTATGCAAATATTTGTCTATTAAACAGAATTTTATAACAAACATTATAAAAATTGGATTAAAAGTGTATTAAAAAGAACTTCCAAATTATTGCGTTAAGTATGAAGAAATTAACATGTTACAAATAATTACTCTTTTTAAGTTATTGTCTAGATTCAAGATTTGCCTATTTATATAGTAGTCACATATTCTAAAATTTTCCAATATTGTAGATTGTTACCTTAACAGAAATTAACCTTTAAGGAGACTTAGGCAATGATATATTTTCGAATTAAGTGAATTCCATTAAAAACGGATTCAAATAAAAATATTTTACGATCATGCCAACTTTGTCTTTAATTCACTTTGGTCCCACATAGTTCCGCAGCTGTCGAACGCAAGTTTTCAACACTTTTTTTTTAAAACCAAGTAGATAAATAAACTCGATATACGAACAATTAACAGCATAATGCTCTGGTAAAAAATTGATGCATGCTACATGTGGTCAGCAAAAAGGAATCTTTCTAAAAAGTAAAAATTGTACATATATACATATGTAAATCCAAATTGTAATTAATTTTTTATTGGTATTATTGCATATGTTCAATGAACAGTTCTAGTTTATATGCGTTATTAAATGAATTTTTATATACGTTTTTTTTTGTTACTTATTGGTTTTATTTTAAATTGCATATTGCAAAAAAAATATCGAATAAAAGTTATGCTTTACATCAAAAATATACATATATACATACATATACATGTGTACATTTTTAAATATTTGAAAAAATTGGTCGGTTTCAAGGATTTTTGTAGGTTTAATGGGCAATTTTGGTTGGATAAAAACTTTGTAAACGGCAACCCTGGTGGTAAATTGAACGTCGAAAATTGTTGTTGTGCTATGAATTATTCGAGTTTATTTGAAGAAAAAAAAATATTTTAACACTCATAAAATTATTACAGTAATTGATGGTTTCATTTTTCGTACTATTAAAATTGAATAAAAATATAGTTAGTTTTCAAATAATTTTGTTTTTAACATTTATGCTTGTTATTCAAAAAACAAATTAGCAATAAAATAAAGTTTTTCCTTACATATAATGTTATGTAGTTTGATTTTTTGTCGTTTAAAATATATTTTAAAAAGCAACAACTATTAAATTTTACGGCCCACACATTAACGCTGTAAAATAATTGTATACAACATTTGAGACAATTGATGTGCATATGTCCGCATACCTAAGTACATATGTACATATTTATATGAAGATCCTTTTTATGGGCATTTTTTACTTCTGCTTTGCATATTTGAAGAAAGAAAAAAATCATTCTTATGACTGCTCTTGTTTTTTATAATAAAAAATTTTTTTTCAGGTAAGAATTGTTCATACATATAAAGTAATTTGTTTTTTCTTGGCTATTTTATGAGCAATATTTATGGCACCAAACTGTTTCATAAAAAAACCCAAAAGCAACAAATTCGCAGAAAATTAAGGAATTGTTATTGCGGTTTGTGTTATTCGAGTTTATTTGAAAAAAAAATTTATGACTCCTCTTGTTTTTTATAATTTAAAAATTTTCAGTAACAGAATTGTTGCTATTTTTTATATTCATACATACCTTTTAGGCATACATGGGCATACTGCATTACTTTTTTACTGCATTACACGTTTCAGTAATCAGTAAAAAGTACTGATTACTGAAAAAAAAATCAGTATTCAGTAAAAAGTACTGATTACTGAAAACAAAAATCAGTATTCAGTAAAAAGTACTGATTACTGAAAACAAAAATCAGTATTCAGTAAAAAGTACTGATTACTGAAAAAAAAAATTAGTATTCAGTAAATTTTACTGATTTGTGTAAAAAAATGCAGTAATCAGTAAATGATTGATAGTAGATACTGTGGCGTGTTTTCACTTTTATAAATAATTCAAAAAGGAAATGTGTTACTGGGTAAAAAAAATTTATTAACATGGTAAAAACAACGAGTTATTTTAATTAACAAAGAAAAAAAAAATTAGATGTATTTGTGAATACATGCTGTGCTATATGCTCTTAGCTTTTCTAAGCACAAGCATTTCAAAATTGTTGTCGCTAAGTTTTTGTCTTCTAGAGCGATTCACAATCCCAGCAAAAGAAAACAGTCGTTCTACAGGTGCAGATGAGGGTAGTGGGGTATTATATTTTATAAAAACGTTTTTTATTGCATTGTGCTTATGCAGGCAATTTGTTGTTGTATCCCGGTCGGGCAAATATAAAATTGTTTCCTCGAGATAATTTCCCACATCGCTTAAATTGGACTGTACATCATCGTCTGGTTAAGAAAATGGGATAATAATAATGTGCAAAAGTTAACATCACCTTCTTCTCCAAAATCTAAAAATAAATTTTCCGTTGTTTGAGGCACAATACGGGTTCCAGTATCCGGTATCTTTCCGTATTTTATTAGGTATGTATTTAACATTTGTTTTCCATCTTCCTCTGTTTTTGATGTAGCCATTTCCAATAGAGGTTTTAAAAATCGGAGCTTTATTTCAGGTATAGTTACCGCAGCAATGATAGCATCCCAAGCGTCTGGCTGTACTTTGAAATATTTTTAAAATCTTAGAAATAAAGCCTCTTTAATTTTTTTATCGATGGAGATAGGTATTTTAAATTTGATTGCTCTAAACGCCTAAATTTTGCCCTTAACGAAACTATGGTGGGGACGAAATATCCGAAGTACATACTCTTTTCTCCCTGAATTTATAATTGATATAAAATAAAAAAAAGCGGAGTTTAATGTACAAATGAATTATATGCACATTTTGTTTTTGTTGTATTAAATTGTTGGTTTTAAAAATAAAAAAAAAGATTAAGTACTATTTTAAAAGTTCCTTGGTATGATATTGGTTTTATTATTTATCATCCCTGATCAATATTAATTTACAAATTTTATACAAAAAAATTAAAAAGGTTCAAAATTTAAATTTACATTAATGCAAAGTCCCGACATGAATGGCTTGGCATACTGGTTAGTGTTTAAGCCGCTAATCCTTAGGTTTGGTGGCTCGAATCCGGCTTTGGCAGACAAGATATTTTCTGTTTTATATTTTAAATATAAAAATAATTTTTTTTTAACATATTAAAAAATAAATAAACTTTTTTTTTCAAAATCAAAATATAAATATGAATTAAAATATATAAAAGATATTGGTCTAGTACTAGGTGTTTACGGCTATCATCTACTAGGTCGTGGGTTCGACTCTCAGCTCGGTCGGCTTGAACATTTCTTTCATTGTAAATTAAAATAACTTGTTGTTTTAACTATGATGATATTTTTTTTCTACAATAACACATTTCCTTTTTAAATAATTAAGGCAGACGGTATCTACTCTCAATCATTTACTGATTACTGCATTTTGTTACACAAATCAGTAAAATTTACTGAATACTGATTTTTGTTTTCAGTAATCAGTACTTTTTACTGAATACTGATTTTTTTTTTCAGTAATCAGTACTTTTAACTGAATACTGATTTTTTTCTTTAATAACACGTTGCTACAGTGTAAAAAAACTTGGAAAACGACCTAGCGTGGGTTATTGGTCTTGTTGAGTACATTAAAAATTGTGTCAAAAAATTTTAGAAACACCCTCAAATTCAGAAGTTATTTTAAAAAAACCGTTTTCAGTGATGTTCGTCAACTTATCGATTTTAATTTGTTTAACGGGTTTGGAAAGAAAACTGATTACGCTTTAAAATTACGTGCATTTTTTTTATACATTTGTAAATTATAAGTATTGTTTTTGTTAAGAATATCTACAAAAATAACGAAAATTATAAACTTTTTTGATTTTTGTAGCTTTTCATTGCTTATTTTAATATGAAAGCTAATAAAAATTTATATTAGCGTATGAAGAAAATTTAGTTCTTAACAAAACATGGTTTTAATTTTTCAAATCGGATAAAAATTGTATAAGTTATTCAACTTTTCATTAACTCCTATTTTTAGTAATTTCTCCCTCCGCGCAAAAAATATGAATAAAAACAAGTTAGAGTGCTATATTCAGCTGTGCCGAATTTTTAATACCCTCCACCGACTGTTCGAATATTTCAGGAGGGATATCTATATGATGTCTAGTTATTATTAATTTATCTTTCAGACATCAGCATTAAAATTGGTTGGATTGAGGTTTAGATCTATATTAAATTATTTAGCAATTTAAACTAGCTTGAGTAACAGTTTCAATTCAAATTTTGTTATGATAGCATTATTTTTATCGGTTTTAGGCGTACTAAGCTATTTTCCGGGAGTAGTGTTTATATGGGGCCTAGGGTAAATTATGGACGGATCTTCACGAAATTTTACAGAGTGATTTCCAGTCGAATAAAACAAATTTTTGCAAAATCTTATCTCATTCCGTGCCTTGTTCCACCATTTATGTTATTTTTTATAACAAAGTTATCATTTTTTTTAGGTGATGGTTCCACATTTTGATTCATAGCTCTGGTCCTACTGCACCGATTTTGCTGAACTGCACCGATGAAGGATAACTGCAAGCAATTTGGCACCAAGTTTGTTCATTTCTTTTGAGTTGTTCGAAAGTGAGCGTGTTTTCAACAGACGAACAGACGGACAGACAGACATATGTTTGCGGTTTATTCGCTGACAAAAAACATCGCTTTGATCTGAAGAAAAATAAAGCCTTGGTAAATGCCTTCAATACAGTTTTTAACTGCTCATACAGTTCTAGCAAATGTTATGAACCCGAAAGTATTTGTACAATCTGTTCCAGTATGCTTAAGAAAACTAAGTCCGAAAAGTTTATAAGCCAGCCATTACCGTTATCTTTCCCAATGATTTGGCATCATCAAATATTCCATAAACCACAAGTCTGTTATTTTTGCCAAACAAACATCACTGGTTATCAATATAAAAATCGTGATAGCATTAAGTATGCTAATGTGTTAACTGTTACTAAGCCAGTATTAAGTGCAATTAAATGTAATGAAACTTAACATAAACAAAGTGATGATGAATCTGGAACATTTACCAAATCGGCTGAGCCACATTTTGTGACAAATGCATATTTTTGCGATCTTGTGCGTGATTTAAAACTTTAGTAACTTTTGTAAATATAAGCCGATTTTAACAAATGATATCTCGTTTTTTTCTACACAAAATTATCTTTAAAATACAGTGCAAACAAAGATAGGTTTTCACAGAAAAAAATTAAAATAACTCTTGTTGAATTTGAAAAATTATGAAAAAAAATAAAAAAAATTAGAAACTTTTGATAAACACTCACCTAATTTCCTGGAATATATTTTTTATGAATACATTTCATAAAAGCTTACTTCTTTGCCTTTTCAAAACTGTTTACAATTTTGAAATCGATCAAAAAATGTATGAGTTAGAGGTACTAAAGTGCTACGACCTACCCTAAAACAGTTTTTTGAAAATAACTCAAAATTTTGAGGGTGTTTCAAAATTTTTGAAAACGGTTCTTGTATGTCCTCACCTAGGCCTACAACCCCCACTAGGTCGGTTTTCAAGTTCTGACAACAAGTGTTTTTTTGTAGCAGTGTGTAATCAGTAAAAAAAGAAAATACTGAAAAAGTACTGGTACTGCAAAATACCCATCTATGCTTTTAGGTAAATCTTTGTTATTTAATATTTTTGTATGCACTTGCGTGGATAATGGTATATCAAACAATTATTATGGCACCAACTTCTTTCAGAAGTAATATCATGCAAATAATTCGTAATTAATGGTAAAATCAAACGGGTTTTATCAAAGTTATTTTCGGGAATACAAAATTTATTATTAATACGATTTCCGTATGACGTGCTAAATTCCGGGTTTTTACTTATGAAAATTAACAAAATTAAATGAAATAACTATGAAATAGATCTGTGATAAGTTATTCATTATTTTCTTGTATTGCCTTAAGAAAACATAATACATTTTTTATTACAAAAAATAAATTTTTGTCATAGGTACTTAAAACGTTAATATTGTTTTATTTTGGCTTGACATTTCTAAATTTGTAAGTTTAAAGATATTCGCTGAATAGTTATGCGTGAAATAACTATATTTTTATTAAATTAAAATCGAATGAAATAATCCACAATCAATTATCGTAAAAATTGTATGAGTGTAAGAATAATTTTTTTTCTGCAAATAAACTCGAATAACGTAAAGCACAACAACAATTTTCGACGTTTCATTTCCCTACAAATAATATTGGACCACCTGATCCATTTTGATAAAATGGACTACTCCATGGACTGGTCCGATGTTCTGCAAGCATGGACCATGTCATTGTTAAAAAGTGTTTGTAGTGAGACGACATGTCTTCGTTTTTAACGACATGTTTTCGTTTTTAAACGAAGTTAAAACAAACCCTCTTGTGTATACAATGGAGTTGTTTTAAAACTACTCCGTTCTAGTCCAATGATGGGTTATATGGTCCTGTCCTAGGCCATCGTAATGTTAAATAGACCATGTTTTTTCCATACGTTTGGGTTACTTTTGGACTAGTCCTAGTCCCTTGTGGACTACTCCTTACACGCGTGTTTGGACTGGTCCTATTATTTGCAGGGTTACCACTTACAAATGTGCACAAACAATTACACACATACACATTTTAAGACTGTCTTAGCGGTAAAAGTCCGAACAGCTTCTTATGCTGGCCTTATTAAAGGCCTAATTTGACATTTTTTTATTCAATTACCATTCTGATCAAGGGGAATTGACTAGAAGGTGGGTCGAGTCAACATATGGTTATTTTTTTCTGTGGTGTAGTTGTCAAAGTTTGTATACAAACTACAGTTTTTATCACAAAGCATACAGAGGTGTCACGAGACAGAAAATATTGTGTTTTTTTCTGTCTTTTTATGCGAAAGCTGCCCTTTTTGCATTTTTTGTTTTGATTACGCAATTCGTGTTGATAGAAGCGGCCTGTTTTTACACATTGCCACTTTACTACAAAAAAACATTTTCTTTCTCTTTCTTCGAAAGCTGCCCTCGCAACTGATGTGGGCCTTTTTCACACGTCACTTTTTACAGTTCTGTGTATTCTGTGGTTTTTATGTAAACAAACCTTTTTTTTACTAGCAATATTTTTGACAATCGGACCACAGACAATATTCCACATTACCCTCTATGAGAAGGGAGAAGAGAAGTACTAAGATATTTAGTTTTTAGCGCGTTATAAAATTAAAATTATATAAGAAACAGACCAAAACAGAATACAGAACGGTTAAATGAAAAAGAATACGTCATTTTAGTTGAGTATAATACGTTAAAAATAAGCTGTTTAAGTACTGCTAAAAAGCGTTAAAAAAAAGTTTAAAAATTAAAAAGGTAAATGCACAATCAATACTTAATTGTTTTCTGATTTTTAGTTTAAAAAACATTTTTCCCTTAAAACCATCTATTAATTATGTATAAAATATAATAAATACCCATTAAAAGTGCACAATTAAATTTCTTTAATAAAGGGGTTTGGCCCCTTTTTCGTAAATTTGGCTCGTTTTTTTTAAATTTTGGCACAAAGTAAAAATTTGTATATCTCATGAATGGTTTTTAGAGCCAATAATGCCTTTTTAACATAAATTTTTAAAAGACTTAAAGATTACCTTTATTCTAAGGCCCTTTGAAAGCCATTCTCATCTCATTAAAGCGTTCTAAAAGACATTAATTAAAATGAATTTTAGAATCTCTGGGGTATCGCAAACTAGTATCAATATACTTAAGCAGTGTTTTAATAGAGTTGCACGATATAGATCACACACTCATATGACTTCGTATACTATAAAACTATTGAAATGTGATTTTAAAATTTCATTAATATGAGAATATTATTACAATTTTATAAAATTTTTAAATTAGGGAACCCTTCGTATCTTAAGGAAAAATTTGGTTTCGGGCACTCCACTAGAACTAGTTTAATGATCATACCTAGACATTCCACTCAAATTATGAGTAGGTCATTTACTGTCAGAGTCTCAAGATTGTGGAATTCCGCCATACCTTGTAGTGAGCGCACATTCTCTAATTCTATATCAATGTTTAAGAAAATGTTATTAGAAAATTGTAGCAAGTAAGAAGTTGACTGTATAAAGTTGCCACAAGTCCTTTTATCGTTTCCAACATTTGTGCAATAGGGGCGGTATTTAAAATATTTATTTATTTATTTTATTTATTTATTTATTTATTTCCAATTCTATACACAAGACTTAAAGCCTCTTATTGCAGTATAGAACATTGTTTTAGCAGAAACATTTATAATTATAATTTGTAAATGATAAAATTTAAAACAAAAGAAAAAATTTAAAAGAGAGAAAAAAAAAATTATTAAATTAATAAATTAAATTCAAAATTAACAAAATAATAATATTTAAAATTCATAAAAAAAAATGAAAAAAATTAACGTGCAAAAAAATTTAAAATGCTTTTTTTAAAGCTCAGTGCGTTACTAGTTATTTGTATATTATGCGGGAGTAGATTCCAAAGACGGATTGCATTAAGGAAAAATTGCCAATCGGAAGTTAAACTTTGGTATCTTTTTTTTTTTTTTTTTTTTTTTAATTTTTTATTTTTATTATTGAATCTTTCTTATCGAAATTTACAATATGTATTCAAATCTTAATTCTACTTGTTGTTTATTAGTTGTTACCAGCAGCGTTGCCATTTTGGCATTTTTGCAGCTAGATTTAGCATTTTTTTGTCTGATTTAGCTGCAAATTTTTCATTTAGCAGTTAGCATTTTGTTTAGCATTTTTCAACTACATATTTAGCATTTTTAAGCATTATTTAATTTAAGAATATTAAAGTAATCTTTTTTTGAAAAACTACCACACACTTTTGTTGAATGCAAATACAAACCCCTACTTTTTTGCTATAGAAACTGTACAATCTTTTAAAGGACCATTCATATAAAATGGTTTTAAAATTTGATCAGTTTGATCCATTAAATTCATGTTAAGACGATTTTTCCCTCAATTACGATTTTGAATTTTTTGGAATCGAAAGGAGATACCGAAGGCGAATTCATTCCAGGTAATCTCGGTACTACAACTCGTACAAAAACTACAAGCAATTTGTTTTTGTAAAATCATTGTACAATGCCATAAACAGAAATTGTTTTATTTCACAGAAACAAAGATAATAAAAAAAAATTTTGACATCAGGGCTTTTAAGACCACCCATAAAAATTCGACTTGGAGATAGCATAACTTTTGAAATAGAAAAAAAACAAATATGAATTACATGCCGAGATTTTATAGCTCAATTTATATGTCATCTTAGAAAACCGTTTAAAAACAAATAAATGCAAATTAAGCGAACGAAAGAAGAAATTTTTGATTTCACTGTAGAAGAAAGTACAACTTTGGAACATCAGTGGCTGAAACCAAATTCATATGACAGTTGATTTCTGGATAAATGTTTATGGATATAAAAATTCATTACATGAAAATCCATTCAGTGAATTAGCTTCTTTTGCTATGCAGTTCTTGGTGTTGCCAGTTAGCAACGCGGAAGATAAAATTGGGTTTTAGTGGTATAAATATCTAAAAAACGAAAATTCGAAACAGAATGACGTTAATGTATTATAATGATATCTTGATCGATTCTTCAGAAGCTGAAGAAGAATATTCATTTGAGGACGTATTTAATTTATAAAATGAAATATTTTATTAAACATGTTATATAAATTTTATTAAAATACTAAATAATTCCCATTTATGGGTCAAGTTCCTTTGATTTTTTGTTATGGTACCTTTTGCTTAAAAACTTTTTTTGTACGTATATAAAGACTGAAATATATTTCTTTAATAGTTTTAAGACTTTTTATGTTTCATAAATATTATATTGTTATTCTTTAATCAGTTTGATTTATTGATACGATGTGAGATTATATTATAGGTATTTTAACTAAAATAACAAAAAAATAAAACAATTTAAACTTTAGCATTATTTTTTGGCAGTTTAGGATTTTTGTTAGCACTTTTTAGCATTATTTTTAAGCCGATTTAGCTGTAAAATATTTTTGGATATGGCCACACTGGTTACCAGTGTAACCACTAACTGCTGTATTCAAATTTTAAAACTGTCTTCTAGTTAGGCTCAAAGTATCGGTTCTTTTTAGCCTCTGGTGACCTTCGAACTGAAGCAGACCCCGAGCGAGGTAGTTAGGGTGGGCCATTAGTTTATCGATGTAGCTTACTGAATATTTTTTAATTTCCTCCTGGATAGTGGGGACGTTGAGATCTCTGTGGATAATATCATTACGTATATACCATGGGGCGCAGACAATTTGTCGTAATATTCTAGACTGTCTTCTTTGAAGCTTTTGGATGTTAGATGCGCATGCAGTACCCCATAATTGGATGCCATATGTCCATATTGGTTTTATGATGGACTTGTATAAAAGAATTTTGTTGTCTAAAGACAAGTTTGAGTTTCCACCGAGAAGCCAATGTAGTTGAGCTGCTTTAAGTTTCATAGCCGTTATTTTCGTTTCAATATGACGAGACCAGGTCAAGCGTCTATCTATATGAATTCCCAAGTACTTAACATGGTTTTCTACCGGAACAGTGATGTTATTTATTTTTACTGCTGGGCACGTTTGTCTTCTGAGCGTGAAAGTTAAGTGAGCACATTTAGCCGGGTTAACCTTTATTCTCCATTTTTCTAGCCATGCCTCTAATTCATTGATGTGGGACTGCAGATTTTGCGATGCGACTTTTGGGTCATGGTTAACACTAATAAATGCTGTGTCGTCTGCAAATGTAGAGGTGTGCGTGCTCAGGTTTGTTGGCATATCCGCTGTGTATATTATATATAGAAGCGGTCCTAATATGCTGCCTTGGGGGACACCAGCAGTAATTTTCTTGAGGGGGGAGTATTTATCTTGCGACCTTACTATGAATGTTCTGCCTGTTAGATAGCTCTCCAGAAGCTTGTGAGTGTTTTGAGGAAGCATTCGTGTTATTTTGATGAGTAGCCCATCATGCCAAACTTTGTCAAATGCTTGGGAAATGTCTATAAACAGGGCTGAGCAGTATTGCTTTTTCTCAAACGCCGATCTAATAAGGGTGACAATTCTATGCACTTGTTCTATTGTACCATGTTTCGCTCTGAATCCGAACTGGTGATCCGGGATGATGTCGTGTTCATTTAGATGAGGAGTTATACTTAAAATGAATATTTTTTCGAAAAGCTTCGATAGAATTGATAATAAGCTTATCGGTCTGTACGACGCAAGACCTCTTCCATGAGGATGGGAAGTATCCGACTCTTAATATAGCGTTAAAAATGAGCAGCAAGATTCTGGAAGCAGTCGATGGTAAGTTTCTTATCATTGACCCTGTGATGCGGCCAGGTCCGGGAGATTTTCTTATATTCACTTTTTCTATTGCAGATTTTACTTGAGTTATGTTAAATTTTAATGGATGGTTTACCTTATTAGGAATGATTGGACGACTGGAACAAGTATGTGTATCATGTGGCGTGAAAACTTTCTCAAGGTGACCCGCGAAAGCGTTTAATTTTTCATCTGTGTTTTTGGCCCAAGTGCGGTTTTCCAGTCTTAATGGAGATTCTTGGGTTATAGGGCATTTCATATGCCGTACAGCCTTCCATAAGCTATAATTAGAGTTTTTTGTGGCATCTAGGCTGTTTAGATAGCCTTCCATTGCAGACTCGTGGTTCTGTCTCAATTTGTTGCGAAGAGTTGTCAGGCATAATTGAAGTTGGGCCTTAGTGGTTGGGGAACGACTGTTTTGCCATTGTCTTCTTAACTTCCTTTTTTCTCTGATAAGGGTCTCAATATCCGCAGATGTATTGTAAGGAGCACGTTTAATTGTCCGCTTGATTGGGGTTGCATTTCTTGCTGCAGTATCCAAGACTTCTGTAAATCGGTCGACAGCTATTTGGATGTCAGATGAATTTTTTAGGGAAATGCACTGTGATAGGTGAGAGCTCACATACATTTTATACTTTAACCAATTTGTGTTTCTGTTTGGATAGAAGGTGAATGATCAGACGAAAGATCATAGGAGGAACTAACTAGTACCTGATCGCGCTTGATGTTTTTGATTACAGCAAAGTCAATAAGGTCTGGTAGCTTATTGAAGTCGGTTGGCCAATAGGTAGGCTCACCACTCGATACCACATCAAAATTATTTGCAGTTACGGTATTGTATAGCTGATTACCTCTAGGACTTATAAGTCTGGAGCCCCAATATGTATGTTTAGCGTTGTAGTCGCCGGCAGCAATGAATTTCTGACCCAATGTGGAGAAGAAGTTGAGAAATTTATCGTATACAATTTTGTGCCTCGGGGGACAATAAACGGATGTTAACGTTAGTTTGAAATCAGTAAGATTTATAGATGTGGCCTGGATACAATCTTCTTCGAACTCTGGCAATGGTAAGTGTCTGATGTGTTTGTGCACAATTATGGCTGTGCCACCACAAGCTCGTCCGCTGGGATGTTTTGTGTCATACGTAAGGTATCCATTTACACTAAAGCAGTTTTTATGAGTAAAGTGTGTTTCAGAGACAAGAAGTACGTCGATTTCATGCCTATGAAGAAAGTTTGTAACTTCGTGTTTATGTTGGGATAACCCGTTTGCATTCCAGAAACATATTTTTAACTGGTTCATTTTTTGTTGAGTAGAACTTGCAGGAGCATGTTCTGGTTTCGCATCATTTCCTGAAACATGTTCTGCATAGTGGCCATGAAGTTATTCATAGTTTGAATTAAATTTTCTATTGAGGTAGGCATATTTCCAGAAGGCATTTGTAGACCTTCCCTATGAACATTAGCGTATGGAGGCTGCTTTGTGGTGGAAGTACTCGGGGGATTTTTCGCATTAGGGTTTCCTTTTAAGATTTGGGCATATGATTCATTTTGTTTATTTGCTTGTGTAGTACTAGCAATAGAGCCAGCGGCTTGGCTGGGCTCATTTGACGGACCATATTGGGAGTGAGTATATTTTTGAACAAAAGCAGGTTTTTTTAAATGCAAAAAGACTTTACAACCCCTATAGTTTGCCGTGTGATTTTCGCCACAGTTGCTGCATTTCTTAACATTCGGGTCAGCTTTAGAACGATTACATTCGGCGGTTTTATGAGCGTCGCCACAAACCACACATACGTGAGGCAATTTACAATATGATTTTGTATGCCCGTATTCCTGACAGTTTGTGCATTGGGAGGGGCCCTTTCGTTTTAATGGCTCCTCAACAGTTATTCTTCTGTTGAGTAGGTAGCGCAAGTTGTATATGGGATGAACTGAATTTTTGGTTTTGAGAACCGATGAATCAAACGATATTTCAATGCGGTGCATTGGTTGAGGAACTTTATTTCTGTTCAAAATGTTATGAACAGATTTTACCTCATACCCCTATAGCTCTACGGCAGTTTTTATTTCCTCTGTAGGAACAGAACTATCTATGCCTTTTATGACAATAATCAATCCCTTAGCACTTTTTAATTGATATGTATAGTAACTTTTCTTTTCTGCGTCCAGGTGTCTTGATATAATACGAAAGTTCGTTTCTGTACTGGCTTGAATTTTGGTCTCTTGAATTTGCCCGCGTCGTATAGAAACGACGTAGAAATTATTCTTACCTACAAGTTGAGTCAACATGTTGACTATGCTATTTGATGTTTGCTCCCGCAGATAGATGGGTGGCGGTTTAACTTCTTTAGTGGCTGTTCCATTAGCTGATTCTGCTTCTTCATCGTCAGGTATGGATAGTACAGAGAATCTGTTACCATTTGTTGGCAAAGAGACTACGTTAGAGCTTTTGTATTGTTTGGCCATGCGCTCCTGTTGGGTGGACCTAGGGCTAGCCTTTCTCTTAGTTATTGTAATATATCTGTCCATGCCTGTTTGCACTTTAGTACTTTTTGGCACAGCTCCTGTATTTATTAATGCAGATCGAGATGTTCCAGGTTTTTCGTTATTATTCCTGTGTTCACACGACTTCACACTTTGAACCATATTTACGGTCGGATCAACACACTTGCTCAGGTTGGGCACACTTGCACTTAAATTGCTATATGGAAAACCAGTTGCGCTGGCAATTTTTGCACTTAAATAATTTTTATTTATTTCTGGGTATCAAATGTTTTCATTGCTCACGCTCGGGGAGCTTACCACAATATACGCATTTCTGCTATTTGTGCTGGGCCTACTCTCCTTATTGGGAGTATTTGTGAGGCTCATTCACAAATCTCTTCGGGCACACTAGTTATTGTTCTTTTTTTCAATTATGGATGTATAACAAATGTTTTTTTTTTTCACCTATTACAAATATTTTTTTTCACTTCGAATTTTTTTTTTTTTTATTTTTTTATTTTTCTTATGCACTGATACACGTCCGTACTCGTCAAGAGCTGGTTCGCACTTTGGTATCTAAACAATAAAATTCTTTTACCTCTTTTAAACCTAGATATGGTTAAGCGGTTAAACAGATGTTGTGGTTGTTGAGTAAACACGATTTTGTGCATAAATATTAGTACTCTTGTTTTGAGAAGGTCATCAAACTGAATACCATATAACTTTACCGTAAAAGGAGAAACAGAATTAAACCTTTTCACGCCATATACGTATCGTACAATGCTTTTTAAGACTGAGTTTAATTTTCTTGTACTTGCCGCATCACATTTGGCAAATAATTCGCATCCATACATCAGAATTGGCAATAAATAGGTTTTGGCAAGAAGTATTCTTATTTTGACAGGTGTACAATACTGCGTTTGCCAGAGAGTTCTAAGCATGGTATATGTACGGCCACATGCATAATTAATATGGTTGCTCCATGTCAGGTTCTTATTAAAAATAATACCCAAATTTTTTGCTGTATTTACCCTTTCAATACGTTCATCACCAAGAAAAATATCAGGTATATGATCGGTTATAGTAGATCGTTTTTGGATAACAAGATACTTAGATTTTTTTGGGTTGATACTAAGACCATTAGCAGTAGCCCATTCATATATATGTTTTAACTCAGTATTCAGAGTTAAGACACATTGTTCAATTTCAGATGTATCACAGCTGATGTAAATCTGAACATCGTCAGCATACATTCTGACTTTGCAGTGTGTAAGTTGACTCGGAAGGTCATCAGCGTAAAGCGAAAATAGAAGGGGCCCAATAATTGACCCCTGCGGTACACCCCTCGTCACAGGTAGAAATTTTGATTTATTATTACCACTTTGAACATACTGATACCTGTTGGTAAGATATGTTGATATGAGATTTGTAGCAGCTGTAGAAAACATAAACATGTGTTGTAGTTTGTAACATAGGACGTTATGATTGACTGTATCGAAGGCTTTTGAATGATCCAAAAGTACTAAGATATTTGTTTTTCGTTCATCTATACTATTTCTTATATCTTCCGCAACATCTACAAGTGCAGTTATGCAACTGTGGTTTTTCCGAAACCCAGATTGTTTATCATGAAGCAGATTATGATCATTAACGTAAAGCTATATCTGATTGTGAATTAACCTCTCAAATATTTTCGACATAAAGGGTAAAATGGCAATTGGCCTATATTCTGATTTAGTTTTGGGTATTGGTATTATCTTGGACTTTTTCCAATTTGAGGGAAAATGACTGGTGGTAATAATGGTATTAAATACATGTGTAACAAATGGCAATATTCTTGGGAGAATTAATTTAAAAAATCTTGGGTGAATTTCGTCCACACCAACTGCATTTGATTTAATTGACATACAGCTTCTTAAAACGTCAAACTGGTCTTTGCAATCAAAAGAGAAGTTATTATGGGGTTGACGGTTGTCATGGTTGTAGTTGTAAAAATCAATATCTGCTTCTACCATAGGAATATTCAAAAATTGTTCATTAATAACGTCTGGATCAAAAATAACAGGGTCATTATTTCCAGATTTACCAATTCCGATTTCCCTTAGAGCCTTCCATGTTGTTTTTGATCCCAGGGCCAAGGAGAACTTTTCAGTGTAAAATTTTGATTTTTCCTGTTTAATTAGTTTGTGTACTGTTTTTCTCGCCAAACAATATTTGGTTTTAAACCGCTTCCAACGTGAAAATGCAAGGTCTCTTTGTTTAATGGCTTGTTTAATATTTGACGAGAACCATGGTCTTTTTGTTTGACGCATTACCTTAGTTTTCAATGGAACAGCTTGATCAAACAAATATAATATATTACGTTCAAGAAAGGCTAGTTTATCCTATAATAGATTGCATTCCAATCAATTCTAAGTAGTTCTAATTCCAATGTGGCGTATTTAACATTTTCAAAGTCACGAAAAGTTATTGAATAGGGTGGGATTTGCAATTGAAAATTATAGGTCATAAATAATAAATCGTGTTTAGAAAAACATGGGGCAGCCAGTTGATCGTATAATATAACATTACTTACATTACCAACAAAAAGAAGATCAATTAAGGTGCTGTTGGACGAGGTAAAGTGAGTAGGTGTAGTTATGTTAGTTGGAAATAGTCCCAATGGTGCCAAGATGTCAATAATGCTTGAATCAGTTAAAAGGTTCCAGTTAAAATCACCAACAAGGACAACATCATTATATAAAGCTGTGGAATTCTCCAAAATTGAAAAAAAACGGTTCAATTGGTATGTTGTTATTAGGCCTGTATAAACTTCCTACCAGTAATTTTCTTCCCCGAGATATAACTTCTATTAGGACATATTCCACCAAACCATCATTATTGTCACCATCAACATTACAATCATTAGATGTACTTTTAATATTATAAGATATGCCTCTTCTAATATAAATAGCCACTCCACCAGCGCGCCCAACTCTATCAACCCTTATTAAATTGTAGCCACTTAGAGAAACGGAAAGATTACTGAATAGTTATACATTATTTAAGAAATAAGAAGAAAAATGTAATATTTGCCATACGATTAAGCTGGATTAATTTGGCCGACAGGGCTTACAATCCATACCAAATGAATAAATAAATAAATAAATAATAGAATTAAGCCAGAGTGGAAGGCCTACCCAGCAATGACATCATGTGTAAAAAAGCTATGAAAATGCAATGGAGCGAGCAGGCCTTGTACATCCAAAATAAAGTACTGAGGCCTTCTAGAAGGCATCTGTATGGCCTCTTTTTCCCGCTGGGTATACATACATATTTACATAATGCGCATACTGTTAACACTTTACAACTGAACATAACTTACAATTTTCTTTTCTTTACTGCATAAAGTATTAGTACACTTTTGCATGTTTCTTATATTCCTGCACTCCTGTTATACAACTCGCCAGCAAATCAACTTTGGCTTTTTGATTTTTTCCTTTGGATCTTCCTTTAAAAAAAGGAGTACATAAAAAGTTACTGCTTACTATACACTAAAAAATATGGTACACGCACGTTAAAAGTACAGATAAGTACGCTAAAAATACTGTACATGTACGTTAAAATAAGTAAAGTACGTTATCTTGGCGTTTGTGTGCGTCAGCTCACACTCGCTGTGTACCGTATATGTTTGTGTAGACATTAACAAACACAAAAATAAAATTAAGAGTTTGTGTGTTAGAAAAATACGTTACGATACTGTTCAGTTTTTTTTCGAACCCTGCTTAAAATATATGAGCTCAAGCCTACATTTAATACCCGCATTAAGTTAAGCAGGCGGGACGCAATTGCAGATTTTAAACCGAAATGTACGTGTGCTGGACGTAATATTTGCTGTCGTATTTAAATTTTTTGATTTTCCATCCAGCATCATCGGTGTGACACATACAAACACATGTTCACTAATACTACAATAGCGCCTAATAAGAAATACCTGACGTGTACAGACTAGAGTTGTCGGTCGATTAAGAATAATTCGATTAATCGATCAAACAACACCAATTTTCGAATAACGAATAAATCGATTAATTAATGTCGATTAATCGAACAATTTTTTTATTAAAAAATAAATGAAATAAAAGCGTAGAATTTTATTTATTCTCATACGTTTCTAGTGATTTTATACAAAATGTAGGAAAGTTGAAAAATATTGTAGCCATTTCCCTGACTGTAATTAATATCAATTTTATTTAAGCAAAAATCCTGTTGAGTACTCATAGTATTTCAAAAATGTACCTTACATTCTTATTGAACAAATCTTTGACAACAAATTGTATTAACTTTGTATTATCATTTTGAATTCAACATAATGTTATTGTTTATATACAAAGTATATGGTAACCTATTGCAAATTTTAGAAAAATTGAAAAAATCTTTTTTAGTTTTTTAATTATAATTATTTATTGATAGTTTAAATGTTTTTTATAATTTATTATAATAAAACCAAATTATTTTGCATAAACTGAACACTTTGTTTGTTTTGAAAAAACTTGTTCAATGAAGGTATTACGAAAAATTAGCTCTGTTCCACATGCATAACGAAACAGCCCGAACCTACACAAAGTTATCCAAAAGCGTTCCACATAACAATTTTTGTGCAATAAAGAGAGTAATTGAGAGAGTAATTTTTTTTTATTTCCTGTACAAATTTGCACGAACTTTTTCTTTAGGTAAGTTCGGACAAGAAAAAAACAATCAGCTGTTTTTAATTACATATGAAACTGATAAATAATTGAGGAAATTTTCAAGAAAAAGTTTAGTTTTAATTAAAAACAATTTAAAAAGCAAAATGTAAGGTACTCAGCATATTAGTAACTGGGAAACGTTAAAAAAATTCAAGAAAGGGGGGTTTTCAATTTTGGGTGAAAAACTTAGAAATAAACAAAAAGCTAAAAAAAAGAATGGATTTACTTATAAAAATCATATTATGAAAGTAGAAAATGTTGTTATCCTTTTTTTTTTTAATTATATATATATTTTTACCATTTGCGTAAGTGTCACAATATTACCGTTGAAAACGATGTACATAGTGGAAGATAATCCAACGACATCAAAAAATGTCAAACGTGGTCCAATGGAAAAATACACTCACAATATTCTGTACGTAAAATTAACTGAAATTGTAATATAAAATAAATGAAAGTTCAATTAAAAACCGGTCTACCTATTTTTCATTTATTTTTAACAAAAAGTTCATTTAATTTTTACTGTCAAAAATTCAACACCATATTCCGTAAAATCAAATAATTCAGTTATTTTGTAAAATTTTACTGTCAAAAATTCAACACCATTTTCAGTAAAAACGATTAAATATTCAGTTATTTATTAAAATTTTACTGTCAATTTTTTACTGTCGAATTGACCCCATATTCAGTAAAAACAATTAAATATTCAGTTATTTTATTAAATTTTCGTTTACTCCACAAAAGAGCCGAATTTCTAAAAAATACCAGACAGACACCTGTCCGCTTGTTTTTCTTATAAGCGAGAGAGGGAGAATATTTTTATTTACTTACCCAGTTACACACGTTTGTTTTACTTTTGTTGTACTGACCACGTTGTTTACAGAAGAACTCTCAATTATAAGACACCAGCAGCATGACCGATATGGCTTCGCAATTATTTTACTTTTAAAATTTGATGTAGGTATTTAACTTAATTATTTTAACAAATAGAAAATGGGTATTGCTTACACAAAACAAGCAATTCATTTTTTATAGATAAGTAAAAATTAATTTTTGGTAGTAAAATTATATAAAATAACTGAATATTTAATTGTTTTTACTGAATATGGTGTTGAATTTTTGACAGTAAAATTTTTAAAAATAACTGCATATTTATTTGTTTTTACGGATTATGTAGTTAATTTTTTGACAATTAATTAATAAAAGATAACTGAATATTGATTTGTTTTTACGGAATTCGCGGTTGAATTTTTGACAGTAAAAATTAAATGAACTTTTCGTTGCTTTAAATTACATTTTCATTTAATTTTACATAAAGAAGAATTTAACTCAATCAACGGACAATATTAACTGCAACTGAAAATCCGTATTAATATGCACTTAGTTTTTTGAATAACTGTTAGAATCAGTTAAAAATAAATTTGCTTGGAATTTTAAATGTTTATTTATTTAAAAATGACTGAACGGAATATTTCTTAAATAAACTACAGTCCGTTACTGTAATAATATTGTGAGTGTACATAAAGAGTGACAGCGGTTGCTCTGTAGAAGAAATTGTATGCAAAAGTTTAGCTGAAGATGGCAGGCCTGCCAAGGCCAAAGTAATATCGGATTATTATGTTTTACAATGCCTTTAAGTAATACAACTATATGGAGTTAAGATGAAAAGTTTTACGTTTAACAAAAGCAGATTTTTAGTAAAAATAAAGAAGAAAATGGAAGATTTTCTATAGTTGTAGATGAATGAACAAATGTAACTTATTAAAAATACGTTATATTTTTTGAAAAAATAATTTTTTTATTCGTTATTCTCATCGATTAATCGGATAATTTTTAGATTTGATCGTTTGATCGAACGAACAAAAACAATTATTTGAATTATTCGAACAAGGTGGAAATGCGAATAATTGACAACTCTAGTCCACCCACAATCAAACGGATTGTTTGCATGGTTTTCTCGCACGCTAAAAGCCTCGATAACACTTAATTGACAACATCTTTTGTAAGTTGTTGTTGTTTTTATTTTGTTTTTCTTAACCTACGTACAACTACAATTAATGTTGAGAGAATTTCAACTAATTGTAGCGGGGAATGTAAGATGAGATACACCCACTGTTTATTGTTGATGTTGTTTTGTTTAAATTTTGATATTATTACAAGTAGAACTGTGGCTATAAGTCTTATACTTTTAATAGTTTTATTTGCTTTAATATCTTTAGTTTTTCTAAAATCTTTATGTATGAAGTTTCCTGATGATCTGGCCTAAGCAACCAGTGAAATGCGCATAGGAATAGCTTATCCCATCAACAATAAATTTCAAGTGTGTTTATCAAGAATAAAAACTGGGAATTAAGCACGAATAACAAAAACTTTTGAAATTAAAATTTTGTATTCCCAAAAATTTAAATTACTTTTTGATAATAAAAAATTACTTTGATTATTTCCTTTTAGATGGCAATTTGGCGATATTGCTAAACTATTGCCTTAGGGGTTATCTCCCATTTCCTTGCAGGGTATATTGTTTAATATTAATTAAATTGGAAAGGGAATAGTGCAGTGTATACTTGCTGAACATTTAATTATTTTAATCTAGTCAACCTTTTCATACATTTTCAAATATTTTCATTTAAATAAAATATTAGTTACAAGGCGAATTAACATCAGGTGGCGGCGAAAAGACAGCCTGTAAGTTTTGTTTACATGTGCTTTTATTTATTTATTTATTTTATTTTATTATCATTAATGAAAAAATAAGACAATAAAGAGATGATTAATGAAACTATGTGTAAAAATTAAGTACAAAACGTTTTAGATCACACAAACTAATTTTTACCACCATCACTATAACTTAATGGAATTTTTATGTTTAGGTGCAGTTTTAATATTCAAATGCATAAACTGGACGAAGCTAAAAAGGATTTAGATTATTTTCAATACAACTTTAAATTCAACCGAATTTGCAATTTAAAACCCACAAAGATTGCACATGTTTATGTTATAAAAACTGTTATTTTCCTAATTTTTGAAAATAATTAAGTTTCTTTTTATTTTTTGACTCAAATATTTTTATTAATTTTATCCCAGGGATACCAGATAAATTTTTTCTTTAATCCCAAATTTAAAATAAAAATTTCTTAAAATATCCTCATTTAACCAATTTGGTAATTATCTTTAAAATGCTGACTAAAAATTTACCTTATTAAGGGAAAGGGAAATCTAATCATTCAATTAATCTAACATATTATCAATACATTTTTAATTTCTTGTTTGACTACTGGTTAAAATATGTATAAACCATAGCTTGGGAATAATGATTAGAAATCCTAATGATTACCAATTGGATTAGAAATTTTAATTGTGCTGAAAAATTGATTAGTAATGATTAGTTAGTCATTTAAGACGATTACTAATTGATTAGATTAGAAATAATCAGAAATCTAATCTAAATAAGTGACGATTAGCATTTCTAATCAAATCTAATCAAAACTAATCAAAACTAATCCAAAAAATAATTGATTAGATTTCTTGATTATTTTTGATTAGATTTGATTAGATCAACTATTTTTAACTATTTTTGTGAAAAGAAAATATTTTTTTATCACATTTGTTGGTATTTTTACATAATGTAACAGTTTTGAATATTGCATAAAATTGCATTATATATTGCAACATACATAATTACATACATAAAGATAAATACCGAATTTACAGAAAGTCAAAAAAAAAAAAAAAATCATATTCAGTAAGTTCAGTAAAAAAAAAGGAAATAGGTATATATATATATTACATTATATATATATTATAATTCACAAAAAATTGACATTAGACTCTTGGACTATTGATGATGGCTGCAAATGAGAATAGTCGTTCAACGGGTGCTGACGATGTCAGTGGAGTGTTACACGATAGGAATGCTTCCTTCAAAACATTATATTTGGTCGAAATTTCAGGGCCGGGATCCGGGTCATTTAAGTAAGCGTAAAACTGATTGCTTATGGCACATACATCATCGTCTGCGGAGAAGTCTTGCTCTTCGAAAACAATTTGATCCTTTACGACAACTAAAATATCGAAAATAAATTGGAAATTTTTGTTTTACATATAAAGTTTGCATTTTGTTTAAATTTTCACGACGGCGAAAAAACAATAAATAAAAGAAAAAAAAATCCGTGCATTTTTACTTACCAATAATTTTGAACACTTAATATTTAAATAAAAAAATTTACATTCATAATAACACAACAACAGGGTGCACCGTAGGCAATTTTATGCAATATTCAAAAACTGTTACATTATGTTAAAATAGCAACAAATGTGATAAAAAAATATTTTCTTTTCACAAAAATAGTTAAAAATAGTTGATCTAATCAAATCTAATCAAAAATAATCAAGAAATCTAATCAATTATTTTTTGGATTAGTTTTGATTGGATTTGATTAGAAATGCTAATCGTCACTAATTGTGATTATATTTTTGATTATTTCTAATCTAATCAATTAGTAATCTGAAATTTTTATATAAATTAAATTCTAATGATTAGATTATTTTATTTCTCTAATCGTAATGATTTCTAATTGTAATCGAAATTCCCCAGCTATGGTATAAACTTGAAGTACCATGTGCATATTGGTGAACATGCTTCTATCATAAATGACGTCAGCCAGAAAATTCCCGTTTAAGCATTTAATATCGTTTACAAACTTTTAAGTTGAGAACATTTCAAATGTTGAGAACTAGGTTTATAATAACGACCCCACAAACACATCCATTTAACGCATAAAATAGCGATTGGCTATGTGTGGACATACGTTTAAGTGTTTTTACTTCTTAAAGTATTAACAGGTCAACCTTAACAAAAGCGGAAAAACTAATAATATAATTTAAATTGTATTAATATGAGTTTTGCACCTAAAAAATCTTGCAGATTTTAAAATGTTCATCAATAATTTTTCCAAAAAGAAAATTAGTTTATTTTCTCATCATTCTCAATATAAACCCAAAATTAATTTTTGCTATCTAATTTGAGATTCGAATCCCAAATCTGGTAGCTTTGCATTAGAGAACTGTTTTATACAAGACGAATTCATATACATATATAACAATTCGCCTTGTTTTTGACATTATGTGACCGAAAAACAAAAACAAAATACCCTGTTGTTTTTTGTGTTGTTGACTTGTTGTAGTCTCGTAGTTTTAAAATTTTGAATATAAAAGTAGTTTTATTAATAAAAAACCTTTATATTACCAAACCAAACTATCCTTAAAAAAAATCAAAAAGTGTCAAACCAGCTTCGTCTCTAAAAAAAACACGCGGCTTAAGCAAATTAAAGACAACACAAACCACTCTTTATATTCTTTAATGTTATAGGTGGAAAGGATTTATTGAGTTTGTGTTAAAGTTTGTAACGCATTGAATGTGGAACGAACTTTTATACAAATTTTTAACACAATTTTGTTCTCTTGGGACTATAAATACCCGGTACAGAAGTCCTTTTTCCAAAACCATTCTGTTAATAATTACAAGTGGTGAAGAGTATTAGGATTGCCGAACTCTTGTTGCTTCTTTGTTTACTAATTTTGCTCTATTTTTCATAATTTTGTTTACAACAAAATTGCAAGAATTCCCAGGAATAAAAAACTATCCGATAAACTAGGACCTCTATTTTTTGAGCTTGTGGTGGGTGTCACGTTTGTTGTTCATTCACCACCATTTTCATACAAAATTTTTGGATTTTTTAAAAATATTTTCGCAAATTATACGGGTATGTTCTACAATCCGAATCCACTCGAAAGTGGATTACTTTAGCATTATTTGTGCTCTGCATTTCACATCCACATGTTTTTATTGATTTTCAATTAGAGTTGGTGTTGTGAAAGTAAACCGAATCAACTTCAACTGTAATATGTGATAACATTTTTAACAAAAAAATTAATTTTGCATTTAGCTTAAAATCTTCTTAATCCAATTTAATCAAAACTATATCGCTATCTAAAACGCAAAAGGCCCTTACTAACCCTAAATTGAAAGTCGACATTTTCATAGATTTTGATTAAATAGCTAATTTTTTCACCATTTTTATGTTATTTTCAGACAATTTGTTTTTTATTCGATTTAGCGATCTCTTAGTTTTTGAATTTGTTTAAAATTTTGCAATTCATGTTCGCGATATACGCGATTTGTTCGTTTAAGTTTTCTGATTCTTTGCACCTTTAACGATTTATAATAAATAGTAGACTATGCTATCATGCCGCTGTTAGCAAATTTTTGCGAATTTCCGTGAATGTAGCAATTTTTACCGAATTTTGGCATTCCTTATAGTTTTAGGGACTTTCAATCAATTTTATGGTTGGCTTGAAATATTAAAAAATTTCGCTATTTTTGCAATTTTTTTATGTTATTTTCCGACATTTTGTTTTTTAACCCATTTAGAGATTTCAAATAAATTTTAGTGTTTGTTTAGCGATTTTTACTGTGATTCTTGACAGCTTTCACGTTTTTTAAAAAATATTAGATATTGCTATCATGCTGCGGTTAAGAAATTAGCGATCTTTAGTTCAACAATTTATGACTTATGCGGATTCCAAAAATTGTTCGTTTTCAATTCGAGTCTAAACCTAGAACATACCTGATAAACTCTTTTATATAGAAAAGTTACTTCAGTATGAGAAATTTTCGAATAAATAACCTTTAAAATTTCCTACCAGGGGTAAATTATTTAAAAACACATTAAATATTTTCTGAAATCATTAAATATAAAAGCAAATATTGACTCATAGTGCAGGAATTTAAGCAACAAAAAAAAAATAAATAAAAAACTCACAGACGACTCGCGTTTTAACAAGAATAACAACCCAACAAAGGGCGAAGAGGCAAAACATTTTTGCAATTTACCGCATTTTTGGTTTTTATCATGGTTTTATGGCGCGTACAACTAAAAGAAATCACTTTCATTTTACTTTACACTTTTCGTTTAATATTTTATTTATCAAGGGCGTCTCTTTTCCCCTCTACTTCTGTCATTTACTTGGGTTTGTTGCCGCTGCTAAATTAAGTTGAATTTATTTCATTTTCCCTTCATCTCTGGGATCTTAAAACATTTTGTTGGGTCTTTGTGTGTATGAGTGCCTGTTTTTGTGTTTTTTTTTCTTGTTGTATATTGCTTTTATTTATGGGTTAATTAATAAAATGTCCTTAACAGCTTTTTTCCTTTCCTCCAACTTATTTTTTTTGCTATTTCTTAGACCACTGTTGCTTTTTCGGCGGATTTTTCTTGCCTCATTTCGTTGCTTTTTTTTTTTTGTCTTAATAAGCCTTTTGAGTTTGTAATTATATATTATTTTTTTACTTTTCAACTTTGTTTCTTGGTAAACAGAGGCGAAACGGAAAAGGAAAAGAATAAATGAAAAGGTAGCCTAAATAGTATTTGATGTAAAAAAGTACACGCTACAGTTCGGTACAGAGATTTAATGTGTTATTTTAGAATTAACAAAAGTCAGGCTTACGTAAATTTCTGATTTCATTAGCTCTCGCTTTGTAACGGTAATGTCGAACAACACAACAATTAATTACTTTTCATAAATTATTCCATCTATCAAATAGGAAACTATGCGATGTAGATCTAAAAAAAAAATAGCGCGATGCTGATATCTGTTATCGAGATCCATAGATAAAAAAGATTATTGTTCAGTCGAAATGTAGACAGCGCGTTACGGTATTTATGCTAACGGTTCCCAAGTAATAGCCTGCAAGAAAATTTTTAAGGGTTCCTTCAAAATGGTTACGTGTTTTTAGTTCAATTTTTTTCAATACTTTGTGTAATTTACAAAGGTTGTGTGTTTCGTTAAGAAATTTAAATTTTGTACTACAAAGAAAGTTCGGTTATAAACTTAACAGTAAACAAATCATTCCAAATCGAAATAATGAATTCCACCCTTCCGACTAACTCACTGATTGTCTTTAGAGTAAAACTCAGATCAAAATTTTAGAAATAATTTTTTAAAAGTTGATACATAGAGGCAATTCATAAAGTGTTCTGATGTTTCATATTGGTTGTATATGCTATAATTGTATGAATGTGACATTAAAATAACTATAGCTCATTTATTTTTAACGAAAAATTTATTTAGTTTTTACAGTCAAAAATTCAACTCCATATTCCGTAAGAACAAATGAATTTTCAGTTATTTTATATAATTTAGGTATCCCACAATTTTTTTTTTAATTTCTTTATTAATGCAATCTATCTTTTTTTGATATTAAACATTAGATTCAAACTCGTATTCCGTAAAAAACAAAGGAATATTCAGTTATTTTATGTAGTTCAGTAATATTACATAAGTAACTCATGTTTTACTCAACTTATTTTTCTAATGAGAGGGAGATCGAATATTATTATTTACTTACCCCATTACACATGTTTGTTTTGCTTTTGCGGTAATAACCCCGTGGTTAACAGAAGAACTAGAGCTGAAAAACAATCGATAGTACTATCGATAGTATCGATAGTTTTATTTTTGGCGGACTATCGATAGTTTTTATCACTATCGATACTATCGGAAAATTTTAAAAGTAACTGCAGAGCTGATTAAATGTTTTCAACGAAACATTTTTAACCCTCCGTCTTACACATGTTTTTATTTTCACATTCGTAACGCATGAGTCTAGCCAGACCCAACAAACTTTTGAATAAATAAAACCAATTTTTTTTTAACTAAATGTTATATTATAAACATTTATAATTTAAATAAAATTTTAAAATTTGAATTTAAATTATAAATGTGTATATATATAGACTCATGCGTTACGAATGTGAAATTAAAAAACATGTGTAATAGGGAGGGTTAAATTGTAGGATAGATGGAGCTAATAGTTTGTGTGCTTAATAAAAATAAATAAATAATAGATAGATAAAAAATAATAAAAACAGCAAGAAAGAAAGTTAAAAATACGTCATCTTCTATACAAAATATATATATGGGTCTGGCCAGACCACATGTGTTACGAATGTGATGTGTGTAGTAAAATATTCGAATAAGTTTCCTTATATATCCTTTCCAGGTTATATTTTTCAGCTTTTTATAGTAAACTAAATTTTAGAAGGGTACCTGAAATTTCAAGTCCCTACCTGTATTTTAAATATACTAAAATAACATTTAAAATCGAAAAAGGTCTGGCCAGACTCATGAGTAAGACGAAGGGTTAACAACTCATTCGATGCAAGTTTTAAGCAGTGCATAAACTTTTCTTGTTCTTTGGGAAAAAGGAAAATGTAACCTAAATTTGAGTTTTTTTTATCTTCATCTTTTGAACATGAACATGCAACAACAACTAGAAATAATTGCACCCTTGAGATCTTCACAATCAAAATTACACACAGGTGTACAATATTAAAACTTAGGATTAAAAACTTAGGTTTACTTCCGATCTGTGACATAAGGAATGTTTAGAAACAAAAACTGTAAAAAAACATTTAACCGCAGATAAGTGAAGATTATTTTGGAATAGGAGTAAATTTTCAAAAATCACCTTTAAAACTTAAAAAATAGACTTAAGCACATTTTCCTTACTGCCACAAAATTGTGTACTAATTTGCATATTAAAATAATGTTAAACCTGCAACCAGGGTTCTTAGAAGTTTTGTTTTCTCGATAAATGTGGCAATTATTTTACCTGTTTGTCTTTTTTTCTTTATGAAAAGTCTTAAGAAAATTAATGGGGTTATTTTGTAAAAGAAATTAATCTACTTCCTTGAAAATTTTTATAAAAATTTTTTAAAATTCAAAAAATTTTACATAAATAAATTATCAACGCAAGGGTTACGAAATAACCTTTTTATTTTCTAGACTTAATTTGAATATTTTGACGTCGAAGGTGAAAAAAACGGACAACCCTGATGACAATTAACCGTCTCTACATCTACATAAAGTTTATATTAATTTTAAACTATAGATGACACTGAAATTTAAAATGAATATGCTGGTCTTTATACCTGAAAAACCAGTGATGTCAACTTTTTGAGAGCAAAAAGCACTTTAAAATTTAAAAAAGCACTATTTAGATCAAAAAAAAGCGTAAAAAAGCACTAAGCTATTTTTAAAAATTTAATTAAACATAAAACAAGTTGCATATGGCGTTTATTGGGACCATTTTTTTAAGATTGAATAATATATATGAGCAACTTCAAAAATTTACGACACCTAGACATTTTTTTTTAAATTTTTTTTTTTTGTCTGACATCAATGTTGATTTGCGTGTGTATAAGCCGATTTTTGAGCATGTGAAATCCGTTCGAGTTAATCATTTTTATTACACGGCGCAAATTTTACTGCGGTAAAAAAAATATAAAAATTACAGTTTTTGTTAAAATTGAAAAAGGATAACGCGTGTGGATAATACCCCTTAAGGGCTTTCTTAGCACACTAAAATATTTGTAAAAGCTTGAGTACTATTTAAAATACACTGGAAAAAATATATAAAAAAATTTTTTTTGATCGTGCATGCATATAAAAATTTATTTAAAATTGTTCAACATTTTACAAAATTACGGCCAGTATAAGACATAATTTGCAATATTTTGGGAAAAAAAACTATTTGGCTATTTTTTTTTACGAATTTCAGGACTTTTAAAATGTATAATCTGAAACCAAATCAAATATTTCATACAAGGATGCTTTTTGAGGTTAGAAACATTTTGTTTTCAATTTAGTATCAAGCTCAGTAAAGTCTTCTATTCGATGTACGTTTGAGCGGAATTGATACAACGCTTCAGTTGTCACAAAGCGAAATGTGTTTGGAAAAAACTGTCGCTGCACGCGCCAGGGTTGAAAAAAATTATTTTTTTCCACTTTATCAGTTTAGTCCGTCGCGAAGAATTTATTTAGATACCTAAACATGTTCCCATGACATGTTTTGATATAAAAAAAGCTTAAAAATAAAATGTTGTTTTGCAAAAATTTTCAAAAGTTCATAAAATTTTTGCGTTTAAAAATTTTAAAGTGCGTTTTCGCCTCGGAGGTGCCCTTTACGAAGTTACTCACATCACGCAATACACTAGCCAACTTAAAAGGCAATTCAGATTGTCAGACGCAAAAAAGATACATTTTTTAAAAATTTACGCTAATTTCTTTTAAGTTTGTGATGTCCGTGATACGTTATTGGTGCGCTGACACCAACTTGATACACCTCAAACTTTATAAAATTACGCAGTTTTTTTAATTCTCCGCTTAAAACTCATTTTTATTAAACGGCGCAAAAACTCTATGTGAAATCTTCAAAAATTTCAAAATTCGGAAAATTTTGGTTTCACTTTAAAACACCATGCAACTTTTCACCCAGCAGCGATATCAAAAATTTTTTTTAGTGGATATATCCTCCAAGTCTAGTGACTATATTTTGTATGGGTTTTGTTCTGAAAGCTTAAAAATATTACAAAGAAAACGGAATGAATGAAAAAACTCTTGCAAGTTTCAAGTCGTTTTTTTAATTTTTCGAATTTTAAATGACCACCAATTCTTAAGGTGAGGACTTTTCAATGTAAAACTTTGCACGTCATATCCTTCAAGTATAGTCATCCAAACCCTGTACAACGTTTTTTTCAATTCATAAAACTTAACGAAATAAGAGCCATAGTATGTCGGTTTCAGCAGGTGCTCAAAAAATTTGAAGTAGCCCATATATTTACATTTTTATAAAAACATTTTTAATTGTGTTATTATTATCTTCAATAAAAATAATATTATCCAAATCATGATGATCCATGAGCTATGTTTGAATTGGCCATAAAACCGTTTTAAAGTAATACAGTGCGAGCTCGATTTTTGTAACTCGAAAAATCTTGCCTGTTGCAATTACCGAAAATTTGCAATGACTGACCATTGTTTATAAAACTTAATGACAGCCTATATTTTAATAAAAAAAACTTTATATTTTATCGTTTAAATACATCTAAATTACAATCGTGCAATGTTGAATAAAACAATTGGCATATGATATTATCCAATTATTTTAACCTATGTATGTACGCTCCTTAATGAAAATAAGGTGTAAAATAGAAAAAACATGTATGTTTGCATTCTGATACTTAGTCAAACCTTTTTGCAATAGCACTAAAGGTAGAAGTGCACAACACGCGGTTATTTGGAGACGAGTGTTGTGCGTTTGAAAACTAAAGCGCATGAAAAATGGCAGGTTACACAACGCTCGTTAAAAAAGCATTTTCTGTCAGCTGTTTTTAATTTATTTGACACTTTGCTTATACTAAGTTACGACTCTTTTTTGTTTGTTTTTAAAGTCTTTGCGTTCTTCTGAACGGTTTCCTACTGCATTTTTTTAACTTTTCTACATGACTCAAAATCGTTGTTAATTTTTCACAATTCCTAATATTTTCCAAGCCATTTTCTATTTTTGACACTGTCTACATCTTTAAAAAAATATTTATCGCAAACAAATACATCGTTTTTTAACGATTACTAAATATGTTGTCATCGCTAAAAAGTGAAACGTTTTGTAAAATTTCCAAATTGCTAGGAAGCCTAGCTCTAACCTCGTAAATAAAGTTTTTGGCAAAACGAATGCAACTTTCTTTTATCCTTTTTTTTATCATTTGAAATCTTAAAATCTTTACAGGCTTTCTCAAAATTGTAATCCAAATAGCAAAGCTCATCTAAATCATCCTCTATACCTATAATCGTAGTTTTAAAAAATGGTAGAAAAAAAATTAAAATTGTTAAAAGAACTAAATGCACTAACGAAAAATTGAAAAAGCACCAAGTTAGTGTTTTTTCTAGGTTTGGCGCTAAGGATAAAATTTTGGCATTTTGAGACATCAAAAGCACTAAGTTGGCATCGCTGCCAAAAAGATATGTAGATTACTTAAAAGGCACTTTAAAGCACTGTGAGAAATTGTTAAAAGCACTATAAATACCCGCTTTTCAAAAACGGGTATTAAACAAAATTTCGGGTATTGCATAAGCAAAAAAGCACCAAAAAATACCCGAAAGGCACCAAAATGGCAACGCTGTGAAAAACGTTTTCAGTAAATGAAGTTTTAAACCTTTTTCATTTTTTACCACCTTCATTGACTACCATGTCCACAGAAGTGGCACATAGAAACTTTTCGATACTTATCGATTGGGCCGACTATCGATAGTTTTGCAGCTCTAAGAATAACTCTCAATTATAAGACGCCAGCAGCACGACCGATATGGTTTCACAATTATTTTACTTAAACAATTTGATGTATTTAACCAAATAATTTTAACAAATAGAAAAATAACCATAATACTAAGAAAATGGGAATTTTTTACACAAAACAAGTAAATCGTTTGTTACAGATAACTAAAAATATATTTTTGGTAGTTTTATTATATAAAATAACTGAATATTCCTTTGTTTTTTTTACGGAATATGTTGTTAATTTACATAAAATATCTGAAAATTCATTTGTTTTTACGGAATATGGGGTTAAATTTTTGACAGTGAAAAAAAATTAAATGAACTTTTCGTTGTTTTAAATTTAATCTTCGTTTAATTCTACATACAGAAGAATTTAACGTATTCAATGGACAATATTAAAATGCACTTAGTTTTCTTTAAATAAATGTTAGAATCGGTTAAAAATAAATTTGCTTGGTATTTAAAATTTTTATTTACTTAAAGATGACTGAACGGAATGCTTCTTAAATAAGCTACAGCCCGTTTCTGTAATAATTGTGTAATTACTCGAAATATTGTAACATTCTTATCCTAAACAACAGTATATTGTGCCAAAAAAATATTTCTGAAATACTAAGAAACAACAAGGTTACATTTTTTTTTTAGATTCTTCTTAAAAAGTAAGAAATACTTAGTCAGCTTAAATCAATCTTTGAAATTCAATAATATTTAATTTCGATTATAAATAAATGCCAGACATGATGTAATAAACTCAATATAAACTAAATGGGAACTTTTGCTTTTTATTTAACTTTTTAAACATGAAAATAATGCATGTTTTTTTCTTAGTCTGTTGTTGTATCAACACAAAACAAGAAAAATTATTTTTTACCTAACATTGTGTTGTTATATAAATCTTAATCACCCCTATCATGAATCACAAGTGGATTTTGTTCCCATCCAATTTTTATTTCCCTCGAAGGGGGGAAAAGCAATCTTTAATCTCATGTTAAACATTTTTTACGCTATCAGCTCCATTGAATGTAAAAAAAGAAGAACGCTTAAAAAAATTAAGAATCAATGAAATTTTTGTTCAAAAATATTTAGTTCTAGCACTTAATTCCTTTTTCTTCGTGGACATATCTGTATGCCAAAGTGTATTTTTCTAGGTTTTAACGTGTTTATATTTTAGCATTTCACCCCCGTACCTCAAAAAATTACCAGACACCTGTCCGCTTTTTTATTGAATAAAATGTTAAATTCTTTTTCTATGTCTTTTAGTAAAAGATATGTATATGAGGTTAGCGAATATACCTGTTTATATGGCATATTTTTCTAATTAAAAACAATAAGTGTTATGGGCGATTCTATTCTAGATAACTTTTAACATCAATTTTCAAATCACACTATTTGATACTTTTTTGATGCCAATTTAAAGTAAAATATCTATATTTTATAATAATATGATTTTTATAGACGTAAGCTTAAATATAAATTTGTTGTGCACTTCGAAGCATTAAAATTCATAGATTTGGCGCGAACCGACAATTCATTGCATGTTGCACCCGTCATGGCTTAAAGAGCAAATTTCTTATTATTGGATTATATTTCTCTACGATGTTTGATTTGATAATCATCGTCTGATATCTCATCTTTCACACTAAAAAAGAATAATACAAAAAAAGTTTAAACATTAACAGAGTTGTGTGCTTTTGTGGTATGATCTTATGAAAGTGGGCCGATTTGGTTGCACCCGTCATGCACTTTAAAGCTCTCTTGTGGCTATTTGATCGTTTCATATAAATTCTTGTAAATAGATAACAATAGTATATAACAAAATGTTTCCCCTTCTAGAAATAACTTAATTGCAAATGTGTTTCTTTATATTAGTAAAAGACGTTTAAAGCGTCTAAATGTTGCACCCGTTAGAATATAATCGCCCTTATTGTTTTGTATCTTTTTTAGCTTAGGAGTTATTTGGTATGTCCGATGAAAGATAAATAGATGGAAAAAAATCATTTGAAAAAATAACAAACGTAAGTACAATTTTCACCCCTTTAACGTCCGAATTTTGAAAAAGTACCATATATGCATAGGAATTTTTTAAATAAGTTACAAATGTCATATAATTTTTATGTCTATGCGTATTGGTTGGACAACAAAGATCCATCATTTCTTTTTTTCTTTGTTTAGTTCTATTTTCATCCATACCATACATGATGTAGAAACTAAATCCGCTATCATATTAGAGTTACTGCAAAATTCCTTTTATATATATTCGAGAGCACCGTGTGAAATGCATCTAATTTGCAAAAATCTAGATTATTTACATACAAAGATGATGTACTTGGCAAAAGAAAAAATTTGATTCCCATATTGCTCTATTTAAAATGAAGAGTTGCCAACCCATTGAATTTTTGTCAAAACGCGAACTAGCACGAATTTCCAAAAAAGCGGAAACACGTATTTAATTAAATCGACTAAAGATTAAAATATGTTAATTTGGCATTTTTATTACAAGCAACCCCGAACAAAAAATTCAAAAACCGTTTATTTTACAGAAAATCCTTAAAAAAGGACATGGATGATCGTCCTTGGATAAATTGTATATACAGTTGGACGCGCCTTAATATGATGCCCAATTTGAACATGTTGGTAAGGAAACAGATTCTCAAATTAACAAAACATGCAAAAATAGACCCTTTTTCAAAATGGTCCAGCTCACGAGAGGTCAAAGCTGGAGCCGAAATATTTAAAATGGTATCTTAAAAAAGTCCAAGGTTCATTTTTAGGAGGGTACATCGAGCACGAATTTTGCTTCCATTCAACTTGAGTCGCTCTAATAAACATATATTATAGAAGCAAATATTTCACATAATTTAATATAATTGCTAGATCAGAGTAACTTTTTAGGTGCAAAACATAATAGAATATTATTATGGTGGATTTTAAAAATGTTAAGTACGAAATATATTTTCTCAAGTTATATTAGGACTGTACAAAATTAATTAGGGTAAAACATTAGTGAATTCATTCGTCTTACCTTCAATCGGTTTACCGATTAATTACTACCCGATTAACGGATCAGTTAATTACAAATTGGCTTTTTTCGATTAACGATTAAACCGGTTAATTCCAGTCGATTAGCCGATGTAACAAAATTTTCACTAATTTGTTGTATTATAACATATTTTTTGTGTTTTTAATTATTTGTTTGGTCTCATATACAAAATGTATGTGTTTAGAAAATATTTCTTCATACAAACAAAGAAGGTGTTTAGTGATCTTCATTTTAACCCATTTTCCGCCGACCGGTGACTGCAATTACAATGTTTTTCAATGTTTTTTTTTTATCTTCATCATCGATCAAGAGGAATGTGGCGAAAAATAGGTTAAATGTTTGATTGTCAACACCTTTATTTTGTTTCACGTACTTTTTATACATATGTCGAACTTGTTCAACAATACTGTATTAACTCAAAATTAAAAAATTCGGTAGAAGCAAACCAATTTTTAATTTTACATAAAACGCATATGTGCGAAAGAATTCTTAAACCAACAGTTTCATTACCAAAAAGTAAACCAAATAGCATGATATAAATAAATAATTAATAATTTTTTCCAAAAAAAGAAAAGAGAAACATTTTGAGTTAATACACTATTGTTGAACTAGTGCGACGTGTTAAGTTAATTGCTTCTTCTCATATCAGTCTTTTAACAAAATTAACCGAAACAATTATAGTGTTAACAATTTTAAAAAACTTTAATGGCATAATGGAGTATTGTATATGTTTAGAGAAATCCTGGAAAACGACTAGGAAATAAGATATTCATCTGCGATATATAAAAGAATTTTTTCCAAGTCAAGTTTTGTCGAAACTAAAGACAAGGATCGCTTTAATCTTAAACATTTAAACTAAATTAATTTTCTAAAAGATTATTTTATAAGATCTCCTTTAACTATTGAAATAACTAATAAAATTATCTCAGTTTATTTTTATATAAATACATATTTTGGGGGATTCAAAAGGTAGTCATAAAGTCTTATGTCTTAAAATAATTACAATAAATATATATCGTCGGTTTAAAATGCAAACGGGTTAAATCCACTTTTTATGTAAATTGAAATTTTGATGCCGTATGGTAGAGAAAGATACGCCTCGTCGACCAGCATGTAGTTTTGCTTCTATTTAAGGCCTGATTTGTTTAAAACTAACTTTATTTTTAATTTTCTATCAAGCTGCAAATAGGGAAATTAAAAAGTTGTTTATCTCTCCTGTAAAATGTGCTAAAAATAAGTTAGCAGATTTGCATATTAAGTCGACGACATTACTGTTGTGGGCTACCGCTAATGATTAAGATTTCTACTGTACAGTTATGACGAATCAATGAACACAGCATTGACATTTTTATTTTTATTTATTTAAAACAATTGCAAAATATTATTTAGGATATTATGTCGACATGACTTGATAGCACACCTTGTGTGTTAATTGGAAAAATCAGGGCTGTGGAGTCGTCCGAAAAAAGTACTAACTCCGACTCCGACTCCAAATGCTGAAATTGTTTAAGTGCGACTCCTACTCCGACTCCTACTATAATCTTGATGCTAAATGGATATGAGACTCAGTGATGTTAACTTTTATTTTTTCATTACCGTACGGCCTTCTAAAAATTAGAGTTTTTGAGAAGAAATTGGGCCCTATTATGAGTAACATTCGATTAACGATTTTCGATGGCTATCGAACATCGACTATCGAATGTTAATTTGGTATTATGAGGTGGCAGCACCGTCGAAAATTTCGTTGTGCATCGAATTTTTCAACGAAAACAAATTTGCTTTCGACGGTGCAAATAAATGTAAACATCTTGTTGAAAATGGAACTATATGTAAATTTTTTTCGTGTTCGTATACCAAATACCATATTCTTTATCAGTTTTGTTCATGTTATGCAAGTCCAGCGTCATAAGCCTCAATTAGAAACGCCCATATTCCTTATGGAACAAAAGTCTTTTTTGACCAAATGATTTGCAGCAAAGTTCAGCATTTAAAAAAGTGGGATGAAGCTAATTATTTGAAAACAAACATAATTCCGCCGTGGTCACGCTGAATATTATTTTTTAAATTTGTAAAGAAAATTTTTATTTTAAGTGACAGCTGATAGGAAATGTACTACTGTGAATTAACAAAATCACAATAGTAAATTTTTATCGAATGCCCACCATAATACCAAATTAAAATTCGTTCGATCAGCTAATTCGACTGCTGTCGAAAATCGAATTTAGTTCATAATAGGCACCATTGTTTCCAAATGACAGGAGATTGATTGTGTAGCAAAATTTATCAGGGGTGTGATGGACATCGCAAACGCAAAACGCAAGAATTTGGAAGTTGTTTTTAATAAACTTTAACCCTAATTCTTATAATTTTTGGTTTAAAATCCTGTTTAATAGGAAAATATTTGTCAGAAAATTCTTTTATTACAAAAATCTTATTTAAAAACAACTTTTAAAATTCTTGCGTTTTACGTTTGCGATTTCCAGCACACCCCTGTATATTAAATGCACTCAGTCCATCGCCTGTCATTTGGAAACAGCACATAAGAGCAGTATTCATAAACCATTTATTAAAATTTTAAATGTGCTTTAAGAAGATAATTTTTTATTTTAGAAAATTTTTTTAAATTGTTTATGCCGAAAAACTTTGGAGTCGGAGTCGCGAGTTTTTGTGGGTACTACGACTCCGGCACAAAAACATCAACTCCGACTCCACAGCCCTGGGAAAAATGCATATTACATATTTATAAATTGTTTTTTTTTTGTTTGCTCGTTTTAGTTCAAGAATTGTTATGTTTGGTATGTTATTGTTTTTTTTTTACTAATAAACTCCAATTAATAAACAATTAATGCATTTGTATATATTGAAATAACTTAATTTATAAAAAAACTTGATTAATCGGTTAACCGATCAAAAACAAAACTAACCGATTATTAACCGATTAAACCAAAACCTCGGTTAATTCATCGAGCGATTAACCGATTAAAGCAAAACCCTAATAAACATATTAGGCAAATATGAATTAAAATGGTCGTAGTGTTTTTTCTCTGCGTGTGGGGACCGAGCCACTTTAATGTACATATGTACATACATACATTCTTAAGTATTTCAAAAGTCTATTTTCAACAAATTAACAATATGTAAACTTTTTAATTATTTCATTGACAAATTCTTAAAAAAACAGTTGAATAAATAAACAGCTAATCAAATTGTTTTTTATTTGAAAATAAATATTTAGTTCATTAAAAATAGAAAAATATCTGCGCAATATTATTTTGAAGGCATATTTTAATAAAATTTACTAAAAAAAATTGTTTTTATATCATACATTAGTTTTCAGTGAAAAACAAGGTAAAGTGCTACGTTTGGCTGAGCCGAATTCTTGATACCCTCCACCGACATTTAGAACATTTCAGGAGTGGGCTCTATATGAGATCTATAAATTTTTAGCCAATATTTTTAATGACTGTCTTCAGAATTGTAATTAGTTGTGACTTAGACCCATGTTAAATTATGGGCAGACCATCATTTCTTTTCATATGAACCTTAAATTCAGAAGGCTTCTCTATATTGGGCATATGGAACGTTTTAGTCCGATTATTTCAATTTTGCATGGTGTTATTTCTGGTCACATAAAATGAAATGAAGCCAAATTTTAACACAATGTCTATATTTATTGCGGATTTAGGGGTATTTAAATGATGTCCTTTGAAACTGTGACATGCCAAATTTTACCATAATACCATTTTGCGTTACAGTTTAAGGTGTACTATAGTGTGTTCCGCGATAGGCATTATTTTACATAATAAATATTTATATAATAAATTATAGGCCGATCTTTCCGAAAGTAAGCGATATGATTACTTCCTACCGAAGTGATTTTACTGAATTTCAATCCTAAACTGCTAAGGATAACTAGAAGGAATTTGACACCCACGTTGACTATTTCAACTTAGAATTACTCAAGGGCCCAGAATGGATATACTTTATGGGTTCTTAGATAAATATTAAAAAAGGTTGCATAAAAATGACAAACTAAGTAGATTCAACACTATTGGTGGAGGGTATAGAAATCGAAAATTAGTTGAACATAATATTATTTTAAACAAGTGAAAGTGCTGTACTTGGCTATGCCGAATCTTTTATACTCACGAGAAGCTAATGTGTCACTGCTCAGTTGCTACCTAAATTTGCCATTTTTTCCTGTAAGAAATGTATATGAAATCTAATTCGTTATTGCCAGGTGTTTAAAATAAGCTTTAAAACATTTTTTAGCATCGTACCTACTCGAATTAGAGGATCTCAGTTTGAACTTTTTTAGCGATTGGTCGACGTAGTGTGTATAGGTCCATGGTAAACAATAATTTGAATTCCCTTTCAAAATTTAAACTTTTACTGATAAGTTGTGTTTTTTTTCTTAGCAAAATGGCATAACAAGCCATAAAAGGTTCTAAAAAATCTTGAAAAGAATAATTTTGCGAACTTGTTATTTATCGAAATCGTTAGAATTTCTATTTCGAATTTGATGTACTTTTAGATCAAAAGTAATTTTTAAACAAGTTGAGCCTTTTTGAATATAAAGTAACTTGTTGCATAAAAGGAACCATTTGGAATAATAAGGCCGTGTTTTTGAGATGTGGATTAAGCTTAAACATAATTTACCGTAGTCTGAAACTTGTATTTTTCTGGCGAAAAGTGATTTTGTTCCGTAAAAGTTGTGTATGCAAGTTTGGAAATGGCGACAAAAATCTGTTTTCAGATTAACTAAACCCAGTTTAACTGTGATCTCAAAAACCCAGCCTAAGTATAAATAAAATATATGTTCTTTCCCATTTAAAAGATAATTTTCCTATGAAAAAATAATAAATAACATAATTTTTCCACTACTTGCAATTAAATGATAAATATTAGTAATTTATACTTGTTTATTGCTGTAGCTCACTTTATTTTTTTTATTTACTAAGAGAACAAATACATATACAAATTATATTTAACTTAATTAACCGAGCAACAGTAAGTTAGAACTTCAGCCCGTTCTTGTGGAACAAACCAGATTCTCTGGCTCTCAACCAGCTCACTACCGGGGGGTAACTCTCTTAATTTTTAATTGATGAAATGATAAGACAAACTGACAAACTATTATACATTTTAAAACTCAAAAAAAACTTAAAAATGTACATATAAATACGAAAATTTCTAAGACATTTACGCATTTAACTTTCAAACGTTAAGTCTTGAAGAATCTGTTCATCTCGCTTAATATATAATTTGCTTTGTACTGCTACAGGCAATATCAAGCTTACCAGGAAAGTAAAAAGGATCGACACAGATCTTCATATACAAATACAAAAAAATAAACGTTCAAGCATCATGAACGTAAACTTAATTGCAAAAGTCCTTATCATTTTCCTCGGACTACGAGAGGCAGTAACAACCGATCTTAGAGAACACTTTGCATCAGATGGCCGGCTGTATGTTATTGAAATGAGTCATGAGGTAATTTCCAATTAATATTTCAAGAGCAAATTTAATAAACAGAATTTTTAGACCGACTGGCATACGGCCTGGGCTATTTGTGCCTCTTTGGAATATCAACTTGTTGAAATCGATTCAGATTCCAAAAATGACGCTCTTATTGAACTATTGAAACAACTTAAAGTTAACTTCAACTTTTGGACCGGCGGTCATACTGCATTTACTAAAGATAGACTCGTCGTTCGGGATTTTTTTTGGTTTTCCACGGGAAGAAGATTAACTTTCACCTTTTGGAATAAAGATAGTCCAAAACTGTGGATAAGGAATGAACACTGTATATTTATAAATGCCTATGACCCCTTATACAAATGGGCGGATTTTCGTTGCGATATTAAACGTGGTTACATTTGTGAACCTCAAGTATAAAATTTTCAAAAACAAACATGAATGTGATGTTGTCAATAACATGACTTCATCGATACAAAAAAAGTCTGGCTGAGCAATGGAATACGGGTAAGCAATGAATGTGGAAATAAAAAATTCCACAATGAATATCAGTACATAATGTAAAACAAAATTAAATTAATAAAATGTGTAAACGTATCCTAATTTTTAATAAATATTTTTAAGTTTTTCCTTTAATAAACGCGTTTGAGTTCTTTTTAATTGCAAATCCAAAAAAACACACACTATTCAACTTAACAAACTTTATTAGAATTTATTATTTTGTTCACAATTGTTAGTTACGAACAGAAACGTTTAAATGTCTCCAATAAACTTAACTATTTATGCATGAGTCACCCCTTTTTAAGATGTCATAACATAGTACAACATTTTTCAGGTGATTGATTCGGGACTCAATTCTGATTATTGGTTATGAAAGTAGACCCAAAAAGAAGAACTTCTGCATCATTAGTTTGGTCATGTTACATCAAATAATAATAAAACTTAATTTGAAGTTAGTATGTATCGCATAGGGGAATTTGTCACGTTTTAGGCTCTTTTGTTTGTCATAACTCGAGAACCACTAGTCCGAATAAGCTGAAAGAGATTGAAAAAAATTGAGAATTACAATTCCTTTAATCTGTTCATACAGTTCTGTTCGCTACATAAGCAACAGTTTCGCAGTTATAAATAAATGTATGAAGAAAAAAAATAATTTTTGCCCAAAAAATTGAAATTTTTTATTTTTAATTCATAAAAAATCCAAAACGGTAAAAAATTGTCAAGTCCTATTACTTTTACGTAAAGTAGCATAAATCATACAAATCGATGAACGCGTTTCGCTTTTATTCACAGTTAAGTAAAGGTATGCATTTCAAAAATTTGCTCGAGATATCCACAAAATTCTTTGGAAAAACATTGATGACTTTTTTATTTATTCTTTATTTTGCATGAAAATAAACATTCCGATTCATATTAGAGCTATTCTTACACAGAAAATATGCATTTTGTATACGTTATCTATGCATGGAAACAAAATTTAGAACATTTTTAATTATTGTCACTATCCATCATCGCTGAAGTTGACGCTTGTGGTTATGATGACCTTATTTTCTTCGTAGGTTGTTCATATTCATGTTCTGAGTCTGCATCATCATCCGAGATAGACGTAATATACAAGGGCATGTTTTGCTTAGTGTGTCCACAATCCAGTTGGCCTCTTTTTGGGGCGATATGACCACAAACGTAACAAAAATTATCCAATTGTGGGCACCTGATATTTTCCATATTTTTTTATGTTTTGTTGTTATTCACTTTAAAAACCGAAGAAAAATTCACTTGTACTTCTCGCGTTCGTCGACTCCTGTTAAATTAGAAAAATCGATCAAAAAGCACCTATAAATACTGCAAGTATTTTAATATTTTACTGGCAGGTACTTAGGAAATATGTTTTCGAAACGTTCCAAAACATGAGCACTCATAAATGTTGGTGCAATTTCTGTAAAGAAATCATGCAGGTAACTAACGGAAAACCCCAAATAACTAAAAAAGTACACTTTCCTTTTTTCCTTTTAATTGTCCACGCACATTTATTACCGCTTATTACTTTGCTACCGCAATCATAAAAATTAAATAACCTTTTATCAAAGTTTCGGGAATACAAAATTTATTATTAATACGATTTTCGTATGACGTGCTAAATTCCCAGTTTTTTATATTTGATAAATACACTAAAAGTTATTGTTGAGGGAAAGCTAGCTTCTATGCGCATTTCACTGGTTGCTTAGGCCAGCTCATCAGGAAACCTTTTCCAAAGATTTTAAAAAGGCCAAAAATATTACACAAATAAAACCCTAAAGCGAATAAGAATTATAAACACTCAAAGTCTTACTTGTAACAATATCAAAGCCAAAACAAAACACCGAAAATAAACAGTGAGTTTATCTTTTCTTACATTCCCCTACAATTGGTCGGGTTCTTTCCGACTCGAATTGTAGTTGTAAGTGAGTAAAAAGAAAAAACAAAATTAAAAGACAAACTGCTTCATTCAACTGTCTTCGTAAGAAAACAACAAAAAAAACCCAATTTACCAATTCAGTTTTTTTCACGGGCACATGCAAGTACATATGTATATTATCAAAGTTATTTTCGGGAATACAAAATTTATTATTAATACGATTTTCGTATGACGTGCTAAATTCCCAGTTTTTCATATTTGATAAATACACTGAAATTTATTGTTGAGGGAAAGCTAGCTTCTATGCGCATTTCACTGGTTGCTTAGGCCAGCTCATCAGGAAACCTTTTCCAAGGTTTTAGAAAGGCCAAAAATATTATACATATAAAACCCTATTACTTTGTTTTATAATTCTGAGAATCATAAAAAAGTCATAAACGTTTTTCCAAAGAATTTTGTGGATATCTTTAGCAAATTTTTTGAAATGCATACCTTTACTTAACTGTGAATAAAAGCGAAACGCGTTCATCGACTTTACGTGAAAGTAATAGGACTTGCTACTTTTTTACCGTTTTGGATTTTTTATGAAAAAAAAATAAAAAATTTAAATTTTTTGGGCAAAAAATATTTTTTTTCTTCATACATTTATTTATAACTGCGAAACTGTTGCTTATGTAGCGAAACGTTGTATGAACACATTAAAGGAATTGTAATTCTTAATGCTTTTAATCTCACTCAGCTAATTCGGACTAGTGGTTCTCGAGTTATGACAACCAAAAGAGCCTAAAACGTGACAAATTCCCTTATGCAATACTTACTAACTTCAAATTAATTTTTATTATTATTTGATGTACCATGACCAAACTAATGATGCAGAAGTTCTTCTTTTTGGGTCTACTTTCATAACCAATTATCAGAATAGAGTCCCGATATCATGTGTTGTACTGTGTAACATTAAATTTCAATTATAAAACAACAGCATCATGTCCGACATGATGTAATAAACTCAATATTAACTTAATGGGAACTTTTCATTTTTATTTCACTTTTTAAACATGAAAATAATGCATGTTTTTTTCTTAGTCTGTTGTTCTTCTTGTATCAACACAAAATAAGAAAAACTATTTTTTACCTAACATTATGTTGTTATATAAATCTTAATCACCCCTATCATGAATCACAAGTGGATTTTGTTCCCATCCAATTTTTATTTCCGTCGAAGGGGGGAAAAGCAATCTTTAATCTCATGTTAAACATTTTTTACGCTATCAGTTCCATTGAATGTAAAAAAAGAAGAACGTTCAAAAATATTTAGTTCTAGCATTTAATTCCTTTTTCTTCGTGAACATATCTGTATGCCAAAGTGTTTAAACGTGCTTATATTTTAGCATTTCACCCCCGTACCTCAAAAAATACCAGACACCTGTCCGCTTTTTTATTGAATAAAATGTTAAATTCTTTTTCTATGTCTTTTAGTAAAAGATATGTATATGAGGTTAGCGAATATACCTGTTTATATCGCATATTTTTCTAATTAAAAAGAATAAGTGTTATGGGCGATTCTATTCTAGATAACTTTTAACATCAATTTTCAAATCACACTATTTGATACTTTTTTGATGCCAATTTAAAGTAAAATATCTATATTTTATAATAATATGATTTTTATAGACGTAAGCTTAAATATAAATTTGTTGTGCACTTCGAAGCATTAAAATTCATAGATTTGGCGCGAACCGACAATTCATTGCATGTTGCACCCGTCATGGCTTAAAGAGCAAATTTCTTATTATTGGATTATATTTCTCTACGATGTTTGATTTGATAATCATCGTCTGATATCTCATCTTTCACACTAAAAAAGAATAATACAAAAAAAGTTTAAACATTAACAGAGTTGTGTGCTTTTGTGGTATGATCTTATGAAAGTGGGCCGATTTGGTTGCACCCGTCATGCACTTTAAAGCTCTCTTGTGGCTATTTGATCGTTTCATATAAATTCTTGTAAATAGATAACAATAGTATATAACAAAATGTTTCCCCTTCTAGAAATAACTTAATTGCAAATGTGTTTCTTTATATTAGTAAAAGACGTTTAAAGCGTCTAAATGTTGCACCCGTTAGAATATAATCGCCCTTATTGTTTTGTATCTTTTTTAGCTTAGGAGTTATTAGGTATGTCCGATGAAAGATAAATAGATGGAAAAAAATCATTTGAAAAAATAACAAACGTAAGTACAATTTTCACCCCTTTAACGTCCGAATTTTGAAAAAGTACCATATATGCATAGGAATTTTTTAAATAAGTTACAAATGTCATATAATTTTTATGTCTATGCGTATTGGTTGGACAACAAAGTTCCATCATTTCTTTTTTTCTTTGTTTAGTTCTATTTTCATCCATACCATACATGATGTAGAAACTAAATCCGCTATCATATTAGAGTTACTGCAAAATTCCTTTTATATATATTCGAGAGCACCGTGTGAAATGCATCTAATTTGCAAAAATCTAGATTATTTACATACAAAGATGATGTACTTGGCAAAAGAAAAAATTTGATTCCCATATTGCTCTATTTAAAATGAAGAGTTGCCAACCCATTGAATTTTTGTCAAAACGCGAACTAGCACGAATTTCCAAAAAAGCGGAAACACGTATTTAATTAAATCGACTAAAGATTAAAATATGTTAATTTGGCATTTTTATTACAAGCAACCCCGAACAAAAAATTCAAAAACCGTTTATTTTACAGAAAATCCTTAAAAAAGGACATGGATGATCGTCCTTGGATAAATTGTATATACAGTTGGACGCGCCTTAATATGATGCCCAATTTGAACATGTTGGTAAGGAAACAGATTCTCAAATTAACAAAACATGCAAAAATAGACCCTTTTTCAAAATGGTCCAGCTCACGAGAGGTCAAAGCTGGAGCCGAAATATTTAAAATGGTATCTTAAAAAAGTCCAAGGTTCATTTTTAGGAGGGTACATCGAGCACGAATTTTGCTTCCATTCAACTTGAGTCGCTCTAATAAACATATATTATAGAAGCAAATATTTCACATAATTTAATATAATTGCTAGATCAGAGTAACTTTTTAGGTGCAAAACATAATAGAATATTATTATGGTGGATTTTAAAAATGTTAAGTACGAAATATATTTTCTCAAGTTATATTAGGACTGTACAAAATTAATTAGGGTAAAACATTAGTGAATTCATTCGTCTTACCTTCAATCGGTTTACCGATTAATTACTACCCGATTAACGGATCAGTTAATTACAAATTGGCTTTTTTCGATTAACGATTAAACCGGTTAATTCCAGTCGATTAGCCGATGTAACAAAATTTTCACTAATTTGTTGTATTATAACATATTTTTTGTGTTTTTAATTATTTGTTTGGTCTCATATACAAAATGTATGTGTTTAGAAAATATTTCTTCATACAAACAAAGAAGGTGTTTAGTGATCTTCATTTTAACCCATTTTCCGCCGACCGGTGACTGCAATTACAATGTTTTTCAATGTTTTTTTTTATCTTCATCATCGATCAAGAGGAGTGTGGCGAAAAATAGGTTAAATGTTTTATTGTCAACACCTTTATTTTGTTTCACGTACTTTTTATACATATGTCGAACTTGTTCAACAATAGTGTATAACTCAAAATTAAAAAATTCGGTAGAAGCAAACCAATTTTTAATTTTACATAAAACGCATATGTGCGAAAGAATTCTTAAACCAACAGTTTCATTACCAAAAAGTAAACCAAATAGCATGATATAAATAAATAATTAATAATTTTTTCCAAAAAAAGAAAAGAGAAACATTTTGAGTTAATACACTATTGTTGAACTAGTGCGACGTGTTAAGTTAATTGCTTCTTCTCATATCAGTCTTTTAACAAAATTAACCGAAACAATTATAGTGTTAACAATTTTAAAAAACTTTAATGGCATAATGGAGTATTGTATATGTTTAGAGAAATCCTGGAAAACGACTAGGAAATAAGATATTCATCTGCGATATATAAAAGAATTTTTTCCAAGTCAAGTTTTGTCGAAACTAAAGACAAGGATCGCTTTAATCTTAAACATTTAAACCAAATTAATTTTCTAAAAGATTATTTTATAAGATCTCCTTTAACTATTGAAATAACTAATAAAATTATCTCAGTTTATTTTTATATAAATACATATTTTGGGGGATTCAAAAGGTAGTCATAAAGTCTTATGTCTTAAAATAATTACAATAAATATATATCGTCGGTTTAAAATGCAAACGGGTTAAATCCACTTTTTATGTAAATTGAAATTTTGATGCCGTATGGTAGAGAAAGATACGCCTCGTCGACCAGCATGTAGTTTTGCTTCTATTTAAGGCCTGATTTGTTTAAAACTAACTTTATTTTTAATTTTCTATCAAGCTGCAAATAGGAAAATTAAAAAGTTGTTTATCTCTCCTGTAAAATGTGCTAAAAATAAGTTAGCAGGTTTGCATATTAAGTCGACGACATGACTGTTGTGGGCTACCGCTAATAATTTAGATTTCTACTGTACAGTTATGACGAATCAATGAACACAGCATTGAAATTTTTATTTTTATTTATTTTAAACAATATTTAGGATATTATGACGACATGAACTGATAGCACACCTTGTGTGTTAATTGGAAAAATGCATATTACATATTTATAAACTGTTTTTTCTTGTTTGCTCGTTTTAGTTCAAGAATTGTTATGTTTGGTATGTTATTGTTTTTTTTACTAATAAACTCCAATTAATAAACAATAAATGCATTTGTATATATTGAAATAACTTAATTTATAAAAAAACTTGATAAATCGGTTAACCGATCAAAAACAAAACTAACCGATTATTAACCGATTAAACCAAAACCTCGGTTAATTCATCGAGCGATTAACCGATTAAAGCAAAACCCTAATAAACATATTAGGCAAATATGAATTAAAATGGTCGTAGTGTTTTTTCTCTGCGTGTGGGGACCGAGCCACTTTAATGTACATATGTACATACATACATTCTTAAGTATTTCAAAAGTCTATTTTCAACAAATTAACAATATGTAAACTTTTTAATTATTTCATTGACAAATTCTTAAAAAAACAGTTGAATAAATAAACAGCTAATCAAATTGTTTTTTATTTGAAAATAAATATTTAGTTCATTAAAAATAGAAAAATATCTGCGCAATATTATTTTGAAGGCATATTTTAATAAAATTTACTAAAAAAAATTGTTTTTATATCATACATTAGTTTTCAGTGAAAAACAAGGTAAAGTGCTACGTTTGGCTGAGCCGAATTCTTGATACCCTCCACCGACATTTAGAACATTTCAGGAGTGGGCTCTATATGAGATCTATAAATTTTTAGCCAATATTTTTAATGACTGTCTTCAGAATTGTAATTAGTTGTGACTTAGACCCATGTTAAATTATAGGCAGACCATCATTTCTTTTCATATGAACCTTAAATTCAGAAGGCTTCTCTATATTGGGCATATGGAACGTTTTAGTCCGATTATTTCAATTTTGCATGGTGTTATTTCTGGTCACATAAAATGAAATGAAGCCAAATTTTAACACAATGTCTATATTTATTGCGGATTTAGGGGTATTTAAATGATGTCCTTTGAAACTGTGACATGCCAAATTTTACCATAATACCATTTTACGTTACAGTTTAAGGTGTACTATAGTGTGTTCCGCGATTAGGCATTATTTGAGGCATATAATAAATTATAGGCCGATCTTTCCGAAAGTAAGCGATATGATTACTTCCTACCGATGCGATTTTACTGGATTTCAATCCCAAACTGCTAAACATAACTAGAAGGAATTTGACACCCACGTTGACTATTTCAACTTAGAAGTTCTTAGATAAATATTAAAAAAGGTTGCATAAAAATGACAAACTAAGTAGATTCAACACTATTGGTGGAGGGTATAGAAATCGAAAATTAGTTGAACATAATATTATTTTAAACAAGTGAAAGTGCTGTACTTGGCTATGCCGAATCTTTTATACTCACGAGAAGCTAATGTGTCACTGCTCAGTTGCTACCTAAATTTGCCATTTTTTCCTGTAAGAAATGTATATGAAATCTAATTCGTTATTGCCAGGTGTTTAAAATAAGCTTTAAAACATTTTTTAGCATCGTACCTACTCGAATTAGAGGATCTCAGTTTGAACTTTTTTAGCGATTGGTCGACGTAGTGTGTATAGGTCCATGGTAAACAATACTTTGAATTCCCTTTCAAAATTTAAACTTTTACTGATAAGTTGTGTTTTTTTTTCTTAGCAAAATGGCATAACAAGCCATAAAAGGTTCTAAAAAATCTTGAAAAGAATAATTTTGCGAACTTGTTATTTATCGAAATCGTTAGAATTTCTATTTCGAATTTGATGTACTTTTAGATCAAAAGTAATTTTTAAACAAGTTGAGCCTTATTGAATATAAAGTAACTTGTTGCATAAAAGGAACCATTTGGAAAAATAAGGCCGTGTTTTTGAGATGTGGATTAAGCTTAAACATAATTTACCGTAGTCTGAAACTTGTATTTTTCTGGCGAAAAGTGATTTTGTTCCGTAAAAGTTGTGTATGCAAGTTTGGAAATGGCGACAAAAATTTGTTTTCAGATTAACTAAACCCAGTTTAACTGTGATCTCAAAAACCCAGCCTAAGTATAAATAAAATATATGTTCTTTCCCATTTAAAAGATAATTTTCCTATGAAAAAATAATAAATAACATAATTTTTCCACTACTTGCATTTAAATGATAAATATTAGTAATTTATACTTGTTTATTGCTGTAGCTCACTTTATTTTTTTTATTTACTAAGAGAACAAATACATATACAAATTATATTTAACTTAATTAACCGAGCAACAGTAACTTAGAACTTCAGCCCGTTCTTGTGGAACAAACCAGATTCTCTGGCTCTCAACCAGCTCACTACCGGGGGGTAACTCTCTTAATTTTTAATTGATGAAATGATAAGACAAACTGACAAACTATTATACATTTTAAAACTCAAAAAAAACTTAAAAATGTACATATAAATACGAAAATTTCTAAGACATTTACGCATTTAACTTTCAAACGTTAAGTCTTGAAGAATCTGTTCATCTCGCATAATATATCTACTAGAGATATCAACAAAATTCTTTGGAAAAACATTTATGACTTTCAGCTAATTCGGACTAGTGGTTTTTGAGTTATGACAAACAAAAGAGCCTAAAACGTGACAAATTCCCCTATACAATACTTACTAACTTCAAATTAATTTTTATTATTATTTGATGTACCATGACCAAACTAATGATGCAGAAGTTCTTCTTTTTGGGTCTACTTTCATAACCAATTATCAGAATTGAGTCCCGAAATCATGTGTTGTACTGTGTAATATTAAATTTCAATTATAAAACAACAGCACCATGCCCGACATGATGTAATTAACTCAATATTAACTAAATGGGAACTTTTCCTTTTTATTTCACTTTTTAAACATGAAAATAATGCATGTTTTTTCTTAGTCTGTTGTTCTTCTTGTATCAACACAAAACAAGAAAAACTATTTTTTACCTAACATTATGTTGTTATATTAATCTTAATCACCCCTATCATGAATAACAAGTGGATTTTGTTCCCATCAAATTTTTATTTCACTGGAAGGGGGGAAAAGCAATCTTTAATCTCATGTTAAACATTTTTTACGCTATCAGTTCCATTGAATGTAAAAAAAGAAGAACGTTCAAAAATATTTAGTTCTAGCATTTAATTCCTTTTTCTTCGTGAACATATCTGTATGCCAAAGTGTTTAAACGTGCTTATATTTTAGCATTTCACCCCCGTGCCTCAAAAAATACCAGACACCTGTCCGCTTTTTTATTGAATAAAATGTTAAATTCTTTTTCTATGTCTTTTAGTAAAAGATATGTATATGAGGTTAGCGAATAAACCTGTTTATATCGCATATATTTTTCTAATTAAAAACAATAAGTGTTATTGTTTTGTATCTTTTTAGTTTAGGAGTTATTAGGTATGTCCGATGAAAGATAAATAGATGGAAAAAAATCATTTGAAAAAATAACAAACGTAGGTACAATTTTCACCCCTTAAACGTCCGAATTTCGAAAAAGTACCATATATGCATTGGAATTTTTTAGATAAGTTACAAATGTCATATAATTTTGATGTCTATGCGTATTGGTTGGACAACAAAGTTCTAAAATACGGGTTTTATCCGAATTTTAAAAAAAGTACCGGCCTTTGCTTTTTTTAAGAACAACAATAAGTATTAAATTAATAAAAGTTCCAATTTCCAAAAAAAAATACCAGTTAAAGAACAAAAATTACCAAAAACTCCTTCTTACAGATTATCATTCACTCAGGAACTTGCAGCTTGAATTTTATGTTTCTAGGTCCAATACTTACGGATATTCAAAAAGTACCAGTTAAAAAACTAAAAAGCTCCGTTATTGAGTCGTATCCACTCAGGACATTACAAGTTGAATTTTATGTTTTAAGGTCCAATATTAAAGATATTTAAAAAAAATACTAGTTGTAGAACCAAAGCGCTGAATAAAGATATTAAATGTTCCGTATTTCCCATTTTGGTACTATTTTTCCAGAATATTAAAGTTCCAAAAATTGCAATATTGTAGGGGAAAAAATGTTTTGTAATAAAAAGAACCAAAAATAGTTACGATTTTCACCCCTAAAACGTTCGAATTTCGAAAAAGTACTAAATTTATATTCGTATTTTTTTGATAGGTTGCGAATGTGGTATAAACTTTATATCTAAGTAGGTAAATTGGTTCAAAAGATAGATGGGTTGACAAAAAAGTACGGAAATTCAGGTTTAACCCGTTTTCTCCGGAAGAGCCGAATTTGAAAAAAGTACCAGGCACCTGTCAGCTTATATTTCTAATGAACAACGATAAGTATTACAGTTTTGTTGTATCTCTTTTAGTTTTGGAGATATAAATGATCGAATTTACTCGTTTTTACCATTTTTACCCCAATTACCAAAAATCCCGTCTTAGAGGACCGATTTTGGTAGAGACCCACCTCCGGTCCAAATTTTAAGTTTTTAGCTTCAGGCGTTTCGCCTGTGCGATGATGTATCAGTCTGTCAGTAGCGTTACAATTTTGTATATATATTTACAACGTTAGGTTTTTGCACTTTTTAAATTTTTTGTAGTAAAATATTTTCCAAAACTCTGCCACTACGTCTTTCGAAAGCTTCACATATCCGCAGGCAGTCGACCTGTTGTTTTGCATATCGGTTTGTGCCTTTTTAACGGATCAAGCCCTTAATATTCGATTTATTGGAGGAACCACTTACATACATGTTCTGTTCCCTACAAAAAATTAAGTTAGAAAATCTAAGGGAAACGTGAACAAACTTTTAACGATAGGGGGAATTTTTTCCCCTGAACATTTTTTCACGTTATTATTCTCCTTTGAATGACCTTTTTCATGGGAGTTTTTCTTTCATGATCGCAAATATGTGAAAAGGGGAACAATAACGAGGGAAAAATTATTCACGAAAGGGGTGAATATGAATTAAGAAACTTGTGATTAATTTTCTTGATATGTCGTTTTAAATAAAAATTATTCGAATTACTAGGATTTGTTTCTTGATGCACGAAATTCGCTTCTAGTTATTTAAACATCAGACTAATATTAAATAAATGAAGCTTGAACTCTGAAATATCCTTCTTATTTTTAATAAAAACTTGTTATATTTTACCTAAGCTTTCCTTTGGACAGCAATGAAGTATATTGTACAGAAAAATTTACAATTATTATACGCCAGCAGAATGTAATGCAGCATTCTGCTGGCGTCTAATAATTGTAAATTTGTCTGTACAATATACTTCATTTCTGTCCAAAGGAAAGCTAAGGTAAAACATAACAAGAAGATACAATAAAATAGTCTGGTAGTGTATAAAAAAGTAATTTCTGAAAAATTGAAGGAATAGGACTATTACAAAAAAGCTTTATAAAATACATAACTGAAATTTAGCTCATAGAATAAATTCGAAAAATAAAAAATGTTGAAATAATTTTATGTTTAAATTTCTTACTACAAATTTTAGTTAAAGGAAAAATGTTTTTAAATTTGATTCATATTTCTCAAGGCCCATTGAAAAGGTCTGTGCAAGAAGCCTGATGATCATTGCTTATTTTCTTTTTAGTTGTCAAAGTTGTTTACATTTTGCTTACATGTGCATATATACGTTTATGGTATGCCACACATACCCGTTTTTTCCTTTTGCTTTGTATATGTAGTAGTAAAATTTTGACAACTAAAAAGAATCGTATTTTGTTTTTGTAGAAGTAAGCAGACCTGATAGATGGGCCTTGATATTTCTAATACATATTTACGGTCTAATTCATAAAAATTTCTTGTTTCAGCTTTAATGCTTACAATAGTTATTAAACACTTTTTGTTTTATAAACCATTAATAAAAAATCTGATTAATAAACTCCTAATAGGAGTGGATTAACAATTAAACGTTTATATTACTTTTGTATTTTTGTGTTGGCAACAACATGTTATTTTAATTGTAATTTTTGTAAGAGTGATGCATACATCTAGAGATGAAACGATACAACAAACGAATTTTATGTGAATTTATGTTTTGTTTTAAATTTAAAATGAGTTTCTGTTTTTTAAAACGAAATATTTTAAATAATTGTATGTTTTTTTTTTTAATTAAACACACTATTGAAATAGAAGCGAAATATGTATGTAAAACATTTATTAGCAATATCAAATTTTTACTGCTTACTATAGGTTCCAAAAGAGATTATACAGCCTTATGTTTTATGAATTATTTAATCAATTTTAATCAATTTTCAACTGGAAATCAAAATTGTTCTTGGAAATCAAAATTGTTCATTACGCAGATGTTTTGAAAATAAAAGCTCCTAGGCTTTAACAAAACTTTTTTTAGCCACATATAACTGCCAAAATATTTTAGGTTCAAATGTTTTTACCTGGAACAATATAATTTTCTTCAATAGCAATCTTGTGAAGTACTTTCTTTTTGCCAAATATACCCCCAACCCATCTAAAAAGCAGCAAAATCGTTGTTTACAAACTCCGAAGGAACGTTTTACAGAGTTTCTAGTGCCTATTATATTTGTTTTCCTTTTAATTCTCAGGCTTATAGCCTGAGTCTCTTAACAAAATACCTTTGAACTCTCCGCTTTCAAGTTTGATAGTTGACTCATTTAAACTACGGCAGTCATAAGTGGAAAAGATTTATTAATTATGTTTTTCTAAAACATAATTTACCTGAACATTCAGGATATAGTAACCCTTTGTTAATATAATATTGGGCTAAATTCCCGTCGGTTTTTTTGATACGTATGTATGTGGGTACCAATAACGTCTGGGAAATTTTTAAATGTCTTAGTTCTCTCATTAGGCTTGCATCCTCTATATGAGATGAAGGCATTTTAATTTTTCTATTGCCCCAGCGAACTAAGGCACGAGCCATTCTGGCTGAAATTCTACACACTGTTGCTTGAGAGAACTCATGATGATTTGCCGCATCATCCTTAATCTACAAATTGTTTTATAACTTCAATCAGTTTTTCAAAATTTTATCAAGTTTTAAATCAATTTTTGTAATTTTAATGGCACCCTCTTTTTTTTTTTTTTTAATTCCCTAAGCTAATCCCCGCGAAGCTGTACGCTTTTCTGCAGGAAAGAAAACCAGAGTCTCTGGCGGGAATCGAACCCGCAACCCCCGGGCTGATAGACTAGCTCACTACTAGCTAGCCTACCGGGGCACACATGTAATCCCTTTTTTGATATCTCGAATATATTAAGAGATATCGAGTTCTAGCATTGCCTGACATCCTTAATTTTACAGTTCTCTAAACATTGTTTTGCTTCATTCTAGCAAATTTTCGTTGCAAAATTTAAAATATTATTGTTTGTAATTGATGTGCTGCATGTTCCATTCAAAGCATGTAGAACAAAGCATTTTTGTTCCGTGCGGCAAACCAGTAACCAACACACGATACACTATGTGGTTTCTACTTTGTGTTTGCTTGAACAAATACTTAACCGATTAAAATACATTTTAAAATATAAGAGTGGTGAATGGTAAAAAAAGGTTTGCATTATTTGAAATAAATCTTAATAGCTTTTCATGCTTTATGCAAAAAGTTATAACGACTTTAGGTTTACACAGAAACCATAGTTCGCGGCCCACGTAATTTTTAACAAACAAATCTATCGAGCAGTTTATATTTAAAATTAATTCAAACATTAGTTATCGTTTTTCTAGAAAAAAATTTTTTTGCGTATTATAATTTTTTATTAAAATAAATAAGACGACAAAATTGTTTAATGTTTCGTGCAATTATGAAAATTTTATTTTAACAATCATTGAAATTGTCACTTTATTAAACGCTTAAAGTATGGTAAAGGCTACAATAAATATTTCAAATTTATGAAATGTTTATTAAACTTTTAATAGGCTATTAAACATTTATAAATACTCTTTTTTCGACTTTTGCTTTTAATGACTTATAAAGCTGCAATGATACGTTTATGAATTAGACTGTAAATCCTTTTGTATATCTTGTTTTAATTAAATTTTTTTATCATATACCAAAAACGTGAATAGTTTGATCATGAGAAAATGTTTCTTAATTAAGAAAATTTAACGTCACCTGAAGTCGATGCTTGCATCACTTCGACGTTAATTTGGTATTTTCTAAGAATGTTGTGTTGATGTTCAGTCACAGTAGAAAATATTATCTCTTATTATTTAATTTCTTGATATTTGTTTTAATAATTTGTTTATATTTAATTTAAAAGTGTATTGTTGGCAAAACTTAAACAAAAGTATTCATCTTGACGGCTGTAGTTATTTCAGTGGTACTCCATAGAAGTCATTTGGCCTTAAACTTTAAATTCTGACATACACGTACATACATAATTGAAACAAATGGGGGTTTGTAAACTTTAAATATAGGATCCTTTAAGTTTGCTTTTTTTTTGTCTTTTGACTTTATTTAATAAATATATGTTCTTTCTTACTAAAGCTTAAACAACTTTCGTTTGATTCGACGCAAAATTTCCTGTCGAAATATGTAAAGAAATATGAAATTATTTCCTCAATATTTCTTTATTTAAAAAACAAAAATAAATCATTTAAAGTTCCATTCATCAAAAAAATAAAGAATGATCCTTCTTATTGTAGCGCCTTAAAACACAACTTCAAGATTCAAACACGTAACTACATTTGCATTTTAATGAATGAGTTGAGACCATTTATTTTTATTTTTATGTTTTGGGTCACCGTGTTGTTTTTTTTTTGGCTTTGGCGTGGCTTTGACAAATACGAGGGTACTTTAGGCTGTCTGCACATTAGCATTTACTTTGTAAAAAAAGAGAAAATATTTAAATTGCATTAAAAGTGTTAAGAAATTAAAATTATGAAGAAGAGGCACGAGCAGAAAAAAATTAATTTATTAAAATTAAAAAGCAGAGTCTGTTATAAAAACATCAAATGGCCATAGCATCAACTTTTTTTAAAGAGACCACCAATACCAGCAAGTAATAAAATAAAATAACGAGTTAATTGTGTCACATTTAACAGTAAATTTTAGTTATGTTCCGAACAGACGGCTGACTGTGGCGAATACAATTTCGATGCAAAAGCTAAATGCCAACTTAGTATTCTCCGTCACTTTCGGCAACATTTTTTGAAAATTAAGCATTACCGGCAATTTAAATTAGAGATGGCTGAGGGGGGTTACTTCGTGTTTCGATTCGAAAGGAATAATTTACGATGCATACTTTTGAAACAAATATTACGAATACCGTAATACACAATAAAAATTGTTCGAACTCGTTAATGATTTCTTTCGTATCGAAATACGCAATAACCCCCCAGATTAGCAGCAATGAAATTTCAAAATATGTAAAAAAAACTTGATAATTAAATAAAAGAAAAAAAAATTAATTGATGCGAAAGACAAATGCGCAATTTCAATAAAGTGTTCAAATTACTAGATTTGCTACCATTTAATTTCTCATCGCAACAGAGAGTAGGTTGCCAAATCTAACAATATTGCCAATCCTGTGAACTGGTTATTTTTGCTGACAGCTTTGTCAGCAAAAGCATTGTCACTCCATTGTAAGACAGCCAGGTGATAATATATTCTCAGACATTTGACGTATATACACAATTCGTTGCCATTATCAGATCAATGTCAGACGTTGTAAGCCCATTTAATATTGCCAGATGTGCAAAGCTTATGCATCTGGCAAGGGCATAATACATACACGCAAAGAAAAAACATGGTTGTGGTAAACATATTCTAAGAGCAACATATTATGATAAGATTCATGATTGTAGTCACCATATTACGATTGTTATTAAATCATATTATGACCAAATGTGTTCGTAATATTACATCATAATATTTTTCCCTTAATCATATTGTTACCCTGTTAATCATAAAACGTTAAGAAGTTATAATATTACTGTCATGGTAATCATAATAAGTTAAGAAGTAATCATATTACTGTCATGGTAATCAAAATTAGATAAGAAGTAATCATATTGTTGTCATGGTAACCATAATAAGTTTAGAAGTAATCATATTATTGTCATGGCAATCATAATAAGTTTAGAAGTAATCATATTATGATGCAAAGTGATATGAACTGTTATACATAAATTTTTTACATCATAATATGATACAATTTTAAACATAATATTTTTATTGGAAAAAAATACTTATGATAAAATAAAAAACATAATATAGTTACTGTAATCTTTTTGTCGTAGGTCGCAATTATTTATAAATTATTTTATGGAGTTTTCATTATTTTTCTCTTAAAATAACACAAAACTTACCTGTAATGGTTAATATCCCAGTAAAAACTTCGCTTACTTTTTCAAAATGAATAGCTTCTTTAACTCATTATTTAGTAGCTTTCTTCTATAACTACATCTATAACAACTTCTATAACTACTTTCTTCTGGATGTATTAATGTAAAAAAATAATGACTTACTTTTGAATGCGTTATTTTTGGGACATCCCATATAAAATTCATTGGTTCTTTCAGTAGAATTGTAAGTAGTGCTCTTATGTTTTTCTGATTACTTAACACATTATTTTGTAGGCGAAGTTTTTACTGGGATTTTGCACCAATATTTCACAAATTTTTCCACCACTTTAAGATTATTAAAATTTTTTAGCAAAGATATTTTATTTTGTGACACTACAACCCTTTTTTAATGTTTTTTCTTTATTTTGTTTTTAATTTCTTGTTTATTTCAATGGTTATTTTGTTATTTCTTTTTTAATATTTTTCTTTATTTTTTTTTTAATTTCTTGTTTATTTTAATGGTTATTTTTTTATTATTTAGCCACTCACTAACAAATAATTCGATATGTTTATGTAAAACACGACACAACTGATACAAAATTATTTTAAAAATGGCGATACCAAAATATTATTTGAGTAACGATATTTTGATTGCATCTTAAACTTATTATGATAAATGTATATAAAGTTATCATGTTATGGCTATTAAATATCATGTTATGGCTGTGAGTAATATAATATGTTTTGAAAGTTATCATAATTTAGTTGTTAGAAAAATAATTATTTTTCGGTCAACAATACTCAAATTTATAATTGCGATAAACATTAATATGTTTACAGTAACTATAATATTGCTGATATTAAATAAAAATAACAATTATTTGTGTACAACAACAATATATTGTTACAATAAACACAGTGTGGTTGCCGTAACCATGCCCAACCATATTTTTTCTCTGCGTGTACCTGTCAGTGATGGATTCTGTACCGACTTCAATGACAAAACGTATTTCTTAGACTATGACGGCACTAATTTATATTTTCTTCGCATCTCTTGATATATATAGAAAAATCCTATTACATACATATGTATAACGAACATTTTAAGCTCTAACAAAAACATATGATTTTTCGTTTTTGTTGTGTGTTTTAGGTATTTGTTGTCCTTAATTTGTTGTGTACTATTAACCTGTTTTGATAATTACAAATTCTAGAAAATTTATTAGCCCGTTGAAGTAATTTATATTTTAAGCTTACTTTTGATCAAATAATGTACATTAGACCGACTCAAAAAAAAAGTGTTGATGTGACAAAACTAAATTTGACATGTTTTATGAAAATTCCCAAAATACACCTTTCTAACGACGTATTAGAAACGAAATGAAAATCGTTAAGGTATTTAAGTTTTCATTAAAATCGAATTAAAAATCATCAAAAAACCGATATAAACATCTTGCTATCTCGAGTCCGTGGTTATATTTTAAAAAAGTTTTAATGCAGAATCAAAGACTTCCTAAGTATCATAACAACAAATTTCAAAGTTTATTTTCAGGAGGGTACATCTTTAACTTTTTTTTGGCCATTTAAAGTGAGTGGGTCGAATGTACACATGTATAATTTAAAAGGGATTCAAATTCAAAGTCTTTTTAAATTTATATAAAATGTATTAAAAAAAAGTACAATTGCACCGTAGTTTCCATGCCTGATATGCACGAGCGAAAAGAAAACCCAAAAGTTCAATTTTGCAAAATTAAAATATTAAAATTAATTTTAATGAAAACTAAAGAAACCTATTTTTCCGTTCAATAGCAATACTTTTACGTTTCCAATTTATAAAAATACACACAATACAACTGACACTACATCTGGCAATTTATTCCATGTAATTATCTGACAACCGTTTTAACTAACAATTATCTGCTTATGATTGTAAGGTGTTCTTTCAATTGTCTCAACTGGTGTTTTACGTTCGGTGGCAATTTGTCATTGGCTGTATATTGACAACCGTCTGTATAAAGCTTAACAATTGCTTTAAATAATTTTGAAAAAATTAATACAAAAAAACAATTTATTTATTATAATAATCTTAAAAAAAAAAAATAATAAAATTTAAAACTAATGGCCAACAACACCAAAGAATTAAATGATACTTCATAAAAACCAGATTGTTATAAATTTGCTTGTTTGCATGCTCGTGTGTACGAGTATATCTTTAAAACCCTTCACCACAGGTAAGTGGGTATAGATAAGTTTGTCATTCCATTTGTAATTTCAACAATATTGAACTAAGACCCTTAAATGTATATTTAATCCTTATGAGAAGTTATGTTAATTTCACGATGTATGTCAGTCAGGCTGTCCGTCGGTAAAAATAAAGTTGCTGGGCTGTTACGCAAAGCCAATAAATGCATGAAATATATATCGATTGGTTCTGCTTTCGAGAATTTTGCTATTCAAAATCAGCCAAATCCGCCTATAAATGGCTAAGAGAAAATATGGGATAAAAACACAAAAAAAATAAATCTGTCGAGTCCTGAATATCACCACTACTAGCGACTTATTATACTCCAGACACTATTATTCTTTAAATTTTTTAGTTATACTCATACATACCCTGCAAATACAATTAGACTACCTGATCCATTTTGATCAAATGGACTACTCCCTGGACTGGTCCAATGTAATGCAAGCATGTACCATGTCGTTGTTAAAAATAGTTTGCAGTGAAACGACATGTCTTCGTTTTTTAACGACATGCTTTCGTTTTTAAACGATTTTAAATCTAATCCTCTGGAGCATTGGGGATACCTTTGGACTAGTCCTAGTCCCTTATGGGTTACATTTTAAATACATGCGACTAGTCGAATTATTTGCAGGGTATATGTGTTCTTATGGATCCCTAGTAAAGTGAATATAAGTTTCGGCGCCGCCGAATGTAGATACTTTTACTTGTTTAATTAAATTTTTACTTAATATAACTAATTAAGTGTCACTCAAACGTCATGCTGGCTTTTTTATCTATATATGTATATAAAAAGAAGTGTACATTTTGATTGTCACTCCATAACTCGAGAACGGCTCGACCGATTGCCATAAAATTTTTAGGGAAGGTACAGGGAGGAGTGATGATGGTTAGTTGATTTTGAAATCCAAAATCGGTCTAGCCATTCTCCAGTTATCTATCTATATAAAATGGATGTGTGTATGTATGTATGTAACGTATGGACTCCAAAACCGCTGGGCCGATTTTGATGAAATTTTCAGGGAATCTTCAGAATATTCAGGCGGGTGACACTGTGAAGTCTGATTTTTGCGGGCGGAGGGCGGAGGGGCGTGGCAAAATCCAATTTTCATATTGCACCACCAATGACATCTATATAATTTGGACGATTTTTTCTTTAAAATTATCGCCATGGTCCAACTTAGGTTTTTACGGAAAGAAAATTTTGCTCCGCCCACTTTTACGCCCACTTTTTTCGATTTACCTAAAATCAAAAAACTGCTCCATCGATATGACTAATTTTTCTTTTAACTGTTCGTATTAATCCATTTAACGTTTTCATCGAAAGATAAAATTACCACGCCTACTTTTACGCCCACTTTTTCTATTAAGCGCATAATTTGAGAACGGTTTGACCGATTTGGACGATTTTTTCATTAAAATGATCGCCATGGTCCAACATAGGTTTTTACGGAAAGAAAATTTTGCCCGCCCGCTTTTTTCGATTTACCTAAAATCAGAAAACGGCTCTTTACACCAAATAAAAAAAACAAAAAACATTGTCTATGCGCTGGTCTTAAGATGAAGTAATAAATAACTATAATTTTAAATTTGCCTTAAATACATGCGTTTCTTTTTTGATTGAGCCCATATCTACACCATATGTAAGTTATTTTGTAAAAAAAACTTTATGATAGGTATTCCATGGATTTTTATTTAAAGGCCGTAAATGTCGTTAAATGCTCAATTTAAACCGTGTGGTAATACAATACTAATGTTTGCTTAGGGCCAGCAACGTGGACCAGGTCAGCTAGTGATTAAATAAAATTAATGAAATTTATAATTCGATATACATAATTATAAATGAATATGCAAACAATAGTTTAACAGGTCATTACATTGCCAACGTTTGCATATAATTAATACACAGTTTTGGTCACGTAATAAGGTTAATTTTGGTTTATCATTTTTTATTTTATTGGCCGATAAAATTTTCTGCTGGACAAATAGAAATACACTTAAAAGAAGATGTTGTGCTTGGCTTTTTAACAGAAATACTGAAAGACAAATTCAAAACACATACATACCTATATTGGAAAATAGAGACGGGAAGCTTCCGATGATCACCACTATCGATAAATACATATTGATATTCTCTTATCAACTACCTTAAACATCGATTTGATTTTTTCAAAAAAATTAAAAAACAAATCAAATTATTTGTTTAATTCGTAAAATCAACAAAATTTAAACGTTTTTAAATGAATTATATTTAAGAAAATATCAGTTTTAGTCGGTACAAAAATAATGTTTGCAGCAAATACACAAGCATATCAGCTTTAATTTGTTTTAAATTTAGGTGGCAGCTGTAAAGCTCTTCTAAAAAGGCAGTGAAATACAAGAGATTTTAAGGCCACGATTAATAGATATTAAAATTGGCGCCTATTCTTAACTAAAACAGATATTGTTAGTTGATTTATTGTTTACCAGTTTTATATTGCCTTACGCTTATAATTGGATATGTTGTACAAGAGCGAATAATAGGCGCTTGTTCATTTTTGTTTTTCTTTTGTACAAACGAAAGCAATCCTCCGCTTTTACACGACGTTCGTTTTTCTACTAGCTCACTATCTACACACCTGCAAGCACTTTACAAATTACAATAAAAAAAGTATAAACTTGGTTAATCCCTATATTAAGCAAACATTTTTGTGATGCTTTTTAACTATCGTTGTGCTGCCATTAAAGTGTTATTTGCTTTTGCCATCGCTAGTTTAAATGGCAGTCGAGATTCTCGATGTTTTTTAACTATCGATAGAATCATCGATAATTTCCCATCACTAATTGAAAAGTATTCCTGGCTGAACTGATATAGTTCTAAATTTTAGGAAAAGGAAAGCACTGATATCAAACAAGATTGGAATTAAATAATAGTTGTAAAAATCGGAGTATTTACTAGGGAATCCAATTAATCGATGTTTTGTATTAATCGATAAATCGCGTAAATAATTATTCGAGGTAAAAATTTCATCGAATAATAATCGAACAATTTAATATTATTCGCTTAATCGCATACTTGTTATTTTGTCTAGTTTAGAAGTTTAAAATTAAGACCAAAAATAATTATATTTTATTTAACATAAAAATTATATTAAAAAAGTTGCAACAATTTTACAAACAGAAGAAAATAGCATCAAAATTTAAGCTAACCTTGTAAAATAATCTTTCAAAAACAGTATACAGTTTAAATGTTAATGGTTCAAACGATATTTCTTTTTTTTTTTTTTTTGATTTAGAAAAGATTCTCTCACTTATTGTTAACGTTGGAGAGATTGAAAGTAATGCGTTATAAAGCATATCCAATTTCTATGTTATTTTTCTGGTTTTTTCTAAAAGTTAGTAGTTTTTCATTATACCACATGAATCTCTGATTGATTTTTTTTTTTGGCAATTTTAATTGTCTTGTGTTCTTGTTTTCATTCGTCTAAAAAAATCATCTTCTTTATCTGAATCATTGTGGCAAAATCTGTACTAAACATTCTTAAAAATAAATTATTCGCAAACTCTTTGGCTTCAGCCTTTGTACTACATTTAAAAACAATTGTTACTCCAAAGGAAGGAAAGGAGTAAATGTTCCTGAGTTAAGTAACAATAAAAGGGTATTTAAACGTACCGGCTGGCCATGCAGTAGCCTATACGATCGGTCCAATTTTAAGCACATTATCGATTGTGCAGCTTTATTTCACCAATGGCTTTACGAATATTGTCCTTTAAAGCGTCAATTGTCTCTGGCTTGTCGGCCTAACACTTATCTTTGACGGCACCCCACAAATAATAGTCCAACGGTGTCAAATCGCAGCTCCGAGGTGGCCAAACGACATCAGCTCTGCGGCTGATAATGCGACCTTCAAAGCAGGCCGCAAAACATTGAGTGTTGCTTCGGCTGTGTAGCACGTAGCGCCGTCCTGTTTAAACCAAATGTTGGCAATACCCTCCTCTTTAATTTTTGTGAACAAAAATTCGTTCAACATATCCCGATAACGATCGCCATTGGCTGTAATGGCCACTCCTTGTCTATTTCCGAAGAAAAATGGCCCAATTATGCTTCTGGACCAAAATCCGCACCAAACAGTGACTCGTTGTGGGTGCAACGGCTTTTCAATGAATGCGCCCCAAATGCGACAATTTTGCTTGTTTACATATCCGCCAAGATCAAAATGAGCTTCATCTGTAAAGATGATTTTTTGGCAAAATCGGCATCTTCTGTAAGTTGATCGCAGGCTGACTTAGCGAAGCGAAAACGTATATTTACCAGCATTGTTCAAGCGTATACACAACCATATTCGTTCAGCGGAAGGATAAAACTAATTATCTGTCAAATAAGCACTAGTTGAACCAAAAAGATGCCGGACCCGTTATTATGGGATGGCTGCAGACAACATTACAAAAAAAACTGAAGCGTTAAATTATAACGAAAAATTTCAGTTTTGATCGGAATCGTTAGGAATAATTTTTTTAACAAATAGGATCTGGGAATTCATTTCTCATGTTGAGTAACATTTATTATACATATTTTCATATTATTCGAATGTGTATTCTAACATCCTGTTCATCGAAAATAACATTTAAAACAAAAACAAATTTTAGAATTTCGTTTTTGTTTTAAATATAATTTTCAATGCGAACGTTGACATTCGATCTCGTTAAACAGGCAGTTAGTCAAATTACAATCCTCAAAAGCTTTTATACTTTAATAGTCTTATTCCTTCAATATTTCAATAGGCACTATCCAGTTATAAGATACAAAGAATGCTGACGAAGGTCGTAGCCGGCCAGAAAATGCATTACATTATGCTGGCATCTAATAGTTGTATAAATTTTCTTTACAATTTACTTCATTGCTAGCCAAAGGATAGCTAAAGTAAGCCTCGCAACAGAAATATACAACAACAAAAATTCTGATAGTGCATACAAAATATTCCTGGAAAATAAAACGCAAAGCAAGTAATTTTAAAATAATGTATTTTATGTTGCCTCTCAGACAGTTGAAATGAAATTAAATAAAATAATCAAAAAAATAAAAACTAACAATTCGGTTAGACAAAAGAAACAATGTTTTCAAGAATAATAATAAATAATATAACTTGAGTAAAATTAAGAAATTTCTGGAGGCCTACAATTCGGCCTTTCCTGATCATTCAGCGCCCTTGCTGTAGTAGTTAATGTCATCTTCATCATCTGATGGTGGAAGAGAACACCAGTGCTTCAGGCCATCCGAAGCGTACACAGAACAATAATGGCGTTGCTTACGGCTAGAACAGGGTAGGTCCTCAACTACATATCGATCATTATCTAAGATCTTAGAAATCTGGAAAGGCCCCTTATATCGAGGTTCTAACTTCCGCGACGTCCCAAATATATTTTTTAAATAAAGCCATAAATACTTCCTATACAAAAATATTGTGTAACACCGTCACAAAAATAGAAAAATGAGGAAAAAAACATAATAAAATATAGTTATTTGGTGTACAAATACAAACATGCACTTAAAAAAATATATATACCTACTGTTCAAAAGGTCTAAGCTTCTTCTTTCTAAATTTGCCAAAAATCGGTTGGTATTTAACTAAGTTACAGGATGATAAGTGCATAAGGGTATGAAAAACCGGGGTTTTACCGGTAACTCAATATTTTAAGGATGTTTTGAAAATTTCAAAAACAGACTGTTCTTGTACTCAACAGTACCTGCCAGAAAATGGTATAAGATCCCAGGTATTTTCACTTAATTTTTTTGTCTCACTCACTGTAATTGTTCGCTATGTTTTTTTAATAGTTTGTATAAAATTAATCTTTATATCTTCTATACTTTCCCCGTTTGTAGAGAATGTGTCTTAATTTTCTCTAAGTGGCCAGAGCAAATCAAAAACTTTAAACGCTCTTATCTCGAAATGGATTTTTCGAGTTATGTCACTATTGAAGTAAATGAGCGATATGATGATTGAGTAACGATTAATCTAGGAAAAATTGCATATTCTGAATTGTAACTGTAACTAAAAAAAAAATATATTACGACTTCCCTGGAATTAGTGATAGTGCATCATAAATTGATTATAATAATTCAGATGTTTGATCAAGTTTTAAAAAGCAAACTCGAAGAAAATTAAATTCTAGCAAGATTTTCAACAGATTAATAAAAAGTAGAAACTAAAAAAAAAACCTATTTCTTATTAGCTTGTATCATTGTCCTAGAGAAAGTTTAAACTAGAGGTCTGCTTTGAATAACTCACTTGTTTGCCTTTACCCAAAGTGCACAACATTTATTCAATTATAAAACATTTAAAAAGATAAGAAGAGAGTAAACCATATACAAAAATAAGAATGAATGAATTGAATAAAAAACTTGTTTATTGTAAATTAATATGAGAGGCATTCATAAATAACAAAACATTGGAACAGTGTTGCCAAGTAAATATAAAGAAATTACCCCAAATCAAAAAATACACCCTAAATTTGTACTGAAAGAAAATAGAAAACCCCCAAAATAAAAAGAATAATTTTTTAAATATTTTTTTAAACATACATAACATTTTATTTCATTTAAATTTTTACATATGTATGTATGTAACTATATTTTAACATATACTATATAAAAGCTTTAAGAAAAACAGAATATATTATTATAACTCATTTAAAACGTCTAGTACATTTTCATACCTCTCGTACACTTACATGTTTTCGTAATTAAATAATTTAGGCTTTCAGAAGACGGAATAAAAATTTGGCATTCATTGCCTAAAGAAAATCTAAAGGCCCAACCATTATGTGCTTATGTTGGCTTAAGCAAATGTGCAAATACATGTTAATTATATGAGGAAAACCATTTTGAACTTAAGGAAACTTTTTGCTAAGTTTAATTAAACTGTCAGTTGCTTAAGCAAGGTGCCAATCAAATCGCACATTCCACACGGAATCAAATGTTTTTTATTTTATTTTTCTAAATACACTTAAGGGAATTTTTGGTTAATTTTTCAGAGTAGGTTAAGCAAGGCTATGCATATTATGGTTAGGCCTTAATTCTTAAAATATTACATTCAACTGTTGAAGATGGCAGTTGGTTTCTTATTTAATTTTTAATAATACTAAACATTGAGAATGCTCGCTCGACAGTCGCGTTCGAAAATGGTAGTACCAGTAACGCAGATGATATCCTACTAATATTTGAATATTTACTTATAATGAAACTTATATTATATAATCACCTTTAAATTCATTTGGTCTTTTTCATTCTTTTTTGTAATTTTGAAAATATTTAATAATATCAACCATAAAATATCCAAAATGCTATTTATATACACTAAATGTCACCCTAATTACATTTTAGTCCCTAAAACTAAACCTAAACGCAAAGGAAAACCCCAAATTTGGGGTGAAAATGCCTAACTTGGCAACACCGCATTGGAATGACCCGTTAGAGATAGAGCAAGTTTACAAAATATATTCAAATAATTTTTGAATTATTGAATGTGCATACATTTATTTGAATACCTTGCCATAATATGTGTGCAAGCTTGTGGCTGCTTTTATTTATAAGAGTTAAGCTGACACATACATACATACATAATGTGTAGGTACACATATTTTACATTCAAATTATATTTGAATAATTTACTCATTTGACTTGAGTTGACTGAATAGAATGAGTTTTTGTTATTTTGTCTCTGGTTATTATACCCTTCACCTCAAGTGGAAAAAAGTATATATAAGTTTGTCATTCCGTTTGTAATTCCTACAATATTGATCTTAGACCCTATAACGTATATATATTCTGGGTCCTTATGGGGAGAGAAGTTGATTTAACGATATCCGTCCGTCTGTCCGTCTGTCCGTCTGACCGTCTGTCCGTCTTACGTTTGATATGTGTTTTCCGGAGACTCCAGACATGACAGCGGCTAGGTTGTTTTACATTTATATCACATATAGTCTACCATCAGTTGCTATTGAAATTCAGCAAGATCGATCCACAAATGGCTGAGATATGAGCAAAAAACCACGACTACCTCTAATATTTTCCAAAAATCCCTTGTGGTTGTTGTAATTTTATTACTTTTTGCTGTATATCTGGGGAACGGCAAAAGCCAAAGTTTCCAAAATAGGTACACACATTTAGGTAGCCAATACACACCATCCTACAAAATGTGGGCGGGATTGGAGAAGTGGGCGGGGTACCTCCCGTACAAAAAAAAATTAAAAATTGTATAAAAACCTAAATTTTAGGGCTGCCATATGTCCTATGGATATGACTTATATACCAAAATATTTTTAGTAGAACATATTTTATAAAATATTCAGAAAAATCGGTTCAGATACAAAAAAGTTATGACCAAAATTAATTTTTTTTTTAAATACCGACTTTCGGGAACCATAGATCTCCCCGAGTCCAAGCTTTATAATACAAGTAAATGGTAAATTCCTTCTTAAACACGTCGGTATATAAATCTGTCAAATCGGTTAAAAAATGGCTGAGTTATGAGCAAAAAACCACGACTACCTCTAATATTTTCCAAAAATCCCTTGTGGTTGTTGTTTTTTTTTTTGTTTGTGCTTTTATTCGAACGTGTTGAATGTTAGGCATATCAAACACACACATGTTTGTACATGATTGGTCGCTTAAATTGAAAAATACGTACATACCTACATATTAAACAAACAAAGTGACGGAATATATTCTACTTAAATTCTTTATCTGCATTAGCGTTAATGGCTGAGTTGTCTGGGCGGCTGGTCAAAGCAGCGTTTTTAGTAGTTGCCGGGGTTCAAATCTCGGCATCCACCTTTTCAAAAAAAATTTTTTTTAACTTTTCTTATATTCTATAAACGATTTTAAAATAATTCAGCAATTTTTGATTTTTTTGACAATGTAAATATTAATCGTTCGCTTAACTTACATGTAAAACAAAAATCATATTCTATACCTATTTGTTTTTTATTTAATTTGTTTATGTCCTAAAAACGATTTTAAAATTACCTATAAAGCTTTTCGATATTTTCATTTTATTGGCAATGACACAGTGTTTTATTTTATTTCGGCAAGCATATACAAACATATCTACATATGTACATAAAAAGTTGTATGTAATTTAAATAAATCCATACTAACTAGTAGGTTAACCTAGCTATTGCAAAGACAATTGTTGTTATTGTGTTTCGTCTAATAAGCTGTTGCTACTTTGATCTCTTCTTGCATTTCTATTGGTTGCGGTTTTTTTGTTGTTTTTTTTTATAATCATAATGTTTTTACGCATACACATGTATGTATGTTCATAAAATTCTCTCAATATATTTTAATTTAACGCTTCTTCAATGAAGCCGTTCGTAGCTGAGTTGTCTAAGTTCTCGCTTAAGGCTCGTAAGATTGCGAGTTCAAGTCTCCAAAATAAATTTTTTTTTTATTTTTATTTAATTTTTTTATACACGATTTTAAGATTAAATATAATAATAAAAATATAATTAAAAAAATATTAAAAATTTGGATGGAAAACTATAAGAAAAACTTATATAACGAATTTCAAACATCAACTTTGGCAAAAGAGGAAACGGACTTAGTTATATACATACATTTTTTGATTTTGTCATAGGTATTCTTTTTAAAAACTTCTTGTTCTTATCTCACCATGGTGAAGGGTATTTAAGATTCGGCATAGCCGAATATAGCACTCTTACTTGTTTTTTCATTTGTTTCGTTATCATTGGGTGATCCACACATTGTAATTAAAAAACAAATGGGTGCGTTGAAATTGCTTTTTATACCTCGTTCGAATGTGAGCAAACGGAAAGACAATGAGATATGACTTAATCGACTTTGAATTATGTATATGTTTCAGTGTTGCCGTTAGGATACGAAAGATACATTTTTCGTATCTTTATATTGACTTCATGTACCATGTATAATCCTGACATTTTTCGCATCTTTTGTATTTGTATTTGTATTTATTATTTGCTTTTCTAACACAACAAGATACATTATCTTCTAAATTACAGCATTAGAATCAGATACGTTATAGGGCATGGTTTGCAGAAACAATTATTAAACTAAGCAATTAACATTATAAATAAACATTTAACATTTAAATTATTTATGATTTAAGAAATAAAAATAATAATAAAACATAAAATTTAAAACAAACTTATATCTAGGTCCTAAATGTTTTAGTTATTAGCAAAGTGAGTTATTAACAATTTTTTGAATTTTATTGCGTTGCGGGTAAGTTGTATATCAGTGGGAAGATGGTTCCAGAGGTATATTGTGGATATATAAAATTGGTTATAAGAAGCACTCTTGCGAAATCTAAAGGTGCGTATGCTATTGTTTCTTAAGGATGAGGTGAATGTTAACTTGTTGTAGAGATATTTAGGCTCTTTTGTTACTATAATTTTATGCAAAAAGATTAAACTTTTAAACTTGAGGTAGTCATCAAAGCGCATGCCAAAAACACGTTTGGAATATGGAGATACATGATCAAATCTCTGTAAGTCGAAAATGTAACGCGTGATGTTATTAAATGTTGTAACAAGCTTACGTTTGTCAGTGGCATTGCAAGTAGCAAAGACTTCACAGCAATACAAAAGTGTTGGTATTAAATACGATTTGGCTAGCATCATTCTTATCCTCTGTGGAGTAAAATGTTGACTACACCAAAGGCTTCTAAGCATAGCATATGTTCTGCCACATACTTGGTTAATATAATCCGACCAAGTACGGGTACGATTAAAAGTAACACCCAAGTTTTTTACTGTATGTACTAGTTCGATTCGAGTACCATCAATATTAACATTAATGTCATTTATTATGTCAGTGTTAGACCTCGCACCGATTATAAGACATTTTGACTTGTTTGGATTTAGTCGTAATCCATTTGCGGAAGCCCATTGAGAAATCATGTACAGATCGTGGTTAAGTTTATTCACTACAGGACGAATTGATGTTCTGTTACAGCTCAAATAAAGTTGGACATCGTCCGCATACATTTGTATATACGAGTATTTTATTTGCAAGGGAAGATCATTAGCATACAACGAGTACAAGAGTGGACCAAGAATAGATCCCTGGGGAACACCTCTCAATGTACCCAAAGGCCTAGAAAAGGTACCATTGTTGGCAACTATCTGTGATCTATCCCCTAGATATGAAGCAATTAATTTTGCAGCAGTTTCTGAAAAGTTAAACATTCTTGCAAGTTTCATGATTAACATCTTGTGTTCAACGGTGTCAAAGGCCTTTGAGTGGTCGAGTAGAATCAATAATGCTATCTTGCTATCATCCAAACTACTTCGGATGTTTTCAACAACTTCGGTTAAGGCTGTAGTACAGCTATGCTGAGGTCTAAATCCAGATTGACGGTCCGTTAAAAGATTATTATCAGATATGTGTTTGGAGATCTGCTTATGTAGGAGGCGTTCGAAAACTTTAGAAAGGTAGGGAAGAATGGCAATTGGCCTGTATTCCTTATCATCTTTAGGTATAGGAATAATTTTCGCACACTTCCACCCAGATGGAAAGGTACTTGTGGTGACTGCCATATTAAAAATGTAGTTTACATGACGAATTATCCATGGTAAAATAAGTCTAATAAAACGAGGTTAAATGTCATCAAGACCGACAGAATTGGACTTAACGGCAAAAAATCCTTCAGCAGTGTCTTCTAAGTTAAAACATTGAAAGCTAAACTGGTTTACAGGACGAGTTAAAGCAATATCGTCATAAAAATCAAGTTGTACCGGTGGTTGTAGAATATTAGTAAATTTTTGATTCAATGCATTAACATCAATTAATCTTATATTAGCGCGTGTACCAACTATACCAATTTCACGAATTTGCTTCCATTTTTGTTTAGTGTTGACTGCGGTCTGAAATTTGTTACCATAGTAAAGTAGTTTATCATGTCTTATTTTAAATACAACTGCTCTTCTTGCCAAACGATAATGATTTAGTAAATCTTGTGTTCTGTAGCGTTTCCACTGATTATAAAGTAAGTCACGACGCTCTATTAACAGTTTAGTCTCTGATGTAAACCAAGGACTTATCCGACCATTTGTATTTCTATGTTTAAGGGGAACGTGTTTGTTAAATATAGGAAGAACAAGACCATTTAGATACTCGACTTCCTTCTTTTGCGCACAAAGTTACATCGACTGCCAGCCAGCCGGACGGACATCGTTAGTTCGACTCAGAAAGTGATTCTGAGTAGATCGGTATACTTTAAGGTGGGTCTAGACCACTATTTTAAGGCGTTACACACATCAGCACAAATGCATAATACCCTCTACACTATTGTGGTGTGGGTATAAAAATGAATTTATTTAATATAATTTTCTTTACAATATTCATTAAATATGAAATAACATATCATTATTAAATGTTAACGTTAAAAATTGATTTTTTTCAAAATGTATCTTTTTGGGAAAAATGTATCTTTTTGTTAACTAAAATGTATCTTTCTCGAAATTTCGCTGGCAACACTGATATGTTTATGCGTTATGGGGCTTTTAATGTATTCCTCTGCTTGAAAATGGATTCATAAGAACATAAGAAACACAATAAAGATAATAAAAACACTTGTTTTGCTTGCAAAACAAATAGAGCGATCAACACAATTTTTACAAGAAGAAAAACACCGATCGGCAAACAACAAAAAAAAGCAAGGTCTTGTACGAATAGAAGTTCAGGGAATAATGACGAATCTTGCGGCCTCATACACATTGGTTCAACAAATAAAAGTTTACTGACGAGAATGGGGGAACACAAAACAGACATAACAAAGAAATACTAGCACAATGCATTTTACACCATTTTCATATCAGATCGAGAAAATGTTGAAAAAAAGAGACCTTCGATTGAAACTCTACGAATCCAATAGAAAATAAACAAGACGAAAAATCTGAAAGAAGACACAGGCAACATCAACATCAATTACAGGGTTATTTTAAATTGCTAAACAAAAAAGTGAATTCTTAAATTTAATGTAAGATTAGTTGCAAAAAATTCCATTTTTGCTTGTTATTGAAATTAAATATATAGAAGTATTTAGCTTGAAGTATATAATATATACTTTGTGTTTATATACACACATATACGGGCCTGTCACAGAAACCAATTCCGATCGAAAGTGGAAGTAATTTCGTATCTTGCTGCACATAAAACGAAATCACTTCCGATCGGAATGGATTTCTGTGCCAGGACTGATAAATTAAAATATTTTCAGAAATATTTAATTGCAAAGAGAGGAGGTGATGGAACTGCTGAGTACATTAGATAAGCTGTGCGAAATGTTTTAAGGACGAACTAGCTTCCTTGAAAAATCGTTTTCGATTACAACAATAAACAGTAGAGGTATTTCTTTCATCTACAAATATGATAATTTGTTTTCTTCTTGGATGTTTGTCATCTTAAGTTTAACTGTATTGATAAAAATATAAATGCTGTGCTTCAAAAGTATTTTATGCATGCAACGGATAGAATAAAGAGACTGAAACGTCTATAATTATTGTTTTTATTATTCTTGAGTTTATGTATTACAATTTATGTGTATACATATGTATACATATACATTTATTTTTTCTTTTACATTCAATGTTAATAAAAATTTTCAAGATAAACACTTTAGCCAATTAATTTTTGTAAAAAGGTGTAAAATAAATTAAGATTTGCAAGCAAACAGAATACGATTAAAAAGTGATCAAAAAGGGCTCATGTACTGAACAGAATGACAAGTCCCTTCGTACTTAAATCAAGCAAAAGCGGGGTCGAAAGTAAGGTAAGTGCGAATGCCTGATTCAAGTACGGATTATTCAAGTGCACCGTACTTTAAATAATCCGAAAACGGGACTGACTTAAGTAAAAGTGAGATAAAAGATAACCTCAAACTCTGCTTGATTAAAGAATTTCTAACTTTAAAATTACCCCAGAGCACCACTGAGACAGAGAAAATATTATTAGTTGCTAACCAGTTACACATGTTTCTTTCACTTTTGTTGCAGTCCGCCCTTGTTTACAGGAGAACTCTCAATTTAAAGACACCTTAATTGAAATACACCCAATTTGATTTTCGTAATGATCCTGTATATGATTATGGTACTTTGTAAACGTAATTTAACGAAATAATTTTAACAAATTTGGGAATTTTTTCTTATTATTTTACTTTTTTTTAATTTGTTTAAAGTACTTCTATTTTTAAATACCATTCATACTAAAAGTAAGTAGAAACAACTTATATTTAGTACGAGTTTTGCCTTTCTGTGTAATCAATTAAAAAATAATTTGCAATATATTCAAAAACTATTTAATTTACGATTGAAAAATGAGGCGAATAATAGTCAGTTATTAATATTAAAACTAACATAAAAATGTTCAAAAAGGATTAAAAAGAATTGTAACAAAAATTATTACTACAGGTGATTCACAACGATAATATCATTCTCACAACAAGATTGTCATTTATAGGCGAAAAATGAGCTCATATGCAGTTTGTGAAGCGGATTGAAAATTGATTATGATGCCTAAATTGATAGCTGGGTATTTATTCCAAATTTTGGAAATTTAAAGCAATAAATATTATTACATGTTCCATATTAAGCTGTTTTTTGTTACACACAATGTCAATCAATAAAAGTTAATGCATTACATATCACGAAAGTAATCATTACTTTTCACTGACCTTGAAACAACATCTCAATAACATCGTTCATTTTAATGAGTTGTTTATTACATTAAGTGTTTATTACAAATTACTTGACAAATGTAATTGGTTTTTAGCACATACATATGCACACACTCACATACGCTTTCTCAGACACACACCAACTCACCTAACAAACATTAAAATATCGTATTTTAGCAACATTGACATTATTTAATATACATATATCGTCGTAGTCCATCTCATCGGCGTGCAGTTAAATCTATCAAAAGGCCAACAAGATTCAATGGTCATGTATCAACACCTCCGTAATGTGTTGAATGAACTATAATTTAAAAACGAAAATGTTGATAAGCTTTTGTTTATAGACATTTTCTATGCTTTTTAACATGTTGCAAAGCAACACCCTTTACAGATTCAGCTGCAGGAAAAATTTAAGAGCAGCGTGGATTTTCTCTATCTTAAATTAGTTTTTCTCTTATCATTTTTCTTTTTGCTCTCTTTTTGCTCTTTAAGCCGGTTATTTATTTATAAACACTCTTTCTTTCTCTTTTTTACAAGGATATGTCTGCTTTGTTTTTATTCGTGTTTCCTGCAAAAAACGTTGCCTCAATTTTTAGCATTGACTAAGGACATTAAGTTCAAGGCAATTTGGATGTGATGTCTACACACATTATACGTTTTATATTGTTTTTGTTAACATTTTCCTTTTAATTGTTGCTGTTCTTACTGTATTTAAACGAAAATTCACCCCTCGATTATCGTTTTTCTATTAAAAATATTAAAATATTTAAACAATCTACTAGTTATAAATGAATTTTATATTAAGTTAATTAGAGGAACAGGAAACTGAATTCGCGAATCGGGCAATGCCTATAATTTGTACATTGTGTTTGTTTTCAAGTTATTTATAGAGTTTCCTCTTCAAGACATCGCGGTGTCTTATGCTGGGTGTCCATGAAATTTTGCTTCTTATTAAGCAAAGGCAATAGGGGTTTTTTTCAGATTGTTTTGACGTCAAATTTAGCTCATTTTATAATAAAGATGGCTAAAGAGATTATACTGCCTTCCCTCCTTCAACATTCTCCCGGAATTCCTTCACCAATATATTTAAGGCGTCTTAAAAATCCTTGAAATGTAACGTGTGAGTGATCTTCTATATGATATAATAAAGATGGCTAAAGAGATTATACTGCCTTCCCTCCTTCAACATTCTCCCGGAATTCCTTCACCAATATATTTAAGGCGTCTTAAAAATCCTTGAAATGTAACGTGTGAGTGATCTTCTATATGATACGATAAAAATATGGAATTTATTTAAATTTCTTTAAAAGTGTTACTTTAATGTCTTGATGGGATAGGGGGAATGTGTTGTTATTCATGATTTTTTTTTTGGTTGTCTAAATTGCCAATACAAGATTAAAGCAAAACGATATAATTTGTAAATTTAAAATCGTTGAAATAGAATTCCTCAATAAACGAAATTTTTAATGTTGTAGGGAAGCAGAAAGATTATCGCTGTTAAATTAATTTAAGGGATACTCTTCAATTGCCTTGAATAGGGCTCTTGAGAAAATTTTATGGAATAGGCTTTTTAATTTTTTCGTTTTAAATTTAATATTAATCTCAAACTAGGCTACTTTTTTGTTATAAGCATTAAAATGGTGTTTTGTATGAGGTTTTTGTAGAAATAATTTGTTTACTTTTAATTTAAACTTTATTTATAACTAGCATTTAACGAAGTAGCGTTAGATTCTCCCTCTTGGATATATTTTTATGCCAAAGTTAATTTTTCTAGGTTTGAACTTGTTTAAATTCTAGCATATAACCCGCTACTTTATAATCGGGCCTTTTCTTTAATGTACGCATTTATATGCCAAAGTATATGTATCTAGGTTTTAGCAAAACAGTTCCAACATTTTGCAACTCATAGGTTGATATCCACACAGAACTTTGCACCTATAATTTTGTGTTTTGCGTATAGAAAATTCAAAAAGTACCGCTCGTAGAACACAAAAGCAAATGGGAGAAAGTTAATTTCCCCTATTATACTTTTCTCTCCTCAAAAAGTACCAGTTAAAGAACACAAAAGTACGAAAAAGCCCTCTTACAGATTCGCAATTACTCAGGACCTTGCATTTTCAATTTTATCTTTCTAGGTCCAACACCAACAGAAATTCAAAAAGTACCAGATAAAGAATAAAAAAGTACCAACAAGTTCACTCTTATAGATTCTCATCCAGCCAGGACATTGCATTTTGAATTTAATGTTTCTAGGTCCAATACCAACGGAAATTCAAAAAGTACCAATCAAAGAACAAAAAAGTACCAAACAGTTCCGCAATAAATTCTTATCCACTCAGGACAGTGCATGTTGAATCCTATGATTTAAAGGTCCAATATTAACGATAGTTAAAAAATACCAGTTGTAACACCAAAAAACGAAAGAAAAATATCAAATTTCCCGTATTTCCTTTTTTTTTGGGTATTATTTTTTCCCCATTAAAGTATCAAAAATTTCAGTATTGTAGTGGCAGCCCATTATTTAGTATGAAATGTTTTGTAAAAAAGTACCAAAAAAGTTACGATTTTCACCCCTTAAATGTTCGAATTTGGAAAAGGTACCAAATTCGTGTTCGTATTTTTTTGATAAGTTTCGAATGTGGTATTTATTTGTTTCTATGTTTAGTAGTTCATTGATAGATGGGGTGTCAAAAAATAACCAAAATTCCGGTTTTACTCTTTTACTCCCTAACAGGGCCGAATTTCAAAAAAGTACTAGACACCTGTCCGCTTATTTTTCTAAAGTACAACGATAAGTATTACATTTTTTTGTATCTCTTTTAGTTTTGGAGATATAAGGTTACGGAATTTTCCCGTTTTCACTCTTTTTCACCCCCTAAACATTTAAATTTTCAAAAATCACGTCTTAGTGGATCGATTTGGGAAGTGCCCAATCTCTGGTTCAAATTTTAAGTTTTTAGCTTCAGGCGTTTAGGCTGTGCGATGATGAATCAGTTAGTAACGTTACAATTTTATATATGTAAGTATGTATGTATATAGATTTATTTTCAGTGCTTTAACTTTTACATATGAATAAATAAAAGATGCAGCACGCTCGGCAGTAACAAATACATATTTTCCTTTCAAAGATCACCAAACAATTGAATTTCTTTTAATATTCAACAAAACTTACAAAAAATTAAACACACCCGTATAAATTATAATTAATTTTCTCATTTGATATAAACCGGGTTTGAGTCAAAATTATTTCACATTAACATACAGATAAACCAATAATGAGCCAAACGTAAATGCAAAATAACAAACTAAAGTGTGTACACGGAAAACAAATTAACTTATATAAATTAGATCATACAATTATTAAATGAAAATAAATATGTATGTAATTCAAATGATGAAAGTGTAGTTGTTCGCCACTAAAAGTGTACAATATGATAATGCAAAACATAAACTTGACTTATTCAATTATGATACGGTTGAGGCAAAAATGTATGATTACTTAAGTTAACAATTACCGCTTAACTTTTGCATCAGAGCCGATGAGAGCAAATCTTTTCGTTATTTGATGCCATGAATTCGAATCCGGATTTCGTTTTCAAGATTGTTTCTAGTTTTCGAGTTCTCGCATGTTGGCAGCACTGCACTATCATAACGACAATCAGCTGTTGGCATCGCTAGCAACATCATCCCAATTTTATTTTTCAAGTTTTATTGGAAGAATTCCAACCAATTTTAGTGGGAAATGTAAGAAAAGATAAACTCACTGTTTATTTTTGTTGTTTGGGCTTATGCTTTGATATTGTTACAAATAAAACTGTTGCTTATAATTCTTATTCGCTTAACAGTTTTATTTCTATAATATCTTTAGTTTTTCTAAAATCTTTGTATGAAGTTTCCTGACGATCTGGTCTATGCAACCAGTGAAATGCGCATAGGAATAGCTTATCCCATTAAAAATAAATTTCAACGTTTTTATCAAGGATAAAAATAAAAAAAAATAAAAATTTTCTATTCCCAAAAAATTACTTGATTATCTTTTAATAAAACAAACCTGTGAGAACGCAAAAAGAAAAGTGCAAAGTATATTTTAAGTGTTTTTGTTATGTGATAAAAAAAGTTGTGATGAGAGATGTATATTTTCATTATTTTGGTTCCTCTCAAAAGTCATGGGTACCGAAATGATTCAATAACGCGTTTAGCACACAACTGTGCAAGTGGTCACAGAAGTATACTTTCCATTTTTAATGTCAATCTTATTGAGAGAGCGGACACATTAAGCAGATGTTTGTTATTTTTACTTGATAAATGCGGTCTGTCAATATTAAAAAACCACTAGTATAATATTTATACAAAATTTATATAAATAATTATATAAATATTCTGACGTGTTATCAGTGTTCAGGCTAGTACCCAGCCAATAGAAACTTTCAGTTCATCATCGATGAAGAGTCCATCATCGACATAAGATTTTAATATGGAAGAAAACAAATTTGATTTCGCAGAGTCAACTGTATCTAAAACATATTGAAACATAGTTTTTTTTATAAAAAAAAATGTTATAAAATAAAACCAACATTTTTTGTTTTAACCTCTACGGTTCTATGTTCTACACATTTCAGCACTTTTTTAGACAAATAATCACTTATACTCTTTCATCTTATGGCATCCCATATCCCATCTCGATTTTATTCTGGAAATTTTATGCAGGTGCACTTATGACGAGCAAGAAGAGCGACTAAACCAATATTAAATAAGTAAAACAACGATCCCAGCAAAAATGTTTCAAGATTTAGAAGCAGTAAACACGTATACTGCATCCCAACCGCTTCCTTTTTTGCTTCTAAAAAATACTGCCTTACGCTACTGCTGTAAGATAAGGCATGCAATCCTACGATTGTTAAATGCGGTGCTAAATACTAGAAGTGAAGCTCTGTTTATTCGTTTTTTTAAGATTACATTTTCTACTGCTTTATTGAAGCAGTGATATCATTTATTCTTTTGATAAAAAATAAACAATTTTAACTTAATTTTACAAAAATCATACATAATTATTATAAAACTATAATATTTAATATTTATAAAAAAAAATTTAAGCATTGAAAAAAAAAGTTTTTCAATGCTTGTTGTTTTTTACTTTCTTTATACAAGTAAATCATGTCAGTTTTTAAAGCATGAAATAAGCGATTTTCAGATCTCTACAGCAGAGCTTCTACGCGAGGAATTCCAAACAAAAATCATGCAATATTTCATAGAAGTGTAAGCGCTTCACTCCGAATTCTCCCTTACATTATTGCTTCCGAGGAAGCATCAGTTTTTGCTGGGATATAAGGATTTTGGGACGCCAGCATGATGTTGGACTCTTACAGAGAAACAAATTAAAATTAATTTCAATTCAAAAAATTTATAATATTAATTAAGAAACTAATCTAATTTGCACCAGTAAACAGATTAATAGTATCAATTAAATTTTTGTTAATATTTCCAACATTTTCTGCAGTAATGTTGTTGATATAAGTAAACGTTTAATTCACTTGATTAAATTTTTATATAAAACAGATTTTATTTTTTATTAATGGCTTAATTGAAGAAATTGCAAATAATTTTTTCTGTGTGTTCATTGAATAAAATGGACATTAGTTGTTAAAATTGTAAAAAATTACTTTATTCAATATCTCGAAAACTAGAACCAATCTTAAAAAAAGAAGGGTATATCTTAATTCAGCGACCCAAATAGCCTAAGAAATAAGTTGTAGGTACTTTGACTAAAAACCATGTACATATACTTGTTTTATCGTTACCTTAATATTTTTAGATTTTCTGCAATCACAATGAAAAAGTTGCCCGTGAACACATTATCGAACTATATTTTTTTCTCTGGGTGTTATGATGTCTATTTGTTTACAAAATCCTTTGCAATTGTAGATATAACTCCTTTTTAAATTGCTATTCTTTTAATTTCATTAACAAATATTGTCTGAAGTTTATTCAAGCATTTTTTTAAATCTTTGTCTGTAAATAATAGGGCAATCAGTTATCCGCTCGATTAATTAACCGAAGTTTTGCTTTAATCGGTTAATAATCGGTTAATTTTGTTATTGATCGACGATTAACCGATTAATAAAGTTTCGTTATAAATTAAGTTATTTCAATAAATAAAAATAAATTAAAATAGATAATCATTCAAAAGCAAATTTCGATCTACCAAAAGGTTGAATACAATTTGGTTTAAGGATTGATGTTTGACTAATGACGTCAGCAGTCGTCGATGGCTGCGAGTGTTAAACGGCAAGCCCTCTGAAGAGATTGAGTGGTTGCGATCGAAACATGTCAGGGTAACCTGTCCGTAAACACCTGGGTTCGAGCCCAGATTGAGTCAAGAATGAAAAATTATCAATAAAAATTTTAATTAAATTTCATGTTGTAAAATTCCTTTCTTCATAAAAATAATTTAATGAAAATTAAATTTAATGAACTTAAGCCTAATTAAAAATATTAAAAATTTGGATTAAAAATGCAAAACTTATTTATTACTTGGAGTTTTTTTTTTGTAAAAAAAACAATAACAAATCAAAAAAAACAGTTCTTGAATTATTTAAAACGAGTAAATATGTAAACAATATTTTATAATTTATACATAATGTTATCTTGTATATATTAAAAAATAAACTATGATATAATTTTATTAATTAATTAATCAGGAAGGAGATATAATAAAATAAACTTATAGAAAAAAAATTGGTTTAAATGCTTAGGAATTCAGCGATTCTTTTCTTTAGCTTTGATAGGACTTGACTTAGAAAAAATTCTTTCACATATCGAAGATGTTGCAGAAATCGAAAGCGAAACCAAATGCAGATTATCTTATTTCTCAGTAATTTTTCTGGATTTCTCTGATTTTGTACTGTATTTTGAGAATGTATTGCGAGTTGGAAATATATTGTGTGAAAAATGTAAATGAGACGAAATTAATAATTAAAAACACAAAAAATATGTTAAAATAGCGGTTTTCACCCTTTGTATTAAGTGTACAACTCTGCTTTTTTTAATACGATTTTATACTACAAAGCATGAGTGTCTTTTTCGTTAGTATTGCAAATTTATGAAGTTGCTGAGTGAGGGAAAGAGATAGATATAGTTTCTTCTACTGTTTAATTCTGGGTTATTTCACAAACGTGTTTACTACAGGTTTTGGTTGGACTTTTCAACCACAGCGTAGTAAATTTTAGTCTAATACATTTTGTTGTTGAAGTGTTGTAAATCTTAGTTCTTTAACTAAATTAATAAGATTCACAAGGACTACTATCAAGGGTGAAAACCGCTATTACTACAAAAAATTAAAAACTTTGTTACATCGGTTTATCGGTAAACCGACTGAAATTGACCGGTTTAATTGTTAATCTAAAATAGCCAATATTGAATTAACCGAGCAGTTAATTGGGTTGTAATTAAACGGTTAACCGAATGAATACCCTAGTAAATACTATCCAGACATCTGTTGAAGAAAACGTAAATATATTCGGCAACAAGAGTTAGTGTTGTTTTTGTAGTTTTTCCCTAAACCCTCTCAGGTTAAAATTTGTAGCCTTCACTATATAAATAAAACTCTTATATAAAATATATTGCAAATAATAGTGTATATACTGACAATATGAATAAAAGTTAGCATTCTGCGAAGAACACATACAAATAATCAAGGCCCATCTATCAGGTCTGCTTACTTGTACAAAAACAATACGATTCTTTTTAGTTGTCAAAAATTTACTACCACATATACAAAGCAAAAGGAAAAAACGTGTATGTGTGGCATACCATAAACGTATACATGCACATGTAAACCACTTTTGACAACTTAAAAGAACATAAACAATGAGCATCAGGCTTCTTGCACAGACCTTTTCAATGGGCCTTGCAAATAATAATAATTTTCTGTAAATATTTTTTTTGTGTAAATGTTAAAGCAAACACAGACAGTTCGAATTGCTTTATTTTGTTGATGTTTATTGATTTATTTATTTTAAATTAAAATACTTGGAAAAAGAGTGTAAAATTACTTATTTAAATTTACGGGTAAATAAAAACTTATTGTGGAAAGTATTTGCATGCAAACAAAGGATTGGTCGAATGTTGTTGTTTAAAATATAGTATTTTAAGTACTAAGCCAATGATTTTGAATTAATGAAATATTTTTATACTCCTTACCACAGTTGGAGAGGATGTACATAAGTTTGTCATTTCATTTGCAAAAAGATTATACATAAATATATTCCGAATCCTTGTTAGTTGATTCAACAATGTCCCTCTGTCCGTATGTTAGTTGAAACGGGTTTTCAATTTCTGTGACGATAATTACATACATACATATGTAAGACGCAAAGACATACACCATAATTCCAAAACAGCTCGCTGTTTGCAGTTAACAGTGCTAATGCAATAGGAACAAGTTTAAAAAGATATAACAGGGAAATATAACTGGTTTCACATAAGAAAATAATTCTAGAGAGAATGTCAGTAGGATATCTCAAATAATTTTGGAATTTGAAATAATTTATTTTTTTCAAAAATGCTATACATTTTTAAAATTTACTGCCAGGCCCACGATGTCGACAAGAACATTTCTTTCGTATATTTTTATTGAAAACAATAATAAAAACTAAAAATTTGTTTTTGTTTCCAATACAAATATAACATGTCACTTTATTAAATACTAATGTAAGTACATTAATGTGTTTCAAAAAAAAATTAACTAACAAATTTTAAAGAAACATATTTTGATAAATATTTGATTTAATGCTTATTTTTTTATCAAAATACCTGTATTTAATTTATGACCTTAAGTCATCATATGATACCTTTAATCTAATCGCAGATACGACCAAAAAAAAAATATTAATTTTTTTTAGCAGCAGTTTCAAAACTCCATTTAAAATTTTTAAAAATGTTGTGGAACTAATTTCAGATTTTTCTTATATAAAAATTGGGGTTTCTAGAGAATATAATAGTTAATAAAAATATTAAAAAAATATGTCATTACCTCACATAGCTGCGACGTACATTTTCCGATTTTCGTAAAAAACTAATTTTTTGGCTTTATATTGGCGAATAAGCTCAATTTCATTACTGTTATGAATTTTAAGTAAAACTTAATACAATAGCCCAGGTAATTCTTAATTTATTCTGAAGGTTTCAATAAAATTGGAAAACAAAAACCCCTAAAATCATGAAGATCAAAGATCAAATTTTGACATATTTGAACATTCTAAAGCAGAGATAGCCGATTTTAAATGTTTAAGCTAAATTGTGTAGAACGCAATGCAGTTACAAAACTATAAAATATTTTTGACTTTCGATGTAACTTTTGGCGTTGCGTTGCATTTTACTAAATTGCGTTCGCGTACACACAATACAGTAAATAAGAACATAAATTGAGAGCGTAAAATGACAGTTCTTGTCTGAGTATTTCCAAATTTTTACTGCAGAAATTTTTGCAGTAAAATTTAGTAAAACCAAAAAACATATGTTTCAAAAGGTAAACAAACAAAAGTAATACACAAAAAGCTTCCAAATTGTGAAAAAATTAATAAATAAAATAAAAATTAAGCCAACACAAAAAGTGAATAAATGTTAATTGATTAAATTTGTTTGTGAAACAATTATTTGGCTAAATACCAACTTTTGAAACTTTTTTTGTTATGTCAAATTTTTAGAGTTGTATCAAAAGCAGAAAAAAAAGTATTCTTGTTCTTTTGAATTAATTAACCCGCCCCAAATTAGTAAAATCAAATCAAATAAAAAACAAACCAAAATTAAAGATTACATAAAATATTTTTTTTTGTTTTTTTTTTCACAAATATTCGTGTTATAAAAAAAATTTGATCGAGTGTAAAAATTGTTGAACACTTAAATTATTTGCCATCAGCTTTTGCCTTCATTTTAAGAATTTTTACAAATTTTGCGTTCGCGTACTTTTTTGGACAAGAGCTTTTTGTGAGAGCAAATTTTTCAGTTTACTCCTTGACTGCATTTTACTGTAAAAGTTCTCAAACTCACCTATTTTCTAAACTTTGAAAATCTGTCAATTTTTATGGAGCTACAACTCATTGTATGGATGACGACAATTTCGTCATTTCACACTAGAACACAAATATGTTAAAAGTTATTTGACCAAATATTTTAAATAAATATTAGTTAAATTCACAAACTCTGTCGTATTGCTTATTTTTGTTGATGCACTTGCTAATAGACAAATTTGTTGTATCGTTACTTTATCCTATTGCTAAATTCACATTGTCAATTTACTTTGAGTAAACCATATAAAAAGATAAACATATTTCTTTTTACTAAAAAATAAAAAAGTATGAAAAATAAAACTGAAAAAAACAAATTATTTAATTTTGGTTATAAATTTTTACTTCACTCTTGAATAATTTTTATTTCTACTTTATTAATAAAAACTGCCATTCACATTGTTCGATACCATGAAGTTAAGATATGAAATGGTAATAAATATTAATTGATAAGCAATTTTAATTTAAATTGGTAGTTTCAAAAAATTAATTATAATGAATCAAACATTTGTGGTGGTAGTTATCACATTCTAAAAAGTTTTTTTTATAAATTCAGCAAGTCGCTCGAACATTTTGATGCCTGGCCCAAATACATACTTTTTCAAAACATATAAAAACAAGTAAGAAAGTACACCACAGTATTTAAAAACCAATTTTCAAGAGTGTATAGCTATATGAATAGGGATCTATCTAAGTTTTAAATTTCATTAAATGGGTTTGATAGTTTTTGAGATTAAGAAATTTCCCCCTATCTCCCCTCGTGGTCCTACGATTCGGCCCATTTTCAATAGGTTTGGTCATTGTGTCACAACGTTAGATCAACTCAGAAAGGGATTGAAATTCGATCGGTATACTTTAAGGTGTTACACACATCAGCACAAATGCATAATACCCTCTCCACTATTGTGGTGTTGGTATAATTAATCGTATAATCAGACAACACATTTGTATTAAAATTACCAACAACAAATTTACAATATTGTATTATAAGACGACTATACAACGAATAAGACAATACTAAGAGCTAGTGAATTGAACAATTGTAAATTTATAAATAAGTATACTGATTTATTCAAAAAATAACTCAAATTTAATTATACTGTCTTGTTATGAAAGTCGTCATTTATTTAAATATGTTTAATCTCATATTTGAACATGATTTATACGTTTAAAACTAAAGTCATTTAACTTCTCTTCCTTTTTTCCCAACATACTCCTACTCAAGATTTAAGTATTTAATGCTCCAAAGCTCATTTTACAAAATCATTAAAAATTTACAAAGAAAGAAACAATATAATTCCTACAAATAATTACACTGCTCGACGGGTACTCATACAGTAAATAGATTTTTTGCTTTATTTGAAAAAATAAAATTATCATACAAAATGTTTCCTGTTTCAATATGTTAAAGCAGTCCTTTCTGAAACACACACAAATACAAATAAATCATAATAAAAATTAGTTTTTTCTTTATGTGCATAAACATTTGTTTGCGTGTGAATGTATGAGTGTTTGTATAAATTTGTTGGTGTGTAATTAAATTTACACAAAACGTGACATATTTCGCATTTTCATTTATTATTTTCTAAATATTTAATAATGTCGTCATACTTACAGTGTTGTTCTATTTTTGCTGTGAAAATTTTACTTTTAACATTGGAGAAATTTTGAAACATATTTTTGCTTTGGTAGAAACATTTTCTCAATTTACGATTACTAGAATATGGAAATTTCAAAATCTTTTAATACACTTTAAACAAACAATTTATTTTATATACGACTTCAATTTCGATTTAAATGCAAAGTCACTGCACTGTGAATTCGTTAAATACGTAAATTTAATTAAACAGTTATTCAAAAACAAATGTTTTCTATGTAAAAGTATATTGCGGGAATGGACTTCGCCGCATATTTGAAAGAGTTATTTGTTACCATTTTTTTATTTTTAGATATTTTCATCTACATCTACTCAGAATTTATTGAAGAGGTTTTCGTTCACCTGTCATGTCATCAACAAACCGGCTGTTTGTTGAGTTTTAAGGGGCTTTTGATACCATAATAAGACATCACATATGAAAATGGCTAAGCGTGAAGGAGTTCCGACAAGGAGCTACTAAAAGGACAAACATTAGATTTATTCCAGATCGATCTCGGACTTCGACTGGGATGTGTTCTCTTCTCGTTCCAATTTCATTTGGTAATGGATGAAGTAATGGTGGCAACAAACACAGAAGCTTCAAACGGTATACAGCGGACTCCATTAACCAAACTAAAAAACCTAAATTACGCAGATGACCCATTTCTACTTGCCCATTGTTTTGAACACATACCAGAAAAATTGCTAGCACTGTTTCGAAAAGCTTTTAAGGTCGGCCTACGGTTAAATGAAAGATAAACAAAGACCACTTTGCGGACATCAACCTTAAAACAGCAAACCACGTCACGGATAACGCGTCACGATGCAGTAAGACAGCACAAGACATAACCTTCTTCTTCTACAACACAGAAATCATGTCAAGAAACGTATGAGACGCATGTAGGGATTATCTTACGACTCGAGAAATGCTCAGTCGTATAGCTGAGCTATCTAAATAAGAGCGTCAAAAGTCGAAAAATCTCATTTAACAGATCCTTAGGTCGGTTTTTTTTTATTGAAATTGTATTGGCAATAGAATTTTCATGTTTAAAAAACCCTCTTAATACTCAATAACTGTTATGTTCGATGATGGTTTGATCAAAGGTAGGTTCAGACTAATAAAATATTTGACGAAAATATTTGCTTCAAACTGTGTGAAACAAAAAAAATATTCTGTTTAATGTTAAAACTAACCTCAAATATTTGACAATTTTTTTTGTTGAAACAGTTGGCAAATAGTGTTAAATAAAATAAATTAAATCATGCAAGTATGTATATTATCAAAGGTATTTTCGGGAATACAAAATTTATTATTAATACAATTTCCGTAAGACGTGCTAAATTCCCAGTTTTTCATATTGGATAAATACACTGAAATTTATTGTTGAGGGAAAGCTAGCTTCTATGCGCATTTCACTGGTTGCTTAGGCCAGCTCATCAGGAAACCTTTTCCAAGGTCTTAGAAAGGCCAAAAATATTATACAAATAAAACCCTAAAGCGAATAAGAATTATAAACACTAAAAGTCTTACGTGTAACAATATCAAAGCCAAAACAAAACACCAACAATAAACAGTGAGTTTATCTTTTCTTACATTCCCCTACAATTGGTTGGGTTCTTTCCGACTCGAATTGTAGTTGTAAGTGGGTTATTCTGTTATTGAATTTTAACACGTTTTTATTTACAAAAGTTTTTAGACAATTTTTAACCTTTTTTCTGAAACTTTACCTATTTTTGGTCACCAAGTTTTAGCAACCCTGCTGGGATGTTAGATAAAGTTTTTTTTTAATTTGTATGTACATATTTTCTAAATTTTTTTTCTACTCGTATTTAAAACACACAATTTTTTGAATCCGGATAATTCATAAGTTTGTGTTCTCAATTCCGCGGGTTTTTGTGTATTCGATAAAAAAATTTTAAATGTCAAAAACATAAAAAGCTGTTCAAAAAAATTATAATTTGTATTCTTGATTGTATCCTATTGACATAATGAGTAAAGTTTCGCCCTACGTTATTTTATGACTCACGGAAAGACGGATTAAAAGTGATTTTTCGTTTATTGGTAGGGCTAAGACACATATTTTTGTACCACCCTGTGCATGCATGTGCTTAAGATTTACTTACTCGAAGACTTTTATCTAGTAATTACGAGCAGTGTAGAGGTGTGGGGAATGTTAAGTAAGTTCGGTTGCCTGCCAAAATATTTTATTTCTGTCATTTGTAAAACTCATTTAAAAATAATGTTCCCTTTTTTTGTTTTTTAAATTTTGTTATTTGCTTTTTTAATCATAAATGTGTGTTTTTTCGTGATTGCAGAAACTAAAAGACATCTTGTCATATGAACCGTTTTTTACACGTTTTCCATATTATTATTTTTTGTCATAATTTGCTTAAATTTGTTTCGTTTGTTTATTTTCATAAATATTTAAATTACAATTTGAAGTTTAAATAAAAAAAAAAATAAGTTATGTAAAAAATTTTTAAGTTTTATTTATTTTTAAACATAATTTCACATTTGTAGCCTGAAACGATAAAACTGATTAAAATAAATAATCATTTTTATCGCTTGTTAAAGTGTCAAATAAATCTAATGGCTGGTTTAGTTTAAAATTCAAAAATTTTATTCAACAATTATAAGCATGAAGTTAATTAAAAAAATCTAATTTAAAATTCTGTAAGCAGACAATAATTATGGGGAATGTTGGGGAAAATTTAAATTAAAGGGAAAAATACGTATTTATTTATTCAAATTCAGAAAAACATGCAGAAAATATATGTAAATTACAATTTTATTGGTTAATTAAATTGTTACATTAAACCACAAACTACAACTTCTTAATCTCTTCGGTGCAATAAATCACAAATAATCCGACTTTAAATCTAAATGATTTAAGCCACATTATAAACTTGCTACTACAGCAAATGTGTTTATTACTCGTTTATTTATAAAGATCATAAATATAAAATAAAAAAAGATACATACACCCAAAAACGTATTCAGCTCTTTTTTCATAAATTTTATATTGACAAGTGTAAAATTTACACTTTAATGAATGAACAGAAAAAAAATTATCTAGAAAATTTCTGCTTCACTTAATTTATGTAGAATTACGAGTATACAGGGTCATTTTTATGGTCCATAGACATTGGCATTATGACCTCAGACACCATTAACACAGAAGCAAACACACACACATATATACACAACCAAACAAACAACTTATAAATAAATATGTGCACTGAACCAAAAAATTTGGTGAAATTAGAAAAAATTATCATGTTAAAAATTGTTAATCTTTTTTATATAATCTATTTCATACTATTAATAAACTGAAATTTATTGTTGATGGGATAAGCTATTCCTATGCGCATTTCACTGTTTGCCTAGGCCAGAACGTCATGAGTTGAGTCTTAAATTCTTGGCATTTTAAAGAGCAAACAAATGTAATTTTTTTGAATTTAGTCATTAAAAGAAGTTTTGTAAATATCAGAGTACCGTAATATTCGCTTATTATTCAGGCATGATCGTTTAAAAATGTTGCTGCTTATTTATCCTCATAAAGGTGATGAACAAAACAAAGTTTTATTTCCTCACTCACGAAAAGTGTGCAAACAAACAAATTCATATATGAATTTTTCAGATACGAAAAACTTTGTTTACTCGTATTAAAATTCTTTACAAGAAAAAAAACACACAAAACATGTATATTCACCTACAGTCTATTCCTGCTGAGGAACAAAAACAATACTAGTGAGGAGAGTTGCTTACATTTTTTGTTTGCCCATTATTCGTGAGTGAGAAATTTGCAACATCTTTTTAATTCATCATGTTAATGAGTGAATGCGCCAAGATAATGGTCTATAGTTAGTGGGATCAGGAGTTTCCTTTTATCACGAGCTCCAGGTATCGGATCACATGGTCACAGGGTCACCTGTAGCGAATACAGCTGATTCAGTTAAAACGAGCATTGGTAGAAAACCTTCCGGAGTATGCAACCAGACATAAATCCAAAAATGTAAATATTTCATTACGACAACCAGCGACAACATGTTGCAAAAAACTATTTAGAAAGTACTGGTTGTTAAGTTTTATCTTACCCACCTAATATTTCAAACCTGGCTTTGTCACTGGAAACAGAACTCTGTCTTTCTAATACGCTTCAATTTAGAACAGTGTTTTTGTTGATTTGACCTTGGCACAAAATTGAATATTCTGCTGCCACGAATTCCAATGATTCTCACAGACGTGCCACACAGAAAAAATTATTTTTCGAATTCAAACAAAAAATTTGTAGTATCAAAACATTTTTTGTCTGAAATCGGTCCTACAAACAAATTCGCATATTCAAACAATTTATTTGCATTTTGTTTACTAAAAAAAAACACTGATTTTTTCAAACAAATAATTTACAGAATCAAACAAAAAGTTAACTGAAATTCATATAAATTTCAAACAAATAATTTTGCTGAATCAAACAAAAATTTTTCGCACAAGCAATGACGCGCTATCACTGATGGAGATGATGAAGCGCGAGCGGCGGTGGCTTTATGACACATGTTTTGTTGGAATAATTTTTGAACGAAGTCTTGTTTATACACACAATGTTTTTCTTCATCACTCACTGTTGCTCTATCCTTTCCTTGGATAAAGAAGAAGAAATGTAACAAACAACGGCAGCAGACCGACTCGATATGTTTTTCGTCATCATTTTATTTTTGTATTTGATGTAGGTATTTAAGTAAACAGTTTTCAAAAATTGAATACGGGATTTTGTTTTTCATTCTTTTTTTTCCAACTTTGAAACCAACCAAAATTAATTTATTTTGTTTCTTATAATGTTTTTGTTATTTCTGTTGTTTAAAAAAGAATGAAACCTTTTTTTTACCTGTTATTTTTTTTGTTTTTTTACTAATAACCTCGTCGCGCTATTTTATCATCTTTCTTCTTGTTGTACTTTTTAAAGCGTCCAAAAATAAACTGTATGTGTTTTGTGTTGTTGTTCTTATATTTCACATAAAGAAGTGTTGCTTACGATCAAATAAAAAATGCAAAAAACGACAACATTAAAGAGCGTTAAATATTTCATACAAAATTATGAAAAATTGAAACCAATAGCGCGTATATTATATTATTGAAAAGTTGTCAACATTTTTGTTGGTTAAATAAAAATCAAACAAAAATATTAACTGAATCAGTAAAAAAATTTGTAGAAATTAAAAAAAATTTCAAACAATCGTTTGTTTGAAAATAATTCGGCAATCATATTTTCTGTGCAGTTGAATTTAAACGCGTTAAATTTTCCATTAGATTGGCATTCACAATCACAATCGATAAGTCATAACGTCAAACGATGTCTGTTTGTGGCTTAGATTTGGGAACACCATGTTTTCCACACGGAAAAGTATAAGGGGCATGTAGTGTCGTGAGCATACCATCCAGCTTATTTCTGTTGGCTTAAGACGGACTAACAAAAATTATCGTACACGCAATTGATTTTCCAAAATAATATTCATCCCAATTATAAATACAAATTCTACAAGAGTTTTTTCCCTTTTCCCATTTTTACACACGCAAAGAAAAAACATGGTTGATACAATCACAAACGCAAACTATCATTAATGTTTGTAGTTATGATTGTGTAAAACACGTCTTAAGTAACAATATATGTTCAGACATAATGTTTTTAACTTATTATTGTCTCAAACATATTATTATGTTCAGATGAATAACGCAAACGACCTTTCCAACCATGTTTCTATATTTTCCTCCACCATACAAAATGTCTATTTCAACATGTTACATGGTTATAACAATAAAAACAATTACAAATTTTTTCTCTAAAATTTAATGTTTATTAAAAATACATATATGTATTTTGTTTTATATTTACACTAAGGCATATGTTAAAAATTAAATTAAATACATACATTTAAGACTTGTAAAAACAAAATCAAACACAATCTATCCATTTCAATATTCACCGTATCGAATAATGTTGAACGGCAATTGAAAAAATTCGGGGCTTCTAATAAAATTTTGTGTCAAAATTTGTACCCCATCTCCAACGTTGTAGGTGTTTTGGCTGCAAGAAAAACAACGTTTATACATGCATGTATGTATTTTTATAATTATATTTAAATTACTTACCTGTTTAAATAAGAGTTTTGCAGTATTTCTGCGAGAAAAAATTTTAATTATTGTGTTATTATTAAAGTTTTCCGAATAGCTGATGCTCGCAGACGTAAATGACGTGAGAATAATTTTTTTTCATTTGTAAATACACATCGTTTGTTTTGACAATAAATGTTTGTTCAATAAGAGAATGAGTTTTAAAGCAAACAAAAATGATGGCACTAAACATACCTTTTGTGTGCAACTTGTATTATGATTTTATGTGTAGAGTTGAAAATAAAAATATTTTAGTTGCAAACATTTCACATAATTTAATATGTTTAGCTAGATCAGAGTAACTTTTAAGATGTAAAACACCATATAATATTATTATTGTGATTTTAAAAATGTTACGGACAAAAAATATTTTTTCAAGTTATAGTAGGTAGGACCATGATAAATTTATTAGGGTAAACATATTAGGCAAATATGAACAAAAATGGTCGTAGTGACCATTTATTAACCATGTTTTTTCTCTGCGTGCAATTGAATTGAAATGGGAGAAGGGAGAAAACTCCCGGGGTATTTTTATTGATTTTATTTATTTCATAAAAGTAACATTTCATTTAACTTTTAAGAGATCAAACAATGCATATGTCTGTTAAGTTAATGAAATCCATTAAATTGATCAAATTAATGGTCGGTGCTTTCTCTATTCAGGGGTCATTCGTTCTGCTGTCACAGATGCAATCCGCACTCGTTTAAAAAACATTCGATATCTTTTTATTGAACAACCAAAATAATCACTAGAAATAATTAGTATGGCAGAAAAACCTTTACCGGTACAGCTACAAAACTTAAAATAATATTTATTATTTAAAAAATCCGAACTTTGAATTTAAACTGTTACAGTCTTTTAATTAATTCGAGCTTTACAACTGTCAAAAAGGCTGACAAAAGTGTAGACCCTGTGTTGACAGCATCAATTAATTCACTTGATTAAACGTTTAATTCTTTTGATTACATTTTTAATTAAAACTGATTTAATATTTAATTAATGCTTAAATTGGTCAAACATTTTGTAGATTTTTTCTGTATAGTTTCGCACTGTAATGAGTAGTCGTGTTGCGAAGTTGCATCAAGTTCTAGAGGTTTTACATAGGATGCAGTTTTTCGTGACTGTAGTAAGTTTCTAAGCCTTTTTTAGTTAATTACTAAATTGGGGGATCTTTAAAGTTGCCTTCTTCAAAATATTCTAATTAAACGGCAACCCCTTCTAAAGATATATCGAAACATGTCAGGGCAAACTGTCCGTGAAAACCTGGGTTCGCTTCCCAGGTCAGTCAAGAATGAAAATCATTAATAAATTTAAATTAATTTCATTGTGTAGAATTCCTCTCTTCATAAAAATAATGTAATGACAATTAAATTTTGTTAACTTTAGCCTGATTAAAAATATTGAAATTTGGATTAAAAACTATGAAAAGTTCAATAAAATAACCAAATTGTAACTATGGCTTACAAAATAATTGTTTTCATTAAGAATACCCAGACAATTTTGTTCGGTGTACATATTTACAGAAACACCAACAACAATCTGGTTAGTGTCATAAATTACCGAAATGTTAAAAAAGAAAAAAAGAAGGCAAACGAAATATCAAAGTGAAAGCGAAAGAAAAAAACGCCAGAAAATGAGAATGTCATAACATAAACTAAATTACCTTTGCATGAGGACACACTTCCAAACACATAATTCTAACACGTTGGTTAAGGACAAAAAAAAAATAGCAGAGAAAAATATTTTCTCAAGATATCTTTATAAATTAAAACACCTTTTTGGCGAGTAGGCATAAGTATTTTTGAAATTAAAGTTAAGAAGGACAAACAATTTAGCGAAAATAAAATTGGGGGAAATCATAAAGAAGTCACAATATTTGTCAAGGCCATGGTAATTTATGGAATTTAAGAGCGTGATAAGTGTTAAGCAAATAACAATAGAGAAAAAGATTTTATATATGCCTGATATTTATAAAGAAATTTAAAAGCATTTGCTACGACTTCCGTTTCCAAAAATAATTTATAAAAAAAAAACGGAAAATTCAGTAAAAATAATGTAGATTAAATGCTACTTAAGATACAAAGTTTTAATGACTTTTAAGATTTTAAGGACGTAATTAAATTGTATGGCCAACGCTAACGATAGATGAAATATTGATTTGATTCTTGAAAAAACTTATTCTAAATACTGAATGTGGAAAAAATTTAAAGCAAGACACAAACCTAAGTCAGAGCGTAAGGTGTAAGAATTACCAGTGCTTATCTTTAACGCTGCAGTACAAACTTTAATAAAAGCGTCAACGCTTGCCATTAACAGCAATGTGCACTCATCTTGTTAAGTAAAATCTACACAATAGAAAAAAAATGGATATGAAACTGCTAGATTGACAAAAAAATAGCTAAATTGCAATTGCTTTCTGGCAATAGCAGCAAACTTCAATACTTAACGCTCTGTCAGAGCGTCGCCCTAGTGGGTTTACTTCATAATAAAACTAGTTTTAATTAAAAATTTGATCAAATGAATTAAACGTTCACCGATATGAACAACATTACTGCAGAAAATATTGTTTAAATCAAAAAATATTTATTTGATACTAATAATTTGTTAACTGGCGCAAATTTGATTAATATTTTAATTAATAGCACGAATTTTTTTAATTAAAATCAATTCTTATTTTTTTCTTTGTAGTCGAACAACAATAGTTTTAGAAATTGGACTTATTATTGCCGTAAACGACATAAATACAACAAATTTTATACGTGTTTATACTGTCATTGTCGTGAAATTTAAATGATAACGACAAACATTTTAAACTGCTACGACGCCGAATTCGTCCGCGACAACGACTTTGTAAATAAGGCTGACGATCTAGATACACCTTTTTAGTTAAGAACGCAAAATATTTTATATTAATATTAACATTTGAAAGGAAGTTGAAGCTATTAACGAATCGGAGCTGTGGCCAAATGTGCACTGATTCCAAAAAGAATTTAATTTGCTGTAAAATATTTTTGATACAAATTTAATATAAACTCGAACATAAATAGATGGTTTTTGGCCCAAAGAGTCTATTTCGGAAATTTGCGTGGGACTATGTGAAATTAAATATTATAATATTTTGAATTTCATTTTTTTATGCTTTATAGAAAAAAGTACCGAAAATATTTATATATTCGTATTTCAGAAAATTACCAAAATTTGTGTGAGAGCTTACTAAGGAGAGGAGAACACAATTTAAATTGTATTTATATCTGGAATAATTTAGAAGATAACTACATTTTAAATATTTATATTTATAATTGGAAGAAAGGGCCAAAAGAAGTTAAATGGTTTACCAAAAAAGTACCAAAATTATATGTTTGTCCTTTTTCGCCCCAAAAAAGTAAAATTTAAAAAAACTACCAAGACCACGAGACATAAGATTCGCGATTTTACCCGTTTTACCTATTTCTAAAGCCTTAGGAATAAAGTTTTCAAAAATCGATAATAATTTTATTTATACATTAGGAGGGGGTCTACATACAAAAGCCTCTGGCTAAAGTTGTTTTGGCTGGGCGATGACCACCCAGTCAGTCACGCTAATCTTTTGAAGTCATCAAAAATGCTCTGGTTACTAGGGTGGCACGGGATTGCAGCTGAAATTAAAAATATTTACTTTTTATTCTTGACAGTAGAAGCAGGCTTGCCAGAAGAATTCAAATTAAAAGTGCTAAACCGACAATAAAGTGCTAAATTGTGTACAGTGCTAGTATTTTCCCATTGATTTTTATGAATAAAATAAAAACTATACAATTTAAATTTTTTTTCAAAAACCATTTTGTTTAATATAAAAGCTTTTTTTAATGTTAGCATGGTAGAAAAGGTACAAGGTAGGTTCATTAGGGAGAGTTGTCATTATTTACCCATGTAATGTCAAATTAATTAATTTAATTTAATTTTCGACGCTTGATTTAATTTTCGCCCTTATTTTCTTTTGTTTGACGTTATATGCGTTTTTAAATTGAGAACAAAATTTTTAATGGCTGTACCTTGTACTTATTCTTACATGGTTAAAACAAAATTTCAATCTTGTCATTTTCATCTTTCCCATATACCAACTCATTTTGGTCCTTTTCAGATGAACCGAATTTTTACAATATTATCCGATATGTTTAAAGTGTGGCAACAAACGTTGTCTAATTTTGAACCTTCTTTTATGCGTATAACTTAACATAAAATTTTGGGGGCAAATTATGGCAGTCGTGATCGAATACTTTTTCGATTCGAAAGCAATTTTATTTCTCATACTTGCTGTCCATGCTGAACAGTTCTTAATTATTTTGTTAGTTTTGTAAAGCATTTATTCTACTTTTCACAACACTGAAAAAATAATTACGATCTGTTCAGTATCGACTGAAATAACATTGCTTTCGAATCTAAGAAGTATTCGATCACGACTGCCCCAATTTGACCCTTTTTTTCTTTCAAGGTCACAGTTTAATCAAGGCGAATTGACTACAAGGCGGAGTCAAGCCAACATATGGTGGTTTTTTCGGTGGTCAACTTGTCATAGTTTGTACATAAACTGGTGTTTTATGTAACCAAACCTTTTTTTACAAGCAATATTTTTTACAATCCGACCACAGAAGCTGTGCTGCTGTAGAGTTGACCTTTTGTTTTTATTAAGAAAGGCAAACAATATATTTTTTTAAAACTATTAAAAAGTTTTTTATTATTATTTTTTATTCGCCGATAACGAATGATAAATTCGTACGCTTAATTTACATTTAAAACAAAAAAAAATTATAAAATATTGTTTTTGTTTCACATGTAAGTTAAGCGAAAGAAGTCTTCATTCGTTATCGACGAACAAGCCATAGTTTTTAATTTATTCCGAGTCAGTATCCCTGTGTGCACTCATTTTTTTTACTTAAGCAAGTTTATAGAAGTTTTTGGTAAACACTTCAACAATGTACAAAGCCAAAGCTTCCTCTGGCATATAAAGGGTCCGCCAAATAACAAATAAAAAAAAATACTGAATATTTTCTCAATTTTTTTTTTTATTTGAAAGTACAATCCTTCCGGTTAATAATGGAAAATAATTTCATTCAAATGGCTGCCTCGGCTGGCCAAACAGTAGCCTACACGATCGGTCCAATTTTATAGCACACTTATCTTTCACGGCACCCCACAAATAATAGTCCAACGGTGTCAAATCGCCGCTCCGAGGTGGCCAAACGACATCAGTTCTGCGGCTGATTATGCGATCTGCAAAAACAGGGCGCAAAACATCGAGTGTAGCTTCGGCTGTGTGGCCCGTAGCGCCTTCCTGTTGAAACCAAATGTTGCCAATATCCTCCTCTTCAATTTTTGTGAACAAAAATTCGTTCAACATGGCCCTATAACGAACGCCACTGACTGTAACGGCCACTTTCGAAGAAAAATAGCCCAATTATGTCTCTGGACCAAAATCTGCACCAAACAGTGACTCGTTTTGGGTGCAACGACTTTTCAATGTATGCGTGCGGGTTTTCTGTGCCCCAAATGCGAAAATTTTGCTTGTTTGCATACCCGCCAAGATCAAAATGAGCTTCATCTGAAAAGATGATTTTTTAGCAAAATCGGCATCTTCTGTTTAAAGTAATGACGCAATATTTCCCAGCGTTGTTCAAGCGTATACACAACCATATTCGTTCAGCGGAAGGATAAAACTAATTATCTGTCAAATCAGAGACATGAGCTAAGTGTTACCATTCACGAAATAAGCACTTGTTAAAAAAAACGTTATATGGCGGACCCGTTACTTGATAGAGAGCTGTTGATCTAATTCAGGACTTCCTTACATTTCTTTAGACGTATCGAAATAAGCGCCCACTATTGAAACAACTTTTGATTTACATGTATTGCATTCGACTTGTTCTGAAACGTTGATGCCCTGAAGCTTTGCGTGTAGGGTGATCGATTATTCGACTTTTTTCCATAACCGGTTTTCGAATATTCCGAATAGTTGCTATTTTAAAAAAACCGGTTTTCGGTTAAGCATTTTAAAAATAACCGGTTAACCGGTTTTTATTCGAATACATACAAATACAAAAATCAAATTAGTTTTTGTAATAAAAAGTTAATTAGAATAAAAACAAAACAATTCACGAAGGTAAGGAACCAACAATATACATAGATATGACAAAAGGTATGTTCGGATCTAACAAATATTTGACGATAAAATCAAACAAAAGCGTGACCAGTAAATTGATTAAACTTAAGCATTAAGTATTTACGAAACCCTTAAATAATGTTTGCTCTAGCCAAACGTTTTGCAAAAGCAAACAATTCTTTAAGAAAACTAGTGGTTACGTTAGGAGTCAAATATTAAATAGGTGTGAACATAGCTTTAGAATTTTTTAAAAACATTGGTTTTAAAAATATAGGAATGCAATAAATTTATTATTTGACATATTTTCCTAAATTTATTGTAAATGAGTTTTAATTTGTTGCTGGTTAAGCATGTCTATATGAAGCAGTAAACTTCAGCCATATTTTTGAAAAGTGGCAAACAAAACCTCTTATACAGGATTATATATTTCAATTATTTTTGTTTCAGCATTATAGAAACAATAGTAATATGAACATGCTTTTTGTATGAAATATCTGTCAATTCGTCGATCACACAACTTAAAACCTTCCAGGACATTTTTGATCCCTTCAGTTTTATTTTAAGTTCTTGGTGTTTTAATAAATAAAACTGATGAATTTTCCCATAACGTTGATTCCGCCGGTATGTTCTTGCTTTAAGCATGAAGATTGGCAGCATATTTTAGTAAAGTATTATTTGCAGTCTCTTAAAAACTACTTGACCCTGTTAAGTTTTACTTGGCGTATATTTATGTTAAGCTTGTAGACTAATTAAAAGTGATTAATAAGTCGTGATGTAAAGAACTTTTGCCACTTATTATTTTAGGGCCGATTTAGCCACAATTTTTTTTAAGTCAGTTCGAAATATCACCAGAGATGACATCTTTGTACCGTCAACTATTTTTTGAAAACTTCTGCTAGTAAAAATTTTACTAGTTAAGATATGTTCATACCTTTTCAATATTTGGCGTCCCTTGTTTTAATAAAAAAATTATTTACTTTTGCAAAACGTTTAGCTAGATCGAACATAATTATACAGTTTCTTACTTACATTATACAATTATCTTTTTACAAATGAAGTTAAGCAAATCCATAGAAATTGTTAAAAATAAAGCTAAAGCTTTTTTTGGACTTTTTTTTTCGTTTATTTATATAATTATTCTCAGCTATAATTACATAAGCAATACGTAATCTATGAAAATTACCGAAATAATTAAAAGTTACTACAAGAAGCTATGGAGCAATTCCATATGAAAACGATCAAAATTGGCAAATTTTTGGACGACCCCTCTCCGATTTTAAAATAAATAGTCTCAATCGATTGCCCAGCAAAAAATAATGGATCTACATATTTTTTTTTTTTTATAGTGACTGGTTTAGTGGTGGTGTACACCACTGTCATGTGACAAAATTGAAGAATTCTTCATAAGGGACCTCATGGAAAGTTGTTTAAAAAAAAAACTACTAAAGCGATCGCAACGAGTGATAGCTCGTTGGAAAGGTATTGAATCAGGCTTTAATTGAAAAATAAAATTTTCCTAATTTTTCATAGAAATTTACCTTTAAATTTTCCCATGAAAATTAATTTTTCCGATTTTCTACAGAAGCTCCTAAATTTTCCGGCTAATTTTTTTTTTTTGGATTCCTCATAATTTTTGCTTTAAGAATCAGCAATAAAAAAATGGGCCCCGACTCCTTGTTTGGACAGGAGAAGAGCATTTAAGAGCCCACATTGTTAAAAATACATTTTAAGAATCATTTTACAGTTAAAAATACATTTATGAAGAAAAAATCTTTCTTATTTTGCTGCTTATACTTAATTACAATATTTATTAAAAATGTAATGGCACACCAAACCCGACTGAGGCTACAGGTCATAAAATGTTTTGTAAATTTTTTAAATTACCAGGTAATAAATACTTCGCCTAAAATGACACGTGCAGAAACAAGTCATAAAACACGGATTTTCCATAAATATGGCGAAATATTTATTACCTGGTAATTTAAAATATTTGCAAAACATTTTATGACCTGTGGTCGGCCAATAGGCAGTAACCAACTAAGTCCCTCTTTAAAAAACATTTTATGACCAGTAGTTCACGCAAATTTTCCTATTAAAGAAAAGCAAATATCGCTTATTTTTTTTTACCTATTTTTTACCAAAAAATAAATATAAATACTTCACACACTCTGAGTCAAATTTCAGTTGAATACTAAACGTGAAAGTGTTAAAGTGTTTTTTTTTTGTAAAGTAAAGAGTGAAGCTGTAAAGACAATTTAAAGTAAAATGAATAAATTTTGCTGCAATCCGTTTAACAAGAGTGGACATCGTTCGAAAAAGATAAAAGTATTAAAATTAACTGGTGTTTCGAAGCGATACATTAATGAATTAAATATACAATACGGTGAAGATGCAGAATTCATTTGCCCCAAGTGTAAAATCGATTTGTCTCAACAAGCAAATGCATTGAAACAAATGCAGCCACAATCCGAGAGTGAAATGACAAGTGAACAAAATGTTTCATCTGATAGTGAGGCAGACATTCCGACGGTCAATATGTCTTTGAGTCCTTTGAATGAGGCTATTACCACTTTAGGTGAAACGCCTATTAGAAAAACAAAGTTAAGATAACGAACTACAGACCGTAAGCCTTGTTGTTGTCGCGGAGAGTTTAGCTCATAATTATGTGTCCGTTTATTTATTTCAAATGAAACTGTTTGAATTCTTAAGATCAAAATTCGATGCTTCTCAGTACAAGAATAAAAAAAATTTTTACAATCTTTGCATAATTGAAGAAGAACAGAACTGCAAGGTCGAGTGGCACTTTTTCGCGACGTCCCACGGTAAGGGCCCATGCGATGCGTTAGGGGGAACCCTAAAACGCATGGCGACTAAGGCAAGTTTGCAAAGGCCATATACTGACCAGATCTTAAATGTACAACATTTGTTTTCGTGGATTCAAAGCAAGGAAATTGCCATTAACACAGTTTTATGCACTCAAAAAGAACACGATGCCATGGAGCGACGAATTCAAAACAGATATAATAATGTCAAAACTATAACTGGAACGCAAAAGTTTCATTGCCTCATACCAAATATTTCTGATATGTCAATTAATGTAAAGCGGTACTCTTCGTCTGCCGACGTGCTAAATTTAAAGTTACTTTAATTTTATAATGATGCCAAGACAATTGAAATTTTTAATAAATATTGTAATTAAGTATAAGCAGCAAAATAAGAAAGATTTTTTCTTCATAAATGTATTTTTAACTGTAAAATAATTTTTAAAATGTATTTTTAACAAGGTGGTCTCTTAAATGCTCTTCTCCTGTCCAAACAAGGAGTCGGGGCCTAATTTTTATTGCTGATTCTTAAAGCAAAAATTATGAGGAATCCAAAAAAAAAAAAATTAGCCGGAAAATTTAGGAGCTTCTGTGGAAAATCGGAAAATTTAATTTTCATGGGAAAATTTAAGGTAAATTTCTAAGAAAAATTAGGAAAATTTTATTTTTCAATTAAAGCCTGATTTAATACCTTTCCAACGAGCTATCACTCGTTGCGATCGCTTTAGTAGTTTTTTTTTAAACAACTTTCAATGAGGTCCCTTATGAAGAATTCTTCAATTTTGTCACATGACAGTGGTGTACACCACCACTAAACCAGTCACTATAAAAAAAAAAAAAAATATGTAGGTACATTATTTTTTGCTGGGCAATCGATTGAGACTATTTATTTTTAAATCGGAGAGGGGTCGTCCAAAAGGTGATCGCCTTCATATGGAATTGCTCTATAAAAAAAATTTAGCTTTATTTTTTGGCTTTAAATTTCGTTCTTTAGCTTTTTTTTACCTCTATTTAAAACATGATTTAGCTTTATATTTTTAAAAAATCTGGTCACACTGGTAGTATGTAGTATTATTGGGGGAGGCTCATTGTATCTTCGACTTCTATATAGACTCAATGACAAGCTTTAATTCACAAGAGAAACCAAAAATTTTCACTTTTGTCGGGTGATCTGCTCATTAAAAAAAAACGGTAATTCAATTCTGTAAATTTTTGAATTTAACTACCGGTATTTTTAAAGGCTAGTTTACACTGTTATACCTTGTATTTTTACATGTCAACTTAAGTAATATGTAAAAGTCTGATAGTGTGAATGCATGTGTGATAAAAATGACAAGTATTATGAAAAAACGTTTCACATCCCATACGACTTCATCGTTTTTGAAAAATTTCTAATCAATAATACTTTTCATTAGATCAGGGTAACATTTTATTTCATGTGTGAGTGTTTATGCTTTGTGTGATGGTCTGAACACAAACTGCTATGTTAAATTAGATTTTTTGACAGTCGCAACAAAACTCATTAGCGTTCTATCTCACAGAGTATTATGGAATACGTAAGACTTGTGAGATAGTGTAAACTTACCTTAAATAACGATATTTTTGTTAAGAAATATTAACGACAAATATCAGTAAAAATAAAAGAACGTCAAAGTTAACATTTTTTAAAATTAATAAATAGAGGTCCGTTCTTCTATCAGGCTGGCTGGTTGTCTGTCCAAGAAAACCTTGTGCGCAAATTATAGGTCGCAATTTTGAAAATAATTTTATCAACTCCGTCACATATGCGTTTATTGTCCCAAGGTCGAAGACTTTTCAAAAGCGGAGAAGCAGTTTTTCATTTTTCATAGCCCACATGCAATCTTCTTTCCGAAATAGGGATTTGAGTCCTACATAAATCAGCAGAACTAATTTTATTAGAATCGGTCCATATTTGACCACAGCTCCCATACGAATACACTAATAACAAGTTACCTTAATAATAGCCTTTATGTTATCTCATAGTAGTAATCATAGGTATAGTAGTCGATTTTTAGATAATATTACGAACAAAAATCTCTTATGTGAATCTTAACCTCACAACATACTCTTTTTGGCGGAAACATGATCACCCAAATACTGTAATGTAGGTTCGGGCATGATCGCCTATACTCAGGGATGTTCTAGGTTTCGACTCGAATTGAAAACGAAACATTTTTTGAATCCGCATAATCCATAAATTGCTGCTCTCAAATCCGCCTGTTTTCGTTTTCGTTGAACTAAAGATCGCTAATTTACTAACCGCAGCATGATAGCAATGTCTAATATTTTTAAAAAATCGTTAAAGCTGTAAAGAATCGCCTGACAAAATCGCTTCTATCGCGAACTTGGCTAAAATTCCCAAAAATTGCAAACTTTTAAACAAACACAAAAATTTGTTTGAAATCTATAAATGGGTTTAAAAAACAAAATGTCGGAAAATAACAAAAAAAATTGCAAAAATAGCGAAAATTCGTGAAAAGTTTTAGTAGTTCAAACAAGATATGAAATTGATTAACAGTCCCTAAAACTATAAGAAATGCCAAAAATTCGGTCAAAATTGCTTAATTAGTGGAAATTCGAGAACATTTCCTTACAGCAAGCAGCATGATGGCAAAGTCTATTTTTTATTCTAAACCGTTAAAGCTGTAAAGAATCAGAAAACTTACAGGAACAAATCGCTTTTATCGCGAACATGGCTTAAACTAATTTAAGATCGCTAAATCAATTAAAAAAATCAAATTGTCGAAAACTTAAATAAACCGCGTAAAAAATTAGCTATAATTACAACAAAAGCAATGAAAAAGTAAATTTTAAATTTTGGGTTAATTAGGGCCTATTGCGTTTTAGGTAACTATATATTTTTGAATAAATTGGATTAATAACATCTTAAAATAAAAACCGAATCTTTTTTTTGTTAAAAATGTTATCACATATTAGACTTAAAGTCGATTCGTTTTACTTTCACCAACCCCTTACTACTCTAATTGAAAACGAATAAAAACATGTGGATGTAAAATGTAGAACACCAAAAATGCTGAAGTAATCCACTTTCGAGTGGATTCGGATTCTAGAATATACCCGACTTTCTTACTTTTTTTGTGTTAAATATTGGCTTCTTTACATTTATTATCGTTATAATTTAACAAGAACTGCTTCTTGTCGTTAGCTACTGATAATGACAATAACAATTGTTAAAATTTCATTACAGAATAGCTCTTAACGACAATTATCGTTAACTTACGAATTTTTACTAATTAACGACAAATTTTTGTCGTTAAAAAGATACAGAATTTCAGTACAGTTGTGTTCCTGACATTCAAACGTTTAATGGAAAAACTAATTGTTTTAAAATATTATTTTTTCTAGAATAAAAGATAACTTTAAATACAAAATGCACAAAAAATTCATCAAACACAGATGTATCCTACAGAAAATTTTATTTTAATACCTGTCGCATGTTTAACCCAATTCTTCTGACATTGTTTTATAATTTTTCAACAGTCATAATCTGTAAGTTGTAAATAATTTGTGAACAAACTGCTGTTGTTTTGTTACCCACAAAATGAAAAACATATGAAATAAAATAGCACAGTTAACATTTTAATCAGACGAAAAAGTCTATGAATACAAAAAAAAAATTGTTTAAAATGTTTTTCATTAAGAACATTTAAATGATTTGTCAGAACTTTTGGTAAAAAAAAATTATAAACAAAGAGAAATATTTGCAAAATGTTAATTTTGATGTATTTAGGTTCCAGTCACATGTATATGTTTACTGGGTTTAAATGCATATGTTTATTGGGTTTTAAAGTATTCGTAGTGTATTTGCATACTATAAATTAGGGACGTAACGATGCAAATATGCAATACTATACAAATACCTGCGATACCGACACGCATATTGAATTTGAATTAATTTTTTTTTTTACAACACTACATTGTAAGAGATTCTTATGGGCTTATTTTTAAAAAATAAAACTGGTTCATAAAAGGTTAAGGAAATGGATTTTCTTTGAAAATTTGTTCCTCGGTTGTTAAATGATCCATATTCGCAAATGGCAAACCTTTCACTAAATAAATGACAGTTCAGATACAAGATATTTAACAGCTGATAGCCTTGCTAGACCGCCCCATTTAAAACCGCTACATGGCTAACCCTGTGAGAGGCGATCTAACGGATACATCGACTTCTTCTTAAGCAAAACCACAACTTAGGATGGATAGAGGCTGAATCTTCTCGGATCCTCTTCTAATTTGTTTACAATTTCTTCAAAGACCAGTTCTTGTAGACTCATCAAAGCTTATACTAGATGAAGGGGTGACCATGTCTCCAATATTTTCAGAATGCAGAGTCATTTTAAGTAGCTCAATAAGACGTTTTTTCGACACTTTTAAAGTCGATTGTCTTAAAAACATTTGAGGTTTGTATCGGGGGTCAAGAATTGAAAATAAACAATAAGTTTTATTTTTCTGTACATCTTCATATATTTCATTTAGAGCTAAAGGTAAGTTAGTCTCAAATTTCGGAACTCTGAAATATTCTGCATCCCCATTTAAGCATTTATTTGCTAAGGGATTTTGAATCCCCTTTGACCGCACAGTGCGGTCGATTGCCAAAAAGCTGGCCAAAATTCGAAATTTCAAGTATTTCACTCCAAAATGGAATCTTGGGGCGTTTTTTTTTTGGGTCGCTGATTACAAATTTTATGTCAAATGTGCGAAAATTCACTCCCTTCACCCCTAATCGACCAACCCCTGGGGTATAATATCATGTATTGTTTATCATAATGAAGTTACATATCGATTTTGAGGGGTTTGGGGTCGCTGATTACGAATTTTCTGTTAGAATTATAAAATTCGAAATGGAAAATACAAGATGGCGTCACCCAGGTCATTTAAACTCCAAACGGGTCAACCTCACATAAGTCAGAGTCTTGAACTCAAAACAATGAAATCGAAAAGAACAATTTTCAAGTTATCACAAAATTTTTTATTACAATTAAGAATTTTACAAAATATTTAGAGCAAGTGATTAAATTATAGTACAGTATGATAATAAAAAAATAATTACATTAAGAAATTTCCGTTGTCTTGAAGATCATTAACTTCTATATATTGGCAACCCTGTGCTCAAACTGTCAAAAAGTGCAAAAAAATTTTTCTGTATTAAAACTTGGAAAATAATTTATATATGAAAAATGAACATTGCAAATAACAAATTTGCTTCTTAATATCGTCAACATTGGTACCTGGAAGTGTAATACATTGGAGTTTTCCTAAAATTCGGTCAAATTAAAATCTTTTCACTATTTACACTTGTGTTTCTTTTTGGCGCTCGTTTCTGTTGATTGGTGTCTCACGGTGAAATCAACGTAAATCTAGTGACGGTCGACCCCTGGGGTGGATTGAAGTGTTGATAGGCATATATTGAGTAGCGGATCGTAGTTGCTAGCCGGTGATTTGCGGTAAGAGGGTGGAAATTGAAGATTTAATATTGCCTCTTGCCTGGTGGTTGTGCTTGTTGTATAGTCATCTGGCCCTGTTGTATTTGTATCAGCCCATTGTATAAATAAAGCAAAAAGTGCTGCCAAGTTCTTACTTTACTTATCTGTATGCCTAAAGTTATGCTGTAAAAACTGATGAATAATAAACGACAAATAAATTTAACATCTCCAGAGTACACTGACAAAAACAATTGTAAAAAATATCTTTCAAATCAAAATATGGCGGATCAAAATAAAGCTCAGGATGTTTTTTCATGGGATAAGTTCAGCAATCTTTTAGATGATAAATTAAAGAATGTGACCAGAAAGTCTGATTTAGTTGATATTAAATCTGATATTGAAGAATTAGAAAAAGAAAACTTACAATTAAAAAAGGATATAAAAAAGCTTACTTCTCGACTTGAATTTATAGATCGTAGGTCAAGATCATCAAACGTTATTGTCACGGGCTTAGAAAGCGATAAAGTGAATGCTGCCAAGGCTGAATTTTTGAAATTATGCTTGGAGATACTAAATGTGAACATTAATATTGTGTCAGCGCGCATAATATCATCTGGTAAAGCTTATTGTTTCACTCTAGAAACAAGTATGCAGGCATACAATGTAACTGCTGCCAAAAATAAATTAAAAGGTAAAACAATATACATACAAAAAGATTATACCGAAGATGAACAAAATGTTAGATTCAATCTGCGTCAAATAAGCAAATGTATCTCAGCAAAATACCGAAACATAAAAGTAAGGCTTGGAGAATTCTGTATTTTCGTAAACAATAATAGATATACATACATGGTCAAGTGGTAAAATCATTGCGAATTCTGGCAACGAAGCTGATTATTTAAAAAACTTGTTAGCAGAAAGCAACTATGCGGCTGAGGTCTGTGCTAATGAAGGTAAAAATAATAACAATATCGTAAATACGGAGTATAATCCCCCCCAATAGCAATTTAATTTATTAAATATATTATCGTATAATGTAGCAAATTTAGCAAGCTCAATAAATTTTGGTGATTTCATAACTTATATAAACAAATTTGAAGTATTTTTTCTATTTGAAACACATGTAGTAGCAGATAAGCAACATCAATTCTCATCTCTTTTACAAAATTATTCACTACAATGGATTGCTGCGAAGAAAACTCATAGATACGGTCGTGCGAGTGGCGGCTGCTTGTATGGTTTTAGAAAAGCGCTACAAAGAAAGTATTGTTTCAAATTTATAAATATTCAGAATAATATATTATTAACATTAAAACTTGAAGGAGTGCTGTTTTATTTAATTCCAAGGTATCTGAACTGTACTATTTGGAACTCAGAATTAGAAATGTTTGATGAGCTTTTGCAAAAACTAAACACTACAAATTTTTGATAGTTGGTGACTTAAATGCCAGAATATCAGATTTACAAGTTCTTGATAGTAACTTTTTAAAAGATTTGCCTAATATGCGTGAAGTAAGATGCTCTAAGGACAAAGTTCTTAATGGTCAAGGAAGGAAACTTATGGAGTTAATAGATAATTATGGTGGTATTATACAAAATGGAAGGACGGGAAGGGATGTTCAGGGGGAATACAGCTTTTGTGGTGTTATGGGTAGTTCTGTGATTGATTACTGTATTTGTTCGCATAGTTTACTACAATATGTTGTTGATTTCGCTATAGCCTCCAAACCATACTCCGACCATATGCCACTGTGCCTAAAGATAAAGAGCCTGTTTTCTGATGTCAATCGTAACGATAATCTTCCTCTTCATAGATTGCACTGGAACAACAAATTTGTTAATAAGTATGTAGAAAAACTAAGTTCCCTATCGTGCAATATTGATCTTCATACAGATGAGACGGTTGATGAATTGATTTATACAATTACAAAAAAAGTAAAAATTGCAAACGAGAAGAAATCCAATATAAAACACTTTGAGCCTATGCATAAATGGTATGATTGGAAGTGTATGAGATTCCGTAAGACCATGTTACGTAAGCTAAGAGCTTGCAGAATTAAACATACATATATCAACAAATTACGCTATTTTACAGCCAGGACCAAATCCCGTCAACTATGTATGAATAAAAAACTAGAATTCTATAATGAGAACTTAGATCAACTAAACAAAATAAAAAACAGTAGTGAATGGTGGAAGCTGACAAACTCTATGAAGTCACGTACGTATACGATAAAAGGTAATTTGACAGCATATGATTTTATGTCGCATTTTTCCACTCTGTTGAGTAACTGCGTAGATATACCAACAATGAGCTGGTCAATGCCGTATTTTACAGATGCTTATCTAGATTCACCTATTGAACTTTGTGAAATGTTGGCAGTAGTCAAAACTCTAAAACTTAATAAAGCCCCTGGCCAAGATGGCATTAGCTATGAATTTTACAAATATGCACCTAATTGTTTTGTTAAAGAAATATTATCTGTTTTCAACAAAATATTTTTACAAGAAAAAATACCTTCAAGTTTACGTCAATCCATTCTAATACCTCTCTTTAAAAAGGGGGATGCAAACCAGCCATCAAATTACCGTGGACTTTCTTTGATCGACACTTTATGCAAAGTCTTTAACACTATCTTGCTAAATAGGATAACTGAATGGACAGAAAACTACAATATACTTAATGAATGTCAAGCTGGTTTTAGAAAAAACTACTCAACTGAAGACAATCGGGTGTGTTCTAGAATCCGAATCCACTCGAAAGTGGATTACTTTAGCATTATTGGTGTTCTGCATTTCACATCCACATGTTTTTATTCGTTTTCAATTAGAGTAGATATGGGTTGGTGAAAGTAAACCGAATCGACTTTTATTGTAATATGTGATAACATTTTTAACAAAAAAATTAATATTGCTTTTAGCTTAAAATCTTCTTAATCCAATTTAATCAAAAATATATCGTTATCTAAAACGCAAAGGGCCCTTACTAACCCTAAATTTAAAGTCGACATTTTCATTGATATTGATGTAATTATACCAAATTTTTTTGAACGATTTTTATGTTATTTTCAGACAATTTGTTTCTTTAATCGCTTTAGCGATCTCTTAGTTTTTGGGTTTGTTTAAACTTTGCAATTTTTCGCGAATTTTAGCCATGTTCGCGATATAAGCGATTTGGTCGTGTAAGTTTTCTGATTCTTTACAGCTTTAACGATTTATAATAAATAGTTGACTTTGCTATCATGCCGCTGTTTGCAAATTTTTGCGAATTTCCTTGAATTTAGCAATTTTTACCGATTTTTTGCCATTCCTTATAGTTTTAGGGACTTTAAATCAATATTATGGCTGGTTTGAAATATTAAAATTTTTCGCGAATTTTCGCTATTTTTGCAATTTTTTTTTTTGTTATTTTCCGACATTTTGTTTTTTTTAACCCATTTAGAGATTTCAAATAAATTTTAGTGTTTGTTTAAAAGTTTGCAATTTTTCGAGAATTTTAGCCATGTTAGCGATTTTTTTTGTGATTCTTTACAGCTTTCACGATTTTTAAAAAATATTAGACATTGCTATCATACTTCGGTTAGCAAATTAGCGATCATTAGTTCAACAAAAGTTTTTTCGAACAAAAACTTCGAATACACAAAAACATGCTGATTTGAGAACACCAATTTATGAATTATGCTGATTCAAAAAATTTTTCGTTTTCAATTCGAGTCTAAACCTAGAACATACCTGAATATCTTCAATCTTGTGAACATTGTAAATTTAAACAAATTGAATGGCAATAACACATTTGCTTTTTTCGTAGATTTTTCATGTGCCTTTGACATGATACCTAGAAACTCCTTGTTTTACAAACTTTCCTGTTTAGGGCTGTCATCGAAAATAATAAGAATTATACAGTGCGCATATGAAAACAACAAAAGTCGTATTTGGGACGGAAGTACATTTTCTGAACCTTTTTCTGTCGAGCTTGGAGTAAAACATGGTTGTATTTTAAGCCCCTTACTATTTTCGCTGTACGTCAATGACCTAGCAGATGAATTACCACATGGTGTAAATGTTGCAGATACAAATGTTAAAATACTTCTTTATGCTGATGATATTGTCATTCTTTCTGATTCTCAAACTAAATTACAACAAATGATTGATGCTCTGTTTGAATACTGTACGACGTGGTACTTAAAAGCTAATATGAATAAATCAAAAATTGTTATATTTCGTTCTGGTACTAGAATATCATCAAATCTTAACTGGCAGTTTGGAGATAACAACATCGAGATCGTTAACAGCTACAAATATCTGGGAGTTGAAATAACGTATAACTTGTCATTTAACAAACATCTGAACAGTAAATTGGCTGCGTCAAAACTTGCTATAAACTCCACCTGGTCTAAATATATAAATCATCCAAAAATTTCTAAAGATAATAAACTAAAAATATTTCATTCCGCTTCTAGATCGATAATGTTATACGCTGCCCAAGTATGGGGTTATCAAAGATATGACGTAGTAGAGAAGCTATTCAGATTTTTTATTAAAAAGATGTTATATTTACCAGCAGCTACACCCAACTACATGCTATACCTTGAAACAGGCCTTGACCCCTTGTACGTATCCACTCTAAGACTACACTTTTCATATATAAACAAAGTTCTGAACCGATTACCACGTATTTTAGCGGAAACAATAATAGCCAAAAACGAATTCTGGGCAAAGGAGTGGTCTAATCTTCAACAAGTTCTTCAATTTATACCTTCGAATTCAAACCTTCCACTTTGCACAAACTGGAAAGCAATAATAAATCTACTCACTGCAAAAGAACGTGAAGATAGTATACTTCGGGCAGAAAACTCACAGCACCACGACCTCTACTGTCGACTTAATCATGCTGTAACACCTCTTCTTGCTAAAAATTACTCATCTCGTATCACTAGCTTAATAGTCAGAGCGAGAGGCGGTTTGCTTAACTTAAATGCCATGCCCTTCAGTAACAACATTGCATCCGTATGCACAATGTGCAACAGTGGGTTAGAAGAAAATACTTACCACTTCATAGGTGTCTGTTCAATATATAACGGATTTAGATTTAAATTTTTTGGAAAATTCCAACTTGAGCTAATCGAAGTAATAAATATATTAAATGGTCACAACTTTTACAATTTGTATAAATATTTGGAAATCTGTTTATATTATAGAAAACTAATTATCAACGAATTTAATCTGTAATCTGTTCAAACCCTTTTTGTCAAATCTCTTTTAATTATAATCTCATAAACTTTTTCATAACACTTAAAATTAACAAAATGAATTGTATTGAAAATACTAGCAATTTGCCAATCTGGCTCACAACAAATATGTTATGCCAAATATAGATATTAAATATTGTAATAATAAAAAAAAAAAAACAAATGAATATGTAAATGTAAATACACTTAAATATATCTATTAATAAATAATAACTTCTATATCGACTTCCGACTCAGAAGCTGAGCTGCTATCAACACTTTCTTGCTCTGTTTTTTCTCTACTGACAGATGGGGACGATAATAAATTAACAGGCTCAGTTTCAAATGAGTTAAATTCTTTACCTGCTCCTCTACATCAATAACTGTTTTTGTTTTTAGTCAAGTCTGGGGACTATTTTGCACATTGAATCTTAATCGGCCGACAAAATATTGGTGATGATTGTCTAGGATTTTTCCAAACTGCTGTTGTTTCCTTCATCTCAGAGTCTCGGTATATAAGTTGTAAAGGGACGAGGGAGGTGAAAAAAATATTTTCGTCACTGACTTCGATTCCATCATCTACCTTGCGCTTATATTCACTGTGTCCTGAACTACCATCACAGCCCCACTTAACGATTAAGGTCAAATTTTCGAGTTTTTTTGCAGAAAAATATTTATCAACTGCCATTTGATACAAAATATTGCGATCAGTTGTGTGATCCAATTATGACTGCAATGTAACTGATGCTTCATATTCATTGAAAGAAAGACCTACAGCCAGATATCATTGTTATTTTGCTTTTCGCAGGTTTTTATAAGATGGCATCATTTTTGATTGTTTTTGTACAAGTGCATTACGCAGCTGCTTATATTTGCCTCGAGATAACCCAAGTTCAATAAAAAGTCACAAGGCCTCGTCGTTTGTAAAAGGTAAATATGAATTTTCTGATTCCAATGATTTTCTGTACTTTTTAGCTTTGGTTGGACTTCCTTCCCAGATTTTACGCACTACTGTTGCAAAATCTGTTTTACCTTCAGATCGTAATTTACTTGTTGGTGAGTATAGGAGTTATTCAGTTGAAACATTACCACGTAGACCTTCGGTTTTTCTGCGCTTTGTTCTTTCTGATGATTCCAAAAAACTATGTTCTCGCCGACCTACTTTGCAATTCTTTTCAATGTCCTCTTGTTTCGTATTAAAATTTTTTGATTTTTTTTATCATATTTTATTAACTCAACAGTCTTACTCAACCAATCAATATTGTTTCTTAAAAAATTTTCTTCAGTCCTATTACTTGAATCCCATCTTGCTTTTATCTTATCCACCAAATCTGATTTTTGCCGTTTCTCGTTTTCTGATAAATAATAAGTCACATTTTGGGTTTCAGACAAACATTTTTCAATCCTTTCATAAATCACGTTCATATCATCCTTCAAAAAATCTTTTATTACTTGGAATAATTGTGACCTTGGTAAATAAGCAGTAGTTGACATACTGCAATCTAAAAATACGATTTTTTTTGTAGCTCCCATATTTAAAAAAAAACGTTGGTGCACGTACATATGGACATATAAACATACCTTTTTTCCGTTGCCCTTATTAGAAAAAGCTATGTAAAAAAACAAAAATTTCTTATAAATTTGGAATTTTCTTTGTTTATTTTATTTCTCTTATTTTTTATTCTTGATGAAATGTCAAATATCACTAGCGTTGCTAGAACAAAATTTGAAAAAACAGAGTTGCATTAACAAAAACTGGTTGTTTTGTTTATTTTTGATAATTGTTGTTTAAAGCATGTCAAATGTTTCTGAATTTTTTAAAGAACGGAAATTTCAATAAGATTAAATTTTTTAATGGGTGGTTTTGACAAAGCATCCATAGAAAAAAACCCATAACAATTCAAGGGGCAGGAGGGGGCAGCTGAATTTTGGCTTAATCGATAGTTAATACTTTTCCAAGTAACCTCCAAAAAGGTTAGAAAACAGCATTTGACGGCGTTTTATTGTCATTTGATTTGAAAACTCAAATTTTATTGGAAAAAAATTAAAAAAAAAACGTACCCTTATGATTGTTTCTGTCAAAGAACATTTACAAAATTTTTTACGTATTTTGCTAACTTTCAAACGTACATTCCATTTGGTTTTATTAGATTTTCTTTGGAACCTCCAACTGAAAATAAAGAAAGATTTTGGGGTATAGGACGTTACTCTTTACAATTTTTACTTCTTAAAGGATCCCTCTAGCCAACTGCATGCTAAAAAAATCTTATCTAGATACTTTTATTTTTTGAGTTTTGGCCAGCTTTTTGGCAATCGGCCGCACTGTGCACCGCTTGGCCAACTGGTAGTGAGCTAGTCTATCAGCGCCGGGGTTGCGGGTTAGATTTCAGCCAGAGACTCTGGTTTCTTTCCTGCAGACAAGCGTACAGCTTCTCGGAATTAGCTAAGGGAGGACTTCACCTCGCGTTCAATGCGCTTATGCATCTGTAAAAAGTTACAACAAGTTACCCAGCAAACACACAGAATGCGTATACGTATCGAACGCATTAGTTAGGATTACGCTTTACTTTTGAATGCTTCGCATGCGTCCTAAAAAATGTCAAGGAAGTATCAAACGCAAAAAACAAAGAAAATTACAATTATTGCCATATCGACCAAATATCGCCGTAACCGATATATCGGCTAACCTGTAGAATAACCGATAAATTGGTTTCGGTTACCGCCCTACCATAAATGTTTCATGTATGTGTTAACATGTCATTTACATAATTACTTTGCATAATTTTGCAAAACTCTTTTCTATTCATTTACAAAACAAATAACAAATAAAACATGTTTCTAATTTGAAATCGACAGGTAAGAATGTCAACTCATACAAACGAGACAACAACAAAAAAAAAATCCTAAACACACGTACAAATAATCACAAACAAACATTCTATACACGTATGCAAAAACACACGCACACAAAAAAGAAATTTAAATAGATTTATATTTGAAGGTACCCAACAAACACGAAGTCAAACCTTTGATATGAAATGACTTTATCATTTGACATCAAACGCAATTCTCAAATGTTTTTCAATTGTTTGATTTAACATTTAAATTCAAATTGATAATGATTTGAAAATAAACATTTGATATCAAATGTTTTTTCAATTTGATGTCAAATGTTTGTCAAAGTTAAAATCAAATCAAAAATAAACTTGGCAGTACTAAAGCGAAAAATAAATGTAAGCATTAAAAATGGCGATTAAAGTTAAATTATTTTTCCTTGTGGTTGCATGTGTTTTACTATTAAAAATAAATTTTAATATAAAGTGAACAGTTTATTTCTAGTGAAAAATAAAAATTATTTGTGAGAAATTGGTAATTTCAAATTACAATGATTAAAAATACGAAAAAAAAGAAAAATAATAAAACGGGAAAGTGAAGGAAGTTTGTTGAACGATCGCGGTGCTACAATCTTTAAAATAAAAGGGAGCCAAGAATTTTGTCTTTCCAAGAATTAGAAGACGGAAAGAACACTATTTCATCTTTTTGCTATGGAACCGAATGTTTATCTCAAAGTTTATTTAAATATATAATAAATTTAAATTAAAAAAATTAAATAGTTTTATTTATATTCCACATTCTATTATAATCCACATTTGAAAAACATTTGAGAATTACGTTTGAAAGCAAGTTGAAAATAAAGGCATTTTTCAATTTGAAAATAATTTCCCCTTTTTGTTGAGAACGCTATGATTTACAAATGATTTTCAAATCATTATCAAACGTTTTTCGTTTGAGAAAACGTTTGATTTCAAATCACTTTCAATTTGAAATCAAACCTCCGTGTTTGTTGGGTATAGAGAATGAGTGTGTGTGTCTGTAGAGTCTCACACTGACCCAGCGGGAAAAAGAAGGAGTACGAAGGCCTTCTAGAAGGCCTCTGTACCCCTTCTTTTGGATGTACAAGGCCTTCGTGCTCCATTCCATACTCATATCTTTTTTACACGCGTTGTCATTGCGGAGAAGGCCTTCCGCTTTCCTTTCTTTCGCCAGAGCTTCTTAAAGGCATTCAAACATATGGCTCTTAGAAGGCTTTCCAGAGAAGGACTGTTAAAAGGCTTTAGAATAAAGGTTATCTTAAAGGGTTTTTAAGAAAGGTATGTTAAAAGGCCTTTTAATTAATGGCTCTTAAAAGGCCTTTCGGACCATCCTTGTAAAAAGTGCATCGGTTCTAATGGAAATTGGCTGACCATTTTCATTCGCATCGCATCGAAAAAAACATCGATGTTTTTTTACAGTGTCCATCCCTACACAGAACCTTCTTCTTCAATGAACAAAACACAACTAAAAAGATTTACATTATTGTTTTCACTTGGTATTTTAATATGTATGTAACTTTATTTTTATAACGGGATCTGAATTCTTTCGCTTTTGCTTTGGCGAAAAAACAGAACAAAAAATTTTACTCTTTCTCTTTTTAACATCAACTAAAAAGATTTACGTTATTGTATTCATTTGGAAGTTATTTTATTATGTATGTTACTTTGTTTTTGTAAAGGAATCTGAACTCTTTTGCTTTTGCGTGTGCAAAGAAAAACAAAACAAAAAATTTTACTCCTTTTTTTATCGCTTCTCATAGAAGCGAGTGTGGAAGGTGTATCTTATCTTTTATACCAAAGAGCCGAGGCCTTCTATGAGGCATTCTTTAGCAGTTACATAAGAATAGTAATTAAATGAAAAATTTTTTTAATCAGGCCTTCAAAAAGGCCTGAAGTAAGAAGGTCTTCTAAGTTTTACCGCTGGGGAGTGACTCTGTAGTAAACATATGTTTAATAATGATTACAATACAAAAGCACTCATAAAGTAACACTTTTCGGAAATAAAAATTAGATTATTTACTTTCAAATTAAAAAAATCCCGAAGAATTTCTTTTTGTATGTCTTTTTTTAATTCTCAACCAACTTTAACATTTAAGGTTTAAGATTAGTATGCATAAGAAGGAGAAAAAATGCGACATGTTAAAATAATGTCGTATAATGCTTTACAGTAGTGCGTATTTTTCATCTTGTTTAAATTTTTGTTTGTTTTGTTGCTTTTTTCTTTCATTTTTATTTAGACAAAGAAAATGTTTTTTTGTAAGATTGTTTATGAAAGAAAAGGCTATCACGTATTATATAACAAAAAATACATGCATGAATACATTAATTTATGTTTATACTTACATATATAGATATGTAACATACATATCGCTGCTTTATTGCAACATAGTCATATCTCAAAAAATCGAAAAATTTTAGTTACTTAATCAAAAGTGTTTCTTTATATGTACCTTCTTTATATGTAAAACAAAAATCAGCATTATATCTCAAACTGAACCGAAGTTATAGCAAAGCATATTTTATTAAATCTGTTTATAGAGGTACATTCTGAAAACTTTAATCGCATTTTGCCAAGTTTGATTTTTTTGAAATGCGAGTACGTTGCAATAAAGTAGCGATATGTATATTATTTATCACATACTTAATTATACTTTTTTGAAATTTATCTTTTAGATTAGTTCACAGTAATTTTGGCTCTAATTTTAAAACTTTTATCCTTTAAACTCTTTAAAGAAGGGTCCAACCAGACAGAGTACACAGAAAAATGTATAATGTTTAAGAAAACAATTTTCTGATAACTTATATGCATTGCATATCTGAACACAGTCTGCGTATTTTTTTTTCAACAAGCAACATTGTTTTCTCTCGCTTAAAGGCTAATGAACTAATCTCAGATTTATCTTTTTAGAAAATCATGTAAAGATTCGTGTTGTGTATATGCAAATAGGCGGTCAAGCTTGTAGCTTCAGGATGTAAAATTGGGTTTAATTCAACATATAACAATGACTGCCAATACACCCAGAGAAAAAACATGTTTTTTATATGGTCACCTCCAACCAAACTATTTTTAAAGAAAATTTTTAACATATTATGTTTAGTATAACCATATTATTGTCAGCGGTAACCATATTATGGAGTTCGATCTTGAACGTGATGTGCGATAGACGTGTTGCGGAGATCAATTATTATTTTTGCGCCTTAAAAAGAATTTGTTTCTTTAAAAATGTATACTTACTTTCTTTTGTTTGTGTAAATAACAAAAACAAAAACATTTAAAAAAAAAAAAATTCAAAAACCTGAAATGAGTGAGCTTAATGCTCCAAATTCATGTAACAAAAACAATGTAAAATCCAACTTGAAAAACAATGTAAAGTTAAATTACAACGAAAAAAATATTGATAATGAAAGGAAAAGAAAAAATGAAAATATGAATAACGAGAGTATAGCTAAACATTTCAAAAATAATTATTACTCAGTTCTTGACTGTGAGAATGATAAAGATTGTGACCAAAATGTATTAAAAAAGTACGAATATTATGTTAATGAAAAAAACAAAAAGCCAGTGAGCTCTCGTAATATTAATGACAAAAACAATCATTCAGTCTCTGCAGTGAATAACATTAATGCCCCCATAGAAAACCCCGATAACACAGTGGTTAATATCGAAAAAATTAAAAACAAAAAAATTTCACCAATCAATATCATAGATATAGACAGTAAAAACCTTATTGAATTTATTAAAAATGGACTAAAAATCAATGAATTTAATATCAAAGAATTTAGAAATAAAAAATCATTATTTATGAACTCAATTCAAGATTATTAAAGAGTTAAAGCATACCTTGAAACAACTAAAACGAAATTTTTTACTTTCACCCCTAAAGATTTAAAAATCAAAACCTATTTACTTAAAGGTCTTGACGCTAATGTTGAGTCTGATGATATTCTTTGTGAACTACTCTAACTAGAAAGTGAAGATCTGAAAATCATAAAAGTTACTCCTTTTTCTACTAAATTATATGTTGAAAAATGAATAAAGCTCCCAATGTTTTTGGTGCAAATAGCACCAGAAAGCAATGTTAATAAACTTAAAAATATTAAAACAATTCTACACCGTGTAATTAAATGGGAACATATTAGACGACCCGAAATTCCTCAATGCCGCAACTGTCAAGGCTTCTTCCACAGTCCTTCTAATTGTTACCTTCCTAGGAGATGTGTAAAATGCAACATGGCCCACGAAAGAGAAAAATGTTCTGTAGAAAATGTGCCAGCCAATGAAAAAGACAAATTGTTTTGTGTTCTATGCAATAAATATGGGCACCCAGCATCTTATAAAGGCTGTGAAAAATATAAGCAGCTGAAAAAAAAAATTAATTTAAAAAGAAAAGAGTTACATATAAATAAAACTAAAAACACATATATATATACTAATACAGCATCTTCTTTTGCAAATATAGTCAAGGGTAATAATACAACTAACATTGATTTAAAACATCCAACTAACACAATAAATAACTCCTTTATTGAAGAAATTAAAAACTTTATGATAAATATAAGTAACCAAATTATAAACTTTCAAAAACAATTAGAGCTACAAGTATCCAGAATAGATACTAATATATTTTCAATGCTCGAGGTATAATGGATCAAAACAACCAAACACTCATTTCAAAAAAACTAAAAATAACTCCACCAATTCATAAGGAAAAATACACCCGATATTGTACTTATTAACGAGACTAAACTAAATCATAAACACAAAGTTCAGTTTGATAACTTTAATATTATAAGAAGAGATAGAAAAGATGCAACACAGGCAGGTGGGACAATGATATTGATTAGGAATAACTTAAAATTCTTTTCTTATACAAATAGCATAATCAATTCCTTTAACACTTTAGAAACCTGTATCATTCGCCTCCCTCTTTCTACAAATGAAATGCTTTATATTATATCCGCATATTACCCATCGGGTAATAATAACATCCATTTAAAAAATGAAATCCATAGTCTTTTTGAATCTATGAATTTAGAGAGTACACATAATTATTATATTTTAGCAGGAGATCTAAACTGTAAACATACAGAATGGGGAAATCCTTCAAATAATCAAAAAGGAAACATACTTTATTCTTGGCTATTAGATAATGAAATGCGTTTCAGATGTAAACTTTATGCTACATGTCGCCCTTCATACCCGCGATCAGGTGCATACTTAGATATTTGCATGGCAGACTATAGACTTCATATTAGCACTGAAAATGACACAATCAACTCCCTTAAAACTTTAGATTACGATAGTGACCACGACGCAGTACAGATAATTGCCTATTTGAATAAGCATTGCGAAAATTTCACATTTTTTAAAGAAAACATAGAGCTTATTAACAACTATAAAGGTACCAATTGGAAAAAATTTCAAAAAAATATTATCCAAAAACTCAATCAGGATATACAAATTCCTAATAACAGAAACCTCTTAAATGAAGAAATAGATCAACACTTAGAAAGACTAAACGACATTATAATTAAAACAATAGATGAAACAGTACCTAAATATAAAAGGGGCAAAACTTTCTCGAAAATAAGCAATTCAACTATTAAAATGTAATATTCTGAGAAAAGTAAAATACTTACATTAGTCAAAAAACATAACAGATTAGAACGAATATTACCTGAGGAGACACTAAAATTAGCAAAAGCAAAATTAAAACTAATTAGAAAATTTATCAAAGATAACTTTGCCATTAATATCAATAAAGTGGTAAGGGAAAAATTAACGAATATAGACCCCAAAGATTCAAGAAATATGTATAATCAAATTAAGAAAAACTTTAAAATATTTAAACCTTTAAATTTACAAGAAATTAAAATCCCAACTAATGAGGAACGTATTCTGAATAACGCTAGAATAAATCCTCAACGTTTAAAAAAAGATGATCAAAACAACTACATTGTCAATGAAGAAGTTCAAATGCTAAATACTATAGGATCTTATTTCGAGTCAATACATGCAAGCAAGGAAACTATTCCCAACAATATTATTCACCAACAAGTTCAGTTGACATTCAGCAGGTTTTTAGAATTAAAAGTGGAATATGAGAACAACAAAACCACACTTATAAATTTCAATGAAACAACACTATCAGATGATATTGAAGACGATAGTTCTATGAACTTTTTCATAACAAGAAATAGTATTCTTTATATTTTTTCTAAATTAAAAAATAAGTTATCTTCTGGAATTGATAATATACCAAATATAGTATTAAAAAATATTCCACAAAAAATGATTTTCGAATTTTGCATTTTATTCAATAATATGTTAAACAACTCATATTTTCCTATCAAATGGAAAATAGCTAAAGTAGTCATCCTATCTAAAAAAGATAAAGAACCAAATAGTCCAAAAAATTTGCGACCCATAAGTTTACTTCCCAACATCAGTAACATTTTTGAAATATGCATCAATAATGCCCTCTACAAATTTTGTGCTAATAATAAGATATATAGCGAGAAACAATTTGGTTTCAAATACAAACACTCTACCATTAACGCAATACATAAAATAACCTCCGATATTAATTGGAATTGGCACAAAAATTTTGTACGGGAGCATGTTTGATAGACATGGAAAAAGCATTTGACAGTGTTTGGATCGATGCACTAATACATAAATTATTTCAATACAGATTTCCCTTAAACCAAATAATACTAATATATAATATGGTCAATAATAAGACCTTTAAAGTATCGTATCAGAATATTGATCATTCAATATTACTAATGGTTTACAACAGGGAACAGTGAATTCTCCTATTCTATTTGACTTATTTACTTTAGACCTTCTTAACCAAGTAGATAACATAATTTCATTTGCAGATGACATTATTATTTACCACCATGACGATAAAATCGAAAAAATCAAAACAAATTAACAAATCGCATACAATAAAGTCGAACAATATGCAATTGACTGGAATATGCAAATAAACGCGCAAAAATGTGAAACTATACTTTTTAGACCACCAGTAAACAAATGCAATTATGATATAAGAAAAAAATGGAAAGACTTTCAAATAAAGTCTAATTTACATAATTGCAATATACCTGTCAAGAAAGTAGTAAAATATTTGGGTGTTTACCGTGATAAATTTTTATACTTCAACTTTCATGTTAATGAAATCCTAGCCAAATCAAGAAAAGCGTAATTTTCGTATAGACCATTATTTCACTCCAAATATATTAATAACAAGGTTAAAATTCTAGTATATCAAGCTCTAATTAGACCTATTCTTACATATGCATGTCCCATTTGGTTCAATATATCCCATCATATATGGAAAAAATTTAAATATTCGAGAGAAAGTGCATAAGAGCGTGCACTTCACTTTATAGATCTGCAAAAAGTAATTATACTAAAGCTACGGTCACACTTATTAAATATTTGACCAAATAAGCGTAACCCCTGCTTTTGTTAATAGCTATTGAGATTTAACATGTTCCTAATATTACAAAATAAACTAATTATACTACCAGACAGAGCAAAATATTGTTTTTTGTAAAATGTGGAATTATAATCTAAATAAATATGGAAATTGACGGAAATGATTTTTGAGTTTGCTTGGTGGTCCCGTTTTTTTCGTCAAATATTTGATAAGTGTGACCGTAGCTTTAGTATGTTTCTAATAAAATTCTATACAATAACGCAAATATAATTCGTATAGATAATTTTATTATTAGCCTTGTAAGGAATCATATTTTACGGTGTTGTAGATGTACTGATAATAATTATATAATGGCACCATATTACACAAACTTTGAATATACATATAACTAATTCTTTAGAGAATGGATTTGTTCCGCCGGAAGCTTTTGTATACCTAGATAGTAAAGTAGTTGTGCAAAATGATAATGGAACCACCATATTATACCATTACTATCGAAGGGCCAATATAAAAAAAATTCAATGCAATTTAGATCAACTGGATATGAGATACAATACAAGCATTTCAAAAAAGACCTAAAATTAGCACAAAAATCTAATTCCAAAAAATTTTGGTGGTTATAAAAATAAAGTTTTTCTATTTCTTATTTTACCCTTTTGACTATAACCTTTGGAAATCTATGATACGTAAATAATGTTTTTTGTATTTGTTTCATTATATTCTACACTAAAAATTATAATAAAATCTTATAAGTATGCATATTAGTATTTTTGTAAAAAGCAAATTATTACCTTGTCATATTATAATAGTAGAGAGCTCGTTCTAGAGACATTGTATAAATTAACTTGTTACTGTTAACTAGTGTTTATAATAGTTTAAATTTAATTATTTGAATAAAGAAATAAACGATTAAAAAAAAAAGCTTTAAGAAGAGATTTGTCGAAAATTAAAGATGGAATATAAACGTTTTAATAGAAGGATATTTAAAAATTACATATTTTTATTCTATTTTATGAAACAGACTTCAAGCCGAAAAAAAATAAAACACATTTTACATATGCACAAAACAAAACATCCCAGCCAGCAAAATACTCCGACATTGTCTCAATTTACACATTTCGTGCCAATGTCTGACTTCATTCTTAGAGACATCGATCAGATTTCTGTCAGACATTAAATACACTTACTGTCTGGCCTATTTCTGATCGATTTCGCTTGGATATATCGGGTGGAATTTATGTACAGATATGTCCAATAGAATTCCGACGGAATTCATTCAGATTTGTCTAACGGGACTTACAATTTTTTTTTTAATAATGACAATTGTTATTCAGTTGAAAATAATTTTAATTTTATTTTATTTGTTAAAGATAAAAAGCATAAAAAAGGTACGTATAAAACTTAAAATTATGTATGTACTTTTACATATTTAGGAATAAAATTATTTCTTTCAACTATCAGTTAAAAAGCAAAAATAATCTTAGATATCTATCAGAAATTTCAACAAAAAAAACCGAATTTCCCACGACATGCCTGTCAGAATTCGTGTCAACCACTTCATACATTTTTGGGTCAGAAATCTGACAGAATTCGTATACGATTCCGACTTTTTTGCCGACGCTTCTCTCAGATATCTGAACGACGTCGGATTATTTTTCTGACTGGGATTTTACAAAATGTTCAATAAAGGGTGTGTGTGAAACGGCAGCAAAGTACTCATGGAAGTAAAATTTTGACACTGTTGAAGTAAATAATATTTCACAAGCCCTGGGAGCTAGTTTGACATTAGCGTAGAAATTATTGACAATTTTAATTCACCATAGAACTTTGCTACCGCTTCACAAAAGAAACAAAAATGTATAAGATGGATAAATCAGGAATGTATTTCATGTAGTTATTTTATTAAATGCAATACAAATATTGAAAATTTAAGACCAAATCCACCAAGTTCAGTTATAATTAACTATCAGTTATTACCGTCAAAAAAATATTGGTAACTGGAAGTTAAGTAATAAATGGTAAGTTTTAAGTGAACTTGGTGGAATTGGCAGTTAATTTAATACAGAACAATTAAAGGTTTTTTAACTAAAGCATAATTGTACTGAAGAAAGCTCTAAAATACAGAACTGTTCTGTATAACACAGAACGAATGCTCATCGTAATATTAACATAAAGTATGTACTTGCATAACGTATGAGTGATGTTACAGAAAAATATTACTTGTACGTCACCACAATATGATAAGGTATTGGTTTAAAACTCGCTATTTGCATGAAAAATATGCTTTCATATTTTCCCAAAAAAAAAAAATAATTTGTTTTAAATTTACACTCAAAAAAAAATCAATCCATCCGTACTCAAATCAATCCGAAGCGGTATTAATAGTACGGTGAGTACGGATTTTCTTGAATCAAGTACAGAAAGATTGATTCAAGTACGGATTTTTAATCCCAAAATACTTAAATTATTCATATTCAATCCCGTTTTCGTACTTGAAATAATCCGAAAATGAGATTGATTGAAGTAAAACTAAGATTGAATCAATCTCAAAATGCACTTCATTCAAAAATTATAAAATTGTTTTAATCCGAGCTCGTACCTCAAATAATCCGAAAATGAGATTGATTTAAGTAAAACTAAGATTGAATCAATCTCAAAATGAGCTTGATTCAAGTAATATAAAGTTGATTTTATCCCGAATTCATGATTGAAAAAAAAGAAATTACAAAGAAAAAATGATAATGATTGATTTACTTATTACAGAATGATATAACACCAACATCATGCCCGATATGGTTTTTATTTTAGAAATCTTATGTACATATTTAACCAAAAATATAAACTAAATGAGTAGCATGAGTTCAAATTTAAAAAAAAAACTTTGAAAAATAATTAATTTTCAAAAGTAATCCCATTTAGGATTGTTTTGAGTACGTTTAAGTGTTATTCGTACTTGAATTTTTGAGTACGACTCGTACTTAAAGTAATCCCAAAAAACTTGATTTATCCCGAGTGTTTTTCTTTCTGTGTATGAATAAAAAAAAAATTATATCGAAATTTTTAAGAAGAACTTAAAGAAGTTAAACTTGCTCAAGTTTTTCTTAAATAAACGGTAACAGAACAATCTTTGAAGTTTTGTAATTTTTTAAAATATGACAAAAGATATTCTTGATCTTTAATGCTCGTATGGTGCGAGAAATCCCAGGAATTTTAAAAGTTGATTTTTCCGTTCTGTTAAGTGTGCTTTACATTAAAGTTTATCCGTCAGAGAAAAGCTAAAACTAAATATAAAGCTTTGTTCACAATGGCAGCAATATTTTCACTTCGTGTTCAGAAAAAAGCAAAAATTTGTTCACAACCGCACACATTTTCAATCAAGAAAATGTTTGAAAATTTTGGCCAGAACAACTTTACTTATTTATTATTATTTTTTAAACCATTTGTTTAAATGTTTATTCAAAACGAAATAAAATTATTTTAAACGTCATTTACAATTTTATAAAAATTTTTGCTGAAGTAGAATAAGACAAAATTTCTAAAAAAAAAAACGCCTTACCAAGGCGAATTCATACAAGGTGGTCTTATTTTGAAAACGTATACAAGACTGTAAAATACTTAAACGTTGTGTCAAAATAATACAACACTGTAGTTAACAATTCAAAGAAACATTTTATTTTGTTTTTCATTTAAAATTGTGCGTTTTAAAGTGTAATCATTTAAAAACGTTTTAAATTTCATAATTCTGAATCAAAATCATAGAATTTATGAAAGAATACCAAGAACCACCAGAACGGTATACAACTTTGACACATGGTTAGTTATAAGCTATTACTTACGTATCAAGCAAGCTAAGGTCACCTGGTGGGCATTCGCTTTGGGGTTCTGGTTCGAAAAACGAAAGGAAAATATCTGAAATACTTTGGGAAAAAGTAATATAGAGGAAAAAGGAAATTTCTGTTATCTTTGTAAACAAAGTTTAACTACGTATCCTGCAAAAAAAGTTAAATTAAATAATACCGCCAGTAAATCACTCTTTATACACATTTCCATTAATATCAAGATCTATGTTTGGTATCAAGTGTATTTTCAATGTGGAATGCAGAGCGAAAACAATTCGCAGTTTTGTTAACGAAATCAAAAAAAAAAAACTTTTTAATTGATAAAAATATATCAGTTTTAAATTTTTACAATATTGCTGTTTTATCGTAAGGCGATTATCATTTTTCCCTACGAAAAACTGCACGTTAAACGATTTGGTTTTCACAATGTCTCATTATTTTTTTTTTTTGCCGTACAGATAAATTCAATTAGCTGACTCGCAACTTTTACATGTATTTCGATAGGTGCTGCCAGCTGAAAATAATGTTTTTGTTGGTATATTTTTTAAACAAATTAATGTCGACATAAAGTAACAGGCAGTTTGTCGATACATTGAGAAAATGGCCATTAGTACTCAATATAATAATGTTGGTAATAGGTACAAATTTAACAAATTTTTTGCTTGATTCAACGAACTTATTGATCAAAATAAATTTGTATTTTTTTCTGTGTGGAATCATTTTATATAACTAACAATATTTTAATTTCTTTGCAGGTTAGATCGTTAAAGCACCCGGATTTCTTTATGGCTTTAGTGGTAAGAAACATTTAGAAAAAAATACATAACAACATACAATATTTTGTAAGAAGGCGGTGTATAGTGACTTCCCATAAAGCATAAATATTTCGATTCCTTGAGTAATTCTAAGTCAATTTAGCCACGTCCACCTTCTTGTCCTTCTGTTGCAATTACGCTCATATATGAATGTCTTAATGGAAAAGATAAATTTAGGTATCAACTTGTTTCTAACACTCCTTATACTTTGACGACAAATGGGACGCATATATACTATTTGGTTTTTATTTGTTAAAGCCACATTTTAAAATGCATTTTTAACTTATCGATGTTGCTTCATACAAAACAAACGCGCTCTCTGGTATTCATGTCGTCAAAGCGTACAGTAAGAAACAAAAAAACACAAACAATTGAAAAAAACATGAAAATATTTACAAGTTACGAGATCATATAAATCGTTCACATAAATTAAATCAAATTCGAACTTAGTTGCGAAAAGTTGTAAAATAATTTAAGTTCCTGGTAAAGCATACTTTGGGATTACCTTAGAAATTTACGGTTCTGAATTAACATCTAAGAGCAATCTAATTTTTGGGAATCTGAGGATACTCAACTTTATTTGAAATCGCTACAGCAAAGCGCACAATCATACCACAAGCGTTTAAAAAACTGCAGTCAAAGTAGAAAAGCTGCCATTTCTTCCACCTCTTCATTTATCATTGGCAAAAAAAAAACTGTTGCTTTTTCTTCTGATTCATTAAATGTAAACAGTCGATGTCAATTCAACTCAAAATGCGGAAAGTTGTACACACATTTTTGTTTTTTGTTCGACAGTTTTCTGTTTCGACTGCAGTTTTTTAAACCCTGACCACAAGTATATCACGGTCCAATTGCTAGCATAACCACTTGTTAGCGCATGCTTACTTGCTTATGTTATGGGGTGCCTTTAATCAAGAACACACGCGGTGCTCATATGCCTAAAATGATTTTTAAATGTTAATGCCATGTATGGATCTTCCGAATAAAATTGTTCTTTGATAACAATTTTATTACTTGTGTTATTTTTTACAATTTAAAGTCTATCTGGCTTAAGATAGCACCCTTTAGATAATAGCAAAACCACAAAACACCAAACAGTGATTTTCTATGGATGTAATGGTATTTCGACAAAATCTTGTGGATTCTCATCACTCCAAATGCGACAATTCTGCTCATTTACGTACACAGAAAAAAATTACGACAAATCAATTGTCATATTAATTACCAAATTCGTCAATACAATTAATTTTTTAATTGATAAAAATTTGTAAATATAATAAAATTTTTGGTTAATTAAATTTGTTAACATTCAATAAATTTTTTTAACAATAATATTGTAATATTTATTATAAAATTTGTTATTAAACAGCATTATTGTTTTAAAACTGAATTTGTCCTTTTAAATAAAAATTTGTATAGCTATCAGAAGTTATGCTTCAACATTAAGTTTATCATACTGAATATACATATTGTTGCAATACTACTATGTTTTTTGCAATATTAACAAAGAAAATTGTTACCGTTCTATCTTCTTTAAATTAAACAACCAAATTTTTCTTTAATAAATTTTTTTATTAAATAATGAATAACAAAATTACATATGTACAAATATGTAGTACGTAAAAGTTCTTACACTTAAATATAAAGTAAAATTAACAAAATTGAGCAAATAATATATGCATATTTTTAAATTTGTTCAGTTCATATTAGCAAATACAGTAAATGGGTTTAGTACAATTACTTAATTGAAAAATTGGTTTAAGAATGTAGTAAATTTTAAACTGTTCTTTGATTTTGGCATCTCATAAAAAACTTACTGAATAAATATGTAAAAAAAAATCAGATTCCTTTGGAAATTCAAGATTAAATACGAACATAAGCTTATACAATACATATATCAATAGCTGTTAAAAATTTAACAAAAGAATATTTTATTTTATCATCGCAGTACAATGTTATAGTCTTAACATCCCAAATTTCACCAACTACCGAAAGCAAAGGATGGATGTTTGATTTTTGGATTTTTAGCAAATTAAGTTTTGCTTCGACTTCTTCTTGAGTCTTGCCCATAATTGCAAATGAATGTTGTGAATCTTCTACGGAAAATATCTTTCGTCGCTTTGATCCACTTGAATCTGTTAATACTGTAAGTGATGGTGGAAGTAAATGGTGCAGCAACCAAAAAGTAGTAAATATTCGAGATTCTAAAAAATAATTTTAATAATTTTTTATGTACATATTTATAATAGCAAATTAAGTTAAAATATATATGTATGTATGTATGTATGTATATCTACATAAGTACCATCGTTACTATTTTTAGCCTTTTCTAAAATAGATAATGCTGATGAGTTAACAATTTTTTCATGGAGAACTTTGTACAACTTTTCAGCGTTATGAGCCCATTTTATTTCAATAGATTTGGCATTGGGAAATTTAATGCAAAAATCTATATCGATCTACAAAAGCAAAAAAAAATATAATGTTATTTCGAGTCTAAGTGGATTTTATATATACATAGGTAGGTTCAAACCAAATGATATCCTGAGGGTTTGATGTTGGTAGTTTTTAGGCTTATTAATTGATTAAGTCTATAAAATGAACATTTTCTCCAATACAAATTTAACTCATCAGCTGTTATATTATTATTTCTTAAACTATGGATTGAAAATTGGGCGTCAGGTTCTGAATATACACGTAAAAGGTGTCATGTTTAAAATTAAAACATTATTGACGTAAATTATGAAAATACTAACTAAAAGATGAGAGTTCTTGTAACTTTTGTTTATCTTCCTTTAATAAAGGTTTGTTTTGGTGTCTTAAATTGTAAATTTTCTTCCTCTTATTCCAATTTTGTAGTTACTCTGAAAAACATTATTATTTAAGATTCTTAAATTTTCAGTAAAGTACTAAAATTCATTAAGCTACATCTTACTATTTATTCTGATGGAAACATAGTGCATATTTGTAGTTCTATATTTGTACAATCTGCTAATGTACACTGATAGCCTTTTACTTCAACATATTTTGCTATATTATCATTTAATAAATAGAACGCGAATTTCTTCACTAAACAACTGTTTTTCTTTATAGTTTTTTATTATTTTATGGCCAACATTTGTATCATTTAATATAGATATAGGGCTTGGTAGTTAAGTTTTGTTCCGTTCTGGGATATTTTCAAATTTGTCTTCTTCCTCAGCTTTTTTGCTAGATGCAGAAATTTTCAACCCTATTTTTAGGTGATGTTCGAAAGCAGCTTGATCTCCAACTGACATATTATTGAACAATTTATTAATGTTGTTTTGATTAAGATATTGTATGGCATCTGTATTAATACATTGATCTTTTAAAAATTAAAAAAAAATATATATTATGAATATTATTTACTTATGTACATATGTATGTATGTACATCTGTATATTTAATATTTACAACAGGGACCGGAAATAAGAGTTATTTTTCAATTTTTGAAGAAATAAATCATATATAAATGAACATCGTAGAAAACTTTTAATTACAACATCATGATTTTTAGGCGAAATGCATCCAACATATTGCATGATTTTTAAATTTTTGATTTTTATTTTAACAATCAAAAATAAGAGTTATTTTTGATTTTTATTTTTTTAAATGAAAAATAAAGTTATTTTTGATTAATCAGAATATTAAAAATTTGGTTATTTTTGATTTTTATATTTTTATATCAATAATAAAAATCAATTCAAAACTCTTATTTATTTGTTGATGCCGTATGTATTATAATATGCTTCTTCATTCAAATTTCTATATGCATTAATATATTATGTGACTTATCCATTACCAGCTATAAACACATGAATGCATAGAAATAGTTTATAAGTTTTGGCTGCCACGCAAGTCAGTGTAAAGAGGTCGTTTTCAGGTGTTCAATTATACCATCATAATTGGTTTTAAATGTTACTCAGATAAATTATATCTCAAATCTCCCAATATTAATCTGAGTGCTGAAAATGACCTTTTACACTGACTTGCGTGGCAGCCAAAACTTATAAACTATTTCTACGCATTTTATTATTGATAAAAACACTTGAAATTTATTATATCCCATCAACAATAAATTTCAAGTGTTTTTATCAATAATAAAAACTGGGAATTAAGCACGAATAACAAAATCTTTTGAAAATTTAAATTTTGTATTCCCAAAAATTTAAATTACTTTTTGATAATAAACAGGCAGGTGCACGGCCTGAAAAACACTTAATTGACAACATCTTTTGTAAGTTGTTGTTGTTGTTTTTATTTTGTTTTTCTTAACCTACTTACAACTACAATTAATGTTGAGAGAATTTCAACTAACTGTAGTGGGGAATGTAAGATGAGATGAAGCCACTGTTTATTGTTGATGTTGTTTTGTTTAAGCTTTGATATTATTACAAGTAGAACTGTTGCTATAATTCTTATACGTTTAACAGTTTTATTTGGTTTAATATCTTTAGTTTTTCTAAAATCTTTATGGATGAAGTTTCCTGATGATCTGGCCTAAGCAACCAGTGAAATGCGCATAGGAATAGCTTATCCCATCAACAATAAATTTCAAGTGTTTTTATCAATAATAAAAACTGGGAATTAAGCACGAATAACAAAATCTTTTGAAAATTTAAATTTTGTATTCCCAAAAATTGAAATTACTTTTTGATAATCAAAAATAACTTTAATTTTTCATTTAAAAAAATAAAAATCAAAAATAACTCTTATTTTCTATCTAAAAATATAAAAATCAAAAATAACTCTTATTTCTTGATTTTTTTGATAAAAGTCATAACAGTTACGGTCCCTGATTTACAATATGAAAAATTATAATTATCTCGTAAATGAATGTAAATACATATGTAAAAGTTTCCATTTGCGCAGTAGCTTATATAAATCTGAAGTTTCATCGTTCATAATTATTTGATTGTCCTTGTAGTTCATAAAAAAACATTAAAATCAATATATATTATGATAGCACTCCTTCAATTTCACAAATTTTTTGCCACAATGAGTTTCGATCATTTCTACTTGGAGGCCGAGAAGATCATTCATTTTTTAATACGGAATAAATGTTTGCTACATCAAGGGCTGAAAAATGAATATTGTACTCAGTAAGTACTTTTTGGCAACATATGAAAATTTCACCATCCGTTGTTTTTGCAATACATTTTATAGATAGTTTTTTTTTTTTTTTTTTTTTTTATTTCCTATGCTTATTTTGCGAAGCTCTACGCTTGTCTGCAGGAAAGAAACCAGAGTATCTGGCGGGAAAAGAACCCACAACCCCGGCGCTGTTAGACTAGCTCTCTACCAGCTAGCCTACCGGGGCACTCTTCGTACCCCGATAATTCGTAATAAACTGTCGGTCCCTTGAAAAAATCTCGTTAATTCGTAAAATTTCCATACATTTTGGTCCCCTTGCTAATTCGTAATTTTTTTTCAAATAAAATCTTCTTTGCTTCTTATAAATCGTAATTGTTTGCTAACTACCACATACATATAATTCGTAATAAAAACAACAGAATCATGGAAAGAATGATTTTCTGTTTACCGCTATTTTTTTTTTTGCGTGAGTTTTTTTTCTTGCGTGTTTCTTTAATTTCTTAAGATCAGTTTGTTACATGAACAATTTTTATACATTTTTTCTTTTTAACCATTTTATATGTTTTTTTATCGTTTTAGTTAAGAAATTGAAAACCCCCGTTAATTCGAATTTATTTTATTTAAACCCCGTTAAATCGAAACCCCGCTAAATCGAAAACCCCTATAATTCGTAAGAAATGGCCGGTCCCTTGCGATTACGAATTATCGGGATTCTACTGTACTTATATCCATAAATTTGAGCTTGTCTGCTTCTCAGTGCAGCAATAATGCGATTTTTGGCTTTTGAATCCACTAAATGAGTTTTATAGTATATGAAGTCTGTGTTTTGCGTAGGATTTAACCCTTTGAGGACCAGACTTTTTCTGCCGAAGCGATATTTTATTTTTTCTTATTTTCATAATATATGGCCCAATAATAGCAACGTCAAAAAAATAGGCCCCCCTGGTCTTCTCCTTGCCCCTCTTTTTGCTTGGCAAATATAGTTGCCTATGGGCTGAAAGAGAATTTTTTATCCAAAAAATTAAATTGAAAAATATAATGTTTTATGCCTTTTTTTTATATATTTAAACTATTTAAAAAGTAATTTATAAATAACTAACAATTTAAGATACGTTCTATACGTGGTATTTGCCAAAACAGTCACGTGATGTAAAGCAAAGAAATACATTGCATATAGTACAAAATACATTTATGAGGCTATATTTGCCATAGCTGGCACAACGAAGGCATCGTTTCCAATTTTCACGTTTTTCCATTTTATGGAAAGAATTCGGCTTTTTAGAGAGATACTTCCAGTTCTGGTTGCTTCCGGGAATCTGCGCGGTCTTGAACAGGTCATTAATTAATTTCTTTGCTAAAGCTGCCCGAAAATCAATCGAGGCCACTTTTGTCGCGAAGCTGTTTGCCAACATGAATTTGCTATACATCACGTATCTATTATGGACGCATATTTCGAAGAGATCAAAGAACAATCGAATATAAAACCACCATTTGCTTATGCGATCATACTCATAACCTTTTTTTGGTCCATGAGATCGACACCTCCCATTCCCTTGTTGTAGTGCTGGACAACCAACTGCTTGTCCTGCAACACGCCGCTTTAATTTGCACACCACAGTTGGGTTGTTAGGTTGGCCTGCTGCACTATCATTATGCACATTTCTGAAACAAAAAAGTACAGAAAAATAGTAACTACTATTGCAATATAAAAACTTGCAATTATAAAAACTTACCTTAAAAATTACAAACAGCATTGAACACTTCATACGCTTGCGGCATTTCCACATGTGCATTTACAATGGGTATTAAAACTTGCGAATGTTCATATATGCAATTCTCCTGAAATCCGGTGAAAACGGGGTTTTTATAGGCATGCGTCTCTCTGAACCAGAAAGTTTTCTCTGGTGGTATAAAAAGTGCCGGCTTTTCTGGTATTACTGCAGCATTTGAAGTCGATGCAATTGGCTCATCCTCTACAGCAACTTGTACCGCTTTACGATCAACGCGAGCCTTTTTAATTACAGGAGATTCTATAGGATTAGTTCCATCACTAACAACTTCTATGGGCTCATCCTCTTGGATTTCCAAAGCGTCATTTTCTAGAAAAACGATGTCCTCTTCATCCATATATGTATGCAGCAGTTTCTTTAATACACTTTCAAATAGAAATGCACGAAATACGTATGCTCTGATTGATTTCGAATAATAAATGAATAAAAACAAACAAACAATCAGCGCAAAAAAAAACTTTGAACTTAAAACAATAACAGACAAGATGCGTTTTATTCCATTGACTTTAAAAAAAATAACGTAAAACTATGTATATACACACATACATACAATGATGAAAATAAAAAAAAATATTTAGATTATTTTTAGGTGCGTTTTTTTCCCTTTCAACCCACAGGCAAACATACTTGACAAACATATTTGGGGTAAATGTGGGCAGGTTAAAATTTACACATACTTCCCCTATATATATTTTAAAAGGTAAGAGGTGCCTCCAAAATATACCCTAGTTTTAGCCAGGGGCGCCCTACGCTCTCCCCACAACACCCCTCTTGGCCAAACTTGAGGCCTCCTAGCGGGCAAATGGGGAAAGATAGGCCCCTACCACCTTCCGCATTTTTGTTGTCTAAACCCTCCGCAACAAATTCGTTTTGAACATATTTACTCTATCTCTTACGTGAACAATTATATGATGCAAAATCCCCTGGGCAAGTATGTTTGCCTATGGTCGTCAAAGGGTTAACCTTTGAGTTAATATTTGCAAACCTCATTTGCTGTTTAAATGCAAAAGTTTTGGGAACCTTTTTACTTGATGTTATAAGATGAGAATATATTTTGTACTCCTTATGCTTAGCTTCATATTTGAAAGTCCATATATTTCTTAATGATCTACATTTTCTTATAATCATGGGGTGGTGTGTCAGAAAATGGAACTTAGGTGGTGTTAATTTCTTTTTAAATAGATTTTGATATTTGTTATTTACTATTTACTATTTCAATTTTCTTTTCAACTTGTAGCATATAGTTATAGGAAACTTCATAGTGCATCACATCTTCGACTAGTTCAAGAAAATGTAAAATAAATTTCCATACTTCATCTTCATGTGGGGTAAGATCTCCGATAAGATAAGATACGTGGAAGATAGTGACAAAAGGCCATCATCTGGCTGGCAGATATTTAAAGTTTTCTATTTTCCAGTTCATTTATTAAAATTTGCTTCTTTTCTCTTCCTTTATCCATGTTAAGATAAGAAAAACTTTTTAATCTTGTGTTTAGACTGTTTAAATCAAAATATTTCATGGTTTTTATGAAATATAAAAAAGATTCGACAAAAATATAATGGCACACGCCCTCGAAAATGTCATGCATTAAGTCTACACTGAAGTTTTCAGTGACTTGACAAAAGGGTATAGAATTGAATATAAAATTTGAAACTATTCCTGTTTCAGATTGTGCATTTGATGTTATAGCTTCCATACAATTTATTCTATTTCTGTTGATGGTATAAATTGTTTTCCAAACTTTTAGATTTAAAATTGTTATCTGCTAAAGTTTTCGAAGAAGCAGGGTGAATACTTGATAACTTGGAATTTATTTTAAGAAAGCCTTGTTGGTCGAACTGCGGCGAAACTAAATTTATATCCTTTAAATGGTTTAACACGTGTTTTTCCATGACTTCTTTAAGAAAAACTTTTGGAAACAATTATTAAAATTACACAAATTTATTTTGTTTTCTTTAACAAAACTTCAATTCTTTAAATGAACAAAAAACTCATTTGGGCAAAAAAATAGTTTCCCACTCACATTAGAAGCAAGATATGCAGTTGACCTTGGTTTTTTCTTGAAACGCAAAAAATTCACTTTTTTTTATTTGTCAACAATTTAAAAGCAAAAAATTATTTCTAAAATTAAATTTTGAAATGAAAATGTAATTAAATAAAAATTTAAATTTTTACTGGTTGCTTAGGCCAGATCATCAGGAAACTTCATCCATAAAGATTTTAGAAATACTAAAGATATTAAACCAAATAAAACTGTTAAACGTATAAGACTTATAGCAAAAGTACTACTTGTAATAATATCAAAGTTTAAACAAAACACATCAACAATAAACAGTGGGTTTATCTAATCTTACATTCCCCCTGATTTAATATCTTTAGTATTTCTAAAATCTTTATGGATGAAGTTTCCTGATGATCTGGCCTAAGCAACCAGTGAAATGCGCATAGGAATAGCTTATCCCATCAACAATAAATTTCAAGTGTTTTTATCAAGAATAAAAACTGGGAATTAAGCACGAATAACAAAAACTTTTGAAATTAAAATTTTGTATTCCCAAAAACTGAAATTACGTTTTGATATTTTAAAATTTTTAAATTATTTCCAACAACTTTTTTAATTGACAAACGGCAAATCAAAAATTGTAGAAGTATAAACAATTTTAAACTTTTTAATTAAAAAAATTGTTAAAATTTTTTATTTATACTCAATAATATATTTATAATTAATTTTTAACTTTTATGAATTTTTTCTGTGTACCCATTTAACCAGTAATGGGCTCTATCGGAAAATAAAATTTTTAATGGAAATTCTAAATCAATATTAATTTGTGCTTCGCCCCAATCGGCAAAGTATTTTGATTAAAAATGTCATCAATTTGCACGAGTTGCTCTGGTGTAAGTCGATGCACAATAAAATTTCAAAGCTACCTAAAGGCAGAATTAGTCTTTACTTTCTGTTCTGTTACGAATCAGCTGTTTTTTTTTTTGTTATTAAAAAACCTGTGAAATTGATTAGGTTTTCTGTTCTGTTACGGTCCAATCTGTAATATTAAAAACTTGTTAAGTAATTGTAAGTGACAGCAACAGCAACAGAAACAGAACGTAAAGACTAACTGAGCCTTAAATAAAAAGCAACTATCAGCTGCTTTAATAAAGCAGTGATGCCAACTTTAAGTTGAGACACTCGAAAAAGCCTTTAAATGCGACATATCAAAAAATGGATTAAGGATTCAAAAAGAGGCCACATGCCATGTGGTATAGCGGTAAAAATTTCATTGAGTTGTCCTTAAAATTTAAGTCCATTTATTTACTAAAAGTAGTATGTATGTATATACAACTGTAAATTAATGGCGTTAGAACTTAACATAAACACCAATACAACACATGTGAGGGTAAAGCGTATAATATTTTTACAAAAAACCCCCTTAAATGCGACACACAGTGGTTGAAAAGTTGAAATTAATACTGAATTTCATGTTTTCCGCTCATGATGAAATTTATTAATTTCATTAAAAACATATTGAATATTATGTATCTGAAATGCTAGGGCGATATTTTCATTACTTTTTTGTAGGCGTTTCCTCAAAGTGTGCCAAGTCTAACACACAACATTTGAAAGAAAATCCTAAAAAATAGTAAGAAACTAAAAGCTCTTGGAATGACTTTTAATATGTATTGTTGTTGTGTATTTTTCCATAATTTAGGTATTTAAGATGAAAATTAAAAAAAAAAAATTAAAAAAAAAAATTTTTTGTGACAAAAATTTGCTTCATCTTAGGAGTCTAAAAATTATTATTTTCTTCAACTTTGATGGACTAGAACTTTTGTGCGCGGTCGAGCGCGGTGCTCTACCTTATACCAAATGAAAGCTTGAAGTCTAATTTAGCAATAAAGTTAAATTCAGCTGCTAGTTTTTGCTAGCCTTTGTCTAGTAAACGTTTAAATAGAAAACAAGCTACTTTTTATTGCTTATTACGCATTCTGTCGTTATATTACGTTTGCTGCTTGCTCGCTTGTTGCCATAGCAACCATACCTCTTGCTATAACAATGAATGATGATAAGAGCACATCTATTTTATTAGAAATTAGAGATTTAATAATCTCGCTTATCAATAATATTGTTGTTTTTTTTTCTCAGAGAAATATTCAAAGATATATATAAATAAAAAAATACAAGAACAACTAATGCAAATTTACTTGCAAATCTGTTTATTTAGTAATTTGCCGTTAGTTTTTTACTCTATTATTCTTTTCAGTTTACTTTAGAAATTTATAAACATAAGCAAAGTTTATTTCGAGATAAGTCCATTGATTTATAAAACATGGATAATTATCAAATATCTAATGGTGAAATTGTACATCTTCTGCTTGATTACAATAATGATGTTGATGCAGTAGTGAATGTAGTATCAATAAATAATAATTTTATTAAAAAAGATGATTTAAACGTATTTAAAAATTATTTAATAAAAACTTTTAAGCCGCGCTTTAATCAGCGGTGGATAAGCGCTTGTCGTAATAGAATATTTTTTTTTGAAAAAAATAAAGCTTGGGCTTGTTATATGGGAAGTAGGCGTGGTTGTGGGCGAATTTCGTAAATTTTTTAGCCATTGATTTTAATTGCTACAAAACATATATATACCGAATTCGGTTGAAATAGCATAAATTCAAATGAAAATATTGCCATTTATATATTTCACTTGTATGGGGAGTGGGCGTAAAAGTGGGCGGACATATTTTATTTTTCATATATTTCCTAATGATGATAAAAAAAACATCTGTAAAAAATTTGGATGTTCTACGATGACTCCTTCTATTTTTTTCCATTTCTACTATGACGATAAACCACTGTGCGACATTACAATGTGAGTGTACATCCCAACAGACAAAAATAGATCAAAATGTAAATGAGTTGTAGAATAAGCTTATCATAAGAGATTTCTACAACACTTATTCTTGCTATAGTTTTGTAAGTGTATTTGGAATAGATATCGCACTATGTTTTACGCATACATGGGCATACTGCATTACTTTTTTACTGCATTACACGTTTCAGTAATCAGTAAAAAGTACTGATTACTGAAAAAAAATCAGTATTCAGTAAAAAGTACTGATTACTGAAAACAAAAATCAGTATTCAGTAAAAAGTACTGATTACTGAAAACAAAAATCAGTATTCAGTAAAAAGTACTGATTACTGAAAAAAAAAATTAGTATTCAGTAAATTTTACTGATTTGTGTAAAAAATGCAGTAATCAGTAAATGATTGATAGTAGATACTGTGGCGTGTTTTCACTTTTTTAAATAATTCAAAAAGGAAATATGTTATTGGGTAAAAAAAATTTATTAACATGGTAAAACCAACGAGTTATTTTAATTAACAATGAAAAAAAATTAGATGTATTTGTGAATACATGCTGTGCTATTATATGCTATTTGTGAATACATGCTGTGCTATTATATGCTGTTAGCTTTTCTAAGCACAAGCATTTCAAAATTGTTGTCGCTAAGTTTTTGTCTTCTAGAGCGATTCACAATCCCAGCAAAAGAAAACAGTCGTTCTACAGGTGCAGATGAGGGTAGTGGGGTATTATATTTTATAAAAACGTTTTTTATTGCATTGTGCTTATGCAGGCAATTTGTTGTTGTATCCCGGTCGGGCAAATATAAAATTGTTTCCTCGAGATAATATCCCACATCGCTTAAATTGGACTGTACATCATCATCTGGTTAAGAAAATTGGATAATCATAATAATGTGCAAAAGTTAACATCACCTTCTTCTCCAAAATCTAAAAATGAATTTTCCGTCGTTTGAGGCACAATACGGGTTCCAGTATCCGGTATCTTTCCGTATTTTATTAGGTATGTATTTAACATTTGTTTTCCATCTTCCTCTGTTTTTGATGTAGCCGTTTCCAATAGAGGTTTTAAAAATCGGAGCTTTATTTCAGGTATAGTTACCGCCGCAATGATAGCATCCCAAGCGTCTGGCTGTACTTTGAAATATTTTTCAAAAGAAATAAAGCCTCTTTAATTTTTTATCGATGGAGATAGGTATTTTAAATTTGATTGCTCTAAACGCCTAAATTTTACCCTTAACGAAACTATGGTGGGGACGAAATATCCGAAGTACATACTCTTTTCTCCCTGAAGGTATACCTATAGGTATACAAATTTATAATTGATATAAAATAAAAAAAAGCAGAGTTTAATGTACAAATGAATTATATGCACCTTTTGTTTTTGTTGTATTAAATTGTTGGTTTTAAAAATAAAAAAAAAGATTAAGTACTATTTTAAAAGTTCCTTGGTATGATATTGGTTTTATTATTTATCATCCCTGATCAATATTAATTTACAAATTTTATACAAAAAAATTAAAAAGGTTCAAAATTTAAATTTACATTAATGCAAAGTCCCGACATGAATGGCTTGGCATACTGGTTAGCGTTTAAGCCGCTAATCCTTAGGTTTGGTGGTTCGAATCCGGCTTTGGCATTGTAAATGAAAATAACTTATTGTTTTAACTATGATAATATTTTTTTTCTACAATAACACATTTCCTTTTTAAATAATTAAAAAAATTGAAAACACGCCACTGTTCATACAATGTGTATGTATTATTTTTAAGGCAGACGGTATCTACTCTCAATCATTTACTGATTACTGCATTTTTTTACACAAATCAGTAAAATTTACTGAATACTGATTTTTTTTTTCAGTAATCAGTACTTTTTACTGAATACTGATTTTTATTTTCAGTAATCAGTAAGTACTTTTTACTGAATACTGATTTTTGTTTTTAGTAATCAGTACTTTTTACTGAATACTGATTTTTTTTTTCAGTAATCAGTACTTTTTACTGAATACTGATTTTTTTTTTCAATAATCAGTACTTTTTACTGAATACTGATTTTTTTTTTTCAATAATCAGTAAAAAAAGAAAATACTGAAAAAGTACTGGTACTGCAAAATGCCCATATATGGTTTTACGCGTGCCGATATTTTGTATTATTAGTTAGTACTCAGTCTTTGTGTTTTGTTCGAAGAGTGAAGTGTTTTAAAATATCAAAATTGGCATAGCACAGTCCGATAGAGCATAAAAAACTATAATAGAACGTAGAAGTATATTTATTATTTCGCTAATGTCAAAAAATTTTTCACACACCGCAAGGAAGTTCTGAAAATTTTTAATTTAATTATGGTTAAGAAAAATTAATAGTTAATATGTTTGTTTTAAACAAAAAATAGTTCAAGTATGAAATTTCGTAAATATATAGAGACGGTAAAGCTGTTATGATACTTGCTATTTTTTGTATTTTTTCTATATTGGAGAACAGTGCAAATATATTTGCATAGGAAAACTGACTAAGTGTAAAGAGTATGATTATATCATAAAAAATCTTGATATGTCAAACAAATATTCATGTGTTATCGATAAATAATCTAAGACTGTCAAAAAAAATATAAAATTTTTTAACTTAAAATTGACATTTGCAGATTAATTGTAAGCACTGTTGCCAATTTTTTTAGTTTTTGATCGAAAGAAACGGTTTTTAACTTTTTTTTTTTTGCGATTTTTAACTTTAATGACGGTTTTTTGTGGGGAAAACACGTGGGCAGTATTGTTTGTTTTGTTTACAATTTTATCAAATTGTATTTCTTGTTCTTTCTTGCATTTGTTGTTTCATTCAGTCAATCCTAAAAAAATCCAATACAAAAAATAGAAAGTATCATAGCACCTTAAGAGATTTTAACGCGAACCAAAGCCTATCGTTAACCTTTTTTAACGAAAAAAATTAAAAATTAATAAAAAAAATACCGTATAAAATTATGAATATTCAATATTACATTGGTTTAGAATAACCAATTGATGCGATAGCTTTTTTGAGAAAAATTACAAAAGATTATAATTTTCGTGGTTACTAGGACATAGTTGACCTCATGGTACTATGCCAAAAAATTGGTTATACCCCTAGTGCAGGATTTTACAAAAGGAATAAAACATTTTATAAGTGAAACAACTTCTTGTAAATATACCTTATCAATTTAAACAGAGTGTTCGTAAAGAATGTAATCTTATATTCGATTAGAAAAGTATTTTTCTGAATCTTTTTCTATAATTAGACTTCTGAGCTTATATTATATTAAAGACAAGTGATATTATCGCAAGAGATCAGTTTTCATTATTAAATAATTTTTAATAAGCCTTTTATAATAGTAGTCACAACACTTTTCTCAGTTTAAGGCTTATGATGTTAAGCTTGCTACAAGTTGTTTCTCAATTGTTTTGGTTTATTGGGAGATTCCAATAAAAGGATCTGTGTATGAGTGTCACACCGCTATACAAATTAATGTTTGTATTTGTGCTTCTATTCTTCGAATGGGTTCTTTCGAATCTGTCTAGGTATTTTGTGGTTATGCATTATTGTGACAAATTACGTGTGGTAAATTCGTGATTTACTTACATTACGATCACACAGTTATGTATTCTTTTATGTGAATTTGACGTTCATACAAATGTTAAACCAAATAGTTCATTTACACATGCATGAAACATGTTTGTATGTGTATATCTATGTAGGCATGATTGTTATTTAATACTGCAATGTTAACAATTTGTATGTAAAGCCTATTTAAATTACTTGAATTCCGAAGAAAAGTATATACAATTTTGTATGTATATTTTCTTAAATCGCATTATGTGTGTCAATGTGTATGTATTCACTCTTTGTGTAGTTGTCTGTTTTATTTTATTTTAAAGAAGAAAAACAAAGTTGTGCGTAATTTTCATTTTAAATTATATTTGAATGTCACGTTTTATTTTTGAATTATTACTCTTGTTTGTATCTTGATAAGAAAATCCTTAAATTAATGAAAATATTAAATTCTAAATATTTTATTGTTATGCGCGCAGTATGTTATTTTAATAATTGGCATAATTTGGCTCATAAAACTGGTATGAGGGAAATAAATTTTATAAAGTTTAAATTCTCTTTATAAGAGATTTATAACAGTTTAAGAATTAAAACGGAAATAACAACGTATGTCTTTTGTTTCTTTTGAACTATTTTTGTGGCTGTAACGTAAATGTAAATTATAAAATTAATTAATAAATCAAGATTAAATCATAAATTTCAAATAATTATAAGACGCATAAAAAAAAGAATTTTACGTGTTATATTTTCGTATTAATAACTTGAAACCGAGATAAATTGAATATAAAAGAAGTAAGAAGGTATTGTCGGTCAAGTCCGACTATAAGAAAGCATACACCACAGCATATAAGAAAAAATTTTCGACCATGAGCAATCATGGACCCGCCCGAACAAAATATGTAATGGAGGTTAAGATTCATATAAAAGTTCTTTGTGCCGAATATTATTTAGATATCCGCAATTACATGTGATTTTTTTGCGTTAAAGTATTTGAAGGATGTTATATGGGACCTACCAGGACAACATTTTGTCATGACATCGTATTATCGTATTATTCTCGTAAAATTTATTATCCAATAAACCACAAAAATTAACTTGATTTTAATAATAGTATATTATTTTTTTTATCAGAATTCTTTACTACCTAGATAATGTATTAGATAGAACTCAAAGTTCAAAGTCCATTCTTGCTCAAAAGCAAGGTCAGTACGGATTTTCTTGAACAAAGTACAGAAAGATTGATTAAAGTATGGATTCACGTTTTATATCTTACAGAGTGATAAGACACCGGCATCATGTCCGATATGGTTTTAACTTTAAAAATCTCATGTACATATTTAACTAAAAATATAAACTAAATGAGAAGCAAGAGTTCAATTTTACTTTTTAAACATGAAAATAATATGTTTTCTTCTTGTTCTGTTGTTTTTGTTGTTTCTATACACAACAAGAAAATCGTTTTTTACATCTTGTGGGGTGTTGTTGTAATTTCTACCACAAACTTTGAAAAACACGCGCGTACGCACGCATACAAAAATGTAATGCTGAGAGATGAGACTTATAAGTGAAATGAGATTAAAACTCTCACTTTGTAATTTTAACCTCAGAGTGGCACTACCAACGAAATGTTCAATCTGCTTTTATTTGGTTTAAGAATTTTGTACTTATTTTAAGAAATTCCGGAATCGATTTTCAAAAGACATCCCATTTAAGCGGCTCATTACTTGCAATAAAATTGTTCAATTTCACGTATTGCACATTTATATTGCAAATGTGTATGAGATATTTGAAGGTGACACAATATATTGGCAACAATCAAAAGACTTTTGATTTTTATTGCACAACGAAAAGAAAGTGATGTGTGTTGGCAACATTGTACAGTGCTGTTTATGTTATTCCTATAGGTTATGTTCACCTTTTTATTGAATGAATGAAACCATGTGCGACTTATTGCATAATATAGGACAAAATGAAAATAATATGGCGAATATTATATACAATAATATGGCAAGCGTATGAGCCGCTTTAGGATTGTTTTAGTTACGTTTTAGTGTTATTCGTACTTGAATTTTTGATTAATACTCTCGTACTTAAAGTATTAAAACTTAATTTGCCCCGAGTGTTTTTATTTCTGTGTATGAATGATTATAATATCCCTTTATGTTTTTAGGGATGTTTAAGTTTGATTTAACCCTCCGACGCGCGCTAAGGTTCCGGTGGACTTTTTACAATTTTTAACAAGCGTCATTTAAAAACGGATGGGTAGAATGGCTAAATATTTCATGACTTCTATTATTCGAGTGTTATTAGTGTTTTAATACTTATTCCAGGAGACTTCTTATTTGCAGAGTATTTTATTTTTTATTTTAAAGGCCGTTGAGCAGTAAGGTCCGTAGGGACCATGTTTGAATTTTCATATGAATGACTAATAATTTATTAAATTTTTTAAAACAAAAGTTTAAAATGCATATTGAAAATAATAACAAAATAATAACATCAAAATTAATTAAATTATGTATAAATTTTAGCAAAATTTAATGAATTTCCATATAAGGTCCCTACGGACCTTACCGCTCAACGACCGTAGGGACCTTGTATGAATTTTCGTATGAATGACTAAAAATGTACTAAATTTTTGAAAACAAATGTTTAAAATGCATATTCAAAATAATAACATCAAAATTAACTAAAATATATATAAATTTTAGCAAAATTGAATGCATTTTCAATGCTCGTCGGAGAGTTAATCAGAAGTTTCTGAGCCACATTTGTAGGTCCCTCTGAAGGGTTACTCGTGTATATGCGAAATCCAAAGCGAAATTATTTAAGGCAGTTTCACACTATAATACAAGTCTTAAGTATTTTGAGGCAAATATAACCCTGACATGATAAGTTGTTATTGTTTTTAAAAATAAAAATAAAAAAATTAAATTTTAAAAATTTTCAAACAATATAATGTACAAATGAGCTTTATAAATACTTGCTGTAATTTAAACGATTTATCTTATTTAAGGCCCCTTTACACTATAATGCTGAGTATTCCGACAGGTCAAAACTCACATAAATTGAAAATGTTTAACAGAGTGAAAATATTTTGTTATGAAGTCCATTCCACCATTTTTGAAACTTTTCTGCACAGAAAAATTTTTGTGTTTTTTCAAGACCACAAAATGAAACTCAGGGATGGAAAATTGAAATGTTGTTCACAAATGTATACTATTGTTTCTTTTTTTTCTAATAAACAAGGCAAAAATAATTATAAAATGAAATTGCTTTCTTTAAAATTTTAAATAATTCATACATATTTGTTGTAAGAAATAATTAAATACAATACACAGATGAAAAAAATTACAGTCGGATTAACTTCTTCACAGAAAAAAATTATTAATTATTTTCGAAATAGTAGATTTAAGGTTGGTAGCCTCTCACTTTTATTTATTTTTTAATATCTGCCTTAATTACTCCAAACTTTAAAACGTACTAAAAAAAAATTATAAATGCTGAACAGGAGTTTTAATTCTACAAAGATTTTTATTTTAAATATGATAGTAACTGTTGACGCAAAATGAAATTTTAATAGACTTTTAATCCAAATTTGATATTTTTGTTATAAAATTCTGTTTAACAGAGAAATATTTGTTATAATTTTTTTTTACTACGGTTTCTAAATGAGTATCATACGATACTTGACATGCAAGACTCGTAAGATAATCTTTACCCACGTCTTAAGCGATTCAAGAAGCGCCTTTTGCTGTGCTATGGAAGAATCTCAGTCGTGTTACAGTTTTTACCGTGTGAGGAATCGTCTACGATTAAAAAATGCGGTCATCGACGATCAAAGACGCTGGGTATAAAGTAATTGTATTTTTGTTTGAAGGTTATTTAACCGAAATCGAATAAAAATTGTTTAAAAAAAAACTAAATTAAATGTTTTTAAAGATTTTTTTATTTTTTCTCAGGAAATTGACGATTTCCTCACAAATTTATCTGGCAGCCCTGCCCACAGCATAGATGTGGATTAGATTTACGTGAGTAACTAGCACGGTGGATCTCAACCACTTGGTGAATATTTTACAACAAACCACCCATTCTCTCTTAGCATACACAGGTTGCAACTAAAGTCCTAAAATCGCAATCTTAGTAAGATCAAGCATCACAAGGACGCACTGCATCCACCACGTGTACCCTGCAAGTAGAGTCCACGCCATACAGTCATGTCAGGTTGTTAATCTGGGAGCCGTATGACTCCCGTAGCTCTAAAATAGGAATTGGAGGGTGCTTTGGTGGACACCCCAAATTCAGGAAATCCGTTAGCTTCAAGAGCCCTGTCCTTTCAGATGTTGCGGCATCCTGGTGGCAAGCATAATCCACACGCTTCCATAGATTTTCAATTTCCGAGTGGAAATATCACCACGACACGCTTAGCCTGTCATGCCCATCGAGCCACTATCCCTTCTTAGTCCCAAGGGACTCCATGGTAACGACTGTATAGCGGGAAAGAAGAACTTTTCTTCTAATGCCACCAAAAGGCATCCAGTGTTTGTATCCTTACATTGTCATTTATCAAAGGGGAAACTTTAATATACGCGACCCTGTTGGGAACTTAACTAACTTGCACTACAATAGTGGGGAGGGTATTATTTGTTTGTTCTGATGAACAAAATTATTTTTGGGAATGATGATTTTGTGGGACAAACATTTTTAAGCCGATTTTTATCTCGTTACCAAATTTTATAAAGAGTTTTTGACATGAAGGTGATTTTTAAAAGTAGTGCTTTTATAGCAGTTATGGCTTCATATTATTCGAAATATATTCGAACGATTTCGACTCAAAATTGTTGCCGAATTTTATTTTAGTTTTGTTGATTTAGTTCGGCATTAGGTCATGAGTTTAAACAAATTTTTAAATTAAAAAAAACCCCTAAAGATGATCAACAAAGTTGACTGAAATATTCGGAAATAAAATAAATTTTTAATCCAAATTTTGATATTAAAATAAGGCTAAAGTTTATCCAATTTAATTTTCATTAAATTATTTTTATGAAGAAAGGTATTTTACAACATGAAAATTAATTCATATTTATTGATAATTTTTTTTCAATCTTGACTGCCGCGGGGCTCGATTCCGGGCTTTCACGGACAGGTTACCCTTACATGTTTCAATTGCAACCACTCAATCTCTTCAGAGGGTTTTGCCGTTTAACACTCACAGCCATTGAAGACTCCTGACAGTTAATAGTCAAATATCAATCTTTAAACCAAATTATTTGAATGATTATCTACTTTAATTGATTTAGATGTTCTTCCTTACTTTTGTTTTTTCGCACTTTTTGACAAGAATTCTTCTTGAAGTCCAAAGTACATTTTTCTGTTTTTAATTTGTTGTCTTTCGATGTCTTGTTGACCCTTGTCAGCACAACTTGAAGGACAAATATAAACAAACAGCTCGTGCCTTAGCTTTTAACAATAATTATGTAGTATAATGGTTATTTTGTTGAACTGTTAATGATTTTTTAAAATAAACTGTGTTTATATTTTTCCTTTTTTTTATTTGTTTTCAAAGTTTTCAGCAAATTACAATTGAATTTTTACATCATTTGCTGCCTGGCTAATCACTCCAACACGTTTAAAATTAATTTTAATTGTAAACATGCCATTTTCGTTAAAATAATTTAAATAAAACAATTAAGTATCTTTACGACATGTTTTATGACAAAACAAAAAATTATGAACGTCTGCATGTAAATTAAAAAAATTCTCCCGGTAAAAGCACAACTTCATTTTCACCCTTTTTTCTTCTTTTATAAATTATCCTCAGGGAATTAAATAAACTAGGGGAAAAAAACACACACAAGAAGTGACAGAATAAATAAAAAATTTTAAAAAGCAGTTAAACAAACACTAAAAACCAAAAGTGTCGCATTACAGTGTCTCTTAGGGTGCGTAAAAGGTTTTGAGTTTATTTAAAATGAAAAAGAGGATAAAAATAAAAGTGCATCGCGTTTTGCAAAGTTAAAAAAAAATATATATATAAAATCTAGAGCAATTTTAAACTGCTCTTACATACAAATTTTTTATAGGTTATTATACGCATACCACAGAGTAGTTGAGAGGGTATTAAGCTTTTGTGCTACTGTTAGTAACACCTTTAAAACTTTAAGTATGTCGATCGAATTATAATCTATTTTTGAATTGACCGAACGATATCTGTCTGTCCGGCTGACTGGTTCTTCAACGTTGAGGGGCTAATTCCGGCTGTCATGATCGAATACTTTTTCGATTCGAAAGCAATTTTACTTCTTATTCTTTCAGTCGATAGTAAACGAATCGAATATATTTTTTATTGTTGTTAAGCATATATTTGAGTTTTTCCAACACTGAAAAAAAAATTCTGATTCGTTCAGTACCGACTAAAAGCATTAGAAATTAAAAAGCTTTTTAATTAAAAAGGTATTCGGTCACTGCTGCCAGGTCATAATTTATGCGATTTAAAATAAAGAAGATAGGTTCATATTGTCGCAACGACCAAGCCTATTGAAAATGCTGAGAATGGCTCCATAATTTAACATGGTCCCCATAGAAGTTTTTTCCGGAATTGAGTTGTTGTGCCCGTAAAACCCCTTAGTATGTTGCTATTTAGATTAAAGTTCGTGAAAACGTATTTTATTGGAACCTAAATCATTAACAAACTTATATTGGAATCCGTACATTATCGGTTATAGCTCCCATACATAAAACACTCCATAACTCCATAACTCCTCTATAAATCGGGCATCAAATGTAATATCGACGAATTGTGTTCCGAACTTTCTTGCTTCTTAAAAACACAATTACGCCTAAAATAAGTATACAGAATTGGCTTTTTTTCTCCGAGGAACCCAACCAGGTCTTTTGCCGATATAGCACCGACTTGGGACCCCAAATGCCTCCTTCTGACCCATGCCAGCGCCGGGCAGTCACACAGTATGTGCTTCGTCGACTCGTCTTCGTCTAGACACAGTCTGAATTACTGGTCCTCTGCCAGGCCCATCCGATACAGGTGATACTTGATCGTGTGATGACCAGTCAGGTAAGCCGCCAACAAACGCAGATCCCGTCTGCCGAGTCCATTCGTAATCATTACATTTCCGGAAGAGATGAAATTCTTTGCCTGACGCATTCCCGGAAGCGATTTCCAGTATATCTATGTTCCTCCAGAGCCCAGTCCTCCATGAGGGACTGGACCGTGACACAACTCAACCCACAGAAGGTTTCGGGACCCATCATCCGAGCGTTAGAAACAGTCTTGGCAAACACATCAGCCCCACAATTATCCGAGACCTCTTAGTGCCCCGGCACCCAGCAGAGCGTTACTATGTTTCTTGTCCCCAGCTCCTGTAGCCTTTTCCGCCACTCCACCACCATCTTCGAGGACATTTTCCAGGAAAAGAGTGCTTTAATGGCCGCTTGGATATCAGTGAAAATCACAATACTGCCGCCAACCATTCCTCTGTCAAGAATGTTGCTGCAATACACATCAATGGCGCAAATCTCGGCCTGAAACACACTAGGTGATTCGCCAATCGCCATCGAGATTCGTGTATTAGGTCCAAAACCCCATGCACCCACTCCGTGCTCCTATTTGGACCCATCGGTATACCAATGTAATTCATGGTTCCCCGTACAGGGATTTCCATCACTCCAGTCTCTCCTGTCCGGAATGATTGTCCTTAACCTTCTGTTGAAGATAGGCCACTGTCATCAAGCCGGCATGCCCACTGACCCCAGCAATTCCCAATGTTAGCTTGATCCTAAGGAGACTCGACATAGCAGACAGAATTGGCTTAACTAGTCATAAAAGTAGCAGACTTTTCTGTTGGTTAGGATTAAATTATTCATCATTATTGTTACGAAAGTAACTTTATACCGTATTCAGATATACCTTTTTTATTGAGTCAATATTCGGTTTATTGACATAATTATCTTTCTATTCACATACATATACACAATTTAGCTAACTCAATTTATATTACTACTACTTACAACATTCAACGTAAACAAAAATGTACATGTATAAGCAAAATGTAAACAACTTTTGATATATTTAAGGAATAAACATCTGACTTTTGCGCTGACCTAATGGATGGGTCTTTGTTTTGTTGTAATTTCAGTTGTCAAATGTCAAAAGTAAGTTGTGTTTTGCTCACTAAACACACTTGTGACAGGGTCGGATTTTAATTTTACTCAATATTTATAACAATTTCGTATTAATTGAGCAATAACTAAATTGCAATTTTATATGGATAATTGAGCACAATAATTTCATTTATTGCGTAAACCTCAATTAAGGTGCATATCTGAGCACGGTATTAGTTAAGAATTAATTTATTTTATTAGTAACTAGCTGACCCGGTCCACGTTGCTGGCCCTAAGCAAACATTAGTGTTGTATTACCACACGATTTAAATTGAGCATTTAACGAAATTTACGGTTTTAAAAATAAAAATCCATGGAAAACCTATCTTAAAGTTTTTTTACAAAATAACTTACATATGGTGTAGATATGGGTTCAATGAAAAAAGAAACACATGTATTTAAGGCAAATTGGAAATTATATTTATTGATTGCTTCATATTAAGGCCAGCGCATCGACAATGTTTTTTGTATTTTTTTTTATTTGGTGTAAAGACCAGTTTTCTGATTTTAGGTAAATCGAAAAAAGCGGGCGGGGTAAAACTTTCTTTCCGTAAAAACCTAAGTTGGACCATGGCGATAATTTTAAAGAAAAAATCGTCTAAATCGGTCAAGCCGTTCTCAAATTATGCGCTTAATAGAAAAAGTGGGCGTAAAAGTAGGCGTCGTAATTTGTGTCTTTCGATGAAAACGTAAAATGGATAAATACGAACAGTTAAAAGAAAAATTAGTCAAATCGATGGAGAGGTTTTTTGATTTTAGGAAAATCGAAAAAAAGCGGTCGTAAAAGTGGGCGCGGCAAAATTTTCTTCCCGTAAAAACCTAAGTTGGACCATGGCGATAATTTTAAAGAAAAAATCGTCTAAATCGGTCAAGCCGTTCTCAAATTATGCGCGTAATTCAAAAAGTGGGCGTAAAAGTAGGCGTGGTAATTTTATGATGAAAAATTAAAATGGATTAATACGAACATTTAAAAGAAACATTTGTCAAATCGATGGAGCCGTTTTCTGTTTTTTTGTAATTCGAAAAAAGTGGGCGGGGCAAAATTGTCTTTTCGTATAAATCTAAGTTTGACCATGGCGATCATTTTAAAGAAAAAATCGTCCAAATTATATAGATGTCATTGGTTTTATTTACAAGCACTTTTTAATTATTTCAGTGACAAATTCCCAAAAAAAAACAATTGAATAAATAAACCAGAGTTCAGAGAAAGTCATATGTGATCGCTCATATTCAACCATTCTTGAATTTTTTACATAAATGAAAAATGTAAAATATGTAACTTTTTTCACAGTCATAAATGAATTGTTAATATTTCAGCAAATTCATTCATGTTTTTGAGGAAAAATCCTATTTTGCCTTTCTTCAGTCATGTAAAATGAGGAAAAAAAAAGTTGTAAAAACGATCCTCACTAGTAATGTTGTTGTTGCTCGACAGTTTGCATGACTACAGCTCGAAATGCCTGTGTGTGTATTTGTTTGTGTAAAATATTTTTGGCAAAGGCAACCAGCCAAAGTGTCTGTTGCATTTTTTGTAGAAAAAATTATTGGAAAAAAATTAAAAGAACTGCACATATCGTCATCTTAAATGCAGAATAACATAACATTTCATAAGTTTACATGCAAAGCAAAAAACTTTGTAAAATGTTAATTATTTGAGATTTAAAATCAATTTTAAATATTTCAGATAAAAATGCGATAACCCATATATTTTTGAAGAAAAATATCATTTTTATTATTTTTTAAAATGTGTTATTATATATTAATTTGTATTTTTTAGAAACAAAAAGACATATCGTAAAAGAAAGTATATTAGTATTAAGTGAAACAAACATATAAAATATTAAATTATTAAATATTTGTGTTTAATTACCGGAAAAATGGAATATATATATGTAGATATATATATAAATATATGATAATCACACGATCAATATGTAGCCTTATAAGGATTGCGTTGACATGGTAAAATAAGTTTGCTTTTCTGATGCAGCGCAGTCAGTTATGCATTTAACAATGTGGAGAACTTATATTGTTATAGATATTATGACATACCTATTATAAGTTAACGTAGTACTTCTCCAAAGAAAGATATTATTAGAATTTAATAAACCTGAAGAATTAACAAAATATAGCTAAACAGTCTATATTCCACTATTTAATAAAAAACTAAAAAATGTGTTTATTCTAAAAATTTATAAAAATTTTCTTTTTTTAAGGATATTGATGAAGGGCCACTTGGAAGAATGCAATTCTAACACAAGAAACCCCGAAAATTTTAAATAAACTAATAAAAAATATTTCTTTTGTATTATAAACTTTATATTTTATGGTCCCATACAGATTTATTATAGGGAAGTTCGACTATATTTAAATTTATTAAAAACGAAATACATACATACATATATAAACTCAAAAATCTAAAGACCTGCAGATGTTGTAATTTATTCTTGGAAATTCTTAGCGTTTGGGAGTGCAATGGGGTAGGCTACAAAATTTCAAAATTACTAACGGTTCGATTCTTTTAATTTTACAGCACTTTTTTATTTTTTATTATGCTATACTGAAAATTAATATTATTAATTATTATTTGATCACAAATTTCACTAACACCGTAGTAACAGTTATAAAACAGATCACCCAATTTTGATGGTGTAAAAAAAATGTGTTCATATAAAAAGAATTAAAAACTCTGCTAATTTTTTTTCTTGAGTCTGATTATACATTATGTTGTTAAGAAAAATGATATCTGTATGTATTTGATAACACTTAATTTTTAATTTTGTAAATAACTTGGTTATTTTTTTAGATAGAAGTTTAAAATTTTATAAAAATATGTTGTAACGTGAATTGTAATCAACAAAACAAGTCAATTTCAAATATTCCAATAATATCTTCATTGTTTTGCATTTAAGCTAACGATATGTGTTTTGTTTGTGAAAAATAAAAATTCTTTGATGTCTTTATAAGGGCTACTTTTTCGTTTCGTTAAAAAGACGTACCTAAAGGCAGAAATATTAAGAGAAAAAATAGCCACAAGAATTTGTTGGTATTTTGTGCTTGTAAAAATATTTTGGTTTCTGTACCAATCGCGTCGGTGGGGTTTTTTTTTGAAAACACTTTTCATAAGCATGTAAAAATATTTAAAAAAAAAAAAATTAAAAAGGTCTTGTTTTGCTACAATTTATGTGTAAATAACCTCTACACATAAAAGCAAATGTGACAGTAGGTAACGTATATGGGTAAGAAGATGTGTTTTATTGACGGATTAATGAAAAATGTACAATAAGAAGAGGCAACAGGACAATTCATTTAAACATCTGTGCATACATTTTAATTCTACCTAATGGTATCATAACTTTTTACAAAATATGCAAAAAATGCGCACCTGTGTTTGCCTGCAAAAATGTATAAAGTCATTATAACAGTTCAAATTTACGTCAAGTAAATTACCATAAAATGGTAAGGTTAACTCTTTAGGCTCTGTTATATAATTGTAGCATAAAAAAGTAAGCAATGCATTTCGTGCGAAACAATAAAGTTTCATTAATCCGTCAATAAAACACATCTTCTTACCCAAATACTTTACCTACTGTCACATTTGCTTTTATGTATTCAGGTTATTTACACATAAATTGTAGCAAAACAAGACCTTTTTAATTTTTTTTTTTTTAATATTTTTACTTGCTTAAGAAAAGTGTTTTCAAAGAAAAAAAAACCACCGACGCGATTGGTACAGAAACCAAAATATTTTTACAAGCACAAAATACCAACAAATTCTTGTGGCTATTTTTCTCTTAATATTTCTGCCTTTAGGTACGTCTTTTTAACGAAACGAAAAAGTAGCCCTTATAAAGACATCAAAGAATTTTTATTTTTCACAAACAAAACACATATCGTTAGCTTAAATGCAAAACAATGAAGATATTATTGGAAAATTTGAAATTGACTTGTTTTGTTGATTACGATTCACGTTACAACATATTATTTTAAAATTTTAAACTTCTATCTTAAAAAATAACCAAGTTATTTACAAAACTAAAAATTAAGTGTTATCAAATACATATGTATATCATTTTTCTTAACAACATAATGTATAATCACACTCAAGAAAAAAAATTAGCAGAGTTTTTAATTCTTTTTATATGAACACATTTTTTTTACAGCATCAAAATTGGGTGATCTGTTTTACAACTGTTACTACGGTGTTAGTGAAATTTGTGATCAAATAATAATTAATAATATTAATTTTCAGTATAGCATAATAAAAAATAAAAAAGTGCTGTAAAATTAAAAGAATCGAACCGTTAGTAATTTTGAAATTTTGTAGCCTACCCCATTGCACTCCCAAACGCTAAGAATTTCCAAGAATAAATTACAACATCTGCAGGTCTTTAGATTTTTGAGTTTATATATGTATGTATGTATTTCGTTTTTAATAAATTTAAATATAGTCGAACTTCCCTATAATAAATCTGTATGGGACCATAAAATATAAAGTTTATAATACAAAAGAAATATTTTTTATTAGTTTATTTAAAATTTTCGGGGTTTCTTGTGTTAGAATTGCATTCTTCCAAGTGGCCCTTCATCAATATCCTTAAAAAAAGAAAATTTTTATAAATTTTTAGAATAAACACATTTTTTAGTTTTTTATTAAATAGTGGAATATAGACTGTTTAGCTATATTTTGTTAATTCTTCAGGTTTATTAAATTCTAATAATATCTTTCTTTGGAGAAGTACTACGTTAACTTATAATAGGTATGTCATAATATCTATAACAATATAAGTTCTCCACATTGTTAAATGCATAACTGACTGCGCTGCATCAGAAAAGCAAACTTATTTTACCATGTCAACGCAATCCTTATAAGGCTACATATTGATCGTGTGATTATCATATATTTATATATATATCTACATATATATATTCCATTTTTCCGGTAATTAAACACAAATATTTAATAATTTAATATTTTATATGTTTGTTTCACTTAATACTAATATACTTTCTTTTACGATATGTCTTTTTGTTTCTAAAAAATACAAATTAATATATAATAACACATTTTAAAAAATAATAAAAATGATATTTTTCTTCAAAAATATATGGGTTATCGCATTTTTATCTGAAATATTTAAAATTGATTTTAAATCTCAAATAATTAACATTTTACAAAGTTTTTAGCTTTGCATGTAAACTTATGAAATGTTATGTTATTCTGCATTTAAGATGACGATATGTGCAGTTCTTTTAATTTTTTTCCAATAATTTATGCCTGCGAAAAAGCAGCACATACATTTTGGTTCACCATGGTGCTGCAGCCAACAAATAATTTTACAAAACAAAACGCACACACATGCTTTCACGTTGCCCAGCGGGAAAAATTGCCAGCGCTTTCACTTTGCAGGCCTTAAAGAAGTTTTACAACTGTATTTTTAATAAACTTTTACTTATTCCACTCTGCATTATTTTAAAAGTTCTTTTAGAATAGTTTTTATTAAATATTTTAGAAATTGAGATTTTCTATTCTAAGATAAGGCCTGTCGAAATCGTTTTATTAGTAGCTATGTTGGAATTTGTAGCAAGTTGAATTATTAATTTACTCACTTCACATTATTAGCAACGACAATTACACTGGGATAAAGCTTTATTCTTAATTATTTTTAGAAGGCCTTTAAAGTAGATGAAAGAAGCCAAGGCTTTGGTATCCAATGACATACTGTGTAAATTAGAAATACAGTTGGAATGCGACTGGAAAACTTTATATTGCCAATAAGGCATTCTATAAGGCCTCTTTACTTCTTCATTTTCCCGCTGTTAATGGACGGGCAAATCGCGTTTTTTTTCTTTATGAGGAATTTGAATGTGAATTTTTTTAAATTTTTCATATCTGACAAATTCACATATGAATTTTTTTGTTTGCTCATTTTTCATGAATGAGGAAATTCAAAATATTTTTTTTCCTCACCCTCATGAATGAGAAAAAGCAGTACAATTTAAAATTTTTCACGCTCGCTCATGACTGAAAAATGAGCGAACGTTTCGGTACTCTGAAATAAACAGTTAATCAAATTGTTTTTAAATTTGAAAATAAATATTTAGTTCATTAAAAATAGAAAAATATCTGCGCAATATTATTTTGAAGGCATATTTTAATAAAATTTACTAAAAAAAATTGTTTTTATATGATACATTAGTTTTCAGTGAAAAACAAGGTAAAATACCACGTTTGGCTGAGCCGAATCCTTGATACCCTCCGCCGACATTTAGAACATTTCAGGAGTGGGCTCTATATGAGATCTATACATTTTTAGGCAATATTTTTAATGACTGTCTTCAGAATTGTAATAAGTTGTGACTTAGACCCATGTTAAATTATGGGCAGACCATAATTTCTTTTCATATGAACCTTAATTTCACCAAATTTGAATAAAATATCATGATTCGTAAGAGTTTTAACCGAACGAAAGTAAATTTCAGGATGGAAATTTATATTGGACCAATCATCATTAAATTCTGTATAGTGATTTCTGGTAATGCAAAATCTTACTCAGACTAAATTTCAGTATAGAAGGGTTTTACGTAGACTTTTTTTCCCGGAGTTTTTCGATTCCCGGGAAAACGGGAAATTTTTTTTAATTTCCCGGGATCCCGGGATCCCGCTCCATGTAAATAATACAAAGTAAATTTGTTTTAAATTAATGAAAAAAACCTTTTTTTTTAAATAGCGTTAGGCAACTTGTTTACAAAGTAAGTAAAAGAAATGCCTAAATACTACAAAAATTAATTAAAGATTGAAAGAGGAACTTGAATTATTATTACCTTACGATTTTATATGTAAATCTAGATTCAAGATAAAAACATTACATAAACGTAACAATTTAATTCATAAAACAATAATAAAAACAAAACAATAATTGTGGTACTCAAGTTATGAGATCAAAAAGTAAATTCATAAAATAGATAAAATATTTTAAATAAATATATTAACATTTTTTAACCGATTTGGAAATAACATTAAGACACACTCAATTCGTTTAGAAAGTCGGCAAAGAGTAAATTTCTTATTTTATTAACTTATTACCATGTTTCCGAAAAATTGCGTTCACTTTTTTACCGAGAGTGGACAAATAGTTTAAAGTGCAAATGTTTAAAGTTGTTGCATATTTCTAATTCACAATCCGAAGTAATTTTTGTTTATTATAAACATCGCCTATATCAGTCAAATGTATGTCAAGGTTGATGCAAAAAATAGCATCAAACGTACTTCTTCTTGTTTTTAAAATTGTATGTTGCAGTATTATCTTACACGAGTTTCCATAGTTTTTTTATTTCGGTTTCCCAGTACTTCCAGGTTATATAAGCCGTCACAAAATGAAACAAATTTATGTTTATCGCCTTATAAACATATCGTCATATATCAAACATTTTTTTTTTAATTTTAAGTTAATTAAGCAAAGTGTTCCTTCATACTTTCTCGTAACAAAAAATCGGTATTTTATCTCAAACTGAACCGAAGTTATAGCAAAATCGGTACATTTTGAAAACTGTAATCACATTTTGCCAAGCTCTATTTTTTTGTAGATATGACTTTGCTGCAATAAAGGAACGATATTTTTGGATATCTCCTATTTTTAAGACTTGTCCATGGACAATTAAAATTTACTGCCTGCATCTTATTTTGAATTTATGTTGAATTTATGCTTTTGGTAAATTTATTGCGTCAGTAGACATTGATTTACGAACGTACTCACTTCTTGTTATTGATCTAATCGACAGCCCATCAACATATGCTAATTTTTAGAGAATATAAAGATATATTTCAAAGTATTAATAGCTTTTTTCTGAAACTATGACGAACTTTTATTTCCCGGGATCCCGCAACAAAAATCCCGGGAAAACGGGAAGTAAAATAAGGAATTCCCGGGAAAAACCCTAGTTTTACGTTTTAGTCCGATTATTTAAAATTTGCATGGTGTTATTTCTGACCACATAAAATGAAATGGAGCCTAATTTTAACACAATGTCTATATTTACTGTGAATTAAGTCGTATTTACATGATGTTCTTCGAAACTGTGAGATGCCAAATTTTACCATAATACCATTTTACGTTACAGTTGAAGGTGTACTATAGTGTGTTCCGCGATTAGGCATTATTTGAGGCATATAATAAATTATAGGCGGATCTTTCCGAAAGTAAGCGATATGATTACTTCCTACCGATGCGATTTTACTGGATTTCAATCCCAAACTGCTAAACATAACTAGAAGGAATTTGACACCCACATTGACTATTTCAACTTAGAATTACTCAAGGGCCCAGAATTATGGGTTCTTAGATAAATATTAAAAAAGGTTGAAAGGCTGTTCAACTACAACTAATGTACTTCATTTAACAACTTTAATTAATTGTGCATTTACACAAAAGAAACAAACTGATGCTGTTTATACTGATTTCAGTAAAGCGTTTGATAAAGTTAACCATCGTCTTCTTCTTACTAAATTGGATTTATTAGGTATATCCCGCAGAAGTTTACGCTGGTTAAGTTCTTATTTAATTGGAAGAAAGCCAAAAGTTCAATTCAATAATTGTATATCCAAGTACATTTATGTTTCGTCCGGTGTTCCCCAAGGCAGTCATCTTGGCCCACTTTTATTTTCGCTGTTTATTAATGATCTGCCCAACGTTATCAACTTCGCCAATATATTGATGTATGCTGACGATGTAAAAATTTTCCATTCCTTTAATTGCTTTGCTGATCATTTTCATCTTCAATCGGATCTTAATAACTTCTTTTTATGGTGTAATCATAATATGATGGAGCTGAATCTTATGAAATGCAAATGCATGCGTTTTTATAGAAATAACTGTATTGCTGTTAATTATGCTTTGGGTGGTCATCAACTGGAGTTGGTTGATTCGTTTCTTGATCTTGGAGTCTTACTGGATCCTAAATTAAACTTTGTTTCTCATATTACATTAACTGTAAATAAAGCTCGAGGTGTTCATGGCTTTATTAAGCGCTGGGCTAAAGAATTCACCGATCCATACATAACGAAGCAACTTTACGTATCACTCGTTAGACCAATCTTAGAATATGGGTCAATAATTTGGGATCCATTTTACAACATTCACAATTCTCGTATTGAATCGGTTCAAAAACAATTTTTATTATTCTGTTTACGTAATCTTCATTGGAGTTACTCGACAAACTTTCCTTCATATGCTAGTAGACTGGCATTAATAAAATTACCATCGCTCAAAAGTCGTCGTACAATGTTAAATGTTTCTTTTATGGTTAATCTTATTAATGGTAATGTTTGTTGTGATTTTCTGTTAGAGTCTGTTAAATTTAATATACCTTGTCGCAATACGCGTCATTATAATCTGCTTTTTGTTAAATTTTATAGAGAAAATTACGCTATTGCTGATCCTTTTTCGAGGTTATGTAGACAATTTAATTCTCTTTCACAATTTGTTGATTTTTCTTTATGTTTGAATTCCATAAAACATAAAATTATTGTTTCTCTTAATTCGTAAATTTTTCTGTACATATATATATTCTGTAAAGTTGTACTATATTTTAAATTGCATATTGTTATTCATTAATTTTAAGGCAATATTGTTATTAGTCAGTAAGGATAATATCCATTGATTAAATAAATAAATAAATAAATAAAAAAAAAATGACAAACTTATGGTGATTTCTTTTATGAGAAATATGTTGCATTAATGTAACATGTTCTACATTTTTGTGTTCGGTGTTCGTTTGTCCAAAAAATACAACTGTGGGAAAAATGTTCAAGTTCTTTTGTGAATATGTTTACCCTTACATTTACTTAAGTTGTTCTCATACTGCACGGTTTTATAACTTTGGTACTTATTACTTTGTTTGTACAACCAATGTTTTATTTTGTTTGTCATAATTCATACCGCTCATAATTTTGTAAAAACAATTGTTTGAAAACAATATATACATAAAAATATTTACACATCAAAATCAAAAAAAGTCTATTTTCTATTTTGTAACATTATGATTACCGATCCAACTTTTAGTTTGAGATTATGAGGCGGTAATCCGGGTAATACCAGGGAGTTTAAAAATTCGATTGGATAGTTGACGACATCGTTCTGAGAAGAAATGGAATCTAATAATAAAAATAACCCAAAAATGAGATTGATTTAAGTAAAACTAAGATTGAATCAATCTGAAAATGCGCTTCATTCAAAAATTATAAAATTGTTTTAATCCGAATTCGTACCTAAAATAATCCGAAAATGAGAGTGATTTAAGTAAAACTAAGATTGAATCAATCTCAAAATGCGTTGCTCGGTTAATAAGTTAAATATAATTTGTTTATGTATTTGTTCTCTTAGTAAATAAAAAAAAATAAAGTGAGCTACAGCAATAAACAAGTATAAATTATTAATATGTATCATTCAAATGCAAGTAGTGGACAAATTATTTTTTTTATTATTTTTTCATAAGAAAATTATCTTATTTTATTTATACTTAGTCTGGGTTTTTAAGATCACAGTTTAACTAGGTTTAGTTAATCTGAAAACAGATTTTTGTCGCCATTTCAAAACTTGCATACAAAATTCTTACGGAACAAAATCACTTTTCGCCAGAAAAATACAAGTTTCAGACTACGGTAAATTATGTTTAAACTTAATCCACATCTCAAAACACGGCCTTATTATTCCAAATGGTTCCTTTTATGCAACAAGTTACTTTATATTCAATAAGGCTCAACTTGTTTAAAAATTACTTTTGATCTAAAAGTACATCAAATTCGAAATAGAAATTCTAACGATTTCGATAAATAACGAGTTCGCAAAATTATTCTTTTCAAGATTTTTTAGAACCTTTTATGGCTTGTTAGGCCATTTTGCTAAGAAAAAAAAACACAACTTTTCAGTAAAAGTTTAAATTTTGAAAGGGAATTCAAATTATTGTTTACCATGGACCTATACACACTACGTCGACCAATCGCTAAAAAAGTTCAAACTGAGATCCTCTAATTCGAGTAGGAACGATGCTAAAAAAAGTTTTTAAGCTAATTTTAAACACCTGGCGAAAACGAATTAGATTTCTTATAAATTTCTTACAGGACAAAATGACAAATTTAGGGAGCAACTGAGCAGTAACACATTAGCTTCTCGTGAGTATAAAAGATTCGGCATAGCCAAGTACAGCACTTTCACTTGTTTAAAATAATATTATTTTCAACTAAAATATCGATTTCTTAACCCTCCACCATGAATCTACTTAGTTTGTCATTTTTATGCAACCTTTTTCAATATTTATCTAAGAACCCATATTTCTGGGCCCTTGAGTAATTCTAAGTTGAAATAGTCAACGTGGGTGTCAAATTCCTTCTAGTTATAGTTAGCAGTTTGGGATTGAAATCCAGTAAAATCGCTTTCGGAAAGATCGGCCTATAATTTATTATATGCCTCAAATAATGCCTTATCGCGGAACACACTATAGTATACCTTAAACTGTAACGTAAAATGGTATTATGGTAAAATTTGGCATCTCACAGTTTTAAAGGACATCATTTTAATACCCCTAAATCCGCAGTAAATATAGACATTGTGTTAAAATTAGGCTCCATTTCATTTTATGTGGCCAGAAATAACACCATGCAATTTTGAAATAATCGGACTAAAACGTAAAACCCTTCTATATTGAAATTTAGTCTGAGTAAGATTTGGCATTACCAGAAATCACTATACAGAATTTTAATATGATTGGTCCAATATAAATTTCCATCCTGAAATTTACTTTCGTTCGGTTAAAACTCTTACGAATCATGATATTTTATTAAAATTTCGTGAAATTAAGGTTCATATGAAAAGAAATGATGGTCTGCCTATAATTTAACATGGGTCTAAGTCACAACTAATTACAATTCTGAAGACAGTCATTAAAAATATTGGCTAAAAATTTATAGATCTCATATAGAGCCCACTCCTGAAATCTTCTAAATGTCGGCGGAGGTTATCAAAGATTCGGCTCAGCCAAACGTGGTATTTTACCTTGTTTTTCACTGAAAACTAATGTATCATATAAAAACAATTTTTTTTAGTAAATTTTATTAAAATATGCCTTCAAAATAATATTGCGCAGATATTTTTCTATTTTTAATGAACTAAATATTTATTTTCAAATAAAAAACAATTTGATTAGCTGTTTATTTATTCAACTGTTTTTTTAAGAATTTGTCAATGAAATAATTAAAAAGTTTACATATTGTTAATTTGTTGAGAATAGACTTTTGAAATATTTAAGAATGTATGTATGTACATTAAAGGGGAACGGTCCCCACACGAAGAGAAAAAACACTACGACCATTTTAATTCATATTTGCCTAATATGTTTATTAGGGTTTTGCTTTAATCGGTAAATCGCTCGATGAATTAACCGAGGTTTTGGTTTAATCGGTTTATAATCGGTTAATTTTGTTTTTGATTGGTTAACCGATTAATCAAGTTTTTTTATAAATTAAGTTATTTCAATATATACAAATGCATTAATTGTTTATTAATTGGAGTTTATTAGTAAAAAAAACAATAACATACCAAACATAACAATTCTTGAACTAAAACGAGCAAACAAAAAAAAAAAACAATTTATAAATATGTAATATGCATTTTTCCCAGGGCTGTGGAGTCGGAGTTGATGTTTTTGTGCCGGAGTCGGAGTCGTAGTACCCACAAAAACTCGCGACTCCGACTCCAAATGTTTTCGGCATAAAATTTTAAAAAAAATTTTCAAAATAAAAATTATCTTCTTAAAGCACATTTAAAATTAAAATAAATGGTTTATGAATACTGCTCTTATGTGCTGTTTCCAAATGACAGGCGATGGACTGAGTGCTTTTCATATACAGGGGTGTGCTGGAAATCGCAAACGTAAAACGCAAGAATTTTAAAAGTCGTTTTTAAATAAGATTTTTGTAATAAAAGAATTTTATCACAAATATTTAACAAATATTTTCCTATTAAACAGGATTTTAAACCAAAAATTAGAAGCATAAGGTTTAAAGTTTATTAAAAATATCTTCCAAATTCTTGCGTTTGCTATTTCCAGCACACCCCTGATAAATTTTGCTACATAATCAATCGCCTGTCATTTGGAAACAGCACATTAATGTTTGCATATGGTAATTCCTTCTCAAAAACTCTAATTTTTAGAAGGCCGTACGGTAATGAAAAAATAAAAGTTAACATCACTGGGTCTCATAAACATTTAGCATCAATATTATAGTAGGAGTCGGAGTCTCACTTAAAAAATTTCAGCATTTGGAGTCGGAGTTGGAGTTAGTACTTTTTTCGGACGACTCCACAGCCCTGATTTTTCCAATAACATCCTAAATAATATTTTGCAATTGTTTTAAATAAATAAAAATAAAAATTTCAATGCTGTGTTCATTGATTCGTCATAACTGTACAGTAGAAATCTAAATTATTAGCGGTAGCCCACAACAGTCATGTCGTCGACTTAATATGCAAACATATGTTATTAGAAATTGTATTATTGAAAAGAAACGTAGGTTAATCCACCTCAAAGAAATTATGAAACTTCGTGGGTCTTTTTTTAACTGTACCAAAAAAGGATGAATTGTACCAATAAAGTTTCGATTGTACCAAATTTGGTACAATTGTACCACAAATCCCATCAGTACTACTGCCTTCAAGTTGTAAAAAGGATAATACTCTAAATACTCAAATAAATTAATGCTACGTAAACTTTACGGCTAATCTATATATAAATCGGCAAAGGCAAAACAGTTAAGAACACTTTTCTCCTCTATATGTCAATCGATTTGAACAAAATATACATCATTTAAAAAATATTTACTTACAAAAGTGCACAATATATATTTCACTAAAATTTGTTCATTATTTTCAGAGTAATAACCCAGCGATAAATTTTGAGTGGACTCTGCACTCCTTTTTAAAAGATTCGCTTCGTAAGATATCCTGCCTTCAGAAATATGCCTTCTAGAAGGTATAAATTTCTTTTAGAAAGACCTTCCAAAATATTCATTACACATTCGCTAAGTTGTTCAATTTTTATCTTTTTAATTTTTTTTGGTCTCTTACATTTTAAAAACAATTTTATACATTTCTTTTTGCACGTGATCTTTTTCTTATAACGGTTTTTTATTTTTGTTCCGTCGTCCCTAAACGCGTCGCTTGTCTTATGTAAGCGTATACGTTGCGTATCAGCTGTTTCGTTTTTCCTACAAAGTTTTTGTATATTAAGCAGTGTTGCCAAAACTTGGACACCAAAAATGGCTAAATTTACTGGAAAAAATGGCTAAAAAATGGCTAAAAGCTTTTTTAAATAAAAACACATTAAAATTCAATAACACAACAGAAATAATTCATTTAAAGTTGTTTACGATGAAATTGTTAGTTAAGTTTGTTAAATAAGAATAAACGTTAGTTAATATTCTGAAAGATATTTAAAAAATAAAATCATCGATAAATGTTATGTCGTTATTGTTCATTTCATAGGAATCACTCGTGCCTATTAGTTTTAAAAAATTTGAAGGTAAATAGTAATCACGACAACATTTACCCAACCTTTTGATTCCAGATCTACAATAAAAAACAAGTAAGAAAATATAGTCGGTCAACCCTGACTATATGATACCCTACATCTCATTAGAACCTGTGTACCAAATTTTATTAAATGATCTGCAAATTTGTGATCTGTACTTTACGCACAAGGTTTACATGGACTGCCAGCCAGCCGGACAAACATCGTCAATTCGACTCAGAAAGTGGTTCTGAGTCAATCGGTTTACGAAAAGGTGGGTTTAGGACCAATATTTTAAGGTGTTACAAACATCAGCACAAACGAATAGTACCCTCTCCACTATTGTGGTGTTGGTATAAATATTTCATTGATAAAATCGAATTAACGGTTGCTAAACGTAACCTATTTCTGAAATTACTTTTAACGATGTTTACTTCAGCATTAGACCATGGAAGTGAGAGCAACTTTATAGTAAATTCTGAAATTTCTAAAAAAAATTTGTTGCCGCCAGCATCTCTTTATTGAAATACTTGCAACCAGAAAGAAACACCGATGCTTGTGTTGATCCGTTTTGTAAAAGTTGTGATTTAAATTAAAGCCGTTTTAATTATTTAAAATGTTTATTTTGCTTTTATATATTTTTATAATAAAATAAAAATTATTCTTTTAAAAGAAAAACGGCAAGAAATATTTAATGGCTAAACAGGGTGAAAAATGGCTAAATCTAGCCACTAAATGGCTAAATTGGCAACACTGATTACGACTGCCAGAATTAGGCCCCAGGTCGCAGTTTTGGAGATTATTTGATAAAATTTGATACGTAGGTGCTAATGTGGTCAGGTTTGACAGACTATACTTTCTTACTTGTTTTTTATTGTAGATCTGGATTCAAAACGTTGGGTAAATATTGTCGTGATTATGATTTACCTCAAATTATTTAGAACTAATAAGCACGAGTGATTCCTATGAGATGATCAATAACGACATCGAATTTATTGATGATTTAATTTTTTAATATCTATCAAAATATTAATTAACGTTTATTCTTATTTAACAAACTTAACTTACAATTTCATCGCAAACAAATTTAAATGAATTATTTCTGTTTGTTATTAAATTTTAATATGTTTTTATTTAAAAAAGCTTTTAGCCATTTTTTAGCCATTTTTCCCCGTAAATTTAGCCATTTTTGGTTACAAAGTTTTGGCAGCACTGGATATCACCCACTATTTTGGTTGCGCTTTCTCTGGGTTTTTTCTTCACTTCTTGTAGGTCATAGCTAGGAACTCGATTATAAAGTGTTTTTTGTTGGCCGCTTCTAACCATATATTTAATTGAAGCTGTTTGTTTATTACTTCTAACGATGTTCTGGACACTGGAAAATAGTTTATTCAACAATATTTATCGATAGGACTTTCCCTCTTAATAATGGAAGATCTTTCGCCGAAATCAATCTCTTTTTCCTCCACCCATAGTCAGCGTTAAATTTTACAATTAGGAATCAAAAAAATAAATAACAGCAACACTTTGACGGACGATGATCAATAAATCTGACATCAAAAAAATTAATAAAAACGGGAACATAAAAGGAAGAAATGTCAATTAATTCGATAAACTTTTTTTGTTTTTTTTTTAATTACCGTTATGTATTCAATAAAGTAAAAATTGTTTCTTAATTTTATATTATCAACGAAGGGAAACAAAACTGCATACCACAAATTTTCGGAAAAACTTTAGTTTTCCAAAAACTCAAAATTTTAAGTGGGTATTTAAGTTTTAGTCTATTACTGTTTATGTTTTCTTGGAATAAATCAAAACCCGTTTTATACTTATCAACAGGGTTTAAAAATACTAATATATTAGTCATAAATATGCATATCTTTAAACATCAGCTAACAGAAAACCTAAAAATATAAAATATTTAACTACCGTAATATATTTAAATGCATCGCCGTATTAATATAATTTATAGTATTACTCAAAAATATTTAACCAGTGGTAATTTAATAAAATAACAATGCGCAAAATATTAAATGTTTCGTCGTACAAATATATTTTCTATGGAAATATTCAAATATTTTTAGTCACCATAAATATTAAATGTTCTGTGTCTTCAATATCAATATATTACTGCCACACATCACAAACTGCCGAAGTATATGCAAAATGTACGAATATAAATAACATAACAAAACAAAATATGCCGTCTTGTTGATCATCGACTGCCAAAATATGCGACTATTACAAACGAAATATTTAAATATTTGAGTGTGAATAGTAAACATATTATTAGTCGAAAAATAAACTAATAATAGTCACAACATGAAGAACAAAATATTTTTGTGTGTACATACAAAAAAGGTTTAAAAAAGGAAAGATTTAAAATAAGAAATTCTTTGTATGATGTGTTGGTAGATTAAAATATAATTGTTTAACGGTTTTTTTATTTATTAAAAAGAGGTAAATTATGATTGAAAGGTAAGTTTTATAATTTGAATGCAAAAATATAAAAAGGATTGAAAAATTAACTAATGTTTTAAGAAAACATATGCATACAAAGTTAGTATTTATACAAATATTTATAAACAGCCATTAAAAGAATATAGGGAGTGATATGTCAAAGACAAAATTAAATTAATTGTTTGGACTAGGTAGTTGTTCAAAAAAAAACTAAAGGTACAAAAGTGCGTTTTTGTTTTGAGAAATTTATTTACAACAGTCAAATTAACTTTTATAAGGGGAAACATTTTTATGCGTGGGTGTGTAGATCATAGTTTTTTGGCTCATTTAATTGTTGATGATAATGGATGAATTCAAAATAGAACAACCAATCGCGATATTGTAATAGAAGCTCAAAAAATAGGATGTAGTGTAAATGTAGGTAGGAAGCTGCTTATATGATCTGTTAGAGAAAATAACATTTGAAGTAGTGATCACTGATCAGTTGTAAAGGCTATGCATATGCATACATACATATGAATGTACATATGTATGTCTATAAGTACATATAAGTAATTGTTAGCGACAAAGAAAACTTCGAAAATTGATATTGTGTATTGCGTTATATTTTTGTCTACATGGCACTTGAACGAAGAAATGCATCCTTTTAATTTCATTAAAGAATTTTTTACACAAACAAAATACTTATGTACATACATATCGTTACCGAAAATTTCAAAAATGTTTGCCTTCAAAAAAAAAAAAAACAAGCAAGCACATTTTTACAACCAGTTTTGTTCTTGTAAAGTTTTTTTGTTTGCCTTTTTTGTGCTCGAGACACATCACGCAAAAATGATTGAAAAAACTAACTGTTCATGTGTACATATTTTGTTTTTGTAAAAAATAAATAACGGCATCATACAATAAGTAACTTATTGTATTCCATCAGTATCCACTAGTATCTGCTTTGCGAAACAGATATTAACAGATATGATACTCTCCTTCGCTTTTTTATCAAATTACATCCACTCTTTTACAAATCATATCAATATCAACTTAAATCAAAAACACACAGAAACAGATATAAACAGATACATCTGTGCAGGTCTTTAATGTATATTACAAAACATTGCAATAAACAAAATTATGATATCCTAGCAAAGCAAGTGAATAAGTTGTACTTTTTTTACTGAATATTGATTTTATCAATTAAATTGTAAATAGAATATGTAAATCAAATATATGTACCTATATGAACAACATTTTAATTTAAAAATCGAACGCAAACACTTTTCTAATTTGGACAGGACAACGTCTGTCGGATAAGCTAGTACTTAATAAATTTTAACTTTTCTTTAAAATATATATGTACATATGTACGTGTATATATTTAAACAAAATTTTCATTGATTTTTAATTTTTTCTAATCTTTTTTTTACATTCACTGGAACTGATAGCGTGAAAAAATTATCACATGGGATTCACGATTGCTTTTTTCCCTTCGAGGGGAATGAAAATTTCATGGGAACAAAAATTCCACTTGTTATTCACGATAGGGGTGAGAAATTAAAAATTTAAGGATACGTTTACACTTTTTATTTATTTAATTTTTTTTTACATTAAATTTTTCGAAAACATACATATGTACTGATAATATCCGCTCTAGAATTTTATATTTCCACATTCAATGTTTAATCGTATTCTATTGATCATCCAGGTTTTTTGTATTGATGTAGTCATATTATTGACCACATCACATTTATGTTTAAGATCGTTTTTTATGTTATTTATTTGGGCTTAATTTCACAAACAAAACCAAGTTTATCAGTGCAATCATTATCGTTCCATTTGAAGTCAGGGTTCCTGCCCCATATATGTGCACAGTGTTCGTTTGCATTATAATTATTTGGATTTTCTTTTGACCAAAACGTATAATTCATGGTTCTACCCGTGGTCATCCAGGAAAAGGTACGTTTTTTTAAAGGTAATTTTAAAATTTTCACTCTCTCAAATTTATCAAATTTATCATGAGCGCCGATCCACAAGTTTTCGGAGTGCCCTATAACCCTTTTCAATAGATTTATAACAATTTCATTTTTACATTCTGATTCAATTGAAACAAGTCGATAATTTCTGCGGGCACAGTCATGCCAGGCCCCATACCAGGTGAACTAAAAATTGTATTTATTAAATTTTTTCTTACAATATTTATGGGAAATTACCTTCTGCTCTGTTTCAATAATATATACCCGTGAATCTGATCCATTATGTGGCGTAGGGATGCTTAATACTGTCTCTAGTAGCCCAAAGCAAAATATAACGACTTTTGCAATTGAGTTTAAGTTCATTATGGTTAAACGTATAATTTTTTGTATTTGTATATTTTGTATCTGTATAAATTATAAAGAATTCCTTAAGCGAAATGAACAGATTCTTCAATACCTAACGTTAAAAAGTTTAATGTGTAGATGTCTAAGAAATTATCGTATTTATACTTTTTCAAATTGTTTTATGTATGTATATAAAACTAAAATAGTTTGGCATATTGTCTTATCTTTAAGCACTGAGCTGATCTATCAGTGCGGTGGGGGGGGGGGCTGGCAAGAACGATCTAAAGTTCTAGTTACTATTGCTCGGTTAATTATGTGTAAGCATATAATTTGTTTATGTATTTGTACTTCTTAGTAGATAAACAACTAAAATGTGCTACAGAAATGAACAGAAGAAATTATTAATATGTATCATTAAAATGCAAATAGTTGAAAAATCATTTTTTTATTTTTATTTTTTCATACAAAAAGGTCTTTTATATGAGAAAGAACAACACACTTAGGCTGGGTTTTTGAGATCCCAGTTAAGCTGGACTTAGTTAATCTGAAAACCGGAAAAATTCGAGTTTCAGACTACGTTTAACTATATTTTAACCTATTCCACATCTCAAAAACAAGGCCTTATTATTCCAAATGGTTCCTTTTATGCAACAAGTTACTTTATATTCAGAAAGGCACAACTTGTTTAAAAATAACTTTTTATCTAAAAGTACATCAAATTCGAAATAGAAATTCTAACGATTTCGATAAATAATGAGTTCGCAAAATGAGTTTTTACAAGATTTTTTAGAACCTTTTATGGCTTGTAATGCCATTTTGCCAAGAAAAAATCACAACTTTTCAGTTAAAGCTTAAAAGGGAATTCATACCATGGACGTATACAGCACTACGTCGACTGATTCCTAAAAAAAAAGCTCAAACTGAGATCCTCTAATTCGAGTAGGTACGATGCTAAAAAAAGTTTTTAAGCTAATTTTAAACACCTGGCGAAAACGAATTAGATTTCTTATAAATTTCTTACAGGACAAAATGACAAATTTAGGGAGCAACTGAGCAGTAACACATTAGCTTCTCGTGAGTATAAAAGATTCGGCATAGCCAAGTACAGCACTTTCACTTGTTTAAAATAATATTATTTTCAACTAAAATATCGATTTCTAAACCCTCCACCATGAATCTACTTAGTTTGTCATTTTTATGCATCCTTTTTCAATATTTATCTAAGAACCCATAATTCTGGGCCCTTGAGTAATTCTAAGTTGAAATAGTCAACGTGGGTGTCAAATTCCTTCTAGTTATGTTTAGCAGTTTGGGATTGAAATCCAGTAAAATCGCTTTCGGAAAGATCGGCCTATAATTTATTATATGCCTCAAATAATGCCTAATCGCGGAACACACTATAGTACACCTTAAACTGTAACGTAAAATGGTATTATGGTAAAATTTGGCATCTCACAGTTTTAAAGGACATCATTTTAATACCCCTAAATCCGCAGTAAATATAGACATTGTGTTAAAATTAGGCTCCATTTCATTTTATGTGGCCAGAAATAACACCATGCAATTTTGAAATAATCGGACTAAAACGTAAAACCCTTCTATATTGAAATTTAGTCTGAGTAAGATTTGGCATTACCAGAAATCACTATACAGAATTTTAATATGATTGGTCCAATATAAATTTCCATCCTGAAATTTACTTTCGTTCGGTTAAAACTCTTACGAATCATGATATTTTATTAAAATTTCGTGAAATTAAGGTTCATATGAAAAGAAATGATGGTCTGCCTATAATTTAACATGGGTCTAAGTCACAACTAATTACAATTCTGAAGACAGTCATTAAAAATATTGGCTAAAAATTTATAGATCTCATATAGAGCCCACTCCTGAAATGTTCTAAATGTCGGCGGAGGGTATCAAGGATTCGGCTCAGCCAAACGTAGCACTTTACCTTGTTTTTCACTGAAAACTAATGTATCATATAAAAACAATTTTTTTTAGTAAATTTTATTAAAATATGCCTTCAAAATAATATTGCGCAGATATTTTTCTATTTTTAATGAACCAAATATTTATTTTCAAATAAAAAACAATTTGATTAGCTGTTTATTTATTCAACTGTTTTTTTAAGAATTTGTCAATGAAATAATTAAAAAGTTTACATATTGTTAATTTGTTGAAAATAGACTTTTGAAATACTTAAGAATGTATGTATGTACATATGTACATTAAAGTGGCTCGGTCCCCACACGCAGAGAAAAAACACTACGACCATTTTAATTCATATTTGCCTAATATGTTTATTAGGGTTTTGCTTTAATCGGTAAATCGCTCGATGAATTAACCGAGGTTTTGGTTTAATCGGTTTATAATCGGTTAATTTTGTTTTTGATTGGTTAACCGATTAATCAAGTTTTTTTATAAATTAAGTTATTTCAATATATACAAATGCATTAATTGTTTATTAATTGGAGTTTATTAGTAAAAAAAACAATAACATACCAAACATAACAATTCTTGAACTAAAACGAGCAAACAAAAAAAAAAAAACAATTTATAAATATGTAATATGCATTTTTCCCAGGGCTGTGGAGTCGGAGTCGTAGTACCCACAAAAACTCGCGACTCCGACTCCAAAGTTTATCGGCATAAAATTTAAAAAAAAATTTTCAAAATAAAAATTATCTTCTTAAAGCACATTTAAAATTTAAATATATGGTTTATGAATACTGCTCTTATGTGCTGTTTCCAAATGACAGGCGATAGACTGAGTGCTTTTCATATACAGGGTGTGCTGGAAATCGCAAACGTAAAACGCAAGAATTTTAAAAGTCGTTTTTAAATAAAATTTTTGTAATAAAAGAATTTTATGACAAATATTTAACAAATATTTTCCTATTAAACAGGATTTTAAACCAAAAATTAGAAGAATAAGGTTTAAAGTTTATTAAAAACAACTTCCAAATCCTTGCGTTTGCTATTTCCAGCACACTCCTGATAAATTTTGCTACATAATCAATCGCCTGTCATTTGGAAACAGCACATTAATATTTGCATACGGTAATTGCTTCTCAAAAACTCTAATTTTTAGAAGGCCGTACGGTAATGAAAAAATAAAAGTTAACATCACTGAGTCTCATATACATTTAGCATTAATATTATAGTCGGAGTAGGAGTCGGAGTCTCACTTAAAAAATTTCAGCATTTAGAGTCGGAGTTAGTACTTTTTTCGGACGACTCCACAGCCCTGATTTTTCCAATTATATCCTAAATAATATTTTGCAGTTGTTTTAAATAAATAAAAATAAAAATGTCAATGCTGTGTTCATTGATTCGTCATAACTGTACAGTAGAAATCTAAATTATTAGCGGTAGCCCACAACAGTCATGTCGTCGACTTAATATGCAAACCTGCTAACTCATTTTCAGCACATTTTACAGGAGAGATAAAAACTTTTTAATTTCCCTATTTGCAGCTTGATAGAAAATTAAAAACAGAGTACCGAAACGTTCGCTCATTTTTCAGTCATGAGCGAGCGTGAAAATTTTTAAATTGTACTGCTTTTTCTCATTCATGAGGGTGAGGAAAAAAATATTTTGAATTTCCTCATTCATGAAAAATGAGCAAACAAAAAAATGTATATGTGAATTTGACAGATATGAAAAATTTTAAAAAAATTCACATTCAAATTCCTCATAATGAAAAAAAAACGCGATTTGCCCAACCATTAACAGCGGGTAAATGAAGAAGTAAAGAGGCCTTATAGAATGCACTTTTGGCGATATAAAATTTTCCAATAGCATTCCAACTGTATTTCTAATTTACACAGTATGTCATTGGATACCAAAGCCTTGTCTTCTTGCATCTACTTTAAAGGTCTTCTAAAAATAATTAAGAATAAAGCTTTATCCCAGTGTTATTGTTGTTGCTAATAATGTGAAGTGAGTAATTTAATTATTAAACTTGCTACAAATTCCAAAATAGCTACTAATAAAACGATTTCGGCAGGCCTTATCTTAGAATAGAAAATCTCAATTTCTAAAATATTTAATAAAAACTATTCAAAAAGAACTTTTAAAATAATGCAGAGTGGAATAAGTAAAAGTTTATTAAAAATACAGTTGTAAACCTTCTTTACTCGTGTTATTATATATTAATTTGTATTTTTTAGAAACAAAAAGACATATCGTAAAAGAAAGTACATTAGTATTAAGTGAAACAAACATATAAAATATTAAATTATTAAACATTTGTGTTTAATTACCGGAAAAAAAGAATATATATATATATATAGATATATATATATAAATATATGATAATAACACGATTAATATGTAGCATTATAAGGATTGCGTTGACATGGTAAAATAAGTTTGCTTTTCTGATGCAGCGCAGGCAGTAATGCATTTAGCAATGTGGAGAACTTATATTGTAATAGATATTATGACATACCTATTATGTAGTTAACGTAAATATTGGACAAAGTAGTACTTCTCCAAAGAAAGATATTATTAGAATTAAATAAAGCTGAAGAATTAACAAAATATAGCTAAACAGTCTATATTCCACTACTTAATAAAAAATTAAAAAATGTGTTTATTCTAAAAATTTATAAAAATTGTCTTTTTTAGGGATATTGAGGTAGGGCCACTTGGAAGAATGCAATTCTAACACAAGAAACCCCGAAAATTTTAAATAAACTAATAAAAAATATTTCTTTTGTATTATACACTTTATATTTTATGGTCCCATACAGATTTATTATAGGGAAGTTCGACTATCTTTAAATTTATTAAAAAGAAAATACATACATACATATATAAACTCAAACATCTAAGGACCTGCAGATGTTGTCATTTATTCTTGGAAATTCTTAGCGCTTGGGAGTGCAATGGGGTAGGCTACAAAATTTAAAAATTACTAACGGTTCGGTTCTTTTAATTTTACAGCACTTTTTTATTTTTTCTTATGCTATACTCAAAATTATTATTATTAATTATTATTTGATCACAAATTTCACTAACAAAGTAGTAACAGTCATAAAACAGATCACCCAATTTTGAAGTTGTAAAAAAAATGTGTTTTTATAAAAAGAATTAAAAACTCTGCTAATTTTTTTCTTGAGTCTGATTATACATTATGTTGTTAAGAAAAATGATATATGTATGTATTTGATAACACTTAATTTTTAATTTTGTAAATAACTTGGTTATTTTTTTAGATAGAAGTTTAAAATTTTATAAAAATATGTTGTAACGTGAATCGTAACCAACAAAACAAGTCAATTTCAAGTTTTCCAATAATATCTTCATTGTTTTGCATTTAAGCTAACGATATGTGTTTTGTTTGTGAAAAATAAAAATTCTTTGATGCCTTTAAAAAGGTTACTTTTTCGTTTCGTTAAAAGACGTACCTAAAGGCAGAAATATTAAGAGAAAAAATAGCCACAAGAACTTGTTGGTATTTTGTGCTTGTAAAAATATTTTGGTTTCTGTACCAATCGCGTCGGTGGGTTTTTTGTCTTTGAAAAAAACCCTTTTCTTAAGCAAGTAAAAATATTTAAAAAAAAAAATTAAAAAGGTCTTGTTTTGCTACAATTTATGTGTAAACTATAGTAAAGAAGAATTTAAAGAAGCATATGCAAAAATAAAAAACAAAAATCGTCAACTAAAAATACTAATATATAACGCCCCTAAAAGAATAACAGATGACATTATAATATATAAACTAATTGATGAATGCCACACACGCAGGCCACTTAGGAATTAGAAAAACAGTCATTAAACTAAAACAGCGGTATATTTGGAAAAACATAAACAAAATGGTAAAGAAATTTGTGTCATATTGCGACATTTGTGCCAAAAACAAACAACCAAAACACATAAAGGAACCACTTACTTTAACAGACACACCAAACAATAGTTTTGAGACAATTTCAATTGATACTGTAGGACCTCTTCGTATTTCAAACGAGTACCGGTACATCTTGACAATGCAATGTGAGTTGACTAAATTTGTTGTGGCACACCCAATGCCAACAAAAGATGCACATACGACAGCAAAAACATTGGTTGAACAACTAATATTAAAATATGGTCACTTTAAGGTACTTAAGTCCGACAGAGGAACAGAACTTGTAAACGAAACCATGAAAAATGTTTGCTCAATTTTGAAAATCAAACAGATTTTCTCAACCCCTTATCACCACGAGACAGTAGGTTCCATAGCAAGAAACCATAGAGTTTTGAACGAGTTTTTGTTAACTACAGCAAATGACCATGAATGGGACAAATTGATTCCATATTTCACGTTAATTACCATGTTTACCATCTGATAGAATAAAAAACGTACGAGCATTTTACAATTACGATGATTATGTCCAAGAACTAAAAAAGTGACTACAATTCGCCTTAAGTAAGGCAAGAGATCTAATAATTAAGAGTAAAGAAAAAAGAATTAGTAATGACAAATATCGCAATAAATTTAATTTAAAAGTAGGAGAATTAGTTTTAATGAAAGTAGAAAATAGGAAAAAACATCAAAGTCCATACAAAGGACCATATAGGATCATAGAAAGAAATGGTGTAAACACCACAATAGATTATAACGGCACATATAAGGAAATACATAACAATAATTTAAAACCATATCTTATTAAATAACAAATACTATTACAACTAAATAATAATAAAAATTGAAACCAATATAACAATTATAATTTGTCAATAAATTAAAGAAATTTTGTAACGATATCATGTAGATAGAAAGAAAAATTCCTCCCATAATTTTTCTCTTAAAGGTGAGGGTGTAGTGTGCACATACATATAGCGTACCACATTTAGTCGATAACGCAGGCACACTGCATAATTGTAACTACAAGTGTCAACTACAACAAAATAAATATCAATTTACATCACTTGCATTTGAAGGCATGTTAACCAGACATTGAGTGACTTACTTAATATTGAGTGAACAAATGAAAGACTCATTGTGATTGGTTAACATGCAACTATATTGATTAACATTAGATATCTACATGGTACCGAAAGAGTAAAATATATAATTTTGACAAGCTAGAATAAGTTAGAGAAACTAAACTGTATTCTCATAAGCTGTATATAAACCTTTACTTTGACTTTAATAAAGCAGACTTAAACTTACAACCAAATCGGCACTAGTTGCCTTAAGGTACGTTCAGACTAATGAAATATTTGACAAAAATATTTGTTCTGATATTTGCTTCAAACTGTGTGAAACAAAAAAATATTGTGTTTGATGTTCAGACTAAGCTCAAATATTTGCCAATTTTTGTTTGTTGAAACAGTTGGCAAATAGTGTTGCCATGCGTTCAGACTAAAACAAATATTTGCATCAAATAATTATTTAATGAAAGTGTTCAAAAATAAAAATATATTTCACAATAGTAAAAATTCGTGCAGAAGCCTAATTATTTGTTTTATTCTGTGGAGCAGCATCTATTATTTTGTTAGAACAGGAGTATGTAAAAGAAAAACAAAACTGGAAGACAAATGGTTAACGGAAACATGGCTAAAATTTGCGAAAAATTGGTAACAACCCCTAAAATATATGGTTCGGTTAAAAACAAAATTTCGGGAAAATAACAACAAAAAATGTTGCAAAAACAGCCATAAAATTGACTAAAAGTCCCCAAAAGTATAAGGAATGGCAAAAATTCGGTGAAAATGGCTAACTTAGCAAAAATTCGCAAAAATTGGCTAATAGCAAACCCTATAATTTATTTGAAAGCGCTAAATCGGTTAAAAAAACAAAATGTCGGGGAAAAACCAAATAAAAAAATGTTGCAAAAATAGCGAAAATTCGCGAAAAATTCTGATATTTCAAACAAGCCATAAAATTGATTAAAAGTCCCTAAAAGTATAAGGAATGGCAAAAATTCGGTGAAAATGGCTAACTTAGCAAAAATTCGCAAAAATTGGCTAATAGCAAACCCTACAATTTATTTGAAAGCGCTAAATCGGTTAAAAAACAAAATGTCGGGGAAAAACCAAATAAAAAAATGTTGCAAAAATAGCGAAAATTCGCGAAAAATTCTGATATTTCAAACAAGCCATAAAATTGACTAAAAGTCCCCAAAAGTATAAGGAATGGCAAAAATTCGGTGAAAATTGCTAAATTAGCAAAAATTCGCAAAAATTGGCTAATAGCGGCATGATAGCAAAGTCTAATAATAATTAAAAATCTTTAAAACTGTAAAAAATCCGAAAACTTACAGGAAAAATTGCTTCTATCGGGTACATGGCTAAAATTATTTGTCGTTGTTTGTTCTTACAATTTTTTTGTAATATCAAATAAATGTTTGCTCAAAAATGACTAAAATATTTGATTTTTTGTGTTCACACTATGTTCACATTGGACAAATATTTGTTTGCCGGCAAATACTTTTATTTGCTCAAAATCAGCTGTTATTTTATTTGACACTCAAAAATATTTTGTGTTCAGACTACGTTAATGAAATATTTGATGTTTGCTATCAGAAGATTTTGGCAGTTCTTTCGAACGCCTAATTTATTGGCTGGAACCCCTATAGCTTGCAATAACCGAGGGTTATAGGGAATCTAAGTTCTTCACTTATACACGCCACATGACAGACTTAACACCCATAACACCACAATGGACTGGTCCGATGCATGGACCATGTCATTGTTAAAAAGTGTTTGTAGTGAGACGACATGTCTTCGTTTTTTAACGACATGTTTTCGTTTTTAAACGAAGTTAAAACTAATCCTCTTGTGTACACAATGAAGTAGTTTTAAGACTACTTCTTTGTTATCCAAAGCTGGATTATATGGTCCTGCCCTAGGACTTCGTAATGTTAAATATACAATGTTTTTTCCATACGTTTGGGTTACTTTTGGACTAGTCCTAGTCTCTTGTGTACTACTCTTTACACGCGTGTTTGGACTGGTCCTATTATTTGCAGGAAAGAAAAAACACATGCATATTATTTTCATGTTTAACCCTCCGGCTTGTGCATGTTTTGATTTTCTTTACACATGGAAAAAGGTCTGGCCAGACTCATGTGTACACCGAAGGGTTAAAAAGTAAATTTGAACTCATGCTTCTCATTTAGTTTATATTTTTGGTTAAATATCTACATAAAATTTCAAAAATTAAAACCATATCGGGCATGTTGTTGGTGTTTTATCATTCTGTAATGTGTAATACGGGTAAGTAAATTAATCATAATTACTGTTTCTTTCTTTTTTTGTTTTTTTCAATCATGAATTCGGGATAAAATCAACTTTATATTACTTGAATCAAGCGCATTTTGAGATTAATTCAATCTTAGTTTTACGTAAATCACTCTCATTTTCGGATTATTTTAGGTACGAATTCGGATTAAAACAATTTTATAATTTTTGAATGAAGCGCATTTTCAGATTGATTCATTCTTAGTTTTACTTAAATCAATCTCATTTTTGGGTTATTTCAAGTACGAAAACGGGATTGAATATGGATAATTTAAGTATTATGGGATTAAAAATCCGTTCTTGAATCAATCTTTCTGTACTTGATTCAAGGAAATCCGTACTCACCGTGCTATTAATGCCGCTTCGGATGGATTTGAGTACGAATGGATTGATTTTTCTTTTGAGTGTACAAATCGGTAGATTCCATTTCTTCTCAGAACAATGTCGTCAACTATCCAATCGAATTTTTAAACTCTCTGGTATTACCCGGATTACCGCCTCATAATCTCAAACTAAAAGTTGGATCGGTAATCATAATGTTACAAAATAGAAAATAGACTTTTTTTGATTTTAATGTGTAAATATTTTTATGTATATATTGTTTTCAAACAATTGTTTTTACAAAATTATGAGCGGTATGAATTATGACAAACAAAATAAAACATTGGTTGTACAAACAAAGTAATAAGTACCAAAGTTATAAAACCGTGCAGTATGAGAACAACTTAAGTAAATGTAAGGGTAAAATATGCAATATGTTTTACATTTTTTTCATCAACATATTCACAAAAGAACTTGAACATTTTTCCCACAGTTGTATTTTTTGGACAAACGAACACCGAACACAAAAATGTAGAACATGTTACATTAATGCAACATATTTCTCATAAAAGAAATCACCATAAGTTTGTCATTTTTATGCAACCTTTTTTAATATTTATCTAAGAACCCATATATATGATATAGGCGATGTTTATAATAAACAAAAATTACTTCGGATTGTGAATTAGAAATATGCAACAACTTTAAACATTTGCACTTTAAACTATTTGTCCACTCTCGGTAAAAAAGTGAACGAAATTTTTCGGAAACATGGTAATAAGTAAATAAAATAAGAAATTTACTCTTTGCCGACTTTCTAATCGAATTGAGTGTGTCTTAATGTTATTTCCAAATCGGTTAAAAAATGTTAATATATTTATTTAAAATATTTTATCTATTTTATGAATTTACTTTTTGATCTCATAACTTGAGTACCACAATTATTGTTTTGTTTTTATTATTGTTTTATGAATTAAATTGTTACGTTTATGTAATCTTTTTATCTTGAATCTAGAGCATAATGATACGAAATTTACATATAAAATCGTAAGGTAATAATAATTCAAGTTCCTCTTTCAATCTTTAATTAATTTTTGTAGTATTTAGGCATTTCTTTTACTTACTTTGTAAACAAGTTGCCTAACGCTTTTTTAAAAAAAAAGTTTTTTCATTAATTTAAAACAAATTTACTTTGTATTATTTACATGGAGCGGGATCCCGGGAATAGAAAAACTCCGGGAAAAAAACTCTACGTAAAACCCTTCTATACTGAAATTCAGGGTTTAAAAATTAGTAAATAGTTTTTTTGCTTCATATCGAAAATCGCAGTAAATATTCAAAACTAAAATATTTAAAGGTATTCATATTGCAAAAATATTCATAATTTACTAAAAAACCTCGTAGTTATATTGAAAAATATTTAACCAGTGGCAATTTTTAATATAACAACGCGAAAAATATTAAATATTTCGCCGTATAAATATATTTTATATCGAAATATTAAAATGTTTTTAGTCACCATAAATATGAAATGTTGTGTTTCTACAATATCAATATATTACGACCACACATTACAAACTGCGCAGTAAATGCGAAATGTACGAATATAAATAACATAACAAAACAAAATATGCCGTCTTGTTGATCATCGACTGCCAAAATATGCGACACAAAATATGCGACTATTACACACGACATATTTAAATATTTCAGTGTGAATAGTAAACATATTATTAGTCGAAAAATAAACTTATAATAGTCACAATATGAAGAACAAAATATTTTTGTGTGTACATACAAAAAAGGTTTAAAAGGGAAAGATTTAAAATAAGAAATTCTTTGTATGTATGTGTTGGTAGATTAAAATATAATTGTTAAATGGTTTATTTATTTATTAAAAAAAAGGTAGAATATAACTGGAAGGTGCCTTTCATAATTTGAGTGTAAAAATATAAACAAAATTGAATGGTTATTCGAAATAGGGTTAAGGTATAAAAATGCGTTTATGTTTTGAGAAATTTATTTACAACAATATGGTTTTTTTATGACGTACCTATGCATTTTAATTTTAGCTAGGCTAATTTAATTGTTGATGCGAATGGATGAATTCAAAATAGAACAACCAATCGCGATATTATAATAGAGGCTCAAAAAAAGGATGTAGTGTAAAATTGGTAGGAAGCTGCTTATATGAACTTCGAGAAAAGAACATTTGAAGTAGTGATCAGGTGTAAAGGCTATGCATATACATATGTATGTTTGTACATACAATTTTTAGCGACAAAGTAAACTTTTTTTTTATAAGTATGTATGTAATATGAAAAAAAAAGTTTTTTCAGAGTATTGTTTTTTTATTATTTGTACCATCATAAATATTTTTTAGGTAAAACAATTTTGTTTGCTGCATATATGCTTTTGCGTAGACATTTGTAAATTAAGCAGTAATTATGACGCCAACATTAACGAAACCCAAATTTTCATGCAAGTATCGATCCTTTCTTATGAATTAATGTTTGGTTTTTTTATACACTTGTGACCTTTTTATTTGTTGTTGCATATACATATGACAAACAAATGCAACAATACCTTGTGGAATCACAACAACAAATGTATGCAAATAAATGATCTATTTTTTTTTGTTTTTTAGCGGAAAATAAAGGCTTATTTATTTTTTCACTTGTTTTTTTTGCAAAAGGAAAACGAAACGAGTGTACATATAAAAAGGTTGACACAATCTAAGCAATAATTATGACGCCAATACTAACGCAGTAAACAAAATTGTACACAATACCTCCCAACAAACACGAAGTCAAACCTTTGATATGAAATGACTTTATCATTTGACATCAAACGCAATTCTCAAACGATTTTCAATTGTTTGATTTAACATTTAAATGCAAATTGATAATGATTTGAAAATAAACATTTGATATCAAATGTTTTTTCAATTTGATGTCAAATGTTTGTCAAAGTTAAAATCAAATCAAAAAAAAACTTGGCAGTTCTAAAGCGAAAAATAAATGTGAGCATTAAAAATGGCGATTAAAGTTAAATTATTTTTCCTTGTGGTTACATGTGTTTTACTAGGACTAACCTTGATGCAAATTTTATCTAAATCGGAAGACATTGATTTCAAAAAATGGGTCACTTGACATTAAATCCCCCATTATGTATGTTATGTTCTGTATATATATATAATTTACTAAAATATAAAAACTTACCGCAAAAAAATTATTTCAAATATGTAAATATATGCATGTAAGATATGTTTTAATTCATTTATTTTAACATTTGCTTAAAAATGAGGGCAATAATTAATATATTAGATAAATTGATTGCAGTATTGTAAACTGATACCGAAAATGCTCCTTTCTAATCGAGTCGCACTATCAATTTTAATCGAAAATAATTTATTTGACAGTTCACTTTGAATTAAACCACGAAGTTTAGTTACAACTTCACATAAAATTTTTTTGGCATTGTCCGAGTTTAAAGAAAACATTTGCCCGCTGTTTGTTTTTAATGCACTACATATAGGTTTAAAAATATTTTGCATGTTACAGTACTTTTCGCTTATAGTCCATTCCGCTTAAAGGCCAAAAACGGATATAAGCCAATACTGTCATATTCACATGCAGATTTTTTCGAATTTCATACAAATTATTTGTCCTAAGGTCCATTTCGCATGTAGTCCATTTTCGTTTAAAAGCCACATTTTCTTAGCATACGAATATAATTCTTTATGCAAAAATGTTCGCTTATAGTCCACTCTGTTTTTAATATTTTTTTAATCAACTTGTTTTTATTTACATTTCTGGTAACTATTACAAATACCAAATTTCGCAATTTATATTTCATAACATGGTGTCTTCATCTGACCATTTTTGTTTTTATTGTATTATTTTTTGTTTTAACTATTTATTTAAATTAAATCAAAATTTGGTTATGTTTTTAATAAACTTTTGTTTTGTTTAAAAAAGAGCAGTTTTATTGAAGAAAATAATTTTTATAAAGTCCAAAATGTGGATTATACACTTATAAGCCATTAAATGGCTTATAAAAAAATCGGTTATAGTCCAAATTCGCTTATAGTCCACAAAAGTTGTGCAACTATAGTAGTGGACTATAAGCGAAAAGTACTGTACTGCTGTTTAAAACAGGGATGTCAGCGCCTTGCACAATTGTGCAAATTAATTCACATGTACGCTTACGCTCTTTTATTTTGCGAGCGTAAAATATAATTGTTTACTGAGAAACACTCTCATTCAGCGGGAAATATCGCAAGTATTGCAAGGCCTGTTTTGAGGCCTCTAAATATATTTATGTATATAAATAAATATACAATAACTGTATGTAGGTACATCTTTTTTTTTTGTTTTATTATCTATTTTATTTTATTTATTATCTATGTTTTTGTTTTGTTTTATTTCTGTTTTTAACATTGTACAATGATTTTAAAACAGGGATTTCCATTTCATTGCACAATTGTGCAATTGTGGTTATTTTTTAAGATAGAATTTTAAAATTTTATAAAAATATATATGTAAAGTGAATCCTAATCAACAAAAATTTCAAATTTTCAAAATAATTGTTTTGCATTTAAGCTAACGATATGTGTTTTGTTCGTGAAAAAAATTCGTTGATGCCTGTAACAGGGTCCCTTTTTCTTTCGTTAAAAAGACGTACCTAAATGCAGAAATTATTAAGAAAAGAAAAAGCCACAAGAATTTGTTGGTATTTTGTGATTGTAAAAATATTTTTGTTTCTGTACCAATCGCGTCGGTGGGTTTTTTTTTTGAAAACTCTTTTCTTAAGTAGGTAAAAATATTTAAAAAACAAGTTAAACAAGTCTTGTTTTGCTACAATTTATGTGTAAACCTATACACATAAAAGCAAATGTGACAACAGGTAAATTAACATCCGCAAACCTAAAAAATGTTTTGTTGTTACGAAACTGCAATATAAATTTAGAAGATATTTTTGGTAAATAAAAGTATTAGGCTAGTAAAATCTTCTCTTTTTATAATGGTGGTAAATACTTACAGAATATTTTTAAACTTAATATTTGCATTAGTATGAGCAAATGAATTTTCATTGTTAGAATTCGCAAAGGTATGTTGAGCAAAAAACGAAAAATATTGGAAAGAATTGTATTAGGTTGTAAAAAGACTTCAAATATTGTAAACTGCGCAATTTTTCCAAAAAATAAGCAAAGTTTCTGAGGTTCCAAATTAAATTTATTTAAATAATAACTAATTGTGTCTGTCCATAACTCAACATTTTTCGATAATTGTATTATTATTTATTGCTTTTAAGTCTTCATAGCAATAAATGTAAGTTAACTTTAAATGGCCTGATGAAAAATGAATGGAAAGCATGAACTATATTTCCTCGCATAATGCTGGCCCTGGTGTTTGCATCGCCCTTTCATGAAAATGTTTTGTAAGTTTTAATACCTTACCTGATTCCCAACAATTTAATCGAACAAATATGACCCTTAAGGTCTTTAATAAGGCCTCGCAATAGGCCTCGCAACCGCATATTTCGCCCGCTGGGCATGTAAGAGATAAGAGTAATCTCACCAACACAATCATAATTGACATCACTGGTTTAAAATATCAAACGCTAATCCATTTTCAGTGACCAATCCTATATACGATTTAATTATTTCATGTCGATTAACTGAAACACATGCTTTTATATATTTATTTTATATATTTTTAGACTTTTTTATGGATTTTTTAAGATCTATTATAATCTTATGCATTTTAAGTAAATGCGACTTTAAATTATAACTTCTGTTATTATTTAATGTTTTTTTACATATTTTGCATAAAACTTTGTTCTCAATATCACACACTTCAAAATAATCATATATTTTTTCCATTTTTGTTAATTGTTTATTACTTGTAAAAAATATTTTCGTAAGACCAAACGTTAAAAATCAAATTAAACAACTGTCGTTTTGTCCGATTGTGCGACCTAATTTATACACTCGTTTCCTTTTCCTTTTGCAAAAAAAAACAAGTGAAAAAATAAATAAGCCTTTATTTTCCGCTAAAAAAAATAGATCATTTATTTGCATACATTTGTTGTTGTGATTCCACAAGGTATTGTTGCATTTGTTTGTTATATGTATATGCAACAACAAATAAAAAGGTCACAAGTGTATAAAAAAACCAAAAAATGTTCATAAGAAAGGATCGATACTTGCATGAAAATTTGGGTTTCGTTAATGTTGGCGTCATAATTATTGCTTAATTTACAAATGTCTACGCAAGTGCATATAGCAAACAAAATATTTATGATAGGTGCAAATAAAAAAAAAAACACAACAATACTCTGAAAAAACATTTTTTTCCAAATTACATTCTTATAAAAAACAAGAAAACAGATGGTGTGTACAATTCTTTTTCAGCGTAAATATTGGCGTCATAAATATTCATACTTTCCTATAAAAAACAAAAAAAAAAAATAGATCATAAATTTGCATACATTTGTTGTTGTGATTCCACAAGGTATTGTTGCATTTGTTTGTTATATGTATATGCAACAACAAATAAAAAGGTCACAAGTGTGTTAAATTAGCAAAAAAAAAATTCATAAAAAAGGATCGCTACTTGCATGAATATTTGGGTTTCGGCAATGTTGGCGTCATAATTATTGCTTAATTTACAAATGTCTACGCAAGTGCATATAGCAAACACAATATTTATGATAGGTGCAAATAAAAAAAAAACAACAATACTCTGAAAAAACATTTTTTTCCAATTACATATGGAATTGTAAAAAAAACAAGAAAAGTCATAAAACGGTTTTTTTCAAATCAACTTGTATTACGCAAACCACAATATAATTTTCGAAGTTTACTTTGTCGCTAACAACTATATATACATATCTATGTGCACACATACATACATACATATGTATATGCATAGCCTTTACAACTGATCACTACTTCAGATGTTCTTTTCTCTCGAAGTTCATATAAGCAGCTTCCTACCAATTTTACACTACATCCTTTTTTTGAGCCTCTATTATAATATCGCGATTGGTTGTTCTATTTTGAATTCATCCATTTGCATCAACAATTAAAAGAGTCTAGCTAAAAACAAAATGCATCATAAAACTATGATCTACACACACACCCACGCATACAAATTTTGTCCCTTATAAAGAGAATTTGACCAAAGACTATAGATTTATAAAGATGTTGCACTTAGTACATTTGAAATTTTAAAAAATGTTGTTCTTCTTATAGATGAGGGGGGGAAGTAACAAGAAAGCAAAAACTTCGTGCTCACATTCAGAGAACTAAAGAGAGCAAGAAACCACATGCATTAATACATACACATGTTTGCTGTTTTTGCCAGCCAAATGTGTGTGTGTGTGCTTTTTTTTGGTTGAAACCGGTTTTTGGTATTTTTTTTAATTGATTGCCTTTTATTTTCAAACAATTTATGTGCAAATAACCTACGTAAGAGCATATGCGACCGATTGTGTAATTGTAGGGCAACTGTGTTTGTTTTATTTTTGTAAAACTTAAACTACATCGATTTGCACCGAATTATAATTCCATTTTTTAGATTATTTAATTATGCACTTACCATGTGTGTATTTATTTATATATCAAACGAATTTACTATGAGTATTTATTAATTTTACAAATGAGCTCTTTACAAGTTTAATGGTTTAAGATTTTAACTTTTTCAATATTTGATAATTTGTAGTTGTAAGTTTCCCATGTGGAATGCTTCCGTAATAATATAAGAACTAGTAGTAAATTTAGCATCTCCATCCTGTGTTTATAACAAACCAAAAAGAATAAATTTTATTTTTGGTACAATTCACGCATTGCTCAACAATAAATTTTGTTATGCTTTTCATTTCTTTATTTTGTAAAAATATTTTTTCAAAGACCTTTATATCAATTTTACAAACTTCAAAAAATAAGTCAGAGGGAGCACACAAACCTCCAAAGTCGGATTCTTTTTGACAATTTTTTGCATCAACAAACATTTCTGAAGAATATGACAAAATTTGCGCGGGTTTTTTATATCCATAGTACGACATTTAACGCATGATATTCGTTGTGATATGTAACCAACAAAATATCGACTCGATGTTAATTCTAATGGCACATTGTTGGATGTAAAGCAATCGGCATCTTCATTAAAATATTCTTAATTTTCATTGTACATACATATGTATATATCTGCGATTTCTATTTCAGGGGTGTGAGTACTCTCTGATTGACGGAAAGGGACATTAAAATAGGTTTTAGGCTTTTGATTTCCTAAGATTAGAAATCATTCGATTATTCGATTCAGAATTTGCATAATGTGGATCAATCTATCCGAAAAGCACTTTAATACGACTAAAAGAGAAATGTATGATAATATATCTAATAAAATTCCATATTATTTCCAGTCTAATAATAACTTTTATAATCTGAAAGCTTTATTGGCGATTTTTCAGATTTAAAAACTTGAATCGTATACTTTTACGAGTATTACCAAAAAAAATTAATATGTGTTGCAAAATTATATCTGATAAATAGAGCGCATGTTTTGACAATCCGTGTACGAGGCTATGTCATCAAAATACATAATTATTTGTCTGAATTTGTTGAATATTATTTAAGTTGCTGTAAAATATAACACTTTTTAAATAAATAAATAAAAATAAAATTATAATATGCGAACAATTTTAATAATATGGGTTTGATTTTATTGGATTTCATTCTATATATTGTATGTAGCGAAATCCACATATTTTTTTGTCCTATCCCGCGAAGCTCTTCGCTTGTCTGCAGGAAAGAAACATTTCTAATTCTTATAATATTTCCTCATATAAGCTGGCTCATACAAGTTTAATGGTTACAATGTTTAGCTTTTTCAGTATGTTATCGATGATTTGTAGATATGTTTTTTAATATTTCTTATTTGTAACTGCCCGTCTACAACTGACATGACTTGAAGTTATAACTTGAAGTTATAAAAGCGTTGTTAAAACATTTGCATTAACAACCGTGTTATAACATGAGAAAACTTCTAACATGATAAGTCTATACTTAACACTAACATCATATTAGTGTTTAAGTTACATGGGGTCTTTGCCTGACAATTTTTTGTCATAATAAACGTCAAACTTCAAATAAAAAAAAACGCTGACAAAAATTTTAAAATTTTTTTTATATAGACTTTGACGTTTGGTAAGACAAAAAATTGTCAGGTGAAGATCCCATGTTAAGCATTTTATGTCAGTTGTAGACTGCATGTAATGCTTCTGAAATAATATAAGGACTAGTAAATTTAACATCTCCATACTGTGTTTAGGACATATGTAGATACGTACGCAAACCAAAAAGAATAAATTAAAATTTTGATACAATTTACGCATTGCTCAACAATAAATTTTTTATTTTCATTTCTTTATCTTGTACAAAAAAATTTTTGCAGACCTTTAAAAGAATTTTACGAACTTCAAAAAGTAAGACGGAAGGAGCACACAAACTTCCAAAGCCTGAATCTGTTGCATAATTTGTGAAAATAATTTGTTGTAATAATAAATAAAATTGGATTTTTCGGCGGAAACGATTCAATAATTTTTCAAATAATGCAATTTTAATAAAAAAAAAATTTTAAACAAAATAAATAAAATTGAAAGAAATTACGTTCATACACATCAAACTGGTGGCATATTTTTATAAAAATTAAAAGTATTTTGATTATCATCAAATTCACATTGAACCATGAGTTTTTTATTACTTACACAATTACAAAATTGTGAGTTTGATGAGGCATGTTAATGTGTGGCCTTGTCGCTTTAGAAAACATAAAATATCTTTTATGAACAAAGCAGTTTATTCTTTCAGAAAAATTATTTTTTATATGCCTACAATTGTTTAAATTTAGACAATAACAGCATTTGAACTTCGGTGCGAATCGATATAATTTCATCTGTACAACAATAAAACACATATTATTGCCCTACAATTAAAATCTGTCACATTTGGTTTAACGTACCTATGTTATTTGCACATAAATGGGATGCAAACAAAACATCTTTTATTATTTAAATGTGTTTTCAACGAGCAAACGAGATTTCTTTTAGTTTGTTTGTATTTTTTTAAATGCAATGTATACACATACATACACACACACGCGTGTGCACATACATATACACTTATAAGTGAGAAAAGCTCTCTGAGAGTAATAATAAATACTGTAATTTACTCTCACAAGTGGATTTAGCGGCTAAATCCACCAGAAAAATTAATATAGACAGAAAAATGTATGAACTTTGTATGGTCGTGCAATATCTTTATAAATCTATAGTCTTTGATTTGACTGTTGTAAATAAATTTCTCAAAACACAAACGCACTTTTGCACCTTAACTCTATTTTTGAACAACTAGTCCAAACACCCATTTAATTTTGTCTTTGATAAAACACACCCTATATTATTTTAATGGCTGTTTATAAATACAAACTACACAGAAAAAATTATTAGTAGTTTTTTATCAATTAAAAAATTATTTAAATTTAATTAATGTGATAATTGACTCAATTATTTTTTTTTTTTGTTGAAAGAAAATTAAAAATATAATTTTAATTTGATTACCATTTTAGTTGTTTTGAAATAAATTTTAATAGATATTTATTAAATCACAAAACATTATTTCGTTTAAAATAAAATAATTTAAAATTGTGAAATTGTTGTTGGAAATTGTCAAACTCAATCAACACATTGTTTGAAACGGCAAAGTTTTTGGATCATTTTTTTAATTAAAACTAAAAATATCATTTATTGAAAAAAAAATATTCAAAATATTAAATTTTTACAATTTTACAACAAATGGATTGCTTGATTCTATGAATTTGGTATAAAATTGGTGATTAGAGAAAATTTTTAATTTTTTCTGTGTGTGCGCATACATATATGTTTTCTTAAAACATTAGTTAACTTTTCAATCTTTTTTTATATTTTTGCACTCAAACTATAAAACTCACCTTTCAATCATATATTGCCATTTTTCAATAAATAAATAAACCATTAAACAATAATATTTACTTCAACACATACCTATATTCAAAGATTTTCTTATTTTAAATCTTTCCCTTTTAAACCTTTTTTGTATGTACACACAAAAATATTTTGTTCTTCATATTGTGACTATTATTAGTTTATTTTTCGACTAATAATATGTTTACTATTCACACTGAAATATTTAAATATGTCGTGTGTAATAGTCGCATATTTTGTGTCGCATATTTTGGCAGTCGATGATCAACAAGACGGCATATTTTGTTTTGTTATGTTATTTATATTCGTACATTTCGCATTTACTGCGCAGTTTGTAATGTGTGGTCGTAATATATTGATATTGTAGAAACACAACATTTCATATTTATGGTGATTAAAAATATGTTAAACCTTCGATATAAAATATATTTATACGGCGAAATATTTAATATTTTGCGCATTTTAATATTAAAAAGTTACCACTGGTTAAATATTTTTCAGTAATACTAAAATTATATTAATACAGCGATGCATTTTAATATATTACGGTAGTAGATTATTTAATATTTTTAGATTTTCTGTCAGTTTGTGTTTCAAATTATGCATATTTATGACTAATATATTAGTATTTTTAAACCCTGCTGAAATTTAGTCTGAGTAAGATTTTGCATTACCAGAAATCACTATACAGAATTTTATGATGATTGGTCCAATATAAATTTCCATCCTGAAAATTACTTTCGTTCGGTTAAAACTCTTACGAATCATGATATTTTATTAAAATTTGGTGAAATTAAGGTTTATATGAAAAGAAATTATGGTCTGCCCATAATTTAACATGGGTCTAAGTCGCAACTAACTACTAATTACAATTACAGTAATTAAAAATATTGGCAAAAAAAATGTATAGATCTCATATAGAGCCCACTCCTGAAATGTTCTAAATGTCGGTGGAGGGTATCAAGGATTCGGCTCATCCAAACGTAGCACTTTACCTTGTTTTTAACTGAAAACTAATGTATCATATTGAAACGACTGAAGATATTGAAAACGAAACTGAAAAACTCACGTTGCAAGTACAAAAAGCTGCTTGGCTAAGCACACCATTACTTAAGCCTTCAAAAATTCAACAATCGTTTCCAGTAGAAATTCTAAGCCTAATACGAAAAAAAAGAAAAATTAGGAAAAAATGGCAAACAACCAGATTTCCACCTTTAAAAACAGAACTGAATAGTTTAACTAAGCTTTTGCAAGAAAAAGTGCGAGAACATAAAAACCAAAACTTTAACATAAAAATGCAATACTTATCGTCAGAGAAATAAATGATTACTCATTATGGAAAACGACAGCCTGTCTTAAACGTCCCACTCTTCATAACCTCCCAATCAAAAAACAAAATAACTCATGGGCTAAGAGTGACGGTGAAAAGGCTAAGGAATTTGCACAGCACTTATTTACTACCTTCCAGCCCTATGATATGAGTGATTTTAATATGCCCACTATAATCCAAGAGTCTGAGGATATTCAACCAATTTCAATAACAGAAACGCTTCAAGAGATATCCAATTTGAAGTCAAGAAAAAGTCCTGGTTTCGACCTTATTACTGCTGAAGTCCTTAAAAATCTACCACATAAAGCCCTCCTTAGTATTAACGCCATTATGAATGCATGTTTAAGCCACAGATATTTTCCGTTAGCTTGGAAAGTTTCTGACGTAATAATGATAAATGAACCTGGTAAAAATGCAAATAAAGTTTCATCCTATCGGCCGATTTCTTTGCTACCCGTAATGGGAAAATTGTTCGAAAAACTTTTCTCTAATAGACTAAAACATATAATTGCAAATAGGCAATTAATATCTTCAAAGTATGTTCAGCTATATTCTTGGATGTTGCACAGGCATTCGACAAGGTATGGCACAAAGGTCTACACCACAAACTAAGAACAAAACTACCTGTACAATATACTAACTTACTAAAATCCTACATGGAAGATCGTTTTTTTAGGGTCAAACAGAGAAAAGAATACTCAGAACTTAAAAAAATTGGAGCAGGGGTACCACAAGGTAGTATACTCGGCCCTCTTTTGTATCTATTGTATACGTCAGATATTCCTACTCCTATAAACGACAATATAATAGCAACTTTTGCGGATGACACTTGTATCCTGTCAGTTGGTGATAACGAAGTGGAGTCTTGCACTAAGCTACAATCTTCTATAAATATTTTGCTAGACTGGACGAAAAAATGGAAAATTAAATTAAATGAAGGTAAATCCGTCCATGTTGATTTTACATACAAATCAATAAGATACAAACCCATAAAAATATCCCATATGCTAACCATGCTAAGTATCTTGGAATGACGCTTGATTCGAAATTAAAATGGAAAAAACATATACAAATAAAAGAGACCGAATTGAATATAAAATTCAACAAACTTAAATGGATAATTGGAAGAAACTCTCCAGTTTCAATTCAAAACAAACTGCTTATCTACAATCAAATGCATAAACCAGTATGGACCTACGGAGTTCAAATATGGGGCTGCTCCGCTGAAAACCAAATTAATGTTATTCAACGATTTCAAAATAAAGTACTTAAGAATATTGTTAATGCACCCTACTATATTAGAATTAATGATCTACACAGAGAGCTTGGAGTTACGAAAATCTCAGAAGTACTTAATACAGAAATTTGAAGCGATCTACTCAAGGAGACTGAAGAGAACTAAGCCACAAGATCTGGTCGCTGTTATTGCATGAATTTTATTAAACAGAAAAATATTACTTGTTAGTCTAAGACTAGGTGTAATGAAATGAAATGTTTATATGTATATAATTTCTGCAAATAAAAAAAAAAAAAAAAACATAAAAACAATTTTTTTAGTAACATTTATAAAAATATGCCTTCAATATAATATTGCGCAGATATTTTTCTATTTTTAATGAACCAAATATTTATTTTCAAATAAAAAACAATTTGATTAGCTGTTTATTTATTCAACTGTTTTTTAGGAATTTGTCAATGAAATAATTAAAAAGTTTATTGTTAATTTGTTGAAAATAGACTTTTGAAATACTTAAGAATGTATGTATGTATGTACATTAAAGGGGAACGGTCCCCACACGAAGAGAAAAAACACTACGACCATTTTAATTCATATTTGCCTAATATGTTTATTAGGGTTTTGCTTTAATCGGTAAATCGCTCGATGAATTAACCGAGGTTTTGGTTTAATCGGTTAATAATCGGTTAATTTTGTTTTTGATCGGTTAACCGATTAATCAAGTTTTTTTTATAAATTAAGTTATTTCAATATATACAAATGCATTAATTGTTTATTAATTGGAGTTTATTAGTAAAAAAAACAATAACATACCAAACATAACAATTCTTGAACTAAAACGAGCAAACAAAAAAAAAACAATTTATAAATATGTAATATGCATTTTTCCCAGGGCTGTGGAGTCGGAGTTGATGTTTTTGTGCCGGAGTCGGAGTCGTAGTACCCACAAAAACTCGCGACTCCGACTCCAAAGTTTATCGGCATAAAATTTAAAAAAAAATTTTCAAAATAAAAATTATCTTCTTAAAGCACATTTAAAATTTAAATAAATGGTTTATGAATACTGCTCTTATGTGCTGTTTCCAAATGACAGGCGATAGACTGAGTGCTTTTCATATACAGGGTGTGCTGGAAATCGCAAACGTAAAACGCAAGAATTTTAAAAGTCGTTTTTAAATAAAATTTTTGTAATAAAAGAATTTTATGACAAATATTTAACAAATATTTTCCTATTAAACAGGATTTTAAACCAAAAATTAGAAGAATAAGGTTTAAAGTTTATTAAAAACAACTTCCAAATCCTTGCGTTTGCTATTTCCAGCACACTCCTGATAAATTTTGCTACATAATCAATCGCCTGTCATTTGGAAACAGCACATTAATATTTGCATACGGTAATTGCTTCTCAAAAACTCTAATTTTTAGAAGGCCGTACGGTAATGAAAAAATAAAAGTTAACATCACTGAGTCTCATATACATTTAGCATTAATATTATAGTAGGAGTCGGAGTCTCACTTAAAAAATTTCAGCATTTAGAGTCGGAGTTAGTACTTTTTTCGGACGACTCCACAGCCCTGATTTTTCCAATAATATCCTAAATAATATTTTGCAATTGTTTTAAATAAATAAAAATAAAAATTTCAATGCTGTGTTCATTGATTCGTCATAACTGTACAGTAGAAATCTAAATTATTAGCGGTAGCCCACAACAGTCATGTCGTCGACTTAATATGCAAACATATGTTATTAGAAATTGTATTATTGAAAAGAAACGTAGGTTAATCCACCTCAAAGAAATTATGAAACTTCGTGGGTCTTTTTTTAACTGTACCAAAAAAGGATGAATTGTACCAATAAAGTTTCGATTGTACCAAATTTGGTACAATTGTACCACAAATCCCATCAGTACTACTGCCTTCAAGTTGTAAAAAGGATAATACTCTAAATACTCAAATAAATTAATGCTACGTAAACTTTACGGCTAATCTATATATAAATCGGCAAAGGCAAAACAGTTAAGAACACTTTTCTCCTCTATATGTCAATCGATTTGAACAAAATATACATCATTTAAAAAATATTTACTTACAAAAGTGCACAATATATATTTCACTAAAATTTGTTCATTATTTTCAGAGTAATAACCCAGCGATAAATTTTGAATGGACTCTGCACTCCTTTTTAAAAGATTCGCTTCGTAAGATATCCTGCCTTCAGAAATATAAATTTCTTTTAGAAAGACCTTCCAAAATATTCATTACACATTCGCTAAGTTGTTCAATTTTTATCTTTTTAATTTTTTTTGGTCTCTTACATTTTAAAAACAATTTTATACATTTCTTTTTGCACGTGATCTTTTTCTTATAACGGTTTTTTATTTTTGTTCCGTCGTCCCTAAACGCGTCGCTTGTCTTATGTAAGCGTATACGTTGCGTATCAGCTGTTTCGTTTTTCCTACAAAGTTTTTGTATATTAAGCAGTGTTGCCAAAACTTGGACACCAAAAATGGCTAAATTTACTGGAAAAAATGGCTAAAAAATGGCTAAAAGCTTTTTTAAATAAAAACACATTAAAATTCAATAACACAACAGAAATAATTCATTTAAAGTTGTTTACGATGAAATTGTTAGTTAAGTTTGTTAAATAAGAATAAACGTTAGTTAATATTCTGAAAGATATTTAAAAAATAAAATCATCGATAAATGTTATGTCGTTATTGTTCATTTCATAGGAATCACTCGTGCCTATTAGTTTTAAAAAATTTGAAGGTAAATAGTAATCACGACAACATTTACCCAACCTTTTGATTCCAGATCTACAATAAAAAACAAGTAAGAAAATATAGTCGGTCAACCCTGACTATATGATACCCTACATCTCATTAGAACCTGTGTACCAAATTTTATTAAATGATCTGCAAATTTGTGATCTGTACTTTACGCACAAGGTTTACATGGACTGCCAGCCAGCCGGACAAACATCGTCAATTCGACTCAGAAAGTGGTTCTGAGTCAATCGGTTTACGAAAAGGTGGGTTTAGGACCAATATTTTAAGGTGTTACAAACATCAGCACAAACGAATAGTACCCTCTCCACTATTGTGGTGTTGGTATAAATATTTCATTGATAAAATCGAATTAACGGTTGCTAAACGTAACCTATTTCTGAAATTACTTTTAACGATGTTTACTTCAGCATTAGACCATGGAAGTGAGAGCAACTTTATAGTAAATTCTGAAATTTCTAAAAAAAATTTGTTGCCGCCAGCATCTCTTTATTGAAATACTTGCAACCAGAAAGAAACACCGATGCTTGTGTTGATCCGTTTTGTAAAAGTTGTGATTTAAATTAAAGCCGTTTTAATTATTTAAAATGTTTATTTTGCTTTTATATATTTTTATAATAAAATAAAAATTATTCTTTTAAAAGAAAAACGGCAAGAAATATTTAATGGCTAAACAGGGTGAAAAATGGCTAAATCTAGCCACTAAATGGCTAAATTGGCAACACTGATTACGACTGCCAGAATTAGGCCCCAGGTCGCAGTTTTGGAGATTATTTGATAAAATTTGATACGTAGGTGCTAATGTGGTCAGGTTTGACAGACTATACTTTCTTACTTGTTTTTTATTGTAGATCTGGATTCAAAACGTTGGGTAAATATTGTCGTGATTATGATTTACCTCAAATTATTTAGAACTAATAAGCACGAGTGATTCCTATGAGATGATCAATAACGACATCGAATTTATTGATGATTTAATTTTTTAATATCTATCAAAATATTAATTAACGTTTATTCTTATTTAACAAACTTAACTTACAATTTCATCGCAAACAAATTTAAATGAATTATTTCTGTTTGTTATTAAATTTTAATATGTTTTTATTTAAAAAAGCTTTTAGCCATTTTTTAGCCATTTTTCCCCGTAAATTTAGCCATTTTTGGTTACAAAGTTTTGGCAGCACTGGATATCACCCACTATTTTGGTTGCGCTTTCTCTGGGTTTTTTCTTCACTTCTTGTAGGTCATAGCTAGGAACTCGATTATAAAGTGTTTTTTGTTGGCCGCTTCTAACCATATATTTAATTGAAGCTGTTTGTTTATTACTTCTAACGATGTTCTGGACACTGGAAAATAGTTTATTCAACAATATTTATCGATAGGACTTTCCCTCTTAATAATGGAAGATCTTTCGCCGAAATCAATCTCTTTTTCCTCCACCCATAGTCAGCGTTAAATTTTACAATTAGGAATCAAAAAAATAAATAACAGCAACACTTTGACGGACGATGATCAATAAATCTGACATCAAAAAAATTAATAAAAACGGGAACATAAAAGGAAGAAATGTCAATTAATTCGATAAACTTTTTTTGTTTTTTTTTTAATTACCGTTATGTATTCAATAAAGTAAAAATTGTTTCTTAATTTTATATTATCAACGAAGGGAAACAAAACTGCATACCACAAATTTTCGGAAAAACTTTAGTTTTCCAAAAACTCAAAATTTTAAGTGGGTATTTAAGTTTTAGTCTATTACTGTTTATGTTTTCTTGGAATAAATCAAAACCCGTTTTATACTTATCAACAGGGTTTAAAAATACTAATATATTAGTCATAAATATGCATATCTTTAAACACCAGCTAACAGAAAACCTAAAAATATAAAATATTTAACTACCGTAATATATTTAAATGCATCGCCGTATTAATATAATTTATAGTATTACTCAAAAATATTTAACCAGTGGTAATTTAATAAAATAACAATGCGCAAAATATTAAATGTTTCGTCGTACAAATATATTTTCTATGGAAATATTCAAATATTTTTAGTCACCATAAATATTAAATGTTCTGTGTCTTCAATATCAATATATTACTGCCACACATCACAAACTGCCGAAGTATATGCAAAATGTACGAATATAAATAACATAACAAAACAAAATATGCCGTCTTGTTGATCATCGACTGCCAAAATATGCGACTATTACAAACGAAATATTTAAATATTTGAGTGTGAATAGTAAACATATTATTAGTCGAAAAATAAACTAATAATAGTCACAACATGAAGAACAAAATATTTTTGTGTGTACATACAAAAAAGGTTTAAAAAAGGAAAGATTTAAAATAAGAAATTCTTTGTATGATGTGTTGGTAGATTAAAATATAATTGTTTAACGGTTTTTTTATTTATTAAAAAGAGGTAAATTATGATTGAAAGGTAAGTTTTATAATTTGAATGCAAAAATATAAAAAGGATTGAAAAATTAACTAATGTTTTAAGAAAACATATGCATACAAAGTTAGTATTTATACAAATATTTATAAACAGCCATTAAAAGAATATAGGGAGTGATATGTCAAAGACAAAATTAAATTAATTGTTTGGACTAGGTAGTTGTTCAAAAAAAAACTAAAGGTACAAAAGTGCGTTTTTGTTTTGAGAAATTTATTTACAACAGTCAAATTAACTTTTATAAGGGGAAACATTTTTATGCGTGGGTGTGTAGATCATAGTTTTTTGGCTCATTTAATTGTTGATGATAATGGATGAATTCAAAATAGAACAACCAATCGCGATATTGTAATAGAAGCTCAAAAAATAGGATGTAGTGTAAATGTAGGTAGGAAGCTGCTTATATGATCTGTTAGAGAAAATAACATTTGAAGTAGTGATCACTGATCAGTTGTAAAGGCTATGCATATGCATACATACATATGAATGTACATATGTATGTCTATAAGTACATATAAGTAATTGTTAGCGACAAAGAAAACTTCGAAAATTGATATTGTGTATTGCGTTATATTTTTGTCTACATGGCACTTGAACGAAGAAAATGCATCCTTTTAATTTCATTAAAGAATTTTTTACACAAACAAAATACTTATGTACATACATATCGTTACCGAAAATTTCAAAAATGTTTGCCTTCAAAAAAAAAAAAAACAAGCAAGCACATTTTTACAACCAGTTTTGTTCTTGTAAAGTTTTTTTGTTTGCCTTTTTTGTGCTCGAGACACATCACGCAAAAATGATTGAAAAAACTAACTGTTCATGTGTACATATTTTGTTTTTGTAAAAAATAAATAACGGCATCATACAATAAGTAACTTATTGTATTCCATCAGTATCCACTAGTATCTGCTTTGCGAAACAGATATTAACAGATATGATACTCTCCTTCGCTTTTTTATCAAATTACATCCACTCTTTTACAAATCATATCAATATCAACTTAAATCAAAAACACACAGAAACAGATATAAACAGATACATCTGTGCAGGTCTTTAATGTATATTACAAAACATTGCAATAAACAAAATTATGATATCCTAGCAAAGCAAGTGAATAAGTTGTACTTTTTTTACTGAATATTGATTTTATCAATTAAATTGTAAATAGAATATGTAAATCAAATATATGTACCTATATGAACAACATTTTAATTTAAAAATCGAACGCAAACACTTTTCTAATTTGGACAGGACAACGTCTGTCGGATAAGCTAGTACTTAATAAATTTTAACTTTTCTTTAAAATATATATGTACATATGTACGTGTATATATTTAAACAAAATTTTCATTGATTTTTAATTTTTTCTAATCTTTTTTTTACATTCACTGGAACTGATAGCGTGAAAAAATTATCACATGGGATTCACGATTGCTTTTTTCCCTTCGAGGGGAATGAAAATTTCATGGGAACAAAAATTCCACTTGTTATTCACGATAGGGGTGAGAAATTAAAAATGTAAGGATACGTTTACACTTTTTATTTATTTAATTTTTTTTTACATTAAATTTTTCGAAAACATACATATGTACTGATAATATCCGCTCTAGAATTTTATATTTCCACATTCAATGTTTAATCGTATTCTATTGATCATCCAGGTTTTTTGTATCGATGTAGTCATATTATTGACCACATCACATTTATGTTTAAGATCGTTTTTTATGTTATTTATTTGGGCTTAATTTCACAAACAAAACCAAGTTTAGCAGTGCAATCATTATCGTTCCATTTGAAGTCAGGGTTCCTGCCCCATATATGTGCACAGTGTTCGTTTGCATTATAATTATTTGGATTTTCTTTTGACCAAAACGTATAATTCATGGTTCTACCCGTGGTCATCCAGGAAAAGGTACGTTTTTTAAAAGGTAATTTTACAATTTTCAGTCTCTCAAATTTATCATGAGCGCCGATCCACAAGTTTTCGGAGTGCCCTATAACCCTTTTCAATAGATTTATAACAATTTCATTTTTACATTCTGATTCAATTGAAACAAGTCGATAATTTCTGCGGGCACAGTCATGCCAGGCCCCATACCAGGTGAACTAAAAATTGTATTTATTAAATTTTTTCTTACAATATTTATGGGAAATTACCTTCTGCTCTGTTTCAATAATATATACCCGTGAATCTGATCCATTATGTGGCGTAGGGATGCTTAATACTGTCTCTAGTAGCCCAAAGCAAAATATAACGACTTTTGCAATTGAGTTTAAGTTCATTATGGTTAAACGTATAATTTTTTGTATTTGTATATTTTGTATCTGTATAAATTATAAAGAATTCCTTAAGCGAAATGAACAGATTCTTCAATACCTAACGTTAAAAAGTTTAATGTGTAGATGTCTAAGAAATGATCGTATTTATACTTTTTCAAATTGTTTTATGTATATAAAACTAAAATAGTTTGGCATATTGTCTTATCATTAAGCACTGAGCTGATCTATCAGTGCGGGGGGGGCTGGCAAGAACGATCTAAAGTTCTAGTTACTATTGCTCGGTTAATTATGTGTAAGCATATAATTTGTTTATGTATTTGTACTTCTTAGTAGATAAACAACTAAAATGTGCTACAGAAATGAACAGAAGAAATTATTAATATGTATCATTAAAATGCAAATAGTTGAAAAATCATTTTTTTATTTTTATTTTTTCATACAAAAAGGTCTTTTATATGAGAAAGAACAACACACTTAGGCTGGGTTTTTGAGATCCCAGTTAAGCTGGACTTAGTTAATCTGAAAACCGGAAAAATTCGAGTTTCAGACTACGTTTAACTATATTTTAACCTATTCCACATCTCAAAAACAAGGCCTTATTATTCCAAATGGTTCCTTTTATGCAACAAGTTACTTTATATTCAGAAAGGCACAACTTGTTTAAAAATAACTTTTTATCTAAAAGTACATCAAATTCGAAATAGAAATTCTAACGATTTCGATAAATAATGAGTTCGCAAAATGAGTTTTTACAAGATTTTTTAGAACCTTTTATGGCTTGTAATGCCATTTTGCCAAGAAAAAATCACAACTTTTCAGTTAAAGCTTAAAAGGGAATTCATACCATGGACGTATACAGCACTACGTCGACTGATTCCTAAAAAAAAAGCTCAAACTGAGATCCTCTAATTCGAGTAGGTACGATGCTAAAAAAAGTTTTTAAGCTAATTTTAAACACCTGGCGAAAACGAATTAGATTTCTTATAAATTTCTTACAGGACAAAATGACAAATTTAGGGAGCAACTGAGCAGTAACACATTAGCTTCTCGTGAGTATAAAAGATTCGGCATAGCCAAGTACAGCACTTTCACTTGTTTAAAATAATATTATTTTCAACTAAAATATCGATTTCTAAACCCTCCACCATGAATCTACTTAGTTTGTCATTTTTATGCATCCTTTTTCAATATTTATCTAAGAACCCATAATTCTGGGCCCTTGAGTAATTCTAAGTTGAAATAGTCAACGTGGGTGTCAAATTCCTTCTAGTTATGTTTAGCAGTTTGGGATTGAAATCCAGTAAAATCGCTTTCGGAAAGATCGGCCTATAATTTATTATATGCCTCAAATAATGCCTAATCGCGGAACACACTATAGTACACCTTAAACTGTAACGTAAAATGGTATTATGGTAAAATTTGGCATCTCACAGTTTTAAAGGACATCATTTTAATACCCCTAAATCCGCAGTAAATATAGACATTGTGTTAAAATTAGGCTCCATTTCATTTTATGTGGCCAGAAATAACACCATGCAATTTTGAAATAATCGGACTAAAACGTAAAACCCTTCTATATTGAAATTTAGTCTGAGTAAGATTTGGCATTACCAGAAATCACTATACAGAATTTTAATATGATTGGTCCAATATAAATTTCCATCCTGAAATTTACTTTCGTTCGGTTAAAACTCTTACGAATCATGATATTTTATTAAAATTTCGTGAAATTAAGGTTCATATGAAAAGAAATGATGGTCTGCCTATAATTTAACATGGGTCTAAGTCACAACTAATTACAATTCTGAAGACAGTCATTAAAAATATTGGCTAAAAATTTATAGATCTCATATAGAGCCCACTCCTGAAATGTTCTAAATGTCGGCGGAGGGTATCAAGGATTCGGCTCAGCCAAACGTAGCACTTTACCTTGTTTTTCACTGAAAACTAATGTATCATATAAAAACAATTTTTTTTAGTAAATTTTATTAAAATATGCCTTCAAAATAATATTGCGCAGATATTTTTCTATTTTTAATGAACCAAATATTTATTTTCAAATAAAAAACAATTTGATTAGCTGTTTATTTATTCAACTGTTTTTTTAAGAATTTGTCAATGAAATAATTAAAAAGTTTACATATTGTTAATTTGTTGAGAATAGACTTTTGAAATATTTAAGAATGTATGTATGTACATTAAAGGGGAACGGTCCCCACACGAAGAGAAAAAACACTACGACCATTTTAATTCATATTTGCCTAATATGTTTATTAGGGTTTTGCTTTAATCGGTAAATCGCTCGATGAATTAACCGAGGTTTTGGTTTAATCGGTTTATAATCGGTTAATTTTGTTTTTGATTGGTTAACCGATTAATCAAGTTTTTTTATAAATTAAGTTATTTCAATATATACAAATGCATTAATTGTTTATTAATTGGAGTTTATTAGTAAAAAAAACAATAACATACCAAACATAACAATTCTTGAACTAAAACGAGCAAACAAGAAAAAACAGTTTATAAATATGTAATATGCATTTTTCCCAGGGCTGTGGAGTCGGAGTTGAGGTTTTTGTGCCGGAGGCGGAGTCTTAGTACCCACAAAAACTCGCGACTCCGACTCCAAAGTTTATCGGCATCAAATTTAAAAAAAAATTTTCAAAATAAAAATTATCTTCTTAAAGCACATTTAAAATTTAAATAAATGGTTTATGAATACTGCTCTTATGTGCTGTTTCCAAATGACAGGCGATAGACTGAGTGCTTTTCATATACAGGGTGTGCTGGAAATCGCAAACGTAAAACGCAAGAATTTTAAAAGTCGTTTTTAAATAAAATTTTTGTAATAAAAGAATTTTATGACAAATATTTAACAAATATTTTCCTATTAAACAGGATTTTAAACAAAAATTAGAAGAATAAGGTTTAAAGTTTATTAAAAACAACTTCCAAATTCTTGCGTTTGCTATTTCCAGCACACCCCTGATAAATTTTGCTACATAATCAATCGCCTGTCATTTGGAAACAGCACATTAATGTTTGCATACGGTAATTGCTTCTCAAAAACTCTAATTTTTAGAAGGCCGTACGGTAATGAAAAAATAAAAGTTAACATCACTGAGTCTCCTATACATTTAGCATCGATATTAAGTAGGAGTCGGAGTCTCACTTAAAAAATTTCAGCATTTGGAGTCGGAGTTAGTACTTTTTTCGGACGACTCCACAGCCCTGATTTTTCCAATAATATCCTAAATAATATTTTGCAATTGTTTTAAATAAATAAAAATAAAAATGTCAATGCTGTGTTCATTGATTCGTCATAACTGTACAGTAGAAATCTAAATTATTAGCGGTAGCCCACAACAGTCATGTCGTCGACTTAATATGCAAACCTGCTAACTCATTTTCAGCACATTTTACAGGAGAGATAAAAACTTTTTAATTTCCCTATTTGCAGCTTGATAGAAAATTAAAAACAGAGTACCGAAACGTTCGCTAATTTTTCAGTCATGAGCGAGCGTGAAAATTTTTAAATTGTACTGCTTTTTCTCATTCATGAGGGTGAGGAAAAAAATATTTTGAATTTCCTCATTCATGAAAAATGAGCAAACAAAAAAATGTATATGTGAATTTGACAGATATGAAAAATTTTAAAAAAATTCACATTCAAATTCCTCATAATGAAAAAAAAACGCGATTTGCCCAACCATTAACAGCGGGTAAATGAAGAAGTAAAGAGGCCTTATAGAATGCACTTTTGGCGATATAAAATTTTCCAATAGCATTCCAACTGTATTTCTAATTTACACAGTATGTCATTGGATACCAAAGCCTTGTCTTCTTGCATCTACTTTAAAGGTCTTCTAAAAATAATTAAGAATAAAGCTTTATCCCAGTGTTATTGTTGTTGCTAATAATGTGAAGTGAGTAATTTAATTATTAAACTTGCTACAAATTCCAAAATAGCTACTAATAAAACGATTTCGACAGGCCTTATCTTAGAATAGAAAATCTCAATTTCTAAAATATTTAATAAAAACTATTCTAAAAGAACTTTTAAAATAATGCAGAGTGGAATAAGTAAAAGTTTATTAAAAATACAGTTGTAAACCTTCTTTACTCGTGTTATTATATATTAATTTGTATTTTTTAGAAACAAAAAGACATATCGTAAAAGAAAGTACATTAGTATTAAGTGAAACAAACATATAAAATATTAAATTATTAAACATTTGTGTTTAATTACCGGAAAAAAAGAATATATATATATATATAGATATATATATATAAATATATGATAATAACACGATTAATATGTAGCATTATAAGGATTGCGTTGACATGGTAAAATAAGTTTGCTTTTCTGATGCAGCGCAGGCAGTAATGCATTTAGCAATGTGGAGAACTTATATTGTAATAGATATTATGACATACCTATTATGTAGTTAACGTAAATATTGGACAAAGTAGTACTTCTCCAAAGAAAGATATTATTAGAATTAAATAAAGCTGAAGAATTAACAAAATATAGCTAAACAGTCTATATTCCACTACTTAATAAAAAATTAAAAAATGTGTTTATTCTAAAAATTTATAAAAATTGTCTTTTTTAGGGATATTGATGAAGGGCCACTTGGAAGAATGCAATTCTAACACAAGAAACCCCGAAAATTTTAAATAAACTAATAAAAAATATTTCTTTTGTATTAACACTTTATATTTTATGGTCCCATACAGATTTATTATAGGGAAGTTCGACTATCTTTAAATTTATTAAAAAGAAAATACATTCATACATATATAAACTCAAACATCTAAGGACCTGCAGATGTTGTCATTTATTCTTGGAAATTCTTAGCGCTTGGGAGTGCAATGGGGTAGGCTACAAAATTTAAAAATTACTAACGGTTCGGTTCTTTTAATTTTACAGCACTTTTTTATTTTTTCTTATGCTATACTGAAAATTATTATTATTAATTATTATTTGATCACAAATTTCACTAACAAAGTAGTAACAGTCATAAAACAGATCACCCAATTTTGAAGTTGTAAAAAAAATGTGTTTTTATAAAAAGAATTAAAAACTCTGCTAATTTTTTTCTTGAGTCTGATTATACATTATGTTGTTAAGAAAAATGATATCTGTATGTATTTGATAACACTTAATTTTTAATTTTGTAAATAACTTGGTTATTTTTTTAGATAGAAGTTTAAAATTTTATAAAAATATGTTGTAACGTGAATCGTAACCAACAAAACAAGTCAATTTCAAGTTTTCCAATAATATCTTCATTGTTTTGCATTTAAGCTAACGATATGTGTTTTGTTTGTGAAAAATAAAAATTCTTTGATGCCTTTAAAAAGGTTACTTTTTCGTTTCGTTAAAAGACGTACCTAAAGGCAGACCTATTAAGAAAAAAATAGCCACAAGAACTTGTTGGTATTTTGTGCTTGTAAAAATATTTTGGTTTCTGTACCAATCGCGTCGGTGGGTTTTTTGTCTTTGAAAAAAACCCTTTTCTTAAGCAAGTAAAAATATTTAAAAAAAAAAAATTAAAAAGGTCTTGTTTTGCTACAATTTATGTGTAAACTATAGTAAAGAAGAATTTAAAGAAGCATATGCAAAAATAAAAAACAAAAATCGTCAACTAAAAATACTAATATATAACGCCCCTAAAAGAATAACAGATGACATTATAATATATAAACTAATTGATGAATGCCACACACGCAGGCCACTTAGGAATTAGAAAAACAGTCATTAAACTAAAACAGCGGTATATTTGGAAAAACATAAACAAAATGGTAAAGAAATTTGTGTCATATTGCGACATTTGTGCCAAAAACAAACAAACAAAACACATAAAGGAACCACTTACATTAACAGACACACCAAACAATAGTTTTGAGACAATTTCAATTGATACTGTAGGACCTCTTCGTATTTCAAACGAGTACCGGTACATCTTGACAATGCAATGTGAGTTGACTAAATTTGTTGTGGCACACCCAATGCCAACAAAAGATGCACATACGACAGCAAAAACATTGGTTGAACAACTAATATTAAAATATGGTCACTTTAAGGTACTTAAGTCCGACAGAGGAACAGAACTTGTAAACGAAACCATGAAAAATGTTTGCTCAATTTTGAAAATCAAACAGATTTTCTCAACCCCTTATCACCACGAGACAGTAGGTTCCATAGCAAGAAACCATAGAGTTTTGAACGAGTTTTTGTTAACTACAGCAAATGACCATGAATGGGACGAATTGATTCCATATTTCACGTTTGCCTACAATACGGCACCACATGTGGCCACAGGCTACTCACGGTAAATTACCATGTTTACCATCTGATAAAATAAAAAACGTACGAGCATTTTACAATTACGATGATTATGTCCAAGAACTAAAAAAGTGACTGCAATTCGCCTTAAGTAAGGCAAGAGATCTAATAATTAAGAGTAAAGAAAAAAGAATTAGTAATGACAAATATCGCAATAAATTTAATTTAAAAGTAGGAGAATTAGTTTTAATGAAAGTAGAAAATAGGAAAAAACATCAAAGTCCATACAAAGGACCATATAGGATCATAGAAAGAAATGGTGTAAACACCACAATAGATTATAACGGCACATATAAGGAAATACATAACAATAATTTAAAACCATATCTTATTAAATAACAAATACTATTACAACTACATAATAATAAAAATTGAAACCAATATAACAATTATAATTTGTCAATAAATTAAAGAAATTTTGTAACGATATCATGTAGATAGAAAGAAAAATTCCTCCCATAATTTTTCTCTTAAAGGTGAGGGTGTAGTGTGCACATACATATAGCGTACCACATTCAGTCGATAACGCAGGCACACTGCATAATTGTAACTACAAGTGTCAACTACAACAAAATAAATATCAATTTACATCACTTGCATTTGAAGGCATGTTAACCAGACATTGAGTGACTTACTTAATATTGAGTGAACAAATGAAAGACTCATTGTGATTGGTTAACATGCAACTATATTGATTAACATTAGATATCTACATGGTACCGAAAGAGTAAAATATATAATTTTGACAAGCTAGAATAAGTTAGAGAAACTAAACTGTATTCTCATAAGCTGTATATAAACCTTTACTTTGACTTTAATAAAGCAGACTTAAACTTACAACCAAATCGGCACTAGTTGCCTTAAGGTACGTTCAGACTAATGAAATATTTGACAAAAATATTTGTTCTGATATTTGCTTCAAACTGTGTGAAACAAAAAAATATTGTGTTTGATGTTCAGACTAAGCTCAAATATTTGACAATTTTTGTTTGTTGAAACAGTTGGCAAATAGTGTCAAATAAAATAAATTAATTCATGTTTGCCATGCGTTCAGACTAAAACAAATATTTGCATCAAATAATTATTTAATGAAAGTGTTCAAAAATAAAAATATATTTCACAATAGTAAAAATTCGTGCAGAAGCCTAATTATTTGTTTTATTCTGTGGAGCAGCATCTATTATTTTGTTAGAACAGGAGTATGTAAAAGAAAAACAAAACTGGAAGACAAATGGTTAACGGAAACATGGCTAAAATTTGCGAAAAATTGGTAACAACCCCTAAAATATATGGTTCGGTTAAAAACAAAATTTCGGGAAAATAACAACAAAAAATGTTGCAAAAACAGCCATAAAATTGACTAAAAGTCCCCAAAAGTATAAGGAATGGCAAAAATTCGGTGAAAATGGCTAACTTAGCAAAAATTCGCAAAAATTGGCTAATAGCAAACCCTACAATTTATTTGAAAGCGCTAAATCGGTTAAAAAAACAAAATGTCGGGGAAAAACCAAATAAAAAAATGTTGCAAAAATAGCGAAAATTCGCGAAAAATTCTGATATTTCAAACAAGCCATAAAATTGATTAAAAGTCCCTAAAAGTATAAGGAATGGCAAAAATTCGGTGAAAATGGCTAACTTAGCAAAAATTCGCAAAAATTGGCTAATAGCAAACCCTACAATTTATTTGAAAGCGCTAAATCGGTTAAAAAACAAAATGTCGGGGAAAAACCAAATAAAAAAATGTTGCAAAAATAGCGAAAATTCGCGAAAAATTCTGATATTTCAAACAAGCCATAAAATTGACTAAAAGTCCCCAAAAGTATAAGGAATGGCAAAAATTCGGTGAAAATTGCTAAATTAGCAAAAATTCGCAAAAATTGGCTAATAGCGGCATGATAGCAAAGTCTAATAATAATTAAAAATCTTTAAAACTGTAAAAAATCCGAAAACTTACAGGAAAAATTGCTTCTATCGGGTACATGGCTAAAATTATTTGTCGTTGTTTGTTCTTACAATTTTTTTGTAATATCAAATAAATGTTTGCTCAAAAATGACTAAAATATTTGATTTTTTGTGTTCACACTATGTTCACATTGGACAAATATTTGTTTGCCGGCAAATACTTTTATTTGCTCAAAATCAGCTGTTATTTTATTTGACACTCAAAAATATTTTGTGTTCAGACTACGTTAATGAAATATTTGATGTTTGCTATCAGAAGATTTTGGCAGTTCTTTCGAACGCCTAATTTATTGGCTGGAACCCCTATAGCTTGCAATAACCGAGGGTTATAGGGAATCTAAGTTCTTCACTTATACACGCCACATGACAGACTTAACACCCATAACACCACAATGGACTGGTCCGATGCATGGACCATGTCATTGTTAAAAAGTGTTTGTAGTGAGACGACATGTCTTCGTTTTTTAACGACATGTTTTCGTTTTTAAACGAAGTTAAAACTAATCCTCTTGTGTACACAATGAAGTAGTTTTAAGACTACTTCTTTGTTATCCAAAGCTGGATTATATGGTCCTGCCCTAGGACTTCGTAATGTTAAATATACAATGTTTTTTCCATACGTTTGGGTTACTTTTGGACTAGTCCTAGTCTCTTGTGTACTACTCTTTACACGCGTGTTTGGACTGGTCCTATTATTTGCAGGAAAGAAAAAACACATGCATATTATTTTCATGTTTAACCCTCCGGCTTGTGCATGTTTTGATTTTCTTTACACATGGAAAAAGGTCTGGCCAGACTCATGTGTACACCGAAGGGTTAAAAAGTAAATTTGAACTCATGCTTCTCATTTAGTTTATATTTTTGGTTAAATATCTACATAAAATTTCAAAAATTAAAACCATATCGGGCATGTTGTTGGTGTTTTATCATTCTGTAATGTGTAATACGGGTAAGTAAATTAATCATAATTACTGTTTCTTTCTTTTTTTGTTTTTTTCAATCATGAATTCGGGATAAAATCAACTTTATATTACTTGAATCAAGCGCATTTTGAGATTGATTCAATCTTAGTTTTACTTAAATCACTCTCATTTTCGGATTATTTTAGGTACGAATTCGGATTAAAACAATTTTATAATTTTTGAATGAAGCGCATTTTCAGATTGATTCATTCTTAGTTTTACTTAAATCAATCTCATTTTTGGGTTATTTCAAGTACGAAAACGGGATTGAATATGGATAATTTAAGTATTATGGGATTAAAAATCCGTTCTTGAATCAATCTTTCTGTACTTGATTCAAGGAAATCCGTACTCACCGTGCTATTAATGCCGCTTCGGATGGATTTGAGTACGAATGGATTGATTTTTCTTTTGAGTGTACAAATCGGTAGATTCCATTTCTTCTCAGAACAATGTCGTCAACTATCCAATCGAATTTTTAAACTCTCTGGTATTACCCGGATTACCGCCTCATAATCTCAAACTAAAAGTTGGATCGGTAATCATAATGTTACAAAATAGAAAATAGACTTTTTTTGATTTTAATGTGTAAATATTTTTATGTATGTATATATTGTTTTCAAACAATTGTTTTTACAAAATTATGAGCGGTATGAATTATGACAAACAAAATAAAACATTGGTTGTACAAACAAAGTAATAAGTACCAAAGTTATAAAACCGTGCAGTATGAGAACAACTTAAGTAAATGTAAGGGTAAAATATGCAATATGTTTTACATTTTTTTCATCAACATATTCACAAAAGAACTTGAACATTTTTCCCACAGTTGTATTTTTTGGACAAACGAACACCGAACACAAAAATGTAGAACATGTTACATTAATGCAACATATTTCTCATAAAAGAAATCACCATAAGTTTGTCATTTTTATGCAACCTTTTTTAATATTTATCTAAGAACCCATATATATGATATAGGCGATGTTTATAATAAACAAAAATTACTTCGGATTGTGAATTAGAAATATGCAACAACTTTAAACATTTGCACTTTAAACTATTTGTCCACTCTCGGTAAAAAAGTGAACGAAATTTTTCGGAAACATGGTAATAAGTAAATAAAATAAGAAATTTACTCTTTGCCGACTTTCTAAACGAATTGAGTGTGTCTTAATGTTATTTCCAAATCGGTTAAAAAATGTTAATATATTTATTTAAAATATTTTATCTATTTTATGAATTTACTTTTTGATCTCATAACTTGAGTACCACAATTATTGTTTTGTTTTTATTATTGTTTTATGAATTAAATTGTTACGTTTATGTAATCTTTTTATCTTGAATCTAGAGCATAATGATACGAAATTTACATATAAAATCGTAAGGTAATAATAATTCAAGTTCCTCTTTCAATCTTTAATTAATTTTTGTAGTATTTAGGCATTTCTTTTACTTACTTTGTAAACAAGTTGCCTAACGCTTTTTTAAAAAAAAAGTTTTTTCATTAATTTAAAACAAATTTACTTTGTATTATTTACATGGAGCGGGATCCCGGGAATAGAAAAACTCCGGGAAAAAAACTCTACGTAAAACCCTTCTATACTGAAATTCAGGGTTTAAAAATTAGTAAATAGTTTTTTTGCTTCATATCGAAAATCGCAGTAAATATTCAAAACTAAAATATTTAAAGGTATTCATATTGCAAAAATATTCATAATTTACTAAAAAACCTCGTAGTTATATTGAAAAATATTTAACCAGTGGCAATTTTTAATATAACAACGCGAAAAATATTAAATATTTCGCCGTATAAATATATTTTATATCGAAATATTAAAATGTTTTTAGTCACCATAAATATGAAATGTTGTGTTTCTACAATATCAATATATTACGACCACACATTACAAACTGCGCAGTAAATGCGAAATGTACGAATATAAATAACATAACAAAACAAAATATGCCGTCTTGTTGATCATCGACTGCCAAAATATGCGACACAAAATATGCGACTATTACACACGACATATTTAAATATTTCAGTGTGAATAGTAAACATATTATTAGTCGAAAAATAAACTTATAATAGTCACAATATGAAGAACAAAATATTTTTGTGTGTACATACAAAAAAGGTTTAAAAGGGAAAGATTTAAAATAAGAAATTCTTTGTATGTATGTGTTGGTAGATTAAAATATAATTGTTAAATGGTTTATTTATTTATTAAAAAAAAGGTAGAATATAACTGGAAGGTGCCTTTCATAATTTGAGTGTAAAAATATAAACAAAATTGAATGGTTATTCGAAATAGGGTTAAGGTATAAAAATGCGTTTATGTTTTGAGAAATTTATTTACAACAATATGGTTTTTTTATGACGTATGCATTTTAATTTTAGCTAGGCTAATTTAATTGTTGATGCGAATGGATGAATTCAAAATAGAACAACCAATCGCGATATTATAATAGAGGCTCAAAAAAAGGATGTAGTGTAAAATTGGTAGGAAGCTGCTTATATGAACTTCGAGAAAAGAACATTTGAAGTAGTGATCAGGTGTAAAGGCTATGCATATACATATGTATGTTTGTACATACAATTTTTAGCGACAAAGTAAACTTTTTTTTTATAAGTATGTATGTAATATGAAAAAAAAAGTTTTTTCAGAGTATTGTTTTTTTATTATTTGTACCATCATAAATATTTTTTAGGTAAAACAATTTTGTTTGCTGCATATATGCTTTTGCGTAGACATTTGTAAATTAAGCAGTAATTATGACGCCAACATTAACGAAACCCAAATTTTCATGCAAGTATCGATCCTTTCTTATGAATTAATGTTTGGTTTTTTTATACACTTGTGACCTTTTTATTTGTTGTTGCATATACATATGACAAACAAATGCAACAATACCTTGTGGAATCACAACAACAAATGTATGCAAATAAATGATCTATTTTTTTTTGTTTTTTAGCGGAAAATAAAGGCTTATTTATTTTTTCACTTGTTTTTTTTGCAAAAGGAAAACGAAACGAGTGTACATATAAAAAGGTTGACACAATCTAAGCAATAATTATGACGCCAATACTAACGCAGTAAACAAAATTGTACACAATACCTCCCAACAAACACGAAGTCAAACCTTTGATATGAAATGACTTTATCATTTGACATCAAACGCAATTCTCAAACGTTTTTCAATCGTTTGATTTAACATTTAAATGCAAATTGATAATGATTTGAAAATAAACATTTGATATCAAATGTTTTTTCAATTTGATGTCAAATGTTTGTCAAAGTTAAAATCAAATCAAAAATAAACTTGGCAGTTCTAAAGCGAAAAATAAATGTGAGCATTAAAAATGGCGATTAAAGTTAAATTATTTTTCCTTGTGGTTACATGTGTTTTACTAGGACTAACCTTGATGCAAATTTTATCTAAATCGGAAGACATTGATTTCAAAAAATGGGTCACTTGACATTAAATCCCCCATTATGTATGTTATGTTCTGTATATATATATAATTTACTAAAATATAAAAACTTACCGCAAAAAAATTATTTCAAATATGTAAATATATGCATGTAAGATATGTTTTAATTCATTTATTTTAACATTTGCTTAAAAATGAGGGCAATAATTAATATATTAGATAAATTGATTGCAGTATTGTAAACTGATACCGAAAATGCTCCTTTCTAATCGAGTCGCACTATCAATTTTAATCGAAAATAATTTATTTGACAGTTCACTTTGAATTAAACCACGAAGTTTAGTTACAACTTCACATAAAATTTTTTTGGCATTGTCCGAGTTTAAAGAAAACATTTGCCCGCTGTTTGTTTTTAATGCACTACATATAGGTTTAAAAATATTTTGCATGTTACAGTACTTTTCGCTTATAGTCCATTCCGCTTAAAGGCCAAAAACGGATATAAGCCAATACTGTCATATTCACATGCAGATTTTTTCGAATTTCATACAAATTATTTGTCCTAAGGTCCATTTCGCATGTAGTCCATTTTCGTTTAAAAGCCACATTTTCTTAGCATACGAATATAATTCTTTATGCAAAAATGTTCGCTTATAGTCCACTCTGTTTTTAATATTTTTTTAATCAACTTGTTTTTATTTACATTTCTGGTAACTATTACAAATACCAAATTTCGCAATTTATATTTCATAACATGGTGTCTTCATCTGACCATTTTTGTTTTTATTGTATTATTTTTTGTTTTAACTATTTATTTAAATTAAATCAAAATTTGGTTATGTTTTTAATAAACTTTTGTTTTGTTTAAAAAAGAGCAGTTTTATTGAAGAAAATAATTTTTATAAAGTCCAAAATGTGGATTATACACTTATAAGCCATTAAATGGCTTATAAAAAAATCGGTTATAGTCCAAATTCGCTTATAGTCCACAAAAGTTGTGCAACTATAGTAGTGGACTATAAGCGAAAAGTACTGTACTGCTGTTTAAAACAGGGATGTCAGCGCCTTGCACAATTGTGCAAATTAATTCACATGTACGCTTACGCTCTTTTATTTTGCGAGCGTAAAATATAATTGTTTACTGAGAAACACTCTCATTCAGCGGGAAATATCGCAAGTATTGCAAGGCCTGTTTTGAGGCCTCTAAATATATTTATGTATATAAATAAATATACAATAACTGTATGTAGGTACATCTTTTTTTTTTGTTTTATTATCTTTTTTATTTTATTTATTATCTATGTTTTTGTTTTGTTTTATTTCTGTTTTTAACATTGTACAATGATTTTAAAACAGGGATTTCCATTTCATTGCACAATTGTGCAATTGTGGTTATTTTTTAAGATAGAATTTTAAAATTTTATAAAAATATATATGTAAAGTGAATCCTAATCAACAAAAATTTCAAATTTTCAAAATAATTGTTTTGCATTTAAGCTAACGATATGTGTTTTGTTCGTGAAAAAAATTCGTTGATGCCTGTAACAGGGTCCCTTTTTCTTTCGTTAAAAAGACGTACCTAAATGCAGAAATTATTAAGAAAAGAAAAAGCCACAAGAATTTGTTGGTATTTTGTGATTGTAAAAATATTTTTGTTTCTGTACCAATCGCGTCGGTGGGTTTTTTTTTTGAAAACTCTTTTCTTAAGTAGGTAAAAATATTTAAAAAACAAGTTAAACAAGTCTTGTTTTGCTACAATTTATGTGTAAACCTATACACATAAAAGCAAATGTGACAACAGGTAAATTAACATCCGCAAACCTAAAAAATGTTTTGTTGTTACGAAACTGCAATATAAATTTAGAAGATATTTTTGGTAAATAAAAGTATTAGGCTAGTAAAATCTTCTCTTTTTATAATGGTGGTAAATACTTACAGAATATTTTTAAACTTAATATTTGCATTAGTATGAGCAAATGAATTTTCATTGTTAGAATTCGCAAAGGTATGTTGAGCAAAAAACGAAAAATATTGGAAAGAATTGTATTAGGTTGTAAAAAGACTTCAAATATTGTAAACTGCGCAATTTTTCCAAAAAATAAGCAAAGTTTCTAAGGTTCCAAATTAAATTTATTTAAATAATAACTAATTGTGTCTGTCCATAACTCAACATTTTTCGATAATTGTATTATTATTTATTGCTTTTAAGTCTTCATAGCAATAAATGTAAGTTAACTTTAAATGGTCTGATGAAAAATGAATGGAAAGCATGAACTATATTTCCTCGCATAATGCTGGCCCTGGTGTTTGCATCGCCCTTTCATGAAAATGTTTTGTAAGTTTTAATACCTTACCTGATTCCCAACAATTTAATCGAACAAATATGACCCTTAAGGTCTTTAATAAGGCCTCGCAATAGGCCTCGCAACCGCATATTTCGCCCGCTGGGCATGTAAGAGATAAGAGTAATCTCACCAACACAATCATAATTGACATCACTGGTTTAAAATATCAAACGCTAATCCATTTTCAGTGACCAATCCTATATACGATTTAATTATTTCATGTCGATTAACTGAAACACATGCTTTTATATAGGGTAAGTGTTCCAGTAGTCGGCAGTTTAAGGCTTTACTTATTTTTTGAACTCTCACTTTGCCTTGTGTACAGTAGCTATGGGATATATGAGTACTGATTATAATACATTAATTGGTTTTCTCTTAGAATCTTCAACTCAAATTTTAGTATTTTATGTTTAAATTGTCAAATTTTGAGGTTCTGTAAAAAAAGAGCATGTTTGCCTATATTCGGCACAAATTTTCCACTTTTCGGCATGTAATGATCCTATTGTCGGCATGGCTATTTTTGAAAGAAAAAACCAATTTTTACAGGATTTCAATTGATCATTTATTGAAAATTAAAGCTTTTTACTTTCTAAAATGCTTCAAATGTACATTTGTACGTTTATGTAGGCATTGCATGCATAGAAAATACATGTTTTAATATGGTCACCTCCAACAAAACCATTTTTAAAGATAATTTTAAACATATTATGTTTAGTTTAACCATTTTATAGTTAAATTAGTCCTCCATCATGACGCCATAACCATATTATGGTTGCCTCAAAACATGTTGTGGTTAAATATGACAATAATTTGTTTAAAAATTAACAATAGTTTCCTCTTTTGCAAGAGCAACATGCTATGGTTGCAAAACAACCATGTTAAACATATTTTAATTATTATTAACCATAACATGTTCCTAGGCAACCATAATATGGTTGTGGCTTTTTGATGGACGACTAATTTAACAATAATATGGTTGTCGGAGACAATAATATGGTTAAATTAAACATAATAAGTTCAAAATTTTCTATATTAATAGTTTTGTTGGAGGTGACCATATTTAAACATATTTTTCTCTGAGTGTACACACGTAGAAAAAAAGTTTCACTTCCAACAAAACTATTTTTAACGAAAATTTTAATACAAATTATGGTAAGTTTAACCATATTGTTGTAGTCACAACCATATTTTGATGTTATGGCTAAATATGACAATAATTTGTTTACCACTAATAGTTCGATTATAATTTAACAATAGTATTTTCCTCTTTTCGAAGAGCAACATGCTATGGTTTAAATTTAACCATGCTTTTATAAGTGTTAAATATATTTTTGTTATTACCCAAAACATGTTCGAAAGTAACCATAATATGGTTGTGTCTTCTTGATGAAGGAATATTTTAACCAAAATCACCGGTGACAAAATTATTGTTAAATTAACCATATGATTAAGATTTTTCTTTTAAATACGTTTTATTGGAGTCAGAGCTATAAAAATCTGCAATCAAAATGATTTCAACCAAACTGATTTCATTCTTTAATTTCGAAATGATTTTAGATTTGTAAGATTGCAATACTTTGTAATAATCAAAGTCAGGTTTATTTCTAGAAGAAGGAGCGTTTCATTTGAAGGAAACGAAGGTTTTCATTCTTATTTAATTTTTTTTTATTGCAATTACTGAGTTTGAATGCAATATTTTAATTGCAATCAATTAATAAATAAATTGATTGTTTGAATTTAAATTAAAGTCTTACATTAAATATTCTGGACGGATCATCTAAAATATCAACAACATTTTGTTCAATGAGATGGTTTTTAATCAGTTAAACATTTGCTGATGCCCTCCTAAGGGACTATAGCTCGTCCTTTACTAATTGCCTCTGCTTTCTTAACAGCAAAGCTTAAATGCCGATTCCAGGACGATAATTTTTATATGGTGTAGTGCGTCCATCTTCCTTTTTAATCGCTTACACTGTGTTCAGAATGTAATCAATTTTTACCGTAAGTTTACATTTGGCAAGGATGTGCCACCATTTTACTAACTTTTCCTCTTTAGCATTTGACTAAACTTGTATTCTGTCCTGTAAAATGGAGCGTGGAACGCAACATTTCTTGCTGGCACTTGTATAGACATTAAAACTTTTTATTTGTAGGGCCACTTCAGTAAACTTAAACATTTGCATTGTTTTATTGCTTTTCATGTTTAACTTTACTGAAATTAGTATGTAAAGGAAATATAAATAATTAATAGTCCTTACAAATTTTAAAAATTGTACTGTTTAAGGACCCCCATATACAATTAAACTAGGAATAAAATTGCTGCCGACTTTAGGACAACACTTATTCTATAGTCGGCAGGTCATGAAATACTTAGAAGAAATCATGCCGACTACTGGGTAAACTTGTTTTAAACTCATTTTCTGTTATCTCAGAGGCAAGAGGCACGATTGATGAGCAATTTGCTAAAATTTGAGTGTATTTAGAGAAAAATACTGATTTGCCAGTAGTCGGCACCCAATGCCGACCAAAGGAAATTTTGTAAATTTTTGTTCCTAATGACGGCACCCAACAAAATTAATAAAATATTTACTTTTTGTTAATTTTTTTGCTTTTACAACAAAATATAATAGACTTTTTACCTTTTCAAACTTTATTGGTAATATAATTTAAATAAATAATATGTCTATTTGCCTTTTTAAGTTAGCTCTACCACTAATTTTTTTTTTGAAAAACAAGGGTCACCGAAAAATTTCAAAAACTTGTCACTCAAGACTTCAAAATTTGGCAAAAATACTCATCTTACTCCAATGCAATTATTAGGTACTAATAGAAAGATGAGTAAATTTTCTTGACAAACTTCATGCTATTTATGAACGTAAAACCCGGATTTCTTATTTATTGACGTTTAAATCCAAAATATGCCGACTACTGGTACATGCCGACAATAGGAGCACTTACCCTATTTATTTTATATATTTTTAGACTTTTTTATGGATTTTTTAAGATCTATTATAATCTTATGCATTTTAAGTAAATGCGACTTTAAATTATAACTTCTGTTATTATTTAATGTTTTTTTACATATTTTGCATAAAACTTTGTTCTCAATATCACACACTTCAAAATAATCATATATTTTTTCCATTTTTGTTAATTGTTTATTACTTGTAAAAAATATTTTCGTAAGACCAAACGTTAAAAATCAAATTAAACAACTGTCGTTTTGTCCGATTGTGCGACCTAATTTATACACTCGTTTCCTTTTCCTTTTGCAAAAAAAAACAAGTGAAAAAATAAATAAGCCTTTATTTTCCGCTAAAAAAAATAGATCATTTATTTGCATACATTTGTTGTTGTGATTCCACAAGGTATTGTTGCATTTGTTTGTTATATGTATATGCAACAACAAATAAAAAGGTCACAAGTGTATAAAAAAACCAAAAAATGTTCATAAGAAAGGATCGATACTTGCATGAAAATTTGGGTTTCGTTAATGTTGGCGTCATAATTATTGCTTAATTTACAAATGTCTACGCAAGTGCATATAGCAAACAAAATATTTATGATAGGTGCAAATAAAAAAAAAAACACAACAATACTCTGAAAAAACATTTTTTTCCAAATTACATTCTTATAAAAAACAAGAAAACAGATGGTGTGTACAATTCTTTTTCAGCGTAAATATTGGCGTCATAAATATTCATACTTTACTTTCCTATAAAAAACAAAAAAAAAAAATAGATCATAAATTTGCATACATTTGTTGTTGTGATTCCACAAGGTATTGTTGCATTTGTTTGTTATATGTATATGCAACAACAAATAAAAAGGTCACAAGTGTGTTAAATTAGCAAAAAAAAAATTCATAAAAAAGGATCGCTACTTGCATGAATATTTGGGTTTCGGCAATGTTGGCGTCATAATTATTGCTTAATTTACAAATGTCTACGCAAGTGCATATAGCAAACACAATATTTATGATAGGTGCAAATAAAAAAAAAACAACAATACTCTGAAAAAACATTTTTTTCCAATTACATATGGAATTGTAAAAAAAACAAGTAAAGTCATAAAACGGTTTTTTTCAAATCAACTTGTATTACGCAAACCACAATATAATTTTCGAAGTTTACTTTGTCGCTAACAACTATATATACATATCTATGTGCACACATACATACATACATATGTATATGCATAGCCTTTACAACTGATCACTACTTCAGATGTTCTTTTCTCTCGAAGTTCATATAAGCAGCTTCCTACCAATTTTACACTACATCCTTTTTTTGAGCCTCTATTATAATATCGCGATTGGTTGTTCTATTTTGAATTCATCCATTTGCATCAACAATTAAAAGAGTCTAGCTAAAAACAAAATGCATCATAAAACTATGATCTACACACACACCCACGCATACAAATTTTGTCCCTTATAAAGAGAATTTGACCAAAGACTATAGATTTATAAAGATGTTGCACTTAGTACATTTGAAATTTTAAAAAATGTTGTTCTTCTTATAGATGAGGGGGGGAAGTAACAAGAAAGCAAAAACTTCGTGCTCACATTCAGAGAACTAAAGAGAGCAAGAAACCACATGCATTAATACATACACATGTTTGCTGTTTTTGCCAGCCAAATGTGTGTGTGTGTGCTTTTTTTTGGTTGAAACCGGTTTTTGGTATTTTTTTTAATTGATTGCCTTTTATTTTCAAACAATTTATGTGCAAATAACCTACGTAAGAGCATATGCGACCGATTGTGTAATTGTAGGGCAACTGTGTTTGTTTTATTTTTGTAAAACTTAAACTACATCGATTTGCACCGAATTATAATTCCATTTTTTAGATTATTTAATTATGCACTTACCATGTGTGTATTTATTTATATATCAAACGAATTTACTATGAGTATTTATTAATTTTACAAATGAGCTCTTTACAAGTTTAATGGTTTAAGATTTTAACTTTTTCAATATTTGATAATTTGTAGTTGTAAGTTTCCCATGTGGAATGCTTCCGTAATAATATAAGAACTAGTAGTAAATTTAGCATCTCCATCCTGTGTTTATAACAAACCAAAAAGAATAAATTTTATTTTTGGTACAATTCACGCATTGCTCAACAATAAATTTTGTTATGCTTTTCATTTCTTTATTTTGTAAAAATATTTTTTCAAAGACCTTTATATCAATTTTACAAACTTCAAAAAATAAGTCAGAGGGAGCACACAAACCTCCAAAGTCGGATTCTTTTTGACAATTTTTTGCATCAACAAACATTTCTGAAGAATATGACAAAATTTGCGCGGGTTTTTTATATCCATAGTACGACATTTAACGCATGATATTCGTTGTGATATGTAACCAACAAAATATCGACTCGATGTTAATTCTAATGGCACATTGTTGGATGTAAAGCAATCGGCATCTTCATTAAAATATTCTTAATTTTCATTGTACATACATATGTATATATCTGCGATTTCTATTTCAGGGGTGTGAGTACTCTCTGATTGACGGAAAGGGACATTAAAATAGGTTTTAGGCTTTTGATTTCCTAAGATTAGAAATCATTCGATTATTCGATTCAGAATTTGCATAATGTGGATCAATCTATCCGAAAAGCACTTTAATACGACTAAAAGAGAAATGTATGATAATATATCTAATAAAATTCCATATTATTTCCAGTCTAATAATAACTTTTATAATCTGAAAGCTTTATTGGCGATTTTTCAGATTTAAAAACTTGAATCGTATACTTTTACGAGTATTACCAAAAAAAATTAATATGTGTTGCAAAATTATATCTGATAAATAGAGCGCATGTTTTGACAATCCGTGTACGAGGCTATGTCATCAAAATACATAATTATTTGTCTGAATTTGTTGAATATTATTTAAGTTGCTGTAAAATATAACACTTTTTAAATAAATAAATAAAAATAAAATTATAATATGCGAACAATTTTAATAATATGGGTTTGATTTTATTGGATTTCATTCTATATATTGTATGTAGCGAAATCCACATATTTTTTTGTCATATCCCGCGAAGCTCTTCGCTTGTCTGCAGGAAAGAAACATTTCTAATTCTTATAATATTTCCTCATATAAGCTGGCTCATACAAGTTTAATGGTTACAATGTTTAGCTTTTTCAGTATGTTATCGATGATTTGTAGATATGTTTTTTAATATTTCTTATTTGTAACTGCCCGTCTACAACTGACATGACTTGAAGTTATAACTTGAAGTTATAAAAGCGTTGTTAAAACATTTGCATTAACAACCGTGTTATAACATGAGAAAACTTCTAACATGATAAGTCTATACTTAACACTAACATCATATTAGTGTTTAAGTTACATGGGGTCTTTGCCTGACAATTTTTTGTCATAATAAACGTCAAACTTCAAATAAAAAAAAACGCTGACAAAAATTTTAAAATTTTTTTTATATAGACTTTGACGTTTGGTAAGACAAAAAATTGTCAGGTGAAGATCCCATGTTAAGCATTTTATGTCAGTTGTAGACTGCATGTAATGCTTCTGAAATAATATAAGGACTAGTAAATTTAACATCTCCATACTGTGTTTAGGACATATGTAGATACGTACGCAAACCAAAAAGAATAAATTAAAATTTTGATACAATTTACGCATTGCTCAACAATAAATTTTTTATTTTCATTTCTTTATCTTGTACAAAAAAATTTTTGCAGACCTTTAAAAGAATTTTACGAACTTCAAAAAGTAAGACGGAAGGAGCACACAAACTTCCAAAGCCTGAATCTGTTGCATAATTTGTGAAAATAATTTGTTGTAATAATAAATAAAATTGGATTTTTCGGCGGAAACGATTCAATAATTTTTCAAATAATGCAATTTTAATAAAAAAAAAATTTTAAACAAAATAAATAAAATTGAAAGAAATTACGTTCATACACATCAAACTGGTGGCATATTTTTATAAAAATTAAAAGTATTTTGATTATCATCAAATTCACATTGAACCATGAGTTTTTTATTACTTACACAATTACAAAATTGTGAGTTTGATGAGGCATGTTAATGTGTGGCCTTGTCGCTTTAGAAAACATAAAATATCTTTTATGAACAAAGCAGTTTATTCTTTCAGAAAAATTATTTTTTATATGCCTACAATTGTTTAAATTTAGACAATAACAGCATTTGAACTTCGGTGCGAATCGATATAATTTCATCTGTACAACAATAAAACACATATTATTGCCCTACAATTAAAATCTGTCACATTTGGTTTAACGTACCTATGTTATTTGCACATAAATGGGATGCAAACAAAACATCTTTTATTATTTAAATGTGTTTTCAACGAGCAAACGAGATTTCTTTTAGTTTGTTTGTATTTTTTTAAATGCAATGTATACACATACATACACACACACGCGTGTGCACATACATATACACTTATAAGTGAGAAAAGCTCTCTGAGAGTAATAATAAATACTGTAATTTACTCTCACATGTGGATTTAGCGGCTAAATCCACCAGAAAAATTAATATAGACAGAAAAATGTATGAACTTTGTATGGTCGTGCAATATCTTTATAAATCTATAGTCTTTGATTTGACTGTTGTAAATAAATTTCTCAAAACACAAACGCACTTTTGCACCTTAACTCTATTTTTGAACAACTAGTCCAAACACCCATTTAATTTTGTCTTTGATAAAACACACCCTATATTATTTTAATGGCTGTTTATAAATACAAACTACACAGAAAAAATTATTAGTAGTTTTTTATCAATTAAAAAATTATTTAAATTTAATTAATGTGATAATTGACTCAATTATTTTTTTTTTTTGTTGAAAGAAAATTAAAAATATAATTTTAATTTGATTACCATTTTAGTTGTTTTGAAATAAATTTTAATAGATATTTATTAAATCACAAAACATTATTTCGTTTAAAATAAAATAATTTAAAATTGTGAAATTGTTGTTGGAAATTGTCAAACTCAATCAACACATTGTTTGAAACGGCAAAGTTTTTGGATCATTTTTTTAATTAAAACTAAAAATATCATTTATTGAAAAAAAAATATTCAAAATATTAAATTTTTACAATTTTACAACAAATGGATTGCTTGATTCTATGAATTTGGTATAAAATTGGTGATTAGAGAAAATTTTTAATTTTTTCTGTGTGTGCGCATACATATATGTTTTCTTAAAACATTAGTTAACTTTTCAATCTTTTTTTATATTTTTGCACTCAAACTATAAAACTCACCTTTCAATCATATATTGCCATTTTTCAATAAATAAATAAACCATTAAACAATAATATTTACTTCAACACATACCTATATTCAAAGATTTTCTTATTTTAAATCTTTCCCTTTTAAACCTTTTTTGTATGTACACACAAAAATATTTTGTTCTTCATATTGTGACTATTATTAGTTTATTTTTCGACTAATAATATGTTTACTATTCACACTGAAATATTTAAATATGTCGTGTGTAATAGTCGCATATTTTGTGTCGCATATTTTGGCAGTCGATGATCAACAAGACGGCATATTTTGTTTTGTTATGTTATTTATATTCGTACATTTCGCATTTACTGCGCAGTTTGTAATGTGTGGTCGTAATATATTGATATTGTAGAAACACAACATTTCATATTTATGGTGATTAAAAATATGTTAAACCTTCGATATAAAATATATTTATACGGCGAAATATTTAATATTTTGCGCATTTTAATATTAAAAAGTTACCACTGGTTAAATATTTTTCAGTAATACTAAAATTATATTAATACAGCGATGCATTTTAATATATTACGGTAGTAGATTATTTAATATTTTTAGATTTTCTGTCAGTTTGTGTTTCAAATTATGCATATTTATGACTAATATATTAGTATTTTTAAACCCTGCTGAAATTTAGTCTGAGTAAGATTTTGCATTACCAGAAATCACTATACAGAATTTTATGATGATTGGTCCAATATAAATTTCCATCCTGAAAATTACTTTCGTTCGGTTAAAACTCTTACGAATCATGATATTTTATTAAAATTTGGTGAAATTAAGGTTCATATGAAAAGAAATTATGGTCTGCCCATAATTTAACATGGGTCTAAGTCGCAACTAACTACTAATTACAATTACAGTAATTAAAAATATTGGCAAAAAAAATGTATAGATCTCATATAGAGCCCACTCCTGAAATGTTCTAAATGTCGGTGGAGGGTATCAAGGATTCGGCTCATCCAAACGTAGCACTTTACCTTGTTTTTAACTGAAAACTAATGTATCATATTGAAACGACTGAAGATATTGAAAACGAAACTGAAAAACTCACGTTGCAAGTACAAAAAGCTGCTTGGCTAAGCACACCATTACTTAAGCCTTCAAAAATTCAACAATCGTTTCCAGTAGAAATTCTAAGCCTAATACGAAAAAAAAGAAAAATTAGGAAAAAATGGCAAACAACCAGATTTCCACCTTTAAAAACAGAACTGAATAGTTTAACTAAGCTTTTGCAAGAAAAAGTGCGAGAACATAAAAACCAAAACTTTAACATAAAAATGCAATACTTATCGTCAGAGAAATAAATGATTACTCATTATGGAAAACGACAGCCTGTCTTAAACGTCCCACTCTTCATAACCTCCCAATCAAAAAACAAAATAACTCATGGGCTAAGAGTGACGGTGAAAAGGCTAAGGAATTTGCACAGCACTTATTTACTACCTTCCAGCCCTATGATATGAGTGATTTTAATATGCCCACTATAATCCAAGAGTCTGAGGATATTCAACCAATTTCAATAACAGAAACGCTTCAAGAGATATCCAATTTGAAGTCAAGAAAAAGTCCTGGTTTCGACCTTATTACTGCTGAAGTCCTTAAAAATCTACCACATAAAGCCCTCCTTAGTATTAACGCCATTATGAATGCATGTTTAAGCCACAGATATTTTCCGTTAGCTTGGAAAGTTTCTGACGTAATAATGATAAATGAACCTGGTAAAAATGCAAATAAAGTTTCATCCTATCGGCCGATTTCTTTGCTACCCGTAATGGGAAAATTGTTCGAAAAACTTTTCTCTAATAGACTAAAACATATAATTGCAAATAGGCAATTAATATCTTCAAAGTATGTTCAGCTATATTCTTGGATGTTGCACAGGCATTCGACAAGGTATGGCACAAAGGTCTACACCACAAACTAAGAACAAAACTACCTGTACAATATACTAACTTACTAAAATCCTACATGGAAGATCGTTTTTTTAGGGTCAAACAGAGAAAAGAATACTCAGACTTTAAAAAAATTGGAGCAGGGGTACCACAAGGTAGTATACTCGGCCCTCTTTTGTATCTATTGTATACGTCAGATATTCCTACTCCTATAAACGACAATATAATAGCAACTTTTGCGGATGACACTTGTATCCTGTCAGTTGGTGATAACGAAGTGGAGTCTTGCACTAAGCTACAATCTTCTATAAATATTTTGCTAGACTGGACGAAAAAATGGAAAATTAAATTAAATGAAGGTAAATCCGTCCATGTTGATTTTACATACAAATCAATAAGATACAAACCCATAAAAATATCCCATATGCTAACCATGCTAAGTATCTTGGAATGACGCTTGATTCGAAATTAAAATGGAAAAAACATATACAAATAAAAGAGACCGAATTGAATATAAAATTCAACAAACTTAAATGGATAATTGGAAGAAACTCTCCAGTTTCAATTCAAAACAAACTGCTTATCTACAATCAAATGCATAAACCAGTATGGACCTACGGAGTTCAAATATGGGGCTGCTCCGCTGAAAACCAAATTAATGTTATTCAACGATTTCAAAATAAAGTACTTAAGAATATTGTTAATGCACCCTACTATATTAGAATTAATGATCTACACAGAGATCTTGGAGTTACGAAAATCTCAGAAGTACTTAATACAGAAATTTGAAGCGATCTACTCAAGGAGACTGAAGAGAACTAAGCCACAAGATCTGGTCGCTGTTATTGCATGAATTTTATTAAACAGAAAAATATTACTTGTTAGTCTAAGACTAGGTGTAATGAAATGAAATGTTTATATGTATATAATTTCTGCAAATAAAAAAAAAAAAAAAAACATAAAAACAATTTTTTTAGTAACATTTATAAAAATATGCCTTCAATATAATATTGCGCAGATATTTTTCTATTTTTAATGAACCAAATATTTATTTTCAAATAAAAAACAATTTGATTAGCTGTTTATTTATTCAACTGTTTTTTAGGAATTTGTCAATGAAATAATTAAAAAGTTTATTGTTAATTTGTTGAAAATAGACTTTTGAAATACTTAAGAATGTATGTATGTATGTACATTAAAGGGGAACGGTCCCCACACGAAGAGAAAAAACACTACGACCATTTTAATTCATATTTGCCTAATATGTTTATTAGGGTTTTGCTTTAATCGGTAAATCGCTCGATGAATTAACCGAGGTTTTGGTTTAATCGGTTAATAATCGGTTAATTTTGTTTTTGATCGGTTAACCGATTAATCAAGTTTTTTTTATAAATTAAGTTATTTCAATATATACAAATGCATTAATTGTTTATTAATTGGAGTTTATTAGTAAAAAAAACAATAACATACCAAACATAACAATTCTTGAACTAAAACGAGCAAACAAAAAAAAAACAATTTATAAATATGTAATATGCATTTTTCCCAGGGCTGTGGAGTCGGAGTTGATGTTTTTGTGCCGGAGTCGGAGTCGTAGTACCCACAAAAACTCGCGACTCCGACTCCAAAGTTTATCGGCATAAAATTTAAAAAAAAATTTTCAAAATAAAAATTATCTTCTTAAAGCACATTTAAAATTTAAATAAATGGTTTATGAATACTGCTCTTATGTGCTGTTTCCAAATGACAGGCGATAGACTGAGTGCTTTTCATATACAGGGTGTGCTGGAAATCGCAAACGTAAAACGCAAGAATTTTAAAAGTCGTTTTTAAATAAAATTTTTGTAATAAAAGAATTTTATGACAAATATTTAACAAATATTTTCCTATTAAACAGGATTTTAAACCAAAAATTAGAAGAATAAGGTTTAAAGTTTATTAAAAACAACTTCCAAATCCTTGCGTTTGCTATTTCCAGCACACTCCTGATAAATTTTGCTACATAATCAATCGCCTGTCATTTGGAAACAGCACATTAATATTTGCATACGGTAATTGCTTCTCAAAAACTCTAATTTTTAGAAGGCCGTACGGTAATGAAAAAATAAAAGTTAACATCACTGAGTCTCATATACATTTAGCATTAATATTATAGTAGGAGTCGGAGTCTCACTTAAAAAATTTCAGCATTTAGAGTCGGAGTTAGTACTTTTTTCGGACGACTCCACAGCCCTGATTTTTCCAATAATATCCTAAATAATATTTTGCAATTGTTTTAAATAAATAAAAATTTCAATGCTGTGTTCATTGATTCGTCATAACTGTACAGTAGAAATCTAAATTATTAGCGGTAGCCCACAACAGTCATGTCGTCGACTTAATATGCAAACATATGTTATTAGAAATTGTATTATTGAAAAGAAACGTAGGTTAATCCACCTCAAAGAAATTATGAAACTTCGTGGGTCTTTTTTTAACTGTACCAAAAAAGGATGAATTGTACCAATAAAGTTTCGATTGTACCAAATTTGGTACAATTGTACCACAAATCCCATCAGTACTACTGCCTTCAAGTTGTAAAAAGGATAATACTCTAAATACTCAAATAAATTAATGCTACGTAAACTTTACGGCTAATCTATATATAAATCGGCAAAGGCAAAACAGTTAAGAACACTTTTCTCCTCTATATGTCAATCGATTTGAACAAAATATACATCATTTAAAAAATATTTACTTACAAAAGTGCACAATATATATTTCACTAAAATTTGTTCATTATTTTCAGAGTAATAACCCAGCGATAAATGTTGAATGGACTCTGCACTCCTTTTTAAAAGATTCGCTTCGTAAGATATCCTGCCTTCAGAAATATAAATTTCTTTTAGAAAGACCTTCCAAAATATTCATTACACATTCGCTAAGTTGTTCAATTTTTATCTTTTTAATTTTTTTTGGTCTCTTACATTTTAAAAACAATTTTATACATTTCTTTTTGCACGTGATCTTTTTCTTATAACGGTTTTTTATTTTTGTTCCGTCGTCCCTAAACGCGTCGCTTGTCTAATGTAAGCGTATACGTTGCGTATCAGCTGTTTCGTTTTTCCTACAAAGTTTTTGTATATTAAGCAGTGTTGCCAAAACTTGGAGACCAAAAATGGCTAAATTTACGGGAAAAAATGGCTAAAAAATGGGCTAAAAAATGGCTAAAAGCTTTTTTAAATAAAAACACATTAAAATTCAATAACACAACAGAAATAATTCATTTAAAGTTGTTTACGATGAAATTGTTAGTTAAGTTTGTTAAATAAGAATAAACGTTAGTTAATATTCTGAAAGATATTTTAAAAATAAAATCATCGATAAATGTTATGTCGTTATTGTTCATTTCATAGGAATCACTCGTGCCTATTAGTTTTAAAAAATTTGAAGGTAAATAGTAATCACGACAACATTTACCCAACCTTTTGATTCCAGATCTACAATAAAAAACAAGTAAGAAAATATAGTCGGTCAACCCTGACTATATGATACCCTACATCTCATTAGAACCTGTGTACCAAATTTTATTAAATGATCTGCAAATTTGTGATCTGTACTTTACGCACAAGGTTTACATGGACTGCCAGCCAGCCGGACAAACATCGTTAATTCGACTCAGAAAGTGGTTCTGAGTCAATCGGTTTACGAAAAGGTGGGTTTAGGACCAATATTTTAAGGTGTTACAAACATCAGCACAAACGAATAGTACCCTCTCCACTATTGTGGTGTTGGTATAAATATTTCATTGATAAAATCGAATTAACGGTTGCTAAACGTAACCTATTTCTGAAATTACTTTTAACGATGTTTACTTCAGCATTCGGCCATGGAAGTGAGAGCAACTTTATAGTAAATTCTGAAATTTCTAAAAAAAATTTGTTGCCGCCAGCATCTCTTTATTGAAATACTTGCAACCAGAAAGGAACACCGATGCTTGTGTTGATCCGTTTTATAAATTTAATATTGGACTACTGTTTCAACATTTGTAAAAGTTGTGATTTAAATTAAAGCCGTTTTAATTATTTAAAATGTTTATTTTGCTTTTATATATTTTTATAATAAAATAAAAATTATTCTTTTAAAAGAAAAACGGCAAGAAATATTTAATGGCTAAACAGGGTGAAAAATGGCTAAATCTAGCCACTAAATGGCTAAATTGGCAACACTGATTACGACTGCCAGAATTAGGCCCCAGGTCGCAGTTTTGGAGATTATTTGATAAAATTTGATACGTAGGTGCTAATGTGGTCAGGTTTGACAGACTATACTTTCTTACTTGTTTTTTATTGTAGATCTGGATTCAAAACGTTGGGTAAATATTGTCGTGATTATGATTTACCTCAAATTATTTAGAACTAATAAGCACGAGTGATTCCTATGAGATGATCAATAACGACATCGAATTTATTGATGATTTAATTTTTTAAATACCTATCAAAATATTAATTAACGTTTATTCTTATTTAACAAACTTAACTTACAATTTCATCGCAAACAAATTTGAATGAATTATTTCTGTTTGTTATTAAATTTTAATATGTTTTTATTTAAAAAAGCTTTTAGTCATTTTTCCCCGTAAATTTAGCCATTTTTGGTTACAAAGTTTTGGCAGCACTGGATATCACCCACTATTTTGGTTGCGCTTTCTCTGGGTTTTTTCTTCACTTCTTGTAGGTCATAGCTAGGAACTCGATTATAAAGTGTTTTTTGTTGGCCGCTTCTAACCATATATTTAATTGAAGCTGTTTGTTTATTACTTCTAACGATGTTCTGGACACTGGAAAATAGTTTATTCAACAATATTTATCGATAGGACTTTCCCTCTTAATAATGGAAGATCTTTCGCCGAAATCAATCTCTTTTTCCTCCACCCATAGTCAGCGTTAAATTTTACAATTAGGAATCAAAAAAATAAATAACAGCAACAATTTGACGGACGATGATCAATAAATCTGACATCAAAAAAATTAATAAAAACGGGAACATAAAAGGAAGAAATGTCAATTAATTCGATAAACTTTTTTTGTTTTTTTTTTAATTACCGTTATGTATTCAATAAAGTAAAAATTGTTTCTTAATTTTATATTATCAACGAAGGGAAACAAAACTGCATACCACAAATTTTCGGAAAAACTTTTGTTTTCCAAAAACTCAAAATTTTAAGTGGGTATTTAAGTTTTAGTCTATGACTGTTTATGTTTTCTTGGAATACTTAAATCAAAACCCGTTTAATACTTATCAACAGGGTTTAAAAATACTAATATATTAGTCATAAATATGCATATCTTTAAACACCAGCTAACAGAAAACCTAAAAATATAAAATATTTAACTACCGTAATATATTTAAATGCATCGCCGTATTAATATAATTTATAGTATTACTCAAAAATATTTAACCAATGGTAATTTAATAAAATAACAATGCGCAAAATATTAAATGTTTCGTCGTACAAATATATTTTCTATGGAAATATTCAAATATTTTTAGTCACCATAAATATTAAATGTTCTGTGTCTTCAATATCAATATATTACTGCCACACATCACAAACTGCCGAAGTATATGCAAAATGTACGAATATAAATAACATAACAAAACAAAATATGCCGTCTTGTTGATCATCGACTGCCAAAATATGCGACACAAAATATGCAACTATTACAAACGAAATATTTAAATATTTGAGTGTGAATAGTAAACATATTATTAGTCGAAAAATAAACTAATTATAGTCACAACATGAAGAACAAAATATGTTTGTGTGTACATACAAAAAAGGTTTAAAAAAGGAAAGATTTAAAATAAGAAATTCTTTGTATGATGTGTTGGTAGATTAAAATATAATTGTTTAATGGTTTTTTTATTTATTAAAAAGAGGTAAATTATGATTAAAAGGTAAGTTTTATAATTTGAATGCAAAAATATAAAAAGGATTGAAAAATTAACTAATGTTTTAAGAAAACATATGCATACAAAGTTAGTATTTATACAAATATTTATAAACAGCCATTAAAAGAATATAGGGAGTGATATGTCAAAGACAAAATTAAATTAATTGTTTGGACTAGGTAGTTGTTCAAAAAAAAACTAAAGGTACAAAAGTGCGTTTTTGTTTTGAGAAATTTATTTACAACAGTCAAATTAACTTTTATAAGGGGAAACATTTTTATGCGTGGGTGTGTAGATCATAGTTTTTTGGCTCATTTAATTGTTGATGATAATGGATGAATTCAAAATAGAACAACCAATCGCGATATTGTAATAGAAGCTCAAAAAATAGGATGTAGTGTAAATGTAGGTAGGAAGCTGCTTATATGATCTGTTAGAGAAAATAACATTTGAAGTAGTGATCACTGATCAGTTGTAAAGGCTATGCATATGCATACATACATATGAATGTACATATGTATGTCTATAAGTACATATAAGTAATTGTTAGCGACAAAGAAAACTTCGAAAATTGATATTGTGTATTGCGTTATATTTTTGTCTACATGGCACTTGAACGAAGAAAATGCATCCTTTTAATTTCATTAAAGAATTTTTTACACAAACAAAATACTTATGTACATACATATCGTTACCGAAAATTTCAAAAATGTTTGCCTTCAAAAAAAAAAAAAACAAGCAAGCACATTTTTACAACCAGTTTTGTTCTTGTAAAGTTTTTTTGTTTGCCTTTTTTGTGCTCGAGACACATCACGCAAAAATGATTGAAAAAACTAACTGTTCATGTGTACATATTTTGTTTTTGTAAAAAATAAATAACGGCATCATACAATAAGTAACTTATTGTATTCCATCAGTATCCACTAGTATCTGCTTTGCGAAACAGATATTAACAGATATGATACTCTCCTTCGCTTTTTTATCAAATTACATCCACTCTTTTACAAATCATATCAATATCAACTTAAATCAAAAACACACAGAAACAGATATAAACAGATACATCTGTGCAGGTCTTTAATGTATATTACAAAACATTGCAATAAACAAAATTATGATATCCTAGCAAAGCAAGTGAATAAGTTGTACTTTTTTTACTGAATATTGATTTTATCAATTAAATTGTAAATAGAATATGTAAATCAAATATATGTACCTATATGAACAACATTTTAATTTAAAAATCGAACGCAAACACTTTTCTAATTTGGACAGGACAACGTCTGTCGGATAAGCTAGTACTTAATAAATTTTAACTTTTCTTTAAAATATATATGTACATATGTACGTGTATATATTTAAACAAAATTTTCATTGATTTTTAATTTTTTCTAATCTTTTTTTTACATTCACTGGAACTGATAGCGTGAAAAAATTATCACATGGGATTCACGATTGCTTTTTTCCCTTCGAGGGGAATGAAAATTTCATGGGAACAAAAATTCCACTTGTTATTCACGATAGGGGTGAGAAATTAAAAATGTAAGGATACGTTTACACTTTTTATTTATTTAATTTTTTTTTACATTAAATTTTTCGAAAACATACATATGTACTGATAATATCCGCTCTAGAATTTTATATTTCCACATTCAATGTTTAATCGTATTCTATTGATCATCCAGGTTTTTTGTATCGATGTAGTCATATTATTGACCACATCACATTTATGTTTAAGATCGTTTTTTATGTTATTTATTTGGGCTTAATTTCACAAACAAAACCAAGTTTATCAGTGCAATCATTATCGTTCCATTTGAAGTCAGGGTTCTTGCCCCATATATGTGCACAGTGTTCGTTTGCATCATAATTATTTGGATTTTCTTTTGACCAAAACTTATAATTCATGGTTCTACCCGTGGTCATCCAGGAAAAGGTACGTTTATTTTCAAAAATATTCACTCTCTCAAATTTATCATGAGCGCCGATCCACAAGTTTTCGGAGTGCCCTATAACCCTTTTCAATAGATTTATAACAATTTCATTTTTACATTCTGATTCAATTGAAACAAGTCGATAATTTCTGCGGGCACAGTCATGCCAGGCCCCATACCAGGTGAACTAAAAATTGTATTTATTAAATTTTTTCTTACAATATTTATGGGAAATTACCTTCTGCTCTGTTTCAATAATATATACCCGTGAATCTGATCCATTATGTGGCGTAGGGATGCTTAATACTGTCTCTAGTAGCCCAAAGCAAAATATAACGACTTTTGCAATTGAGTTTAAGTTCATTATGGTTAAACGTATAATTTTTTGTATTTGTATATTTTGTATCTGTATAAATTATAAAGAATTCCTTAAGCGAAATGAACAGATTCTTCAATACCTAACGTTAAAAAGTTTAATGTGTAGATGTCTAAGAAATGATCGTATTTATACTTTTTCAAATTGTTTTATGTATATAAAACTAAAATAGTTTGGCATATTGTCTTATCATTAAGCACTGAGCTGATCTATCAGTGCGGAGGGGGCTGGCAAGAACGATCTAAAGTTCTAGTTACTATTGCTCGGTTAATTATGTGTAAGCATATAATTTGTTTATGTATTTGTACTTCTTAGTAGATAAACAACTAAAATGTGCTACAGAAATGAACAGAAGAAATTATTAATATGTATCATTAAAATGCAAATAGTTGAAAAATCATTTTTTTATTTTTATTTTTTCATACAAAAAGGTCTTTTATATGAGAAAGAACAACACACTTAGGCTGGGTTTTTGAGATCCCAGTTAAGCTGGACTTAGTTAATCTGAAAACCGGAAAAATTCGAGTTTCAGACTACGTTAAACTATGTTTTAACCTATTCCACATCTCAAAAACAAGGCCTTATTATTCCAAATGGTTCCTTTTATGCAACAAGTTACTTTATATTCAGAAAGGCACAACTTGTTTAAAAATAACTTTTTATCTAAAAGTACATCAAATTCTAAATAGAAATTCTAACGATTTCGATAAATAATGAGTTCGCAAAATGAGTTTTTACAAGATTTTTTAGAACCTTTTATGGCTTGTAATGCCATTTTGCCAAGAAAAAATCACAACTTTTCAGTTAAAGCTTAAAAGGGAATTCAATTAATTGTTTACCATGGACGTATACAGCACTACGTCGACTGATTCCTAAAAAAAAAGCTCAAACTGAGATCCTCTAATTCGAGTAGGTACGATGCTAAAAAAAGTTTTTAAGCTAATTTTAAACACCTGGCGAAAACGAATTAGATTTCTTATAAATTTCTTACAGGACAAAATGACAAATTTAGGGAGCAACTGAGCAGTAACACATTAGCTTCTCGTGAGTATAAAAGATTCGGCATAGCCAAGTACAGCACTTTCACTTGTTTAAAATAATATTATTTTCAACTAAAATATCGATTTCTTAACCCTCCACCATGAATCTACTTAGTTTGTCATTTTTATGCATCCTTTTTCAATATTTATCTAAGAACCCATAATTCTGGGCCCTTGAGTAATTCTAAGTTGAAATAGTCAACGTGGGTGTCAAATTCCTTCTAGTTATGTTTAGCAGTTTGGGATTGAAATCCAGTAAAATCGCTTTCGGAAAGATCGGCCTATAATTTATTATATGCCTCAAATAATGCCTAATCGCGGAACACACTATAGTACACCTTAAACTGTAACGTAAAATGGTATTATGGTAAAATTTGGCATCTCACAGTTTTAAAGGACATCATTTTAATACCCCTAAATCCGCAGTAAATATAGACATTGTGTTAAAATTAGGCTCCATTTCATTTTATGTGGCCAGAAATAACACCATGCAATTTTGAAATAATCGGACTAAAACGTAAAACCCTTCTATATTGAAATTTAGTCTGAGTAAGATTTGGCATTACCAGAAATCACTATACAGAATTTTAATATGATTGGTCCAATATAAATTTCCATCCTGAAATTTACTTTCGTTCGGTTAAAACTCTTACGAATCATGATATTTTATTAAAATTTCGTGAAATTAAGGTTCATATGAAAAGAAATGATGGTCTGCCTATAATTTAACATGGGTCTAAGTCACAACTAATTACAATTCTGAAGACAGTCATTAAAAATATTGGCTAAAAATTTATAGATCTCATATAGAGCCCACTCCTGAAATGTTCTAAATGTCGGCGGAGGGTATCAAGGATTCGGCTCAGCCAAACGTAGCACTTTACCTTGTTTTTCACTGAAAACTAATGTATCATATAAAAACAATTTTTTTTAGTAAATTTTATTAAAATATGCCTTCAAAATAATATTGCGCAGATATTTTTCTATTTTTAATGAACCAAATATTTATTTTCAAATAAAAAACAATTTGATTAGCTGTTTATTTATTCAACTGTTTTTTTAAGAATTTGTCAATGAAATAATTAAAAAGTTTACATATTGTTAATTTGTTGAGAATAGACTTTTGAAATATTTAAGAATGTATGTATGTACATTAAAGGGGAACGGTCCCCACACGAAGAGAAAAAACACTACGACCATTTTAATTCATATTTGCCTAATATGTTTATTAGGGTTTTGCTATAATCGGTAAATCGCTCGATGAATTAACCGAGGTTTTGGTTTAATCGGTTTATAATCGGTTAATTTTGTTTTTGATTGGTTAACCGATTAATCAAGTTTTTTTATAAATTAAGTTATTTCAATATATACAAATGCATTAATTGTTTATTAATTGGAGTTTATTAGTAAAAAAAACAATAACATACCAAACATAACAATTCTTGAACTAAAACGAGCAAACAAAAAAAAAAACAATTTATAAATATGTAATATGCATTTTTCCCAGGGCTGTGGAGTCGGAGTCGTAGTACCCACAAAAACTCGCGACTATGACTCCAAATGCTTTCGGCATAAAATTTAAAAAAAAATTTTCAAAATAAAAATTATCTTCTTAAAGCACATTTAAAATTTAAATAAATGGTTTATGAATACTGCTCTTATGTGCTGTTTCCAAATGACAGGCGATAGACTGAGTGCTTTTCATATACAGGGTGTGCTGGAAATCGCAAACGTAAAACGCAAGAATTTTAAAAGTCGTTTTTAAATAAGATTTTTGTAATAAAAGAATTTTATCACAAATATTTAACAAATATTTTCCTATTAAACAGGATTTTAAACCAAAAATTAGAAGCATAAGGTTTAAAGTTTATTAAAAATATCTTCCAAATTCTTGCGTTTGCTATTTCCAGCACACCCCTGATAAATTTTGCTACATAATCAATCGCCTGTCATTTGGAAACAGCACATTAATGTTTGCATATGGTAATTCCTTCTCAAAAACTCTAATTTTTAGAAGGCCGTACGGTAATGAAAAAATAAAAGTTAACATCACTGAGTCTCATATACATTTAGCATCAATATTATAGTAGGAGTCGGAGTAGGAGTCGGAGTCTCACTTAAAAAATTTCAGCATTTAGAGTCGGAGTTAGTACTTTTTTCGGACGACTCCACAGCCCTAATTTTTCCAATAATATCCTAAATAATATTTTGCAATTGTTTTAAATAAATAAAAATAAAAATTTCAATGCTGTGTTCATAGATTCGTCATAACTGTACAGTAGAAATCTAAATTATTAGCGGTAGCCCACAACAGTCATGTCGTCGACTTAATATGCAAACCTGCTAACTCATTTTCAGCACATTTTACAGGAGAGATAAAAACTTTTTAATTTCCCTATTTGCAGCTTGATAGAAAATTAAAAACAGAGTACCGAAACGTTCGCTAATTTTTCAGTCATGAGCGAGCGTGAAAATTTTTAAATTGTACTGCTTTTTCTCATTCATGAGGGTGAGGAAAAAAATATTTTGAATTTCCTCATTCATGAAAAATGAGCAAACAAAAAAATGTATATGTGAATTTGACAGATATGAAAAATTTTAAAAAAATTCACATTCAAATTCCTCATAATGAAAAAAAAACGCGATTTGCCCAACCATTAACAGCGGGTAAATGAAGAAGTAAAGAGGCCTTATAGAATGCACTTTTGGCGATATAAAATTTTCCAATAGCATTCCAACTGTATTTCTAATTTACACAGTATGTCATTGGATACCAAAGCCTTGTCTTCTTGCATCTACTTTAAAGGTCTTCTAAAAATAATTAAGAATAAAGCTTTATCCCAGTGTTATTGTTGTTGCTAATAATGTGAAGTGAGTAATTTAATTATTAAACTTGCTACAAATTCCAAAATAGCTACTAATAAAACGATTTCGACAGGCCTTATCTTAGAATAGAAAATCTCAATTTCTAAAATATTTAATAAAAACTATTCTAAAAGAACTTTTAAAATAATGCAGAGTGGAATAAGTAAAAGTTTATTAAAAATACAGTTGTAAACCTTCTTTACTTGTGTTATTATATATTAACTTGTATTTTTTAGAAACAAAAAGACATATCGTAAAAGAAAGTACATTAGTATTAAGTGAAACAAACATATAAAATATTAAATTATTAAACATTTGTGTTTAATTACCGGAAAAAAAGAATATATATATATATATAGATATATATATATAAATATATGATAATAACACGATTAATATGTAGCATTATAAGGATTGCGTTGACATGGTAAAATAAGTTTGCTTTTCTGATGCAGCGCAGGCAGTAATGCATTTAGCAATGTGGAGAACTTATATTGTAATAGATATTATGACATACCTATTATGTAGTTAACGTAAATATTGGACAAAGTAGTACTTCTCCAAAGAAAGATATTATTAGAATTAAATAAAGCTGAAGAATTAACAAAATATAGCTAAACAGTCTATATTCCACTACTTAATAAAAAATTAAAAAATGTGTTTATTCTAAAAATTTATAAAAATTGTCTTTTTTAGGGATATTGATGAAGGGCCACTTGGAAGAATGCAATTCTAACACAAGAAACCCCGAAAATTTTAAATAAACTAATAAAAAATATTTCTTTTGTATTAACACTTTATATTTTATGGTCCCATACAGATTTATTATAGGGAAGTTCGACTATCTTTAAATTTATTAAAAAGAAAATACATACATACATATATAAACTCAAACATCTAAGGACCTGCAGATGTTGTCATTTATTCTTGGAAATTCTTAGCGCTTGGGAGTGCAATGGGGTAGGCTACAAAATTTCAAAATTACTAACGGTTCGGTTCTTTTAATTTTACAGCACTTTTTTATTTTTTCTTATGCTATACTCAAAATTATTATTATTAATTATTATTTGATCACAAATTTCACTAACAAAGTAGTAACAGTCATAAAACAGATCACCCAATTTTGAAGTTGTAAAAAAAATGCGTTTTTATAAAAAGAATTAAAAACTCAGCTAATTTTTTTCTTGAGTCTGATTATATATTATGTTGTTAAGAAAAATGATATATGTATGTATTTGATAACACTTAATTTTTAATTTTGTAAATAACTTGGTTATTTTTTTAGATAGAAGTTTAAAATTTTATAAAAATATGTTGTAACGTGAATCGTAACCAACAAAACAAGTCAATTTCAAGTTTTCCAATAATATCTTCATTGTTTTGCATTTAAGCTAACGATATGTGTTTTGTTTGTGAAAAATAATAATTCTTTGATGCCTTTAAAAAGGTTACTTTTTCGTTTCGTTAAAAGACGTACCTAAAGGCAGACCTATTAAGAAAAAAATAGCCACAAGAACTTGTTGGTATTTTGTGCTTGTAAAAATATTTTGGTTTCTGTACCAATCGCGTCGGTGGGTTTTTTGTCTTTGAAAAAAACCCTTTTCTTAAGCAAGTAAAAATATTTAAAAAAAAAAAATTAAAAAGGTCTTGTTTTGCTACAATTTATGTGTAAACTATAGTAAAGAAGAATTTAAAGAAGCATATGCAAAAATAAAAAACAAAAATCGTCAACTAAAAATACTAATATATAACGCCCCTAAAAGAATAACAGATGACATTATAATATATAAACTAATTGATGAATGCCACACACGCAGGCCACTTAGGAATTAGAAAAACAGTCATTAAACTAAAACAGCGGTATATTTGGAAAAACATAAACAAAATGGTAAAGAAATTTGTGTCATATTGCGACATTTGTGCCAAAAACAAACAAACAAAACACATAAAGGAACCACTTACATTAACAGACACACCAAACAATAGTTTTGAGACAATTTCAATTGATACTGTAGGACCTCTTCGTATTTCAAACGAGTACCGGTACATCTTGACAATGCAATGTGAGTTGACTAAATTTGTTGTGGCACACCCAATGCCAACAAAAGATGCACATACGACAGCAAAAACATTGGTTGAACAACTAATATTAAAATATGGTCACTTTAAGGTACTTAAGTCCGACAGAGGAACAGAACTTGTAAACGAAACCATGAAAAATGTTTGCTCAATTTTGAAAATCAAACAGATTTTCTCAACCCCTTATCACCACGAGACAGTAGGTTCCATAGCAAGAAACCATAGAGTTTTGAACGAGTTTTTGTTAACTACAGCAAATGACCATGAATGGGACGAATTGATTCCATATTTCACGTTTGCCTACAATACGGCACCACATGTGGCCACAGGCTACTCACGGTAAATTACCATGTTTACCATCTGATAAAATAAAAAACGTACGAGCATTTTACAATTACGATGATTATGTCCAAGAACTAAAAAAGTGACTGCAATTCGCCTTAAGTAAGGCAAGAGATCTAATAATTAAGAGTAAAGAAAAAAGAATTAGTAATGACAAATATCGCAATAAATTTAATTTAAAAGTAGGAGAATTAGTTTTAATGAAAGTAGAAAATAGGAAAAAACATCAAAGTCCATACAAAGGACCATATAGGATCATAGAAAGAAATGGTGTAAACACCACAATAGATTATAACGGCACATATAAGGAAATACATAACAATAATTTAAAACCATATCTTATTAAATAACAAATACTATTACAACTACATAATAATAAAAATTGAAACCAATATAACAATTATAATTTGTCAATAAATTAAAGAAATTTTGTAACGATATCATGTAGATAGAAAGAAAAATTCCTCCCATAATTTTTCTCTTAAAGGTGAGGGTGTAGTGTGCACATACATATAGCGTACCACATTCAGTCGATAACGCAGGCACACTGCATAATTGTAACTACAAGTGTCAACTACAACAAAATAAATATCAATTTACATCACTTGCATTTGAAGGCATGTTAACCAGACATTGAGTGACTTACTTAATATTGAGTGAACAAATGAAAGACTCATTGTGATTGGTTAACATGCAACTATATTGATTAACATTAGATATCTACATGGTACCGAAAGAGTAAAATATATAATTTTGACAAGCTAGAATAAGTTAGAGAAACTAAACTGTATTCTCATAAGCTGTATATAAACCTTTACTTTGACTTTAATAAAGCAGACTTAAACTTACAACCAAATCGGCACTAGTTGCCTTAAGGTACGTTCAGACTAATGAAATATTTGACAAAAATATTTGTTCTGATATTTGCTTCAAACTGTGTGAAACAAAAAAATATTGTGTTTGATGTTCAGACTAAGCTCAAATATTTGACAATTTTTGTTTGTTGAAACAGTTGGCAAATAGTGTCAAATAAAATAAATTAATTCATGTTTGCCATGCGTTCAGACTAAAACAAATATTTGCATCAAATAATTATTTAATGAAAGTGTTCAAAAATAAAAATATATTTCACAATAGTAAAAATTCGTGCAGAAGCCTAATTATTTGTTTTATTCTGTGGAGCAGCATCTATTATTTTGTTAGAACAGGAGTATGTAAAAGAAAAACAAAACTGGAAGACAAATGGTTAACGGAAACATGGCTAAAATTTGCGAAAAATTGGTAACAACCCCTAAAATATATGGTTCGGTTAAAAACAAAATTTCGGGAAAATAACAACAAAAAATGTTGCAAAAACAGCCATAAAATTGACTAAAAGTCCCCAAAAGTATAAGGAATGGCAAAAATTCGGTGAAAATGGCTAACTTAGCAAAAATTCGCAAAAATTGGCTAATAGCAAACCCTACAATTTATTTGAAAGCGCTAAATCGGTTAAAAAACAAAATGTCGGGGAAAAACCAAATAAAAAAATGTTGCAAAAATAGCGAAAATTCGCGAAAAATTCTGATATTTCAAACAAGCCATAAAATTGACTAAAAGTCCCCAAAAGTATAAGGAATGGCAAAAATTCGGTGAAAATTGCTAAATTAGCAAAAATTCGCAAAAATTGGCTAATAGCGGCATGATAGCAAAGTCTAATAATAATTAAAAATCTTTAAAACTGTAAAAAATCCGAAAACTTACAGGAAAAATTGCTTCTATCGGGTACATGGCTAAAATTATTTGTCGTTGTTTGTTCTTACAATTTTTTTGTAATATCAAATAAATGTTTGCTCAAAAATGACTAAAATATTTGATTTTTTGTGTTCACACTATGTTCACATTGGACAAATATTTGTTTGCCGGCAAATACTTTTATTTGCTCAAAATCAGCTGTTATTTTATTTGACACTCAAAAATATTTTGTGTTCAGACTACGTTAATGAAATATTTGATGTTTGCTATCAGAAGATTTTGGCAGTTCTTTCGAACGCCTAATTTATTGGCTGGAACCCCTATAGCTTGCAATAACCGAGGGTTATAGGGAATCTAAGTTCTTCACTTATACACGCCACATGACAGACTTAACACCCATAACACCACAATGGACTGGTCCGATGCATGGACCATGTCATTGTTAAAAAGTGTTTGTAGTGAGACGACATGTCTTCGTTTTTTAACGACATGTTTTCGTTTTTAAACGAAGTTAAAACTAATCCTCTTGTGTACACAATGAAGTAGTTTTAAGACTACTTCTTTGTTATCCAAAGCTGGATTATATGGTCCTGCCCTAGGACTTCGTAATGTTAAATATACAATGTTTTTTCCATACGTTTGGGTTACTTTTGGACTAGTCCTAGTCTCTTGTGTACTACTCTTTACACGCGTGTTTGGACTGGTCCTATTATTTGCAGGAAAGAAAAAACACATGCATATTATTTTCATGTTTAACCCTCCGGCTTGTGCATGTTTTGATTTTCTTTACACATGGAAAAAGGTCTGGCCAGACTCATGTGTACACCGAAGGGTTAAAAAGTAAATTTGAACTCATGCTTCTCATTTAGTTTATATTTTTGGTTAAATATCTACATAAAATTTCAAAAATTAAAACCATATCGGGCATGTTGTTGGTGTTTTATCATTCTGTAATGTGTAATACGGGTAAGTAAATTAATCATAATTACTGTTTCTTTCTTTTTTTGTTTTTTTCAATCATGAATTCGGGATAAAATCAACTTTATATTACTTGAATCAAGCGCATTTTGAGATTGATTCAATCTTAGTTTTACTTAAATCACTCTCATTTTCGGATTATTTTAGGTACGAATTCGGATTAAAACAATTTTATAATTTTTGAATGAAGCGCATTTTCAGATTGATTCATTCTTAGTTTTACTTAAATCAATCTCATTTTTGGGTTATTTCAAGTACGAAAACGGGATTGAATATGGATAATTTAAGTATTATGGGATTAAAAATCCGTTCTTGAATCAATCTTTCTGTACTTGATTCAAGGAAATCCGTACTCACCGTGCTATTAATGCCGCTTCGGATGGATTTGAGTACGAATGGATTGATTTTTCTTTTGAGTGTACAAATCGGTAGATTCCATTTCTTCTCAGAACAATGTCGTCAACTATCCAATCGAATTTTTAAACTCTCTGGTATTACCCGGATTACCGCCTCATAATCTCAAACTAAAAGTTGGATCGGTAATCATAATGTTACAAAATAGAAAATAGACTTTTTTTGATTTTAATGTGTAAATATTTTTATGTATGTATATATTGTTTTCAAACAATTGTTTTTACAAAATTATGAGCGGTATGAATTATGACAAACAAAATAAAACATTGGTTGTACAAACAAAGTAATAAGTACCAAAGTTATAAAACCGTGCAGTATGAGAACAACTTAAGTAAATGTAAGGGTAAAATATGCAATATGTTTTACATTTTTTTCATCAACATATTCACAAAAGAACTTGAACATTTTTCCCACAGTTGTATTTTTTGGACAAACGAACACCGAACACAAAAATGTAGAACATGTTACATTAATGCAACATATTTCTCATAAAAGAAATCACCATAAGTTTGTCATTTTTATGCAACCTTTTTTAATATTTATCTAAGAACCCATATATATGATATAGGCGATGTTTATAATAAACAAAAATTACTTCGGATTGTGAATTAGAAATATGCAACAACTTTAAACATTTGCACTTTAAACTATTTGTCCACTCTCGGTAAAAAAGTGAACGAAATTTTTCGGAAACATGGTAATAAGTAAATAAAATAAGAAATTTACTCTTTGCCGACTTTCTAAACGAATTGAGTGTGTCTTAATGTTATTTCCAAATCGGTTAAAAAATGTTAATATATTTATTTAAAATATTTTATCTACTTTATGAATTTACTTTTTGATCTCATAACTTGAGTACCACAATTATTGTTTTGTTTTTATTATTGTTTTATGAATTAAATTGTTACGTTTATGTAATCTTTTTATCTTGAATCTAGAGCATAATGATACGAAATTTACATATAAAATCGTAAGGTAATAATAATTCAAGTTCCTCTTTCAATCTTTAATTAATTTTTGTAGTATTTAGGCATTTCTTTTACTTACTTTGTAAACAAGTTGCCTAACGCTTTTTTAAAAAAAAAGTTTTTTCATTAATTTAAAACAAATTTACTTTGTATTATTTACATGGAGCGGGATCCCGGGAATAGAAAAACTCCGGGAAAAAAACTCTACGTAAAACCCTTCTATACTGAAATTCAGGGTTTAAAAATTAGTAAATAGTTTTTTTGCTTCATATCGAAAATCGCAGTAAATATTCAAAACTAAAATATTTAAAGGTATTCATATTGCAAAAATATTCATAATTTACTAAAAAACCTCGTAGTTATATTGAAAAATATTTAACCAGTGGCAATTTTTAATATAACAACGCGAAAAATATTAAATATTTCGCCGTATAAATATATTTTATATCGAAATATTAAAATGTTTTTAGTCACCATAAATATGAAATGTTGTGTTTCTACAATATCAATATATTACGACCACACATTACAAACTGCGCAGTAAATGCGAAATGTACGAATATAAATAACATAACAAAACAAAATATGCCGTCTTGTTGATCATCGACTGCCAAAATATGCGACACAAAATATGCGACTATTACACACGACATATTTAAATATTTCAGTGTGAATAGTAAACATATTATTAGTCGAAAAATAAACTTATAATAGTCACAATATGAAGAACAAAATATTTTTGTGTGTACATACAAAAAAGGTTTAAAAGGGAAAGATTTAAAATAAGAAATTCTTTGTATGTATGTGTTGGTAGATTAAAATATAATTGTTAAATGGTTTATTTATTTATTAAAAAAAAGGTAGAATATAACTGGAAGGTGCCTTTCATAATTTGAGTGTAAAAATATAAACAAAATTGAATGGTTATTCGAAATAGGGTTAAGGTATAAAAATGCGTTTATGTTTTGAGAAATTTATTTACAACAATATGGTTTTTTTATGACGTATGCATTTTAATTTTAGCTAGGCTAATTTAATTGTTGATGCGAATGGATGAATTCAAAATAGAACAACCAATCGCGATATTATAATAGAGGCTCAAAAAAAGGATGTAGTGTAAAATTGGTAGGAAGCTGCTTATATGAACTTCGAGAAAAGAACATTTGAAGTAGTGATCAGGTGTAAAGGCTATGCATATACATATGTATGTTTGTACATACAATTTTTAGCGACAAAGTAAACTTTTTTTTTATAAGTATGTATGTAATATGAAAAAAAAAGTTTTTTCAGAGTATTGTTTTTTTATTATTTGTACCATCATAAATATTTTTTAGGTAAAACAATTTTGTTTGCTGCATATATGCTTTTGCGTAGACATTTGTAAATTAAGCAGTAATTATGACGCCAACATTAACGAAACCCAAATTTTCATGCAAGTATCGATCCTTTCTTATGAATTAATGTTTGGTTTTTTTATACACTTGTGACCTTTTTATTTGTTGTTGCATATACATATGACAAACAAATGCAACAATACCTTGTGGAATCACAACAACAAATGTATGCAAATAAATGATCTATTTTTTTTTGTTTTTTAGCGGAAAATAAAGGCTTATTTATTTTTTCACTTGTTTTTTTTGCAAAAGGAAAACGAAACGAGTGTACATATAAAAAGGTTGACACAATCTAAGCAATAATTATGACGCCAATACTAACGCAGTAAACAAAATTGTACACAATACCTCCCAACAAACACGAAGTCAAACCTTTGATATGAAATGACTTTATCATTTGACATCAAACGCAATTCTCAAACGTTTTTCAATCGTTTGATTTAACATTTAAATGCAAATTGATAATGATTTGAAAATAAACATTTGATATCAAATGTTTTTTCAATTTGATGTCAAATGTTTGTCAAAGTTAAAATCAAATCAAAAATAAACTTGGCAGTTCTAAAGCGAAAAATAAATGTGAGCATTAAAAATGGCGATTAAAGTTAAATTATTTTTCCTTGTGGTTACATGTGTTTTACTAGGACTAACCTTGATGCAAATTTTATCTAAATCGGAAGACATTGATTTCAAAAAATGGGTCACTTGACATTAAATCCCCCATTATGTATGTTATGTTCTGTATATATATATAATTTACTAAAATATAAAAACTTACCGCAAAAAAATTATTTCAAATATGTAAATATATGCATGTAAGATATGTTTTAATTCATTTATTTTAACATTTGCTTAAAAATGAGGGCAATAATTAATATATTAGATAAATTGATTGCAGTATTGTAAACTGATACCGAAAATGCTCCTTTCTAATCGAGTCGCACTATCAATTTTAATCGAAAATAATTTATTTGACAGTTCACTTTGAATTAAACCACGAAGTTTAGTTACAACTTCACATAAAATTTTTTTGGCATTGTCCGAGTTTAAAGAAAACATTTGCCCGCTGTTTGTTTTTAATGCACTACATATAGGTTTAAAAATATTTTGCATGTTACAGTACTTTTCGCTTATAGTCCATTCCGCTTAAAGGCCAAAAACGGATATAAGCCAATACTGTCATATTCACATGCAGATTTTTTCGAATTTCATACAAATTATTTGTCCTAAGGTCCATTTCGCATGTAGTCCATTTTCGTTTAAAAGCCACATTTTCTTAGCATACGAATATAATTCTTTATGCAAAAATGTTCGCTTATAGTCCACTCTGTTTTTAATATTTTTTTAATCAACTTGTTTTTATTTACATTTCTGGTAACTATTACAAATACCAAATTTCGCAATTTATATTTCAAAACATGGTGTCTTCATCTGACCATTTTTGTTTTTATTGTATTATTTTTTGTTTTAACTATTTATTTAAATTAAATCAAAATTTGGTTATGTTTTTAATAAACTTTTGTTTTGTTTAAAAAAGAGCAGTTTTATTGAAGAAAATAATTTTTATAAAGTCCAAAATGTGGATTATACACTTATAAGCCATTAAATGGCTTATAAAAAAATCGGTTATAGTCCAAATTCGCTTATAGTCCACAAAAGTTGTGCAACTATAGTAGTGGACTATAAGCGAAAAGTACTGTACTGCTGTTTAAAACAGGGATGTCAGCGCCTTGCACAATTGTGCAAATTAATTCACATGTACGCTTACGCTCTTTTATTTTGCGAGCGTAAAATATAATTGTTTACTGAGAAACACTCTCATTCAGCGGGAAATATCGCAAGTATTGCAAGGCCTGTTTTGAGGCCTCTAAATATATTTATGTATATAAATAAATATACAATAACTGTATGTAGGTACATCTTTTTTTTTTGTTTTATTATCTATTTTATTTTATTTATTATCTATGTTTTTGTTTTGTTTTATTTCTGTTTTTAACATTGTACAATGATTTTAAAACAGGGATTTCCATTTCATTGCACAATTGTGCAATTGTGGTTATTTTTTAAGATAGAATTTTAAAATTTTATAAAAATATATATGTAAAGTGAATCCTAATCAACAAAAATTTCAAATTTTCAAAATAATTGTTTTGCATTTAAGCTAACGATATGTGTTTTGTTCGTGAAAAAAATTCGTTGATGCCTGTAACAGGGTCCCTTTTTCTTTCGTTAAAAAGACGTACCTAAATGCAGAAATTATTAAGAAAAGAAAAAGCCACAAGAATTTGTTGGTATTTTGTGATTGTAAAAATATTTTTGTTTCTGTACCAATCGCGTCGGTGGGTTTTTTTTTTGAAAACTCTTTTCTTAAGTAGGTAAAAATATTTAAAAAACAAGTTAAACAAGTCTTGTTTTGCTACAATTTATGTGTAAACCTATACACATAAAAGCAAATGTGACAACAGGTAAATTAACATCCGCAAACCTAAAAAATGTTTTGTTGTTACGAAACTGCAATATAAATTTAGAAGATATTTTTGGTAAATAAAAGTATTAGGCTAGTAAAATCTTCTCTTTTTATAATGGTGGTAAATACTTACAGAATATTTTTAAACTTAATATTTGCATTAGTATGAGCAAATGAATTTTCATTGTTAGAATTCGCAAAGGTATGTTGAGCAAAAAACGAAAAATATTGGAAAGAATTGTATTAGGTTGTAAAAAGACTTCAAATATTGTAAACTGCGCAATTTTTCCAAAAAATAAGCAAAGTTTCTAAGGTTCCAAATTAAATTTATTTAAATAATAACTAATTGTGTCTGTCCATAACTCAACATTTTTCGATAATTGTATTATTATTTATTGCTTTTAAGTCTTCATAGCAATAAATGTAAGTTAACTTTAAATGGTCTGATGAAAAATGAATGGAAAGCATGAACTATATTTCCTCGCATAATGCTGGCCCTGGTGTTTGCATCGCCCTTTCATGAAAATGTTTTGTAAGTTTTAATACCTTACCTGATTCCCAACAATTTAATCGAACAAATATGACCCTTAAGGTCTTTAATAAGGCCTCGCAATAGGCCTCGCAACCGCATATTTCGCCCGCTGGGCATGTAAGAGATAAGAGTAATCTCACCAACACAATCATAATTGACATCACTGGTTTAAAATATCAAACGCTAATCCATTTTCAGTGACCAATCCTATATACGATTTAATTATTTCATGTCGATTAACTGAAACACATGCTTTTATATATTTATTTTATATATTTTTAGACTTTTTTATGGATTTTTTAAGATCTATTATAATCTTATGCATTTTAAGTAAATGCGACTTTAAATTATAACTTCTGTTATTATTTAATGTTTTTTTACATATTTTGCATAAAACTTTGTTCTCAATATCACACACTTCAAAATAATCATATATTTTTTCCATTTTTGTTAATTGTTTATTACTTGTAAAAAATATTTTCGTAAGACCAAACGTTAAAAATCAAATTAAACAACTGTCGTTTTGTCCGATTGTGCGACCTAATTTATACACTCGTTTCCTTTTCCTTTTGCAAAAAAAAACAAGTGAAAAAATAAATAAGCCTTTATTTTCCGCTAAAAAAAATAGATCATTTATTTGCATACATTTGTTGTTGTGATTCCACAAGGTATTGTTGCATTTGTTTGTTATATGTATATGCAACAACAAATAAAAAGGTCACAAGTGTATAAAAAAACCAAAAAATGTTCATAAGAAAGGATCGATACTTGCATGAAAATTTGGGTTTCGTTAATGTTGGCGTCATAATTATTGCTTAATTTACAAATGTCTACGCAAGTGCATATAGCAAACAAAATATTTATGATAGGTGCAAATAAAAAAAAAAACACAACAATACTCTGAAAAAACATTTTTTTCCAAATTACATTCTTATAAAAAACAAGAAAACAGATGGTGTGTACAATTCTTTTTCAGCGTAAATATTGGCGTCATAAATATTCATACTTTCCTATAAAAAACAAAAAAAAAAAATAGATCATAAATTTGCATACATTTGTTGTTGTGATTCCACAAGGTATTGTTGCATTTGTTTGTTATATGTATATGCAACAACAAATAAAAAGGTCACAAGTGTGTTAAATTAGCAAAAAAAAAATTCATAAAAAAGGATCGCTACTTGCATGAATATTTGGGTTTCGGCAATGTTGGCGTCATAATTATTGCTTAATTTACAAATGTCTACGCAAGTGCATATAGCAAACACAATATTTATGATAGGTGCAAATAAAAAAAAAACAACAATACTCTGAAAAAACATTTTTTTCCAATTACATATGGAATTGTAAAAAAAACAAGAAAAGTCATAAAACGGTTTTTTTCAAATCAACTTGTATTACGCAAACCACAATATAATTTTCGAAGTTTACTTTGTCGCTAACAACTATATATACATATCTATGTGCACACATACATACATACATATGTATATGCATAGCCTTTACAACTGATCACTACTTCAGATGTTCTTTTCTCTCGAAGTTCATATAAGCAGCTTCCTACCAATTTTACACTACATCCTTTTTTTGAGCCTCTATTATAATATCGCGATTGGTTGTTCTATTTTGAATTCATCCATTTGCATCAACAATTAAAAGAGTCTAGCTAAAAACAAAATGCATCATAAAACTATGATCTACACCAGGGATTTCCAAAATTTTTTTGGTTGTGTATTAGTGAGTACCAGAGAGTAAGCAAATTGAGAGAATGCATTTTTTTACAGCCAAAATAAAATGTTAGTAATATATTTTATAAGTTGTATAACACAAAGGTACAAAATTAAAAATTTTTTGTGTTGATAAAAAATTTGTAGCAATTCTTTACCAATTTTAAAACTACACAATCACCGCGACCTAGCCACCGAACTTCTGTAAACATTTTCAGGTCACAATTCACAGCATTTTTGTTTTTTAAAAAGGTTACAAATTTTCGGTGGGTAAGCGCTTGATGTCCGCCTCGAATTTTATTTATTATATCCTCTGCTGTCTTCATAGCTGGGTTATCATTTATGAATTTCGATGCAAGAGCGTGTTTTTTTAATTAGCCTATAAGTCCATTATATTTGCCCAACATTACATTGGCTCCATCTGTGCAGACTCCAGCAAATTTGTTTATGTCTACAATGGAAAGTAGCTTTTCTCTGACAACATCATACAACAACGTGCCAGTTACATTTCCATAAAATGATTCTACAGTAAACATTGACTCAAAAATAGTGTATTCGCTGTCTACGCATCGAATACAAATTACAAGTTCACACAGATCATTTATGTATGTCAGTGCTTTCGTCTAAACAAATTGAAAAAAATTCGCAATTAACTACTTTTTCCCTAATTGGAGATTCTACACAAGTTCCTAATTGAACAGTACGACGGCCTACCGTTTGACTGGACAGGGGTAAGCCTTTCCCAAATTTTCTTCAGCAATTGCTTGATAAAAACACCATCCCACAATGGTCTTCCTTTCTTAACAATTTCCAATATTACTAAACTTGAAATCTCCTTTTTCAGTTTGGGAACTGATTTTGGTTCATTAATTTCCTCTTCTAATAACCATTTTTTCAATTTTTCTAAAAAAATTGTTTTATTTTTAAAAAACAGGTCTTCTCTTTCCCTATCATTTAAATTATTTATATTATTATGAAAACGATCGCAATGCCGTTTAAGGCTGTTACACACTATCCCACAAAGTCTTACGTATTTTTCAAAAATGCTTCCCTGATCTAATTATTCTTTGAACCAATGCCCATTGAAAAGGTCTGTGCAAGAAGCCTGGTGATCATTGTTTATGTTCTTTTTAGTTGTCAAAATTTGTTTACATTTTGCTTACATGTGCATGTATACGTTTATTGTATGCCACACATACACGTTTTTTCCTTTTGCTATGTATATGCGGTAGTAAATTTTTGACAACTAAAAAGAATTGTATTTTGTTTTTGTACAAGTAAGCAGACCTGATAGATGGGCCTTGCTTTGAACATTTTCAAAAAACAATAACAACTTATCATGACAGGGTTGCATTTTTGTAAATTACTAAAGACTTTGTGGGATAGTGTAAAACAGCCTTAAATAACAAATTCCGTTTCTTAATTAAATGTTGCATAGCATATAAGGCATTGGATGTTACCAAAAGCGTTTTTGACCGCACAATATTTTTTAATTGCCATCATAAAGTTTCTTCTGTTAACCTGAAACAAAAAGTATACAAGTATTAGTAGTGGTATACACAATTGTGCATGGAAATGGATTTCCCTGGTGTATTTATTCAAAAATAAAATAAATTACATGAGAATTATAACGTGAAAAAGTTATTTTAGTAAACAGTTAGGGTATTCATAGTGGTAAGTAATATAGAAATGGTATTCACGGTGTTGGGTTGCTCATACTTCAAACATCTGTGCATACATTTTTATTCTAGCTAATGGTATATCATAACTTTTTAGAAAATACCAAATGCGCACATGAGTTTGCCTGCAAAAATGTATAAAGTCATTATAACAGGTCAAAGTAACGTTAAATAGTTACCATAAATTAGTAAGGTTAAAGGCAGAATTAGTCTTTACTTTCTGTTTCTGTTCTGTTCCGTGCCGTTCTGTTTCTAAATTGTAAAAGTTACTTTTTCTGTAGCAACTTATTAGCCATTTATGACAAATTTATTAGTTTTGCACCATCCATTGTTTTATTTCAATAACTTTTATGCACATAAATTTGAAGAAATAAAATTTAATTAATGTATTTTTTATTTTTTATTTTGCGGTCACTTACAATTATTTTACAAGTTTTTGATTTTATCAAACTGAACCGCAACAGAACAGAACAACTAATCAATTTCACAGGTTTTTTAATAACAAAAACAAATCAGCTGGTTCGTAACAGAACAGAAAGTAAAGACTTACTGAGCCTTAACTCTTTGGGCTCGGTCAAATAATTGTAGCATAAAAAAGTAAGCAATAAAAATAGTGCGAAACAATAAAGTTTCATTAATACATCAATAAAACACATCTTCTTACCCAAACATTTTACCTAGTGTCACATTTGCTTTTATGTGTACAGGTTATTTTCACATAAATTGTAGCAAAACAAGACTTTTTTTACTTCTTTTTAAATATTTCTACTTACTTAAGAAAAGTGTTTTCAAAGAAAGAAAAAACCCACCGACGTGATTGGTACAGAAACCAAAATATTTTTACAAGCAAAATACCAACAAATTCTTTTGGCTATTTTTTCTTCTTAATAATTTCTGCATTTAGGTACGTCTTTTTAAAGAAAGCAAAAGGGACCCTTTTACAGGTATCAAAGAATTTTTTTCCACAAACAAAACACATATCGTTAGCTTAAACGTTGCAGTAAATGTTATTGTAAAAAAAAGTTACTTAATAAAATTTACGTTAGCTTTGCTGTTAAATATGTTTAACAATTTAAATTATGTTAAAATTAAATAGAAATGTTATATTACTCTGCATTTAAGTCTTGAAATTTAGACCCTAAATATTGCACGCAAGGCATTGGATGTTACCAAAAGCATTTTTGACCGCACAATATTTTTGAGTGTAAGCTGAAACAAAATAATATAGCATCCGCTAAACATGTACACTTGTCGAAGTCACACCGACGACTGAATTGAAGAGCATAAAAATATGTGTTTGTAGTGGTATGCACAATTGTGCAAAGAAATGGAAACCCCTGATCTACACACACACCCACGCATACAAATTTTGTCCCTTATAAAGAGAATTTGACCAAAGACTATAGATTTATAAAGATGTTGCACTTAGTACATTTGAAATTTTAAAAAATGTTGTTCTTCTTATAGATGAGGGGGGGAAGTAACAAGAAAGCAAAAACTTCGTGCTCACATTCAGAGAACTAAAGAGAGCAAGAAACCACATGCATTAATACATACACATGTTTGCTGTTTTTGCCAGCCAAATGTGTGTGTGTGTGCTTTTTTTTGGTTGAAACCGGTTTTTGGTATTTTTTTTAATTGATTGCCTTTTATTTTCAAACAATTTATGTGCAAATAACCTACGTAAGAGCATATGCGACCGATTGTGTAATTGTAGGGCAACTGTGTTTGTTTTATTTTTGTAAAACTTAAACTACATCGATTTGCACCGAATTATAATTCCATTTTTTAGATTATTTAATTATGCACTTACCATGTGTGTATTTATTTATATATCAAACGAATTTACTATGAGTATTTATTAATTTTACAAATGAGCTCTTTACAAGTTTAATGGTTTAAGATTTTAACTTTTTCAATATTTGATAATTTGTAGTTGTAAGTTTCCCATGTGGAATGCTTCCGTAATAATATAAGAACTAGTAGTAAATTTAGCATCTCCATCCTGTGTTTATAACAAACCAAAAAGAATAAATTTTATTTTTGGTACAATTCACGCATTGCTCAACAATAAATTTTGTTATGCTTTTCATTTCTTTATTTTGTAAAAATATTTTTTCAAAGACCTTTATATCAATTTTACAAACTTCAAAAAATAAGTCAGAGGGAGCACACAAACCTCCAAAGTCGGATTCTTTTTGACAATTTTTTGCATCAACAAACATTTCTGAAGAATATGACAAAATTTGCGCGGGTTTTTTATATCCATAGTACGACATTTAACGCATGATATTCGTTGTGATATGTAACCAACAAAATATCGACTCGATGTTAATTCTAATGGCACATTGTTGGATGTAAAGCAATCGGCATCTTCATTAAAATATTCTTAATTTTCATTGTACATACATATGTATATATCTGCGATTTCTATTTCAGGGGTGTGAGTACTCTCTGATTGACGGAAAGGGACATTAAAATAGGTTTTAGGCTTTTGATTTCCTAAGATTAGAAATCATTCGATTATTCGATTCAGAATTTGCATAATGTGGATCAATCTATCCGAAAAGCACTTTAATACGACTAAAAGAGAAATGTATGATAATATATCTAATAAAATTCCATATTATTTCCAGTCTAATAATAACTTTTATAATCTGAAAGCTTTATTGGCGATTTTTCAGATTTAAAAACTTGAATCGTATACTTTTACGAGTATTACCAAAAAAAATTAATATGTGTTGCAAAATTATATCTGATAAATAGAGCGCATGTTTTGACAATCCGTGTACGAGGCTATGTCATCAAAATACATAATTATTTGTCTGAATTTGTTGAATATTATTTAAGTTGCTGTAAAATATAACACTTTTTAAATAAATAAATAAAAATAAAATTATAATATGCGAACAATTTTAATAATATGGGTTTGATTTTATTGGATTTCATTCTATATATTGTATGTAGCGAAATCCACATATTTTTTTGTCCTATCCCGCGAAGCTCTTCGCTTGTCTGCAGGAAAGAAACATTTCTAATTCTTATAATATTTCCTCATATAAGCTGGCTCATACAAGTTTAATGGTTACAATGTTTAGCTTTTTCAGTATGTTATCGATGATTTGTAGATATGTTTTTTAATATTTCTTATTTGTAACTGCCCGTCTACAACTGACATGACTTGAAGTTATAACTTGAAGTTATAAAAGCGTTGTTAAAACATTTGCATTAACAACCGTGTTATAACATGAGAAAACTTCTAACATGATAAGTCTATACTTAACACTAACATCATATTAGTGTTTAAGTTACATGGGGTCTTTGCCTGACAATTTTTTGTCATAATAAACGTCAAACTTCAAATAAAAAAAAAACGCTGACAAAAATTTTAAAATTTTTTTTATATAGACTTTGACGTTTGGTAAGACAAAAAATTGTCAGGTGAAGATCCCATGTTAAGCATTTTATGTCAGTTGTAGACTGCATGTAATGCTTCTGAAATAATATAAGGACTAGTAAATTTAACATCTCCATACTGTGTTTAGGACATATGTAGATACGTACGCAAACCAAAAAGAATAAATTAAAATTTTGATACAATTTACGCATTGCTCAACAATAAATTTTTTATTTTCATTTCTTTATCTTGTACAAAAAAATTTTTGCAGACCTTTAAAAGAATTTTACGAACTTCAAAAAGTAAGACGGAAGGAGCACACAAACTTCCAAAGCCTGAATCTGTTGCATAATTTGTGAAAATAATTTGTTGTAATAATAAATAAAATTGGATTTTTCGGCGGAAACGATTCAATAATTTTTCAAATAATGCAATTTTAATAAAAAAAAAATTTTAAACAAAATAAATAAAATTGAAAGAAATTACGTTCATACACATCAAACTGGTGGCATATTTTTATAAAAATTAAAAGTATTTTGATTATCATCAAATTCACATTGAACCATGAGTTTTTTATTACTTACACAATTACAAAATTGTGAGTTTGATGAGGCATGTTAATGTGTGGCCTTGTCGCTTTAGAAAACATAAAATATCTTTTATGAACAAAGCAGTTTATTCTTTCAGAAAAATTATTTTTTATATGCCTACAATTGTTTAAATTTAGACAATAACAGCATTTGAACTTCGGTGCGAATCGATATAATTTCATCTGTACAACAATAAAACACATATTATTGCCCTACAATTAAAATCTGTCACATTTGGTTTAACGTACCTATGTTATTTGCACATAAATGGGATGCAAACAAAACATCTTTTATTATTTAAATGTGTTTTCAACGAGCAAACGAGATTTCTTTTAGTTTGTTTGTATTTTTTTAAATGCAATGTATACACATACATACACACACACGCGTGTGCACATACATATACACTTATAAGTGAGAAAAGCTCTCTGAGAGTAATAATAAATACTGTAATTTACTCTCACAAGTGGATTTAGCGGCTAAATCCACCAGAAAAATTAATATAGACAGAAAAATGTATGAACTTTGTATGGTCGTGCAATATCTTTATAAATCTATAGTCTTTGATTTGACTGTTGTAAATAAATTTCTCAAAACACAAACGCACTTTTGCACCTTAACTCTATTTTTGAACAACTAGTCCAAACACCCATTTAATTTTGTCTTTGATAAAACACACCCTATATTATTTTTTAATGGCTGTTTATAAATACAAACTACACAGAAAAAATTATTAGTAGTTTTTTATCAATTAAAAAATTATTTAAATTTAATTAATGTGATAATTGACTCAATTATTTTTTTTTTTGTTGAAAGAAAATTAAAAATATAATTTTAATTTGATTACCATTTTAGTTGTTTTGAAATAAATTTTAATAGATATTTATTAAATCACAAAACATTATTTCGTTTAAAATAAAATAATTTAAAATTGTGAAATTGTTGTTGGAAATTGTCAAACTCAATCAACACATTGTTTGAAACGGCAAAGTTTTTGGATCATTTTTTTAATTAAAACTAAAAATATCATTTATTGAAAAAAAAATATTCAAAATATTAAATTTTTACAATTTTACAACAAATGGATTGCTTGATTCTATGAATTTGGTATAAAATTGGTGATTAGAGAAAATTTTTAATTTTTTCTGTGTGTGCGCATACATATATGTTTTCTTAAAACATTAGTTAACTTTTCAATCTTTTTTTATATTTTTGCACTCAAACTGTAAAACTCACCTTTCAATCATATATTGCCATTTTTCAATAAATAAATAAACCATTAAACAATAATATTTACTTCAACACATACCTATATTCAAAGATTTTCTTATTTTAAATCTTTCCCTTTTAAACCTTTTTTGTATGTACACACAAAAATATTTTGTTCTTCATATTGTGACTATTATTAGTTTATTTTTCGACTAATAATATGTTTACTATTCACACTGAAATATTTAAATATGTCGTGTGTAATAGTCGCATATTTTGTGTCGCATATTTTGGCAGTCGATGATCAACAAGACGGCATATTTTGTTTTGTTATGTTATTTATATTCGTACATTTCGCATTTACTGCGCAGTTTGTAATGTGTGGTCGTAATATATTGATATTGTAGAAACACAACATTTCATATTTATGGTGATTAAAAATATGTTAAACCTTCGATATAAAATATATTTATACGGCGAAATATTTAATATTTTGCGCATTTTAATATTAAAAAGTTACCACTGGTTAAATATTTTTCAGTAATACTAAAATTATAGTAATACAGCGATGCATTTTAATATATTACGGTAGTAGATTATTTAATATTTTTAGATTTTCTGTCAGTTTGTGTTTCAAATTATGCATATTTATGACTAATATATTAGTATTTTTAAACCCTGCTGAAATTTAGTCTGAGTAAGATTTTGCATTACCAGAAATCACTATACAGAATTTTATGATGATTGGTCCAATATAAATTTCCATCCTGAAAATTACTTTCGTTCGGTTAAAACTCTTACGAATCATGATATTTTATTAAAATTTGGTGAAATTAAGGTTCATATGAAAAGAAATTATGGTCTGCCCATAATTTAACATGGGTCTAAGTCGCAACTAACTACTAATTACAATTACAGTAATTAAAAATATTGGCAAAAAAAATGTATAGATCTCATATAGAGCCCACTCCTGAAATGTTCTAAATGTCGGTGGAGGGTATCAAGGATTCGGCTCATCCAAACGTAGCACTTTACCTTGTTTTTAACTGAAAACTAATGTATCATATTGAAACGACTGAAGATATTGAAAACGAAACTGAAAAACTCACGTTGCAAGTACAAAAAGCTGCTTGGCTAAGCACACCATTACTTAAGCCTTCAAAAATTCAACAATCGTTTCCAGTAGAAATTCTAAGCCTAATACGAAAAAAAAGAAAAATTAGGAAAAAATGGCAAACAACCAGATTTCCACCTTTAAAAACAGAACTGAATAGTTTAACTAAGCTTTTGCAAGAAAAAGTGCGAGAACATAAAAACCAAAACTTTAACATAAAAATGCAATACTTATCGTCAGAGAAATAAATGATTACTCATTATGGAAAACGACAGCCTGTCTTAAACGTCCCACTCTTCATAACCTCCCAATCAAAAAACAAAATAACTCATGGGCTAAGAGTGACGGTGAAAAGGCTAAGGAATTTGCACAGCACTTATTTACTACCTTCCAGCCCTATGATATGAGTGATTTTAATATGCCCACTATAATCCAAGAGTCTGAGGATATTCAACCAATTTCAATAACAGAAACGCTTCAAGAGATATCCAATTTGAAGTCAAGAAAAAGTCCTGGTTTCGACCTTATTACTGCTGAAGTCCTTAAAAATCTACCACATAAAGCCCTCCTTAGTATTAACGCCATTATGAATGCATGTTTAAGCCACAGATATTTTCCGTTAGCTTGGAAAGTTTCTGACGTAATAATGATAAATGAACCTGGTAAAAATGCAAATAAAGTTTCATCCTATCGGCCGATTTCTTTGCTACCCGTAATGGGAAAATTGTTCGAAAAACTTTTCTCTAATAGACTAAAACATATAATTGCAAATAGGCAATTAATATCTTCAAAGTATGTTCAGCTATATTCTTGGATGTTGCACAGGCATTCGACAAGGTATGGCACAAAGGTCTACACCACAAACTAAGAACAAAACTACCTGTACAATATACTAACTTACTAAAATCCTACATGGAAGATCGTTTTTTTAGGGTCAAACAGAGAAAAGAATACTCAGACTTTAAAAAAATTGGAGCAGGGGTACCACAAGGTAGTATACTCGGCCCTCTTTTGTATCTATTGTATACGTCAGATATTCCTACTCCTATAAACGACAATATAATAGCAACTTTTGCGGATGACACTTGTATCCTGTCAGTTGGTGATAACGAAGTGGAGTCTTGCACTAAGCTACAATCCTCTATAAATATTTTGCTAGACTGAACGAAAAAATGGAAAATTAAATTAAATGAAGGTAAATCCGTCCATGTTGATTTTACATACAAATCAATAAGATACAAACCCATAAAAATATCCCATATGCTAACCATGCTAAGTATCTTGGAATGACGCTTGATTCGAAATTAAAATAGAAAAAACATATACAAATAAAAGAGACCGAATTGAATATAAAATTCAACAAACTTAAATGGATAATTGGAAGAAACTCTCCAGTTTCAATTCAAAACAAACTGCTTATCTACAATCAAATGCATAAACCAGTATGGACCTACGGAGTTCAAATATGGGGCTGCTCCGCTGAAAACCAAATTAATGTTATTCAACGATTTCAAAATAAAGTACTTAAGAATATTGTTAATGCACCCTACTATATTAGAATTAATGATCTACACAGAGATCTTGGAGTTACGAAAATCTCAGAAGTACTTAATACAGAAATTTGAAGCGATCTACTCAAGGAGACTGAAGAGAACTAAGCCACAAGATCTGGTCGCTGTTATTGCATGAATTTTATTAAACAGAAAAATATTACTTGTTAGTCTAAGACTAGGTGTAATGAAATGAAATGTTTATATGTATATAATTTCTGCAAATAAAAAAAAAAAAAAAAACATAAAAACAATTTTTTTAGTAACATTTATAAAAATATGCCTTCAATATAATATTGCGCAGATATTTTTCTATTTTTAATGAACCAAATATTTATTTTCAAATAAAAAACAATTTGATTAGCTGTTTATTTATTCAACTGTTTTTTAGGAATTTGTCAATGAAATAATTAAAAAGTTTATTGTTAATTTGTTGAAAATAGACTTTTGAAATACTTAAGAATGTATGTATGTATGTACATTAAAGGGGAACGGTCCCCACACGAAGAGAAAAAACACTACGACCATTTTAATTCATATTTGCCTAATATGTTTATTAGGGTTTTGCTTTAATCGGTAAATCGCTCGATGAATTAACCGAGGTTTTGGTTTAATCGGTTAATAATCGGTTAATTTTGTTTTTGATCGGTTAACCGATTAATCAAGTTTTTTTTATAAATTAAGTTATTTCAATATATACAAATGCATTAATTGTTTATTAATTGGAGTTTATTAGTAAAAAAAACAATAACATACCAAACATAACAATTCTTGAACTAAAACGAGCAAACAAAAAAAAAACAATTTATAAATATGTAATATGCATTTTTCCCAGGGCTGTGGAGTCGGAGTTGATGTTTTTGTGCCGGAGTCGGAGTCGTAGTACCCACAAAAACTCGCGACTCCGACTCCAAAGTTTATCGGCATAAAATTTAAAAAAAAATTTTCAAAATAAAAATTATCTTCTTAAAGCACATTTAAAATTTAAATAAATGGTTTATGAATACTGCTCTTATGTGCTGTTTCCAAATGACAGGCGATAGACTGAGTGCTTTTCATATACAGGGTGTGCTGGAAATCGCAAACGTAAAACGCAAGAATTTTAAAAGTCGTTTTTAAATAAAATTTTTGTAATAAAAGAATTTTATGACAAATATTTAACAAATATTTTCCTATTAAACAGGATTTTAAACCAAAAATTAGAAGAATAAGGTTTAAAGTTTATTAAAAACAACTTCCAAATCCTTGCGTTTGCTATTTCCAGCACACTCCTGATAAATTTTGCTACATAATCAATCGCCTGTCATTTGGAAACAGCACATTAATATTTGCATACGGTAATTGCTTCTCAAAAACTCTAATTTTTAGAAGGCCGTACGGTAATGAAAAAATAAAAGTTAACATCACTGAGTCTCATATACATTTAGCATTAATATTATAGTAGGAGTCGGAGTCTCACTTAAAAAATTTCAGCATTTGGAGTCGGAGTTGGAGTTAGTACTTTTTTCGGACGACTCCACAGCCCTGATTTTTCCAATAATATCCTAAATAATATTTTGCAATTGTTTTAAATAAATAAAAATAAAAATTTCAATGCTGTGTTCATTGATTCGTCATAACTGTACAGTAGAAATCTAAATTATTAGCGGTAGCCCACAACAGTCATGTCGTCGACTTAATATGCAAACATATGTTATTAGAAATTGTATTATTGAAAAGAAACGTAGGTTAATCCACCTCAAAGAAATTATGAAACTTCGTGGGTCTTTTTTTAACTGTACCAAAAAAGGATGAATTGTACCAATAAAGTTTCGATTGTACCAAATTTGGTACAATTGTACCACAAATCCCATCAGTACTACTGCCTTCAAGTTGTAAAAAGGATAATACTCTAAATACTCAAATAAATTAATGCTACGTAAACTTTACGGCTAATCTATATATAAATCGGCAAAGGCAAAACAGTTAAGAACACTTTTCTCCTCTATATGTCAATCGATTTGAACAAAATATACATCATTTAAAAAATATTTACTTACAAAAGTGCACAATATATATTTCACTAAAATTTGTTCATTATTTTCAGAGTAATAACCCAGCGGTAAATTTTGAATGGACTCTGCACTCCTTTTTAAAAGATTCGCTTCGTAAGATATCCTGCCTTCAGAAATATGCCTTCTAGAAGGTATAAATTTCTTTTAGAAAGACCTTCCAAAATATTCATTACACATTCGCTAAGTTGTTCAATTTTTATCTTTTTAATTTTTTTTGGTCTCTTACATTTTAAAAACAATTTTATACATTTCTTTTTGCACTTGATCTTTTTCTTATAACGGTTTTTTATTTTTGTTCCGTCGTCCCTAAACGCGTCGCTTGTCTTATGTAAGCGTATACGTTGCGTATCAGCTGTTTCGTTTTTCCTACAAAGTTTTTGTATATTAAGCAGTGTTGCCAAAACTTGGAGACCAAAAATGGCTAAATTTACGGGAAAAAATGGCTAAAAATGGGCTAAAAAATGGCTAAAAGCTTTTTTAAATAAAAACACATTAAAATTCAATAACACAACAGAAATAATTCATTTAAAGTTGTTTACGATGAAATTGTTAGTTAAGTTTGTTAAATAAGAATAAACGTTAGTTAATATTCTGAAAGATATTTTAAAAATAAAATCATCGATAAATGTTATGTCGTTATTGTTCATTTCATAGGAATCACTCGTGCCTATTAGTTTTAAAAAATTTGAAGGTAAATAGTAATCACGACAACATTTACCCAACCTTTTGATTCCAGATCTACAATAAAAAACAAGTAAGAAAATATAGTCGGTCAACCCTGACTATATGATACCCTACATCTCATTAGAACCTGTGTACCAAATTTTATTAAATGATCTGCAAATTTGTGATCTGTACTTTACGCACAAGGTTTACATGGACTGCCAGCCAGCCGGACAAACATCGTCAATTCGACTCAGAAAGTGGTTCTGAGTCAATCGGTTTACGGAAAGGTGGGTTTAGGACCAATATTTTAAGGTGTTACAAACATCAGCACAAACGAATAGTACCCTCTCCACTATTGTGGTGTTGGTATAAATATTTCATTGATAAAATCGAATTAACGGTTGCTAAACGTAACCTATTTCTGAAATTACTTTTAACGATGTTTACTTCAGCATTAGACCATGGAAGTGAGAGCAACTTTATAGTAAATTCTGAAATTTCTAAAAAAAATTTGTTGCCGCCAGCATCTCTTTATTGAAATACTTGCAACCAGAAAGAAACACCGATGCTTGTGTTGATCCGTTTTATAAATTTAATATTGGACTACTGTTTCAACATTTGTAAAAGTTGTGATTTAAATTAAAGCCGTTTTAATTATTTAAAATGTTTATTTTGCTTTTATATATTTTTATAATAAAATAAAAATTATTCTTTTAAAAGAAAAACGGCAAGAAATATTTAATGGCTAAACAGGGTGAAAAATGGCTAAATCTAGCCACTAAATGGCTAAATTGGCAACACTGATTACGACTGCCAGAATTAGGCCCCAGGTCGCAGTTTTGGAGATTATTTGATAAAATTTGATACGTAGGTGCTAATGTGGTCAGGTTTGACAGACTATACTTTCTTACTTGTTTTTTATTGTAGATCTGGATTCAAAACGTTGGGTTAATATTGTCGTGATTATGATTTACCTCAAATTATTTAGAACTAATAAGCACGAGTGATTCCTATGAGATGATCAATAACGACATCGAATTTATTGATGATTTAATTTTTTAATATCTATCAAAATATTAATTAACGTTTATTCTTATTTAACAAACTTAACTTACAATTTCATCGCAAACAAATTTAAATGAATTATTTCTGTTTGTTATTAAACTTTAATATGTTTTTATTTAAAAAAGCTTTTAGCCATTTTTTAGCCATTTTCCCCGTAAATTTAGCCATTTTTGGTTACAAAGTTTTGGCAGCACTGGATATCACCCACTATTTTGGTTGCGCTTTCTCTGGGTTTTTTCTTCACTTCTTGTAGGTCATAGCTAGGAACTCGATTATAAAGTGTTTTTTGTTGGCCGCTTCTAACCATATATTTAATTGAAGCTGTTTGTTTATTACTTCTAACGATGTTCTGGACACTGGAAAATAGTTTATTCAACAATATTTATCGATAGGACTTTCCCTCTTAATAATGGAAGATCTTTCGCCGAAATCAATCTATTTTTCCTCCACCCATAGTCAGCGTTAAATTTAACAATTAGGAATCAAAAAAATAAATAACAGCAACAATTGGACGGACGATGATCAATAAATCTGACATCAAAAAAATTTATAAAAACGGGAACATAAAAGGAAGAAATGTCAATTAATTCGATAAACTTTTTTTGTTTTTTTTTTTAATTACCGTTATGTATTCAATAAAGTAAAAATTGTTTCTTAATTTTATATTATCAACGAAGGGAAACAAAACTGCATACCACAAATTTTCGGAAAAACTTTTGTTTTCCAAAAACTCAAAATTTTAAGTGGGTATTTAAGTTTTAGTCTATGACTGTTTATGTTTTCTTGGAATAAATCAAAACCCGTTTTATACTTATCAACAGGGTTTAAAAATACTTATCAACAGGGTTTAAAAATATTAGTCATAAATATGCATATCTTTAAACACCAGCTAACAGAAAACCTAAAAATATAAAATATTTAACTACCGTAATATATTTAAATGCATCGCCGTATTAATATAATTTATAGTATTACTCAAAAATATTTAACCAGTGGTAATTTAATAAAATAACAATGCGCAAAATATTAAATGTTTCGTCGTACAAATATATTTTCTATGGAAATATTCAAATATTTTTAGTCACCATAAATATTAAATGTTCTGTGTCTTCAATATCAATATATTACTGCCACACATCACAAACTGCCGAAGTATATGCAAAATGTACGAATATAAATAACATAACAAAACAAAATATGCCGTCTTGTTGATCATCGACTGCCAAAATATGCGACTATTACAAACGAAATATTTAAATATTTGAGTGTGAATAGTAAACATATTATTAGTCGAAAAATAAACTAATAATAGTCACAACATGAAGAACAAAATATTTTTGTGTGTACATACAAAAAAGGTTTAAAAAAGGAAAGATTTAAAATAAGAAATTCTTTGTATGATGTGTTGGTAGATTAAAATATAATTGTTTAATGGTTTAATTGTCATTTAATTGTCGATGATAATGGATGAATTCAAAATAGAACAACCAATCGCGATATTGTAATAGAAGCTCAAAAAATAGGATGTAGTGTAAATGTAGGTAGGAAGCTGCTTATATGATCTGTTAGAGAAAATAACATTTGAAGTAGTGATCACTGATCAGTTGTAAAGGCTATGCATATACATGCATACATATGAATGTACATATGTATGTCTATAAGTACATAAAAGTAATTGTTAGCGACAAAGAAAACTTCGAAAATTGATATTGTGTATTGCGTTATATTTTTGTCTACATGGCACTTGAACGAAGAAAATGCATCCTTTTAATTTCATCAAAGAATTTTTTACACAAACAAAATACTTATGTACATACATATCGTTACCGAAAATTTCAAAAATGTTTGCCTTCAAAAAAAAAAAAAACAAGCAAGCACATTTTTACAACCAGTTTTGTTCTTGTAAAGTTTTTTTGTTTGCCTTTTTTGTGCTCGAGACACATCACGCAAAAATGATTGAAAAAACTAACTGTTCATGTGTACATATTTTGTTTTTGTAAAAAATAAATAACGGCATCATACAATAAGTAACTTATTGTATTCCATCAGTATCCACTAGTATCTGCTTTGCGAAACAGATATTAACAGATATGATACTCTCCTTCGCTTTTTTATCAAATTACATCCACTCTTTTACAAATCATATCAATATCAACTTAAATCAAAAACACACAGAAACAGATATAAACAGATACATCTGTGCAGGTCTTTAATGTATATTACAAAACATTGCAATAAACAAAATTATGATATCCTAGCAAAGCAAGTGAATAAGTTGTACTTTTTTTACTGAATATTGATTTTATCAATTAAATTGTAAATAGAATATGTAAATCAAATATATGTACCTATATGAACAACATTTTAATTTAAAAATCGAACGCAAACACTTTTCTAATTTGGACAGGACAACGTCTGTCGGATAAGCTAGTACTTAATAAATTTTAACTTTTCTTTAAAATATATATGTACATATGTACGTGTATATATTTAAACAAAATTTTCATTGATTTTTAATTTTTTCTAATCTTTTTTTTACATTCACTGGAACTGATAGCGTGAAAAAATTATCACATGGGATTCACGATTGCTTTTTTCCCTTCGAGGGGAATGAAAATTTCATGGGAACAAAAATTCCACTTGTTATTCACGATAGGGGTGAGAAATTAAAAATGTAAGGATACGTTTACACTTTTTATTTATTTAATTTTTTTTTACATTAAATTTTTCGAAAACATACATATGTACTGATAATATCCGCTCTAGAATTTTATATTTCCACATTCAATGTTTAATCGTATTCTATTGATCATCCAGGTTTTTTGTATCGATGTAGTCATATTATTGACCACATCACATTTATGTTTAAGATCGTTTTTTATGTTATTTATTTGGGCTTAATTTCACAAACAAAACCAAGTTTATCAGTGCAATCATTATCGTTCCATTTGAAGTCAGGGTTCCTGCCCCATATATGTGCACAGTGTTCGTTTGCATTATAATTATTTGGATTTTCTTTTGACCAAAACTCATAATTCATGGTTCTACCCGTGGTCATCCAGGAAAAGGTACGTTCTTTTAAAGGAAATTTTGCAATTTTCACTCTCTCAAATTTATCATGAGCGCCGATCCACAAGTTTTCGGAGTGCCCTATAACCCTTTTCAATAGATTTATAACAATTTCATTTTTACATTCTGATTCAATTGAAACAAGTCGATAATTTCTGCGGGCACAGTCATGCCAGGCCCCATACCAGGTGAACTAAAAATTGTATTTATTAAATTTTTTCTTACAATATTTATGGGAAATTACCTTCTGCTCTGTTTCAATAATATATACCCGTGAATCTGATCCATTATGTGGCGTAGGGATGCTTAATACTGTCTCTAGTAGCCCAAAGCAAAATATAACGACTTTTGCAATTGAGTTTAAGTTCATTATGGTTAAACGTATAATTTTTTGTATTTGTATATTTTGTATCTGTATAAATTATAAAGAATTCCTTAAGCGAAATGAACAGATTCTTCAATACCTAACGTTAAAAAGTTTAATGTGTAGATGTCTAAGAAATGATCGTATTTATACTTTTTCAAATTGTTTTATGTATATAAAACTAAAATAGTTTGGCATATTGTCTTATCATTAAGCACTGAGCTGATCTATCAGTGCGGGGGGGGGGGGGGCTGGCAAGAACGATCTAAAGTTCTAGTTCCTATTGCTCGGTTAATTATGTGTAAGCATATAATTTGTTTATGTATTTGTACTTCTTAGTAGATAAACAACTAAAATGTGCTACAGAAATGAACAGAAGAAATTATTAATATGTATCATTAAAATGCAAATAGTTGAAAAATCATTTTTTTATTTTTATTTTTTCATACAAAAAGGTCTTTTATATGAGAAAGAACAACACACTTAGGCTGGGTTTTTGAGATCCCAGTTAAGCTGGACTTAGTTAATCTGAAAACCGGAAAAATTCGAGTTTCAGACTACGTTTAACTATATTTTAACCTATTCCACATCTCAAAAACAAGGCCTTATTATTCCAAATGGTTCCTTTTATGCAACAAGTTACTTTATATTCAGAAAGGCACAACTTGTTTAAAAATAACTTTTTATCTAAAAGTACATCAAATTCGAAATAGAAATTCTAACGATTTCGATAAATAATGAGTTCGCAAAATGAGTTTTTACAAGATTTTTTAGAACCTTTAATGGCTTGTAATGCCATTTTGCCAAGAAAAAATCACAACTTTTCAGTTAAAGCTTAAAAGGGAATTCAATGAATTGTTTACCATGGACGTATACAGCACTACGTCGACTGATTCCTAAAAAAAAAAGCTCAAACTGAGATCCTCTAATTCGAGTAGGTACGATGCTAAAAAAAGTTTTTAAGCTAATTTTAAACACCTGGCGAAAACGAATTAGATTTCTTATAAATTTCTTACAGGACAAAATGACAAATTTAGGGAGCAACTGAGCAGTAACACATTAGCTTCTCGTGAGTATAAAAGATTCGGCATAGCCAAGTACAGCACTTTCACTTGTTTAAAATAATATTATTTTCAACTAAAATATCGATTTCTAAACCCTCCACCATGAATCTACTTAGTTTGTCATTTTTATGCAACCTTTTTCAATATTTATCTAAGAACCCATAATTCTGGGCCCTTGAGTAATTCTAAGTTGAAATAGTCAACGTGGGTGTCAAATTCCTTCTAGTTATGTTTAGCAGTTTGGGATTGAAATCCAGTAAAATCGCTTTCGGAAAGATCGGCCTATAATTTATTATATGCCTCAAATAATGCCTAATCGCGGAACACACTATAGTACACCTTAAACTGTAACGTAAAATGGTATTATGGTAAAATTTGGCATCTCACAGTTTTAAAGGACATCATTTAAATACCCCTAAATCCGCAGTAAATATAGACATTGTGTTAAAATTAGGCTCCATTTCATTTTATGCGGCCAGAAATAACACCATGCAAATTTGAAATCATCGGACTAAAACGTTCCATATGCCCAATATAAAGCAGCCTTCTGAAAAGCTCTTTAAAGCGTGTAAAACTCTTCTATATTGAAATTCAGTCTGAGTAAGATTTTGCATTACCAGAAATCACTATACAGAATTTTATGATGATTGGTCCAATATAAATTACCATCCTGAAATTTAATTTCGTTCGGTTAAAACTCTTACGAATCATGATATTTTATTAAAATTTGGTGAAATTAAGGTTCATATGAAAAGAAATTATGGTCTGCCTATAATTTAACATGGGTCTAAGTCACAACTAATTACAATTCTGAAGACAGTCATTAAAAATATTGGCTAAAAATTTATAGATCTCATATAGAGCCCACTCCTGAAATCTTCTAAATGTCGGCGGAGGTTATCAAAGATTCGGCTCAGCCAAACGTGGTATTTTACCTTGTTTTTCACTGAAAACTAATGTATCATATAAAAACAATTTTTTTTAGTAAATTTTATTAAAATATGCCTTCAAAATAATATTGCGCAGATATTTTTCTATTTTTAATGAACCAAATATTTATTTTCAAATAAAAAACAATTTGATTAGCTGTTTATTTATTCAACTGTTTTTTTAAGAATTTGTCAATGAAATAATTAAAAAGTTTACATATTGTTAATTTGTTGAGAATAGACTTTTGAAATATTTAAGAATGTATGTATGTACATTAAAGGGGAACGGTCCCCACACGAAGAGAAAAAACACTACGACCATTTTAATTCATATTTGCCTAATATGTTTATTAGGGTTTTGCTATAATCGGTAAATCGCTCGATGAATTAACCGAGGTTTTGGTTTAATCGGTTTATAATCGGTTAATTTTGTTTTTGATTGGTTAACCGATTAATCAAGTTTTTTTATAAATTAAGTTATTTCAATATATACAAATGCATTAATTGTTTATTAATTGGAGTTTATTAGTAAAAAAAACAATAACATACCAAACATAACAATTCTTGAACTAAAACGAGCAAACAAAAAAAAAAACAATTTATAAATATGTAATATGCATTTTTCCCAGGGCTGTGGAGTCGGAGTCGTAGTACCCACAAAAACTCGCGACTATGACTCCAAATGCTTTCGGCATAAAATTTAAAAAAAAATTTTCAAAATAAAAATTATCTTCTTAAAGCACATTTAAAATTTAAATAAATGGTTTATGAATACTGCTCTTATGTGCTGTTTCCAAATGACAGGCGATAGACTGAGTGCTTTTCATATACAGGGTGTGCTGGAAATCGCAAACGTAAAACGCAAGAATTTTAAAAGTCGTTTTTAAATAAAATTTTTGTAATAAAAGAATTTTATGACAAATATTTAACAAATATTTTCCTATTAAACAGAATTTTAAACCAAAAATTAGAAGAATAAGGTTTAAAGTTTATTAAAAACAACTTCCAAATCCTTGCGTTTGCTATTTCCAGCACACTCCTGATAAATTTTGCTACATAATCAATCGCCTGTCATTTGGAAACAGCACATTAATATTTGCATACGGTAATTGCTTCTCAAAAACTCTAATTTTTAGAAGGCCGTACGGTAATGAAAAAATAAAAGTTAACATCACTGAGTCTCATATACATTTAGCATTAATATTATAGTCGGAGTAGGAGCCGGAGTCTCACTTAAAAAATTTCAGCATTTAGAGTCGGAGTTAGTACTTTTTTCGGACGACTCCACAGCCCTGATTTTTCCAATTATATCCTAAATAATATTTTGCAGTTGTTTTAAATAAATAAAAATAAAAATATCAATGCTGTGTTCATTGATTCGTCATAACTGTACAGTAGAAATCTAAATTATTAGCGGTAGCCCACAACAGTCATGTCGTCGACTTAATATGCAAACCTGCTAACTCATTTTCAGCACATTTTACAGGAGAGATAAAAACTTTTTAATTTCCCTATTTGCAGCTTGATAGAAAATTAAAAACAGAGTACCGAAACGTTCGCTCATTTTTCAGTCATGAGCGAGCGTGAAAATTTTTAAATTGTACTGCTTTTTATCATTCATGAGGGTGAGGAAAAAAATATTTTGAATTTCCTCATTCATGAAAAATGAGCAAACAAAAAAATGTATATGTGAATTTGACAGATATGAAAAATTTTAAAAAAATTCACATTCAAATTCCTCATAATGAAAAAAAAACGCGATTTGCCCAACCATTAACAGCGGGTAAATGAAGAAGTAAAGAGGCCTTATAGAATGCCCTTTTGGCGATATAAAGTTTTCCAGTAGCATTCCAACTGTATTTCTAATTTACACAGTATGTCATTGGATACCAAAGCCTTGTCTTCTTGCATCTACTTTAAAGGTCTTCTAAAAATAATTAAGAATAAAGCTTTATCCCAGTGTTATTGTTGTTGCTAATAATGTGAAGTGAGTAATTTAATTATTAAACTTGCTACAAATTCCAAAATAGCTACTAATAAAACGATTTCGACAGGCCTTATCTTAGAATAGAAAATCTCAATTTCTAAAATATTTAATAAAAACTATTCTAAAAGAACTTTTAAAATAATGCAGAGTGGAATAAGTAAAAGTTTATTAAAAATACAGTTGTAAACCTTCTTTACTTGTGTTATTATATATTAACTTGTATTTTTTAGAAACAAAAAGACATATCGTAAAAGAAAGTACATTAGTATTAAGTGAAACAAACATATAAAATATTAATTTATTAAACATTTGTGTTTAATTACCGGAAAAAAAGAATATATATATATATATATATATATATAGATATATATATATAAATATATGATAATAACACGATTAATATGTAGCATTATAAGGATTGCGTTGACATGGTAAAATAAGTTTGCTTTTCTGATGCAGCGCAGGCAGTAATGCATTTAGCAATGTGGAGAACTTATATTGTAATAGATATTATGACATACCTATTATGTAGTTAACGTAAATATTGGACAAAGTAGTACTTCTCCAAAGAAAGATATTATTAGAATTAAATAAAGCTGAAGAATTAAAAAAATATAGCTAAACAGTCTATATTCCACTACTTAATAAAAAATTAAAAAATGTGTTTATTCTAAAAATTTATAAAAATTGTCATTTTTAGGGATATTGATGAAGGGCCACTTGGAAGAATGCAATTCTAACACAAGAAACCCCGAAAATTTTAAATAAACTAATAAAAAATATTTCTTTTGTATTAACACTTTATATTTTATGGTCCCATACAGATTTATTATAGGGAAGTTCGACTATCTTTAAATTTATTAAAAAGAAAATACATACATACATATATAAACTCAAACATCTAAGGACCTGCAGATGTTGTCATTTATTCTTGGAAATTCTTAGCGCTTGGGAGTGCAATGGGGTAGGCTACAAAATTTCAAAATTACTAACGGTTCGGTTCTTTTAATTTTACAGCACTTTTTTATTTTTTCTTATGCTATACTCAAAATTATTATTATTAATTATTATTTGATCACAAATTTCACTAACAAAGTAGTAACAGTCATAAAACAGATCACCCAATTTTGAAGTTGTAAAAAAAATGTGTTTTTATAAAAAGAATTAAAAACTCTGCTAATTTTTTTCTTGAGTCTGATTATACATTATGTTGTTAAGAAAAATGATATATGTATGTATTTGATAACACTTAATTTTTAATTTTGTAAATAACTTGGTTATTTTTTTAGATAGAAGTTTAAAATGTTATAAAAATATGTTTATTTGTCATTTTGTCCTGTAAGAAATTTATAAGAAATCTAATTCGTTTTCGCCAGGTGTTTAAAATTAGCTTAAACACTTTTTTTAGCATCGTACCTACTCTAATTAGAGGATCTCAGTTTGAGCTTTTTTTTTAGGAATCAGTCGACGTAGTGCTGTATACGTCCATGGTAAACAATTAATTGAATTCCCTTTTAAGCTTTAACTGAAAAGTTGTGATTTTTTCTTGGCAAAATGGCATTACAAGCCATTAAAGGTTCTAAAAAATCTTGTAAAAACTCATTTTGCGAACTCATTATTTATCGAAATCGTTAGAATTTCTATTTAGAATTTGATGTACTTTTAGATAAAAAGTTATTTTTAAACAAGTTGTGCCTTTCTGAATATAAAGTAACTTGTTGCATAAAAGGAACCATTTGGAATAATAAGGCCTTGTTTTTGAGATGTGGAATAGGTTAAAATATAGTTAAACGTAGTCTGAAACTCGAATTTTTCCGGTTTTCAGATTAACTAAGTCCAGCTTAACTGGGATCTCAAAAACCCAGCCTAAGTGTGTTGTTCTTTCTCATATAAAAGACCTTTTTGTATGAAAAAATAAAAATAAAAAAATGATTTTTCAACTATTTGCATTTTAATGATACATATTAATAATTTCTTCTGTTCATTTCTGTAGCACATTTTAGTTGTTTATCTACTAAGAAGTACAAATACATAAACAAATTATATGCTTACACATAATTAACCGAGCAATAGTAACTAGAACTTTAGATCGTTCTTGCCAGCCCCCCCCGCACTGATAGATCAGCTCAGTGCTTAATGATAAGACAATATGCCAAACTATTTTAGTTTTATATACATAAAACAATTTGAAAAAGTATAAATACGATAATTTCTTAGACATCTACACATTAAACTTTTTAACGTTAGGTATTGAAGAATCTGTTCATTTCGCTTAAGGAATTCTTTATAATTTATACAGATACAAAATATACAAATACAAAAAATTATACGTTTAACCATAATGAACTTAAACTCAATTGCAAAAGTCGTTATATTTTGCTTTGGGCTACTAGAGACAGTATTAAGCATCCCTACGCCACATAATGGATCAGATTCACGGGTATATATTATTGAAACAGAGCAGAAGGTAATTTCCCATAAATATTGTAAGAAAAAATTTAATAAATACAATTTTTAGTTCACCTGGTATGGGGCCTGGCATGACTGTGCCCGCAGAAATTATCGACTTGTTTCAATTGAATCAGAATGTAAAAATGAAATTGTTATAAATCTATTGAAAAGGGTTATAGGGCACTCCGAAAACTTGTGGATCGGCGCTCATGATAAATTTGAGAGAGTGAATATTTTTGAAAATAAACGTACCTTTTCCTGGATGACCACGGGTAGAACCATGAATTATAAGTTTTGGTCAAAAGAAAATCCAAATAATTATAATGCAAACGAACACTGTGCACATATATGGGGCAGGAACCCTGACTTCAAATGGAACGATAATGATTGCACTGATAAACTTGGTTTTGTTTGTGAAATTAAGCCCAAATAAATAACATAAAAAACGATCTTAAACATAAATGTGATGTGGTCAATAATATGACTACATCGATACAAAAAACCTGGATGATCAATAGAATACGATTAAACATTGAATGTGGAAATATAAAATTCTAGAGCGGATATTATCAGTACATATGTATGTTTTCGAAAAATTTAATGTAAAAAAAAATTAAATAAATAAAAAGTGTAAACGTATCCTTACATTTTTAATTTCTCACCCCTATCGTGAATAACAAGTGGAATTTTTGTTCCCATGAAATTTTCATTCCCCTCGAAGGGAAAAAAGCAATCGTGAATCCCATGTGATAATTTTTTCACGCTATCAGTTCCAGTGAATGTAAAAAAAAGATTAGAAAAAATTAAAAATCAATGAAAATTTTGTTTAAATATATACACGTACATATGTACATATATATTTTAAAGAAAAGTTAAAATTTATTAAGTACTAGCTTATCCGACAGACGTTGTCCTGTCCAAATTAGAAAAGTGTTTGCGTTCGATTTTTAAATTAAAATGTTGTTCATATAGGTACATATATTTGATTTACATATTCTATTTACAATTTAATTGATAAAATCAATATTCAGTAAAAAAAGTACAACTTATTCACTTGCTTTGCTAGGATATCATAATTTTGTTTATTGCAATGTTTTGTAATATACATTAAAGACCTGCACAGATGTATCTGTTTATATCTGTTTCTGTGTGTTTTTGATTTAAGTTGATATTGATATGATTTGTAAAAGAGTGGATGTAATTTGATAAAAAAGCGAAGGAGAGTATCATATCTGTTAATATCTGTTTCGCAAAGCAGATACTAGTGGATACTGATGGAATACAATAAGTTACTTATTGTATGATGCCGTTATTTATTTTTTACAAAAACAAAATATGTACACATGAACAGTTAGTTTTTTCAATCATTTTTGCGTGATGTGTAGTAAAAGGATATTTATTTTTAGTTTTTAAAAAAAATAAATTCACTTTATTGATTCTTAAAATTAAGCTTAAAATTAACACTTGAACTGCACTCACTAGCTTATGACAAAAAACTACCAACTTAAACTTAGATTTATTTTATTTTATATACCTTTCTTTTTGTGTCAATCTTGCCGGTAAGAAATTCTGAGGAATTGCTGACCGGAAGCATGAATGAACTTATTTGTGTTGATCACAAATAAGTGCATTCGATTTGGTAATAATTTTTTGGTAAACAATTCTGTGGAATTGTTTACCGTATTTTTACTTGTGGCAAAATTATTGGTAATTTTGTCTGCGCGACCGGAAACGTTAAATTAATTTATTTGACTTGTTTGTGTTTATCGCAAACAAGTGTAATTGCACTTAATTTCGTAATAGTTTAATTCTTGAGAATTGTTTACTGTTTAATTTACATGTTGGCAAAATTATTATTAATTTTGCTCGTGTGACCGGACACGAAAAAGTTCAAAACATAAAAGTGAAAGTAAGCATTATTCTATGTTGCGCGTGTTAAATTATATTATTAGGTGTGATCACGATATTAGGGGTAACCATAACTCCCCCACCGTTAGCTTGCGGCTCCGACGAAAGTTTAAAGATTGACACTTTTTTCTTAAAAAAGAAGGTTGTTGCTAAGATTATTATTACAAATATTATTATTATATCTATGCTTATGGCGACTATATTAGAGTTTTTATTCTGATACATAATTGATTTAATAGTTTCTTCTTGTATTGTTTGGGCAAAATACAAAGATTCTAGCTTTAAACTGGTTATATTATTTGGTTTTTTATCTATTTTAGTAATTATGTTGGGTAAAATAAATTTATCATATATTTGAATTTTTAAATTTAGGTATGTCTTATTTAATGCTGTTATTTCACAGTTTTGGAATTTTATAAGAAAATTTCCTTGCATATTTATATTATTTTTATTGCAGTTCTGTTTGATTTTATCATAAAAGTTATTAAATACTAGGATACCAGGTATAATTTCTGTTACAATAGTTTTTCCTGATTTTTCCATATTACATTGTGCTGTTTTAAAATTTATTATTTTTGTTAGACATGAATCGTTTAATTTAATCAGATTCTTTTTCAAATTATCTTTTACATTGGTATTAAAAATATTATTATTTGCATCTACAAGAACTTCTTTATTTTCTAAGCTTATAGAGTAATTATGATTATTAGGGATTGGTTCAAATATGATTTTTGAAAGAGGTTCTTTCCAGTATTGTGGTATAAGAAGAATTATCATAATCATGGAATCGTATGCACCTACGGTTATTTTTATGTTAGTATAGCTGTCGAAATCTTCTATGAGGTTTAGTTCGGTTTTTGTTAGTACGTCTGAGGGTATAATACCAAGTTTGCTGGAAAATATGATTTGTCCGATATTATCTATATGGTCTTTCAGGAGTGAAATATCATTATTTATCTGGTATATGTGTGCCATGAATGCAACTTCATCTTCTAGTGTTGCTATTTTATTCTGTATATAGTTTTTGAATTCGTTAAGGTAGGTTTCTATTAAGATTTGTTTCTTGTTTATATGATTTGTAATATTATGAATTTGAGATGAAATTACACTGTTAAAGTATGTAAGTTTATCTGTTCGCTCGGTTAGGGCTTTTTGGTTGTTATATAATAATTTTAATGATTTGTTAATTTGGGCCTCATCGTCACTGTCCATTGTTCCAGCTATAATTTTTAGTCCCTTTCCTAGTACGTTTATCAGTCCCCGTTTTGGTCTGAAGTGTGGAATGAGGTTTTCTACCTTGGCCTTTAGTAAAATGAAGTTCTTTGTAGTTGTGTCTAGTAGGATCTTTGTTTCCGTGGTTGTTATATTTAAAGTACGTATATTTTTTGATATTAAATCTAGTGTCTCTGCATAATAGGTTGTGTTGACAATGTGTATTACTTTGTTGTAATGTTCGATGATTTTTGCGTCTTCCAATTTTATTGGCAAGTAGCCGTTATTGTTGGTTAAGTCCTGTATGTCAATTGATTGGGAAAGAACGGTTGTAAGGAATGTCGCTGTAAGTATCCAGGTCATCTGTAAAGAGAGTCGATTAGGGTTTCGTTAGTTATAAGAGTTATCCGTGGTTTGGTACTTCTTTTTGGGTTTTACATGTGTTTTGTAGTACTTGTGCCCGGTTCGTTTAGTCTGTAAGTGGTCGTCGTCAATTTTGTTCGCATCGACTTTTCTATACCTTCTATGATTTTTTTCCCCCTCTTATTTCCTTAATATAATTGATTCCTTCTCTTAAATCTACATCTACTCTATTCTTATTTAATTTAGATATGTATTTATCTTTCTTAGCTTCCATTCGATCGTGTATATCTTTGTACTTCTCCTCGCTTATTTTACCATTTACAAAGTCTATGGGTTTGATACCGGTGGTGCTATGGATGGTATTGTTATAAAACCCTATAATCCTCATAATTTTTTCTTCAATTGTCTCGTCTTTACTTTTTTCGTCATGTCTTAGGAGTCGGATGTGTTCATTTATTGTATTGTGTAATCTCTCTATGTCAGCGTTAGATGTATGATTACTGTTTGACGTAAAGTGTATACTAATGTTTTCTTTTTCCAGAAATGTTTGCATTTCCGATGCTTTGAATCCTAACTCATTGTCTACAACTATTTTTCCAACTTTCCCGAACATACTAATAACTTGCAATAGCTTATTTTTAAATTCGCCGCAATTCCTTCCGTTTATTGGAAAAGCCATTGCGTACTTAGAAAACTTATCGATTAACGTCATAAATTGCTTTTTGTCTAGAGTGTAAAATACGTCGATGTGAATTATTTCTCGTGGTTTGTTTGGCGTTTCTGTTACCTTGTAAGGTATTTTAGGTGGGTTACGGTCATACTTTTCTAAAAGGCAGATTTCGCAGTTGTTTATGAATTTGGTTATCATGAGTCTTAAGTTAGGATTGTAAAATTTTAATTTAAGTTCCTCATAGACCGCTTGGATCCCCCTATGATTATTATTGAGGTGTTCTAATTTAATTATTTCTGTTAGCTTAGTGTCGTCTTCTACGTCCTCGAGCATTGTTTTGCATCTTATTATTCGAAAGTTAACGCCTTGAAAAATTTCGCTATACACGGTTTTGAACGTATCCAAAAAACAGTCCTCGATTAGGATTGCGTTAACCTGAGTTGGGTTAAAATGTGTTTTGATTAAGGTTATAGTTGTTTCGCGATCTAATTCTTTAATGTGGAAGGTCTTTCTAGTGTTTCGAAATATTTTTTTGGTACGTATTTTGATAGATCCAGAGGTAATTTTGGATATAATAATTTGGTTTCTATAAAAATTAATTGGTGTTGTGACTTCCCTAATTTCGTTAGCGGTTTCTATTGTGTTTATTTGTGGGTTATTAGGTGGGATTCGAGATAATGCGTCGGCATTTCCATTATTTATTCCACGTTTATAGACGATGTCGTAGTCGTATTCTTCCAATTTCAGTCTCCATCTCACAAGTTTGGAGTTGGGTTCTTTGATGGAGAACAACCATTGTAATGGTTGGTGATCGGTTTGGATGGTGAATTTTCTTCCGAATAGGTATGGGCGGAAATACCCTACTGCCCATATAACGGCTAGGAGTTCTTTTTCAATCGTGCTGTAATTAATTTCGTGTTCATTTAGTGTTCTGCTAGCAAAGCAGATTGGATGATTGTCTTGGGAGAGGACAGCACCTAACGCGTAATTACTAGCGTCAGTATTTACTACAAATTTTTTATCAAAGTCAGGGTATTTCAAAATTGGATTACTAGTGAGAAGTGTTTTTAATTTATTAAAACTTTTTAGATATTCGGGGTCGTTAATGTTTAACTTTACATCTTTCTTAAGGTACTTAGTCATAGGTTTTGCAACCATTGCGTAGTCCTTTATAAATTTGCGGTAGTACCCACTGAGACCAAGGAACTGTTTAATTTCCTTTGGGGTTTTCGGCAAGGGGTAGTTGGCTACACATTCCACTTTTTTGTCGTTTGGTTTTATCCCTTCGCGGGTTACGATGTGTCCAAGAAATTCCGTTTCCTTTTTTAGGAATTCGCATTTGTCCGGTTGAATTTTAAGGTTGGCCTTTTTAATTCGGTTTAATACCAATCTGATTGAGTTCAGATGCTCTTCAAGTGACGTAGAAAAAATAATTACGTCATCTAGATAGACAAGGCAGATTTTTCCTAGTAAGTCACCCAGTACAACATTCATTAGACGTTGAAATGTGGCTGGTGCCGTCTTTAAGCCAAAGGGCATCCTTAGAAATTCATAATGCCCTCCTTCAACAGAGAATGCAGTTTTGTGGACATCTCTCTCGTCTATTTCAACCTGATGGAACCCTTTAGCGAGGTCAAGCGTGGTGATGTACATGCTTCTTCCTAGCTTGTCCAGTATTTCTTCCATATTAGGAATAGGGTATTTGTCATCAATAGTTTTATCGTTTAGTTTACGATAGTCAATAACTAGACGCCATTTCTTTTCGCCACTTGCATCGTCCTTTTTTGGTACGATCCATATGGGTGCTGAATATGGTGAGGTGGAAGGCCGAATTATGTTATTATTTAACATTTCTTCGATTTGTGTCTTTACCTCTTGTTTGTGGACGTAGGGGTAGCGGTACGACCTGGTAAATATTGGCTTGTCATCGGTTGTATTAATTCGGTGTTTGATAACGTTTGTAAACGTTAATTCGGAATTAGTGTTATAAAACATGTCTACGTAATTTCTTATTAATTTACTTAATTTTTCTTTTTCTTCTGAGTTGAGATGGTTCATTCTGATCGGGTAGCTTGGGATTGGTTGCACTGGACGTTTTTCGTATAGTGTTCCGTTCCCAATGTAATAATTTTCATAGGTGACGGGCCAAGAATCTTGTGGTTTCACGTGCACTACGCTAGGACATTGATACCTAGTTTTTACTTCTACCTTAAAATGTTGGACGTTATATATTCCTTCTTCGAGTACTAGTTCCCTGTTTGCGTTGTAGTGGTCCTTTATGTGGACTAGTCCACATTCTGTGTTAGTTATAAATTTTATAATTTTCTCGTCCAAAAAATGTAAAGGGATAGTTTTCTCGTTCATTTTTAATTGGTTCGATTCATAGTCTATTATTGCTTTGTATCTTTGGAGCACGTCATTTCCTAATATTCCGTCGTAAGTTTCATGGAATTTGCACTCGATTAGGTAAATCCAATCGTTAGTACATCCAAGTTCTTCAAACAAGGGCACTTTGTACGTAGTTTGTGTTGTAACGATGTTCTGTAATGTCTTGAGTTTAATTGTTGATGTTTCAGTTTTCCATTTAGGGTTGCAAAGGTCAGGGTTGATTATTGAGTGGGTGGCTCCCGTGTCCACAATAAATTTGAGGTTTCCCTTTATTATTATATGGGGTAATTCGCCTGCGAGGCCGGCTGCTGAAAATTCAGGGTATTATTGTTGCGACTAGCCGAATTTGCAAAGCGGTTGAAATCGTGGTTAGTTCCACTAGGGGGACAATGTTCGTTGGATGTTTGAATCATGTTTACATCCATGGGTTCCGCTGGTGGTTGGTATTGACGGTTGTTGGGATTGTACTGGGTATTTGAAGGTATTTGGTGGTTCCTGTTATTGTTGAAAGGTTGGTATTGACGGTTGTTGGGATTGTACTGGGTATTTGAAGGTATTTGGTGGTTCCTGTTATTGTTGAAAGGTTGGTTTAAGGTTGTAAAATTGTTTTGGTGGTGGGGATTATTTTGGTAATTTCCGCGATTTTGATTTAATGGTCGGGGCAGTGTGTTTGATCTATCGTGTGGGCGTCTCCTGTTTTCATTTCTACTTGTACTAAAAAGTTCGTTAGAGCCTTTTGCATGGGCGTATCCGGATTGAAATAATATTTCCATTGCCTCCTCCAAGCTACCTGGGTTCCTGCATATCAATATCGTTTTCATAGGTTCCGGGATTTTCTCTTTAAATATGTTCAAAGCCGTTTTCATATTATTCTTTGCGCACTCGTTAGCTGCAGGGCCCGTTCCTATTGTCATCAGGGTTTTGTTATTTAAGCTCCGTAAGCTTTGTTTAAGATCATTGTAGAAGTCTATACAATTATTTCTAAATACTACCCCCTTTAGTCTGTCGAACAGTTCTTCTATACTATACCTGTCGCCAAAGTTATTTAATAGTATTGCTTTTATGTCTGTCCAAGATTGAGCTTGGCAGTTAATTTCGATGGTTTCCCTTGCTTTTCCCTTTAATTTGCTTTTAATGATGTCCGAGAAGAGGTATTGTGAAGGTTCGTCGTAAGCTCTAAGTATAGGGTGGACTCTATCTATTAAACTAATAAATGTTTGAAGGTCCCGGTAATCTCCACTAAATTCTGGGAGCCTATCTAGATATTTGAGGGGGTTAATAGAGATAGAGAGGGGTGCCTGCGGTTCCGTCATTGTAATAATGAAAAAAAATTTGAATTTAGTGAAACCGTCTTAATGTTAGTATTTTTGCGAAAAGGCGTTTATTTCTAGTTGTTCTTCCTTCACTTACTATGTCTTCGTTTGTATCTGTAAGGTAGCCGTCGTTAGACTCGATTCCTGAATCGAGTGGGTATTCGGAGTGGAAGTCCAATGGTTCTTCAATAAATTCTAAGTCTGATGGATAATCCGATAATGAATCGGTGTCACTCATAGAGAAATGTGTTATTCACGATATTGGAAAGAACAACTTTTTTCTAAATATCTTAATACTAATAGTTTATAATAATTGCTAATATAATATTCTTACTTTATAAGGGTATTCCGAAAACATAGGTCCGTAGTGGTTTCCAGGAAAAGATGTCTGCAAGGGGCACTCCTCCAAAATGTAGATTCTTGATGGTTTTGTGTAGTAACTTGTTGTATATTGGTATTAATTTTCTTAGCTGTGGTTTGTAGTTCTCTCTCTTTTTTTTCTTCGTAACATTTAGTTTTCCTTTGTGATAGAAATTGTTTTTCTTAGTGTTTTGTTGTGTTTTCTTTTTTTTTTTTTTTTTTTAGATATTAACTCTTATTATCCTTTGGATATTAATTTTTAGTTTTTCTCTTTTATTTTTACACTTTTTAAAATTTCGAGTTTTTGGTTTTTTATTTTATTTTATTTTTAAAGTTTATGTTTTTGTTTTATAAAAATCAATATTGTAATATTTTTGATTTCTAGTTCATCAAGGATAACCGAAGCTTTATTTTTTACACTTTCTCAAAAATAAATTTTGAGTTTTTGGTTATTATTTTTATTTTTTTTTAAACACCAATATTTTTTGTTGTATATTAACCGTTAAAGTTCAATTAGATATATGTGTATGTTAATAATCCTTTTTTTTTTATATAATTCAGTCAAGCAACAATAACACAAATTTTATTTTTAATATTTTTTTCCAAATTTAATTTTAAACGTTGTCGTTTAAAGAAGAAATGTTTTGCAGAAAATACCCGATTAAACATTAAAATGTTGAGTATCCTTTTATTATATAATTTTCACTTATATAATAAAAAAATCCAAGGATACTTGGGTATCCTACCGACTGCGCCAGTAAAAGGATATTTATTTTTAGTTTTTAAAAAAAATAAATTCACTTTATTGATTCTTAAAATTAAGCTTAAAATTAACACTTGAACTGCACTCACTAGCTTATGACAAAAAACTACCAACTTAAACTTAGATTTATTTTATTTTATATACCTTTCTTTTTGTGTCAATCTTGCTGGTAAGAAATTCTGAGGAATTGCTGACCGGAAGCATGAATGAACTTATTTGTGTTGATCACAAATAAGTGCATTCGATTTGGTAATAATTTTTTGGTAAACAATTCTGTGGAATTGTTTACCGTATTTTTACTTATGGCAAAATTATTGGTAATTTTGTCTGCGCGACCGGAAACGTTAAATTAATTTATTTGACTTGTTTGTGTTTATCGCAAACAAGTGTAATTGCACTTAATTTCGTAATAGTTTAATTCTTGAGAATTGTTTACTGTTTAATTTACATGTTGGCAAAATTATTATTAATTTTGCTCGTGTGACCGGACACGAAAAAGTTCAAAACATAAAAGTTAAAGTAAGCATTATTCTATGTTGCGCGTGTTAAATTATATTATTAGGTGTGATCACGATATTAGGGGTAACCATAACTATGTGTCTCGAGCACAAAAAAGGCAAACAAAAAAACTTTACAAGAACAAAACTGGTTGTAAAAATGTGCTTGCTTGTTTTTTTTTTTTTTGAAGGCAAACATTTTTGAAATTTTCGGTAACGATATGTATGTACATAAGTATTTTGTTTGTGTAAAAAATTCTTTGATGAAATTAAAAGGATGCATTTTCTTCGTTCAAGTGCCATGTAGACAAAAATATAACGCAATACACAATATCAATTTTCGAAGTTTTCTTTGTCGCTAACAATTACTTATATGTACTTATAGACATACATATGTTCATTCATATGTATGTATGCATATGCATAGCCTTTACAACTGATCAGTGATCACTACTTCAAATGTTATTTTCTCTAACAGATCATATAAGCAGCTTCCTACCTACATTTACACTACATCCTATTTTTTGAGCTTCTATTACAATATCGCGATTGGTTGTTCTATTTTGAATTCATCCATTATCATCAACAATTAAATGAGCCAAAAAACTATGATCTACACACCCACGCATAAAAATGTTTCCCCTTATAAAAGTTAATTTGACTGTTGTAAATAAATTTCTCAAAACAAAAACGCACTTTTGTACCTTTAGTTTTTTTTTGAACAACTACCTAGTCCAAACAATTAATTTAATTTTGTCTTTGACATATCACTCCCTATATTCTTTTAATGGCTGTTTATAAATATTTGTATAAATACTAACTTTGTATGCATATGTTTTCTTAAAACATTAGTTAATTTTTCAATCCTTTTTATATTTTTGCATTCAAATTATAAAACTTACCTTTCAATCATAATTTACCTCTTTTTAATAAATAAAAAAACCATTAAACAATTATATTTTAATCTACCAACACATCATACAAAGAATTTCTTATTTTAAATCTTTCCTTTTTTAAACCTTTTTTGTATGTACACACAAAAATATTTTGTTCTTCATGTTGTGACTATAATTAGTTTATTTTTCGACTAATAATATGTTTACTATTCACACTCAAATATTTAAATATTTCGTTTGTAATAGTTGCATATTTTGTGTCGCATATTTTGGCAGTCGATGATCAACAAGACGGCATATTTTGTTTTGTTATGTTATTTATATTCGTACATTTTGCATATACTTCGGCAGTTTGTGATGTGTGGCAGTAATATATTGATATTGAAGACACAGAACATTTAATATTTATGGTGACTAAAAATATTTGAATATTTCCATAGAAAATATATTTGTACGACGAAACATTTAATATTTTGCGCATTGTTATTTTATTAAATTACCATTGGTTAAATATTTTTGAGTAATACTATAAATTATATTAATACGGCGATGCATTTAAATATATTACGGTAGTTAAATATTTTATATTTTTAGGTTTTCTGTTAGCTGGTGTTTAAAGATATGCATATTTATGACTAATATATTAGTATTTTTAAACCCTGTTGATAAGTATTAAACGGGTTTTGATTTATTCCAAGAAAACATAAACAGTAATAGACTAAAACTTAAATACCTACTTAAAATTTTGAGTTTTTGGAAAACTAAAGTTTTTCCGAAAATTTGTGGTATGCAGTTTTGTTTCCCTTCGTTGATAATATAAAATTAAGAAACAATTTTTACTTTATTGAATACATAACGGTAATTAAAAAAAAAACAAAAAAAGTTTATCGAATTAATTGACATTTCTTCCTTTTATGTTCCCGTTTTTATAAATTTTTTTGATGTCAGATTTATTGATCATCGTCCGTCCAATTGTTGCTGTTATTTATTTTTTTGATTCCTAATTGTAAAATTTAACGCTGACTATGGGTGGAGGAAAAAGAGATTGATTTCGGCGAAAGATCTTCCATTATTAAGAGGGAAAGTCCTATCGATAAATATTGTTGAATAAACTTTTTTCCAGTGTCCAGAACATCGTTAGAAGTAATAAACAAACAGCTTCAATTAAATATATGGTTAGAAGCGGCCAACAAAAAACACTTTATAATCGAGTTCCTAGCTATGACCTCAAAGAAGTGAAGAAAAAACCCAGAGAAAGCGCAACCAAAATAGTGGGTGATATCCAGTGCTGCCAAAACTTTGTAACCAAAAATGGCTAAATTTACGGGGAAAAATGGCTAAAAATGGCTAAAAGCTTTTTTAAATAAAAACATATTAAAATTTAATAACAAACAGAAATAATTCATTTAAATTTGTTTGCGATGAAATTGTAAGTTAAGTTTGTTAAATAAGAATAAACGTTAATTAATATTTTGATAGATATTAAAAAATTAAATCATCAATAAATTCGATGTCGTTATTGATCATCTCATAGGAATCACTCGTGCTTATTAGTTCTAAATAATTTGAGGTAAATCATAATCACGACAATATTTACCCAACGTTTTGAATCCAGATCTACAATAAAAAACAAGTAAGAAAGTATAGTCTGTCAAACCTGACCACATTAGCACCTACGTATCAAATTTTATCAAATAATCTCCAAAACTGCGACCTGGGGCCTAATTCTGGCAGTCGTAATCAGTGTTGCCAATTTAGCCATTTAGTGGCTAGATTTAGCCATTTTTCACCCTGTTTAGCCATTAAATATTTCTTGCCGTTTTTCTTTTAAAAGAATAATTTTTATTTTATTATAAAAATATATAAAAGCAAAATAAACATTTTAAATAATTAAAACGGCTTTAATTTAAATCACAACTTTTACAAATGTTGAAACAGTAGTCCAATATTAAATTTATAAAACGGATCAACACAAGCATCGGTGTTTCTTTCTGGTTGCAAGTATTTCAATAAAGAGATGCTGGCGGCAACAAATTTTTTTTAGAAATTTCAGAATTTACTATAAAGTTGCTCTCACTTCCATGGTCTAATGCTGAAGTAAACATCGTTAAAAGTAATTTCAGAAATAGGTTACGTTTAGCAACCGTTAATTCGATTTTATCAATGAAATATTTATACCAACACCACAATAGTGGAGAGGGTACTATTCGTTTGTGCTGATGTTTGTAACACCTTAAAATATTGGTCCTAAACCCACCTTTTCGTAAACCGATTGACTCAGAACCACTTTCTGAGTCGAATTAACGATGTTTGTCCGGCTGGCTGGCAGTCCATGTAAACCTTGTGCGTAAAGTACAGATCACAAATTTGCAGATCATTTAATAAAATTTGGTACACAGGTTCTAATGAGATGTAGGGTATCATATAGTCAGGGTTGACCGACTATATTTTCTTACTTGTTTTTATTGTAGATCTGGAATCAAAAGGTTGGGTAAATGTTGTCGTGATTACTATTTACCTTCAAATTTTTTAAAACTAATAGGCACGAGTGATTCCTATGAAATGAACAATAACGACATAACATTTATCGATGATTTTATTTTTAAAATATCTTTCAGAATATTAACTAACGTTTATTCTTATTTAACAAACTTAACTAACAATTTCATCGTAAACAACTTTAAATGAATTATTTCTGTTGTGTTATTGAATTTTAATGTGTTTTTATTTAAAAAAGCTTTTAGCCATTTTTTAGCCCATTTTTAGCCATTTTTTAGCCATTTTTTCCAGTAAATTTGTAGGAAAAACGAAACAGCTGATACGCAACGTATACGCTTACATAAGACAAGCGACGCGTTTAGGGACGACGGAACAAAAATAAAAAACCGTTATAAGAAAAAGATCACGTGCAAAAAGAAATGTATAAAATTGTTTTTAAAATGTAAGAGACCAAAAAAAATTAAAAAGATAAAAATTGAACAACTTAGCGAATGTGTAATGAATATTTTGGAAGGTCTTTCTAAAAGAAATTTATACCTTCTAGAAGGCATATTTCTGAAGGCAGGATATCTTACGAAGCGAATCTTTTAAAAAGGAGTGCAGAGTCCATTCAAAATTTACCGCTGGGTTATTACTCTGAAAATAATGAACAAATTTTAGTGAAATATATATTGTGCACTTTTGTAAGTAAATATTTTTTAAATGATGTATATTTTGTTCAAATCGATTGACATATAGAGGAGAAAAGTGTTCTTAACTGTTTTGCCTTTGCCGATTTATATATAGATTAGCCGTAAAGTTTACGTAGCATTAATTTATTTGAGTATTTAGAGTATTATCCTTTTTACAACTTGAAGGCAGTAGTACTGATGGGATTTGTGGTACAATTGTACCAAATTTGGTACAATCGAAACTTTATTGGTACAATTCATCCTTTTTTGGTACAGTTAAAAAAAGACCCACGAAGTTTCATAATTTCTTTGAGGTGGATTAACCTACGTTTCTTTTCAATAATACAATTTCTAATAACATATGTTTGCATATTAAGTCGACGACATGACTGTTGTGGGCTACCGCTAATAATTTAGATTTCTACTGTACAGTTATGACGAATCAATGAACACAGCATTGAAATTTTTATTTTTATTTATTTAAAACAATTGCAAAATATTATTTAGGATATTATTGGAAAAATCAGGGCTGTGGAGTCGTCCGAAAAAAGTACTAACTCCAACTCCGACTCCAAATGCTGAAATTTTTTAAGTGAGACTCCGACTCCTTCTATAATATTAATGCTAAATGTATATGAGACTCAGTGATGTTAACTTTTATTTTTTCATTACCGTACGGCCTTCTAAAAATTAGAGTTTTTGAGAAGGAATAACCATATGCAAACATTAATGTGCTGTTTCCAAATGACAGGCGATTGATTATGTAGCAAAATTTATCAGGGGTGTGCTGGAAATAGCAAACGCAAGAATTTGGAAGATATTTTTAATAAACTTTAAACCTTATGCTTCTAATTTTTGGTTTAAAATCCTGTTTAATAGGAAAATATTTGTTAAATATTTGTGATAAAATTCTTTTATTACAAAAATCTTATTTAAAAACGACTTTTAAAATTCTTGCGTTTTACGTTTGCGATTTCCAGCACACACCTGTATATGAAAAGCACTCAGTCCATCGCCTGTCATTTGGAAACAGCACATAAGAGCAGTATTCATAAACCATTTATTTTAATTTTAAATGTGCTTTAAGAAGATAATTTTTATTTTGAAAATTTTTTTAAAATTTTATGCCGAAAACATTTGGAGTCATAGTCGCGAGTTTTTGTGGGTACTCCGACTCCGGCACAAAAACATCAACTCCGACTCCACAGCCCTGGGAAAAATGCATATTACATATTTATAAATTGTTTTTTTTTTGTTTGCTCGTTTTAGTTCAAGAATTGTTATGTTTGGTATGTTATTGTTTTTTTTTTACTAATAAACTCCAATTAATAAACAATTAATGCATTTGTATATATTGAAATAACTTAATTTATAAAAAAACTTGATTAATCGGTTAACCAATCAAAAACAAAATTAACCGATTATAAACCGATTAAACCAAAACCTCGGTTAATTCATCGAGCGATTTACCGATTAAAGCAAAACCCTAATAAACATATTAGGCAAATATGAATTAAAATGGTCGTAGTGTTTTTTCTCTTCGTGTGGGGACCGTTCCCCTTTAATGTACATACATACATTCTTTAGTATTTCAAAAGTCTATTCTCAACAAATTAACAATATGTAAACTTTTTAATTATTTCATTGACAAATTCTTAAAAAAACAGTTGAATAAATAAACAGCTAATCAAATTGTTTTTTATTTGAAAATAAATATTTAGTTCATTAAAAATAGAAAAATATCTGCGCAATATTATTTTGAAGGCATATTTTAATAAAATTTACTAAAAAAAAATTGTTTTTATATGATACATTAGTTTTCAGTGAAAAACAAGGTAAAGTGCTACGTTTGGCTGAGCCGAATTCTTGATACCCTCCACCGACATTTAGAACATTTCAGGAGTGGGCTCTATATGAGATCTATAAATTTTTAGCCAATATTTTTAATGACTGTCTTCAGAATTGTAATTAGTTGTGACTTAGACCCATGTTAAATTATGGGCAGACCATAATTTCTTTTCATATGAAAAAATAAGAGTTTTGGCCGAACCAAAGTGATTTCCAGGATGGAAATTTATAATCATAAAATTCTGTTTAGAGATTTCTGGTAATGAAAAATCTAATTCAGACTAAATTTTAATACAGAAGTGGTTTGCACGTTTTAAAGAGCTTTTCAGATAACTCGTCATCTTGAGAAATGGGCGGTTCAAAGCTTTCATAACTTTAAATCCTCAGGCCCGGATTGGATTATCCCAGAGGACCTTCAGATGAATCTAGAAATATTGATGCCATGATTCTTTCGAGAATGTGTTTTAAAGCAAACATAAATTATGGTATTAAACATAACTTTTGTGTGCAACTAATATTATGATTTGAACTGTATCGTTGAAAATATAAACAAATATAATTTAGAAGCAAATATTTCTCATAATTTAATATAATTAGCTAGATCAGAGTAACTTTTTAGGTGCAAAACATAATAGAATATTATTATAGTGGATTTTAAAAATGTTAAGTACGAAATATATTTTTTCAAGTTATATTAGGACTGTAAAAAATTTATTAGCGTAAAACATTAGTGTATTCATTCCGCTTACCTTCAATCGGTTTACCTTTAAATTACTACCCGATTAACGGATTGGTTAATTAAAAATTGGCTTTTTTCGATTAACGATTAAACCGGTTAATTCCAGTCGATTAGCCGATGTAACAAAATGTTAACTAATTTGTTGTATTATAACATATTTTTTGTGTTTTTAATTATTTGTTTGGTCTCATATACAAAATGTATGTGTTTAGAAAATATTTTTTCATACAAACAAAGAAGGTGTTTAGTGATATTCATTTTAACCCATTTTCCGCCGACCGGTGACTGCAATTACAATGTTTTTTTATCTTCATCATCGATCAACAGGAATGTGGCGAAAAATGGTTTAAATGTTTGATTGTCAACACCTTTATTTTGTTTCACGTACTTTTTATACATACATATGTATATGTTAAGTTAATTGCTTCTTCTCATACAGGCTTTTAACCAAATTAACCGAAACAATTATAAGTGTTAACAATTAAAAACAACTTTAATGGCATAATGGAGTATTGTATATGTTTAGAGAAATCCTGGAAAACGACTGAGAAATATGATATTCATCAACGATATGTAAAAGAATTTTTTCCAAGTCAAGTTTTGTCAAAACTAAAGACAAGAATCGCTTAAATCTTAAACATTTAAACCAAATTAATTTTCTAAAAGATTATTTTATAAGATCTCCTTTAACTATTGAAATAACTAATAAAATTATCTCAGTTTATTTTTATATAAATACATATTTTGGGGGATTCAAAAGGTAGTCATAAAGTCTTATGTCTTAAAATAATTACAATAAATATATATCGTCGGTTTAAAATGCAATCGGGTTAAATCCACTTTTTATGTAAATTGAAATTTTGATGCCGTATGGTAGAGAAAGATACGCCTCGTCGACCTCTTCTATTTAAGGCCTGATTTGTTTAAAATTAACTGTATTTTTAATTTTCTATCAAGCTGCAAATAGGGAAATTAAAAAGTTTTTTTATCTCTCCTGTAAAATGTGCTGAAAATGAGTTAGCAGGTTTGCATATTAAGTCGACGACATGACTGTTGTGGGCTACCGCTAATAATTTAGATTTCTACTGTACAGTTATGACGAATCAATGAACACAGCATTGAAATTTTTATTTTTATTTATTTAAAACAATTGCAAAATATTATTTAGGATATTATTGGAAAAATCAGGGCTGTGGAGTCGTCCGAAAAAAGTACTAACTCCGACTCCAAATGCTGAAATTTTTTAAGTGAGACTCCGACTCCTACTTAATATCGATGCTAAATGTATAGGAGACTCAGTGATGTTAACTTTTATTTTTTCATTACCGTACGGCCTTCTAAAAATTAGAGTTTTTGAGAAGCAATTACCGTATGCAAACATTAATGTGCTGTTTCCAAATGACAGGCGATTGATTATGTAGCAAAATTTATCAGGGGTGTGCTGGAAATAGCAAACGCAAGAATTTGGAAGTTGTTTTTAATAAACTTTAAACCTTATTCTTCTAATTTTTGTTTAAAATCCTGTTTAATAGGAAAATATTTGTTAAATATTTGTCATAAAATTCTTTTATTACAAAAATTTTATTTAAAAACGACTTTTAAAATTCTTGCGTTTTACGTTTGCGATTTCCAGCACACCCTGTATATGAAAAGCACTCAGTCTATCGCCTGTCATTTGGAAACAGCACATAAGAGCAGTATTCATAAACCATATATTTAAATTTTAAATGTGCTTTAAGAAGATAATTTTTATTTTGAAAATTTTTTTTTAAATTTTATGCCGATAAACTTTGGAGTCGGAGTCGCGAGTTTTTGTGGGTACTACGACTCCGACTCCACAGCCCTGGGAAAAATGCATATTACATATTTATAAATTGTTTTTTTTTTTGTTTGCTCGTTTTAGTTCAAGAATTGTTATGTTTGGCATGTTATTGTTTTTTTTACTAATAAACTCCAATTAATAAACAATTAATGCATTTGTATATATTGAAATAACTTAATTTATAAAAAAACTTGATTAATCGGTTAACCAATCAAAAACAAAATTAACCGATTATTAACCGATTAAACCAAAACCTCGGTTAATTCATCGAGCGATTTACCGATTATAGCAAAACCCTAATAAACATATTAGGCAAATATGAATTAAAATGGTCGTAGTGTTTTTTCTCTTCGTGTGGGGACCGTTCCCCTTTAATGTACATACATACATTCTTAAATATTTCAAAAGTCTATTCTCAACAAATTAACAATATGTAAACTTTTTAATTATTTCATTGACAAATTCTTAAAAAAACAGTTGAATAAATAAACAGCTAATCAAATTGTTTTTTATTTGAAAATAAATATTTGGTTCATTAAAAATAGAAAAATATCTGCGCAATATTATTTTGAAGGCATATTTTAATAAAATTTACTAAAAAAAATTGTTTTTATATGATACATTAGTTTTCAGTGAAAAACAAGGTAAAGTGCTACGTTTGGCTGAGCCGAATCCTTGATACCCTCCGCCGACATTTAGAACATTTCAGAAGTGGGCTCTATATGAGATCTATAAATTTTTAGCCAATATTTTTAATGACTGTCTTCAGAATTGTAATTAGTTGTGACTTAGACCCATGTTAAATTATAGGCAGACCATCATTTCTTTTCATATGAACCTTAATTTCACGAAATTTTAATAAAATATCATGATTCGTAAGAGTTTTAACCGAACGAAAGTAAATTTCAGGATGGAAATTTATATTGGACCAATCATCATAAAATTCTGTATAGTGATTTCTGGTAATGCAAAATCTTACTCAGACTTAATTTCAGTATAGAAGGGTTTTACGTTTTAGTCCGATTATTTCAAAATTGCATGGTGTTATTTCTGGCCACATAAAATGAAATGGAGTCTAATTTTAACACAATGTCTTTATTTACTGCGGATTTAGGGGCATTTAAATGATGTCCTTTAAAACTGTGAGATGCCAAATTTTACCATAATACCATTTTACGTTACAGTTTAAGGTGTACTATAGTGTGTTCCGCGATTAGGCATTATTTGAGGCATATAATAAATTATAGGCCGATCTTTCCGAAAGTAAGCGATATGATTACTTCCTACCGATGCGATTTTACTGGATTTCAATCCCAAACTGCTAAACATAACTAGAAGGAATTTGACACCCACGTTGACTATTTCAACTTAGAATTACTTAAGGGCCCAGAATTATGGGTTCTTAGATAAATATTGAAAAAGGTTGCATAAAAATGACAAACTAAGTAGATTCATGGTGGAGGGTTTAGAAATCGATATTTTAGTTGAAAATAATATTATTTTAAACAAGTGAAAGTGCTGTACTTGGCTATGCCGAATCTTTTATACTCACGAGAAGCTAATGTGTTACTGCTCAGTTGCTCCCTAAATTTGTCATTTTGTCCTGTAAGAAATTTATAAGAAATCTAATTCGTTTTCGCCAGGTGTTTAAAATTAGCTTAAAAACTTTTTTTAGCATCGTACCTACTCGAATTAGAGGATCTCAGTTTGAGCTTTTTTTTTAGGAATCAGTCGACGTAGTGCTGTATACGTCCATGGTATGAATTCCCTTTTAAGCTTTAACTGAAAAGTTGTGATTTTTTCTTGGCAAAATGGCATTACAAGCCATAAAAGGTTCTAAAAAATCTTGTAAAAACTAATTTTGCGAACTCATTATTTATCGAAATCGTTAGAATTTCTATTTCGAATTTGATGTACTTTTAGATAAAAAGTTATTTTTAAACAAGTTGTGGCTTTCTGAATATAAAGTAACTTGTTGCATAAAAGGAACCATTTGGAATAATAAGGCCTTGTTTTTGAGATGTGGAATAGGTTAAAATATAGTTAAACGTAGTCTGAAACTCGAATTTTTCCGGTTTTCAGATTAACTAAGTCCAGCTTAACTGGGATCTCAAAAACCCAGCCTAAGTGTGTTGTTCTTTCTCATATAAAAGACCTTTTTGTATGAAAAAATAAAAATAAAAAAATGATTTTTCAACTATTTGCATTTTAATGATACATATTAATAATTTCTTCTGTTCATTTCTGTAGCACATTTTAGTTGTTTATCTACTAAGAAGTACAAATACATAAACAAATTATATGCTTACACATAATTAACCGAGCAATAGTAACTAGAACTTTAGATCGTTCTTGCCAGCCCCCCCCCCCCCCACCGCACTGATAGATCAGCTCAGTGCTTAAAGATAAGACAAAACAATTTGAAAAAGTATAAATACGATCATTTCTTAGACATCTACACATTAAACTTTTTAACGTTAGGTATTGAAGAATCTGTTCATTTCGCTTAAGGAATTCTTTATAATTTATACAGATACAAAATATACAAATACAAAAAATTATACGTTTAACCATAATGAACTTAAACTCAATTGCAAAAGTCGTTATATTTTGCTTTGGGCTACTAGAGACAGTATTAAGCATCCCTACGCCTCATAATGGATCAGATTCACGGGTATATATTATTGAAACAGAGCAGAAGGTAATTTCCCATAAATATTGTAAGAAAAAATTTAATAAATACAATTTTTAGTTCACCTGGTATGGGGCCTGGCATGACTGTGCCCGCAGAAATTATCGACTTGTTTCAATTGAATCAGAATGTAAAAATGAAATTGTTATAAATCTATTGAAAAGGGTTATAGGGCACTCCGAAAACTTGTGGATCGGCGCTCATGATAAAATTGAGAGAGCGAAAATTTCTTTTTCAAAAAAAAAACAGACCTTTTCCTGGATGGCCACGGGTAGAACCATGAATTATAAGTTTTGGTCAAAAGAAAATCCAAATAATTATAATAAAAACGAACACTGTGCACATATATGGGGCAAGAACCCTGACTTCAAATGGAACGATAATGATTGCACTGATAAACTTGGTTTTGTTTGTGAAATTAAGCCCAAATAAATAACATAAAAAACGATCTTAAACATAAATGTGATGTGGTCAATAATATGACTACATCGATACAAAAAACCTGGATGATCAATAGAATACGATTAAACATTGAATGTGGAAATATAAAATTCTAGAGCGGATATTATCAGTACATATGTATGTTTTCGAAAAATTTAATTAAAAAAAAAATTAAATAAATAAAAAGTGTAAACGTATCCTTACATTTTTAATTTCTCACCCCTATCGTGAATAACAAGTGGAATTTTTGTTCCCATGAAATTTGCATTCCCCTCGAAGGGAAAAAAGCAATCGTGAATCCCATGTGATAATTTTTTCACGCTATCAGTTCCAGTGAATGTAAAAAAAAGATTAGAAAAAATTAAAAATCAATGAAAATTTTGTTTAAATATATACACGTACATATGTACATATGCCGTTATTTATTTTTTACAAAAACAAAATATGTACACATGAACAGTTAGTTTTTTCAATCATTTTTGCGTGATGTGTCTCGAGCACAAAAAAGGCAAACAAAAAAACTTTACAAGAACAAAACTGGTTGTAAAAATGTGCTTGCTTGTTTTTTTTTTTTTTTGAAGGCAAACATTTTTGAAATTTTCGGTAACGATATGTATGTACATAAGTATTTTGTTTGTGTAAAAAATTCTTTGATGAAATTAAAAGGATGCATTTTCTTCGTTCAAGTGCCATGTAGACAAAAATATAACGCAATACACAATATCAATTTTCGAAGTTTTCTTTGTCGCTAACAATTACTTATATGTACTTATAGACATACATATGTACATTCATATGTATGTATGCATATGCATAGCCTTTACAACTGATCAGTGATCACTACTTCAAATGTTATTTTCTCTAACAGATCATATAAGCAGCTTCCTACCTACATTTACACTACATCCTATTTTTTGAGCTTCTATTACAATATCGCGATTGGTTGTTCTATTTTGAATTCATCCATTATCATCAACAATTAAATGAGCCAAAAAACTATGATCTACACACCCACGCATAAAAATGTTTCCCCTTATAAAAGTTAATTTGACTGTTGTAAATAAATTTCTCAAAACAAAAACGCACTTTTGTACCTTTAGTTTTTTTTTGAACAACTACCTAGTCCAAACAATTAATTTAATTTTGTCTTTGACATATCACTCCCTATATTCTTTTAATGGCTGTTTATAAATATTTGTATAAATACTAACTTTGTATGCATATGTTTTCTTAAAACATTAGTTAATTTTTCAATCCTTTTTATATTTTTGCATTCAAATTATAAAACTTACCTTTCAATCATAATTTACCTCTTTTTAATAAATAAAAAAACCATTAAACAATTATATTTTAATCTACCAACACATCATACAAAGAATTTCTTATTTTAAATCTTTCCTTTTTTAAACCTTTTTTGTATGTACACACAAACATATTTTGTTCTTCATGTTGTGACTATAATTAGTTTATTTTTCGACTAATAATATGTTTACTATTCACACTCAAATATTTAAATATTTCGTTTGTAATAGTTGCATATTTTGTGTCGCATATTTTGGCAGTCGATGATCAACAAGACGGCATATTTTGTTTTGTTATGTTATTTATATTCGTACATTTTGCATATACTTCGGCAGTTTGTGATGTGTGGCAGTAATATATTGATATTGAAGACACAGAACATTTAATATTTATGGTGACTAAAAATATTTGAATATTTCCATAGAAAATATATTTGTACGACGAAACATTTAATATTTTGCGCATTGTTATTTTATTAAATTACCACTGGTTAAATATTTTTGAGTAATACTATAAATTATATTAATACGGCGATGCATTTAAATATATTACGGTAGTTAAATATTTTATATTTTTAGGTTTTCTGTTAGCTGATGTTTAAAGATATGCATATTTATGACTAATATATTAGTATTTTTAAACCCTGTTGATAAGTATAAAACGGGTTTTGATTTATTCCAAGAAAACATAAACAGTAATAGACTAAAACTTAAATACCCACTTAAAATTTTGAGTTTTTGGAAAACTAAAGTTTTTCCGAAAATTTGTGGTATGCAGTTTTGTTTCCCTTCGTTGATAATATAAAATTAAGAAACAATTTTTACTTTATTGAATACATAACGGTAATTAAAAAAAAAACAAAAAAAGTTTATCGAATTAATTGACATTTCTTCCTTTTATGTTCCCGTTTTTATTAATTTTTTTGATGTCAGATTTATTGATCATCGTCCGTCCAATTGTTGCTGTTATTTATTTTTTTGATTCCTAATTGTAAAATTTAACGCTGACTATGGGTGGAGGAAAAAGAGATTGATTTCGGCGAAAGATCTTCCATTATTAAGAGGGAAAGTCCTATCGATTAATATTGTTGAATAAACTTTTTTCCAGTGTCCAGAACATCGTTAGAAGTAATAAACAAACAGCTTCAATTAAATATATGGTTAGAAGCGGCCAACAAAAAACCCTTTATAATCGAGTTCCTAGCTATGACCTCAAAGAAGTGAAGAAAAAACCCAGAGAAAGCGCAACCAAAATAGTGGGTGATATCCAGTGCTGCCAAAACTTTGTAACCAAAAATGGCTAAATTTACGGGGAAAAATGGCTAAAAATGGCTAAAAGCTTTTTTAAATAAAAACATATTAAAATTTAATAACAAACAGAAATAATTCATTTAAATTTGTTTGCGATGAAATTGTAAGTTAAGTTTGTTAAATAAGAATAAACGTTAATTAATATTTTGATAGGTATTTAAAAAATTAAATCATCAATAAATTCGATGTCGTTATTGATCATCTCATAGGAATCACTCGTGCTTATTAGTTCTAAATAATTTGAGGTAAATCATAATCACGACAATATTAACCCAACGTTTTGAATCCAGATCTACAATAAAAAACAAGTAAGAAAGTATAGTCTGTCAAACCTGACCACATTAGCACCTACGTATCAAATTTTATCAAATAATCTCCAAAACTGCGACCTGGGGCCTAATTCTGGCAGTCGTAATCAGTGTTGCCAATTTAGCCATTTAGTGGCTAGATTTAGCCATTTTTCACCCTGTTTAGCCATTAAATATTTCTTGCCGTTTTTCTTTTAAAAGAATAATTTTTATTTTATTATAAAAATATATAAAAGCAAAATAAACATTTTAAATAATTAAAACGGCTTTAATTTAAATCACAACTTTTACAAATGTTGAAACAGTAGTCCAATATTAAATTTATAAAACGGATCAACACAAGCATCGGTGTTTCTTTCTGGTTGCAAGTATTTCAATAAAGAGATGCTGGCGGCAACAAATTTTTTTTAGAAATTTCAGAATTTACTATAAAGTTGCTCTCACTTCCATGGTCTAATGCTGAAGTAAACATCGTTAAAAGTAATTTCAGAAATAGGTTACGTTTAGCAACCGTTAATTCGATTTTATCAATGAAATATTTATACCAACACCACAATAGTGGAGAGGGTACTATTCGTTTGTGCTGATGTTTGTAACACCTTAAAATATTGGTCCTAAACCCACCTTTTCGTAAACCGATTGACTCAGAACCACTTTCTGAGTCGAATTAACGATGTTTGTCCGGCTGGCTGGCAGTCCATGTAAACCTTATGCGTAAAGTACAGATCACAAATTTGCAGATCATTTAATAAAATTTGGTACACAGGTTCTAATGAGATGTAGGGTATCATATAGTCAGGGTTGACCGACTATATTTTCTTACTTGTTTTTTATTGTAGATCTGGAATCAAAAGGTTGGGTAAATGTTGTCGTGATTACTATTTACCTTCAAATTTTTTAAAACTAATAGGCACGAGTGATTCCTATGAAATGAACAATAACGACATAACATTTATCGATGATTTTATTTTTTAAATATCTTTCAGAATATTAACTAACGTTTATTCTTATTTAACAAACTTAACTAACAATTTCATCGTAAACAACTTTAAATGAATTATTTCTGTTGTGTTATTGAATTTTAATGTGTTTTTATTTAAAAAAGCTTTTAGCCATTTTTTAGCCCATTTTTAGCCATTTTTTAGCCATTTTTTCCAGTAAATTTGTAGGAAAAACGAAACAGCTGATACGCAACGTATACGCTTACATAAGACAAGCGACGCGTTTAGGGACGACGGAACAAAAATAAAAAACCGTTATAAGAAAAAGATCACGTGCAAAAAGAAATGTATAAAATTGTTTTTAAAATGTAAGAGACCAAAAAAAATTAAAAAGATAAAAATTGAACAACTTAGCGAATGTGTAATGAATATTTTGGAAGGTCTTTCTAAAAGAAATTTATACCTTCTAGAAGGCATATTTCTGAAGGCAGGATATCTTACGAAGCGAATCTTTTAAAAAGGAGTGCAGAGTCCATTCAAAATTTATCGCTGGGTTATTACTCTGAAAATAATGAACAAATTTTAGAGAAATATATATTGTGCACTTTTGTAAGTAAATATTTTTTAAATGATGTATATTTTGTTCAAATCGATTGACATATAGAGGAGAAAAGTGTTCTTAACTGTTTTGCCTTTGCCGATTTATATATAGATTAGCCGTAAAGTTTACGTAGCATTAATTTATTTGAGTATTTAGAGTATTATCCTTTTTACAACTTGAAGGCAGTAGTACTGATGGGATTTGTGGTACAATTGTACCAAATTTGGTACAATCGAAACTTTATTGGTACAATTCATCCTTTTTTGGTACAGTTAAAAAAAGACCCACGAAGTTTCATAATTTCTTTGAGGTGGATTAACCTACGTTTCTTTTCAATAATACAATTTCTAATAACATATGTTTGCATATTAAGTCGACGACATGACTGTTGTGGGCTACCGCTAATAATTTAGATTTCTACTGTACAGTTATGACGAATCAATGAACACAGCATTGAAATTTTTATTTTTATTTATTTAAAACAATTGCAAAATATTATTTAGGATATTATTGGAAAAATCAGGGCTGTGGAGTCGTCCGAAAAAAGTACTAACTCCAACTCCGACTCCAAATGCTGAAATTTTTTAAGTGAGACTCCGACTCCTACTATAATATTGATGCTAAATGTATATGAGACTCAGTGATGTTAACTTTTATTTTTTCATTACCGTACGGCCTTCTAAAAATTAGAGTTTTTGAGAAGGAATTACCATATGCAAACATTAATGTGCTGTTTCCAAATGACAGGCGATTGATTATGTAGCAAAATTTATCAGGGGTGTGCTGGAAATAGCAAACGCAAGAATTTGGAAGATATTTTTAATAAACTTTAAACCTTATGCTTCTAATTTTTGGTTTAAAATCCTGTTTAATAGGAAAATATTTGTTAAATATTTGTGATAAAATTCTTTTATTACAAAAATCTTATTTAAAAACGACTTTTAAAATTCTTGCGTTTTACGTTTGCGATTTCCAGCACACCCCTGTATATGAAAAGCACTCAGTCCATCGCCTGTCATTTGGAAACAGCACATAAGAGCAGTATTCATAAACCATTTATTTAAATTTTAAATGTGCTTTAAGAAGATAATTTTTATTTTGAAAATTTTTTTTTAAATTTTATGCCGATAAACTTTGGAGTCGGAGTCGCGAGTTTTTGTGGGTACTACCACTCCGACTCCGGCACAAAAACATCAACTCCGACTCCACAGCCCTGGGGAAAATGCATATTACATATTTATAAATTTTTTTTTCTAATAAACAATTAATAAACAATTAATGCATTTGTATATATTAAAATAACTTAATTTATAAAAAAACTTGATTAATCGGTTAACCGATCAAAAACAAAATTAACCGATTATTAACCGATTAAACCAAAACCTCGGTTAATTCATCGAGCGATTAACCGATTAAAGCAAAACCCTAATAAACATATTAGGCAAATATGAATTAAAATGGTCGTAGTGTTTTTTCTCTTCGTGTGGGGACCGTTCCCCTTTAATGTACATACATACATTCTTAAATATTTCAAAAGTCTATTCTCAACAAATTAACAATAAACTTTTTAATTATTTCATTGACAAATTCCTAAAAAACAGTTGAATAAATAAACAGCTAATCAAATTGTTTTTTATTTGAAAATAAATATTTGGTTCATTAAAAATAGAAAAATATCTGCGCAATATTATTTTGAAGGCATATTTTAATAAAATTTACTAAAAAAAATTGTTTTTATATGATACATTAGTTTTCAGTTAAAAACAAGGTAAAGTGCTACGCTTGGCTGAGCCGAATCCTTAATACCCTCCACCGACATTTAGAACATTTCAGGAGTGGGCTCTATATGAGATCTATAAATTTTTAGCCAATATTTTTAATGACTGTCTTCAGAATTGTAATTAGTTGTGACTTAGACCCATGTTAAAATATGGGCAGACCATAATTTCTTTTCATATGAAAAAATAAGAGTTTTTGCCGAACCAAAGTGATTTCCAGGATGGAAATTTATATCGGACCAATAATCATAAAATTCTGTTTAGAGATTTCTGGTAATGAAAAATCTAATTCAGACTAAATTTTAATACAGAAGTGGTTTACACGTTTTAAAGAGCTTTTCAGATAACTCGTCATTTTGAGAAATGGGCGGTTCAAAGCTTTCATCACTTTAAATCTTCAGGCCCGGATGGGATTATCCCAGAGGACCTTCAGATGAATCTAGAAATATTGATGCCATGACTCTTGGGAGAATGTGCATTTGTGTGCAACTAATATTATGATTTGAACTGTACCGTTGAAAATATGAACATATATAATAGAAGCAAATATTTTACATAATTTAATATAATTAGCTAGATCAGAGTAACTTTTTAGGTGCAAAGCATAATAGAATATTATTATAGTGGATTTTAAAAATGTTAAGTACGAAATATATTTTTTCAAGTTATATTAGGACTATAAAAAATTTATAAGGGTAAAACATTAGTGGATTCATTCAGCTTACCTTCAATCGGTTTACCGATTAATTACTACCCGATTAACGGATCGGTTAATTACAAATTGGCTTTTTTCGATTAACGATTAAACCGGTTAATTCCAGTCGATTAGCCGATGTAACAAAATGTTAACTAATTTGTTGTATTATAACATATTTTTTGTGTTTTTAATTATTTGTTTGGTCTCATATACAAAATGTATGTGTTTAGAAAATATTTTTTCATACAAACAAAGAAGGTGTTTAGTGATCTTCATTTTAACCCATTTTCCGCCGACCGGTGACTGCAATTACAATGTTTTTCAATGTTTTTTTTATCTTCATCATCGATCAACAGGAATGTGGCGAAAAATGGGTTAAATGTTTGATTGTCAACACCTTTATTTTGTTTCACGTACTTTTTATACATATGTACATACATATGTGTTAAGTAGGGTTTTTCCCCAAGATTTCCCGTCCCGGGAATTTCAATTATTTTAATAAAAAAATTCCTCAAATTTCAGAAAACAGCTATATATACTTTAAAATTTAGTTTTCTATTCTCTAAAAATTATTATTATTAATTGTTTATTAGAAAAAAAAAATTTATAAATATGTAATATGCATTTTTCCCAGGGCTGTGGAGTCGGAGTTGATGTTTTAGTGCCGGAGTCGGAGTCGGAATCGTAGTACCCACAAAAACTCGCGACTCCGACTCCAAATGTTTTCGGCATAAAATTTAAAAAAAAATTTTCAAAATAAAAATTATCTTCTTAAAGCACATTTAAAATTTAAATAAATGGTTTATGAATACTGCTCTTATGTGCTGTTTCCAAATGACAGGCGATAGACTGAGTGCTTTTCATATACAGGGTGTGCTGGAAATCGCAAACGTAAAACGCAAGAATTTTAAAAGTCGTTTTTAAATAAAATTTTTGTAATAAAAGAATTTTATGACAAACATTTAACAAATATTTTCCTATTAAACAGGATTTTAAACCAAAAATTAGAAGAATAAGGTTTAAAGTTTATTAAAAACAACTTCCAAATTCTTGCGTTTGCTATTTCCAGCACACCCCTGATAAATTTTGCTACATAATCAATCGCCTGTCATTTGGAAACAGCACATTAATATTTGCATACGGTAATTGCTTCTCAAAAACTCTAATTTTTAGAAGGCCGTACGGTAATGAAAAAATAAAAGTTAACATCACTGAGTCTCATATACATTTAGCATCAAGATTATAGTAGGAGTCGGAGTAGGAGTCGGAGTCGCACTTAAAAAATTTCAGCATTTGGAGTCGGAGTTAGTACTTTTTTCGGACGACTCCACAGCCCTGATTTTTCCAATAATATCCTAAATAATATTTTGCAATTGTTTTAAATAAATAAAAATAAAAATTTCAATGCTGTGTTCATTGATTCGTCATAACTGTACAGTAGAAATCTAAATTATTAGCGGTAGCCCACAACAGTCATGTCGTCGACTTAATATGCAAACATATGTTATTAGAAATTGTATTATTGAAAAGAAACGTAGGTTAATCCACCTCAAAGAAATTATGAAACTTCGTGGGTCTTTTTTTAACTGTACCAAAAAAGGATGAATTGTACCAATAAAGTTTTGATTGTACCAAATTTGGTACAATTGTACCACAAATCCCATCAGTACTACTGCCTTCAAGTTGTAAAAAGGATAATAATCTAAATACTCAAATAAATTAATGCTACGTAAACTTTACGGCTAATCTATATATAAATCGGCAAAGGCAAAACAGTTAAGAACACTTTTCTCCTCTATATGTCAATCGATTTGAACAAAATATACATCATTTAAAAAATATTTACTTACAAAAGTGCACAATATATATTTCACTAAAATTTGTTCATTATTTTCAGAGTAATAACCCAGCGATAAATTTTGAATGGACTCTGCACTCCTTTTTAAAAGATTCGCTTCGTAAGATATCCTGCCTTCAGAAATATAAATTTCTTTTAGAAAGACCTTCCAAAATATTCATTACACATTCGCTAAGTTGTTCAATTTTTATCTTTTTAATTTTTTTTGGTCTCTTACATTTTAAAAACAATTTTATACATTTCTTTTTGCACGTGATCTTTTTCTTATAACGGTTTTTTATTTTTGTTCCGTCGTCCCTAAACGCGTCGCTTGTCTAATGTAAGCGTATACGTTGCGTATCAGCTGTTTCGTTTTTCCTACAAAGTTTTTGTATATTAAGCAGTGTTGCCAAAACTTGGAGACCAAAAATGGCTAAATTTACGGGAAAAAATGGCTAAAAATGGGCTAAAAAATGGCTAAAAGCTTTTTTAAATAAAAACACATTAAAATTCAATAACACAACAGAAATAATTCATTTAAAGTTGTTTACGATGAAATTGTTAGTTAAGTTTGTTAAATAAGAATAAACGTTAGTTAATATTCTGAAAGATATTTAAAAAATAAAATCATCGATAAATGTTATGTCGTTATTGTTCATTTCATAGGAATCACTCGTGCCTATTAGTTTTAAAAAATTTGAAGGTAAATAGTAATCACGACAACATTTACCCAACCTTTTGATTCCAGATCTACAATAAAAAACAAGTAAGAAAATATAGTCGGTCAACCCTGACTATATGATACCCTACATCTCATTAGAACCTGTGTACCAAATTTTATTAAATGATCTGCAAATTTGTGATCTGTACTTTACGCACAAGGTTTACATGGACTGCCAGCCAGCCGGACAAACATCGTTAATTCGACTCAGAAAGTGGTTCTGAGTCAATCGGTTTACGAAAAGGTGGGTTTAGGACCAATATTTTAAGGTGTTACAAACATCAGCACAAACGAATAGTACCCTCTCCACTATTGTGGTGTTGGTATAAATATTTCATTGATAAAATCGAATTAACGGTTGCTAAACGTAACCTATTTCTGAAATTACTTTTAACGATGTTTACTTCAGCATTAGACCATGGAAGTGAGAGCAACTTTATAGTAAATTCTGAAATTTCTAAAAAAAATTTGTTGCCGCCAGCATCTCTTTATTGAAATACTTGCAACCAGAAAGAAACACCGATGCTTGTGTTGATCCGTTTTATAAATTTAATATTGGACTACTGTTTCAACATTTGTAAAAGTTGTGATTTAAATTAAAGCCGTTTTAATTATTTAAAATGTTTATTTTGCTTTTATATATTTTTATAATAAAATAAAAATTATTCTTTTAAAAGAAAAACGGCAAGAAATATTTAATGGCTAAACAGGGTGAAAAATGGCTAAATCTAGCCACTAAATGGCTAAATTGGCAACACTGATTACGACTGCCAGAATTAGGCCCCAGGTCGCAGTTTTGGAGATTATTTGATAAAATTTGATACGTAGGTGCTAATGTGGTCAGGTTTGACAGACTATACTTTCTTACTTGTTTTTTATTGTAGATCTGGATTCAAAACGTTGGGTTAATATTGTCGTGATTATGATTTACCTCAAATTATTTAGAACTAATAAGCACGAGTGATTCCTATGAGATGATCAATAACGACATCGAATTTATTGATGATTTAATTTTTTAAATACCTATCAAAATATTAATTAACGTTTATTCTTATTTAACAAACTTAACTTACAATTTCATCGCAAACAAATTTAAATGAATTATTTCTGTTTGTTATTAAATTTTAATATGTTTTTATTTAAAAAAGCTTTTAGCCATTTTTAGCCATTTTTCCCCGTAAATTTAGCCATTTTTGGTTACAAAGTTTTGGCAGCACTGGATATCACCCACTATTTTGGTTGCGCTTTCTCTGGGTTTTTTCTTCACTTCTTTGAGGTCATAGCTAGGAACTCGATTATAAAGGGTTTTTTGTTGGCCGCTTCTAACCATATATTTAATTGAAGCTGTTTGTTTATTACTTCTAACGATGTTCTGGACACTGGAAAAAAGTTTATTCAACAATATTAATCGATAGGACTTTCCCTCTTAATAATGGAAGATCTTTCGCCGAAATCAATCTCTTTTTCCTCCACCCATAGTCAGCGTTAAATTTTACAATTAGGAATCAAAAAAATAAATAACAGCAACAATTGGACGGACGATGATCAATAAATCTGACATCAAAAAAATTAATAAAAACGGGAACATAAAAGGAAGAAATGTCAATTAATTCGATAAACTTTTTTTGGTTTTTTTTTAATTACCGGTATGTATATAATAAAGTAAAAATTGTTTCTTAATTTTATATTATCAACGAAGGGAAACAAAACTGCATACCACAAATTTTCGGAAAAACTTTAGTTTTCCAAAAACTCAAAATTTTAAGTGGGTATTTAAGTTTTAGTCTATTACTGTTTATGTTTTCTTGGAATAAATCAAAACCCGTTTTATACTTATCAACAGGGTTTAAAAATACTAATATATTAGTCATAAATATGCATATCTTTAAACATCAGCTAACAGAAAACCTAAAAATATAAAATATTTAACTACCGTAATATATTTAAATGCATCGCCGTATTAATATAATTTATAGTATTACTCAAAAATATTTAACCAGTGGTAATTTAATAAAATAACAATGCGCAAAATATTAAATGTTTCGTCGTACAAATATATTTTCTATGGAAATATTCAAATATTTTTAGTCACCATAAATATTAAATGTTCTGTGTCTTCAATATCAATATATTACTGCCACACATCACAAACTGCCGAAGTATATGCAAAATGTACGAATATAAATAACATAACAAAACAAAATATGCCGTCTTGTTGATCATCGACTGCCAAAATATGCGACACAAAATATGCAACTATTACAAACGAAATATTTAAATATTTGAGTGTGAATAGTAAACATATTATTAGTCGAAAAATAAACTAATTATAGTCACAACATGAAGAACAAAATATGTTTGTGTGTACATACAAAAAAGGTTTAAAAAAGGAAAGATTTAAAATAAGAAATTCTTTGTATGATGTGTTGGTAGATTAAAATATAATTGTTTAATGGTTTTTTTATTTATTAAAAAGAGGTAAATTATGATTGAAAGGTAAGTTTTATAATTTGAATGCAAAAATATAAAAAGGATTGAAAAATTAACTAATGTTTTAAGAAAACATATGCATACAAAGTTAGTATTTATACAAATATTTATAAACAGCCATTAAAAGAATATAGGGAGTGATATGTCAAAGACAAAATTAAATTAATTGTTTGGACTAGGTAGTTGTTCAAAAAAAAACTAAAGGTACAAAAGTGCGTTTTTGTTTTGAGAAATTTATTTACAACAGTCAAATTAACTTTTATAAGGGGAAACATTTTTATGCGTGGGTGTGTAGATCATAGTTTTTTGGCTCATTTAATTGTTGATGATAATGGATGAATTCAAAATAGAACAACCAATCGCGATATTGTAATAGAAGCTCAAAAAATAGGATGTAGTGTAAATGTAGGTAGGAAGCTGCTTATATGATCTGTTAGAGAAAATAACATTTGAAGTAGTGATCACTGATCAGTTGTAAAGGCTATGCATATGCATACATACATATGAATGTACATATGTATGTCTATAAGTACATATAAGTAATTGTTAGCGACAAAGAAAACTTCGAAAATTGATATTGTGTATTGCGTTATATTTTTGTCTACATGGCACTTGAACGAAGAAAATGCATCGATTTGAACAAAATATACATCATTTAAAAAATATTTACTTACAAAAGTGCACAATATATATTTCACTAAAATTTGTTCATTATTTTCAGAGTAATAACCCAGCGATAAATTTTGAATGGACTCTGCACTCCTTTTTAAAAGATTCGCTTCGTAAGATATCCTGCCTTCAGAAATATAAATTTCTTTTAGAAAGACCTTCCAAAATATTCATTACACATTCGCTAAGTTGTTCAATTTTTATCTTTTTAATTTTTTTTGGTCTCTTACATTTTAAAAACAATTTTATACATTTCTTTTTGCACGTGATCTTTTTCTTATAACGGTTTTTTATTTTTGTTCCGTCGTCCCTAAACGCGTCGCTTGTCTAATGTAAGCGTATACGTTGCGTATCAGCTGTTTCGTTTTTCCTACAAAGTTTTTGTATATTAAGCAGTGTTGCCAAAACTTGGAGACCAAAAATGGCTAAATTTACGGGAAAAAATGGCTAAAAATGGGCTAAAAAATGGCTAAAAGCTTTTTTAAATAAAAACACATTAAAATTCAATAACACAACAGAAATAATTCATTTAAAGTTGTTTACGATGAAATTGTTAGTTAAGTTTGTTAAATAAGAATAAACGTTAGTTAATATTCTGAAAGATATTTAAAAAATAAAATCATCGATAAATGTTATGTCGTTATTGTTCATTTCATAGGAATCACTCGTGCCTATTAGTTTTAAAAAATTTGAAGGTAAATAGTAATCACGACAACATTTACCCAACCTTTTGATTCCAGATCTACAATAAAAAACAAGTAAGAAAATATAGTCGGTCAACCCTGACTATATGATACCCTACATCTCATTAGAACCTGTGTACCAAATTTTATTAAATGATCTGCAAATTTGTGATCTGTACTTTACGCACAAGGTTTACATGGACTGCCAGCCAGCCGGACAAACATCGTTAATTCGACTCAGAAAGTGGTTCTGAGTCAATCGGTTTACGAAAAGGTGGGTTTAGGACCAATATTTTAAGGTGTTACAAACATCAGCACAAACGAATAGTACCCTCTCCACTATTGTGGTGTTGGTATAAATATTTCATTGATAAAATCGAATTAACGGTTGCTAAACGTAACCTATTTCTGAAATTACTTTTAACGATGTTTACTTCAGCATTAGACCATGGAAGTGAGAGCAACTTTATAGTAAATTCTGAAATTTCTAAAAAAAATTTGTTGCCGCCAGCATCTCTTTATTGAAATACTTGCAACCAGAAAGAAACACCGATGCTTGTGTTGATCCGTTTTATAAATTTAATATTGGACTACTGTTTCAACATTTGTAAAAGTTGTGATTTAAATTAAAGCCGTTTTAATTATTTAAAATGTTTATTTTGCTTTTATATATTTTTATAATAAAATAAAAATTATTCTTTTAAAAGAAAAACGGCAAGAAATATTTAATGGCTAAACAGGGTGAAAAATGGCTAAATCTAGCCACTAAATGGCTAAATTGGCAACACTGATTACGACTGCCAGAATTAGGCCCCAGGTCGCAGTTTTGGAGATTATTTGATAAAATTTGATACGTAGGTGCTAATGTGGTCAGGTTTGACAGACTATACTTTCTTACTTGTTTTTTATTGTAGATCTGGATTCAAAACGTTGGGTTAATATTGTCGTGATTATGATTTACCTCAAATTATTTAGAACTAATAAGCACGAGTGATTCCTATGAGATGATCAATAACGACATCGAATTTATTGATGATTTAATTTTTTAAATACCTATCAAAATATTAATTAACGTTTATTCTTATTTAACAAACTTAACTTACAATTTCATCGCAAACAAATTTAAATGAATTATTTCTGTTTGTTATTAAATTTTAATATGTTTTTATTTAAAAAAGCTTTTAGCCATTTTTAGCCATTTTTCCCCGTAAATTTAGCCATTTTTGGTTACAAAGTTTTGGCAGCACTGGATATCACCCACTATTTTGGTTGCGCTTTCTCTGGGTTTTTTCTTCACTTCTTTGAGGTCATAGCTAGGAACTCGATTATAAAGGGTTTTTTGTTGGCCGCTTCTAACCATATATTTAATTGAAGCTGTTTGTTTATTACTTCTAACGATGTTCTGGACACTGGAAAAAAGTTTATTCAACAATATTAATCGATAGGACTTTCCCTCTTAATAATGGAAGATCTTTCGCCGAAATCAATCTCTTTTTCCTCCACCCATAGTCAGCGTTAAATTTTACAATTAGGAATCAAAAAAATAAATAACAGCAACAATTGGACGGACGATGATCAATAAATCTGACATCAAAAAAATTAATAAAAACGGGAACATAAAAGGAAGAAATGTCAATTAATTCGATAAACTTTTTTTGGTTTTTTTTTAATTACCGGTATGTATATAATAAAGTAAAAATTGTTTCTTAATTTTATATTATCAACGAAGGGAAACAAAACTGCATACCACAAATTTTCGGAAAAACTTTAGTTTTCCAAAAACTCAAAATTTTAAGTGGGTATTTAAGTTTTAGTCTATTACTGTTTATGTTTTCTTGGAATAAATCAAAACCCGTTTTATACTTATCAACAGGGTTTAAAAATACTAATATATTAGTCATAAATATGCATATCTTTAAACATCAGCTAACAGAAAACCTAAAAATATAAAATATTTAACTACCGTAATATATTTAAATGCATCGCCGTATTAATATAATTTATAGTATTACTCAAAAATATTTAACCAGTGGTAATTTAATAAAATAACAATGCGCAAAATATTAAATGTTTCGTCGTACAAATATATTTTCTATGGAAATATTCAAATATTTTTAGTCACCATAAATATTAAATGTTCTGTGTCTTCAATATCAATATATTACTGCCACACATCACAAACTGCCGAAGTATATGCAAAATGTACGAATATAAATAACATAACAAAACAAAATATGCCGTCTTGTTGATCATCGACTGCCAAAATATGCGACACAAAATATGCAACTATTACAAACGAAATATTTAAATATTTGAGTGTGAATAGTAAACATATTATTAGTCGAAAAATAAACTAATTATAGTCACAACATGAAGAACAAAATATGTTTGTGTGTACATACAAAAAAGGTTTAAAAAAGGAAAGATTTAAAATAAGAAATTCTTTGTATGATGTGTTGGTAGATTAAAATATAATTGTTTAATGGTTTTTTTATTTATTAAAAAGAGGTAAATTATGATTGAAAGGTAAGTTTTATAATTTGAATGCAAAAATATAAAAAGGATTGAAAAATTAACTAATGTTTTAAGAAAACATATGCATACAAAGTTAGTATTTATACAAATATTTATAAACAGCCATTAAAAGAATATAGGGAGTGATATGTCAAAGACAAAATTAAATTAATTGTTTGGACTAGGTAGTTGTTCAAAAAAAAACTAAAGGTACAAAAGTGCGTTTTTGTTTTGAGAAATTTATTTACAACAGTCAAATTAACTTTTATAAGGGGAAACATTTTTATGCGTGGGTGTGTAGATCATAGTTTTTTGGCTCATTTAATTGTTGATGATAATGGATGAATTCAAAATAGAACAACCAATCGCGATATTGTAATAGAAGCTCAAAAAATAGGATGTAGTGTAAATGTAGGTAGGAAGCTGCTTATATGATCTGTTAGAGAAAATAACATTTGAAGTAGTGATCACTGATCAGTTGTAAAGGCTATGCATATGCATACATACATATGAATGTACATATGTATGTCTATAAGTACATATAAGTAATTGTTAGCGACAAAGAAAACTTCGAAAATTGATATTGTGTATTGCGTTATATTTTTGTCTACATGGCACTTGAACGAAGAAAATGCATCCTTTTAATTTCATCAAAGAATTTTTTACACAAACAAAATACTTATGTACATACATATCGTTACCGAAAATTTCAAAAATGTTTGCCTTCAAAAAAAAAAAAAAACAAGCAAGCACATTTTTACAACCAGTTTTGTTCTTGTAAAGTTTTTTTGTTTGCCTTTTTTGTGCTCGAGACACATCACGCAAAAATGATTGAAAAAACTAACTGTTCATGTGTACATATTTTGTTTTTGTAAAAAATAAATAACGGCATCATACAATAAGTAACTTATTGTATTCCATCAGTATCCACTAGTATCTGCTTTGCGAAACAGATATTAACAGATATGATACTCTCCTTCGCTTTTTTATCAAATTACATCCACTCTTTTACAAATCATATCAATATCAACTTAAATCAAAAACACACAGAAACAGATATAAACAGATACATCTGTGCAGGTCTTTAATGTATATTACAAAACATTGCAATAAACAAAATTATGATATCCTAGCAAAGCAAGTGAATAAGTTGTACTTTTTTTACTGAATATTGATTTTATCAATTAAATTGTAAATAGAATATGTAAATCAAATATATGTACCTATATGAACAACATTTTAATTTAAAAATCGAACGAAAACACTTTTCTAATTTGGACAGGACAACGTCTGTCGGATAAGCTAGTACTTAATAAATTTTAACTTTTCTTTAAAATATATATGTACATATCGCTCATTTGCTGCAACACCGGCATAAGTCAAAAAAATACATTTCGAGATAAACGCGTTTAAAGTTTTTGATTTGTTCTAATCATTTAGAAAAAATAACGATACATTCTCTTCAAATGGGGAAAGCATTAAAGATATAAATATGAATTTTATACACAATATAAAGAAAAACATAGCGAAAAATTCTGCATCACTAACTCCAAAATTGTATTTTTTGATTTATGCCGGTCTTGCAGCAAATGAGCGATATGTACGTGTATATATTTAAACAAAATTTTCATTGATTTTTAATTTTTTCTAATCTTTTTTTTACATTCACTGGAACTGATAGCGTGAAAAAATTATCACATGGGATTCACGATTGCTTTTTTCCCTTCGAGGGGAATGAAAATTTCATGGGAACAAAAATTCCACTTGTTATTCACGATAGGGGTGAGAAATTAAAAATGTAAGGATACGTTTACACTTTTTATTTATTTAATTTTTTTTTACATTAAATTTTTCGAAAACATACATATGTACTGATAATATCCGCTCTAGAATTTTATATTTCCACATTCAATGTTTAATCGTATTCTATTGATCATCCAGGTTTTTTGTATCGATGTAGTCATATTATTGACCACATCACATTTATGTTTAAGATCGTTTTTTATGTTATTTATTTGGGCTTAATTTCACAAACAAAACCAAGTTTATCAGTGCAATCATTATCGTTCCATTTGAAGTCAGGGTTCCTGCCCCATATATGTATGTGCACAGTGTTCGTTTGCATTATAATTATTTGGATTTTCTTTTGACCAAAACTTATAATTCATGGTTCTACCCGTGGTCATCCAGGAAAAGGTACGTTTTTTTTTAAAAATACTCACTCTCTCAAATTTATCATGAGCGCCGATCCACAAGTTTTCGAAGTGCCCTATAACCCTTTTCAATAGATTTATAACAATATCATTTTTATTTTCTGATTCAATTGAAACAAGTCGATAATTTCTGCGGGCACAGTCATGCCAGGCCCCATACCAGGTGAACTAAAAATTGTATTTATTAAATTTTTTCTTACAATATTTATGGGAAATTACCTTCTGCTCTGTTTCAATAATATATACCCGTGAATCTGATCCATTATGTGGCGTAGGGATGCTTAATACTGTCTCTAGTAGCCCAAAGCAAAATATAACGACTTTTGCAATTGAGTTTAAGTTCATTATGGTTAAACGTATAATTTTTTGTATTTGTATATTTTGTATCTGTATAAATTATAAAGAATTCCTTAAGCGAAATGAACAGATTCTTCAATACCTAACGTTAAAAAGTTTAATGTGTAGATGTCTAAGAAATGATCGTATTTATACTTTTTCAAATTGTTTTATGTATATAAAACTAAAATAGTTTGGCATATTGTCTTATCATTAAGCACTGAGCTGATCTATCAGTGCGGGGGGGGGCTGGCAAGAACGATCTAAAGTTCTAATCTGAAAACCGGAAAAATTCGAGTTTCAGACTACGTTTAACTATATTTTAACCTATTCCACATCTCAAAAACAAGGCCTTATTATTCCAAATGGTTCCTTTTATGCAACAAGTTACTTTATATTCAGAAAGGCACAACTTGTTTAAAAATAACTTTTTATCTAAAAGTACATCAAATTCTAAATAGAAATTCTAACGATTTCGATAAATAATGAGTTCGCAAAATGAGTTTTTACAAGATTTTTTAGAACCTTTTATGGCTTGTAATGCCATTTTGCCAAGAAAAAATCACAACTTTTCAGTTAAAGCTTAAAAGGGAATTCAATTAATTGTTTACCATGGACGTATACAGGACTACGTCGACTGATTCCTAAAAAAAAAGCTCAAACTGAGATCCTCTAATTCGAGTAGGTACGATGCTAAATAAAGTTTTTAAGCTAATTTTAAACACCTGGCGAAAACGAATTAGATTTCTTATAAATTTCTTACAGGACAAAATGACAAATTTAGGGAGCAACTGAGCAGTAACACATTAGCTTCTCGTGAGTATAAAAGATTCGGCATAGCCAAGTACAGCACTTTCACTTGTTTAAAATAATATTATTTTCAACTAAAATATCGATTTCTAAACCCTCCACCATGAATCTACTTAGTTTGTCATTTTTATGCAACCTTTTTCAATATTTATCTAAGAACCCATAATTCTGGGCCCTGGAGTAATTCTAAGTTGAAATAGTCAATGTGGGTGTCAAATTCCTTCTAGTTATGTTTAGCAGTTTGGGATTGAAATCCAGTAAAATCGCATCGGTAGGAAGTAATCATATCGCTTACTTTCGGAAAGATCGGCCTATAATTTATTATATGCCTCAAATAATGCCTAATCGCGGAACACACTATAGTACACCTTAAACTGTAACGTAAAATGGTATTATGGTAAAATTTGGCATCTCACAGTTTTAAAGGACATCATTTAAATACCCCTAAATCCGCAGTAAATATAGACATTGTGTTAAAATTAGGCACCATTTCATTTTATGTGGCCAGAAATAACACCATGCAAATTTGAAATCATCGGACTAAAACGTTCCATATGCCCAATATAAAGCAGCCTTCTGAAAAGCTCTTTAAAGCGTGTAAAACTCTTCTATATTGAAATTAAGTCTGAGTAAGATTTTGCATTACCAGAAATCACTATACAGAATTTTATGATGATTGGTCCAATATAAATTTCCATCCTGAAATTTAATTTCGTTCGGTTAAAACTCTTACGAATCATGATATTTTATTAAAATTTGGTGAAATTAAGGTTCATATGAAAAGAAATTATGGTCTGCCTATAATTTAACATGGGTCTAAGTCACAACTAATTACAATTCTGAAGACAGTCATTAAAAATATTGGCTAAAAATTTATAGATCTCATATAGAGCCCACTCCTGAAATGTTCTAAATGTCGGCGGAGGGTATCAAGGATTCGGCTCAGCCAAACGTAGCACTTTACCTTGTTTTTCACTGAAAACTAATGTATCATATAAAAACAATTTTTTTTAGTAAATTTTATTAAAATATGCCTTCAAAATAATATTGCGCAGATATTTTTCTATTTTTAATGAACCAAATATTTATTTTCAAATAAAAAACAATTTGATTAGCTGTTTATTTATTCAACTGTTTTTTTAAGAATTTGTCAATGAAATAATTAAAAAGTTTACATATTGTTAATTTGTTGAGAATAGACTTTTGAAATATTTAAGAATGTATGTATGTACATTAAAGGGGAACGGTCCCCACACGAAGAGAAAAAACACTACGACCATTTTAATTCATATTTGCCTAATATGTTTATTAGGGTTTTGCTTTAATCGGTAAATCGCTCGATGAATTAACCGAGGTTTTGGTTTAATCGGTTTATAATCGGTTAATTTTGTTTTTGATCGGTTAACCGATTAATCAAGTTTTTTTATAAATTAAGTTATTTCAATATATACAAATGCATTAATTGTTTATTAATTGGAGTTTATTAGTAAAAAAAACAATAACATACCAAACATAACAATTCTTGAACTAAAACGAGCAAACAAAAAAAAAAACAATTTATAAATATGTAATATGCATTTTTCCCAGGGCTGTGGAGTCGGAGTTGATGTTTTTGTGCCGGAGTCGGAGTCGTAGTACCCACAAAAACTCGCGACTCCGACTCCAAAGTTTATCGGCATAAAATTTAAAAAAAAAATTTTCAAAATAAAAATTATCTTCTTAAAGCACATTTAAAATTAAAATAAATGGTTTATGAATACTGCTCTTATGTGCTGTTTCCAAATGACAGGCGATGGACTGAGTGCTTTTCATATACAGGGGTGTGCTGGAAATCGCAAACGTAAAACGCAAGAATTTTAAAAGTCGTTTTTAAATAAGATTTTTGTAATAAAAGAATTTTATCACAAATATTTAACAAATATTTTCCTATTAAACAGGATTTTAAACCAAAAATTAGAAGCATAAGGTTTAAAGTTTATTAAAAATATCTTCCAAATTCTTGCGTTTGCTATTTCCAGCACACCCCTGATAAATTTTGCTACATAATCAATCGCCTGTCATTTGGAAACAGCACATTAATATTTGCATACGGTAATTGCTTCTCAAAAACTCTAATTTTTAGAAGGCCGTACGGTAATGAAAAAATAAAAGTTAACATCACTGAGTCTCATATACATTTAGCATTAATATTATAGTAGGAGTCGGAGTAGGAGTCGGAGTCTCACTTAAAAAATTTCAGCATTTAGAGTCGGAGTTAGTACTTTTTTCGGACGACTCCACAGCCCTTATTTTTCCAATAATATCCTAAATAATATTTTGCAATTGTTTTAAATAAATAAAAATAAAAATTTCAATGCTGTGTTCATAGATTCGTCATAACTGTACAGTAGAAATCTAAATTATTAGCGGTAGCCCACAACAGTCATGTCGTCGACTTAATATGCAAACCTGCTAACTCATTTTCAGCACATTTTACAGGAGAGATAAAAACTTTTTAATTTCCCTATTTGCAGCTTGATAGAAAATTAAAAACAGAGTACCGAAACGTTCGCTCATTTTTCAGTCATGAGCGAGCGTGAAAATTTTTAAATTGTACTGCTTTTTCTCATTCATGAGGGTGAGGAAAAAAATATTTTGAATTTCCTCATTCATGAAAAATGAGCAAACAAAAAAATGTATATGTGAATTTGACAGATATGAAAAATTTTAAAAAAATTCACATTCAAATTCCTCATAATGAAAAAAAAACGCGATTTGCCCAACCATTAACAGCGGGTAAATGAAGAAGTAAAGAGGCCTTATAGAATGCACTTTTGGCGATATAAAGTTTTCCAGTAGCATTCCAACTGTATTTCTAATTTACACAGTATGTCATTGGATACCAAAGCCTTGTCTTCTTGCATCTACTTTAAAGGTCTTCTAAAAATAATTAAGAATAAAGCTTTATCCCAGTGTTATTGTTGTTGCTAATAATGTGAATTGAGTAATTTAATAATTAAACATGCTACAAATTCCAAAATAGCTACTAATAAAACGATTTCGACAGGCCTTATCTTAGAATAGAAAATCTCAATTTCTAAAATATTTAATAAAAACTATTCAAAAAGAACTTTTAAAATAATGCAGAGTGGAATAAGTAAAAGTTTATTAAAAATACAGTTGTAAACCTTCTTTACTCGTGTTATTATATATTAATTTGTATTTTTTAGAAACAAAAAGACATATCGTAAAAGAAAGTACATTAGTATTAAGTGAAACAAACATATAAAATATTAAATTATTAAACATTTGTGTTTAATTACCGGAAAAAAAGAATATATATATATATATATAGATATATATATATAAATATATGATAATAACACGATTAATATGTAGCATTATAAGGATTGCGTTGACATGGTAAAATAAGTTTGCTTTTCTGATGCAGCGCAGGCAGTAATGCATTTAGCAATGTGGAGAACTTATATTGTAATAGATATTATGACATACCTATTATGTAGTTAACGTAAATATTGGACAAAGTAGTACTTCTCCAAAGAAAGATATTATTAGAATTAAATAAAGCTGAAGAATTAACAAAATATAGCTAAACAGTCTATATTCCACTACTTAATAAAAAATTAAAAAATGTGTTTATTCTAAAAATTTATAAAAATTGTCTTTTTTAGGGATATTGAGGTAGGGCCACTTGGAAGAATGCAATTCTAACACAAGAAACCCCGAAAATTTTAAATAAACTAATAAAAAATATTTCTTTTGTATTATACACTTTATATTTTATGGTCCCATACAGATTTATTATAGGGAAGTTCGACTATCTTTAAATTTATTAAAAAGAAAATACATACATACATATATAAACTCAAACATCTAAGGACCTGCAGATGTTGTCATTTATTCTTGGAAATTCTTAGCGCTTGGGAGTGCAATGGGGTAGGCTACAAAATTTCAAAATTACTAACGGTTCGGTTCTTTTAATTTTACAGCACTTTTTTATTTTTTCTTATGCTATACTGAAAATTATTATTATTAATTATTATTTGATCACAAATTTCACTAACAAAGTAGTAACAGTCATAAAACAGATCACCCAATTTTGAAGTTGTAAAAAAAATGTGTTTTTATAAAAAGAATTAAAAACTCTGCTAATTTTTTTCTTGAGTCTGATTATACATTATGTTGTTAAGAAAAATGATATATGTATGTATTTGATAACACTTAATTTTTAATTTTGTAAATAACTTGGTTATTTTTTTAGATAGAAGTTTAAAATGTTATAAAAATATGTTGTAACGTGAATCGTAACCAACAAAACAAGTCAATTTCAAGTTTTCCAATAATATCTTCATTGTTTTGCATTTAAGCTAACGATATGTGTTTTGTTTGTGAAAAATAAAAATTCTTTGATGCCTTTAAAAAGGTTACTTTTTCGTTTCGTTAAAAGACGTACCTAAAGGCAGACCTATTAAGAAAAAAATAGCCACAAGAACTTGTTGGTATTTTGTGCTTGTAAAAATATTTTGGTTTCTGTACCAATCGCGTCGGTGGGTTTTTTGTCTTTGAAAAAAACACTTTTCTTAAGCAAGTAAAAATATTTAAAAAAAAAAAATTAAAAAGGTCTTGTTTTGCTACAATTTATGTGTAAACTATAGTAAAGAAGAATTTAAAGAAGCATATGCAAAAATAAAAAACAAAAATCGTCAACTAAAAATACTAATATATAACGCCCCTAAAAGAATAACAGATGACATTATAATATATAAACTAATTGATGAATGCCACACACGCAGGCCACTTAGGAATTAGAAAAACAGTCATTAAACTAAAACAGCGGTATATTTGGAAAAACATAAACAAAATGGTAAAGAAATTTGTGTCATATTGCGACATTTGTGCCAAAAACAAACAAACAAAACACATAAAGGAACCACTTACATTAACAGACACACCAAACAATAGTTTTGAGACAATTTCAATTGATACTGTAGGACCTCTTCGTATTTCAAACGAGTACCGGTACATCTTGACAATGCAATGTGAGTTGACTAAATTTGTTGTGGCACACCCAATGCCAACAAAAGATGCACATACGACAGCAAAAACATTGGTTGAACAACTAATATTAAAATATGGTCACTTTAAGGTACTTAAGTCCGACAGAGGAACAGAACTTGTAAACGAAACCATGAAAAATGTTTGCTCAATTTTGAAAATCAAACAGATTTTCTCAACCCCTTATCACCACGAGACAGTAGGTTCCATAGCAAGAAACCATAGAGTTTTGAACGAGTTTTTGTTAACTACAGCAAATGACCATGAATGGGACGAATTGATTCCATATTTCACGTTTGCCTACAATACGGCACCACATGTGGCCACAGGCTACTCACGGTAAATTACCATGTTTACCATCTGATAAAATAAAAAACGTACGAGCATTTTACAATTACGATGATTATGTCCAAGAACTAAAAAAGTGACTGCAATTCGCCTTAAGTAAGGCAAGAGATCTAATAATTAAGAGTAAAGAAAAAAGAATTAGTAATGACAAATATCGCAATAAATTTAATTTAAAAGTAGGAGAATTAGTTTTAATGAAAGTAGAAAATAGGAAAAAACATCAAAGTCCATACAAAGGACCATATAGGATCATAGAAAGAAATGGTGTAAACACCACAATAGATTATAACGGCACATATAAGGAAATACATAACAATAATTTAAAACCATATCTTATTAAATAACAAATACTATTACAACTAAATAATAATAAAAATTGAAACCAATATAACAATTATAATTTGTCAATAAATTAAAGAAATTTTGTAACGATATCATGTAGATAGAAAGAAAAATTCCTCCCATAATTTTTCTTTTAAAGGTGAGGGTGTAGTGTGCACATACATATAGCGTACCACATTCAGTCGATAACGCAGGCACACTGCATAATTGTAACTACAAGTGTCAACTACAACAAAATAAATATCAATTTACATCACTTGCATTTGAAGGCATGTTAACCAGACATTGAGTGACTTACTTAATCACCCTTATCATGAATTCCACATGTGAAAATTTCCGAATGAAATTCTTAATTCACATGGATTTTAATTTCGTATCATGAATTCCCTGTGAATAAAATAACATACCTGATTTTAAGAACCTTTGTCATTATATTCGGAGTTGTAAACAAAAAACAATTAATGTATTTAAGAAAACTGTGTTTTTGGAAATTTATGGAATTATTTCCATATTTTAATTAAATATCGCTAATTTGCTAAGAGCGGAATGATAGCACAGTCTAATTTTTATTAAAAATTGCGAACATGGATAAAATTCGCGAAAAATAGCAAAAAAAAATAAAAATTTGTTAACAAACCGTAAAATTTATTTAAAATCGCTAAACGGACTAAAAGAACAGAGTGTCGGGAGATAACAAAAAAAAAATTCCAAAAATAGCGAAAATTCGCGAAAAGTTTTAATATTTCAAACAACCCATAAAATTTATTAAAAGTTTTTAAAACTATAAGAAATGGCAATAATTCGGTTAAAAATTTTATATTAGCGGAAATTCGCAAAAATTTGCAAACAGCGGCATGGTCTACTATTTATTAAAAATCGTTAAAGCTGTAAAGAATCACAGGAAAAAATTGCTTTAATCGGGAACATGGCTAAAATTCGCGAAAAATTGAAAACTAGTAAAAAATTTGCAAAAAGTTTTAATATTTTAAACAAGTCATAAAACTAATTAAAAGTTCAAAAAACTATAAGGAATGGCAAAAATTCGGTAAAAATTGTAAAATTAGCGGAAATTCGCAAAAATTTTCAAACAGCGGCATTATGGCAAAGTCTACTATTTATTGTAAATCGTTAAAGCTGTAAATAATCAGAAAAATTACAGTAACAAATCGCTTCTATCGCGAACATTTCTAAATTTCGCGAAAAATTGCAAAATTTTAAACAAACCCTAAAACTAATTTGGGATCGCTAAATGAAATAAGTTAAATTTGTGCATTTGAAACGTTTTTTTTTTAATTTTAAATAAAAACTTACATTTTCTTCCTTTTCCGACAGACAACTCTTTGTGAATTATTTTCTTTATAAGTTGTAAAAATATTTCACATGTGAGCTGTTAACAATCGTGTGTAAAACAATAAATTCACAAATTATTTTTTTTCGGAGTTTAAAAATATAAACATTCGGAAATTTCCACAACAAATTTTATTCATGATACCAACTGTTCACACGTTCGGAAATTTACATGTGAAATTTAATTCATGATAAGGGTGAATATTGAGTGAACAAATGAAAGACTCATTGTGATTGGTTAACATGCAACTATATTGATTAACATTAGATATCTACATGGTACCGAAAGAGTAAAATATATAATTTTGACAAGCTAGAATAAGTTAGAGAAACTAAACTGTATTCTCATAAGCTGTATATAAACCTTTACTTTGACTTTAATAAAGCAGACTTAAACTTACAACCAAATCGGCACTAGTTGCCTTAGTTATATTATTTTTGTCTCAGAAGATTTTGGCAGTTCTTTCGAACGCCTAATTTATTGGCTGGAACCCCTACAGCTTGCAATAACCGAGGGTTATAGGGAATCTAAGTTCTTCACTTATACACGCCACATGACAGACTTAACACCCTTAACACCACAATGGACTGGTCCGATGCATGGACCATGTCATTGTTAAAAAGTGTTTGTAGTGAGACGACATGTCTTCGTTTTTTAACGACATGTTTTCGTTTTTAAACGAAGTTAAAACTAATCCTCTTGTGTACACAATGAAGTAGTTTTAAGACTACTTCTTTGTAATCCAAAGCTGGATTATATGGTCCTGCCCTAGGACTTCGTAATGTTAAATATACCATGTTTTTTCCATACGTTTGGGTTACTTTTGGACTAGTCCTAGTCTCTTGTGTTCTACTCTTTACACGCGTGTTTGGACTGGTCCTATTATTTGCAGGAAAGAAAAAACACATGCATATTATTTTCATGTTTAACCCTCCGGCTTGTGCATGTTTTGATTTTCTTTACACATGGAAAAAGGTCTGGCCAGACTCATGTGTACACCGAAGGGTTAAAAAGTAAATTTGAACTCATGCTTCTCATTTAGTTTATATTTTTGGTTAAATATCTACATAAAATTTCAAAAATTAAAACCATATCGGGCATGTTGTTGGTGTTTTATCATTCTGTAATGTGTAATACGGGTAAGTAAATTAATCATAATTACTTTTTCTTTCTTTTTTTGTTTTTTTCAATCATGAATTCGGGATAAAATCAACTTTATATTACTTGAATCAAGCGCATTTTGAGATTGATTCAATCTTAGATTTACTTAAATCACTCTCATTTTTGGGTTATTTCAAGTACGAAAACGGGATTGAATATGGATAATTTAAGTATTATGGGATTAAAAATCCGTTCTTGAATCAATATTTCTGTACTTGATTCAAGAAAATCCGTACTCACCGTGCTATTAATGCCGCTTCGGATGGATTTGAGTACGAATGGATTGATTTTTCTTTTGAGTGTACAAATCGGTAGATTCCATTTCTTCTCAGAACGATGTCGTCAACTATCCAATCGAATTTTTAAATTCCCTGGTATTACCCGGATTACCGCCTCATAATCTCAAACTAAAAGTTGGATCGGTAATCATAATGTTACAAAATAGAAAATAGACTTTTTTTGATTTTAATGTGTAAATATTTTTATGTATGTATATATTGTTTTCAAACAATTGTTTTTACAAAATTATGAGCGGTATGAATTATGACAAACAAAATAAAACATTGGTTGTACAAACAAAGTAATAAGTACCAAAGTTATAAAACCGTGCAGTATGAGAACAACTTAAGTATATGTAAGGGTAAAATATGCAATATGTTTTACATTTTTTTCATCAACATATTCACAAAAGAACTTGAACATTTTTCCCACAGTTGTATTTTTTGGACAAACGAACACCGAACACAAAAATGTAGAACATGTTACATTAATGCAACATATTTCTCATAAAAGAAATCACCATAAGTTTGTCATTTTTTTTTTATTTATTTATTTAATCAATGGATATTATCCTTACTGACTAATAACAATATTGCCTTAAAATTAATGAATAACAATATGCAATTTAAAATATAGTACAACTTTACAGAATATATATATGTACAGAAAAATTTACGAATTAAGAGAAACAATAATTTTATGTTTTATGGAATTCAAACATAAAGAAAAATCAACAAATTGTGAAAGAGAATTAAATTGTCTACATAACCTCGAAAAAGGATCAGCAATAGCGTAATTTTCTCTATAAAATTTAACAAAAAGCAGATTATAATGACGCGTATTGCGACAAGGTATATTAAATTTAACAGACTCTAACAGAAAATCACAACAAACATTACCATTAATAAGATTAACCATAAAAGAAACATTTAACATTGTACGACGACTTTTGAGCGATGGTAATTTTATTAATGCCAGTCTACTAGCATATGAAGGAAAGTTTGTCGAGTAACTCCAATGAAGATTACGTAAACAGAATAATAAAAATTGTTTTTGAACCGATTCAATACGAGAATTGTGAATGTTGTAAAATGGATCCCAAATTATTGACCCATATTCTAAGATTGGTCTAACGAGTGATACGTAAAGTTGCTTCGTTATGTATGGATCGGTGAATTCTTTAGCCCAGCGCTTAATAAAGCCAAGAACACCTCGAGCTTTATTTACAGTTAATGTAATATGAGAAACAAAGTTTAATTTAGGATCCAGTAAGACTCCAAGATCAAGAAACGAATCAACCAACTCCAGTTGATGACCACCCAAAGCATAATTAACAGCAATACAGTTATTTCTATAAAAACGCATGCATTTGCATTTCATAAGATTCAGCTCCATCATATTATGATTACACCATAAAAAGAAGTTATTAAGATCCGATTGAAGATGAAAATGATCAGCAAAGCAATTAAAGGAATGGAAAATTTTTACATCGTCAGCATACATCAATATATTGGCGAAGTTGATAACGTTGGGCAGATCATTAATAAACAGCGAAAATAAAAGTGGGCCAAGATGACTGCCTTGGGGAACACCGGACGAAACATAAATGTACTTGGATATACAATTATTGAATTGAACTTTTGGCTTTCTTCCAATTAAATAAGAACTTAACCAGCGTAAACTTCTGCGGGATATACCTAATAAATCCAATTTAGTAAGAAGAAGACGATGGTTAACTTTATCAAACGCTTTACTGAAATCAGTATAAACAGCATCAGTTTGTTTCTTTTGTGTAAATGCACAATTAATTAAAGTTGTTAAATGAAGTACATTAGTTGTAGTTGAACAGCCTTTCAACCTTTTTTAATATTTATCTAAGAACCCATAATTCTGGGCCCTTGAGTAATTCTAAGTTGAAATAGTCAATGTGGGTGTCAAATTCCTTCTAGTTATGTTTAGCAGTTTGGGATTGAAATCCAGTAAAATCGCATCGGTAGGAAGTAATCATATCGCTTACTTTCGGAAAGATCGGCCTATAATTTATTATATGCCTCAAATAATGCCTAATCGCGGAACACACTATAGTACACCTTAAACCGTAACGTAAAATGGTATTATGGTAAAATTTGGCATCTCACAGTTTTAAAGGACATCATTTAAATACCCCTAAATCCGCAGTAAATATAGACATTGTGTTAAAATTAGGCTCCATTTCATTTTATGTGGCCAGAAATAACACCATGCAAATTTGAAATCATCGGACTAAAACGTTCCATATGCCCAATATAAAGCAACCTTCTGAAAAGCTCTTTAAAGCGTGTAAAACTCTTCTATATTGAAATTAAGTCTGAGTAAGATTTTGCATTACCAGAAATCACTATACAGAATTTTATGATGATTGGTCCAATATAAATTTCCATCCTGAAATTTAATTTCGTTCGGTTAAAACTCTTACGAATCATGATATTTTATTAAAATTTGGTGAAATTAAGGTTCATATGAAAAGAAATTATGGTCTGCCTATAATTTAACATGGGTCTAAGTCACAACTAATTACAATTCTGAAGACAGTCATTAAAAATATTGGCTAAAAATTTATAGATCTCATATAGAGCCCACTCCTGAAATGTTCTAAATGTCGGCGGAGGGTATCAAGGATTCGGCTCAGCCAAACGTAGCACTTTACCTTGTTTTTCACTGAAAACTAATGTATCATATAAAAACAATTTTTTTTAGTAAATTTTATTAAAATATGCCTTCAAAATAATATTGCGCAGATATTTTTCTATTTTTAACGAACCAAATATTTATTTTCAAATAAAAAACAATTTGATTAGCTGTTTATTTATTCAACTGTTTTTTTAAGAATTTGTCAATGAAATAATTAAAAAGTTTACATATTGTTAATTTGTTGAGAATAGACTTTTGAAATATTTAAGAATGTATGTATGTACATTAAAGGGGAACGGTCCCCACACGAAGAGAAAAAACACTACGACCATTTTAATTCATATTTGCCTAATATGTTTATTAGGGTTTTGCTTTAATCGGTAAATCGCTCGATGAATTAACCGAGGTTTTGGTTTAATCGGTTTATAATCGGTTAATTTTGTTTTTGATCGGTTAACCGATTAATCAAGTTTTTTTATAAATTAAGTTATTTCAATATATACAAATGCATTAATTGTTTATTAATTGGAGTTTATTAGTAAAAAAAACAATAACATGCCAAACATAACAATTCTTGAACTAAAACGAGCAAACAAAAAAAAAAACAATTTATAAATATGTAATATGCATTTTTCCCAGGGCTGTGGAGTCGGAGTCGTAGTACCCACAAAAACTCGCGACTCCGACTCCAAAGTTTATCGGCATAAAATTTAAAAAAAAATTTTCAAAATAAAAATTATCTTCTTAAAGCACATTTAAAATTTAAATAAATGGTTTATGAATACTGCTCTTATGTGCTGTTTCCAAATGACAGGCGATAGACTGAGTGCTTTTCATATACAGGGTGTGCTGGAAATCGCAAACGTAAAACGCAAGAATTTTAAAAGTCGTTTTTAAATAAGATTTTTGTAATAAAAGAATTTTATCACAAATATTTAACAAATATTTTCCTATTAAACAGGATTTTAAACCAAAAATTAGAAGCATAAGGTTTAAAGTTTATTAAAAATATCTTCCAAATTCTTGCGTTTGCTATTTCCAGCACACTCCTGCTAAATTTTGCTACATAATCAATCGCCTGTCATTTGGAAACAGCACATTAATATTTGCATACGGTAATTGCTTCTCAAAAACTCTAATTTTTAGAAGGCCGTACGGTAATGAAAAAATAAAAGTTAACATCACTGAGTCTCATATACATTTAGCATTAATATTATAGTCGGAGTAGGAGTCGGAGTCTCACTTAAAAAATTTCAGCATTTAGAGTCGGAGTTAGTACTTTTTTCGGACGACTCCACAGCCCTGATTTTTCCAATAATATCCTAAATAATATTTTGCAGTTGTTTTAAATAAATAAAAATAAAAATGTCAATGCTGTGTTCATTGATTCGTCATAACTGTACAGTAGAAATCTAAATTATTAGCGGTAGCCCACAACAGTCATGTCGTCGACTTAATATGCAAACCTGCTAACTCATTTTCAGCACATTTTACAGGAGAGATAAAAACTTTTTAATTTCCCTATTTGCAGCTTGATAGAAAATTAAAAACAGAGTACCGAAACGTTCGCTCATTTTTCAGTCATGAGCGAGCGTGAAAATTTTTAAATTGTACTGCTTTTTCTCATTCATGAGGGTGAGGAAAAAAATATTTTGAATTTCCTCATTCATGAAAAATGAGCAAACAAAAAAATGTATATGTGAATTTGACAGATATGAAAAATTTTAAAAAAATTCACATTCAAATTCCTCATAATGAAAAAAAAACGCGATTTGCCCAACCATTAACAGCGGGTAAATGAAGAAGTAAAGAGGCCTTATAGAATGCCCTTTTGGCGATATAAAGTTTTCCAGTAGCATTCCAACTGTATTTCTAATTTACACAGTATGTCATTGGATACCAAAGCCTTGTCTTCTTGCATCTACTTTAAAGGTCTTCTAAAAATAATTAAGAATAAAGCTTTATCCCAGTGTTATTGTTGTTGCTAATAATGTGAAGTGAGTAATTTAATTATTAAACTTGCTACAAATTCCAAAATAGCTACTAATAAAACGATTTCGACAGGCCTTATCTTAGAATAGAAAATCTCAATTTCTAAAATATTTAATAAAAACTATTCTAAAAGAACTTTTAAAATAATGCAGAGTGGAATAAGTAAAAGTTTATTAAAAATACAGTTGTAAACCTTCTTTACTTGTGTTATTATATATTAACTTGTATTTTTTAGAAACAAAAAGACATATCGTAAAAGAAAGTACATTAGTATTAAGTGAAACAAACATATAAAATATTAAATTATTAAACATTTGTGTTTAATTACCGGAAAAAAAGAATATATATATATATATAGATATATATATATAAATATATGATAATAACACGATTAATATGTAGCATTATAAGGATTGCGTTGACATGGTAAAATAAGTTTGCTTTTCTGATGCAGCGCAGGCAGTAATGCATTTAGCAATGTGGAGAACTTATATTGTAATAGATATTATGACATACCTATTATGTAGTTAACGTAAATATTGGACAAAGTAGTACTTCTCCAAAGAAAGATATTATTAGAATTAAATAAAGCTGAAGAATTAAAAAAATATAGCTAAACAGTCTATATTCCACTACTTAATAAAAAATTAAAAAATGTGTTTATTCTAAAAATTTATAAAAATTGTCATTTTTAGGGATATTGATGAAGGGCCACTTGGAAGAATGCAATTCTAACACAAGAAACCCCGAAAATTTTAAATAAACTAATAAAAAATATTTCTTTTGTATTAACACTTTATATTTTATGGTCCCATACAGATTTATTATAGGGAAGTTCGACTATCTTTAAATTTATTAAAAAGAAAATACATACATACATATATAAACTCAAACATCTAAGGACCTGCAGATGTTGTCATTTATTCTTGGAAATTCTTAGCGCTTGGGAGTGCAATGGGGTAGGCTACAAAATTTCAAAATTACTAACGGTTCGGTTCTTTTAATTTTACAGCACTTTTTTATTTTTTCTTATGCTATACTCAAAATTATTATTATTAATTATTATTTGATCACAAATTTCACTAACAAAGTAGTAACAGTCATAAAACAGATCACCCAATTTTGAAGTTGTAAAAAAAATGTGTTTTTATAAAAAGAATTAAAAACTCTGCTAATTTTTTTCTTGAGTCTGATTATACATTATGTTGTTAAGAAAAATGATATATGTATGTATTTGATAACACTTAATTTTTAATTTTGTAAATAACTTGGTTATTTTTTTAGATAGAAGTTTAAAATGTTATAAAAATATGTTTATTTGTCATTTTGTCCTGTAAGAAATTTATAAGAAATCTAATTCGTTTTCGCCAGGTGTTTAAAATTAGCTTAAACACTTTTTTTAGCATCGTACCTACTCGAATTAGAGGATCTCAGTTTGAGCTTTTTTTTAATTGAATTCCCTTTTAAGCTTTAACTGAAAAGTTGTGATTTTTTCTTGGCAAAATGGCATTACAAGCCATAAAAGGTTCTAAAAATCTTGTAAAAACTGATTTTGCGAACTCATTATTTATCGAAATCGTTAGAATTTCTATTTAGAATTTGATGTACTTTTAGATAAAAAGTTATTTTTAAACAAGTTGTGCCTTTCTGAATATAAAGTAACTTGTTGCATAAAAGGAACCATTTGGAATAATAAGGCCTTGTTTTTGAGATGTGGAATAGGTTAAAATATAGTTAAACGTAGTCTGAAACTCGAATTTTTCCGGTTTTCAGATTAGAACTTTAGATCGTTCTTGCCAGCCCCCCCCCGCACTGATAGATCAGCTCAGTGCTTAATGATAAGACAATATGCCAAACTATTTTAGTTTTATATACATAAAACAATTTGAAAAAGTATAAATACGATAATTTCTTAGACATCTACACATTAAACTTTTTAACGTTAGGTATTGAAGAATCTGTTCATTTCGCTTAAGGAATTCTTTATAATTTATACAGATACAAAATATACAAATACAAAAAATTATACGTTTAACCATAATGAACTTAAACTCAATTGCAAAAGTCGTTATATTTTGCTTTGGGCTACTAGAGACAGTATTAAGCATCCCTACGCCACATAATGGATCAGATTCACGGGTATATATTATTGAAACAGAGCAGAAGGTAATTTCCCATAAATATTGTAAGAAAAAATTTAATAAATACAATTTTTAGTTCACCTGGTATGGGGCCTGGCATGACTGTGCCCGCAGAAATTATCGACTTGTTTCAATTGAATCAGAATGTAAAAATGAAATTGTTATAAATCTATTGAAAAGGGTTATAGGGCACTCCGAAAACTTGTGGATCGGCGCTCATGATAAATTTGAGAGAGTGAATATTTTTGAAAATAAACGTACCTTTTCCTGGATGACCACGGGTAGAACCATGAATTATAAGTTTTGGTCAAAAGAAAATCCAAATAATTATAATGCAAACGAACACTGTGCACATATATGGGGCAGGAACCCTGACTTCAAATGGAACGATAATGATTGCACTGATAAACTTGGTTTTGTTTGTGAAATTAAGCCCAAATAAATAACATAAAAAACGATCTTAAACATAAATGTGATGTGGTCAATAATATGACTACATCGATACAAAAAACCTGGATGATCAATAGAATACGATTAAACATTGAATGTGGAAATATAAAATTCTAGAGCGGATATTATCAGTACATATGTTTTCGAAAAATTTAATGTAAAAAAAAATTAAATAAATAAAAAGTGTAAACGTATCCTTACATTTTTAATTTCTCACCCCTATCGTGAATAACAAGTGGAATTTTTGTTCCCATGAAATTTTCATTCCCCTCGAAGGGAAAAAAGCAATCGTGAATCCCATGTGATAATTTTTTCACGCTATCAGTTCCAGTGAATGTAAAAAAAAGATTAGAAAAAATTAAAAATCAATGAACATTTTGTTTAAATATATACACGTACATATGTACATATATATTTTAAAGAAAAGTTAAAATTTATTAAGTACTAGCTTACCCGACAGACGTTGTCCTGTCCAAATTAGAAAAATGTTTGCGTTTGATTTTTAAATTAAAATGTTGTTCATATAGGTACATATATTTGATTTACATATTCTATTTACAATTTAATTGATAAAATCAATATTCAGTAAAAAAAGTACAACTTATTCACTTGCTTTGCTAGGATATCATAATTTTGTTTATTGCAATGTTTTGTAATATACATTAAAGACCTGCACAGATGTATCTGTTTATATCTGTTTCTGTGTGTTTTTGATTTAAGTTGATATTGATATGATTTGTAAAAGAGTGGATGTAATTTGATAAAAAAGCGAAGGAGAGTATCATATCTGTTAATATCTGTTTCGCAAAGCAGATACTAGTGGATACTGATGGAATACAATAAGTTACTTATTGTATGATGCCGTTATTTATTTTTTACAAAAACAAAATATGTACACATGAACAGTTAGTTTTTTCAATCATTTTTGCGTGATGTGTAGTAAAAGGATATTTATTTTTAGTTTTTAAAAAAAATAAATTCACTTTATTGATTCTTAAAATTAAGCTTAAAATTAACACTTGAACTGCACTCACTAGCTTATGACAAAAAACTACCAACTTAAACTTTTATTTATTTTATTTTATATACCTTTCTTTTTGTGTCAATCTTGCCGGTAAGAAATTCTGAGGAATTGCTGACCGGAAGCATGAATGAACTTATTTGTGTTGATCACAAATAAGTGCATTCGATTTGGTAATAATTTTTTGGTAAACAATTCTGTGGAATTGTTTACCGTATTTTTACTTGTGGCAAAATTATTGGTAATTTTGTCTGCGCGACCGGAAACGTTAAATTAATTTATTTTACTTGTTTGTGTTTATCGCAAACAAGTGTAATTGCACTTAATTTCGTAATAGTTTAATTCTTGAGAATTGTTTACTGTTTAATTTACATGTAGGCAAAATTATTATTAATTTTGCTCGTGTGACCGGACACGAAAAAGTTCAAAACATAAAAGTGAAAGTAAGCATTATTCTATGTTGCGCGTGTTAAATTATATTATTAGGTGTGATCACGATATTAGGGGTAACCATAACTCCCCCACCGTTAGCTTGCGGCTCCGACGAAAGTTTAAAGATTGACACTTTTTTCTTAAAAAAGAAGGTTGTTGCTAAGATTATTATTACAAATATTATTATTATATCTATGCTTATGGCGACTATATTAGAGTTTTTATTCTGATACATAATTGATTTAATAGTTTCTTCTTGTATTGTTTGGGCAAAATACAAAGATTCTAGCTTTAAACTGGTTATATTATTTGGTTTTTTATCTATTTTAGTAATTATGTTGGGTAAAATAAATTTATCATATATTTGAATTTTTAAATTTAGGTATGTCTTATTTAATGCTGTTATTTCACAGTTTTGGAATTTTATAAGAAAATTTCCTTGCATATTTATATTATTTTTATTGCAGTTCTGTTTGATTTTATCATAAAAGTTATTAAATACTAGGATACCAGGTATAATTTCTGTTACAATAGTTTTTCCTGATTTTTCCATATTACATTGTGCTGTTTTAAAATTTATTATTTTTGTTAGACATGAATCGTTTAATTTAATCAGATTCTTTTTCAAATTATCTTTTACATTGGTATTAAAAATATTATTATTTGCATCTACAAGAACTTCTTTATTTTCTAAGCTTATAGAGTAATTATGATTATTAGGGATTGGTTCAAATATGATTTTTGAAAGAGGTTCTTTCCAGTATTGTGGTATAAGAAGAATTATCATAATCATGGAATCGTATGCACCTACGGTTATTTTTATGTTAGTATAGCTGTCGAAATCTTCTATGAGGTTTAGTTCGGTTTTTGTTAGTACGTCTGAGGGTATAATACCAAGTTTGCTGGAAAATATGATTTGTCCGATATTATCTATATGGTCTTTCAGGAGTGAAATATCATTATTTATCTGGTATATGTGTGCCATGAATGCAACTTCATCTTCTAGTGTTGCTATTTTATTCTGTATATAGTTTTTGAATTCGTTAAGGTAGGTTTCTATTAAGATTTGTTTCTTGTTTATATGATTTGTAATATTATGAATTTGAGATGAAATTACACTGTTAAAGTATGTAAGTTTATCTGTTCGCTCGGTTAGGGCTTTTTGGTTGTTATATAATAATTTTAATGATTTGTTAATTTGGGCCTCATCGTCACTGTCCATTGTTCCAGCTATAATTTTTAGTCCCTTTCCTAGTACGTTTATCAGTCCCCGTTTTGGTCTGAAGTGTGGAATGAGGTTTTCTACCTTGGCCTTTAGTAAAATGAAGTTCTTTGTAGTTGTGTCTAGTAGGATCTTTGTTTCCGTGGTTGTTATATTTAAAGTACGTATATTTTTTGATATTAAATCTAGTGTCTCTGCATAATAGGTTGTGTTGACAATGTGTATTACTTTGTTGTAATGTTCGATGATTTTTGCGTCTTCCAATTTTATTGGCAAGTAGCCGTTATTGTTGGTTAAGTCCTGTATGTCAATTGATTGGGAAAGAACGGTTGTAAGGAATGTCGCTGTAAGTATCCAGGTCATCTGTAAAGAGAGTCGATTAGGGTTTCGTTAGTTATAAGAGTTATCCGTGGTTTGGTACTTCTTTTTGGGTTTTACATGTGTTTTGTAGTACTTGTGCCCGGTTCGTTTAGTCTGTAAGTGGTCGTCGTCAATTTTGTTCGCATCGACTTTTCTATACCTTCTATGATTTTTTTCCCCCTCTTATTTCCTTAATATAATTGATTCCTTCTCTTAAATCTACATCTACTCTATTCTTATTTAATTTAGATATGTATTTATCTTTCTTAGCTTCCATTCGATCGTGTATATCTTTGTACTTCTCCTCGCTTATTTTACCATTTACAAAGTCTATGGGTTTGATACCGGTGGTGCTATGGATGGTATTGTTATAAAACCCTATAATCCTCATAATTTTTTCTTCAATTGTCTCGTCTTTACTTTTTTCGTCATGTCTTAGGAGTCGGATGTGTTCATTTATTGTATTGTGTAATCTCTCTATGTCAGCGTTAGATGTATGATTACTGTTTGACGTAAAGTGTATACTAATGTTTTCTTTTTCCAGAAATGTTTGCATTTCCGATGCTTTGAATCCTAACTCATTGTCTACAACTATTTTTCCAACTTTCCCGAACATACTAATAACTTGCAATAGCTTATTTTTAAATTCGCCGCAATTCCTTCCGTTTATTGGAAAAGCCATTGCGTACTTAGAAAACTTATCGATTAACGTCATAAATTGCTTTTTGTCTAGAGTGTAAAATACGTCGATGTGAATTATTTCTCGTGGTTTGTTTGGCGTTTCTGTTACCTTGTAAGGTATTTTAGGTGGGTTACGGTCATACTTTTCTAAAAGGCAGATTTCGCAGTTGTTTATGAATTTGGTTATCATGAGTCTTAAGTTAGGATTGTAAAATTTTAATTTAAGTTCCTCATAGACCGCTTGGATCCCCCTATGATTATTATTGAGGTGTTCTAATTTAATTATTTCTGTTAGCTTAGTGTCGTCTTCTACGTCCTCGAGCATTGTTTTGCATCTTATTATTCGAAAGTTAACGCCTTGAAAAATTTCGCTATACACGGTTTTGAACGTATCCAAAAAACAGTCCTCGATTAGGATTGCGTTAACCTGAGTTGGGTTAAAATGTGTTTTGATTAAGGTTATAGTTGTTTCGCGATCTAATTCTTTAATGTGGAAGGTCTTTCTAGTGTTTCGAAATATTTTTTTGGTACGTATTTTGATAGATCCAGAGGTAATTTTGGATATAATAATTTGGTTTCTATAAAAATTAATTGGTGTTGTGACTTCCCTAATTTCGTTAGCGGTTTCTATTGTGTTTATTTGTGGGTTATTAGGTGGGATTCGAGATAATGCGTCGGCATTTCCATTATTTATTCCACGTTTATAGACGATGTCGTAGTCGTATTCTTCCAATTTCAGTCTCCATCTCACAAGTTTGGAGTTGGGTTCTTTGATGGAGAACAACCATTGTAATGGTTGGTGATCGGTTTGGATGGTGAATTTTCTTCCGAATAGGTATGGGCGGAAATACCCTACTGCCCATATAACGGCTAGGAGTTCTTTTTCAATCGTGCTGTAATTAATTTCGTGTTCATTTAGTGTTCTGCTAGCAAAGCAGATTGGATGATTGTCTTGGGAGAGGACAGCACCTAACGCGTAATTACTAGCGTCAGTATTTACTACAAATTTTTTATCAAAGTCAGGGTATTTCAAAATTGGATTACTAGTGAGAAGTGTTTTTAATTTATTAAAACTTTTTAGATATTCGGGGTCGTTAATGTTTAACTTTACATCTTTCTTAAGGTACTTAGTCATAGGTTTTGCAACCATTGCGTAGTCCTTTATAAATTTGCGGTAGTACCCACTGAGACCAAGGAACTGTTTAATTTCCTTTGGGGTTTTCGGCAAGGGGTAGTTGGCTACACATTCCACTTTTTTGTCGTTTGGTTTTATCCCTTCGCGGGTTACGATGTGTCCAAGAAATTCCGTTTCCTTTTTTAGGAATTCGCATTTGTCCGGTTGAATTTTAAGGTTGGCCTTTTTAATTCGGTTTAATACCAATCTGATTGAGTTCAGATGCTCTTCAAGTGACGTAGAAAAAATAATTACGTCATCTAGATAGACAAGGCAGATTTTTCCTAGTAAGTCACCCAGTACAACATTCATTAGACGTTGAAATGTGGCTGGTGCCGTCTTTAAGCCAAAGGGCATCCTTAGAAATTCATAATGCCCTCCTTCAACAGAGAATGCAGTTTTGTGGACATCTCTCTCGTCTATTTCAACCTGATGGAACCCTTTAGCGAGGTCAAGCGTGGTGATGTACATGCTTCTTCCTAGCTTGTCCAGTATTTCTTCCATATTAGGAATAGGGTATTTGTCATCAATAGTTTTATCGTTTAGTTTACGATAGTCAATAACTAGACGCCATTTCTTTTCGCCACTTGCATCGTCCTTTTTTGGTACGATCCATATGGGTGCTGAATATGGTGAGGTGGAAGGCCGAATTATGTTATTATTTAACATTTCTTCGATTTGTGTCTTTACCTCTTGTTTGTGGACGTAGGGGTAGCGGTACGACCTGGTAAATATTGGCTTGTCATCGGTTGTATTAATTCGGTGTTTGATAACGTTTGTAAACGTTAATTCGGAATTAGTGTTATAAAACATGTCTACGTAATTTCTTATTAATTTACTTAATTTTTCTTTTTCTTCTGAGTTGAGATGGTTCATTCTGATCGGGTAGCTTGGGATTGGTTGCACTGGACGTTTTTCGTATAGTGTTCCGTTCCCAATGTAATAATTTTCATAGGTGACGGGCCAAGAATCTTGTGGTTTCACGTGCACTACGCTAGGACATTGATACCTAGTTTTTACTTCTACCTTAAAATGTTGGACGTTATATATTCCTTCTTCGAGTACTAGTTCCCTGTTTGCGTTGTAGTGGTCCTTTATGTGGACTAGTCCACATTCTGTGTTAGTTATAAATTTTATAATTTTCTCGTCCAAAAAATGTAAAGGGATAGTTTTCTCGTTCATTTTTAATTGGTTCGATTCATAGTCTATTATTGCTTTGTATCTTTGGAGCACGTCATTTCCTAATATTCCGTCGTAAGTTTCATGGAATTTGCACTCGATTAGGTAAATCCAATCGTTAGTACATCCAAGTTCTTCAAACAAGGGCACTTTGTACGTAGTTTGTGTTGTAACGATGTTCTGTAATGTCTTGAGTTTAATTGTTGATGTTTCAGTTTTCCATTTAGGGTTGCAAAGGTCAGGGTTGATTATTGAGTGGGTGGCTCCCGTGTCCACAATAAATTTGAGGTTTCCCTTTATTATTATATGGGGTAATTCGCCTGCGAGGCCGGCTGCTGAAAATTCAGGGTATTATTGTTGCGACTAGCCGAATTTGCAAAGCGGTTGAAATCGTGGTTAGTTCCACTAGGGGGACAATGTTCGTTGGATGTTTGAATCATGTTTACATCCATGGGTTCCGCTGGTGGTTGGTATTGACGGTTGTTGGGATTGTACTGGGTATTTGAAGGTATTTGGTGGTTCCTGTTATTGTTGAAAGGTTGGTTTAAGGTTGTAAAATTGTTTTGGTGGTGGTGATTATTTTGGTAATTTCCGCGATTTTGATTTAATGGTCGGGGTAGTGTGTTTGATCTATCGTGTGGGCGTCTCCTGTTTTCATTTCTACTTGTACTAAAAAGTTCGTTTGAGCCTTTTGCATGGGCGTATCCGGATTGAAATAATATTTCCATTGCCTCCTCCAAGCTACCTGGGTTCCTGCATATCAATATCGTTTTCATAGGTTCCGGGATTTTCTCTTTAAATATGTTCAAAGCCGTTTTCATATTATTCTTTGCGCACTCGTTAGCTGCAGGGCCCGTTCCTATTGTCATCAGGGTTTTGTTATTTAAGCTCCGTAAGCTTTGTTTAAGATCATTGTAGAAGTCTATACAATTATTTCTAAATACTACCCCCTTTAGTCTGTCGAACAGTTCTTCTATACTATACCTGTCGCCAAAGTTATTTAATAGTATTGCTTTTATGTCTGTCCAAGATTGAGCTTGGCAGTTAATTTCGATGGTTTCCCTTGCTTTTCCCTTTAATTTGCTTTTAATGATGTCCGAGAAGAGGTATTGTGAAGGTTCGTCGTAAGCTCTAAGTATAGGGTGGACTCTATCTATTAAACTAATAAATGTTTGAAGGTCCCGGTAATCTCCACTAAATTCTGGGAGCCTATCTAGATATTTGAGGGGGTTAATAGAGATAGAGAGGGGTGCCTGTGGTTCCGTCATTGTAATAATGAAAAAAAAATTTGAATTTAGTGAAACCGTCTTAATGTTAGTATTTTTGCGAAAAGGCGTTTATTTCTAGTTGTTCTTCCTTCACTTACTATGTCTTCGTTTGTATCTGTAAGGTAGCCGTCGTTAGACTCGATTCCTGAATCGAGTGGGTATTCGGAGTGGAAGTCCAATGGTTCTTCAATAAATTCTAAGTCTGATGGATAATCCGATAATGAATCGGTGTCACTCATAGAGAAATGTGTTATTCACGATATTGGAAAGAACAACTTTTTTCTAAATATCTTAATACTAATAGTTTATAATAATTGCTAATATAATATTCTTACTTTATAAGGGTATTCCGAAAACATAGGTCCGTAGTGGTTTCCAGGAAAAGATGTCTGCAAGGGGCACTCCTCCAAAATGTAGATTCTTGATGGTTTTGTGTAGTAACTTGTTGTATATTGGTATTAATTTTCTTAGCTGTGGTTTGTAGTTCTCTCTCTTTTTTTTCTTCGTAACATTTAGTTTTCCTTTGTGATAGAAATTGTTTTTCTTAGTGTTTTGTTGTGTTTTCTTTTTTTTTTTTTTTTTTTTAGATATTAACTCTTATTATCCTTTGGATATTAATTTTTAGTTTTTCTCTTTTATTTTTACACTTTTTAAAATTTCGAGTTTTTGGTTTTTTATTTTATTTTATTTTTAAAGTTTATGTTTTTGTTTTATAAAAATCAATATTGTAATATTTTTGATTTCTAGTTCATCAAGGATAACCGAAGCTTTATTTTTTACACTTTCTCAAAAATAAATTTTGAGTTTTTGGTTATTATTTTTATTTTTTTTTAAACACCAATATTTTTTGTTGTATATTAACCGTTAAAGTTCAATTAGATATATGTGTATGTTAATTATCCTTTTTTTTTTATATACAGTGCACTCTGGTAAACGTCAACTAATTAAAACCGCGGGTGTTGACGTTTAACAAATTGTTGACGTTTACGAATGTAAAATTTTTATATAAAAAACATATCGATAATGTGCTTTTAAACGTTTTTATTAATTATAAACTAAATCCAAACACAAACAAATTCAAAAAGGAAATATAAAAGGCATTCAACCTGACTAAAACCATAGAAGACAACTGGAACTAAAAGAATACATTTTAAATGAGATCATATTTTTAATTTTACATGCACACATATGCATTTAAAAAAATCTGTTATTTTTTTCTGCTGTTTTTTTCTATCCAACACTTGGAAGAGAGCCTTCTCTCTTAAACGTCTTAATACATTTAAGTCATTTTGCTCAACATTCTCGCATTGAGCCCAATCCAAAGCCCTGTTAAATATTTCGACGGCTTCGCTTGGTTTTATTGTCTGCACAAAAAAGCAACTGAACATAAATAAAAAGACAATACAGACATACAGTTGTAATTTTTTTTACTCTACTTACAAGGTGGATCCCCAATTTCTGAATTGATTTCATAAAATAAATGTGTGTCTGTACAAATGTGTGTATTTTAACTGCTGCTAAATTCGAAATTTTATTTTATTCAGAGTTGACGTTTTAGAGCTTTATAGTTGGGTTGACGTTTTAGAGTAGGCAATGTAAAAAAAAAAGGGTTGACGTTTTGGGATGTTGACGTAAACGAGTGTTGACGTTTTCCCGAGTGCACTGTAATTCAGTCAAGCAACAATAACACAAATTTTATTTTTAATATTTTTTTCCAAATTTAATTTTAAACGTTGTCGTTTAAAGAAGAAATGTTTTGCAGAAAATACCCGATTAAACATTAAAATGTTGAGTATCCTTTTATTATATAATTTTCACTTATATAATAAAAAAATCCAAGGATACTTGGGTATCCTACCGACTGCGCCAGTAAAAGGATATTTATTTTTAGTTTTTAAAAAAAATAAATTCACTTTATTGATTCTTAAAATTAAGCTTAAAATTAACACTTGAACTGCACTCACTAGCTTATGACAAAAAACTACCAACTTAAACTTAGATTTATTTTATTTTATATACCTTTCTTTTTGTGTCAATCTTGCCGGTAAGAAATTCTGAGGAATTGCTGACCGGAAGCATGAATGAACTTATTTGTGTTGATCACAAATAAGTGCATTCGATTTGGTAATAATTTTTTGGTAAACAATTCTGTGGAATTGTTTACCGTATTTTTACTTATGGCAAAATTATTGGTAATTTTGTCTGCGCGACCGGAAACGTTAAATTAATTTATTTGACTTGTTTGTGTTTATCGCAAACAAGTGTAATTGCACTTAATTTCGTAATAGTTTAATTCTTGAGAATTGTTTACTGTTTAATTTACATGTTGGCAAAATTATTATTAATTTTGCTCGTGTGACCGGACACGAAAAAGTTCAAAACATAAAAGTTAAAGTAAGCATTATTCTATGTTGCGCGTGTTAAATTATATTATTAGGTGTGATCACGATATTAGGGGTAACCATAACTATGTGTCTCGAGCACAAAAAAGGCAAACAAAAAAACTTTACAAGAACAAAACTGGTTGTAAAAATGTGCTTGCTTGTTTTTTTTTTTTTTGAAGGCAAACATTTTTGAAATTTTCGGTAACGATATGTATGTACATAAGTATTTTGTTTGTGTAAAAAATTCTTTGATGAAATTAAAAGGATGCATTTTCTTCGTTCAAGTGCCATGTAGACAAAAATATAACGCAATACACAATATCAATTTTCGAAGTTTTCTTTGTCGCTAACAATTACTTATATGTACTTATAGACATACATATGTACATTCATATGTATGTATGCATATGCATAGCCTTTACAACTGATCAGTGATCACTACTTCAAATGTTATTTTCTCTAACAGATCATATAAGCAGCTTCCTACCTACATTTACACTACATCCTATTTTTTGAGCTTCTATTACAATATCGCGATTGGTTGTTCTATTTTGAATTCATCCATTATCATCAACAATTAAATGAGCCAAAAAACTATGATCTACACACCCACGCATAAAAATGTTTCCCCTTATAAAAGTTAATTTGACTGTTGTAAATAAATTTCTCAAAACAAAAACGCACTTTTGTACCTTTAGTTTTTTTTTGAACAACTACCTAGTCCAAACAATTAATTTAATTTTGTCTTTGACATATCACTCCCTATATTCTTTTAATGGCTGTTTATAAATATTTGTATAAATACTAACTTTGTATGCATATGTTTTCTTAAAACATTAGTTAATTTTTCAATCCTTTTTATATTTTTGCATTCAAATTATAAAACTTACCTTTCAATCATAATTTACCTCTTTTTAATAAATAAAAAAACCATTAAACAATTATATTTTAATCTACCAACACATCATACAAAGAATTTCTTATTTTAAATCTTTCCTTTTTTAAACCTTTTTTGTATGTACACACAAAAATATTTTGTTCTTCATGTTGTGACTATAATTAGTTTATTTTTCGACTAATAATATGTTTACTATTCACACTCAAATATTTAAATATTTCGTTTGTAATAGTTGCATATTTTGTGTCGCATATTTTGGCAGTCGATGATCAACAAGACGGCATATTTTGTTTTGTTATGTTATTTATATTCGTACATTTTGCATATACTTCGGCAGTTTGTGATGTGTGGCAGTAATATATTGATATTGAAGACACAGAACATTTAATATTTATGGTGACTAAAAATATTTGAATATTTCCATAGAAAATATATTTGTACGACGAAACATTTAATATTTTGCGCATTGTTATTTTATTAAATTACCATTGGTTAAATATTTTTGAGTAATACTATAAATTATATTAATACGGCGATGCATTTAAATATATTACGGTAGTTAAATATTTTATATTTTTAGGTTTTCTGTTAGCTGATGTTTAAAGATATGCATATTTATGACTAATATATTAGTATTTTTAAACCCTGTTGATAAGTATAAAACGGGTTTTGATTTATTCCAAGAAAACATAAACAGTAATAGACTAAAACTTAAATACCCACTTAAAATTTTGAGTTTTTGGAAAACTAAAGTTTTTCCGAAAATTTGTGGTATGCAGTTTTGTTTCCCTTCGTTGATAATATAAAATTAAGAAACAATTTTTACTTTATTGAATACATAACGGTAATTAAAAAAAAAACAAAAAAAGTTTATCGAATTAATTGACATTTCTTCCTTTTATGTTCCCGTTTTTATTAATTTTTTTGATGTCAGATTTATTGATCATCGTCCGTCCAATTGTTGCTGTTATTTATTTTTTTGATTCCTTATTGTAAAATTTAACGCTGACTATGGGTGGAGGAAAAAGAGATTGATTTCGGCGAAAGATCTTCCATTATTAAGAGGGAAAGTCCTATCGATAAATATTGTTGAATAAACTATTTTCCAGTGTCCAGAACATCGTTAGAAGTAATAAACAAACAGCTTCAATTAAATATATGGTTAGAAGCGGCCAACAAAAAACACTTTATAATCGAGTTCCTAGCTATGACCTCAAAGAAGTGAAGAAAAAACCCAGAGAAAGCGCAACCAAAATAGTGGGTGATATCCAGTGCTGCCAAAACTTTGTAACCAAAAATGGCTAAATTTACGGGGAAAAATGGCTAAAAAATGGCTAAAAGCTTTTTTAAATAAAAACATATTAAAATTTAATAACAAACAGAAATAATTCATTTAAATTTGTTTGCGATGAAATTGTAAGTTAAGTTTGTTAAATAAGAATAAACGTTAATTAATATTTTGATAGATATTAAAAAATTAAATCATCAATAAATTCGATGTCGTTATTGATCATCTCATAGGAATCACTCGTGCTTATTAGTTCTAAATAATTTGAGGTAAATCATAATCACGACAATATTTACCCAACGTTTTGAATCCAGATCTACAATAAAAAACAAGTAAGAAAGTATAGTCTGTCAAACCTGACCACATTAGCACCTACGTATCAAATTTTATCAAATAATCTCCAAAACTGCGACCTGGGGCCTAATTCTGGCAGTCGTAATCAGTGTTGCCAATTTAGCCATTTAGTGGCTAGATTTAGCCATTTTTCACCCTGTTTAGCCATTAAATATTTCTTGCCGTTTTTCTTTTAAAAGAATAATTTTTATTTTATTATAAAAATATATAAAAGCAAAATAAACATTTTAAATAATTAAAACGGCTTTAATTTAAATCACAACTTTTACAAATGTTGAAACAGTAGTCCAATATTAAATTTATAAAACGGATCAACACAAGCATCGGTGTTTCTTTCTGGTTGCAAGTATTTCAATAAAGAGATGCTGGCGGCAACAAATTTTTTTTAGAAATTTCAGAATTTACTATAAAGTTGCTCTCACTTCCATGGTCTAATGCTGAAGTAAACATCGTTAAAAGTAATTTCAGAAATAGGTTACGTTTAGCAACCGTTAATTCGATTTTATCAATGAAATATTTATACCAACACCACAATAGTGGAGAGGGTACTATTCGTTTGTGCTGATGTTTGTAACACCTTAAAATATTGGTCCTAAACCCACCTTTTCGTAAACCGATTGACTCAGAACCACTTTCTGAGTCGAATTAACGATGTTTGTCCGGCTGGCTGGCAGTCCATGTAAACCTTGTGCGTAAAGTACAGATCACAAATTTGCAGATCATTTAATAAAATTTGGTACACAGGTTCTAATGAGATGTAGGGTATCATATAGTCAGGGTTGACCGACTATATTTTCTTACTTGTTTTTATTGTAGATCTGGAATCAAAAGGTTGGGTAAATGTTGTCGTGATTACTATTTACCTTCAAATTTTTTAAAACTAATAGGCACGAGTGATTCCTATGAAATGAACAATAACGACATAACATTTATCGATGATTTTATTTTTAAAATATCTTTCAGAATATTAACTAACGTTTATTCTTATTTAACAAACTTAACTAACAATTTCATCGTAAACAACTTTAAATGAATTATTTCTGTTGTGTTATTGAATTTTAATGTGTTTTTATTTAAAAAAGCTTTTAGCCATTTTTTAGCCCATTTTTAGCCATTTTTTAGCCATTTTTTCCAGTAAATTTGTAGGAAAAACGAAACAGCTGATACGCAACGTATACGCTTACATAAGACAAGCGACGCGTTTAGGGACGACGGAACAAAAATAAAAAACCGTTATAAGAAAAAGATCACGTGCAAAAAGAAATGTATAAAATTGTTTTTAAAATGTAAGAGACCAAAAAAAATTAAAAAGATAAAAATTGAACAACTTAGCGAATGTGTAATGAATATTTTGGAAGGTCTTTCTAAAAGAAATTTATACCTTCTAGAAGGCATATTTCTGAAGGCAGGATATCTTACGAAGCGAATCTTTTAAAAAGGAGTGCAGAGTCCATTCAAAATTTACCGCTGGGTTATTACTCTGAAAATAATGAACAAATTTTAGTGAAATATATATTGTGCACTTTTGTAAGTAAATATTTTTTAAATGATGTATATTTTGTTCAAATCGATTGACATATAGAGGAGAAAAGTGTTCTTAACTGTTTTGCCTTTGCCGATTTATATATAGATTAGCCGTAAAGTTTACGTAGCATTAATTTATTTGAGTATTTAGAGTATTATCCTTTTTACAACTTGAAGGCAGTAGTACTGATGGGATTTGTGGTACAATTGTACCAAATTTGGTACAATCGAAACTTTATTGGTACAATTCATCCTTTTTTGGTACAGTTAAAAAAAGACCCACGAAGTTTCATAATTTCTTTGAGGTGGATTAACCTACGTTTCTTTTCAATAATACAATTTCTAATAACATATGTTTGCATATTAAGTCGACGACATGACTGTTGTGGGCTACCGCTAATAATTTAGATTTCTACTGTACAGTTATGACGAATCAATGAACACAGCATTGAAATTTTTATTTTTATTTATTTAAAACAATTGCAAAATATTATTTAGGATATTATTGGAAAAATCAGGGCTGTGGAGTCGTCCGAAAAAAGTACTAACTCCAACTCCGACTCCAAATGCTGAAATTTTTTAAGTGAGACTCCGACTCCTACTATAATATTGATGCTAAATGTATATGAGACTCAGTGATGTTAACTTTTATTTTTTCATTACCGTACGGCCTTCTAAAAATTAGAGTTTTTGAGAAGGAATTACCATATGCAAACATTAATGTGCTGTTTCCAAATGACAGGCGATTGATTATGTAGCAAAATTTATCAGGGGTGTGCTGGAAATAGCAAACGCAAGAATTTGGAAGATATTTTTAATAAACTTTAAACCTTATGCTTCTAATTTTTGGTTTAAAATCCTGTTTAATAGGAAAATATTTGTTAAATATTTGTGATAAAATTCTTTTATTACAAAAATCTTATTTAAAAACGACTTTTAAAATTCTTGCGTTTTACGTTTGCGATTTCCAGCACACCCCTGTATATGAAAAGCACTCAGTCCATCGCCTGTCATTTGGAAACAGCACATAAGAGCAGTATTCATAAACCATTTATTTAAATTTTAAATGTGCTTTAAGAAGATAATTTTTATTTTGAAAATTTTTTTTTAAATTTTATGCCGATAAACTTTGGAGTCGGAGTCGCGAGTTTTTGTGGGTACTACCACTCCGACTCCGGCACAAAAACATCAACTCCGACTCCACAGCCCTGGGGAAAATGCATATTACATATTTATAAATTTTTTTTTCTAATAAACAATTAATAAACAATTAATGCATTTGTATATATTAAAATAACTTAATTTATAAAAAAACTTGATTAATCGGTTAACCGATCAAAAACAAAATTAACCGATTATTAACCGATTAAACCCAAACCTCGGTTAATTCATCGAGCGATTAACCGATTAAAGCAAAACCCTAATAAACATATTAGGCAAATATGAATTAAAATGGTCGTAGTGTTTTTTCTCTTCGTGTGGGGACCGTTCCCCTTTAATGTACATACATACATTCTTTAGTATTTCAAAAGTCTATTCTCAACAAATTAACAATATGTAAACTTTTTAATTATTTCATTGACAAATTCTTAAAAAAACAGTTGAATAAATAAACAGCTAATCAAATTGTTTTTTATTTGAAAATAAATATTTAGTTCATTAAAAATAGAAAAATATCTGCGCAATATTATTTTGAAGGCATATTTTAATAAAATTTACTAAAAAAAAATTGTTTTTATATGATACATTAGTTTTCAGTGAAAAACAAGGTAAAGTGCTACGTTTGGCTGAGCCGAATTCTTGATACCCTCCACCGACATTTAGAACATTTCAGGAGTGGGCTCTATATGAGATCTATAAATTTTTAGCCAATATTTTTAATGACTGTCTTCAGAATTGTAATTAGTTGTGACTTAGACCCATGTTAAATTATGGGCAGACCATAATTTCTTTTCATATGAAAAAATAAGAGTTTTGGCCGAACCAAAGTGATTTCCAGGATGGAAATTTATAATCATAAAATTCTGTTTAGAGATTTCTGGTAATGAAAAATCTAATTCAGACTAAATTTTAATACAGAAGTGGTTTGCACGTTTTAAAGAGCTTTTCAGATAACTCGTCATCTTGAGAAATGGGCGGTTCAAAGCTTTCATAACTTTAAATCCTCAGGCCCGGATTGGATTATCCCAGAGGACCTTCAGATGAATCTAGAAATATTGATGCCATGATTCTTTCGAGAATGTGTTTTAAAGCAAACATAAATTATGGTATTAAACATAACTTTTGTGTGCAACTAATATTATGATTTGAACTGTATCGTTGAAAATATAAACAAATATAATTTAGAAGCAAATATTTCTCATAATTTAATATAATTAGCTAGATCAGAGTAACTTTTTAGGTGCAAAACATAATAGAATATTATTATAGTGGATTTTAAAAATGTTAAGTACGAAATATATTTTTTCAAGTTATATTAGGACTGTAAAAAATTTATTAGCGTAAAACATTAGTGTATTCATTCCGCTTACCTTCAATCGGTTTACCTTTAAATTACTACCCGATTAACGGATTGGTTAATTAAAAATTGGCTTTTTTCGATTAACGATTAAACCGGTTAATTCCAGTCGATTAGCCGATGTAACAAAATGTTAACTAATTTGTTGTATTATAACATATTTTTTGTGTTTTTAATTATTTGTTTGGTCTCATATACAAAATGTATGTGTTTAGAAAATATTTTTTCATACAAACAAAGAAGGTGTTTAGTGATATTCATTTTAACCCATTTTCCGCCGACCGGTGACTGCAATTACAATGTTTTTTTATCTTCATCATCGATCAACAGGAATGTGGCGAAAAATGGTTTAAATGTTTGATTGTCAACACCTTTATTTTGTTTCACGTACTTTTTATACATACATATGTATATGTTAAGTTAATTGCTTCTTCTCATACAGGCTTTTAACCAAATTAACCGAAACAATTATAAGTGTTAACAATTAAAAACAACTTTAATGGCATAATGGAGTATTGTATATGTTTAGAGAAATCCTGGAAAACGACTGAGAAATATGATATTCATCAACGATATGTAAAAGAATTTTTTCCAAGTCAAGTTTTGTCAAAACTAAAGACAAGAATCGCTTTAATTAATTTTCTAAAAGATTATTTTATAAGATCTCCTTTAACTATTGAAATAACTAATAAAATTATCTCAGTTTATTTTTATATAAATACATATTTTGGGGGATTCAAAAGGTAGTCATAAAGTCTTATGTCTTAAAATAATTACAATAAATATATATCGTCGGTTTAAAATGCAATCGGGTTAAATCCACTTTTTATGTAAATTGAAATTTTGATGCCGTATGGTAGAGAAAGATACGCCTCGTCGACCTCTTCTATTTAAGGCCTGATTTGTTTAAAATTAACTGTATTTTTAATTTTCTATCAAGCTGCAAATAGGGAAATTAAAAAGTTTTTTTATCTCTCCTGTAAAATGTGCTGAAAATGAGTTAGCAGGTTTGCATATTAAGTCGACGACATGACTGTTGTGGGCTACCGCTAATAATTTAGATTTCTACTGTACAGTTATGACGAATCAATGAACACAGCATTGAAATTTTTATTTTTATTTATTTAAAACAATTGCAAAATATTATTTAGGATATTATTGGAAAAATCAGGGCTGTGGAGTCGTCCGAAAAAAGTACTAACTCCGACTCCAAATGCTGAAATTTTTTAAGTGAGACTCCGACTCCTACTTAATATCGATGCTAAATGTATAGGAGACTCAGTGATGTTAACTTTTATTTTTTCATTACCGTACGGCCTTCTAAAAATTAGAGTTTTTGAGAAGCAATTACCGTATGCAAACATTAATGTGCTGTTTCCAAATGACAGGCGATTGATTATGTAGCAAAATTTATCAGGGGTGTGCTGGAAATAGCAAACGCAAGAATTTGGAAGTTGTTTTTAATAAACTTTAAACCTTATTCTTCTAATTTTTGTTTAAAATCCTGTTTAATAGGAAAATATTTGTTAAATATTTGTCATAAAATTCTTTTATTACAAAAATTTTATTTAAAAACGACTTTTAAAATTCTTGCGTTTTACGTTTGCGATTTCCAGCACACCCTGTATATGAAAAGCACTCAGTCTATCGCCTGTCATTTGGAAACAGCACATAAGAGCAGTATTCATAAACCATATATTTAAATTTTAAATGTGCTTTAAGAAGATAATTTTTATTTTGAAAATTTTTTTTTAAATTTTATGCCGATAAACTTTGGAGTCGGAGTCGCGAGTTTTTGTGGGTACTACGACTCCGACTCCGGCACAAAAACATCAACTCCGACTCCACAGCCCTGGGAAAAATGCATATTACATATTTATAAATTGTTTTTTTTTTTTGTTTGCTCGTTTTAGTTCAAGAATTGTTATGTTTGGTATGTTATTGTTTTTTTTACTAATAAACTCCAATTAATAAACAATTAATGCATTTGTATATATTGAAATAACTTAATTTATAAAAAAACTTGATTAATCGGTTAACCAATCAAAAACAAAATTAACCGATTATAAACCGATTAAACCAAAACCTCGGTTAATTCATCGAGCGATTAACCGATTAAAGCAAAACCCTAATAAACATATTAGGCAAATATGAATTAAAATGGTCGTAGTGTTTTTTCTCTTCGTGTGGGGACCGTTCCCCTTTAATGTACATACATACATTCTTTAGTATTTCAAAAGTCTATTCTCAACAAATTAACAATATGTAAACTTTTTAATTATTTCATTGACAAATTCTTAAAAAAACAGTTGAATAAATAAAAAGCTAATCAAATTGTTTTTTATTTGAAAATAAATATTTGGTTCATTAAAAATAGAAAAATATCTGCGCAATATTATTTTGAAGGCATATTTTAATAAAATTTACTAAAAAAAATTGTTTTTATATGATACATTAGTTTTCAGTGAAAAACAAGGTAAAATACCACGTTTGGCTGAGCCGAATCCTTGATACCCTCCGCCGACATTTAGAACATTTCAGAAGTGGGCTCTATATGAGATCTATAAATTTTTAGCCAATATTTTTAATGACTGCCTTCAGAATTGTAATTAGTTGTGACTTAGACCCATGTTAAATTATAGGCAGACCATCATTTCTTTTCATATGAACCTTAATTTCACGAAATTTTAATAAAATATCATGATTCGTAAGAGTTTTAACCGAACGAAAGTAAATTTCAGGATGGAAATTTATATTGGACCAATCATCATAAAATTCTGTATAGTGATTTCTGGTAATGCCAAATCTTACTCAGACTTAATTTCAGTATAGAAGGGTTTTACGTTTTAGTCCGATTATTTCAAAATTGCATGGTGTTATTTCTGGCCACATAAAATGAAATGGAGCCTAATTTTAACACAATGTCTTTATTTACTGCGGATTTAGGGGCATTTAAATGATGTCCTTTAAAACTGTGAGATGCTAAATTTTACCATAATACCATTTTACGTTACAGTTTAAGGTGTACTATAGTGTGTTCCGCGATTAGGCATTATTTGAGGCATATAATAAATTATAGGCCGATCTTTCCGAAAGTAAGCGATATGATTACTTCCTACCGATGCGATTTTACTGGATTTCAATCCCAAACTGCTAAACATAACTAGAAGGAATTTGACACCCACGTTGACTATTTCAACTTAGAATTACTCAAGGGCCCAGAAATATGGGTTCTTAGATAAATATTGAAAAAGGTTGCATAAAAATGACAAACTAAGTAGATTCATGGTGGAGGGTTTAGAAATCGATTTTTAGTTGAAAATAATATTATTTTAAACAAGTGAAAGTGCTGTACTTGGCTATGCCGAATCTTTTATACTATACTAATGTGTTACTGCTCAGTTGCTCCCTAAATTTGTCATTTTGTCCTGTAAGAAATTTATAAGAAATCTAATTCGTTTTCGCCAGGTGTTTAAAATTAGCTTAAAAACTTTTTTTAGCATCGTACCTACTCGAATTAGAGGATCTCAGTTTGAGCTTTTTTTTTAGGAATCAGTCGACGTAGTGCTGTATACGTCCATGGTAAACAATTAATTGAATTCCCTTTTAAGCTTTAACTGAAAAGTTGTGATTTTTTCTTGGCAAAATGGCATTACAAGCCATAAAAGGTTCTAAAAAATCTTGTAAAAACTCATTTTGCGAACTCATTATTTATCGAAATCGTTAGAATTTCTATTTAGAATTTGATGTACTTTTAGATAAAAAGTTATTTTTAAACAAGTTGTGCCTTTCTGAATATAAAGTAACTTGTTGCATAAAAGGAACCATTTGGAATAATAAGGCCTTGTTTTTGAGATGTGGAATAGGTTAAAACATAGTTTAACGTAGTCTGAAACTCGAATTTTTCCGGTTTTCAGATTAACTAAGTCCAGCTTAACTGGGATCTCAAAAACCCAGCCTAAGTGTGTTGTTCTTTCTCATATAAAAGACCTTTTTGTATGAAAAAATAAAAATAAAAAAATGATTTTTCAACTATTTGCATTTTAATGATACATATTAATAATTTCTTCTGTTCATTTCTGTAGCACATTTTAGTTGTTTATCTACTAAGAAGTACAAATACATAAACAAATTATATGCTTACACATAATTAACCGAGCAATAGTAACTAGAACTTTAGATCGTTCTTGCCAGCCCCCCCCGCACTGATAGATCAGCTCAGTGCTTAATGATAAGACAATATGCCAAACTATTTTAGTTTTATATACATAAAACAATTTGAAAAAGTATAAATACGATCATTTCTTAGACATCTACACATTAAACTTTTTAACGTTAGGTATTGAAGAATCTGTTCATTTCGCTTAAGGAATTCTTTATAATTTATACAGATACAAAATATACAAATACAAAAAATTATACGTTTAACCATAATGAACTTAAACTCAATTGCAAAAGTCGTTATATTTTGCTTTGGGCTACTAGAGACAGTATTAAGCATCCCTACGCCACATAATGGATCAGATTCACGGGCATATATTATTGAAACAGAGCAGAAGGTAATTTCCCATAAATATTGTAAGAAAAAATTTAATAAATACAATTTTTAGTTCACCTGGTATGGGGCCTGGCATGACTGTGCCCGCAGAAATTATCGACTTGTTTCAATTGAATCAGAATGTAAAAATGAAATTGTTATAAATCTATTGAAAAGGGTTATAGGGCACTCCGAAAACTTGTGGATCGGCGCTCATGATAAATTTGAGAGAGTGAATTTTTTTGCAAATAAACGTACCTTTTCCTGGATGACCACGGGTAGAACCATGAATTATAAGTTTTGGTCAAAAGAAAATCCAAATAATTATTATAAAAACGAACACTGTGCACATATATGGGGCAGGAACCCTGACTTCAAATGGAACGATAATGATTGCACTGCTAAACTTGGTTTTGTTTGTGAAATTAAGCCCAAATAAATAACATAAAAAACGATCTTAAACATAAATGTGATGTGGTCAATAATATGACTACATCGATACAAAAAACCTGGATGATCAATAGAATACGATTAAACATTGAATGTGGAAATATAAAATTCTAGAGCGGATATTATCAGTACATATGTTTTCGAAAAATTTAATGTAAAAAAAAATTAAATAAATAAAAAGTGTAAACGTATCCTTACATTTTTAATTTCTCACCCCTATCGTGAATAACAACTGGAATTTTTGTTCCCATTAAATTTTCATTCCCCTCGAAGGGAAAAAAGCAATCGTGAATCCCATGTGATAATTTTTTCACGCTATCAGTTCCAGTGAATGTAAAACAAAGATTAGAAAAAATTAAAAATCAATGAAAATTTTGTTTAAATATATACACGTACATATGTACATATATATTTTAAAGAAAAGTTAAAATTTATTAAGTACTAGCTTATCCGACAGACGTTGTCCTGTCCAAATTAGAAAAGTGTTTGCGTTCGATTTTTAAATTAAAATGTTGTTCATATAGGTACATATATTTGATTTACATATTCTATTTACAATTTAATTGATAAAATCAATATTCAGTAAAAAAAGTACAACTTATTCACTTGCTTTGCTAGGATATCATAATTTTGTTTATTGCAATGTTTTGTAATATACATTAAAGACCTGCACAGATGTATCTGTTTATATCTGTTTCTGTGTGTTTTTGATTTAAGTTGATATTGATATGATTTGTAAAAGAGTGGATGTAATTTGATAAAAAAGCGAAGGAGAGTATCATATCTGTTAATATCTGTTTCGCAAAGCAGATACTAGTGGATACTGATGGAATACAATAAGTTACTTATTGTATGATGCCGTTATTTATTTTTTACAAAAACAAAATATGTACACATGAACAGTTAGTTTTTTCAATCATTTTTGCGTGATGTGTCTCGAGCACAAAAAAGGCAAACAAAAAAACTTTACAAGAACAAAACTGGTTGTAAAAATGTGCTTGCTTGTTTTTTTTTTTTTTTGAAGGCAAACATTTTTGAAATTTTCGGTAACGATATGTATGTACATAAGTATTTTGTTTGTGTAAAAAATTCTTTGATGAAATTAAAAGGATGCATTTTCTTCGTTCAAGTGCCATGTAGACAAAAATATAACGCAATACACAATATCAATTTTCGAAGTTTTCTTTGTCGCTAACAATTACTTATATGTACTTATAGACATACATATGTACATTCATATGTATGTATGCATATGCATAGCCTTTACAACTGATCAGTGATCACTACTTCAAATGTTATTTTCTCTAACAGATCATATAAGCAGCTTCCTACCTACATTTACACTACATCCTATTTTTTGAGCTTCTATTACAATATCGCGATTGGTTGTTCTATTTTGAATTCATCCATTATCATCAACAATTAAATGAGCCAAAAAACTATGATCTACACACCCACGCATAAAAATGTTTCCCCTTATAAAAGTTAATTTGACTGTTGTAAATAAATTTCTCAAAACAAAAACGCACTTTTGTACCTTTAGTTTTTTTTTGAACAACTACCTAGTCCAAACAATTAATTTAATTTTGTCTTTGACATATCACTCCCTATATTCTTTTAATGGCTGTTTATAAATATTTGTATAAATACTAACTTTGTATGCATATGTTTTCTTAAAACATTAGTTAATTTTTCAATCCTTTTTATATTTTTGCATTCAAATTATAAAACTTACCTTTCAATCATAATTTACCTCTTTTTAATAAATAAAAAAACCGTTAAACAATTATATTTTAATCTACCAACACATCATACAAAGAATTTCTTATTTTAAATCTTTCCTTTTTTAAACCTTTTTTGTATGTACACACAAAAATATTTTGTTCTTCATGTTGTGACTATAATTAGTTTATTTTTCGACTAATAATATGTTTACTATTCACACTCAAATATTTAAATATTTCGTTTGTAATAGTCGCATATTTTGGCAGTCGATGATCAACAAGACGGCATATTTTGTTTTGTTATGTTATTTATATTCGTACATTTTGCATATACTTCGGCAGTTTGTGATGTGTGGCAGTAATATATTGATATTGAAGACACAGAACATTTAATATTTATGGTGACTAAAAATATTTGAATATTTCCATAGAAAATATATTTGTACGACGAAACATTTAATATTTTGCGCATTGTTATTTTATTAAATTACCACTGGTTAAATATTTTTGAGTAATACTATAAATTATATTAATACGGCGATGCATTTAAATATATTACGGTAGTTAAATATTTTATATTTTTAGGTTTTCTGTTAGCTGGTGTTTAAAGATATGCATATTTATGACTAATATATTAGTATTTTTAAACCCTGTTGATAAGTATAAAACGGGTTTTGATTTATTCCAAGAAAACATAAACAGTAATAGACTAAAACTTAAATACCCACTTAAAATTTTGAGTTTTTGGAAAACTAAAGTTTTTCCGAAAATTTGTGGTATGCAGTTTTGTTTCCCTTCGTTGATAATATAAAATTAAGAAACAATTTTTACTTTATTGAATACATAACGGTAATTAAAAAAAAAACAAAAAAAGTTTATCGAATTAATTGACATTTCTTCCTTTTATGTTCCCGTTTTTATTAATTTTTTTGATGTCAGATTTATTGATCATCGTCCGTCCAATTGTTGCTGTTATTTATTTTTTTGATTCCTAATTGTAAAATTTAACGCTGACTATGGGTGGAGGAAAAAGAGATTGATTTCGGCGAAAGATCTTCCATTATTAAGAGGGAAAGTCCTATCGATAAATATTGTTGAATAAACTTTTTTCCAGTGTCCAGAACATCGTTAGAAGTAATAAACAAACAGCTTCAATTAAATATATGGTTAGAAGCGGCCAACAAAAAACCCTTTATAATCGAGTTCCTAGCTATGACCTCAAAGAAGTGAAGAAACAACCCAGAGAAAGCGCAACCAAAATAGTGGGTGATATCCAGTGCTGCCAAAACTTTGTAACCAAAAATGGCTAAATTTACGGGGAAAAATGGCTAAAAAATGGCTAAAAGCTTTTTTAAATAAAAACATATTAAAATTTAATAACAAACAGAAATAATTCATTTAAATTTGTTTGCGATGAAATTGTAAGTTAAGTTTGTTAAATAAGAATAAACGTTAATTAATATTTTGATAGGTATTTAAAAAATTAAATCATCAATAAATTCGATGTCGTTATTGATCATCTCATAGGAATCACTCGTGCTTATTAGTTCTAAATAATTTGAGGTAAATCATAATCACGACAATATTAACCCAACGTTTTGAATCCAGATCTACAATAAAAAACAAGTAAGAAAGTATAGTCTGTCAAACCTGACCACATTAGCACCTACGTATCAAATTTTATCAAATAATCTCCAAAACTGCGACCTGGGGCCTAATTCTGGCAGTCGTAATCAGTGTTGCCAATTTAGCCATTTAGTGGCTAGATTTAGCCATTTTTCACCCTGTTTAGCCATTAAATATTTCTTGCCGTTTTTCTTTTAAAAGAATAATTTTTATTTTATTATAAAAATATATAAAAGCAAAATAAACATTTTAAATAATTAAAACGGCTTTAATTTAAATCACAACTTTTACAAATGTTGAAACAGTAGTCCAATATTAAATTTATAAAACGGATCAACACAAGCATCGGTGTTTCTTTCTGGTTGCAAGTATTTCAATAAAGAGATGCTGGCGGCAACAAATTTTTTTTAGAAATTTCAGAATTTACTATAAAGTTGCTCTCACTTCCATGGTCTAATGCTGAAGTAAACATCGTTAAAAGTAATTTCAGAAATAGGTTACGTTTAGCAACCGTTAATTCGATTTTATCAATGAAATATTTATACCAACACCACAATAGTGGAGAGGGTACTATTCGTTTGTGCTGATGTTTGTAACACCTTAAAATATTGGTCCTAAACCCACCTTTCCGTAAACCGATTGACTCAGAACCACTTTCTGAGTCGAATTGACGATGTTTGTCCGGCTGGCTGGCAGTCCATGTAAACCTTGTGCGTAAAGTACAGATCACAAATTTGCAGATCATTTAATAAAATTTGGTACACAGGTTCTAATGAGATGTAGGGTATCATATAGTCAGGGTTGACCGACTATATTTTCTTACTTGTTTTTTATTGTAGATCTGGAATCAAAAGGTTGGGTAAATGTTGTCGTGATTACTATTTACCTTCAAATTTTTTAAAACTAATAGGCACGAGTGATTCCTATGAAATGAACAATAACGACATAACATTTATCGATGATTTTATTTTTAAAATATCTTTCAGAATATTAACTAACGTTTATTCTTATTTAACAAACTTAACTAACAATTTCATCGTAAACAACTTTAAATGAATTATTTCTGTTGTGTTATTGAATTTTAATGTGTTTTTATTTAAAAAAGCTTTTAGCCATTTTTTAGCCCATTTTTAGCCATTTTTTAGCCATTTTTTCCAGTAAATTTGTAGGAAAAACGAAACAGCTGATACGCAACGTATACGCTTACATAAGACAAGCGACGCGTTTAGGGACGACGGAACAAAAATAAAAAACCGTTATAAGAAAAAGATCACGTGCAAAAAGAAATGTATAAAATTGTTTTTAAAATGTAAGAGACCAAAAAAAATTAAAAAGATAAAAATTGAACAACTTAGCGAATGTGTAATGAATATTTTGGAAGGTCTTTCTAAAAGAAATTTATACCTTCTAGAAGGCATATTTCTGAAGGCAGGATATCTTACGAAGCGAATCTTTTAAAAAGGAGTGCAGAGTCCATTCAAAATTTACCGCTGGGTTATTACTCTGAAAATAATGAACAAATTTTAGTGAAATATATATTGTGCACTTTTGTAAGTAAATATTTTTTAAATGATGCATATTTTGTTCAAATCGATTGACATATAGAGGAGAAAAGTGTTCTTAACTGTTTTGCCTTTGCCGATTTATATATAGATTAGCCGTAAAGTTTACGTAGCATTAATTTATTTGAGTATTTAGAGTATTATCCTTTTTACAACTTGAAGGCAGTAGTACTGATGGGATTTGTGGTACAATTGTACCAAATTTGGTACAATCGAAACTTTATTGGTACAATTCATCCTTTTTTGGTACAGTTAAAAAAAGACCCACGAAGTTTCATAATTTCTTTGAGGTGGATTAACCTACGTTTCTTTTCAATAATACAATTTCTAATAACATATGTTTGCATATTAAGTCGACGACATGACTGTTGTGGGCTACCGCTAATAATTTAGATTTCTACTGTACAGTTATGACGAATCAATGAACACAGCATTGAAATTTTTATTTTTATTTATTTAAAACAATTGCTAAATATTATTTAGGATATTATTGGAAAAATCAGGGCTGTGGAGTCGTCCGAAAAAAGTACTAACTCCAACTCCGACTCCAAATGCTGAAATTTTTTAAGTGAGACTCCGACTCCTACTATAATATTGATGCTAAATGTATATGAGACTCAGTGATGTTAACTTTTATTTTTTCATTACCGTACGGCCTTCTAAAAATTAGAGTTTTTGAGAAGGAATTACCATATGCAAACATTAATGTGCTGTTTCCAAATGACAGGCGATTGATTATGTAGCAAAATTTATCAGGGGTGTGCTGGAAATAGCAAACGCAAGAATTTGGAAGATATTTTTAATAAACTTTAAACCTTATGCTTCTAATTTTTGGTTTAAAATCCTGTTTAATAGGAAAATATTTGTTAAATATTTGTGATAAAATTCTTTTATTACAAAAATCTTATTTAAAAACGACTTTTAAAATTCTTGCGTTTTACGTTTGCGATTTCCAGCACACCCCTGTATATGAAAAGCACTCAGTCCATCGCCTGTCATTTGGAAACAGCACATAAGAGCAGTATTCATAAACCATTTATTTAAATTTTAAATGTGCTTTAAGAAGATAATTTTTATTTTGAAAATTTTTTTTTAAATTTTATGCCGATAAACTTTGGAGTCGGAGTCGCGAGTTTTGTGGGTACTACGACTCCGACTCCGGCACAAAAACATCAACTCCGACTCCACAGCCCTGGGGAAAATGCATATTACATATTTATAAATTTTTTTTTCTAATAAACAATTAATAAACAATTAATGCATTTGTATATATTAAAATAACTTAATTTATAAAAAAACTTGATTAATCGGTTAACCGATCAAAAACAAAATTAACCGATTATTAACCGATTAAACCAAAACCTCGGTTAATTCATCGAGCGATTAACCGATTAAAGCAAAACCCTAATAAACATATTAGGCAAATATGAATTAAAATGGTCGTAGTGTTTTTTCTCTTCGTGTGGGGACCGTTCCCCTTTAATGTACATACATACATTCTTAAATATTTCAAAAGTCTATTCTCAACAAATTAACAATATGTAAACTTTTTAATTATTTCATTGACAAATTCTTAAAAAAACAGTTGAATAAATAAACAGCTAATCAAATTGTTTTTTATTTGAAAATAAATATTTGGTTCATTAAAAATAGAAAAATATCTGCGCAATATTATTTTGAAGGCATATTTTAATAAAATTTACTAAAAAAAATTGTTTTTATATGATACATTAGTTTTCAGTTAAAAACAAGGTAAAGTGCTACGCTTGGCTGAGCCGAATCCTTAATACCCTCCACCGACATTTAGAACATTTCAGGAGTGGGCTCTATATGAGATCTATAAATTTTTAGCCAATATTTTTAATGACTGTCTTCAGAATTGTAATTAGTTGTGACTTAGACCCATGTTAAATTATGGGCAGACCATAATTTCTTTTCATATGAAAAAATAAGAGTTTTTGCCGAACCAAAGTGATTTCCAGGATGGAAATTTATATCGGACCAATAATCATAAAATTCTGTTTAGAGATTTCTGGTAATGTATTTTTTCATACAAACAAAGAAGGTGTTTAGTGATCTTCATTTTAACCCATTTTCCGCCGACCGGTGACTGCAATTACAATGTTTTTCAATGTTTTTTTTATCTTCATCATCGATCAACAGGAATGTGGCGAAAAATGGGTTAAATGTTTGATTGTCAACACCTTTATTTTGTTTCACGTACTTTTTATACATATGTACATACATATGTGTTAAGTAGGGTTTTTCCCCAAGATTTCCCGTCCCGGGAATTTCAATTATTTTAATAAAAAAATTCCTCAAATTTCAGAAAACAGCTATATATACTTTAAAATTTAGTTTTCTATTCTCTAAAAATTATTATTATTAATTGTTTATTAGAAAAAAAAAATTTATAAATATGTAATATGCATTTTTCCCAGGGCTGTGGAGTCGGAGTTGATGTTTTAGTGCCGGAGTCGGAGTCGGAATCGTAGTACCCACAAAAACTCGCGACTCCGACTCCAAATGTTTTCGGCATAAAATTTAAAAAAAAATTTTCAAAATAAAAATTATCTTCTTAAAGCACATTTAAAATTTAAATAAATGGTTTATGAATAGTGCTCTTATGTGCTGTTTCCAAATGACAGGCGATAGACTGAGTGCTTTTCATATACAGGGTGTGCTGGAAATCGCAAACGTAAAACGCAAGAATTTTAAAAGTCGTTTTTAAATAAAATTTTTGTAATAAAAGAATTTTATGACAAACATTTAACAAATATTTTCCTATTAAACAGGATTTTAAACAAAAATTAGAAGAATAAGGTTTAAAGATTATTAAAAACAACTTCCAAATTCCTGCGTTTGCTATTTCCAGCACACCCCTGATAAATTTTGCTACATAATCAATCGCCTGTCATTTGGAAACAGCACATTAATATTTGCATACGGTAATTGCTTCTCAAAAACTCTAATTTTTAGAAGGCCGTACGGTAATGAAAAAATAAAAGTTAACATCACTGAGTCTCATATACATTTAGCATCAAGATTATAGTAGGAGTCGGAGTAGGAGTCGGAGTCGCACTTAAAAAATTTCAGCATTTGGAGTCGGAGTTGGAGTTAGTACTTTTTTCGGACGACTCCACAGCCCTGATTTTTCCAATAATATCCTAAATAATATTTTGCAATTGTTTTAAATAAATAAAAATTTCAATGCTGTGTTCATTGATTCGTCATAACTGTACAGTAGAAATCTAAATTATTAGCGGTAGCCCACAACAGTCATGTCGACGACTTAATATGAAAACATATGTTATTAGAAATTGTATTATTGAAAAGAAACGTAGGTTAATCCACCTCAAAGAAATTATGAAACTTCGTGGGTCTTTTTTTAACTGTACCAAAAAAGGATGAATTGTACCAATAAAGTTTCGATTGTACCAAATTTGGTACAATTGTACCACAAATCCCATCAGTACTACTGCCTTCAAGTTGTAAAAAGGATAATACTCTAAATACTCAAATAAATTAATGCTACGTAAACTTTACGGCTAATCTATTGTTACGCGTCGGTTATATTTTCCAAATAACAAAAATCGTCAAATTAAAACCATATAAACCGTACAAAATACTTTGGTTAAGGGCATGAGAAGGTCAACCCGCTAGCTTTACAATGCGTATCGTTGGTTCTTAACCCGTATGTTGACGCGTGAACACATAGCACACTCCCACGCCTATAGAGTGTGCAAAATTATATAAAAGCAAAAGGTATTTTAAACAAATTTCTCCACAAACAGCTACATGACGAGGTGGTATGTCACATAGGGTACATTTTTCCCTCCCCAAATCAAACGCCTTAGACAGAACTAATACCCTAAATTTATATCTGTCCCTATTATAGACACAATTATGACCTTTTTTAGTAAGACTAATCACGCATTTCAAGGTGATTTAATGATAATGGAAGTAGTAATATGTTGCCTAAGCCGAAGAGGGACAAATTTATTATCACCATCGAACGATGTTCTATTTTCCTTTCTCTCCTCCTTTTAGTATTTTGGAGTGTTACACTCTCAGTATATACATACATATTTCCATGCGTAGATTATGCGCAAATATATGTATATGCGTGCGATCATCTTCCTTTATAAATAAAATTTATCTTATGTTAGATTTTTTTTTTTTGTAATACCTTAAGCAATGAGACCACGTATACCCAGCAAACAATTCAGCTAATATATATATAATTCTGTATCTCAAATTGTGTGCGCTTGTAAAATCAGCAAAATTTTGTATACATTACATTTCCCTTAACTTTGTAGAAACTCAACCAAAATTAAAACAAAATCGCAACAAAACTGCTTCGATTCACAAAAATTTAAATTTGGGGACGAACAGTAAAACGATTTTTGTTAAATTAATTGGTGGTTTTAAATGTTATAGAACACGTGGGGCACGATCCACAAAAGCCGGGTAAAATTTAGCTTTTAATGTCAGATGTGTGGTATTTACCAACATACTTTCCTTTTAAATCCTCTACACTATATAGATTCTTCCCAATCTTTTCTCGAATCTTGCATTTAATAAACTTAGGGACAAATTTTCGATTGATATTTTTGGACATATTGCTCAGAACATGGTTCTTTCTATACACGATTTGTCCTTTTTGAAATTCTATTGCCGTACCCCGTAAATTATAAACCTTGGTAGCTTTCTCGTGGGCAACATTCAGATTTATCCTAATGCCTTCCCTTATTCTTGCTAAGTTGTCAACATGGGTTTGAACGCTAAAATCCTCGCCAGTCATGCAATTAAGATTTTCCAAGATTCCATATGCGGAGCCATGCTGGATCATGTTCTGGCCAAATGTGGCATAATATGGAGAACATCTAATCGAAGAATGATAGTCACTCCTTAGGATTGATAGTATCTGGGGAATAAATTTATCCCAATCAGTGTGATCTTTTCTATCCCTTAAAAAGCATCTTAGTTTGGTGATGATCTCACGATTTGCTCGCTCTGAAGCATTTGAGTGGGGAGCGTAAAATCCGGTCGTAATATGTTTTATTTCATAGAGCTTAAAAAAATCACACATTTCCTTTGAAACAAATTGTTTAGCATTATCACTATGCAAATATTTCGGAACTCCGAATGTTGGGAAAATTTCCGTTTGAAAGAAAAGGATTATATTTGCAGAAGTAGCTGCTTTCAGAGGTTTTAAAAATAAAAATTTCGTCAAATGATCTAGACAGACAAAAATTACAGAATTCTTGGTTTTTGTAAAGGGGTATGGTCCCAAAAAGTCGCAATAAAATCTTTCGAATGCCCTATTCGTCACAAATTGATCTCCCATTAATGGTCTTGTAGTTTTGTTTGTGGACTTAACACACTTGCAAGTTTCGCAATTGTCAATAAAATCTTTTACGTCCTGTACCATTCTGGGCCAGAAATACTTTTGTCTTATTCGCGACAGCGTTTTAACAAATCCCCCGTGGCACGAAGTGCCTGTATTATGAGCCGACTCAATAACAGATTTGGACAATGATTTTGGAATCCAGAGACGCCATAATTTTTCCTCGTTCTCTTCGCCACCTTGTCTAAAATTTACACGCTTTAGCACATAATTTTTCGAAATTTTCAGATCTGGTAATAAGTCCTCATTTTTAGCCACAGTCTCCCTAAGCTTACAATATTCATCATTATCGAACTCAGGGGACAAAAGATCAACTTCGCAATGAATGTCCGATAGAACTACCTCATCAACATTCATTCTGGACAGACAGTCTGGCACAACATTTAAAGAGCCTTTTCGGTGTTCGATGACAAAATCAAATCTTTGCAATTGCAGGCTCCAACGGGCCAGCCTTCCGCTCAAGTCCTTTTGTGACATGAGCCATTTTAAGGACGAATGGTCCGTTATGATTCGAAAATGAACTCCATCAATATAAGGGCGAAATTTGTTTACACATAATATTGCAGCTAGGCACTCTAATTCGGTCACAGTGTAGTTGGCTTGTGATTTGTTCAGCTTTTGAGAAACGTATGCGATTGGGCGCTCTCTTCCATGCTCATCATACTGAAATAGCACCCCGCCAACTCCTACCTTAGAAGCATCACACTGTATAATAAATTCGTTTCTAAAGTTAGGCTGTGCTAACACAGGTGCACTTGAAAGGGCTGACTTAAGTTTCTCGAAAGAGGACCTAGCTACCTCAGTTAAGTGAAAAGGTTTTTGGGTTTTTCTCAGGCAATCTGTTAAAGGACCGGCTAGATTCGAAAAATTATTGATAAACGACCTGTACCAATTAGTCATGCCGATAAACCTTCGTAATTGCTTAGTCGTTTTTGGTAAAGGAAATTCCACGATTGATTGTACCTTTTCAGGATCTACTTTAAGGCAACCATTGCCAACTATATAACCTAGATACCTAATTTCTCTCTGGCAAAATTTACTCTTCTTGATATTTATTGTCAATTTAGCCAATTTTAAGCAGTAAGCCACCTCTGTCAAAAGTTTTATGTGCGATTCAAAATCTGCGCTACATATCAGAAGATCGTCAAGGTAAATAAATACATTTTCACGCAGACGAGACGGGATGACCTTGTCCATGAGGCGACTCATGGTTTGGGGCCCATTACAAAGTCCGAACGGCATATATTTGTACTGGTAGAGGGGTTTGCCAGGAATTGCAAAAGCAGTTTTTTCCTTTGATGATTCTGTCAGTTTTATTTGTAAAAAGGCATCCTTTAAGTCAATACCACTGATATAAAAGGTATCTTTTAACCTGCTTAACAAACCATTTATGTGTGGCAGCGGATAAGAATCCTTTTTCGTAACCGCATTTAACTTTCTACAGTCGATACATAGCCTTATTTTCCCCGTTTTACGAACCAACACGGCTGGGGAGCACCATGGCGAATTCGATTCCTCAATCACCCCCATATTTAACAACCTATCTATTTCTGCGTAAGCCTCCTCTTGCCTCGGTGGTGACAACGGATAGTGTCTACACTTAATTGGTGTTGCATCTCCAGTATCAATGTGATGCTCCAAAAGGTCAGTGCAACCCAACCCAAGCTTCTCATACGATGGAAATAATAAAATCGTCCGTTCGAAAATCAACTTTTCCTCTGGAGTGAGATTGTGAAAATTATTATTATCGGTTTCATCTCTTGTTAACTCAGAAACATATGGGGATACTTCAGGGACTATTTCCGGTGCCAGTGCAAATTCCCGCCAAAAATCGACCCCAAAATATGCTTCTTGGCTAAGGGAAGGCACTAAGTAAAAATCTATGCACTTTTCTACCCCTTTAAATAGTACTGGCAAGGTGCAGTAACCAATAACACTTTGTCTGGTATTATTTGCAGTTTTAACCGAGGATTTTATAGCTCTATAATCTACATTTATTTTACTCAAAAACTCTAAGCAAGACTTCCCTAGGACAGACACGTTTGCCCCTGAATCTAGAAGGCCAATTAAGGACTCATTAAAAACCCTAACCTTGGCAAAGGGTCTGTCATCATTACCATGAATGAATGTTGATTCTATAACCTTTTTAAAATGCCTTCGTTTTTCATACCTAAGTCTGCATTTGACGATTCTTTGCCTACGCCTTTCAGTCAATAAATTATTTTTGTTTAAAACGGGTAAATCGGTTAGGGTGTTTTTACAGTTATTTGTAATTAATTGGGACGTTTGAAGAATTTTGCGAGGATAGTTATTAGTGTTAGATTCTAATTTGAACTCGGGGTTTTGTGGGATGGACGAGTGTCCCCGGTAGCCATTTCGCCCATTTTCTTGTTTCCCTGATGGTTATTTGGACATTTTATTGTTAAGAAACCCTGGTTTCCACACTTAAAACAAAAAGGGGTTTTTATTTCCTCGGTGCAATAAATGTATGAGTGGCCGTACAAAGAACAGTTCCAGCACTGTATCTTGGAGTAATCATACTTAGTTTTCCCACGTGAAAAAATCAAAGCTTCTATTTGAGGATCAGTTACCTCAGAACATTCAGGCTCAGGCGATAGAACTTCAATTTCATTAACATTGCGAGGGATTCCAGTTCCACAGTGAATTTTTGTGTCTCTTAAAACCTTTTCAGCTTTCCTAGCTGTGTCGCGAAACTGGTTTATATCCCTACCCTCGGCATTAAATAATAAAAATTGTAAGTTGGTATTCAAGTTTTTCTTTAATATATCTATTAAAGTTGTATCCGGTAGTGGATTTTGAAGTCTTAAATTCATCGTAATAATCGCTGAATGAAAGTCGTCGTATGTTTCCTTGAAATGCTGTTTACGCAAAGACATTTTGAGCAAAATATCGTGGTCAGACTCAAGGTGACCAAACTCTTTCGTTATTGCATGACGAAGCAAGGGAAAGGTGACGTGTTTGTTTTGCTTAGTAAAAAGCCAATACCAATTTTCAGCTTTTCCTTCTAAAAGGACATGAAAATTCGATATCAAGTGTTCATAAGAGCACTTTGAACGAGAACAAAGTGTTTCCACTTTGAATAAAAAATCAGAAACTGACCCCAACCCATCATAAGTGATTTTCCAATTTTCTAATTTTATATTATTGTCTACGGTTCGATATGATTCACTTTGACTGTTTAATAGTTCATTAACATTATTATTTGGGGAAGTTGTATGATGGGTAGAATTCTGCAATAAATCTTGTGACCTAAATGTGTTTGCCCGATTGGATATACCAATTTGAGAGATACTTTCACGTATAGAAGTTAGTTCTTTTCTGAACTCTTCACGCGTATTTCGCATGGATTGTTCCATAAGAGCAATAAGGGAATCAAGTGGAGTGATATCACTGGATTTGATGTTATTGCTCACGGCTGCTTGAACATTGCTTTGAGCTACTGAAGGTTCGTTTTGAGGGTCCATATGTGGACCTAGGACAGACATGGAAACTCTTTCCTTAAGTGGCACAAAAACTTGTGCGCCGGCCGATAAATCATGATTATCCATTATTCCTATATTCTGTAATAGAGGTAATGAAGGCAAACTACTAGAACTCTGAATTATATCGGTGTGTATAGTACGAATGGGAGTTTGAAAACTATAAGTATTTGGATCTCCTATAGTCTTGGTCTTAGGTGCTGGCGTATTGGGCGCGGGAGAATGTAAGACTTTTGGTCTCGAACTTGGGATAGAGTCCTGCAACTCTATAGAAATATTATTTCTAGAAGAGGAACTACTTACACTTCGCCCCCGGGCACCAGTATTGACTGTTTTACCGCGAGCGGAATTCCTTGTATTCATAACGACTTAATACTAGGGGAAAAAATTTTTTTTTTCCTTCTAAGACAAAATTATAGAAATCAACCACAAGATTAATTCAAAATAGAAAACAAATTTTAAAGGTAGAAAAAGTTCAAAATAGAAAATTAAATAGCAAAATTGATTTCATATAAAGAAAAAACCAGGGAAAAAATTTTTTTTCCAATCTATTAACAGTTTTTTTTTCATATAATTAGTGGGAAGAATAAGCTATAAAATAAAATGTTTGCACAAGAAAATATTTATGTCTATATTATGTCTCTTAAAGGATGCAACGTCTTTCCATCTTATATGGAACTCGGATCTACCCTTCTAAGAATTGTGTTAACTATAATAGTGATGCAAATTCTATGCTGCAGCATTAAATACTTCAGTAAAGTAATAACAACGGACTTGCATGATATTAAAATCACATTATCTCAGCCTGTCGTAAGTACTTCAAGATCATGATTATGAATCTAGAAATTGGACTCAAAAAAACTGACAGGACTTTCGTTGAACAAATAATCCAAATACGAATTTCCTAATACTGCAAATAGCCTAACAGATTAAAATACCTATATTAAACTATGACTTTAAAAAAAAAAATCGTACAGGCTGTAAAATTAGCGAAATTTTACTTAATATTCGAACCAACTTTAAGTATCTTTTGAAAAAAATTTGTTTAAAACATAACGATTATGATTTAAGATTGGTGAAGTTATATGATTAGAACTGCCTTATAAGATTTAACAAATCTTTCAAGGACCTTAATAGGCCTTTTGTCGTTGGGCGCCATATATGTTACGCGTCGGTTATATTTTCCAAATAACAAAAATCGTCAAATTAAAACCATATAAACCGTACAAAATACTTTGGTTAAGGGCATGAGAAGGTCAACCCGCTAGCTTTACAATGCGTATCGTTGGTTCTTAACCCGTATGTTGACGCGTGAACACATAGCACACTCCCACGCCTATAGAGTGTGCAAAATTATATAAAAGCAAAAGGTATTTTAAACAAATTTCTCCACAAACAGCTACATGACGAGGTGGTATGTCACATAGGGTACATTTTTCCCTCCCCAAATCAAACGCCTTAGACAGAACTAATACCCTAAATTTATATCTGTCCCTATTATAGACACAATTATGATCTTGTACTCACATATTACTTTCAGCCATCCTTCCCATATCAAAAGACTTATAGATTCATTTTGCGATACTTAGATTAACAAAATTTATTGAAAAAAAAAGATAATAATAAGTAAAAAAAAATAAAATAAAAAAAAAACGAATGATCATTACTCAATGCATGATACGATAATATAGTAAAGAAAATAATAAAAGTAAAACATAATTAGAGTTATTCTCTCTCTCAAATTAACACTTCGGACAAAAGAACAAATGTGAATCGGACTGACAATATTGGAAAAAAATATACCTAAATATAATTTTAATGAATGAGGAAAAAAAATACTTAGCAAAATATAAAATTTAAAAGAAAAAAAACAAAGAATAATCATCACTTACAATAACAAGTTGTTGGTTTTTTCCAATTCCATTGATGATGATGGGCCCAGCAGTCAATGAATATCGTTGTTGTTGCCTACGTTGTTAATTGTATATAATGATTAGTAGTAAATTAATTTGAATGAAAAGTAAAGACATTTTACACTCGAAAAATAATCTTAGGTAATATTGTAGAATATATGTTGGTTATCTAATTTATGAACTATTATAGATTAACAATTCAAGTTAGTCTTACTGGTAATTTAAAGAATTTAGTTGGATTAACTACTAGGGAAAAAATAATAATAGAAATTGTAGTATTTTATTTTTTTTTTGTTTTTTTTTTAAGTTTTTTTTTTTTTTAAAGTTGTTAATAAAGTTAATTCATTTTTTTTTTCTTTTTCTTATTTTTTCCTGTAATGTTACTAATAATATCGACTTTAATTTTGATTAACTATTTCAATTTTAAATATTAGTTGATAGGGGTTTAAATATTTACCATTTAACAATATAAAAGATTTTTTTAAAAGTTTTAGTGGGAAAGATCTAAATACCCTAAGGTTCTGTCATACTTTTAGTTAGTGCATTCAAGGCATTTAAGTGGATACAAAGGGTTGAAGGGTTTGGTTATTTAAATAATTAAATTGGGGTTTTCTTTTTTTTTGAAATTTATGTTCTACTAATAATTAATACTTCAAATTTGTATTTTAAGCATATTTCGATAACTGGGACTTTAAGGTATTATGGTAAGAAATAATTTTGGTATTTTTGTTATGCCTTGGATTTCCAAATCGGTGTGGGCTACTTTTGCACGACTACCACATGTGATTTTTAAAACATTTGATTTAAGGTCCACTTATATGAAGTTCAAACATGTGTCTTCGAATAATGTAAGGTTATTTTGTTGGTTTTCAAGTTCCGTAAGGCACCAAATTTTTCGTGGGACTTTCTCCCAAACTATTATTCCGAGCGAATTGGTTGCCCCAAGGGTTGTAAATAATAGGAATTCCCTAACAAAAAAATTACATCTTTTTGTTAAAACACGGGAACAGTTGTGGAAAACAAAGTCTGTCTTACCTTTTAAAAGGAAAGGAAACAAAATAAAATTTCCTTTTGGTTAAAGCGGTCCTGATTATGCCAAGTTTTCTACTCGCTTTTTACACAAATTAATTTATATTTTTACACAATTTATTTTACAATATAATAGTTTGCACTTCCTTACTGTACTACAGCCACTTTACAAATGAACAGAGTTCACAATTATGACCTTTTTTAGTAAGACTAATCACGCATTTCAAGGTGATTTAATGATAATGGAAGTAGTAATATGTTGCCTAAGCCGAAGAGGGACAAATTTATTATCACCATCGAACGATGTTCTATTTTCCTTTCTCTCCTCCTTTTAGTATTTTGGAGTGTTACACTCTCAGTATATACATACATATTTCCATGCGTAGATTATGCGCAAATATATGTATATGCGTGCGATCATCTTCCTTTATAAATAAAATTTATCTTATGTTAGATTTTTTTTTTTTGTAATACCTTAAGCAATGAGACCACGTATACCCAGCAAACAATTCAGCTAATATATATATAATTCTGTATCTCAAATTGTGTGCGCTTGTAAAATCAGCAAAATTTTGTATACATTACATTTCCCTTAACTTTGTAGAAACTCAACCAAAATTAAAACAAAATCGCAACACTATATATAAATCGGCAAAGGCAAAACAGTTAAGAACACTTTTCTCCTCTATATGTCAATCGATTTGAACAAAATATACATCATTTAAAAAATATTTACTTACAAAAGTGCACAATATATATTTCACTAAAATTTGTTCATTATTTTCAGAGTAATAACCCAGCGATAAATTTTGAATGGACTCTGCACTCCTTTTTAAAAGATTCGCTTCGTAAGATATCCTGCCTTCAGAAATATGCCTTCTAGAAGGTATAAATTTCTTTTAGAAAGACCTTCCAAAATATTCATTACACATTCGCTAAGTTGTTCAATTTTTATCTTTTTAATTTTTTTTGGTCTCTTACATTTTAAAAACAATTTTATACATTTCTTTTTGCACTTGATCTTTTTCTTATAACGGTTTTTTATTTTTGTTCCGTCGTCCCTAAACGCGTCGCTTGTCTTATGTAAGCGTATACGTTGCGTATCAGCTGTTTCGTTTTTCCTACAAAGTTTTTGTATATTAAGCAGTGTTGCCAAAACTTGGAGACCAAAAATGGCTAAATTTACGGGAAAAAATGGCTAAAAATGGGCTAAAAAATGGCTAAAAGCTTTTTTAAATAAAAACACATTAAAATTCAATAACACAACAGAAATAATTCATTTAAAGTTGTTTACGATGAAATTGTTAGTTAAGTTTGTTAAATAAGAATAAACGTTAGTTAATATTCTGAAAGATATTTTAAAAATAAAATCATCGATAAATGTTATGTCGTTATTGTTCATTTCATAGGAATCACTCGTGCCTATTAGTTTTAAAAAATTTGAAGGTAAATAGTAATCACGACAACATTTACCCAACCTTTTGATTCCAGATCTACAATAAAAAACAAGTAAGAAAATATAGTCGGTCAACCCTGACTATATGATACCCTACATCTCATTAGAACCTGTGTACCAAATTTTATTAAATGATCTGCAAATTTGTGATCTGTACTTTACGCACAAGGTTTACATGGACTGCCAGCCAGCCGGACAAACATCGTCAATTCGACTCAGAAAGTGGTTCTGAGTCAATCGGTTTACGGAAAGGTGGGTTTAGGACCAATATTTTAAGGTGTTACAAACATCAGCACAAACGAATAGTACCCTCTCCACTATTGTGGTGTTGGTATAAATATTTCATTGATAAAATCGAATTAACGGTTGCTAAACGTAACCTATTTCTGAAATTACTTTTAACGATGTTTACTTCAGCATTAGACCATGGAAGTGAGAGCAACTTTATAGTAAATTCTGAAATTTCTAAAAAAAATTTGTTGCCGCCAGCATCTCTTTATTGAAATACTTGCAACCAGAAAGAAACACCGATGCTTGTGTTGATCCGTTTTATAAATTTAATATTGGACTACTGTTTCAACATTTGTAAAAGTTGTGATTTAAATTAAAGCCGTTTTAATTATTTAAAATGTTTATTTTGCTTTTATATATTTTTATAATAAAATAAAAATTATTCTTTTAAAAGAAAAACGGCAAGAAATATTTAATGGCTAAACAGGGTGAAAAATGGCTAAATCTAGCCACTAAATGGCTAAATTGGCAACACTGATTACGACTGCCAGAATTAGGCCCCAGGTCGCAGTTTTGGAGATTATTTGATAAAATTTGATACGTAGGTGCTAATGTGGTCAGGTTTGACAGACTATACTTTCTTACTTGTTTTTTATTGTAGATCTGGATTCAAAACGTTGGGTTAATATTGTCGTGATTATGATTTACCTCAAATTATTTAGAACTAATAAGCACGAGTGATTCCTATGAGATGATCAATAACGACATCGAATTTATTGATGATTTAATGTTTTAAATACCTATCAAAATATTAATTAACGTTTATTCTTATTTAACAAACTTTACTTACAATTTCATCGCAAACAAATTTAAATGAATTATTTCTGTTTGTTATTAAATTTTAATATGTTTTTATTTAAAAAAGCTTTTAGCCATTTTTTAGCCATTTTTCCCCGTAAATTTAGCCATTTTTGGTTACAAAGTTTTGGCAGCACTGGATATCACCCACTATTTTGGTTGCGCTTTCTCTGGGTTTTTTCTTCACTTCTTTGAGGTCATAGCTAGGAACTCGATTATAAAGGGTTTTTTGTTGGCCGCTTCTAACCATATATTTAATTGAAGCTGTTTGTTTATTACTTCTAACGATGTTCTGGACACTGGAAAAAAGTTTATTCAACAATATTTATCGATAGGACTTTCCCTCTTAATAATGGAACATCTTTCGCCGAAATCAATCTCTTTTTCCTCCACCCATAGTCAGCGTTAAATTTTACAATTAGGAATCAAAAAAATAAATAACAGCAACAATTGGACGGACGATGATCAATAAATCTGACATCAAAAAAATTAATAAAAACGGGAACATAAAAGGAAGAAATGTCAATTAATTCGATAAACTTCAATGTGTATTGAAACTTTTTTCCTCGTTATTTTTTTGTTTTTTTTTTTAATTGCCGTTATGTTTTCAATAAAGTAAAAATTGTTTCTTAATTTTATATTATCAACGAAGGGAAACAAAACTGCATACCACAAATTTTCGGAAAAACTTTAGTTTTCCAAAAACTCAAAATTTTAAGTGGGTATTTAAGTTTTAGTCTATTACTGTTTATGTTTTCTTGGAATAAATCAAAACCCGTTTTATACTTATCAACAGGGTTTAAAAATACTAATATATTAGTCATAAATATGCATATCTTTAAACATCAGCTAACAGAAAACCTAAAAATATAAAATATTTAACTACCGTAATATATTTAAATGCATCGCCGTATTAATATAATTTATAGTATTACTCAAAAATATTTAACCAGTGGTAATTTAATAAAATAACAATGCGCAAAATATTAAATGTTTCGTCGTACAAATATATTTTCTATGGAAATATTCAAATATTTTTAGTCACCATAAATATTAAATGTTCTGTGTCTTCAATATCAATATATTACTGCCACACATCACAAACTGCCGAAGTATATGCAAAATGTACGAATATAAATGATCATCGACTGCCAAAATATGCGACACAAAATATGCAACTATTACAAACGAAATATTTAAATATTTGAGTGTGAATAGTAAACATATTATTAGTCGAAAAATAAACTAATTATAGTCACAACATGAAGAACAAAATATTTTTGTGTGTACATACAAAAAAGGTTTAAAAAAGGAAAGATTTAAAATAAGAAATTCTTTGTATGATGTGTTGGTAGATTAAAATATAATTGTTTAATGGTTTTTTTATTTATTAAAAAGAGGTAAATTATGATTGAAAGGTAAGTTTTATAATTTGAATGCAAAAATATAAAAAGGATTGAAAAATTAACTAATGTTTTAAGAAAACATATGCATACAAAGTTAGTATTTATACAAATATTTATAAACAGCCATTAAAAGAATATAGGGAGTGATATGTCAAAGACAAAATTAAATTAATTGTTTGGACTAGGTAGTTGTTCAAAAAAAAACTAAAGGTACAAAAGTGCGTTTTTGTTTTGAGAAATTTATTTACAACAGTCAAATTAACTTTTATAAGGGGAAACATTTTTATGCGTGGGTGTGTAGATCATAGTTTTTTGGCTCATTTAATTGTTGATGATAATGGATGAATTCAAAATAGAACAACCAATCGCGATATTGTAATAGAAGCTCAAAAAATAGGATGTAGTGTAAATGTAGGTAGGAAGCTGCTTATATGATCTGTTAGAGAAAATAACATTTGAAGTAGTGATCACTGATCAGTTGTAAAGGCTATGCATATGCATACATACATATGAATGTACATATGTATGTCTATAAGTACATATAAGTAATTGTTAGCGACAAAGAAAACTTCGAAAATTGATATTGTGTATTGCGTTATATTTTTGTCTACATGGCACTTGAACGAAGAAAATGCATCCTTTTAATTTCATCAAAGAATTTTTTACACAAACAAAATACTTATGTACATACATATCGTTACCGAAAATTTCAAAAATGTTTGCCTTCAAAAAAAAAAAAAAACAAGCAAGCACATTTTTACAACCAGTTTTGTTCTTGTAAAGTTTTTTTGTTTGCCTTTTTTGTGCTCGAGACACATCACGCAAAAATGATTGAAAAAACTAACTGTTCATGTGTACATATTTTGTTTTTGTAAAAAATAAATAACGGCATCATACAATAAGTAACTTATTGTATTCCATCAGTATCCACTAGTATCTGCTTTGCGAAACAGATATTAACAGATATGATACTCTCCTTCGCTTTTTTATCAAATTACATCCACTCTTTTACAAATCATATCAATATCAACTTAAATCAAAAACACACAGAAACAGATATAAACAGATACATCTGTGCAGGTCTTTAATGTATATTACAAAACATTGCAATAAACAAAATTATGATATCCTAGCAAAGCAAGTGAATAAGTTGTACTTTTTTTACTGAATATTGATTTTATCAATTAAATTGTAAATAGAATATGTAAATCAAATATATGTACCTATATGAACAACATTTTAATTTAAAAATCGAACGCAAACACTTTTCTAATTTGGACAGGACAACGTCTGTCGGATAAGCTAGTACTTAATAAATTTTAACTTTTCTTTAAAATATATATGTACATATGTACGTGTATATATTTAAACAAAATTTTCATTGATTTTTAATTTTTTCTAATCTTTGTTTTACATTCACTGGAACTGATAGCGTGAAAAAATTATCACATGGGATTCACGATTGCTTTTTTCCCTTCGAGGGGAATGAAAATTTAATGGGAACAAAAATTCCAGTTGTTATTCACGATAGGGGTGAGAAATTAAAAATGTAAGGATACGTTTACACTTTTTATTTATTTAATTTTTTTTTACATTAAATTTTTCGAAAACATATGTACTGATAATATCCGCTCTAGAATTTTATATTTCCACATTCAATGTTTAATCGTATTCTATTGATCATCCAGGTTTTTTGTATCGATGTAGTCATATTATTGACCACATCACATTTATGTTTAAGATCGTTTTTTATGTTATTTATTTGGGCTTAATTTCACAAACAAAACCAAGTTTATCAGTGCAATCATTATCGTTCCATTTGAAGTCAGGGTTCCTGCCCCATATATGTATGTGCACAGTGTTCGTTTGCATTATAATTATTTGGATTTTCTTTTGACCAAAACTTATAATTCATGGTTCTACCCGTGGTCATCCAGGAAAAGTTACGTTTTTTTTTAAAAATACTCACTCTCTCAAATTTATCATGAGCGCCGATCCACAAGTTTTCGAAGTGCCCTATAACCCTTTTCAATAGATTTATAACAATATCATTTTTATTTTCTGATTCAATTGAAACAAGTCGATAATTTCTGCGGGCACAGTCATGCCAGGCCCCATACCAGGTGAACTAAAAATTGTATTTATTAAATTTTTTCTTACAATATTTATGGGAAATTACCTTCTGCTCTGTTTCAATAATATATACCCGTGAATCTGATCCATTATGTGGCGTAGGGATGCTTAATACTGTCTCTAGTAGCCCAAAGCAAAATATAACGACTTTTGCAATTGAGTTTAAGTTCATTATGGTTAAACGTATAATTTTTTGTATTTGTATTTGTATCTGTATAAATTATAAAGAATTCCTTAAGCGAAATGAACAGATTCTTCAATACCTAACGTTAAAAAGTTTAATGTGTAGATGTCTAAGAAATTATCGTATTTATACTTTTTCAAATTGTTTTATGTATATAAAACTAAAATAGTTTGGCATATTGTCTTATCATTAAGCACTGAGCTGATCTATCAGTGCGGGGGGGGCTGGCAAGAACGATCTAAAGTTCTAATCTGAAAACCGGAAAAATTCGAGTTTCAGACTACGTTTAACTATATTTTAGCCTATTCCACATCTCAAAAACAAGGCCTTATTATTCCAAATGGTTCCTTTTATGCAACAAGTTACTTTATATTCAGAAAGGCACAACTTGTTTAAAAATAACTTTTTATCTAAAAGTACATCAAATTCGAAATAGAAATTCTAACGATTTCGATAAATAATGAGTTCGCAAAATTAGTTTTTACAAGATTTTTTAGAACCTTTTATGGCTTGTAATGCCATTTTGCCAAGAAAAAATCACAACTTTTCAGTTAAAGCTTAAAAGGGAATTCATACCATGGACGTATACAGCACTACGTCGACTGATTCCTAAAAAAAAAGGTCAAACTGAGATCCTCTAATTCGAGTAGGTACGATGCTAAAAAAAGTTTTTAAGCTAATTTTAAACACCTGGCGAAAACGAATTAGATTTCTTATAAATTTCTTACAGGACAAAATGACAAATTTAGGGAGCAACTGAGCAGTAACACATTAGTATAGTATAAAAGATTCGGCATAGCCAAGTACAGCACTTTCACTTGTTTAAAATAATATTATTTTCAACTAAAATATCGATTTCTAAACCCTCCACCATGAATCTACTTAGTTTGTCATTTTTATGCAACCTTTTTCAATATTTATCTAAGAACCCATATTTCTGGGCCCTTGAGTAATTCTAAGTTGAAATAGTCAACGTGGGTGTCAAATTCCTTCTAGTTATGTTTAGCAGTTTGGGATTGAAATCCAGTAAAATCGCTTTCGGAAAGATCGGCCTATAATTTATTATATGCCTCAAATAATGCCTAATCGTTGAACACACTATAGTACACCTTAAACTGTAACGTAAAATGGTATTATGGTAAAATTTGGCATCTCACAACTTTAAAGGACATCATTTAAATACCCACCATGCAAATTTGAAATAAAATTGCAGGTGCCCACAGGGGTTAATTTTTTTTTTTTTTTTTTTTTTTTTTTTGTTTTTTCCCCCCTTCTTGTTTTTTTTTTTGCTACCTTTTATTATTTTTAGCTTTAAGTTTAGTTTTTAAGCAAATTTCATTTTTACTACCACAAAATGTTGTGCCGGGAGCAAGCACTTTAAACCTTAATGTTAGGGATCTTTCGCAAAATCTGATAAGTTTGTTACTGTTAAACAATAATATTTATTAATACAAAACATTATAGTTTTAAGTTTTCTTTGTAATTTGACTCATAATTTTTTTTTCTCTTATTTGATTGTTTTAAAGTCTCAAATAAACTTAACTTAACTTAACTTAACTTAGACTTTTGAAATATTTAAGAATGTATGTATGTACATTAAAGGGGAACGGTCCCCACACGAAGAGAAAAAACACTACGACCATTTTAATTCATATTTGCCTAATATGTTTATTAGGGTTTTGCTTTAATCGGTTAATCGCTCGATGAATTAACCGAGGTTTTGGTTTAATCGGTTAATAATCGGTTAATTTTGTTTTTGATCGGTTAACCGATTAATCAAGTTTTTTTTATAAATTAAGTTATTTCAATATATACAAATGCATTAATTGTTTATTAATTGGAGTTTATTAGTAAAAAAAACAATAACATACCAAACATAACAATTCTTGAACTAAAACGAGCAAACAAAAAAAAAACAATTTATAAATATGTAATATGCATTTTTCCCAGGGTTGTGGAGTCGGAGTTGATGTTTTTGTGCCGGAGTCGGAGTCGTAGTACCCACAAAAACTCGCGACTATGACTCCAAATGCTTTCGGCATAAAATTTAAAAAAAAAATTTCAAAATAAAAATTATCTTCTTAAAGCACTTTTAAAATTAAAATAAATGGTTTATGAATACTGCTCTTATGTGCTGTTTCCAAATGACAGGCGATGGACTGAGTGCTTTTCATATACAGGGGTGTGCTGGAAATCGCAAACGTAAAACGCAAGAATTTTAAAAGTCGTTTTTAAATAAGATTTTTGTAATAAAAGAATTTTATCACAAATATTTAACAAATATTTTCCTATTAAACAGGATTTTAAACCAAAAATTAGAAGCATAAGGTTTAAAGTTTATTAAAAATATCTTCCAAATTCTTGCGTTTGCTATTTCCAGCACACCCCTGATAAATTTTGCTACATAATCAATCGCCTGTCATTTGGAAACAGCACATTAATATTTGCATACGGTAATTGCTTCTCAAAAACTCTAATTTTTAGAAGGCCGTACGGTAATGAAAAAATAAAAGTTAACATCACTGAGTCTCATATACATTTAGCATTAATATTATAGTAGGAGTCGGAGTAGGAGTCGGAGTCTCACTTAAAAAATTTCAGCATTTAGAGTCGGAGTTAGTACTTTTTTCGGACGACTCCACAGCCCTTATTTTTCCAATAATATCCTAAATAATATTTTGCAATTGTTTTAAATAAATAAAAATAAAAATTTCAATGCTGTGTTCATTGATTCGTCATAACTGTACAGTAGAAATCTAAATTATTAGCGGTAGCCCACAACAGTCATGTCGTCGACTTAATATGCAAACCTGCTACCTCATTTTCAGCACATTTTACAGGAGAGATAAAAACTTTTTAATTTCCCTATTTGCAGCTTGATAGAAAATTAAAAACAGAGTACCGAAACGTTCGCTCATTTTTCAGTCATGAGCGAGCGTGAAAATTTTTAAATTGTACTGCTTTTTCTCATTCATGAGGGTGAGGAAAAAAATATTTTGAATTTCCTCATTCATGAAAAATGAGCAAACAAAAAAATGTATATGTGAATTTGACAGATATGAAAAATTTAAAAAAAATTCACATTCAAATTCCTCATAATGAAAAAAAAACGCGATTTGCCCAACCATTAACAGCGGGTAAATGAAGAAGTAAAGAGGCCTTATAGAATGCACTTTTGGCGATATAAAGTTTTCCAGTAGCATTCCAACTGTATTTCTAATTTACACAGTATGTCATTGGATACCAAAGCCTTGTCTTCTTGCATCTACTTTAAAGGTCTTCTAAAAATAATTAAGAATAAAGCTTTATCCCAGTGTTATTGTTGTTGCTAATAATGTGAATTTAGTAATTTAATAATTAAACATGCTACAAATTCCAAAATAGCTACTAATAAAACGATTTCGACAGGCCTTATCTTAGAATAGAAAATCTCAATTTCTAAAATATTTAATAAAAACTATTCAAAAAGAACTTTTAAAATAATGCAGAGTGGAATAAGTAAAAGTTTATTAAAAATAGAGTTGTAAACCTTCTTTACTCGTGTTATTATATATTAATTTGTATTTTTTAGAAACAAAAAGACATATCGTAAAAGAAAGTACATTAGTATTAAGTGAAACAAACATATAAAATATTAAATTATTAAACATTTGTGTTTAATTACCGGAAAAAAAGAATATATATATATATATATAGATATATATATATAAATATATGATAATAACACGATTAATATGTAGCATTATAAGGATTGCGTTGACATGGTAAAATAAGTTTGCTTTTCTGATGCAGCGCAGGCAGTAATGCATTTAGCAATGTGGAGAACTTATATTGTAATAGATATTATGACATACCTATTATGTAGTTAACGTAAATATTGGACAAAGTAGTACTTCTCCAAAGAAAGATATTATTAGAATTAAATAAAGCTGAAGAATTAACAAAATATAGCTAAACAGTCTATATTCCACTACTTAATAAAAAATTAAAAAATGTGTTTATTCTAAAAATTTATAAAAATTGTCTTTTTTAGGGATATTGATGAAGGGCCACTTGGAAGAATGCAATTCTAACACAAGAAACCCCGAAAATTTTAAATAAACTAATAAAAAATATTTCTTTTGTATTATACACTTTATATTTTATGGTCCCATACAGATTTATTATAGGGAAGTTCGACTATCTTTAAATTTATTAAAAAGAAAATACATACATACATATATAAACTCAAACATCTAAGGACCTGCAGATGTTGTCATTTATTCTTGGAAATTCTTAGCGCTTGGGAGTGCAATGGGGTAGGCTACAAAATTTCAAAATTACTAACGGTTCGGTTCTTTTAATTTTACAGCACTTTTTTATTTTTTCTTATGCTATACTCAAAATTATTATTATTAATTATTATTTGATCACAAATTTCACTAACAAAGTAGTAACAGTCATAAAACAGATCACCCAATTTTGAAGTTGTAAAAAAAATGTGTTTTTATAAAAAGAATTAAAAACTCTGCTAATTTTTTTCTTGAGTCTGATTATACATTATGTTGTTAAGAAAAATGATATATGTATGTATTTGATAACACTTAATTTTTAATTTTGTAAATAACTTGGTTATTTTTTTAGATAGAAGTTTAAAATTTTATAAAAATATGTTGTAACGTGAATCGTAACCAACAAAACAAGTCAATTTCAAGTTTTCCAATAATATCTTCATTGTTTTGCATTTAAGCTAACGATATGTGTTTTGTTTGTGAAAAATAAAAATTCTTTGATGCCTTTAAAAAGGTTACTTTTTCGTTTCGTTAAAAGACGTACCTAAAGGCAGAAATATTAAGAGAAAAAATAGCCACAAGAACTTGTTGGTATTTTGTGCTTGTAAAAATATTTTGGTTTCTGTACCAATCGCGTCGGTGGGTTTTTTGTCTTTGAAAAAAACACTTTTCTTAAGCAAGTAAAAATATTTAAAATTAAAATTAAAAAGGTCTTGTTTTGCTACAATTTATGTGTAAACTATAGTAAAGAAGAATTTAAAGAAGCATATGCAAAAATAAAAAACAAAAATCGTCAACTAAAAATACTAATATATAACGCCCCTAAAAGAATAACAGATGACATTATAATATATAAACTAATTGACGAATGCCACACACGCAGGCCACTTAGGAATTAGAAAAACAGTCATTAAACTAAAACAGCGGTATATTTGGAAAAACATAAACAAAATGGTAAAGAAATTTGTGTCATATTGCGACATTTGTGCCAAAAACAAACAACCAAAACACATAAAGGAACCACTTACATTAACAGACACACCAAACAATAGTTTTGAGACAATTTCAATTGATACTGTAGGACCTCTTCGTATTTCAAACGAGTACCGGTACATCTTGACAATGCAATGTGAGTTGACTAAATTTGTTGTGGCACACCCAATGCCAACAAAAGATGCACATACGACAGCAAAAACATTGGTTGAACAACTAATATTAAAATATGGTCACTTTAAGGTACTTAAGTCCGACAGAGGAACAGAACTTGTAAACGAAACCATGAAAAATGTTTGCTCAATTTTGAAAATCAAACAGATTTTCTCAACCCCTTATCACCACGAGACAGTAGGTTCCATAGCAAGAAACCATAGAGTTTTGAACGAGTTTTTGTTAACTACAGCAAATGACCATGAATGGGACAAATTGATTCCATATTTCACGTTTGCCTACAATACGGCACCACATGTGGCCACAGGCTACTCACGGTAAATTACCATGTTTACCATCTGATAAAATAAAAAACGTACGAGCATTTTACAATTACGATGATTATGTCCAAGAACTAAAAAAGTGACTACAATTCGCCTTAAGTAAGGCAAGAGATCTAATAATTAAGAGTAAAGAAAAAAGAATTAGTAATGACAAATATCGCAATAAATTTAATGTAAAAGTAGGAGAATTAGTTTTAATGAAAGTAGAAAATAGGAAAAAACATCAAAGTCCATACAAAGGACCATATAGGATCATAGAAAGAAATGGTGTAAACACCACAATAGATTATAACGGCACATATAAGGAAATACATAACAATAATTTAAAACCATATCTTATTAAATAACAAATACTATTACAACTACATAATAATAAAAATTGAAACCAATATAACAATTATAATTTGTCAATAAATTCAAGAAATTTTGTAACGATATCATGTAGATAGAAAGAAAAATTCCTCCCATAATTTTTCTCTTAAAGGTGAGGGTGTAGTGTGCACATACATATAGCGTACCACATTCAGTCGATAACGCAGGCACACTGCATAATTGTAACTACAAGTGTCAACTACAACAAAATAAATATCAATTTACATCACTTGCATTTGAAGGCATGTTAACCAGACATTGAGTGACTTACTTAATATTGAGTGAACAAATGAAAGACTCATTGTGATTGGTTAACATGCAACTATATTGATTAACATTATATATCTACATGGTACCGAAAGAGTAAAATATATAATTTTGACAAGCTAGAATAAGTTAGAGAAACTAAACTGTATTCTCATAAGCTGTATATAAACCTTTACTTTGACTTTAATAAAGCAGACTTAAACTTACAACCAAATCGGCACTAGTTGCCTTAAGGTACGTTCAGACTAATGAAATATTTGACAAAAATATTTGTTCTGATATTTGCTTCAAACTGTGTGAAACAAAAAAATATTGTGTTTGATGTTCAGACTAAGCTCAAATATTTGACAATTTTTGTTTGTTGAAACAGTTGGCAAATAGTGTCAAATAAAATAAATTAATTCATGTTTGCCATGCGTTCAGACTAAAACAAATATTTGCATCAAATAATTATTTAATGAAAGTGTTCAAAAATAAAAATATATTTCACAATAGTAAAAATTCGTGCAGAAGCCTAATTATTTGTTTTATTCTGTGGAGCAGCATCTATTATTTTGTTAGAACAGGAGTATGTAAAAGAAAAACAAAACTGGAAGACAAATGGTTAACGGAAACATGGCTAAAATTTGCGAAAAATTGGTAACAACCCCTAAAATATATGGTTCGGTTAAAAACAAAATTTCGGGAAAATAACAACAAAAAATGTTGCAAAAACAGCCATAAAATTGACTAAAAGTCCCCAAAAGTATAAGGAATGGCAAAAATTCGGTGAAAATGGCTAACTTAGCAAAAATTCGCAAAAATTGGCTAATAGCAAACCCTACAATTTATTTGAAAGCGCTAAATCGGTTAAAAAACAAAATGTCGGGGAAAAACCAAATAAAAAAATGTTGCAAAAATAGCGAAAATTCGCGAAAAATTCTGATATTTCAAACAAGCCATAAAATTGATTAAAAGTCCCTAAAAGTATAAGGAATGGCAAAAATTCGGTGAAAATGGCTAAATTAGCAAAAATTCGCAAAAATTGGCTAATAGCGGCATGATAGCAAAGTCTAATAATAATTAAAAATCTTTAAAACTGTAAAAAATCCGAAAACTTACAGGAAAAATTGCTTCTATCGGGTACATGGCTAAAATTATTTGTCGTTGTTTGTTCTTACAATTTTTTTGTAATATCAAATAAATGTTTGCTCAAAAATGACTAAAATATTTGATTTTTTGTGTTCACACTATGTTCACATTGGACAAATATTTGTTTGCCGGCAAATACTTTTATTTGCTCAAAATCAGCTGTTATTTTATTTGACACTCAAAAATATTTTGTGTTCAGACTACGTTAATGAAATATTTGATGTTTGCTATCAGAAGATTTTGGCAGTTCTTTCGAACGCCTAATTTATTGGCTGGAACCCCTATAGCTTGCAATAACCGAGGGTTATAGGGAATCTAAGTTCTTCACTTATACACGCCACATGACAGACTTAACACCCATAACACCACAATGGACTGGTCCGATGCATGGACCATGTCATTGTTAAAAAGTGTTTGTAGTGAGACGACATGTCTTCGTTTTTTAACGACATGTTTTCGTTTTTAAACGAAGTTAAAACTAATCCTCTTGTGTACACAATGAAGTAGTTTTAAGACTACTTCTTTGTAATCCAAAGCTGGATTATATGGTCCTGCCCTAGGACTTCGTAATGTTAAATATACCATGTTTTTCCATACGTTTGGGTTACTTTTGGACTAGTCCTAGTCTCTTGTGTTCTACTCTTTACACGCGTGTTTGGACTGGTCCTATTATTTGCAGGAAAGAAAAAACACATGCATATTATTTTCATGTTTAACCCTCCGGCTTGTGCATGTTTTGATTTTCTTTACACATGGAAAAAGGTCTGGCCAGACTCATGTGTACACCGAAGGGTTAAAAAGTAAATTTGAACTCATGCTTCTCATTTAGTTTATATTTTTGGTTAAATATCTACATAAAATTTCAAAAATTAAAACCATATCGGGCATGATGTTGGTGTTTTATCATTCTGTAATGTGTAATACGGGTAAGTAAATTAATCATAATTACTGTTTCTTTCTTTTTTTGTTTTTTTCAATCATGAATTCGGGATAAAATCAACTTTATATTACTTGAATCCAGCGCATTTTGAGATTGATTCAATCTTAGTTTTACTTAAATCACTCTCATTTTCGGATTATTTTAGGTACGAATTCGGATTAAAACAATTTTATAATTTTTGAATGAAGCGCATTTTCAGATTGATTCATTCTTAGTTTTACTTAAATCAATCTCATTTTTGGGTTATTTCAAGTACGAAAACGGGATTGAATATGGATAATTTAAGTATTATGGGATTAAAAATCCGTTCTTGAATCAATCTTTCTGTACTTGATTCAAGGAAATCCGTACTCACCGTGCTATTAATGCCGCTTCGGATGGATTTGAGTACGAATGGATTGATTTTTCTTTTGAGTGTACAAATCGGTAGATTCCATTTCTTCTCAGAACAATGTCGTCAACTATCCAATCGAATTTTTAAACTCCCTGGTATTACCCGGATTACCGCCTCATAATCTCAAACTAAAAGTTGGATCGGTAATCATAATGTTACAAAATAGAAAATAGACTTTTTTTGATTTTAATGTGTAAATATTTTTATGTATGTATATATTGTTTTCAAACAATTGTTTTTACAAAATTATGAGCGGTATGAATTATGACAAACAAAATAAAACATTGGTTGTACAAACAAAGTAATAAGTACCAAAGTTATAAAACCGTGCAGTATGAGAACAACTTAAGTAAATGTAAGGGTAAAATATGCAATATGTTTTACATTTTTTTCATCAACATATTCACAAAAGAACTTGAACATTTTTCCCACAGTTGTATTTTTTGGACAAACGAACACCGAACACAAAAATGTAGAACATGTTACATTAATGCAACATATTTCTCATAAAAGAAATCACCATAAGTTTGTCATTTTTATGCAACCTTTTTTAATATTTATCTAAGAACCCATATATATGATATAGGCGATGTTTATAATAAACAAAAATTACTTCGGATTGTGAATTAGAAATATGCAACAACTTTAAACATTTGCACTTTAAACTATTTGTCCACTCTCGGTAAAAAAGTGAACGAAATTTTTCGGAAACATGGTAATAAGTAAATAAAATAAGAAATTTACTCTTTGCCGACTTTCTAAACGAATTGAGTGTGTTATTTCCAAATCGGTTAAAAAATGTTAATATATTTATTTAAAATATTTTATCTATTTTATGAATTTACTTTTTGATCTCATAACTTGAGTACCACAATTATTGTTTTGTTTTTATTATTGTTTTATGAATTAAATTGTTACGTTTATGTTATCTTTTTATCTTGAATCTAGAGCATAATGATACGAAATTTACATATAAAATCGTAAGGTAATAATAATTCAAGTTCCTCTTTCAATCTTTAATTAATTTTTGTAGTATTTAGGCATTTCTTTTACTTACTTTGTAAACAAGTTGCCTAACGCTTTTTAAAAAAAAAAGTTTTTTCATTAATTTAAAACAAATTTACTTTGTATTATTTACATGGAGCGGGATCCCGGGAAATTTAAAAAAATTTCCCGTTTTCCCGGGAATAGAAAAACTCCGGGAAAAAAAACTCTACGTAAAACCCTTCTATACTGAAATTTAGTCTGAGTAAGAGTTTGCATTACCAGAAATCACTATACAGAATTTTATGATGATTGGTCCAATATAAATTTCCATCCTGAAAATTACTTTCGTTCGGTTAAAACTCTTACGAATCATGATATTTTATTAAAATTTGGTGAAATTAAGGTTCATATGAAAAGAAATTATGGTCTGCCCATAATTTAACATGGGTCTAAGTCGCAACTAACTACTAATTACAATTACAGTCATTAAAAATATTGGCAAAAAAAATGTATAGATCTCATATAGAGCCCACTCCTGAAATGTTCTAAATGTCGGTGGAGGGTATCAAGGATTCGGCTCATCCAAACGTAGCACTTTACCTTGTTTTTAACTGAAAACTAATGTATCATATTGAAACGACTGAAGATATTGAAAACGAAACTGAAAAACTCACGTTGCAAGTACAAAAAGCTGCTTGGCTAAGCACACCATTACTTAAGCCTTCAAAAATTCAACAATCGTTTCCAGTAGAAATTCTAAGCCTAATACGAAAAAAAAGAAAAATTAGGAAAAAATGGCAAACAACCAGATTTCCACCTTTAAAAACAGAACTGAATAGTTTAACTAAGCTTTTGCAAGAAAAAGTGCGAGAACATAAAAACCAAAACTTTAACATAAAAATGCAATACTTATCGTCAGAGAAATAAATGATTACTCATTATGGAAAACGACAGCCTGTCTTAAACGTCCCACTCTTCATAACCTCCCAATCAAAAAACAAAATAACTCATGGGCTAAGAGTGACGGTGAAAAGGCTAAGGAATTTGCACAGCACTTATTTACTACCTTCCAGCCCTATGATATGAGTGATTTTAATATGCCCACTATAATCCAAGAGTCTGAGGATATTCAACCAATTTCAATAACAGAAACGCTTCAAGAGATATCCAATTTGAAGTCAAGAAAAAGTCCTGGTTTCGACCTTATTACTGCTGAAGTCCTTAAAAATCTACCACATAAAGCCCTCCTTAGTATTAACGCCATTATGAATGCATGTTTAAGCCACAGATATTTTCCGTTAGCTTTGAAAGTTTCTGACGTAATAATGATAAATGAACCTGGTAAAAATGCAAATAAAGTTTCATCCTATCGGCCGATTTCTTTGCTACCCGTAATGGGAAAATTGTTCGAAAAACTTTTCTCTAATAGACTAAAACATATAATTGCAAATAGGCAATTAATATCTTCAAAGTATGTTCAGCTATATTCTTGGATGTTGCACAGGCATTCGACAAGGTATGGCACATAGGTCTACAACACAAACTAAGAACAAAACTACCTGTACAATATACTAACTTACTAAAATCCTACATGGAAGATCGTTTTTTTAGGGTCAAACAGAGAAAAGAATACTCAGAACTTAAAAAAATTGGAGCAGGGGTACCACAAGGTAGTATACTCGGCCCTCTTTTGTATCTATTGTATACGTCAGATATTCCTACTCCTATAAACGACAATATAATAGCAACTTTTGCGGATGACACTTGTATCCTGTCAGTTGGTGATAACGAAGTGGAGTCTTGCACTAAGCTACAATCTTCTATAAATATTTTGCTAGACTGGACGAAAAAATGGAAAATTAAATTAAATGAAGGTAAATCCGTCCATGTTGATTTTACATACAAATCAATAAGATACAAACCCATAAAAATATCCCATATGCTAACCATGCTAAGTATCTTGGAATGACGCTTGATTCGAAATTAAAATGGAAAAAACATATACAAATAAAAGAGACCGAATGGAATATAAAATTCAACAAACTTAAATGGATAATTGGAAGAAACTCTCCAGTTTCAATTCAAAACAAACTGCTTATCTACAATCAAATGCATAAACCAGTATGGACCTACGGAGTTCAAATATGGGGCTGCTCCGCTGAAAACCAAATTAATGTTATTCAACGATTTCAAAATAAAGTACTTAAGAATATTGTTAATGCACCCTACTATATTAGAATTAATGATCTACACAGAGAGCTTGGAGTTACGAAAATCTCAGAAGTACTTAATACAGAAATTTGAAGCGATCTACTCAAGGAGACTGAAGAGAACTAAGCCACAAGATCTGGTCGCTGTTATTGCATGAATTTTATTAAACAGAAAAATATTACTTGTTAGTCTAAGACTAGGTGTAATGAAATGAAATGTTTATATGTATATAATTTCTGCAAATAAAAAAAAAAAAAATATAAAAACAATTTTTTTAGTAACATTTATAAAAATATGCCTTCAAAATAATATTGCGCAGATATTTTTCTATTTTTAATGAACCAAATATTTATTTTCAAATAAAAAACAATTTGATTAGCTGTTTATTTATTCAACTGTTTTTTAGGAATTTGTCAATGAAATAATTAAAAAGTTTATTGTTAATTTGTTGAAAATAGACTTTTGAAATACTTAAGAATGTATGTATGTATGTACATTAAAGGGGAACGGTCCCCACACGAAGAGAAAAAACACTACGACCATTTTAATTCATATTTGCCTAATATGTTTATTAGGGTTTTGCTTTAATCGGTAAATCGCTCGATGAATTAACCGCGGTTTTGGTTTAATCGGTTTATAATCGGTTAATTTTGTTTTTGATCGGTTAACCGATTAATCAAGTTTTTTTTATAAATTAAGTTATTTCAATATATACAAATGCATTAATTGTTTATTAATTGGAGTTTATTAGTAAAAAAACAATAACATACCAAACATAACAATTCTTGAACTAAAACGAGCAAACAAGAAAAAAAACAATTTATAAATATGTAATATGCATTTTTATAATTAACACACAAGGTGTGCTATCAAGTCATGTCGTCATAATATCCTAAATAATATTTTGCAATTGTTTTAAATAAATAAAAATAAAAATTTCAATGCTGTGTTCATTGATTCGTCATAACTGTACAGTAGAAATCTAAATTATTAGCGGTAGCCCACAAAAGTCATGTCGTCGACTTAATATGCAAACCTCCTAACTAATTTTCAGCACATTTTACAGGAGAGATAAAAAAACTTTTTAATTTCCCTATTTGCAGCTTGATAGAAAATTAAAAATACAGTTAGTTTTAAACAAATCAGGCCTTAAATAGAAGAGGTCGACGAGGCGTATCTTTCTCTACCATACGGCATCAAAATTTCAATTTACATAAAAAGTGGATTTAACCCGATTGCATTTTAAACCGACGATATATATTTATTGTAATTATTTTAAGACATAAGACTTTATGATTACCTTTTGAATCCCCCAAAATATGTATTTATATAAAAATAAACTGAGATAATTTTATTAGTTATTTCAATAGTTAAAGGAGATCTTATAAAATAATCTTTTAGAAAATTAATTAAAGCGATTCTTGTCTTTAGTTTTGACAAAACTTGACTTGGAAAAAATTCTTTTACATATCGTAGATGAATATCTTATTTCTCAGTCGTTTTCCAGGATTTCTCTAAACATATACAATACTCCATTATGCCATTAAAGTTGTTTTTAATTGTTAACACTTATAATTGTTTCGGTTAATTTGGTTAAAAGCCTGTATGAGAAGAAGCAATTAACTTAACATATACATATGTATGTATAAAAAGTACGTGAAACAAAATAAAGGTGTTGACAATCAAACATTTAAACCATTTTTCGCCACATTCCTGTTGATCGATGATGAAGATAAAAAAACATTGTAATTGCAGTCACCGGTCGGCGGAAAATGGGTTAAAATGAAGATCACTAAACACCTTCTTTGTTTGTATGAAAAAATATTTTCTAAACACATACATTTTGTATATGAGACCAAACAAATAATTAAAAACACAAAAAATATGTTATAATACAACAAATTAGTTAACATTTTGTTACATCGGCTAATCGACTGGAATTAACCGGTTTAATCGTTAATCGAAAAAAGCCAATTTGTAATTAACCGATCCGTTAATCGGGTAGTAATTAATCGGTAAACCGATTGAAGGTAAGCTGAATGAATACACTTAGGTTTATCCTAATATAACTTGAAAAAATATATTTCGTACTTAACATTTTTAAAATCCACTATAATAATATTCTATTATGTTTTGCACCTAAAAAGTTGCTCTGATCTAGCTAATTATATTAAATTATGTGAAATATTTGCTTCTAAATTATATATGTTTATATTTTCCGATCTTTCCGAAAGTAAGCGATATGATTACTTCCTACCGATGCGATTTTACTGGATTTCAATCCCAAACTGCTAAACATAACCAGAAGGAATTTGACACTCACGTTGACTATTTCAACTTAGAATTACTCAAGGGCCCAGAATTATGGGTTCTTAGATAAATATTAAAAAAGGTTGCATAAAAATGACTTATGGTGATTTCTTTTATGAGAAATATGTTGCATTAATGTAACATGTTCTACATTTTTGTGTTCGTTTGTCCAAAAAATACAACTGTGGGAAAAATGTTCAAGTTCTTTTGTGAATATGTTGATGAAAAAAATGTAAAACATATTGCATATTTTACCCTTACATTTACTTAAGTTGTTCTCATACTGCACGGTTTTATAACTTTGGTACTTATTACTTTGTTTGTACAACCAATGTTTTATTTTGTTTGTCATAATTCATACCGCTCATAATTTTGTAAAAACAATTGTTTGAAAACAATATATACATACATAAAAATATTTACACATTAAAATCAAAAAAAGTCTATTTTCTATTTTGTAACATTATGATTACCGATCCAACTTTTAGTTTGAGATTATGAGGCGGTAATCCGGGTAATACCAGGGAGTTTAAAAATTCGATTGGATAGTTGACGACATCGTTCTGAGAAGAAATGGAATCTACCGATTTGTACACTCAAAAGAAAAATCAATCCATTCGTACTCAAATCCATCCGAAGCGGCATTAATAGCACGGTGAGTACGGATTTCCTTGAATCAAGTACAGAAAGATTGATTCAAGAACGGATTTTTAATCCCATAATACTTAAATTATCCATATTCAATCCCGTTTTCGTACTTGAAATAACCCAAAAATGAGATTGATTTAAGTAAAACTAAGAATGAATCAATCTGAAAATGCGCTTCATTCAAAAATTATAAAATTGTTTTAATCCGAATTCGTACCTAAAATAATCCGAAAATGAGAGTGATTTAAGTAAAACTAAGATTGAATCAATCTCAAAATGCGCTTGATTTAAGTAATATAAAGTTGATTTTATCCCGAATTCATGATTGAAAAAAACAAAAAAAGAAAGAAAAAGTAATTATGATTAATTTACTTACCCGTATTACACATTACAGAATGATAAAACACCAACAACATGCCCGATATGGTTTTAATTTTTGAAATTTTATGTAGATATTTAACCAAAAATATAAACTAAATGAGAAGCATGAGTTCAAATTTACTTTTTAACCCTTCGGTGTACACATGAGTCTGGCCAGACCTTTTTCCATGTGTAAAGAAAATCAAAACATGCACAAGCCGGAGGGTTAAACATGAAAATAATATGCATGTGTTTTTTCTTTCCTGCAAATAATAGGACCAGTCCAAACACGCGTGTAAAGAGTAGAACACAAGAGACTAGGACTAGTCCAAAAGTAACCCAAACGTATGGAAAAAACATGGTATATTTAACATTACGAAGTCCTAGGGCAGGACCATATAATCCAGCTTTGGATAACAAAGAAGTAGTCTTAAAACTACTTCATTGTGTACACAAGAGGATTAGTTTTAACTTCGTTTAAAAACGAAAACATGTCGTTAAAAAACGAAGACATGTCGTCTCACTACAAACACTTTTTAACAATGACATGGTCCATGCATCGGACCAGTCCATTGTGGTGTTATGGGTGTTAAGTCTGTCATGTGGCGTGTATAAGTGAAGAACTTAGATTCCCTATAACCCTCGGTTATTGCAAGCTGTAGGGGTTCCAGCCAATAAATTAGGCGTTCGAAAGAACTGCCAAAATCTTCTGAGACAAAAATAATATAACTAAGTGCCGATTTGGTTGTAAGTTTAAGTCTGCTTTATTAAAGTCAAAGTAAAGGTTTATATACAGCTTATGAGAGTACAGTTTAGTTTCTCTAACTTATTCTAGCTTGTCAAAATTATATATTTTACTCTTTCGGTACCATGTAGATATCTAATGTTAATCAATATAGTTGCATGTTAACCAATCACAATGAGTCTTTCATTTGTTCACTCAATATTAAGTAAGTCACTCAATGTCTTCAATGCCTTCAAATGCAAGTGATGTAAATTGATATTTATTTTGTTGTAGTTGACACTTGTAGTTACAATTATGCAGTGTGCCTGCGTTATCGACTGAATGTGGTACGCTATATGTATGTGCACACTACACCCTCACCTTTAAGAGAAAAATTATGGGAGGAATTTTTCTTTCTATCTACATGATATCGTTACAAAATTTCTTGAATTTATTGACAAATTATAATTGTTATATTGGTTTCAATTTTTATTATTATGTAGTTGTAATAGTATTTGTTATTTAATAAGATATGGTTTTAAATTATTGTTATGTATTTCCTTATATGTGCCGTTATAATCTATTGTGGTGTTTACACCATTTCTTTCTATGATCCTATATGGTCCTTTGTATGGACTTTGATGTTTTTTCCTATTTTCTACTTTCATTAAAACTAATTCTCCTACTTTTAAATTAAATTTATTGCGATATTTGTCATTACTAATTCTTTTTTCTTTACTCTTAATTATTAGATCTCTTGCCTTACTTAAGGCGAATTGTAGTCACTTTTTTAGTTCTTGGACATAATCATCGTAATTGTAAAATGCTCGTACGTTTTTTATTTTATCAGATGGTAAACATGGTAATTTACCGTGAGTAGCCTGTGGCCACATGTGGTGCCGTATTGTAGGCAAACGTGAAATATGGAATCAATTTGTCCCATTCATGGTCATTTGCTGTAGTTAACAAAAACTCGTTCAAAACTCTATGGTTTCTTGCTATGGAACCTACTGTCTCGTGGTGATAAGGGGTTGAGAAAATCTGTTTGATTTTCAAAATTGAGCAAACATTTTTCATGGTTTCGTTTACAAGTTCTGTTCCTCTGTCGGACTTAAGTACCTTAAAGTGACCATATTTTAATATTAGTTGTTCAACCAATGTTTTTGCTGTCGTATGTGCATCTTTTGTTGGCATTGGGTGTGCCACAACAAATTTAGTCAACTCACATTGCATTGTCAAGATGTACCGGTACTCGTTTGAAATACGAAGAGGTCCTACAGTATCAATTGAAATTGTCTCAAAACTATTGTTTGGTGTGTCTGTTAAAGTAAGTGGTTCCTTTATGTGTTTTGGTTGTTTGTTTTTGGCACAAATGTCGCAATATGACACAAATTTCTTTACCATTTTGTTTATGTTTTTCCAAATATACCGCTGTTTTAGTTTAATGACTGTTTTTCTAATTCCTAAGTGGCCTGCGTGTGTGGCATTCGTCAATTAGTTTATATATTATAATGTCATCTGTTATTCTTTTAGGGGCGTTATATATTAGTATTTTTAGTTGACGATTTTTGTTTTTTATTTTTGCATATGCTTCTTTAAATTCTTCTTTACTATAGTTTACACATAAATTGTAGCAAAACAAGACCTTTTTAATTTTTTTTTTTTTAAATATTTTTACTTGCTTAAGAAAAGTGTTTTTTTCAAAGACAAAAAACCCACCGACGCGATTGGTACAGAAACCAAAATATTTTTACAAGCACAAAATACCAACAAGTTCTTGTGGCTATTTTTTCTCTTAATATTTCTGCCTTTAGGTACGTCTTTTAACGAAACGAAAAAGTAACCTTTTTAAAGGCATCAAAGAATTTTTATTTTTCACAAACAAAACACATATCGTTAGCTTAAATGCAAAACAATGAAGATATTATTGGAAAACTTGAAATTGACTTGTTTTGTTGGTTACGATTCACGTTACAACATATTTTTATAAAATTTTAAACTTCTATCTAAAAAAATAACCAAGTTATTTACAAAATTAAAAATTAAGTGTTATCAAATACATACATATATCATTTTTCTTAACAACATAATGTATAATCAGACTCAAGAAAAAAATTAGCAGAGTTTTTAATTCTTTTTATAAAAACACATTTTTTTTACAACTTCAAAATTGGGTGATCTGTTTTATGACTGTTACTACTTTGTTAGTGAAATTTGTGATCAAATAATAATTAATAATAATAATTTTGAGTATAGCATAAGAAAAAATAAAAAAGTGCTGTAAAATTAAAAGAACCGAACCGTTAGTAATTTTGAAATTTTGTAGCCTACCCCATTGCACTCCCAAGCGCTAAGAATTTCCAAGAATAAATGACAACATCTGCAGGTCCTTAGATGTTTGAGTTTATATATGTATGTATGTATTTTCTTTTTAATAAATTTAAAGATAGTCGAACTTCCCTATAATAAATCTGTATGGGACCATAAAATATAAAGTGTATAATACAAAAGAAATATTTTTTATTAGTTTATTTAAAATTTTCGGGGTTTCTTGTGTTAGAATTGCATTCTTCCAAGTGGCCCTTCATCAATATCCCTAAAAAAGACAATTTTTATAAATTTTTAGAATAAACACATTTTTTAATTTTTTATTAAGTAGTGGAATATAGACTGTTTAGCTATATTTTGTTAATTCTTCAGCTTTATTTAATTCTAATAATATCTTTCTTTGGAGAAGTACTACTTTGTCCAATATTTACGTTAACTACATAATAGGTATGTCATAATATCTATTACAATATAAGTTCTCCACATTGCTAAATGCATTACTGCCTGCGCTGCATCAGAAAAGCAAACTTATTTTACCATGTCAACGCAATCCTTATAATGCTACATATTAATCGTGTTATTATCATATATTTATATATATATATCTATATATATATATATATATATATATATTCTTTTTTTCCGGTAATTAAACACAAATGTTTAATAATTTAATATTTTATATGTTTGTTTCACTTAATACTAATGTACTTTCTTTTACGATATGTCTTTTTGTTTCTAAAAAATACAAATTAATATATAATAACACAAGTAAAGAAGGTTTACAACTGTATTTTTAATAAACTTTTACTTATTCCACTCTGCATTATTTTAAAAGTTCTTTTAGAATAGTTTTTATTAAATATTTTAGAAATTGAGATTTTCTATTCTAAGATAAGGCCTGTCGAAATCGTTTTATTAGTAGCTATTTTGGAATTTGTAGCATGTTTAATTATTAAATTACTAAATTCACATTATTAGCAACAACAATAACACTGGGATAAAGCTTTATTCTTAATTATTTTTAGAAGACCTTTAAAGTAGATGCAAGAAGACAAGGCTTTGGTATCCAATGACATACTGTGTAAATTAGAAATACAGTTGGAATGCTACTGGAAAACTTTATATCGCCAAAAGTGCATTCTATAAGGCCTCTTTACTTCTTCATTTACCCGCTGTTAATGGTTGGGCAAATCGCGTTTTTTTTTCATTATGAGGAATTTGAATGTGAATTTTTTTTAAATTTTTCATATCTGTCAAATTCACATATACATTTTTTTGTTTGCTCATTTTTCATGAATGAGGAAATTCAAAATATTTTTTTCCTCACCCTCATGAATGAGAAAAAGCAGTACAATTTAAAAATTTTCACGCTCGCTCATGACTGAAAAATGAGCGAACGTTTCGGTACTCTGTTTTTAATTTTCTATCAAGCTGCAAATAGGGAAATTAAAAAGTTTTTATCTCTCCTGTAAAATGTGCTGAAAATGAGGTAGCAGGTTTGCATATTAAGTCGACGACATGACTGTTGTGGGCTACCGCTAATAATTTAGATTTCTACTGTACAGTTATGACGAATCAATGAACACAGCATTGAAATTTTTATTTTTATTTATTTAAAACAATTGCAAAATATTATTTAGGATATTATTGGAAAAATCAGGGCTGTGGAGTCGTCCGAAAAAAGTACTAACTCCGACTCTAAATGCTGAAATTTTTTAAGTGAGACTCCGACTCCTACTCCGACTCCTACTATAATATTGATGCTAAATGTATATGAGACTCAGTGATGTTAACTTTTATTTTTTCATTACCGTACGGCCTTCTAAAAATTAGAGTTTTTGAGAAGCAATTACCGTATGCAAATATTAATGTGCTGTTTCCAAATGACAGGCGATTGATTATGTAGCAAAATTTATCAGGGGTGTGCTGGAAATAGCAAACGCAAGAATTTGGAAGTTGTTTTTAATAAACTTTAAACCTTATTCTTCTAATTTTTGGTTTAAAATCCTGTTTAATAGGAAAATATTTGTTAAATATTTGTCATAAAATTCTTTTATTACAAAAATTTTATTTAAAAACGACTTTTAAAATTCTTGCGTTTTACGTTTGCGATTTCCAGCACACCCTGTATATGAAAAGCACTCTGTCTATCGCCTGTCATTTGGAAACAGCACATAAGAGCAGTATTCATAAACCATTTATTTAAATTTTAAATGTGCTTTAAGAAGATAATTTTTATTTTGAAAATTTTTTTTTAAATTTTATGCCGATAAACTTTGGAGTCGGAGTCGCGAGTTTTTGTGGGTACTACGACTCCGACTCCGGCACAAAAACATCAACTCCGACTCCACAGCCCTGGGAAAAATGCATATTACATATTTATAAATTGTTTTTTTTTTTTGTTTGCTCGTTTTAGTTCAAGAATTGTTATGTTTGGTATGTTATTGTTTTTTTTTACTAATAAACTCCAATTAATAAACAATTAATGCATTTGTATATATTGAAATAACTTAATTTATAAAAAAAACTTGATTAATCGGTTAACCGATCAAAAACAAAATTAACCGATTATTAACCGATTAAACCAAAACCTCGGTTAATTCATCGAGCGATTAACCGATTAAAGCAAAACCCTAATAAACATATTAGGCAAATATGAATTAAAATGGTCGTAGTGTTTTTTCTCTTCGTGTGGGGACCGTTCCCCTTTAATGTACATACATACATTCTTAAATATTTCAAAAGTCTATTCTCAACAAATTAACAATATGTAAACTTTTTAATTATTTCATTGACAAATTCTTAAAAAAACAGTTGAATAAATAAACAGCTAATCAAATTGTTTTTTATTTGAAAATAAATATTTGGTTCATTAAAAATAGAAAAATATCTGCGCAATATTATTTTGAAGGCATATTTTAATAAAATTTACTAAAAAAAATTGTTTTTATATGATACATTAGTTTTCAGTGAAAAACAAGGTAAAATACCACGTTTGGCTGAGCCGAATCCTTGATACCCTCCGCCGACATTTAAAACATTTCAGGAGTGGGCTCTATATGAGATCTATAAATTTTTAGCCAATATTTTTAATGACTGTCTTCAGAATTGTAATTAGTTGTGACTTAGACCCATGTTAAATTATAGGCAGACCATAATTTCTTTTCATATGAACCTTAATTTCACCAAATTTTAATAAAATATCATGATTCGTAAGAGTTTTAACCGAACGAAATTAAATTTCAGGATGGAAATTTATATTGGACCAATCATCATAAAATTCTGTATAGTGATTTCTGGTAATGCAAAATCTTACTCAGACTTAATTTCAATATAGAAGAGTTTTACACGCTTTAAAGAGCTTTTCAGAAGGCTGCTTTATATTGGGCATATGGAACGTTTTAGTCCGATGATTTCAAATTTGCATGGTGTTATTTCTGGCCACATAAAATGAAATGGAGCCTAATTTTAACACAATGTCTATATTTACTGCGGATTTAGGGGTATTTAAATGATGTCCTTTAAAACTGTGAGATGCCAAATTTTACCATAATACCATTTTACGTTACAGTTTAAGGTGTACTATAGTGTGTTCCGCGATTAGGCATTATTTGAGGCATATAATTAATTATAGGCCGATCTTTCCGAAAGCGATTTTACTGGATTTCAATCCCAAACTGCTAAACATAACTAGAAGGAATTTGACACCCACGTTGACTATTTCAACTTAGAATTACTCCAGGGCCCAGAATTATGGGTTCTTAGATAAATATTGAAAAAGGTTGCATAAAAATGACAAACTAAGTAGATTCATGGTGGAGGGTTTAGAAATCGATTTTTAGTTGAAAATAATATTATTTTAAACAAGTGAAAGTGCTGTACTTGGCTATGCCGAATCTTTTATACTATACTAATGTGTTACTGCTCAGTTGCTCCCTAAATTTGTCATTTTGTCCTGTAAGAAATTTATAAGAAATCTAATTCGTTTTCGCCAGGTGTTTAAAATTAGCTTAAAAACTTTTTTTAGCATCGTACCTACTCGAATTAGAGGATCTCAGTTTGACCTTTTTTTTTAGGAATCAGTCGACGTAGTGCTGTATACGTCCATGGTATGAATTCCCTTTTAAGCTTTAACTGAAAAGTTGTGATTTTTTCTTGGCAAAATGGCATTACAAGCCATAAAAGGTTCTAAAAAATCTTGTAAAAACTAATTTTGCGAACTCATTATTTATCGAAATCGTTAGAATTTCTATTTCGAATTTGATGTACTTTTAGATAAAAAGTTATTTTTAAACAAGTTGTGCCTTTCTGAATATAAAGTAACTTGTTGCATAAAAGGAACCATTTGGAATAATAAGGCCTTGTTTTTGAGATGTGGAATAGGTTAAAATATAGTTAAACGTAGTCTGAAACTCGAATTTTTCCGGTTTTCAGATTAGAACTTTAGATCGTTCTTGCCAGCCCCCCCCCCGCACTGATAGATCAGCTCAGTGCTTAATGATAAGACAATATGCCAAACTATTTTAGTTTTATATACATAAAACAATTTGAAAAAGTATAAATACGATAATTTCTTAGACATCTACACATTAAACTTTTTAACGTTAGGTATTGAAGAATCTGTTCATTTCGCTTAAGGAATTCTTTATAATTTATACAGATACAAATACAAATACAAAAAATTATACGTTTAACCATAATGAACTTAAACTCAATTGCAAAAGTCGTTATATTTTGCTTTGGGCTACTAGAGACAGTATTAAGCATCCCTACGCCACATAATGGATCAGATTCACGGGTATATATTATTGAAACAGAGCAGAAGGTAATTTCCCATAAATATTGTAAGAAAAAATTTAATAAATACAATTTTTAGTTCACCTGGTATGGGGCCTGGCATGACTGTGCCCGCAGAAATTATCGACTTGTTTCAATTGAATCAGAAAATAAAAATGATATTGTTATAAATCTATTGAAAAGGGTTATAGGGCACTCCGAAAACTTGTGGATCGGCGCTCATGATAAAGTTGAGAGAGTGAGTATTTTTTAAAAAAAACGTACCTTTTCCTGGATGACCACGGGTAGAACCATGAATTATAAGTTTTGGTCAAAAGAAAATCCAAATAATTATAATGCAAACGAACACTGTGCACATATATGGGGCAGGAACCATGACTTCAAATGGAACGATAATGATTGCACTGATAAACTTGGTTTTGTTTGTGAAATTAAGCCCAAATAAATAACATAAAAAACGATCTTAAACATAAATGTGATGTGGTCAATAATATGACTACATCGATACAAAAAACCTGGATGATCAATAGAATACGATTAAACATTGAATGTGGAAATATAAAATTCTAGAGCGGATATTATCAGTACATATGTTTTCGAAAAATTTAATGTAAAAAAAAATTAAATAAATAAAAAGTGTAAACGTATCCTTACATTTTTAATTTCTCACCCCTATCGTGAATAACAAGTGGAATTTTTGTTCCCATGAAATTTTCATTCCCCTCGAAGGGAAAAAAGCAATCGTGAATCCCATGTGATAATTTTTTCACGCTATCAGTTCCAGTGAATGTAAAAAAAAGATTAGAAAAAATTAAAAATCAATGAAAATTTTGTTTAAATATATACACGTACATATGTACATATATATTTTAAAGAAAAGTTAAAATTTATTAAGTACTAGCTTACCCGACAGACGTTGTCCTGTCCAAATTAGAAAAATGTTTGCGTTCGATTTTTAAATTAAAATGTTGTTCATATAGGTACATATATTTGATTTACATATTCTATTTACAATTTAATTGATCCCGCTATTCCCTTAACACAAATTATATAATATAAATATGTAACTACTAACATACGTACATAAATATGTACATACTTACTTTTTACTTTATTTCAAGAATTGCTTATGAACTTTATTTAGTTCACTATTAATAATTTGCATTATAAATATTAACATTCATACATAAATATGTACACACTTTAATTTACTTTATTCCAAGAATTGTTTATGAATTTTACCAAGTTCAATATTAATAATTTGCACTCCCACTAAATAAATGCAACTCCAGCATTTAAACACAGACAAATTTATTGAGAATTGATTTGCAACTATCAATTTTTGATTATTAATTTATTGTTTTGCAATTGTTGATTTATTGGGAACTGTTTTTATTAATATGATGAACAAGCTTTTTAACTATAAGAACATAAACTGTAAAATTAGTATTTAAGAAAGCTCAAGAATGAAAATAAAGTTGGTCTTAATTTGGAAATGAAATAGTGAAAGTGTTTTTATTTTTTTTAACATTATTTTTTTTAAATTCAAAAGTGGCGCAGTCGGTAGGATCCGTAAGTCCTATCCAACGTAAAAGTGAAAATTTTATTTTTGTGATAGTGCTAGGATTTTTATCTTTAATACGGAACTGCAAAATAAGGATATAAAGATATATCCTTAGAAAAGAAAAATATAAAAGATAACAAGAGTTATCTTTCAAAAAGAAGGAAAAAAGGATATAAAGATATATCCTTAGAAAAGAAAACATATAAAGGATAACAAGAGTTATCTTTAATAAAAAAAAAAAAAAAAAAAAAAAGGGATATAAAGATATATCCTTAGAAAGAAAAATATATATATATATAAAAAAAAAAAAAAAAAAAAAACACAAAATTTTTTTTTTCCCGTGTGAAAGTGACATTCGAAATATAAAAACAAAAAGAAAAAAAAAAGCACGAATATTTTAACATAGAAAAAGAAAAAATAAGGTGAAGAAGAGCCAAGATACAACAACATCAGAGAATAAGAAGATTTATCCTCATCAATATACATCTAAAGCGACCCAATAGAAGCAAATATATAAAAACATCCTATCAGCTTTAAACCCTCAGGAGTGGAAACAAGAGCCAGGATACAACAGCATCAGAAAGTAAGAATTAGATTAACTATATTATATTTATTTATTAATATTATTAAATGTATGTAACTGAAAAAATAAGCATAAAGTCAGAAATCGAAAGAAAATTACTGTATACGTCCGGAGAACTAGAAACCAAAAAGTTACAGGAATTCCTATATAGAATAACCCTGATAAAAATCAAAGCAAAGAAAAATTATTTAAAACATAAGAACAAAAGAGAAAAACGCATTCGTGTATAAGTGAGAATTTCTTCTTCCTTTCCCAAATCCATTCAAACTAAAAATGGCAGTACAGGTCGAAAATCCAATAAACAGTTTAACTATAAACCCCTTGAAATACCTAAACAACTTACCTGACTTCTGTGGCGACTCAGGAGACTTACAGACGTTCACCACACTTATTGACCGAATACACCCACACCTACAAACATACGACGAACTGTCCCAACTACTTTTTTCGGACGTAATAAAATCAAAACTCAAAGGAAGGGCAAGACACGCAATAGAAATAAACTGCCACGCGACTTCATGGACGGAGATTAAGAACATACTACAGAATAATTTTGGGGATAGACGTTCCTGCGAGGAACTCTTTGACGAATTACGAAGCGTGACCTTTAAAACAAATACCTTAGATTTTTACAATGACATGAAAACCAGGTTACACAAATTAAATAACAAGTTAGTAGTTATTTTAGGAGAAACCGAAGCAACTAGACAAAGTGCGATAAACAATAAACGCACTGCCCTCAACATCTTTAAAAACAAGATCCCTGAACCGATGAAATCCATCCTATTCTGTAGGAACCCAGAAGACTTAGAACAAGCTATGGACATACTGTTCCAAGCCGGATACGCACATGTTGGGAACAATACCGGGAACGACCCAGAATTTAAAACTCATTCAAGTAATAGAAATAATAACTATAGAAACAATACACAGTACAATAAAAAAGATAGTAGGAATAGAACACAATACGGGAACCCCCAACCATTCACCAGAAAGAATTTCCAGGCAATGCCCCAAAATAACGGAAGAGAATATCAACAACCATTCCAACAATACCAACCACCATTCCAACAACACAGACCATACCAACAACCATTCCAACAACACCAACAACACCGCACATACCAACAAACAAACTCACAAAACTCCAGACCTCAAAACCAATCATCCCAGAGATCAAATATTAGAAACCAAGTGGAACCTATGGACATAGGAAAAATTGAAGTGGCTGAAAATTTTCAGGAATCAGCCTCAGGAATAAATTACCATTTATAATAATAAAGACAAGGATAGGTTTTATAAAATTTATAATAGACACGGGCGCAACAAACTCTATTTTAAGTCCGGGGATCTGCGACCCCAAAAGAATTCATACAACTAGCCCACTTTTAATTAAAACTCTCCAACATCAAATTTACGTTGATGAAAAAGCCATAGTACCTATGTTCAAAGAATTCGGCGACATTGAAACAAATAAAACACTAGAATTTTATATAATAAGATTTCATAATTTTTTTGATGGTCTAATAGGTAATGATATCTTGAGACCACTAAATGCCTGTATTGATTATAGAAAGAAGGAAATAACCATCGGTAACCAGACACTCCCTATGCACTTTGAAAACGAAAACTTAAATAAAAAAAAGGATAATAGTACCAGATGACTCTGACCTAGTATATTATAAGGAGGAAAACGACGGAAATATTGTAAAAGAAGGAATTTTAAACGTAGAAAATGGAGAAGTAGAGATAAACTTACTATCTGAAACTAACCGCGTGACTACGCAGAAGGTAGATCACGAAAATTTTAACATAATAGAGAATAAAGAATTTAAATCATTAAATGACCAAATTAGAATAGGACACTTAAACCCCGAAGAAAAATCACAACTATTACAAATTATAAACAGGTATCATAATATTTTTTACCAAGAAAATGATAGACTCTCGTTTACTTCCGCAATAAAACATAGAATTAGAACGACAAACAATATACCCATATTTTCCAAGTCGTACAGATACCCATACGTACATAAAAAGGAAGTTACGGATCAAATCCAAGAGATGTTGAAAAATAAGATAATTAGGAATAGTAATTCTCCCTATTCAGCCCCAATTTGGATCGTGCCAAAGAAGGCCGATGCCAGCGGGAAACCCAAGTGGAGACTTGTAATCGATTATCGTAAACTGAACGAAGTTACGATCGACGACAAGTTCCCCATCCCAAACATAGACGAGATTCTCGAAAAACTGGGAAGAAGCCAGTATTGCACTACACTCGATCTGGCTAAGGGTTTCCACCAAATCGAGATAGAGGAAGAGGACATCCACAAAACCGCATTTAGTGTCGAAGGAGGACACTATGAATTTCTGAGAATGCCTTTCGGACTGAAAACAGCCCCCGCAACATTCCAGAGATTGATGAATAATCTTCTCCAAGATTATATCAATAAAATCTGCCTGGTATACCTGGATGATATAATCATATTTTCAACATCCTTACAAGAACACATGAACTCTATCAGACTTATATTCGCAAGATTACAGGAGGCAAACCTAAAAATCCAATTGGATAAATCAGAATTTTTAAAAAAAGAAACAGAGTTCCTTGGGCACATAATAACAACAGAGGGAGTTAAGCCCAATCCTAAAAAGATAGAATGCGTCGTCAACTTCCCAATACCCAAAACGACAAAACAGATCAAACAATTCTTAGGGCTCACAGGCTACTACAGGAAGTTCATAAAAGACTATTCATCTATCGCTAAACCAATGACTAAATGCTTAAAGAAAGATTCAAAGATAACCATAAATGACCCAGAGTATGAAAAAAGTTTCAACACCCTCAAGACCCTATTAACACATGATCCAATATTAGCATACCCGGACTTTTCTAAAACTTTCACATTGACAACAGACGCGAGTAATTACGCCTTGGGAGCGGTACTCTCTCAGGATAATCACCCAATATGCTATGCAAGTCGCACCCTTAATACACACGAAATAAATTATAGTACAATAGAGAAAGAATTATTGGCCATCATATGGGCTACGAAATACTTTAGGCCCTATCTTTTTGGTCGCAAATTCATAATAGAAACGGATCATAAACCATTAACATGGCTCTTTTCTATAAAGGAACCCAATTCAAAACTTGTTAGGTGGAGATTACGACTATCCGAATACGACTACGAAATCAAGTAAAAGAAAGGAACAAAGAACGGTAATGCCGACGCCTTGTCAAGAATTGAAACTGAACCCAACATTAATACACTAGAATGCGACAATGTAACGATGAAAAGTACTAATTCACCAATTAATATGTTTAAAAACCAAGTGGTTATAATGAAAACAACTTCTGGATCATTAAGAATAAAAAATAAATCTGTTTTTAAAAATAAAAGAAAAATAATTTCTATGAAAGAAATGGACAGGGAAACCGCAATCACAATACTAAAGAATCATTTTAACCCAACACAACTGAATGTTATTTATATCGAAGACGAATTTTATACAATGTTTAAAAATGTTTATGAAGAACTATTTTCAAATAACGCAAATTTTAGGGTACTTAGATCTACACTCATGATAGAAGACATAGAAGATGAAAACCGGTTAACTGAAATTATTAAAAATGAGCACCTTAACAAAAACCATAGGGGAATCCAAGCAGTATACAAAGAATTAGTTACGCGAATTTACAATCCTAAACTGAAACAAAGGATAACTCAGTTCATAAATAACTGTGAAATCTGCAACCCAGAGAAATATGATAGAAAACCTCCAAAAATTCCTTATAAAATTACAGAAACTCCACATAAACCTCTAGAAATATTACACATAGACGTATTTTATACCCTGGATAAGAAACTCTTTATGACAACAATCGATAAATTTTCAAAATTCGCCTTAGCGTTTCAAATAAACGGTAGAAACTGGATGGAGTTCAAAACAAAACTATTACTAATAATCAATACCTACGGGAAAATGGATAAAATCGTCGTAGACAATGAATTAGGATTTAAGGCCATACCGATGCAGGAATTTTTGAAAAAGGAAAACATAGAAATTCATTATACCTCAAATAGTAACCATACTTCCAATGCCGATATCGAGAGGCTACACAATACCATCAACGAACACATACGCCTACTAAGACACGATACAGAAAACAAAGACGAAAGTATGGAAGATAAAATGACAAGAATTATAGGTTTTTATAATAATACAATACACAGCACGACCGGCGTCAAACCGATCGATTTTGTAAACGGCAAAATACATGAAGATAAATATACAGAAATTCGTAATCTTATGAGCGCAAAAAAAGAAAAGTATACCCGGAAATTAAATGAAAACCGGAAAGACTTTGAATTAGAAGGAGGACTAAATTATATTAGAGAGATAAGAGGTGGGAAAAACCACAGAAAATATAGGAAAGTTAGTACAGGAAAAATAGACGACGATCACGTACAAACGATAGGAACTGGACATAAATATTACAAAACTCACGTTAGACCTACTAAGAAATACCAAGACAAAAATAACCCCAAAATCAGAGCAACAAATAAATAAATATTTTTTTTTAGATGATAAAATGGATCATAACGATGACAATTGTCCTAACCATCAGGGCCCAAACCATCGACGTACAAGACCTATCATACAATAACGGCTATATACCAATCAAAACAGGAGAGATCAAAATCGTCGGACACTACATCAAAATACTACACATAATAAACACAACAGAATACGAACAAACTCTAGAAATAATCAAAACCAACATGGACATCCTCAAAACATCCAGCACCGAATCAAAAAGGTTAATTGATACGGTAAACAAGAATTTCATGCTATTGAAGGCAAAAATAGAAAATCTTAACCCACACTTTCGAAGAAAACGGGCTCTACTAAATATTATAGGTAAAGGATTAAAAATAATTGCAGGTACAATGGACAGCGAAGACGAAGAACAAATAAGTAAAACTCTTAAATTGCTATATACAAATGACGAAAACTTAACAAACAAAATTGACAACTTAACTTATATTAATAATATCATGAACTCCCAGATTCAGAATATTACTAACCACATAAATTACCAGCAAAAAACAATTGGAAGTTATTTTACAAAATTCAAAAATATTATAGGAAATAAAATTTCAACTATCGAAGACGAGATAACATTTATAGAACACATATACCAGATTAACAACGACATCTCACTCTTACGCCAACATGTAGATGACATCGGACAAATTATTTTCTCAGGAAAACTGGGAATTATTCCTACAGACATTCTCACTCAAACCGAACTTAACCTAATCTCAGACTTTGACAGTTATACCAACATCAAAGTATCCATTGCACTTCATGACGGTAACATCATCATCATTCTCTCTATACCACAATTTTCACAAGACCCACTATCCATGGTGACATTCGTACCCATACCTGACAGGAATAATAAATCCATACAACTTAACCATTCCAATGTTCTCATAGATTCAGAAAACAATATTTATAGCACGTATATTAAAGAAAATTTAAAAACAAATCTAATAAAAATCAATGACAATTGTTTAAGTAATTTATTAAATTCTGAAGAAGCTAACTGCAAAATGCAAACATTTAATAAACAGGAAATAGTCGAAATAATTCCAGGCATATTAGTTCTCAAAAGATTCAATAGTAACATATCGCACAATTGCAATAAAGCTAAATTAAAAATTTCTGGAAATTACTTAATAAAATTCGAAAATTGTGAAATAAACGCGTTAAATAAAACTTTTACAAATGTTAAAATAAAAATACAAGACAAGTTTATCTTACCTAATCTCATAACAAAAATTAAAGACAATAGTAATACAACACTTGCAGACATAAAAATTGAATCTTTATATCTAAAACAAATAGAATACGAAGAAACACTCAAACAAGTACTATATACAGATATGAACACAAAAATACTTAGTTTTAGCATAGACATCTTAATTATTATATCAATATGTATCTTAATTATTTTTATATACTTCTTTAAGAATACAAAAACATATATTCCAAATGTACAATTAAAAAACGAAACTACTATAAATAACCCGGTAAAGATAATATAATTTCGTCGGAGCCTCAAACTAACGGTGGGGGTGTTATAATGTCTCCCGCTATTCCCTTAACACAAATTATATAATATATATATGTAACTACTAACATACGTACATAAATATGTACATACTTACTTTTTACTTTATTTCAAGAATTGCTTATGAACTTTATTTAGTTCACTATTAATAATTTGCATTATAAATATTAACATTCATACATAAATATGTACACACTTTAATTTACTTTATTCCAAGAATTGTTTATGAATTTTACCAAGTTCAATATTAATAATTTGCACTCCCACTAAATAAATGCAACTCCAGCATTTAAACACAGACAAATTTATTGAGAATTGATTTGCAACTATCAATTTTTGATTATTAATTTATTGTTTTGCAATTGTTGATTTATTGGGAACTGTTTTTATTAATATGATGAACAAGCTTTTTAACTATAAGAACATAAACTGTAAAATTAGTATTTAAGAAAGCTCAAGAATGAAAATAAAGTTGGTCTTAATTTGGAAATGAAATAGTGAAAGTGTTTTTATTTTTTTTAACATTATTTTTTTTAAATTCAAAAGTATGTGTCTCGAGCACAAAAAAGGCAAACAAAAAAACTTTACAAGAACAAAACTGGTTGTAAAAATGTGCTTGCTTGTTTTTTTTTTTTTTTGAAGGCAAACATTTTTGAAATTTTCGGTAACGATATGTATGTACATAAGTATTTTGTTTGTGTAAAAAATTCTTTGATGAAATTAAAAGGATGCATTTTCTTCGTTCAAGTGCCATGTAGACAAAAATATAACGCAATACACAATATCAATTTTCGAAGTTTTCTTTGTCGCTAACAATTACTTATATGTACTTATAGACATACATATGTACATTCATATGTATGTATGTATATGCATAGCCTTTACAACTGATCAGTGATCACTACTTCAAATGTTACTTTCTCTAACAGATCATATAAGCAGCTTCCTACCTACATTTACACTACATCCTATTTTTTGAGCTTCTATTACAATATCGCGATTGGTTGTTCTATTTTGAATTCATCCATTATCATCAACAATTAAATGAGCCAAAAAACTATGATCTACACACCCACGCATAAAAATGTTTCCCCTTATAAAAGTTAATTTGACTGTTGTAAATAAATTTCTCAAAACAAAAACGCACTTTTGTACCTTTAGTTTTTTTTTGAACAACTACCTAGTCCAAACAATTAATTTAATTTTGTCTTTGACATATCACTCCCTATATTCTTTTAATGGCTGTTTATAAATATTTGTATAAATACTAACTTTGTATGCATATGTTTTCTTAAAACATTAGTTAATTTTTCAATCCTTTTTATATTTTTGCATTCAAATTATAAAACTTACCTTTCAATCATAATTTACCTCTTTTTAATAAATAAAAAAACCATTAAACAATTATATTTTAATCTACCAACACATCATACAAAGAATTTCTTATTTTAAATCTTTCCTTTTTTAAACCTTTTTTGTATGTACACACAAAAATATTTTGTTCTTCATGTTGTGACTATAATTAGTTTATTTTTCGACTAATAATATGTTTACTATTCACACTCAAATATTTAAATATTTCGTTTGTAATAGTTGCATATTTTGTGTCGCATATTTTGGCAGTCGATGATCAACAAGACGGCATATTTTGTTTTGTTATGTTATTTATATTCGTACATTTTGCATATACTTCGGCAGTTTGTGATGTGTGGCAGTAATATATTGATATTGAAGACACAGAACATTTAATATTTATGGTGACTAAAAATATTTGAATATTTCCATAGAAAATATATTTGTACGACGAAACATTTAATATTTTGCGCATTGTTATTTTATTAAATTACCACTGGTTAAATATTTTTGAGTAATACTATAAATTATATTAATACGGCGATGCATTTAAATATATTACGGTAGTTAAATATTTTATATTTTTAGGTTTTCTGTTAGCTGGTGTTTAAAGATATGCATATTAATGACTAATATATTAGTATTTTTAAACCCTGTTGATAAGTATAAAACGGGTTTTGATTTATTCCAAGAAAACATAAACAGTCATAGACTAAAACTTAAATACCCACTTAAAATTTTGAGTTTTTGGAAAACTAAAGTTTTTCCGAAAATTTGTGGTATGCAGTTTTGTTTCCCTTCGTTGATAATATAAAATTAAGAAACAATTTTTACTTTATTGAATACATAACGGTAATTAAAAAAAACAAAAAAAGTTTATCGAATTAATTGACATTTCTTCCTTTTATGTTCCCGTTTTTATTAATTTTTTTGATGTCAGATTTATTGAACATCGTCCGTCAAATTGTTGCTGTTATTTATTTTTTTGATTCCTAATTGTAAAATTTAACGCTGACTATGGGTGGAGGAAAAAGAGATTGATTTCGGCGAAAGATCTTCCATTATTAAGAGGGAAAGTCCTATCGATAAATATTGTTGAATAAACTATTTTCCAGTGTCCAGAACATCGTTAGAAGTAATAAACAAACAGCTTCAATTAAATATATGGTTAGAAGCGGCCAACAAAAAACACTTTATAATCGAGTTCCTAGCTATGACCTACAAGAAGTGAAGAAAAAACCCAGAGAAAGCGCAACCAAAATAGTGGGTGATATCCAGTGCTGTCAAAACTTTGTAACCTTTGTAATCTCATAGGAATCACTCGTGCTTATTAGTTCTAAATAATTTGAGGTAAATCATAATCACGACAATATTTACCCAACGTTTTGAATCCAGATCTACAATAAAAAACAAGTAAGAAAGTATAGTCTGTCAAACCTGACCACATTAGCACCTACGTATCAAATTTTATCAAATAATCTCCAAAACTGCGACCTGGGGCCTAATTCTGGCAGTCGTAATCAGTGTTGCCAATTTAGCCATTTAGTGGCTAGATTTAGCCATTTTTCACCCTGTTTAGCCATTAAATATTTCTTGCCGTTTTTCTTTTAAAAGAATAATTTTTATTTTATTATAAAAATATATAAAAGCAAAATAAACATTTTAAATAATTAAAACGGCTTTAATTTAAATCACAACTTTTACAAATGTTGAAACAGTAGTCCAATATTAAATTTATAAAACGGATCAACACAAGCATCGGTGTTTCTTTCTGGTTGCAAGTATTTCAATAAAGAGATGCTGGCGGCAACAAATTTTTTTTAGAAATTTCAGAATTAACTATAAAGTTGCTCTCACTTCCATGGCCGAATGCTGAAGTAAACATCGTTAAAAGTAATTTCAGAAATAGGTTACGTTTAGCAACCGTTAATTCGATTTTATCAATGAAATATTTATACCAACACCACAATAGTGGAGAGGGTACTATTCGTTTGTGCTGATGTTTGTAACACCTTAAAATATTGGTCCTAAACCCACCTTTCCGTAAACCGATTGACTCAGAACCACTTTCTGAGTTGAATTGACGATGTTTGTCCGGCTGGCTGGCAGTCCATGTAAACCTTGTGCGTAAAGTACAGATCACAAATTTGCAGATCATTTAATAAAATTTGGTACACAGGTTCTAATGAGATGTAGGGTATCATATAGTCAGGGTTGACCGACTATATTTTCTTACTTGTTTTTTATTGTAGATCTGGAATCAAAAGGTTGGGTAAATGTTGTCGTGATTACTATTTACCTTCAAATTTTTTAAAACTAATAGGCACGAGTGATTCCTATGAAATGAACAATAACGACATAACATTTATCGATGATTTTATTTTTTAAATATCTTTCAGAATATTAACTAACGTTTATTCTTATTTAACAAACTTAACTAACAATTTCATCGTAAACAACTTTAAATGAATTATTTCTGTTGTGTTATTGAATTTTAATGTGTTTTTATTTAAAAAAGATTTTAGCCATTTTTTAGCCCATTTTTAGCCATTTTTTAGCCATTTTTTCCAGTAAATTTGTAGGAAAAACGAAACAGCTGATACGCAACGTATACGCTTACATAAGACAAGCGACGCGTTTAGGGACGACGGAACAAAAATAAAAAACCGTTATAAGAAAAAGATCACGTGCAAAAAGAAATGTATAAAATTGTTTTTAAAATGTAAGAGACCAAAAAAAATTAAAAAGATAAAAATTGAACAACTTAGCGAATGTGTAATGAATATTTTGGAAGGTCTTTCTAAAAGAAATTTATACCTTCTAGAAGGCATATTTCTGAAGGCAGGATATCTTACGAAGCGAATCTTTTAAAAAGGAGTGCAGAGTCCATTCAAAATTTACCGCTGGGTTATTACTCTGAAAATAATGAACAAATTTTAGTGAAATATATATTGTGCACTTTTGTAAGTAAATATTTTTTAAATGATGCATATTTTGTTCAAATCGATTGACATATAGAGGAGAAAAGTGTTCTTAACTGTTTTGCCTTTGCCGATTTATATATAGATTAGCCGTAAAGTTTACGTAGCATTAATTTACTTGAGTATTTAGAGTATTATCCTTTTTACAACTTGAAGGCAGTAGTACTGATGGGATTTGTGGTACAATTGTACCAAATTTGGTACAATCGAAACTTTATTGGTACAATTCATCCTTTTTTGGTACAGTTAAAAAAAGACCCACGAAGTTTCATAATTTCTTTGAGGTGGATTAACCTACGTTTCTTTTCAATAATACAATTTCTAATAACATATGTTTGCATATTAAGTCGACGACATGACTGTTGTGGGCTACCGCTAATAATTTAGATTTCTACTGTACAGTTATGACGAATCAATGAACACAGCATTGAAATTTTTATTTTTATTTATTTAAAACAATTGCAAAATATTATTTAGGATATTATTGGAAAAATCAGGGCTGTGGAGTCGTCCGAAAAAAGTACTAACTCCAACTCCGACTCCAAATGCTGAAATTTTTTAAGTGAGACTCCGACTCCTACTATAATATTGATGCTAAATGTATATGAGACTCAGTGATGTTAACTTTTATTTTTTCATTACCGTACGGCCTTCTAAAAATTAGAGTTTTTGAGAAGGAATTACCATATGCAAACATTAATGTGCTGTTTCCAAATGACAGGCGATTGATTATGTAGCAAAATTTATCAGGGGTGTGCTGGAAATAGCAAACGCAAGAATTTGGAAGATATTTTTAATAAACTTTAAACCTTATTCTTCTAATTTTTGGTTTAAAATCCTGTTTAATAGGAAAATATTTGTTAAATATTTGTCATAAAATTCTTTTATTACAAAAATTTTATTTAAAAACGACTTTTAAAATTCTTGCGTTTTACGTTTGCGATTTCCAGCACACCCTGTATATGAAAAGCACTCAGTCTATCGCCTGTCATTTGGAAACAGCACATAAGAGCAGTATTCATAAACCATTTATTTAAATTTTAAATGTGCTTTAAGAAGATAATTTTTATTTTGAAAATTTTTTTTAAATTTTATGCCGATAAACTTTGGAGTCGGAGTCGCGAGTTTTTGTGGGTACTACGACTCCGACTCCGGCACAAAAACATCAACTCCGACTCCACAGCCCTGGGAAAAATGCATATTACATATTTATAAATTGTTTTTTTTTTTGTTTGCTCGTTTTAGTTCAAGAATTGTTATGTTTGGTATGTTATTGTTTTTTTTACTAATAAACTCCAATTAATAAACAATTAATGCATTTGTATATATTGAAATATCTTAATTTATAAAAAAACTTGATTAATCGGTTAACCAATCAAAAACAAAATTAACCGATAATTAACCGATTAAACCAAAACCTCGGTTAATTCATCGAGCGATTAACCGATTAAAGCAAAACCCTAATAAACATATTAGGCAAATATGAATTAAAATGGTCGTAGTGTTTTTTCTCTTCGTGTGGGGACCGTTCCCCTTTAATGTACATACATACATTCTTAAATATTTCAAAAGTCTATTCTCAACAAATTAACAATATGTAAACTTTTTAATTATTTCATTGACAAATTCTTAAAAAAACAGTTGAATAAATAAACAGCTAATCAAATTGTTTTTTATTTGAAAATAAATATTTGGTTCATTAAAAATAGAAAAATATCTGCGCAATATTATTTTGAAGGCATATTTTAATAAAATTTACTAAAAAAAATTGTTTTTATATGATACATTAGTTTTCAGTGAAAAACAAGGTAAAATACCACGTTTGGCTGAGCCGAATCCTTGATACCCTCCGCCGACATTTAAAACATTTCAGGAGTGGGCTCTATATGAGATCTATAAATTTTTAGCCAATATTTTTAATGACTGTCTTCAGAATTGTAATTAGTTGTGACTTAGACCCATGTTAAATTATAGGCAGACCATAATTTCTTTTCATATGAACCTTAATTTCACCAAATTTTAATAAAATATCATGATTCGTAAGAGTTTTAACCGAACGAAATTAAATTTCAGGATGGAAATTTATGTTGGACCAATCATCATAAAATTCTGTATAGTGATTTCTGGTAATGCAAAATCTTACTCAGACTTAATTTCAATATAGAAGAGTTTTACACGCTTTAAAGAGCTTTTCAGAAGGCTGCTTTATATTGGGCATATGGAACGTTTTAGTCCGATGATTTCAAATTTGCATGGTGTTATTTCTGGCCACATAAAATGAAATGGAGCCTAATTTTAACACAATGTCTATATTTACTGCGGATTTAGGGGTATTTAAATGATGTCCTTTAAAACTGTGAGATGCCAAATTTTACCATAATACCATTTTACGTTACAGTTTAAGGTGTACTATAGTGTGTTCCGCGATTAGGCATTATTTGAGGCATATAATTAATTATAGGCCGATCTTTCCGAAAGCGATTTTACTGGATTTCAATCCCAAACTGCTAAACATAACTAGAAGGAATTTGACACCCACGTTGACTATTTCAACTTAGAATTACTCCAGGGCCCAGAATTATGGGTTCTTAGATAAATATTGAAAAAGGTTGCATAAAAATGACAAACTAAGTAGATTCATGGTGGAGGGTTTAGAAATCGATATTTTAGTTGAAAATAATATTATTTTTAACAAGTGAAAGTGCTGTACTTGGCTATGCCGAATCTTTTATACTCACGAGAAGCTAATGTGTTACTGCTCAGTTGCTCCCTAAATTTGTCATTTTGTCCTGTAAGAAATTTATAAGAAATCTAATTCGTTTTCGCCAGGTGTTTAAAATTAGCTTAAAAACTTTTTTTAGCATCGTACCTACTCGAATTAGAGGATCTCAGTTTGAACTTTTTTAGCGATTGGTCGACGTAGTGTGTATAGGTCCATGGTAAACAATAATTTGAATTCCCTTTCAAAATTTAAACTTTTACTGAAAAGTTGTGTTTTTTTTTCTTAGCAAAATGGCATAACAAGCCATAAAAGGTTCTAAAAAATCTTGAAAAGAATAATTTTGCGAACTCGTTATTTATCGAAATCGTTAGAATTTCTATTTCGAATTTGATGTACTTTTAGATCAAAAGTAATTTTTAAACAAGTTGAGCCTTATTGAATATAAAGTAACTTGTTGCATAAAAGGAACCATTTGGAATAATAAGGCCGTGTTTTTGAGATGTGGATTAAGTTTAAACATAATTTACCGTAGTCTGAAACTTGTATTTTTCTGGCGAAAAGTGATTTTGTTCCGTAAGAATTTTGTATGCAAGTTTTGAAATGGCGACAAAAATCTGTTTTCAGATTAACTAAACCTAGTTAAACTGTGATCTTAAAAACCCAGACTAAGTATAAATAAAATAAGATAATTTTCTTACGAAAAAATAATAACAAAAATAATTTTTCCACTACTTGCATTTAAATGATACATATTAATAATTTATACTTGTTTATTGCTGTAGCTCACTTTATTTTTTTTTATTTACTAAGAGAACAAATACATAAACAAATTATATTTAACTTATTAACCGAGCAACAGTAACCTAGAACTTCAGCCCGTTCTTGTGGAACAAAACCAGATTCTTTGGCTCGCAACCAGCTCACTACCGGGGGGGTAACTCTCTTAATTTTTAATTGATGAAATGATAAGACAATCTGACAAACTATTATACAATTTAATACACAAAAAAAACTTAAAAAAGTATAAATACGAAAATTTCTAAGACATTTACGCATTTAACTTTCAAACGTTAAGTCTTGAAGTATCTGTTCATCTCGCTTAATATATAATTTGCTTTGTACTGCTACAGGCAATATCAAGCTTACCAGGAAATTAAAAAGGATCGACACAGATCTGCATATACAAATACAAAAAAATAACGTTCAAGCATCATGAACGTAAACTTAATTGCAAAAGTCCTTATCATTTGCCTCGGACTACTAGAGGCAGTAACAAGCGATCCTGTAACACACACAGCATCAGATGGCCGGGTGTATGCTATTGAAATGAGTCATGAGGTAATTTCCAATTAATATCTTAAGAGCAAATTTTATAAACAAAATTTTTAGTACAATTGGCATGATGCCTGGTTGGAATGTGCCAAGACCGGATATCAACTTGCTTCAATCGATTCAGCTTCCAAAAATGCTGCTCTTATTGAACTATTGACAAATATTGATGGGCGCTCCAAAGACTTTTGGCTCGGCGGTAATGATGAATATAGTTCTAGTACAGACTACAATCGGCCTTTTTTTTGGTTTTCCTCGGGAAGTAGATTAAATTTCACCTTTTGGTCGGACGATAATCCAAACAACGCTTTTAAGAATGAACACTGTGTACATATATATTCCCGTAGCGACTCGTTCAAATGGAACGATATTGATTGCGAATATAAATTTGGTTACATTTGTGAACCTCAAGAATAAGATTTTAAAAAACAAACATAAATGTGATGTTGTCAATAACATGACTTCATCGATACAAAAAATCTGGCTGAGCAATAGAATACGGTTAAGCATTGAATGTGGAAATAAAAATAAACACAATGAATATCAGTACATAAAGTGGCGAAAAACTTAACGTAAAACAAAATTAAATTAATAAAATGTGTAAACGTATCCTTATTTTTAATGAATATTTTTACGTTTATCCTTTAATAAACGCGTTTGAGTTCTTTGTAATTGAAAATCCAAATAAAAACACACACTATTCAATTTAACAAACTTTATTAGAATTTATTATTTTGTTCACAATTGTTAGTTACGAACAGAACCGTTTAAATGTCTCCAATAAACTAAACTATTTATGCATGAGTCGCCCTTTTTAGATGTCATCATTATTTATAGATTTTTCCCGAACCTCCCTGTAATAAAACCATTTCTAGAAATGACTGGGAAATGCATGTAGGAATTATTTAAAAAAAAACTGTTGTGTTGAAAATTATACATGACAATTATAAGTAACTAATATGACATAAAACTATACTTACAAGATAACTTATAACTACATATAACTATAAATAATTCTTAGATAATCTGAGTTCTACAATACAGTGTAGCATATAATAATTCAAGCTAATATTACAGTAATTATAATTTACAGGACAACTTATAAATAAAACTATAAATAATTCTTATATAATTTAACTTTCGTAGCACTGCCCTCGTCCCGAATAGGCTCAGATTCTCCTTTTCCATATTGTGCTAGTCGTTCCAGATGTACCACCTTCATTTTTGCTCTTGGACTCTAAAATTTCTGGATTCGATATAACACGTCTTTCAATTTCTTTATTACCTTATATGGTCCATCCCAATGGGTCTGCAGCTTGGGAGATAATCCTTTCTTCCGTTGTGAATTAAAAAGTAAAACCAACTGACGGGCCTTCTTTGAAGCCTTCCAAATTTTCCGCTCGATTGTATCTGGCTTTCATCTTATCACTAGACAGCTTAGTCCGGCTTCGTACGAACTCATGAAGCTCATTAAGGTCATCTTGTTCCTGTGAGGTAGAGCCTTCATTGATCTATATGCCAACAGAAACTTCGGAATGTGTTCACACCAGTCCTTCTGATCAGTGCTTACTATTTGCGCAAGTGTTCCTCTAATGTTCGGTTAAATCTCTCAACCATGCCCAGTGTGACCATATTAGTTTTTTTCGAGCTAAATTTAGCTTTATTTTTTCATGTTTAGCTTGAGATATTTCATTTAGCTTTAAGTTTTTTTTTCGGCTTTTTTCCACAATGCATTTAGCTTTTTCTGGCCTCTTTTAATTTCAATTTCGTGTTTATTAATATTAAAAAATAAAAAAGTGTTCAAATGTTATTTGAACACTACAAATTTGAATTGAAATTGAAGTAAAAACATAAGTAATATGGGCTACTTCAAATTTTTTGAGCCCCTGCTGAAACCGACATACTATGGCTCTTATTTCGTTAAGTTTTATGAATTGAAAAAAACGTTGTACAGGGTTTGGATGACTATACTTGAAGGATATGACGTGCAAAGTTTTACGTTGAAAAGTCCTCACCTTAAGATTTGGTGGTCATCTAAAATTCGAAAAATTAAATAAACGACTTGAAACTTGCAAGAGTTTTTTCATTCATTCCGTTTTCTTTGTAATAGTTTTAAGCTTTCAGATCCAAACCCATACAAAATATAATCACTAGACTTGCAGGATATATCCACAAAAAAAAAATTTTGATATCGCTGCTGGGTGAAAAGTTGCATGGTGTTTTAAAGTGAAACCAAAATTTTCCGAATTTTGAAATTTTTGAAGATTTTACATAGAGTTTCTGCGCCGTTTAATAAAAATGAGTTTTAAGTGCAGAATTAAAAAAACTGCTTAATTTTATAAAGTTTGAGGTGTATCAAGTTGGTGTCAGCGCACCAATAACGTATTACGGACATCACAAAGTTAAAAGAAACTAGCGTAAATTTTTTAAAAATTTATCTTTTTTGCGTCTGACAATCTGACTTAACTTCGTAAAGGGCACCTCCGAGGCGAAAACGCACTTTAAAATTTTTAAACGCAAAAATTTTATGAACTTCTGAAAATTTTTGCAAAAAAAACAATTTATTTTTAAGCTTTTTTTGATATCAAAACATGTCATGGGAACATGTTTAGGTATCTAAATAGATTCTTCGCGACGGACTAAACTGATAAAGTGCAAAAATAAATCATTTTTTTCAACCCTGGCGCGAGCAGCGGCAGTTTTTTCCAAACACATTTCGCTTTGTGACAACTGAAGCGTTGTATCAATTCCGCTCAAACGTACATCGAATAGAAGACTTTACTGAGCTTGATACTAAATTGAAAACAAAATGTTTCTAACCTCAAAAAGCATCCTTGTATGAAATATTTGATTTGGTTTCAGATTATACATTTTAAAAGTCCTGAAATTCGTAAAAAAAACCAAATAGTTTTTTTCCCAAAATATTGCAAATTATGTCTTATACTGGCCGTAATTTTGTAAAATGTTTAACAATTTTAAATAAATTTTTGTATGCATACACGATAAAAAAAAATTTTTTTATATTTTTTCCCCGTGTATTTTAAAAAGTATTCAAGCTTTTACAAATATTTTAGTGTGCTAAGAAAGCCCTTAAGGGGTATTATCCACACGCGTTATCCTTTTTCAATTTTAACAAAAACTGTAATTTTTATATATTTTTTTAATTTTTAACTTTAAACCGCAGTAAAATTTGCGCCGTGTAATAAAAATGATTAACGCGAACGGATTTCACATGCTCAAATATCGGCTTATACACACGCAAATCAACATTGATGTCAGACAAAAAAAAAATTAAAAAAAAAATGTCTAGGTGTAGTAAATTTTTAAAGCTAGTAAAATTAAAGAAACTATAATGTAGCGTGAATTTGAAGTGATATTTGAATTGTAGCTGAATTTTAAATGTAATCCCTATATTATATCGGTTACATTCGGTCATTTTAGAATGCGTACATTTATTTAGTACTTAGTTCTTGCGGAGTTATTCCAACCCTCTTCGGCTATTTACAAAACGAGGGCAGGTTGGGATTTAAAATTAAAAAGATGTATACTTTATTGTGCCTTAGCAACAGCGAAAATAAGTTGATTTCTGATTTTGCTTACACTACCTAAATTATTTTAAATTGTCTTAAATCTAAAAAATAATTAAAAAAAAAATACCATAAAATTGTTAATTTGCCTACATAAATGAAACAATAAATATTGAAATTTAAATTGATGAACTTAAAAATACTTACCTCTACTTATTTCAACCCTTAATTACCATACATACCTAAGCTTAAATTAGCTTGAAGCTAGCTTGGAATAAAGTGGAAATCGTACACTGCGCAAACACCCCCCAAGTGAGATTTAATAAGTTTTACATATATTGATCTACTCAAATAAAAGGAAAATACACTACGTTTAGCCAAATTAGCAATCTAAATTATGTTTGCATAACTAGAAAAGAAATTAATTCTCCTTTGTTTATAGCCTACAATTATAATCATTCCATTGAGTGAGGTTAATGAGGAAAAAAATAACACAAGCAAATTCAGTACAATCAAAACCATCAACAATAAAAAGTGAGTAAAAACAAAAAAATAAAATAATTAAACAAACGGAAAATTTTAGCGAAAACCCCAAATCGGTAAAAATAAATTAAATTAAGTGAAAATAAATTAAATTTAAATTTCAAAAGATTTTGTTATTCGTGCTAAATTCCTAGTTTTTATTATTGATAAAAACACTTGAAATTTATTGTTGATGGGATAAGCTATTCCTATGCGCATTTCACTGGTTGCTTAGGCCAGATCATCAGGAAACTTCATCCATAAAGATTTTAGAAAAACTAAAGATATTAAACCAAATAAAAATGTTAAACGTATAAGACTTATAGCAACAGTTCTACTTGTAATAATATCAAAGCTTAAACAAAACAACATCAACAATAAACAGTGCGTTCATCTCGTCTTACATTCCCCGCTACAATTAGTTGAAATTCTCTCAACATTAATTGTAGTTGTAAGTAGGTTAAGAAAAACAAAATAAAAAACAACAACAACTTACAAAAGATGTTGTCAAATAAGTGTTTTTTAGGCCGTGCACCCGCCTGTTTATTATCAGAAAGTAATTTCAATTTTTGGAAATACAAAATTTAAATTTCAAAAGATTTTGTTATTCAGAATGTAAGACGAGATGAACGCACTGTTTATTGTTGATGTTGTTTTGTTTAAGCTTTGATATTATTACAAGTAGAACTGTTGCTATAAGTCTTATACGTTTAACATTTTTATTTGGTTTAATATCTTTAGTTTTTCTAAAATCTTTATGGATGAAGTTTCCTGATGATCTGGCCTAAGCAACCAGTGAAATGCGCATAGGAATAGCTTATCCCATCAACAATAAATTTCAAGTGTTTTTATCAATAATAAAAACTGGGAATTTAGAACGAATAACAAAATCTTTTGAAATTTAAATTTTGTATTCCCAAAAATTGAAATTACTTTTTGATAATAAATTAAATTGTGAAATTTAAATTAGTACTTACCCAAAACCCTGATTCTGAAAAAAAAAGAAAAAATCTTAAAATACTTACCACAGTGAGCCCAGGAAGGTACATATAGGTATTAAAATTAAAAGGTACCTACTGTTTAAATAAGGGTGGTAAAGCAACCCATTATTCATATATAATTAGTTATCAGATTAGAAAACATAAAAATAAAAAATTATGGCAAAAAAAAGTAAAAAGAGTGAAATAAAACCCAGCAAACAATTAAACACTTTGTCTTTGTATGTTTGCAATTATTTTCGAAAATTTTGCTTTTTCGATCAAAACTTTGCAAGACAAACAGCTCTCGACTACGCATTCTGATTCTGAATGCTGATTTGCAAAATAAAATTGAACATCTTTGGTTTTTTGTTCTGAGCTGAGCGTTTCCATTAAAAATGTTTAAAAGTTTCTTATGAAAAAAAAAACAAAAATTTTATTTACTTACTCAACCATCCCTGCCAATCCCTTTATAATGCAATAAATTATTAGTTTAAACAAACTGAACCGTTTTTGGAAATAATAAAACCGACCCAGCAAAAACTTTACTTACCTGGTAAGTTAGCAAGTAATGTTGGAGAAAATAAACACTACTTATTTTTCGGCTGAATAACTACTTATTTTTGTTCGAGGTGTCCACAGAATTCAGTACTTACAATACACTTACTAGAAGGCGAAAAGTATCTAGTTATTATTTAACTACGAGTTAGTTGAATTGTAAGTACTTACAATATACTTACTAAAAGCCAAAAATTCAATATTTAAGAGATGTCATTGGTTTTATTTACAAGCACTTTTAAATTATTTCAGTGACAAATTCCTAAAAAACAAAAATTGAATAAATAAACAGCTAATCAAATTGTTTTTTATTTGAAAATAAATATTTGGTTCATTAAAAATAGAAAAATATCTGCGCAATATTATTTTGAAGGCATATTTTTATAAAATTTACTAAAAAAAATTGTTTTTATATGATACATTAGTTTTCAGTTAAAAACAAGGTAAAGTGCTACGTTTGGCTGAGCCGAATTCTTGATACCCTCCACCGACATTTAGAACATTTCAGGAGTGGGCTCTATATGAGATCTATACAGTTTTAGCCAATATTTTTGATGACTGTCTTCAGATTTGTAATTAGTTGCGAATTAGACCCATGTTAAATTATGGGCAGACCATAATTTCTTTTCATAAGAAAAAATAAGAGTTTTGGCCGAACCAAAGTAATTTCCAGGATGGAAATTTATATCGGACCAATAATCGTAAAATTCTGTTTAGAGATTTCTGGTAATGAAAAATCTAATTCAGACTAAATTTTAATACAGAAGTGGTTTACACGTTTTAAAGAGCTTTTCAGATAACTCGTCATTTAAATCTTCAGGCCCGGATGGGATTATCCCAGAGGACCTTCAGATGAATCTAGAAATATTGATGCCATGACTCTTGGGAGAATGTGCATTTGTGTGCAACTAATATTATGATTTGAACTGTATCGTTGAAAATATAAACATATATAATTTAGAAGCAAATATTTCACATAATTAAATATAATTAGCTAGATCAGAGTAACTTTTTAGGTGCAAAACATAATAGAATATTATTATAGTGGATTTTAAAAATGTTAAGTACGAAATATATTTTTTCAAGTTATATTAGGACTGTAAAAAATTTATTAGCATAAAACATTAGTGTATTCATTCGGCTTACCTTCAATCGGTTTACCTTTAAATTACTACCCGATTAACGGATCGGTTAATTAAAAATTGGCTTTTTTCGATTAACGATTAAACCGGTTAATTCCAGTCGATTAGCCGATGTAACAAAATGTTAACTAATTTGTTGTATTATAACATATTTTTTGTGTTTTTAATTATTTGTTTGGTCTCATATACAAAATGTATGTGTTTAGAAAATATTTTTTCATACAAACAAAGAAGGTGTTTAGTGATCTTCATTTTAACCCATTTTCCGCCGACCGGTGACTGCAATTACAATGTTTTTTTATCTTCATCATCGATCAACAGGAATGTGGCGAAAAATGGTTTAAATGTTTGATTGTCAACACCTTTATTTTGTTTCACGTACTTTTTATACATACATATGTATATGTTAAGTTAATTGCTTCTTCTCATACAGGCTTTTAACCAAATTAACCGAAACAATTATAAGTGTTAACAATTAAAAACAACTTTAATGGCATAATGGAGTATTGTATATGTTTAGAGAAATCCTGGAAAACGACTGAGAAATAAGATATTCATCTACGATATGTAAAAGAATTTTTTCCAAGTCAAGTTTTGTCAAAACTAAAGACAAGAATCGCTTTAATTAATTTTCTAAAAGATTATTTTATAAGATCTCCTTTAACTATTGAAATAACTAATAAAATTATCTCAGTTTATTTTTATATAAATACATATTTTGGGGGATTCAAAAGGTAGTCATAAAGTCTTATGTCTTAAAATAATTACAATAAATATATATCGTCGGTTTAAAATGCAATCGGGTTAAATCCACTTTTTATGTAAATTGAAATTTTGATGCCGTATGGTAGAGAAAGATACGCCTCGTCGACCTCTTCTATTTAAGGCCTGATTTGTTTAAAATTAACTGTATTTTTAATTTTCTATCAAGCTGCAAATAGGGAAATTAAAAAGTTTTTTTATCTCTCCTGTAAAATGTGCTGAAAATGAGTTAGCAGGTTTGCATATTAAGTCGACGACATGACTGTTGTGGGCTACCGCTAATAATTTAGATTTCTACTGTACAGTTATGACGAATCAATGAACACAGCATTGAAATTTTTATTTTTATTTATTTAAAACAATTGCAAAATATTATTTAGGATATTATTGGAAAAATCAGGGCTGTGGAGTCGTCCGAAAAAAGTACTAACTCCAACTCCGACTCCAAATGCTGAAATTTTTTAAGTGAGACTCCGACTCCTACTCCGACTCCTACTATAATATTAATGCTAAATGTATATGAGACTCAGTGATGTTAACTTTTATTTTTTCATTACCGTACGGCCTTCTAAAAATTAGAGTTTTTGAGAAGCAATTACCGTATGCAAATGTTAATGTGCTGTTTCCAAATGACAGGCGATTGATTATGTAGCAAAATTTATCAGGGGTGTGCTGGAAATAGCAAACGCAAGAATTTGGAAGTTGTTTTTAATAAACTTTAAACCTTATTCTTCTAATTTTTGGTTTAAAATCCTGTTTAATAGGAAAATATTTGTTAAATATTTGTCATAAAATTCTTTTATTACAAAAATTTTATTTAAAAACGACTTTTAAAATTCTTGCGTTTTACGTTTGCGATTTCCAGCACACCCTGTATATGAAAAGCACTCAGTCTATCGCCTGTCATTTGGAAACAGCACATAAGAGCAGTAATCATAAACCATTTATTTTAATTTTAAATGTGCTTTAAGAAGATAATTTTTATTTTGAAAATTTTTTTTAAAATTTTATGCCGAAAACATTTGGAGTCGGAGTCGCGAGTTTTTGTGGGTACTACGACTCCGACTCCGGCACAAAAACATCAACTCCGACTCCACAGCCCTGGGAAAAATGCATATTACATATTTATAAATTGTTTTTTTTTGTTTGCTCGTTTTAGTTCAAGAATTGTTATGTTTGGTATGTTATTGTTTTTTTTTCTAATAAACTCCAATTAATAAACAATTAATGCATTTGTATATATTGAAATAACTTAATTTATAAAAAAAACTTGATTAATCGGTTAACCGATCAAAAACAAAATTAACCGATTATTAACCGATTAAACCAAAACCTCGGTTAATTCATCGAGCGATTAACCGATTAAAGCAAAACCCTAATAAACATATTAGGCAAATATGAATTAAAATGGTCGTAGTGTTTTTTCTCTGCGTGTGGGGACCGAACCCCTTTAATGTACATACATACATTCTTAAATATTTCAAAAGTCTATTCTCAACAAATTAACAATATGTAAACTTTTTAATTATTTCATTGACAAATTCTTAAAAAAACAGTTGAATAAATAAACAGCTAATCAAATTGTTTTTTATTTGAAAATAAATATTTGGTTCATTAAAAATAGAAAAATATCTGCGCAATATTATTTTGAAGGCATATTTTTATAAAATTTACTAAAAAAAATTGTTTTTATATGATACATTAGTTTTCAGTTAAAAACAAGGTAAAGTGCTACGTTTGGCTGAGCCGAATTCTTGATACCCTCCACCGACATTTAGAACATTTCAGGAGTGGGCTCTATATGAGATCTATACAGTTTTAGCCAATATTTTTGATGACTGTCTTCAGATTTGTAATAAGTTGCGAATTAGACCCATGTTAAATTATGGGCAGACCATAATTTCTTTTCATATGAAAAAATAAGAGTTTTGGCCGAACCAAAGTGATTTCCAGGATGGAAATTTATAATCATAAAATTCTGTTTAGAGATTTCTGGTAATGAAAACTCTAATTCAGACTAAATTTTAATACAGAAGTGGTTTGCACGTTTTAAAGAGCTTTTCAGATAACTCGTCATCTTGAGAAATGGGCGGTTCAAAGCTTTCATAACTTTAAATCCTCAGGCCCGGATTGGATTATCCCAGAGGACCTTCAGATGAATCTAGAAATATTGATGCCATGATTCTTTCGAGAATGTGTTTTAAAGCAAACATAAATTATGGTATTAAACATAACTTTTGTGTGCAACTAATATTATGATTTGAACTGTATCGTTGAAAATATAAACAAATATAATTTAGAAGCAAATATTTCTCATAATTTAATATAATTAGCTAGATCAGAGTAACTTTTTAGGTGCAAAACATAATAGAATATTATTATAGTGGATTTTAAAAATGTTAAGTACGAAATATATTTTTTCAAGTTATATTAGGACTGTAAAAAATTTATTAGCGTAAAACATTAGTGTATTCATTCCGCTTACCTTCAATCGGTTTACCTTTAAATTACTACCCGATTAACGGATTGGTTAATTAAAAATTGGCTTTTTTCGATTAACGATTAAACCGGTTAATTCCAGTCGATTAGCCGATGTAACAAAATGTTAACTAATTTGTTGTATTATAACATATTTTTTGTGTTTTTAATTATTTGTTTGGTCTCATATACAAAATGTATGTGTTTAGAAAATATTTTTTCATACAAACAAAGAAGGTGTTTAGTGATATTCATTTTAACCCATTTTCCGCCGACCGGTGACTGCAATTACAATGTTTTTTTATCTTCATCATCGATCAACAGGAATGTGGCGAAAAATGGTTTAAATGTTTGATTGTCAACACCTTTATTTTGTTTCACGTACTTTTTATACATACATATGTATATGTTAAGTTAATTGCTTCTTCTCATACAGGCTTTTAACCAAATTAACCGAAACAATTATAAGTGTTAACAATTAAAAACAACTTTAATGGCATAATGGAGTATTGTATATGTTTAGAGAAATCCTGGAAAACGACTGAGAAATATGATATTCATCAACGATATGTAAAAGAATTTTTTCCAAGTCAAGTTTTGTCAAAACTAAAGACAAGAATCGCTTAAATCTTAAACATTTAAACCAAATTAATTTTCTAAAAGATTATTTTATAAGATCTCCTTTAACTATTGAAATAACTAATAAAATTATCTCAGTTTATTTTTATATAAATATGTACATATTTTGGGGGATTCAAAAGGTAGTCATAAAGTCTTATGTCTTAAAATAATTACAATAAATATATATCGTCGGTTTAAAATGCAATCGGGTTAAATCCACTTTTTATGTAAATTGAAATTTTGATGCCGTATGGTAGAGAAAGATACGCCTCGTCGACCTCTTCTATTTAAGGCCTGATTTGTTTAAAATTAACTGTATTTTTAATTTTCTATCAAGCTGCAAATAGGGAAATTAAAAAGTTTTTTTATCTCTCCTGTAAAATGTGCTGAAAATGAGTTAGCAGGTTTGCATATTAAGTCGACGACATGACTGTTGTGGGCTACCGCTAATAATTTAGATTTCTACTGTACAGTTATGACGAATCAATGAACACAGCATTGAAATTTTTATTTTTATTTATTTAAAACAATTGCAAAATATTATTTAGGATATTATTGGAAAAATCAGGGCTGTGGAGTCGTCCGAAAAAAGTACTAACTCCGACTCCAAATGCTGAAATTTTTTAAGTGAGACTCCGACTCCTACTTAATATCGATGCTAAATGTATAGGAGACTCAGTGATGTTAACTTTTATTTTTTCATTACCGTACGGCCTTCTAAAAATTAGAGTTTTTGAGAAGCAATTACCGTATGCAAACATTAATGTGCTGTTTCCAAATGACAGGCGATTGATTATGTAGCAAAATTTATCAGGGGTGTGCTGGAAATAGCAAACGCAAGAATTTGGAAGTTGTTTTTAATAAACTTTAAACCTTATTCTTCTAATTTTTGTTTAAAATCCTGTTTAATAGGAAAATATTTGTTAAATATTTGTCATAAAATTCTTTTATTACAAAAATTTTATTTAAAAACGACTTTTAAAATTCTTGCGTTTTACGTTTGCGATTTCCAGCACACCCTGTATATGAAAAGCACTCAGTCTATCGCCTGTCATTTGGAAACAGCACATAAGAGCAGTATTCATAAACCATATATTTAAATTTTAAATGTGCTTTAAGAAGATAATTTTTATTTTGAAAATTTTTTTTTAAATTTTATGCCGATAAACTTTGGAGTCGGAGTCGCGAGTTTTTGTGGGTACTACGACTCCGACTCCACAGCCCTGGGAAAAATGCATATTACATATTTATAAATTGTTTTTTTTTTTGTTTGCTCGTTTTAGTTCAAGAATTGTTATGTTTGGCATGTTATTGTTTTTTTTACTAATAAACTCCAATTAATAAACAATTAATGCATTTGTATATATTGAAATAACTTAATTTATAAAAAAACTTGATTAATCGGTTAACCGATCAAAAACAAAATTAACCGATTATAAACCGATTAAACCAAAACCTCGGTTAATTCATCGAGCGATTTACCGATTAAAGCAAAACCCTAATAAACATATTAGGCAAATATGAATTAAAATGGTCGTAGTGTTTTTTCTCTTCGTGTGGGGACCGTTCCCCTTTAATGTACATACATACATTCTTAAATATTTCAAAAGTCTATTCTCAACAAATTAACAATATGTAAACTTTTTAATTATTTCATTGACAAATTCTTAAAAAAACAGTTGAATAAATAAACAGCTAATCAAATTGTTTTTTATTTGAAAATAAATATTTGGTTCATTAAAAATAGAAAAATATCTGCGCAATATTATTTTGAAGGCATATTTTAATAAAATTTACTAAAAAAAATTGTTTTTATATGATACATTAGTTTTCAGTGAAAAACAAGGTAAAGTGCTACGTTTGGCTGAGCCGAATCCTTGATACCCTCCGCCGACATTTAGAACATTTCAGAAGTGGGCTCTATATGAGATCTATAAATTTTTAGCCAATATTTTTAATGACTGTCTTCAGAATTGTAATTAGTTGTGACTTAGACCCATGTTAAATTATAGGCAGACCATCATTTCTTTTCATATGAACCTTAATTTCACGAAATTTTAATAAAATATCATGATTCGTAAGAGTTTTAACCGAACGAAAGTAAATTTCAGGATGGAAATTTATATTGGACCAATCATCATAAAATTCTGTATAGTGATTTCTGGTAATGCAAAATCTTACTCAGACTTAATTTCAGTATAGAAGGGTTTTACGTTTTAGTCCGATTATTTCAAAATTGCATGGTGTTATTTCTGGCCACATAAAATGAAATGGAGTCTAATTTTAACACAATGTCTTTATTTACTGCGGATTTAGGGGCATTTAAATGATGTCCTTTAAAACTGTGAGATGCCAAATTTTACCATAATACCATTTTACGTTACAGTTTAAGGTGTACTATAGTGTGTTCCGCGATTAGGCATTATTTGAGGCATATAATAAATTATAGGCCGATCTTTCCGAAAGTAAGCGATATGATTACTTCCTACCGATGCGATTTTACTGGATTTCAATCCCAAACTGCTAAACATAACTAGAAGGAATTTGACACCCACGTTGACTATTTCAACTTAGAATTACTTAAGGGCCCAGAATTATGGGTTCTTAGATAAATATTGAAAAAGGTTGCATAAAAATGACAAACTAAGTAGATTCATGGTGGAGGGTTTAGAAATCGATATTTTAGTTGAAAATAATATTATTTTAAACAAGTGAAAGTGCTGTACTTGGCTATGCCGAATCTTTTATACTCACGAGAAGCTAATGTGTTACTGCTCAGTTGCTCCCTAAATTTGTCATTTTGTCCTGTAAGAAATTTATAAGAAATCTAATTCGTTTTCGCCAGGTGTTTAAAATTAGCTTAAAAACTTTTTTTAGCATCGTACCTACTCGAATTAGAGGATCTCAGTTTGAGCTTTTTTTTTAGGAATCAGTCGACGTAGTGCTGTATACGTCCATGGTATGAATTCCCTTTTAAGCTTTAACTGAAAAGTTGTGATTTTTTCTTGGCAAAATGGCATTACAAGCCATAAAAGGTTCTAAAAAATCTTGTAAAAACTAATTTTGCGAACTCATTATTTATCGAAATCGTTAGAATTTCTATTTCGAATTTGATGTACTTTTAGATAAAAAGTTATTTTTAAACAAGTTGTGGCTTTCTGAATATAAAGTAACTTGTTGCATAAAAGGAACCATTTGGAATAATAAGGCCTTGTTTTTGAGATGTGGAATAGGTTAAAATATAGTTAAACGTAGTCTGAAACTCGAATTTTTCCGGTTTTCAGATTAACTAAGTCCAGCTTAACTGGGATCTCAAAAACCCAGCCTAAGTGTGTTGTTCTTTCTCATATAAAAGACCTTTTTGTATGAAAAAATAAAAATAAAAAAATGATTTTTCAACTATTTGCATTTTAATGATACATATTAATAATTTCTTCTGTTCATTTCTGTAGCACATTTTAGTTGTTTATCTACTAAGAAGTACAAATACATAAACAAATTATATGCTTACACATAATTAACCGAGCAATAGTAACTAGAACTTTAGATCGTTCTTGCCAGCCCCCCCCCCCCACCGCACTGATAGATCAGCTCAGTGCTTAAAGATAAGACAATATGCCAAACTATTTTAGTTTTATATACATAAAACAATTTGAAAAAGTATAAATACGATCATTTCTTAGACATCTACACATTAAACTTTTTAACGTTAGGTATTGAAGAATCTGTTCATTTCGCTTAAGGAATTCTTTATAATTTATACAGATACAAAATATACAAATACAAAAAATTATACGTTTAACCATAATGAACTTAAACTCAATTGCAAAAGTCGTTATATTTTGCTTTGGGCTACTAGAGACAGTATTAAGCATCCCTACGCCTCATAATGGATCAGATTCACGGGTATATATTATTGAAACAGAGCAGAAGGTAATTTCCCATAAATATTGTAAGAAAAAATTTAATAAATACAATTTTTAGTTCACCTGGTATGGGGCCTGGCATGACTGTGCCCGCAGAAATTATCGACTTGTTTCAATTGAATCAGAATGTAAAAATGAAATTGTTATAAATCTATTGAAAAGGGTTATAGGGCACTCCGAAAACTTGTGGATCGGCGCTCATGATAAAATTGAGAGAGCGAAAATTTCTTTTTCAAAAAAAAAACAGACCTTTTCCTGGATGGCCACGGGTAGAACCATGAATTATAAGTTTTGGTCAAAAGAAAATCCAAATAATTATAATAAAAACGAACACTGTGCACATATATGGGGCAAGAACCCTGACTTCAAATGGAACGATAATGATTGCACTGATAAACTTGGTTTTGTTTGTGAAATTAAGCCCAAACAAATAACATAAAAAACGATCTTAAACATAAATGTGATGTGGTCAATAATATGACTACATCGATACAAAAAACCTGGATGATCAATAGAATACGATTAAACATTGAATGTGGAAATATAAAATTCGAAAAATTGAATGTAAAAAAAAATTAAATAAATAAAAAGTGTAAACGTATCCTTAAATTTTTAATTTCTCACCCCTATCGTGAATAACAAGTGGAATTTTTGTTCCCATGAAATTTTCATTCCCCTCGAAGGGAAAAAAGCAATCGTGAATCCCATGTGATAATTTTTTCACGCTATCAGTTCCAGTGAATGTAAAAAAAAGATTAGAAAAAATTAAAAATCAATGAAAATTTTGTTTAAATATATACACGTACATATGTACATATATATTTTAAAGAAAAGTTAAAATTTATTAAGTACTAGCTTATCCGACAGACGTTGTCCTGTCCAAATTAGAAAAGTGTTTGCGTTCGATTTTTAAATTAAAATGTTGTTCATATAGGTACATATATTTGATTTACATATTCTATTTACAATTTAATTGATAAAATCAATATTCAGTAAAAAAAGTACAACTTATTCACTTGCTTTGCTAGGATATCATAATTTTGTTTATTGCAATGTTTTGTAATATACATTAAAGACCTGCACAGATGTATCTGTTTATATCTGTTTCTGTGTGTTTTTGATTTAAGTTGATATTGATATGATTTGTAAAAGAGTGGATGTAATTTGATAAAAAAAGCGAAGGAGAGTATCATATCTGTTAATATCTGTTTCGCAAAGCAGATACTAGTGGATACTGATGGAATACAATAAGTTACTTATTGTATGATGCCGTTATTTATTTTTTACAAAAACAAAATATGTACACATGAACAGTTAGTTTTTTCAATCATTTTTGCGTGATGTGTCTCGAGCACAAAAAAGGCAAACAAAAAAACTTTACAAGAACAAAACTGGTTGTAAAAATGTGCTTGCTTGTTTTTTTTTTTTTTTGAAGGCAAACATTTTTGAAATTTTCGGTAACGATATGTATGTACATAAGTATTTTGTTTGTGTAAAAAATTCTTTGATGAAATTAAAAGGATGCATTTTCTTCGTTCAAGTGCCATGTAGACAAAAATATAACGCAATACACAATATCAATTTTCGAAGTTTTCTTTGTCGCTAACAATTACTTATATGTACTTATAGACATACATATGTACATTCATATGTATGTATGCATATGCATAGCCTTTACAACTGATCAGTGATCACTACTTCAAATGTTATTTTCTCTAACAGATCATATAAGCAGCTTCCTACCTACATTTACACTACATCCTATTTTTTGAGCTTCTATTACAATATCGCGATTGGTTGTTCTATTTTGAATTCATCCATTATCATCAACAATTAAATGAGCCAAAAAACTATGATCTACACACCCACGCATAAAAATGTTTCCCCTTATAAAAGTTAATTTGACTGTTGTAAATAAATTTCTCAAAACAAAAACGCACTTTTGTACCTTTAGTTTTTTTTTGAACAACTACCTAGTCCAAACAATTAATTTAATTTTGTCTTTGACATATCACTCCCTATATTCTTTTAATGGCTGTTTATAAATATTTGTATAAATACTAACTTTGTATGCATATGTTTTCTTAAAACATTAGTTAATTTTTCAATCCTTTTTATATTTTTGCATTCAAATTATAAAACTTACCTTTCAATCATAATTTACCTCTTTTTAATAAATAAAAAAACCATTAAACAATTATATTTTAATCTACCAACACATCATACAAAGAATTTCTTATTTTAAATCTTTCCTTTTTTAAACCTTTTTTGTATGTACACACAAACATATTTTGTTCTTCATGTTGTGACTATAATTAGTTTATTTTTCGACTAATAATATGTTTACTATTCACACTCAAATATTTAAATATTTCGTTTGTAATAGTTGCATATTTTGTGTCGCATATTTTGGCAGTCGATGATCAACAAGACGGCATATTTTGTTTTGTTATGTTATTTATATTCGTACATTTTGCATATACTTCGGCAGTTTGTGATGTGTGGCAGTAATATATTGATATTGAAGACACAGAACATTTAATATTTATGGTGACTAAAAATATTTGAATATTTCCATAGAAAATATATTTGTACGACGAAACATTTAATATTTTGCGCATTGTTATTTTATTAAATTACCACTGGTTAAATATTTTTGAGTAATACTATAAATTATATTAATACGGCGATGCATTTAAATATATTACGGTAGTTAAATATTTTATATTTTTAGGTTTTCTGTTAGCTGATGTTTAAAGATATGCATATTTATGACTAATATATTAGTATTTTTAAACCCTGTTGATAAGTATAAAACGGGTTTTGATTTATTCCAAGAAAACATAAACAGTAATAGACTAAAACTTAAATACCCACTTAAAATTTTGAGTTTTTGGAAAACTAAAGTTTTTCCGAAAATTTGTGGTATGCAGTTTTGTTTCCCTTCGTTGATAATATAAAATTAAGAAACAATTTTTACTTTATTGAATACATAACGGTAATTAAAAAAAAAACAAAAAAAGTTTATCGAATTAATTGACATTTCTTCCTTTTATGTTCCCGTTTTTATTAATTTTTTTGATGTCAGATTTATTGATCATCGTCCGTCCAATTGTTGCTGTTATTTATTTTTTTGATTCCTAATTGTAAAATTTAACGCTGACTATGGGTGGAGGAAAAAGAGATTGATTTCGGCGAAAGATCTTCCATTATTAAGAGGGAAAGTCCTATCGATTAATATTGTTGAATAAACTTTTTTCCAGTGTCCAGAACATCGTTAGAAGTAATAAACAAACAGCTTCAATTAAATATATGGTTAGAAGCGGCCAACAAAAAACCCTTTATAATCGAGTTCCTAGCTATGACCTCAAAGAAGTGAAGAAAAAACCCAGAGAAAGCGCAACCAAAATAGTGGGTGATATCCAGTGCTGCCAAAACTTTGTAACCAAAAATGGCTAAATTTACGGGGAAAAATGGCTAAAAATGGCTAAAAGCTTTTTTAAATAAAAACATATTAAAATTTAATAACAAACAGAAATAATTCATTTAAATTTGTTTGCGATGAAATTGTAAGTTAAGTTTGTTAAATAAGAATAAACGTTAATTAATATTTTGATAGGTATTTAAAAAATTAAATCATCAATAAATTCGATGTCGTTATTGATCATCTCATAGGAATCACTCGTGCTTATTAGTTCTAAATAATTTGAGGTAAATCATAATCACGACAATATTAACCCAACGTTTTGAATCCAGATCTACAATAAAAAACAAGTAAGAAAGTATAGTCTGTCAAACCTGACCACATTAGCACCTACGTATCAAATTTTATCAAATAATCTCCAAAACTGCGACCTGGGGCCTAATTCTGGCAGTCGTAATCAGTGTTGCCAATTTAGCCATTTAGTGGCTAGATTTAGCCATTTTTCACCCTGTTTAGCCATTAAATATTTCTTGCCGTTTTTCTTTTAAAAGAATAATTTTTATTTTATTATAAAAATATATAAAAGCAAAATAAACATTTTAAATAATTAAAACGGCTTTAATTTAAATCACAACTTTTACAAATGTTGAAACAGTAGTCCAATATTAAATTTATAAAACGGATCAACACAAGCATCGGTGTTTCTTTCTGGTTGCAAGTATTTCAATAAAGAGATGCTGGCGGCAACAAATTTTTTTTAGAAATTTCAGAATTTACTATAAAGTTGCTCTCACTTCCATGGTCTAATGCTGAAGTAAACATCGTTAAAAGTAATTTCAGAAATAGGTTACGTTTAGCAACCGTTAATTCGATTTTATCAATGAAATATTTATACCAACACCACAATAGTGGAGAGGGTACTATTCGTTTGTGCTGATGTTTGTAACACCTTAAAATATTGGTCCTAAACCCACCTTTTCGTAAACCGATTGACTCAGAACCACTTTCTGAGTCGAATTAACGATGTTTGTCCGGCTGGCTGGCAGTCCATGTAAACCTTATGCGTAAAGTACAGATCACAAATTTGCAGATCATTTAATAAAATTTGGTACACAGGTTCTAATGAGATGTAGGGTATCATATAGTCAGGGTTGACCGACTATATTTTCTTACTTGTTTTTTATTGTAGATCTGGAATCAAAAGGTTGGGTAAATGTTGTCGTGATTACTATTTACCTTCAAATTTTTTAAAACTAATAGGCACGAGTGATTCCTATGAAATGAACAATAACGACATAACATTTATCGATGATTTTATTTTTTAAATATCTTTCAGAATATTAACTAACGTTTATTCTTATTTAACAAACTTAACTAACAATTTCATCGTAAACAACTTTAAATGAATTATTTCTGTTGTGTTATTGAATTTTAATGTGTTTTTATTTAAAAAAGCTTTTAGCCATTTTTTAGCCCATTTTTAGCCATTTTTTAGCCATTTTTTCCAGTAAATTTGTAGGAAAAACGAAACAGCTGATACGCAACGTATACGCTTACATAAGACAAGCGACGCGTTTAGGGACGACGGAACAAAAATAAAAAACCGTTATAAGAAAAAGATCACGTGCAAAAAGAAATGTATAAAATTGTTTTTAAAATGTAAGAGACCAAAAAAAATTAAAAAGATAAAAATTGAACAACTTAGCGAATGTGTAATGAATATTTTGGAAGGTCTTTCTAAAAGAAATTTATACCTTCTAGAAGGCATATTTCTGAAGGCAGGATATCTTACGAAGCGAATCTTTTAAAAAGGAGTGCAGAGTCCATTCAAAATTTATCGCTGGGTTATTACTCTGAAAATAATGAACAAATTTTAGAGAAATATATATTGTGCACTTTTGTAAGTAAATATTTTTTAAATGATGTATATTTTGTTCAAATCGATTGACATATAGAGGAGAAAAGTGTTCTTAACTGTTTTGCCTTTGCCGATTTATATATAGATTAGCCGTAAAGTTTACGTAGCATTAATTTATTTGAGTATTTAGAGTATTATCCTTTTTACAACTTGAAGGCAGTAGTACTGATGGGATTTGTGGTACAATTGTACCAAATTTGGTACAATCGAAACTTTATTGGTACAATTCATCCTTTTTTGGTACAGTTAAAAAAAGACCCACGAAGTTTCATAATTTCTTTGAGGTGGATTAACCTACGTTTCTTTTCAATAATACAATTTCTAATAACATATGTTTGCATATTAAGTCGACGACATGACTGTTGTGGGCTACCGCTAATAATTTAGATTTCTACTGTACAGTTATGACGAATCAATGAACACAGCATTGAAATTTTTATTTTTATTTATTTAAAACAATTGCAAAATATTATTTAGGATATTATTGGAAAAATCAGGGCTGTGGAGTCGTCCGAAAAAAGTACTAACTCCAACTCCGACTCCAAATGCTGAAATTTTTTAAGTGAGACTCCGACTCCTACTATAATATTGATGCTAAATGTATATGAGACTCAGTGATGTTAACTTTTATTTTTTCATTACCGTACGGCCTTCTAAAAATTAGAGTTTTTGAGAAGGAATTACCATATGCAAACATTAATGTGCTGTTTCCAAATGACAGGCGATTGATTATGTAGCAAAATTTATCAGGGGTGTGCTGGAAATAGCAAACGCAAGAATTTGGAAGATATTTTTAATAAACTTTAAACCTTATGCTTCTAATTTTTGGTTTAAAATCCTGTTTAATAGGAAAATATTTGTTAAATATTTGTGATAAAATTCTTTTATTACAAAAATCTTATTTAAAAACGACTTTTAAAATTCTTGCGTTTTACGTTTGCGATTTCCAGCACACCCCTGTATATGAAAAGCACTCAGTCCATCGCCTGTCATTTGGAAACAGCACATAAGAGCAGTATTCATAAACCATTTATTTAAATTTTAAATGTGCTTTAAGAAGATAATTTTTATTTTGAAAATTTTTTTTTAAATTTTATGCCGATAAACTTTGGAGTCGGAGTCGCGAGTTTTTGTGGGTACTACCACTCCGACTCCGGCACAAAAACATCAACTCCGACTCCACAGCCCTGGGGAAAATGCATATTACATATTTATAAATTTTTTTTTCTAATAAACAATTAATAAACAATTAATGCATTTGTATATATTAAAATAACTTAATTTATAAAAAAAACTTGATTAATCGGTTAACCGATCAAAAACAAAATTAACCGATTATTAACCGATTAAACCAAAACCTCGGTTAATTCATCGAGCGATTAACCGATTAAAGCAAAACCCTAATAAACATATTAGGCAAATATGAATTAAAATGGTCGTAGTGTTTTTTCTCTTCGTGTGGGGACCGTTCCCCTTTAATGTACATACATACATTCTTAAATATTTCAAAAGTCTATTCTCAACAAATTAACAATAAACTTTTTAATTATTTCATTGACAAATTCCTAAAAAACAGTTGAATAAATAAACAGCTAATCAAATTGTTTTTTATTTGAAAATAAATATTTGGTTCATTAAAAATAGAAAAATATCTGCGCAATATTATTTTGAAGGCATATTTTAATAAAATTTACTAAAAAAAATTGTTTTTATATGATACATTAGTTTTCAGTTAAAAACAAGGTAAAGTGCTACGCTTGGCTGAGCCGAATCCTTAATACCCTCCACCGACATTTAGAACATTTCAGGAGTGGGCTCTATATGAGATCTATAAATTTTTAGCCAATATTTTTAATGACTGTCTTCAGAATTGTAATTAGTTGTGACTTAGACCCATGTTAAATTATGGGCAGACCATAATTTCTTTTCATATGAAAAAATAAGAGTTTTTGCCGAACCAAAGTGATTTCCAGGATGGAAATTTATATCGGACCAATAATCATAAAATTCTGTTTAGAGATTTCTGGTAATGTATTTTTTCATACAAACAAAGAAGGTGTTTAGTGATCTTCATTTTAACCCATTTTCCGCCGACCGGTGACTGCAATTACAATGTTTTTCAATGTTTTTTTTATCTTCATCATCGATCAACAGGAATGTGGCGAAAAATGGGTTAAATGTTTGATTGTCAACACCTTTATTTTGTTTCACGTACTTTTTATACATATGTACATACATATGTGTTAAGTAGGGTTTTTCCCCAAGATTTCCCGTCCCGGGAATTTCAATTATTTTAATAAAAAAATTCCTCAAATTTCAGAAAACAGCTATATATACTTTAAAATTTAGTTTTCTATTCTCTAAAAATTATTATTATTAATTGTTTATTAGAAAAAAAAAATTTATAAATATGTAATATGCATTTTTCCCAGGGCTGTGGAGTCGGAGTTGATGTTTTAGTGCCGGAGTCGGAGTCGGAATCGTAGTACCCACAAAAACTCGCGACTCCGACTCCAAATGTTTTCGGCATAAAATTTAAAAAAAAATTTTCAAAATAAAAATTATCTTCTTAAAGCACATTTAAAATTTAAATAAATGGTTTATGAATACTGCTCTTATGTGCTGTTTCCAAATGACAGGCGATAGACTGAGTGCTTTTCATATACAGGGTGTGCTGGAAATCGCAAACGTAAAACGCAAGAATTTTAAAAGTCGTTTTTAAATAAAATTTTTGTAATAAAAGAATTTTATGACAAACATTTAACAAATATTTTCCTATTAAACAGGATTTTAAACCAAAAATTAGAAGAATAAGGTTTAAAGTTTATTAAAAACAACTTCCAAATTCTTGCGTTTGCTATTTCCAGCACACCCCTGATAAATTTTACAACATAATCAATCGCCTGTCATTTGGAAACAGCACATTTATATTTGCATACGGTAATTGCTTCTCAAAAACTCTAATTTTTAGAAGGCCGTACGGTAATGAAAAAATAAAAGTTAACATCACTGAGTCTCATATACATTTAGCATCAAGATTATAGTAGGAGTCGGAGTAGGAGTCGGAGTCGCACTTAAAAAATTTCAGCATTTGGAGTCGGAGTTGGAGTTAGTACTTTTTTCGGACGACTCCACAGCCCTGATTTTTCCAATAATATCCTAAATAATATTTTGCAATTGTTTTAAATAAATAAAAATAAAAATTTCAATGCTGTGTTCATTGATTCGTCATAACTGTACAGTAGAAATCTAAATTATTAGCGGTAGCCCACAACAGTCATGTCGACGACTTAATATGAAAACATATGTTATTAGAAATTGTATTATTGAAAAGAAACGTAGGTTAATCCACCTCAAAGAAATTATGAAACTTCGTGGGTCTTTTTTTAACTGTACCAAAAAAGGATGAATTGTACCAATAAAGTTTTGATTGTACCAAATTTGGTACAATTGTACCACAAATCCCATCAGTACTACTGCCTTCAAGTTGTAAAAAGGATAATAATCTAAATACTCAAATAAATTAATGCTACGTAAACTTTACGGCTAATCTATATATAAATCGGCAAAGGCAAAACAGTTAAGAACACTTTTCTCCTCTATATGTCAATCGATTTGAACAAAATATACATCATTTAAAAAATATTTACTTACAAAAGTGCACAATATATATTTCACTAAAATTTGTTCATTATTTTCAGAGTAATAACCCAGCGATAAATTTTGAATGGACTCTGCACTCCTTTTTAAAAGATTCGCTTCGTAAGATATCCTGCCTTCAGAAATATGCCTTCTAGAAGGTATAAATTTCTTTTAGAAAGACCTTCCAAAATATTCATTACACATTCGCTAAGTTGTTCAATTTTTATCTTTTTAATTTTTTTTGGTCTCTTACATTTTAAAAACAATTTTATACATTTCTTTTTGCACTTGATCTTTTTCTTATAACGGTTTTTTATTTTTGTTCCGTCGTCCCTAAACGCGTCGCTTGTCTTATGTAAGCGTATACGTTGCGTATCAGCTGTTTCGTTTTTCCTACAAAGTTTTTGTATATTAAGCAGTGTTGCCAAAACTTGGAGACCAAAAATGGCTAAATTTACGGGAAAAAATGGCTAAAAATGGGCTAAAAAATGGCTAAAAGCTTTTTTAAATAAAAACACATTAAAATTCAATAACACAACAGAAATAATTCATTTAAAGTTGTTTACGATGAAATTGTTAGTTAAGTTTGTTAAATAAGAATAAACGTTAGTTAATATTCTGAAAGATATTTAAAAAATAAAATCATCGATAAATGTTATGTCGTTATTGTTCATTTCATAGGAATCACTCGTGCCTATTAGTTTTAAAAAATTTGAAGGTAAATAGTAATCACGACAACATTTACCCAACCTTTTGATTCCAGATCTACAATAAAAAACAAGTAAGAAAATATAGTCGGTCAACCCTGACTATATGATACCCTACATCTCATTAGAACCTGTGTACCAAATTTTATTAAATGATCTGCAAATTTGTGATCTGTACTTTACGCACAAGGTTTACATGGACTGCCAGCCAGCCGGACAAACATCGTTAATTCGACTCAGAAAGTGGTTCTGAGTCAATCGGTTTACGAAAAGGTGGGTTTAGGACCAATATTTTAAGGTGTTACAAACATCAGCACAAACGAATAGTACCCTCTCCACTATTGTGGTGTTGGTATAAATATTTCATTGATAAAATCGAATTAACGGTTGCTAAACGTAACCTATTTCTGAAATTACTTTTAACGATGTTTACTTCAGCATTAGACCATGGAAGTGAGAGCAACTTTATAGTAAATTCTGAAATTTCTAAAAAAAATTTGTTGCCGCCAGCATCTCTTTATTGAAATACTTGCAACCAGAAAGAAACACCGATGCTTGTGTTGATCCGTTTTATAAATTTAATATTGGACTACTGTTTCAACATTTGTAAAAGTTGTGATTTAAATTAAAGCCGTTTTAATTATTTAAAATGTTTATTTTGCTTTTATATATTTTTATAATAAAATAAAAATTATTCTTTTAAAAGAAAAACGGCAAGAAATATTTAATGGCTAAACAGGGTGAAAAATGGCTAAATCTAGCCACTAAATGGCTAAATTGGCAACACTGATTACGACTGCCAGAATTAGGCCCCAGGTCGCAGTTTTGGAGATTATTTGATAAAATTTGATACGTAGGTGCTAATGTGGTCAGGTTTGACAGACTATACTTTCTTACTTGTTTTTTATTGTAGATCTGGATTCAAAACGTTGGGTTAATATTGTCGTGATTATGATTTACCTCAAATTATTTAGAACTAATAAGCACGAGTGATTCCTATGAGATGATCAATAACGACATCGAATTTATTGATGATTTAATTTTTTAAATACCTATCAAAATATTAATTAACGTTTATTCTTATTTAACAAACTTAACTTACAATTTCATCGCAAACAAATTTAAATGAATTATTTCTGTTTGTTATTAAATTTTAATATGTTTTTATTTAAAAAAGCTTTTAGCCATTTTTAGCCATTTTTCCCCGTAAATTTAGCCATTTTTGGTTACAAAGTTTTGGCAGCACTGGATATCACCCACTATTTTGGTTGCGCTTTCTCTGGGTTTTTTCTTCACTTCTTTGAGGTCATAGCTAGGAACTCGATTATAAAGGGTTTTTTGTTGGCCGCTTCTAACCATATATTTAATTGAAGCTGTTTGTTTATTACTTCTAACGATGTTCTGGACACTGGAAAAAAGTTTATTCAACAATATTAATCGATAGGACTTTCCCTCTTAATAATGGAAGATCTTTCGCCGAAATCAATCTCTTTTTCCTCCACCCATAGTCAGCGTTAAATTTTACAATTAGGAATCAAAAAAATAAATAACAGCAACAATTGGACGGACGATGATCAATAAATCTGACATCAAAAAAATTAATAAAAACGGGAACATAAAAGGAAGAAATGTCAATTAATTCGATAAACTTTTTTTGTTTTTTTTTTAATTACCGTTATGTATTCAATAAAGTAAAAATTGTTTCTTAATTTTATATTATCAACGAAGGGAAACAAAACTGCATACCACAAATTTTCGGAAAAACTTTAGTTTTCCAAAAACTCAAAATTTTAAGTGGGTATTTAAGTTTTAGTCTATTACTGTTTATGTTTTCTTGGAATAAATCAAAACCCGTTTTATACTTATCAACAGGGTTTAAAAATACTAATATATTAGTCATAAATATGCATATCTTTAAACATCAGCTAACAGAAAACCTAAAAATATAAAATATTTAACTACCGTAATATATTTAAATGCATCGCCGTATTAATATAATTTATAGTATTACTCAAAAATATTTAACCAGTGGTAATTTAATAAAATAACAATGCGCAAAATATTAAATGTTTCGTCGTACAAATATATTTTCTATGGAAATATTCAAATATTTTTAGTCACCATAAATATTAAATGTTCTGTGTCTTCAATATCAATATATTACTGCCACACATCACAAACTGCCGAAGTATATGCAAAATGTACGAATATAAATAACATAACAAAACAAAATATGCCGTCTTGTTGATCATCGACTGCCAAAATATGCGACACAAAATATGCAACTATTACAAACGAAATATTTAAATATTTGAGTGTGAATAGTAAACATATTATTAGTCGAAAAATAAACTAATTATAGTCACAACATGAAGAACAAAATATGTTTGTGTGTACATACAAAAAAGGTTTAAAAAAGGAAAGATTTAAAATAAGAAATTCTTTGTATGATGTGTTGGTAGATTAAAATATAATTGTTTAATGGTTTTTTTATTTATTAAAAAGAGGTAAATTATGATTGAAAGGTAAGTTTTATAATTTGAATGCAAAAATATAAAAAGGATTGAAAAATTAACTAATGTTTTAAGAAAACATATGCATACAAAGTTAGTATTTATACAAATATTTATAAACAGCCATTAAAAGAATATAGGGAGTGATATGTCAAAGACAAAATTAAATTAATTGTTTGGACTAGGTAGTTGTTCAAAAAAAAACTAAAGGTACAAAAGTGCGTTTTTGTTTTGAGAAATTTATTTACAACAGTCAAATTAACTTTTATAAGGGGAAACATTTTTATGCGTGGGTGTGTAGATCATAGTTTTTTGGCTCATTTAATTGTTGATGATAATGGATGAATTCAAAATAGAACAACCAATCGCGATATTGTAATAGAAGCTCAAAAAATAGGATGTAGTGTAAATGTAGGTAGGAAGCTGCTTATATGATCTGTTAGAGAAAATAACATTTGAAGTAGTGATCACTGATCAGTTGTAAAGGCTATGCATATGCATACATACATATGAATGTACATATGTATGTCTATAAGTACATATAAGTAATTGTTAGCGACAAAGAAAACTTCGAAAATTGATATTGTGTATTGCGTTATATTTTTGTCTACATGGCACTTGAACGAAGAAAATGCATCCTTTTAATTTCATCAAAGAATTTTTTACACAAACAAAATACTTATGTACATACATATCGTTACCGAAAATTTCAAAAATGTTTGCCTTCAAAAAAAAAAAAAAACAAGCAAGCACATTTTTACAACCAGTTTTGTTCTTGTAAAGTTTTTTTGTTTGCCTTTTTTGTGCTCGAGACACATCACGCAAAAATGATTGAAAAAACTAACTGTTCATGTGTACATATTTTGTTTTTGTAAAAAATAAATAACGGCATCATACAATAAGTAACTTATTGTATTCCATCAGTATCCACTAGTATCTGCTTTGCGAAACAGATATTAACAGATATGATACTCTCCTTCGCTTTTTTATCAAATTACATCCACTCTTTTACAAATCATATCAATATCAACTTAAATCAAAAACACACAGAAACAGATATAAACAGATACATCTGTGCAGGTCTTTAATGTATATTACAAAACATTGCAATAAACAAAATTATGATATCCTAGCAAAGCAAGTGAATAAGTTGTACTTTTTTTACTGAATATTGATTTTATCAATTAAATTGTAAATAGAATATGTAAATCAAATATATGTACCTATATGAACAACATTTTAATTTAAAAATCGAACGCAAACACTTTTCTAATTTGGACAGGACAACGTCTGTCGGATAAGCTAGTACTTAATAAATTTTAACTTTTCTTTAAAATATATATGTACATATGTACGTGTATATATTTAAACAAAATTTTCATTGATTTTTAATTTTTTCTAATCTTTTTTTTACATTCACTGGAACTGATAGCGTGAAAAAATTATCACATGGGATTCACGATTGCTTTTTTCCCTTCGAGGGGAATGAAAATTTCATGGGAACAAAAATTCCACTTGTTATTCACGATAGGGGTGAGAAATTAAAAATGTAAGGATACGTTTACACTTTTTATTTATTTAATTTTTTTTTACATTAAATTTTTCGAAAACATACATATGTACTGATAATATCCGCTCTAGAATTTTATATTTCCACATTCAATGTTTAATCGTATTCTATTGATCATCCAGGTTTTTTGTATCGATGTAGTCATATTATTGACCACATCACATTTATGTTTAAGATCGTTTTTTATGTTATTTATTTGGGCTTAATTTCACAAACAAAACCAAGTTTATCAGTGCAATCATTATCGTTCCATTTGAAGTCAGGGTTCCTGCCCCATATATGTATGTGCACAGTGTTCGTTTGCATTATAATTATTTGGATTTTCTTTTGACCAAAACTTATAATTCATGGTTCTACCCGTGGTCATCCAGGAAAAGGTACGTTTTTTTTTAAAAATACTCACTCTCTCAAATTTATCATGAGCGCCGATCCACAAGTTTTCGAAGTGCCCTATAACCCTTTTCAATAGATTTATAACAATATCATTTTTATTTTCTGATTCAATTGAAACAAGTCGATAATTTCTGCGGGCACAGTCATGCCAGGCCCCATACCAGGTGAACTAAAAATTGTATTTATTAAATTTTTTCTTACAATATTTATGGGAAATTACCTTCTGCTCTGTTTCAATAATATATACCCGTGAATCTGATCCATTATGTGGCGTAGGGATGCTTAATACTGTCTCTAGTAGCCCAAAGCAAAATATAACGACTTTTGCAATTGAGTTTAAGTTCATTATGGTTAAACGTATAATTTTTTGTATTTGTATTTGTATCTGTATAAATTATAAAGAATTCCTTAAGCGAAATGAACAGATTCTTCAATACCTAACGTTAAAAAGTTTAATGTGTAGATGTCTAAGAAATGATCGTATTTATACTTTTTCAAATTGTTTTATGTATATAAAACTAAAATAGTTTGGCATATTGTCTTATCATTAAGCACTGAGCTGATCTATCAGTGCGGGGGGGGGGCTGGCAAGAACGATCTAAAGTTCTAATCTGAAAACCGGAAAAATTCGAGTTTCAGACTACGTTTAACTATATTTTAACCTATTCCACATCTCAAAAACAAGGCCTTATTATTCCAAATGGTTCCTTTTATGCAACAAGTTACTTTATATTCAGAAAGGCACAACTTGTTTAAAAATAACTTTTTATCTAAAAGTACATCAAATTCTAAATAGAAATTCTAACGATTTCGATAAATAATGAGTTCGCAAAATGAGTTTTTACAAGATTTTTTAGAACCTTTTATGGCTTGTAATGCCATTTTGCCAAGAAAAAATCACAACTTTTCAGTTAAAGCTTAAAAGGGAATTCAATTAATTGTTTACCATGGACGTATACAGGACTACGTCGACTGATTCCTAAAAAAAAAGCTCAAACTGAGATCCTCTAATTCGAGTAGGTACGATGCTAAATAAAGTTTTTAAGCTAATTTTAAACACCTGGCGAAAACGAATTAGATTTCTTATAAATTTCTTACAGGACAAAATGACAAATTTAGGGAGCAACTGAGCAGTAACACATTAGCTTCTCGTGAGTATAAAAGATTCGGCATAGCCAAGTACAGCACTTTCACTTGTTTAAAATAATATTATTTTCAACTAAAATATCGATTTCTAAACCCTCCACCATGAATCTACTTAGTTTGTCATTTTTATGCAACCTTTTTCAATATTTATCTAAGAACCCATAATTCTGGGCCCTGGAGTAATTCTAAGTTGAAATAGTCAATGTGGGTGTCAAATTCCTTCTAGTTATGTTTAGCAGTTTGGGATTGAAATCCAGTAAAATCGCATCGGTAGGAAGTAATCATATCGCTTACTTTCGGAAAGATCGGCCTATAATTTATTATATGCCTCAAATAATGCCTAATCGCGGAACACACTATAGTACACCTTAAACTGTAACGTAAAATGGTATTATGGTAAAATTTGGCATCTCACAGTTTTAAAGGACATCATTTAAATACCCCTAAATCCGCAGTAAATATAGACATTGTGTTAAAATTAGGCACCATTTCATTTTATGTGGCCGGAAATAACACCATGCAAATTTGAAATCATCGGACTAAAACGTTCCATATGCCCAATATAAAGCAGCCTTCTGAAAAGCTCTTTAAAGCGTGTAAAACTCTTCTATATTGAAATTAAGTCTGAGTAAGATTTTGCATTACCAGAAATCACTATACAGAATTTTATGATGATTGGTCCAATATAAATTTCCATCCTGAAATTTAATTTCGTTCGGTTAAAACTCTTACGAATCATGATATTTTATTAAAATTTGGTGAAATTAAGGTTCATATGAAAAGAAATTATGGTCTGCCTATAATTTAACATGGGTCTAAGTCACAACTAATTACAATTCTGAAGACAGTCATTAAAAATATTGGCTAAAAATTTATAGATCTCATATAGAGCCCACTCCTGAAATGTTCTAAATGTCGGCGGAGGGTATCAAGGATTCGGCTCAGCCAAACGTAGCACTTTACCTTGTTTTTCACTGAAAACTAATGTATCATATAAAAACAATTTTTTTTAGTAAATTTTATTAAAATATGCCTTCAAAATAATATTGCGCAGATATTTTTCTATTTTTAATGAACCAAATATTTATTTTCAAATAAAAAACAATTTGATTAGCTGTTTATTTATTCAACTGTTTTTTTAAGAATTTGTCAATGAAATAATTAAAAAGTTTACATATTGTTAATTTGTTGAGAATAGACTTTTGAAATATTTAAGAATGTATGTATGTACATTAAAGGGGAACGGTCCCCACACGAAGAGAAAAAACACTACGACCATTTTAATTCATATTTGCCTAATATGTTTATTAGGGTTTTGCTTTAATCGGTAAATCGCTCGATGAATTAACCGAGGTTTTGGTTTAATCGGTTTATAATCGGTTAATTTTGTTTTTGATCGGTTAACCGATTAATCAAGTTTTTTTATAAATTAAGTTATTTCAATATATACAAATGCATTAATTGTTTATTAATTGGAGTTTATTAGTAAAAAAAAACAATAACATACCAAACATAACAATTCTTGAACTAAAACGAGCAAACAAAAAAAAAACAATTTATAAATATGTAATATGCATTTTTCCCAGGGCTGTGGAGTCGGAGTTGATGTTTTTGTGCCGGAGTCGGAGTCGTAGTACCCACAAAAACTCGCGACTCCGACTCCAAAGTTTATCGGCATAAAATTTAAAAAAAAAATTTTCAAAATAAAAATTATCTTCTTAAAGCACATTTAAAATTAAAATAAATGGTTTATGAATACTGCTCTTATGTGCTGTTTCCAAATGACAGGCGATGGACTGAGTGCTTTTCATATACAGGGGTGTGCTGGAAATCGCAAACGTAAAACGCAAGAATTTTAAAAGTCGTTTTTAAATAAGATTTTTGTAATAAAAGAATTTTATCACAAATATTTAACAAATATTTTCCTATTAAACTGGATTTTAAACCAAAAATTAGAAGCATAAGGTTTAAAGTTTATTAAAAATATCTTCCAAATTCTTGCGTTTGCTATTTCCAGCACACCCCTGATAAATTTTGCTACATAATCAATCGCCTGTCATTTGGAAACAGCACATTAATATTTGCATACGGTAATTGCTTCTCAAAAACTCTAATTTTTAGAAGGCCGTACGGTAATGAAAAAATAAAAGTTAACATCACTGAGTCTCATATACATTTAGCATTAATATTATAGTAGGAGTCGGAGTAGGAGTCGGAGTCTCACTTAAAAAATTTCAGCATTTAGAGTCGGAGTTAGTACTTTTTTCGGACGACTCCACAGCCCTTATTTTTCCAATAATATCCTAAATAATATTTTGCAATTGTTTTAAATAAATAAAAATAAAAATTTCAATGCTGTGTTCATAGATTCGTCATAACTGTACAGTAGAAATCTAAATTATTAGCGGTAGCCCACAACAGTCATGTCGTCGACTTAATATGCAAACCTGCTAACTCATTTTCAGCACATTTTACAGGAGAGATAAAAACTTTTTAATTTCCCTATTTGCAGCTTGATAGAAAATTAAAAACAGAGTACCGAAACGTTCGCTCATTTTTCAGTCATGAGCGAGCGTGAAAATTTTTAAATTGTACTGCTTTTTCTCATTCATGAGGGTGAGGAAAAAAATATTTTGAATTTCCTCATTCATGAAAAATGAGCAAACAAAAAAATGTATATGTGAATTTGACAGATATGAAAAATTTTAAAAAAATTCACATTCAAATTCCTCATAATGAAAAAAAAACGCGATTTGCCCAACCATTAACAGCGGGTAAATGAAGAAGTAAAGAGGCCTTATAGAATGCACTTTTGGCGATATAAAGTTTTCCAGTAGCATTCCAACTGTATTTCTAATTTACACAGTATGTCATTGGATACCAAAGCCTTGTCTTCTTGCATCTACTTTAAAGGTCTTCTAAAAATAATTAAGAATAAAGCTTTATCCCAGTGTTATTGTTGTTGCTAATAATGTGAATTGAGTAATTTAATAATTAAACATGCTACAAATTCCAAAATAGCTACTAATAAAACGATTTCGACAGGCCTTATCTTAGAATAGAAAATCTCAATTTCTAAAATATTTAATAAAAACTATTCAAAAAGAACTTTTAAAATAATGCAGAGTGGAATAAGTAAAAGTTTATTAAAAATACAGTTGTAAACCTTCTTTACTCGTGTTATTATATATTAATTTGTATTTTTTAGAAACAAAAAGACATATCGTAAAAGAAAGTACATTAGTATTAAGTGAAACAAACATATAAAATATTAAATTATTAAACATTTGTGTTTAATTACCGGAAAAAAAGAATATATATATATATATATAGATATATATATATAAATATATGATAATAACACGATTAATATGTAGCATTATAAGGATTGCGTTGACATGGTAAAATAAGTTTGCTTTTCTGATGCAGCGCAGGCAGTAATGCATTTAGCAATGTGGAGAACTTATATTGTAATAGATATTATGACATACCTATTATGTAGTTAACGTAAATATTGGACAAAGTAGTACTTCTCCAAAGAAAGATATTATTAGAATTAAATAAAGCTGAAGAATTAACAAAATATAGCTAAACAGTCTATATTCCACTACTTAATAAAAAATTAAAAAATGTGTTTATTCTAAAAATTTATAAAAATTGTCTTTTTTAGGGATATTGATGAAGGGCCACTTGGAAGAATGCAATTCTAACACAAGAAACCCCGAAAATTTTAAATAAACTAATAAAAAATATTTCTTTTGTATTAACACTTTATATTTTATGGTCTTATACAGATTTATTATAGGGAAGTTCGACTATCTTTAAATTTATTAAAAAGAAAATACATACATACATATATAAACTCAAACATCTAAGGACCTGCAGATGTTGTCATTTATTCTTGGAAATTCTTAGCGCTTGGGAGTGCAATGGGGTAGGCTACAAAATTTCAAAATTACTAACGGTTCGGTTCTTTTAATTTTACAGCACTTTTTTATTTTTTCTTATGCTATACTGAAAATTATTATTATTAATTATTATTTGATCACAAATTTCACTAACAAAGTAGTAACAGTCATAAAACAGATCACCCAATTTTGAAGTTGTAAAAAAAATGTGTTTTTATAAAAAGAATTAAAAACTCTGCTAATTTTTTTCTTGAGTCTGATTATACATTATGTTGTTAAGAAAAATGATATATGTATGTATTTGATAACACTTAATTTTTAATTTTGTAAATAACTTGGTTATTTTTTTAGATAGAAGTTTAAAATGTTATAAAAATATGTTGTAACGTGAATCGTAACCAACAAAACAAGTCAATTTCAAGTTTTCCAATAATATCTTCATTGTTTTGCATTTAAGCTAACGATATGTGTTTTGTTTGTGAAAAATAAAAATTCTTTGATGCCTTTAAAAAGGTTACTTTTTCGTTTCGTTAAAAGACGTACCTAAAGGCAGAAATATTAAGAGAAAAAATAGCCACAAGAACTTGTTGGTATTTTGTGCTTGTAAAAATATTTTGGTTTCTGTACCAATCGCGTCGGTGGGTTTTTTGTCTTTGAAAAAAACACTTTTCTTAAGCAAGTAAAAATATTTAAAAAAAAAAAATTAAAAAGGTCTTGTTTTGCTACAATTTATGTGTAAACTATAGTAAAGAAGAATTTAAAGAAGCATATGCAAAAATAAAAAACAAAAATCGTCAACTAAAAATACTAATATATAACGCCCCTAAAAGAATAACAGATGACATTATAATATATAAACTAATTGATGAATGCCACACACGCAGGCCACTTAGGAATTAGAAAAACAGTCATTAAACTAAAACAGCGGTATATTTGGAAAAACATAAACAAAATGGTTAAGAAATTTGTGTCATATTGCGACATTTGTGCCAAAAACAAACAACCAAAACACATAAAGGAACCACTTACTTTAACAGACACACCAAACAATAGTTTTGAGACAATTTCAATTGATACTGTAGGACCTCTTCGTATTTCAAACGAGTACCGGTACATCTTGACAATGCAATGTGAGTTGACTAAATTTGTTGTGGCACACCCAATGCCAACAAAAGATGCACATACGACAGCAAAAACATTGGTTGAACAACTAATATTAAAATATGGTCACTTTAGGGTACTTAAGTCCGACAGAGGAACAGAACTTGTAAACGAAACCATGAAAAATGTTTGCTCAATTTTGAAAATCAAACAGATTTTCTCAACCCCTTATCACCACGAGACAGTAGGTTCCATAGCAAGAAACCATAGAGTTTTGAACGAGTTTTTGTTAACTACAGCAAATGACCATGAATGGGACAAATTGATTCCATATTTCACGTTTGCCTACAATACGGCACCACATGTGGCCACAGGCTACTCACGGTAAATTACCATGTTTACCATCTGATAAAATAAAAAACGTACGAGCATTTTACAATTACGATGATTATGTCCAAGAACTAAAAAAGTGACTACAATTCGCCTTAAGTAAGGCAAGAGATCTAATAATTAAGAGTAAAGAAAAAAGAATTAGTAATGACAAATATCGCAATAAATTTAATTTAAAAGTAGGAGAATTAGTTTTAATGAAAGTAGAAAATAGGAAAAAACAATGGTGTAAACACCACAATAGATTATAACGGCACATATAAGGAAATACATAACAATAATTTAAAACCATATCTTATTAAATAACAAATACTATTACAACTACATAATAATAAAAATTGAAACCAATATAACAATTATAATTTGTCAATAAATTCAAGAAATTTTGTAACGATATCATGTAGATAGAAAGAAAAATTCCTCCCATAATTTTTCTCTTAAAGGTGAGGGTGTAGTGTGCACATACATATAGCGTACCACATTTAGTCGATAACGCAGGCACACTGCATAATTGTAACTACAAGTGTCAACTACAACAAAATAAATATCAATTTACAACACTTGCATTTGAAGGCATGTTAACCAGACATTGAGTGACTTACTTAATATTGAGTGAACAAATGAAAGACTCATTGTGATTGGTTAACATGCAACTATATTGATTAACATAAGTCTGGTAACCTCGTCGTGTGTTGACTTATTTTTGTTTGTCTCGCATTGTTCTTACAATAATATTAAAATTTTACTGTTTAATTTCGTGTTTTACATAAATACGTGTTTTCTTTGTTATATTTAATCATTCATCTTTTAAGTAAAAGCATTACCATTTTTACCAATAAACTTCCTGTGTTGTCAAACCTTTTTTACTAATTATGGAATGTTCAAACGTAAGCTGCCAAATAACTGGAAATGATCGTATGGTGTCCTGCTGGCTGTGCGTGGGGTGTTATCATTTGAAATGCTGTGGCCTAAAAGCACGCGATGCTGACGCTCTTGCTGACCCTCAAAAATCTCTGCACTGGACATGCCCAAATTGCAGAACTATTAGTGTTGAATTTTATAACCTTTTTAAAAACTCTAGAGATGAATTTAATAAAATCAATAAGGAATTTCTGCTGCTGCAAACTCAACTAAATAAATTTAGAGAATTATTTACCAAATACCCTAATTTGGAAAAATTTACATCTTCAGCGAATGTTTCGTCTCCTAAACGGAAGAAGACAAACTCCAGCTCTGTTGCACCACATATAACCTCCTCAAAAGCTGCCGGATCTACATCCTGGTCCGATGTCGATACAAATGTAACTGTCGGTTATACCAATACAAACTTCGACATTAATCCCTCTGTTCCTGCTGATGTAAATATCCTTCCATCAGAAATTTACCCTTGTTCTCCTATGGAATCTACAAGTATAAATACGATACCTGCTAACACTGAAACATCAGTTATCCCTATTACGTCTGAAATTCCGCCTGTTGTTATTCATCAAACTCTGAACACTAATAATATTCATCCTCTTAGAGTTATTCCGCCTAAAAAAAATATTTTTATATCCCGTTTTGCTTTTGACACTTCAACTGAAGATATTGAATATTATATAAAAAATAAATTAAATTTTGATGCTGAATTAGTAATCCATAAGTTTAAATTTTCTCAGCCGAGAACTATTGCATCATTTAAAGTTATGGCTCCATCTGAAATATTTGACCATTTGATTGATCCTAGATTCTGGCCTAAAAATGCATTGATTCGTGAATATGTTTACAGAGACAATCAAAGACCAACTAACACTGTTCACTTACCATCCCGCTCAACTAATGTTTCAAAAAACTAATTAACAACTGCGATAATCAATTAAACATCATATATCAAAATGTAAATGGTATTAAATCTAAAATATCTAACCTGTATATCGATAGTTTTGATCTAAACCATCAAATACTTGTATTTTCTGAAACTTGGCTCAATAGCAATATTTTGGATTCTGAAATACTCTGCAATAAATATTTAATTTTTAGACGTGACAGAGTCACAAATACTACTGGTGGTGGAGTTTTGATTGCTGTAGCTAAATGTTTGGAAACCGTCAAAGTTGATAACATTCCCATAGACAATATTGAATTTATTGCAGTCAAAATAAAATTAAACTGCAAAAATATTTTAGTAACGTGTTCTTATATCCCTCCGAATTCGGAACAGATAACATATCTACAACATTTAACTGCATTAAAATCCGTTCTTTCTTCGATTAACCCTGAAGATTTGGTCCTCGTCTTTGGTGATTTTAATTTACCGTTTTTGTCTTGGAAATTTTTAACTGATTCGTTATGTTATTCTCCAACTAATATAAACAATTTTATCGAAGAATTCTTAAACAACATATCGGACTTATGTCTTTTTCAAATAAATGGTGTATTAAATGATTCTAAAAATCTGCTTGATTTGGTATTTGTAAATGAACCTAAAGACTGTACTTTGACTCGTCACCATCCTATTACCAGGCCTGAAGATCGTCATCATCCAACTATTGAAGTCAACTGTTATTATCCATTTTCTGTGAAAACAAATAAAAAATTCAATAATGTAAAAACTTACTGTTTTAAGAAGACTAACTACAGCGATTTAAATTTCTTTTTATCTAATACAAACTGGCTTGAAATTTTGTCATTATCCAGTAGTATTCCGGCAGCAATCGATGTAACTCTTAATTCGTTTTATAATACTTTGTTTCATTATATCGATGATTGTGTACCTAAATACGCAGTTGTTAATAAATCTGGCCCTCCATGGAATTCAAGTTCTCTATCGAGATTAAAGAATATAAAAAATAAATTTTATAAGAAGTATAAACAAACTGGACGACTGATTGATTACTCCAAATATTCTTTATACCGTGCTAAATACAATTTACTCAACCATAACCTTTATACAAATTATTTAAATACGATGAAATTGAACCTAAAACGCGATCCGAAAACATTTTATAAATTTGTTAACTCGAAAAGAAAATCCGTCGGATTTCCATCTTCGATGAAATACCTCACCACCGAGTCTTCTGATCATATAGAAACAAGTAATATGTTTGCGGATTTTTTTGCTTCAACCTACTCTATTGAGGAATATGATACATTGAAAAGCTATCCGTTTTATATCCCTGAACAACAACCAATTTCATTTCCATTCGTCACTACTGCCAATATGACAACATTATTATTAAAACTAAAATCATCGTTTTATAGTGGACCTGATGGTATTCCTAGCTGCCTTCTTATAAATTGCGCGCATAATTTATCTATACCTTTAACAATTTTATTCAATATGTCCATAAAGCATGGCTACTTCCCGAAATTATGGAAAAAATCTTTTATTATTCCACTATTTAAATCAGGGAATAAATCGAACATAGTGAACTACAGAGGTATTGCCAAATTAAGTGTCATTCCCAAACTTTTTGAACAATATCTTACTGAATATTTAAGTAATCAAGTCTCTTCCATACTTACACCTTTCCAACATGGTTTTCGTAAAGGATGTTCAACTACGACTAATTTATTAGAATTGACAACAATAATTAATAATGGCTTTAAAAACGGATGCTATACCGATGTTATATACACTGATTTTAGTAAGGCTTTTGACAGAGTTAACCATAAACTTCTATTGCATAAGCTGTATTTAATGGGATTTACGAATTGCTGTTTGAATTGGTTAAAATCTTATCTTTTACGTCGTGAACAGCGTGTGTGTTTTAATAATACATTATCTAAACATATTATAGTCAACTCTGGTGTTCCACAAGGTAGTCATCTCGGACCAATACTTTTCTTATTATATATCAACGATCTACCTACCACAATAAAATTTTCCAATATACTTATGTATGCTGACGATGTAAAAAATTTTTCAAGTTGTGCTGACTCCATTGTTCAACCCTACTTACAACAGGATTTAAATTTATTCTTCAACTGGTGCCAAATAAACTTATTGGATATAAATTTAAAAAAATGCAAACATATACGTTTTTCCAGAAAAACTAGACCTATTGGCTGCTATTTTATTGGTGATCACAAATTGGAAGTTGTTAATGCTTTCTTGGATCTCGGTGTATTATTTGACACTAAGTTATCTTTTTTAGAACATATTAACATGTGTACTAATAAAGCTCGTGGTGTATTTGGATTTATTAAACGTTGGTCAAAGGAATTCTCTGACAGATCTATAACAAAACAGTTGTATATAGCACTTGTCAGACCTATAATCGAATATGGCTCAATAATTTGGGATCCATATTACAACGTTCATAGTGATCGCATTGAGTCTGTCCAAAAACAATTTCTGCTATTCATATTACGGAGCACTTACCCAAATCCATCTATATATCTTCCTCCATATAGAACCAGGTTATTGGAGATTCATTTACCAACTTTAAAAAGCCGCCGAACAATGCTGAATGTCATATTTGTTATCAATCTAATTAAAGGCAATATTTGCTCGGAGTTCCTGTTAAACAGTTTATTTTTTAATGTTCCCCAACGCCCTACACGTTATTACCAGCCGTTATCAATTGAATACTTTCAACAAAATTATGCAAATGCTGACCCTTTTCGTCGAATATGTGTAAACTTTAATGATCTGTACAGTATTATTGATATGAATTTGAATATTAATACTATCAAACTGAATTTAATTTTATATTTAAATAGATGATGTTAAATTTTGTAATTTTTGTCTGAAAGGAGGTAATCCATAGACTAAATAAATAAATAAATAAATAAATAAACATTAGATATCTACATGGTACCGAAAGAGTAAAATATATAATTTTGACAAGCTAGAATAAGTTAGAGAAACTAAACTGTATTCTCATAAGCTGTATATAAACCTTTACTTTGACTTTAATAAAGCAGACTTAAACTTACAACCAAATCGGCACTAGTTGCCTTAAGGTACGTTCAGACTAATGAAATATTTGACAAAAATATTTGTTCTGATATTTGCTTCAAACTGTGTGAAACAAAAAAATATTGTGTTTGATGTTCAGACTAAGCTCAAATATTTGACAATTTTTGTTTGTTGAAACAGTTGGCAAATAGTGTCAAATAAAATAAATTAATTCATGTTTGCCATGCGTTCAGACTAAAACAAATATTTGCATCAAATAATTATTTAATGAAAGTGTTCAAAAATAAAAATATATTTCACAATAGTAAAAATTCGTGCAGAAGCCTAATTATTTGTTTTATTCTGTGGAGCAGCATCTATTATTTTGTTAGAACAGGAGTATGTAAAAGAAAAACAAAACTGGAAGACAAATGGTTAACGGAAACATGGCTAAAATTTGCGAAAAATTGGTAACAACCCCTAAAATATATGGTTCGGTTAAAAACAAAATTTCGGGAAAATAACAACAAAAAATGTTGCAAAAACAGCCATAAAATTGACTAAAAGTCCCCAAAAGTATAAGGAATGGCAAAAATTCGGTGAAAATGGCTAACTTAGCAAAAATTCGCAAAAATTGGCTAATAGCAAACCCTACAATTTATTTGAAAGCGCTAAATCGGTTAAAAAACAAAATGTCGGGGAAAAACCAAATAAAAAAATGTTGCAAAAATAGCGAAAATTCGCGAAAAATTCTGATATTTCAAACAAGCCATAAAATTGACTAAAAGTCCCCAAAAGTATAAGGAATGGCAAAAATTCGGTGAAAATTGCTAAATTAGCAAAAATTCGCAAAAATTGGCTAATAGCGGCATGATAGCAAAGTCTAATAATAATTAAAAATCTTTAAAACTGTAAAAAATCCGAAAACTTACAGGAAAAATTGCTTCTATCGGGTACATGGCTAAAATTATTTGTCGTTGTTTGTTCTTACAATTTTTTTGTAATATCAAATAAATGTTTGCTCAAAAATGACTAAAATATTTGATTTTTTGTGTTCACACTATGTTCACATTGGACAAATATTTGTTTGCCGGCAAATACTTTTATTTGCTCAAAATCAGCTGTTATTTTATTTGACACTCAAAAATATTTTGTGTTCAGACTACGTTAATGAAATATTTGATGTTTGCTATCAGAAGATTTTGGCAGTTCTTTCGAACGCCTAATTTATTGGCTGGAACCCCTATAGCTTGCAATAACCGAGGGTTATAGGGAATCTAAGTTCTTCACTTATACACGCCACATGACAGACTTAACACCCATAACACCACAATGGACTGGTCCGATGCATGGACCATGTCATTGTTAAAAAGTGTTTGTAGTGAGACGACATGTCTTCGTTTTTTAACGACATGTTTTCGTTTTTAAACGAAGTTAAAACTAATCCTCTTGTGTACACAATGAAGTAGTTTTAAGACTACTTCTTTGTTATCCAAAGCTGGATTATATGGTCCTGCCCTAGGACTTCGTAATGTTAAATATACCATGTTTTTTCCATACGTTTGGGTTACTTTTGGACTAGTCCTAGTCTCTTGTGTTCTACTCTTTACACGCGTGTTTGGACTGGTCCTATTATTTGCAGGAAAGACAAAACACATGCATATTATTTTCATGTTTAACCCTCCGGCTTGTGCATGTTTTGATTTTCTTTACACATGGAAAAAGGTCTGGCCAGACTCATGTGTACACCGAAGGGTTAAAAAGTAAATTTGAACTCATGCTTCTCATTTAGTTTATATTTTTGGTTAAATATCTACATAAAATTTCAAAAATTAAAACCATATCGGGCATGTTGTTGGTGTTTTATCATTCTGTAATGTGTAATACGGGTAAGTAAATTAATCATAATTACTGTTTCTTTCTTTTTTTGTTTTTTTCAATCATGAATTCGGGATAAAATCAACTTTATATTACTTGAATCAAGCGCATTTTGAGATTGATTCAATCTTAGTTTTACTTAAATCACTCTCATTTTCGGATTATTTTAGGTACGAATTCGGATTAAAACAATTTTATAATTTTTGAATGAAGCGCATTTTCAGATTGATTCATTCTTAGTTTTACTTAAATCAATCTCATTTTTGGGTTATTTCAAGTACGAAAACGGGATTGAATATGGATAATTTAAGTATTATGGGATTAAAAATCCGTTCTTGAATCAATCTTTCTGTACTTGATTCAAGGAAATCCGTACTCACCGTGCTATTAATGCCGCTTCGGATGGATTTGAGTACGAATGGATTGATTTTTCTTTTGAGTGTACAAATCGGTAGATTCCATTTCTTCTCAGAACAATGTCGTCAACTATCCAATCGAATTTTTAAACTCCCTGGTATTACCCGGATTACCGCCTCATAATCTCAAACTAAAAGTTGGATCGGTAATCATAATGTTACAAAATAGAAAATAGACTTTTTTTGATTTTAATGTGTAAATATTTTTATGTATATATTGTTTTCAAACAATTGTTTTTACAAAATTATGAGCGGTATGAATTATGACAAACAAAATAAAACATTGGTTGTACAAACAAAGTAATAAGTACCAAAGTTATAAAACCGTGCAGTATGAGAACAACTTAAGTAAATGTAAGGGTAAAATATGCAATATGTTTTACATTTTTTTCATCAACATATTCACAAAAGAACTTGAACATTTTTCCCACAGTTGTATTTTTTGGACAAACGAACACCGAACACAAAAATGTAGAACATGTTACATTAATGCAACATATTTCTCATAAAAGAAATCACCATAAGTTTGTCATTTTTATGCAACCTTTTTTAATATTTATCTAAGAACCCATATATATGATATAGGCGATGTTTATAATAAACAAAAATTACTTCGGATTGTGAATTAGAAATATGCAACAACTTTAAACATTTGCACTTTAAACTATTTGTCCACTCTCGGTAAAAAAGTGAACGAAATTTTTCGGAAACATGGTAATAAGTAAATAAAATAAGAAATTTACTCTTTGCCGACTTTCTAAACGAATTGAGTGTGTTATTTCCAAATCGGTTAAAAAATGTTAATATATTTATTTAAAATATTTTATCTATTTTATGAATTTACTTTTTGATCTCATAACTTGAGTACCACAATTATTGTTTTGTTTTTATTATTGTTTTATGAATTAAATTGTTACGTTTATGTTATCTTTTTATCTTGAATCTAGAGCATAATGATACGAAATTTACATATAAAATCGTAAGGTAATAATAATTCAAGTTCCTCTTTCAATCTTTAATTAATTTTTGTAGTATTTAGGCATTTCTTTTACTTACTTTGTAAACAAGTTGCCTAACGCTTTTTTAAAAAAAAAGTTTTTTCATTAATTTAAAACAAATTTACTTTGTATTATTTACATGGAGCGGGATCCCGGGAAATTTAAAAAAATTTCCCGTTTTCCCGGGAATAGAAAAACTCCGGGAAAAAAAACTCTACGTAAAACCCTTCTATACTGAAATTTAGTCTGAGTAAGATTTTGCATTACCAGAAATCACTATACAGAATTTTATGATGATTGGTCCAATATAAATTTCCATCCTGAAAATTACTTTCGTTCGGTTAAAACTCTTACGAATCATGATATTTTATTAAAATTTGGTGAAATTAAGGTTCATATGAAAAGAAATTATGGTCTGCCCATAATTTAACATGGGTCTAAGTCGCAACTAACTACTAATTACAATTACAGTCATTAAAAATATTGGCAAAAAAAATGTATAGATCTCATATAGAGCCCACTCCTGAAATGTTCTAAATGTCGGTGGAGGGTATCAAGGATTCGGCTCATCCAAACGTAGCACTTTACCTTGTTTTTAACTGAAAACTAATGTATCATATTGAAACGACTGAAGATATTGAAAACGAAACTGAAAAACTCACGTTGCAAGTACAAAAAGCTGCTTGACTAAGCACACCATTACTTAAGCCTTCAAAAATTCAACAATCGTTTCCAGTAGAAATTCTAAGCCTAATACGAAAAAAAAGAAAAATTAGGAAAAAATGGCAAACAACCAGATTTCCACCTTTAAAAACAGAACTGAATAGTTTAACTAAGCTTTTGCAAGAAAAAGTGCGAGAACATAAAAACCAAAACTTTAACATAAAAATGCAATACTTATCGTCAGAGAAATAAATGATTACTCATTATGGAAAACGACAGCCTGTCTTAAACGTCCCACTCTTCATAACCTCCCAATCAAAAAACAAAATAACTCATGGGCTAAGAGTGACGGTGAAAAGGCTAAGGAATTTGCACAGCACTTATTTACTACCTTCCAGCCCTATGATATGAGTGATTTTAATATGCCCACTATAATCCAAGAGTCTGAGGATATTCAACCAATTTCAATAACAGAAACGCTTCAAGAGATATCCAATTTGAAGTCAAGAAAAAGTCCTGGTTTCGACCTTATTACTGCTGAAGTCCTTAAAAATCTACCACATAAAGCCCTCCTTAGTATTAACGCCATTATGAATGCATGTTTAAGCCACAGATATTTTCCGTTAGCTTGGAAAGTTTCTGACGTAATAATGATAAATGAACCTGGTAAAAATGCAAATAAAGTTTCATCCTATCGGCCGATTTCTTTGCTACCCGTAATGGGAAAATTGTTCGAAAAACTTTTCTCTAATAGACTAAAACATATAATTGCAAATAGGCAATTAATATCTTCAAAGTATGTTCAGCTATATTCTTGGATGTTGCACAGGCATTCGACAAGGTATGGCACAAAGGTCTACAACACAAACTAAGAACAAAACTACCTGTACAATATACTAACTTACTAAAATCCTACATGGAAGATCGTTTTTTTAGGGTCAAACAGAGAAAAGAATACTCAGAACTTAAAAAAATTGGAGCAGGGTACCACAAGGTAGTATACTCGGCCCTCTTTTGTATCTATTGTATACGTCAGATATTCCTACTCCTATAATCCTGTCAGTTGGTGATAACGAAGTGGAGTCTTGCACTAAGCTACAATCTTCTATAAATATTTTGCTAGACTGGACGAAAAAATGGAAAATTAAATTAAATGAAGGTAAATCCGTCCATGTTGATTTTACATACAAATCAATAAGATACAAACCCATAAAAATATCCCATATGCTAACCATGCTAAGTATCTTGGAATGACGCTTGATTCGAAATTAAAATGGAAAAAACATATACAAATAAAAGAGACCGAATGGAATATAAAATTCAACAAACTTAAATGGATAATTGGAAGAAACTCTCCAGTTTCAATTCAAAACAAACTGCTTATCTACAATCAAATGCATAAACCAGTATGGACCTACGGAGTTCAAATATGGGGCTGCTCCGCTGAAAACCAAATTAATGTTATTCAACGATTTCAAAATAAAGTACTTAAGAATATTGTTAATGCACCCTACTATATTAGAATTAATGATCTACACAGAGAGCTTGGAGTTACGAAAATCTCAGAAGTACTTAATACAGAAATTTGAAGCGATCTACTCAAGGAGACTGAAGAGAACTAAGCCACAAGATCTGGTCGCTGTTATTGCATGAATTTTATTAAACAGAAAAATATTACTTGTTAGTCTAAGACTAGGTGTAATGAAATGAAATGTTTATATGTATATAATTTCTGCAAATAAAAAAAAAAAAAATATAAAAACAATTTTTTTAGTAACATTTATAAAAATATGCCTTCAAAATAATATTGCGCAGATATTTTTCTATTTTTAATGAACCAAATATTTATTTTCAAATAAAAAACAATTTGATTAGCTGTTTATTTATTCAACTGTTTTTTAGGAATTTGTCAATGAAATAATTAAAAAGTTTATTGTTAATTTGTTGAAAATAGACTTTTGAAATACTTAAGAATGTATGTATGTATGTACATTAAAGGGGAACGGTCCCCACACGAAGAGAAAAAACACTACGACCATTTTAATTCATATTTGCCTAATATGTTTATTAGGGTTTTGCTTTAATCGGTAAATCGCTCGATGAATTAACCGCGGTTTTGGTTTAATCGGTTTATAATCGGTTAATTTTGTTTTTGATCGGTTAACCGATTAATCAAGTTTTTTTATAAATTAAGTTATTTCAATATATACAAATGCATTAATTGTTTATTAATTGGAGTTTCTTAGTAAAAAAAAACAATAACATTCCAAACATAACAATTCTTGAACTAAAACGAGCAAACAAGAAAAAAAACAATTTATAAATATGTAATATGCATTTTTATAATTAACACACAAGGTGTGCTATCAAGTCATGTCGTCATAATATCCTAAATAATATTTTGCAATTGTTTTAAATAAATAAAAATAAAAATTTCAATGCTGTGTTCATTGATTCGTCATAACTGTACAGTAGAAATCTAAATTATTAGCGGTAGCCCACAACAGTCATGTCGTCGACTTAATATGCAAACCTGCTAACTCATTTTCAGCACATTTTACAGGAGAGATAAAAAAACTTTTTAATTTCCCTATTTGCAGCTTGATAGAAAATTAAAAATACAGTTAGTTTTAAACAAATCAGGCCTTAAATAGAAGAGGTCGACGAGGCGTATCTTTCTCTACCATACGGCATCAAAATTTCAATTTACATAAAAAGTGGATTTAACCCGATTGCATTTTAAACCGACGATATATATTTATTGTAATAATTTTAAGACATAAGACTTTATGACTACCTTTTGAATCCCCCAAAATACACAGAAAAAATTATTTCTCGAATTCAAACAAAAAATTTGTAGTATCAAAACATTTTTTGTCTGAAATCGGTCCTACAAACAAATTCGCATATTCAAACAATTTATTTGCATTTTGTTTACTAAAAAAAAAACACTGATTTTTTCAAACAAATAATTTACAGAATCAAACAAAAAGTTTACTGAAATTCATATAAATTTCAAACAAATAATTTTGCTGAATCAAACAAAAATTTTTTGCACAAGCAATGACGCGCACCCAAGCTATCACTGAAGGAGATGATGAAGGCAGAAGCAGAGCGGCGGCTGGCTTTAAGACACATGTTTTGTTGGAATAATTTTTGAACGAAGTCTTGTTTATACACACAATGTTTTTCTTCATCACTCACTGTTGCTGTATCCTTTCCTTGGCTAAAGAAGAAGAAATGTAACAAACAACGGCAGCAGACCGACTCGATATGTTTTTCGTCATCATTTTATTTTTGTATTTGATGTATTTAAGTAAACAGTTTTCAAAAATTGAATACGGGATTTTGTTTTTCATTCTTTTTTTTCCAACTTTGAAACCAACCAAAAATTTATTTTGTTTCTTATAATGTTGTTGTTGTTTCTGTTGTTTAAAAAAGAATGAAACCTTTTTTTTACCTGCCTTTTTTTTGTTTTTTTACTAATAACCTCGTCGCGCTATTTTATCCTCTTTCTTCTTGTTGTACTTTTTTAAAGCGTCCAAAAATAAACTGTATGTGTTTTGTGTTGTTGTTCTTATATTTCACACAAAGAAGTGTTGCTTACGATCAAATAAAAAATGCAAAAAACGACAACATTAAAGAGCGTTAAATATTTCATACAAAATTATGAAAAATTGAAACCAATAGCGCGTATATTATATTATTGAAAAGTTGTCAACATTTTTGTTGGTTAAATAAAAATCAAACAAAAATATTAATTGAATCAGTAAAAAAATTTGTAGAAATTAAAAAAAATTTTAAACAATCGTTTGTTTGAAAATAATTCGGCAATAATTTTTTCTGTGTATGTATTTATATAAAAATAAACTGAGATAATTTTATTAGTTATTTCAATAGTTAAAGGAGATCTTATAAAATAATCTTTTAGAAAATTAATTAAAGCGATTCTTGTCTTTAGTTTTGACAAAACTTGACTTGGAAAAAATTCTTTTACATATCGTTGATGAATATCTTATTTCTCAGTCGTTTTCCAGGATTTCTCTAAGCATATACAATCCTCCATTATGCCATTAAAGTTTTTTAAAATTGTTAACACTTATAATTGTTTCGGTTAATTTTATTAAAAGCCTGATATGAGAAGAAGCAATACAAAGTAAAGTTTGTTTTTAATTAATGAAAAAAACTTTTTTAAAAATATTTAAGGGAACTTGTTTACAAAGAAAGTAAAAGAAAAGGTTCAATACCAAAAAATTAATTGAATATTGAAATAGGAACTTGAATTATTATTACCTCACGCTTTTATTACCTATTATTATGCTTTTATTCCGTAGTTTTATGCTCTAGGTACAAGATCAAAAGATAACATAAACATAACAATTTAATTCATAGAACAAAATAAAAACAAAATAAAAATTGAGGTACTCAAGATATGAGGCCAAAAAGTTAATCAATAAAATAGATAAAATATTTTAAATAAATATATAACATTTAAACGGCTTAGAAAATAACTGTCTGACACACTCAAAGCGCTAAGTAAGTCGTCAAAAAGTTTATTTCTGATTTAATTTACGAATTATCAGGTTACCGAAATATTTCGTTCATTTTTTACCGAGGCTGGACAAATAGTTAAAAGTGCACCGTTGTAGCATGCTTCGGATTCACAATCAGAAGCAATTTTTTCTTTTTTATAAACATCGTCTATATCAGTCAAATGCATGTCAAGGTCTTTCAAGTTGTATGTAGTAGTATCTTACACGAGTCTCCAAAATATTATTTTATTTCTGTTTCCCCGCACTTCACTGTTATATAAACCAACACAAATTGAAAAAATTTCTGTTTATCACCTAATAAACATTCATTGCATCATATGATTGATCTGTAATTGATCTAATCCGCAACCCATCCACAGATGCTAATTTTTAGAGAATAGAAAACTAAATTTTAAAGTATAAATAGCTATTTTCTGAAATTATGAGGAATTTTTTTATTTCCCGGGATCCCGCAAGAAAAATCCCGGGAAAACGGGAATTAAAATAATTGAAATTGAATTGAATTGAAAAAACCCTACTTAACACAAATGCTCATATGTATAAAAAGTACGTGAAACAAAATAAAGGTGTTGACAATCAAACATTTAAACCATTTTTCGCCACATTCCTGTTGATCGATGATAAAGATAAAAAAACATTGTAATTGCAGTCACCGGTCGGCGGAAAATGGGTTAAAATGAAGATCACTAAACACTTTCTTTGTTTGTATGAAAAAACATTTTCTAAACACATACATTTTGTATATGAGACCAAACAAATAATTAAAAACACAAAAAATATGTTATAATACAACAAATTAGTTAACATTTTGTTACATCGGCTAATCGACTGGAATTAACCGGTTTAATCGTTAATCGAAAAAAGCCAATTTGTAATTAACCGATCCGTTAATCGGGTAGTAATTAATCGGTAAACCGATTGAAGGTAAGCTGAATGAATACACTGAGGTTTATCCTAATATAACTTGAAAAAATATATTTCGTACTTAACATTTTTAAAATCCACTATAATAATATTCTATTATGTTTTGCACCTAAAAAGTTGCTCTGATCTAGCTAATTATATTAAATTATGTGAAATATTTGCTTCTAAATTATATATGTTTATATTTTCCGATCTTTCCGAAAGTAAGCGATATGATTACTTCCTACCGATGCGATTTTACTGGATTTCAATCCCAAACTGCTAAACATAACCAGAAGGAATTTGACACTCACGTTGACTATTTCAACTTAGAATTACTCAAGGGCCCAGAATTATGGGTTCTTAGATAAATATTAAAAAAGGTTGCATAAAAATGACTTATGGTGATTTCTTTTATGAGAAATATGTTGCATTAATGTAACATGTTCTACATTTTTGTGTTCGTTTGTCCAAAAAATACAACTGTGGGAAAAATGTTCAAGTTCTTTTGTGAATATGTTGATGAAAAAAATGTAAAACATATTGCATATTTTACCCTTACATTTACTTAAGTTGTTCTCATACTGCACGGTTTTATAACTTTGGTACTTATTACTTTGTTTGTACAACCAATGTTTTATTTTGTTTGTCATAATTCATACCGCTCATAATTTTGTAAAAACAATTGTTTGAAAACAATATATACATAAAAATATTTACACATTAAACTCAAAAAAAGTCTATTTTCTATTTTGTAACATTATGATTACCGATCCAACTTTTAGTTTGAGATTATGAGGCGGTAATCCGGGTAATACCAGGGAGTTTAAAAATTCGATTGGATAGTTGACGACATTGTTCTGAGAAGAAATGGAATCTACCGATTTGTACACTCAAAAGAAAAATCAATCCATTCGTACTCAAATCCATCCGAAGCGGCATTAATAGCACGGTGAGTACGGATTTTCTTGAATCAAGTACAGAAAGATTGATTCAAGAACGGATTTTTAATCCCATAATACTTAAATTATCCATATTCAATCCCGTTTTCGTACTTGAAATAACCCAAAAATGAGATTGATTTAAGTAAAACTAAGAATGAATCAATCTGAAAATGCGCTTCATTCAAAAATTATAAAATTGTTTTAATCCGAATTCGTACCTAAAATAATCCGAAAATGAGAGTGATTTAAGTAAAACTAAGATTGAATCAATCTCAAAATGCGCTTGATTCAAGTAATATAAAGTTGATTTTATCCCGAATTCATGATTTAAAAAAACAAAAAAAGAAAGAAAAAGTAATTATGATTAATTTACTTACCCGTATTACACATTACAGAATGATAAAACACCAACATCATGCCCGATATGGTTTTAATTTTTGAAATTTTATGTAGATATTTAACCAAAAATATAAACTAAATGAGAAGCATGAGTTCAAATTTACTTTTTAACCCTTCGGTGTACACATGAGTCTGGCCAGACCTTTTTCCATGTGTAAAGAAAATCAAAACATGCACAAGCCGGAGGGTTAAACATGAAAATAATATGCATGTGTTTTGTCTTTCCTGCAAATAATAGGACCAGTCCAAACACGCGTGTAAAGAGTAGAACACAAGAGACTAGGACTAGTCCAAAAGTAACCCAAACGTATGGAAAAAACATGGTATATTTAACATTACGAAGTCCTAGGGCAGGACCATATAATCCAGCTTTGGATTACAAAGAAGTAGTCTTAAAACTACTTCATTGTGTACACAAGAGGATTAGTTTTAACTTCTTTTAAAAACGAAAACATGTCGTTAAAAAACGAAGACATGTCGTCTCACTACAAACACTTTTTAACAATGACATGGTCCATGCATCGGACCAGTCCATTGTGGTGTTATGGGTGTTAAGTCTGTCATGTGGCGTGTATAAGTGAAGAACTTAGATTCCCTATAACCCTCGGTTATTGCAAGCTGTAGGGGTTCCAGCCAATAAATTAGGCGTTCGAAAGAACTGCCAAAATCTTCTGAGACAAAAATAATATAACTAAGGCAACTAGTGCCGATTTGGTTGTAAGTTTAAGTCTGCTTTATTAAAGTCAAAGTAAAGGTTTATATACAGCTTATGAGAATACAGTTTAGTTTCTCTAACTTATTCTAGCTTGTCAAAATTATATATTTTACTCTTTCGGTACCATGTAGATATCTAATGTTAATCAATATAGTTGCATGTTAACCAATCACAATGAGTCTTTCATTTGTTCACTCAATATTAAGTAAGTCACTCAATGTCTGGTTAACATGCCTTCAAATGCAAGTGATGTAAATTGATATTTATTTTGTTGTAGTTGACACTTGTAGTTACAATTATGCAGTGTGCCTGCGTTATCGACTGAATGTGGTACACTATATGTATGTGCACACTACACCCTCACCTTTAAGAGAAAAATTATGGGAGGAATTTTTCTTTCTATCTACATGATATCGTTACAAAATTTCTTGAATTTATTGACAAATTATAATTGTTATATTGGTTTCAATTTTTATTATTATGTAGTTGTAATAGTATTTGTTATTTAATAAGATATGGTTTTAAATTATTGTTATGTATTTCCTTATATGTGCCGTTATAATCTATTGTGGTGTTTACACCATTTCTTTCTATGATCCTATATGGTCCTTTGTATGGACTTTGATGTTTTTTCCTATTTTCTACTTTCATTAAAACTAATTCTCCTACTTTTAAATTAAATTTATTGCGATATTTGTCATTACTAATTCTTTTTTCTTTACTCTTAATTATTAGATCTCTTGCCTTACTTAAGGCGAATTGTAGTCACTTTTTTAGTTCTTGGACATAATCATCGTAATTGTAAAATGCTCGTACGTTTTTTATTTTATCAGATGGTAAACATGGTAATTTACCGTGAGTAGCCTGTGGCCACATGTGGTGCCGTATTGTAGGCAAACGTGAAATATGGAATCAATTTGTCCCATTCATGGTCATTTGCTGTAGTTAACAAAAACTCGTTCAAAACTCTATGGTTTCTTGCTATGGAACCTACTGTCTCGTGGTGATAAGGGGTTGAGAAAATCTGTTTGATTTTCAAAATTGAGCAAACATTTTTCATGGTTTCGTTTACAAGTTCTGTTCCTCTGTCGGACTTAAGTACCTTAAAGTGACCATATTTTAATATTAGTTGTTCAACCAATATTTTTGCTGTCGTATGTGCATCTTTTGTTGGCATTGGGTGTGCCACAACAAATTTAGTCAACTCACATTGCATTGTCAAGATGTACCGGTACTCGTTTGAAATACGAAGAGGTCCTACAGTATCAATTGAAATTGTCTCAAAACTATTGTTTGGTGTGTCTGTTAAAGTAAGTGGTTCCTTTATGTGTTTTGGTTGTTTGTTTTTGGCACAAATGTCGCAATATGACACAAATTTCTTTACCATTTTGTTTATGTTTTTCCAAATATACCGCTGTTTTAGTTTAATGACTGTTTTTCTAATTCCTAAGTGGCCTGCGTGTGTGGCATTCATCAATTAGTTTATATATTATAATGTCATCTGTTATTCTTTTAGGGGCGTTATATATTAGTATTTTTAGTTGACGATTTTTGTTTTTTATTTTTGCATATGCTTCTTTAAATTCTTCTTTACTATAGTTTACACATAAATTGTAGCAAAACAAGACCTTTTTAATTTTTTTTTTTTAAATATTTTTACTTGCTTAAGAAAAGTGTTTTTTTCAAAGACAAAAAACCCACCGACGCGATTGGTACAGAAACCAAAATATTTTTACAAGCACAAAATACCAACAAGTTCTTGTGGCTATTTTTTCTCTTAATATTTCTGCCTTTAGGTACGTCTTTTAACGAAACGAAAAAGTAACCTTTTTAAAGGCATCAAAGAATTTTTCACAAACAAAACACATATCGTTAGCTTAAATGCAAAACAATGAAGATATTATTGGAAAACTTGAAATTGACTTGTTTTGTTGGTTACGATTCACGTTACAACATATTTTTATAACATTTTAAACTTCTATCTAAAAAAATAACCAAGTTATTTACAAAATTAAAAATTAAGTGTTATCAAATACATACATATATCATTTTTCTTAACAACATAATGTATAATCAGACTCAAGAAAAAAATTAGCTGAGTTTTTAATTCTTTTTATAAAAACGCATTTTTTTTACAACTTCAAAATTGGGTGATCTGTTTTATGACTGTTACTACTTTGTTAGTGAAATTTGTGATCAAATAATAATTAATAATAATAATTTTCAGTATAGCATAAGAAAAAATAAAAAAGTGCTGTAAAATTAAAAGAACCGAACCGTTAGTAATTTTGAAATTTTGTAGCCTACCCCATTGCACTCCCAAGCGCTAAGAATTTCCAAGAATAAATGACAACATCTGCAGGTCCTTAGATGTTTGAGTTTATATATGTATGTATGTATTTTCTTTTTAATAAATTTAAAGATAGTCGAACTTCCCTATAATAAATCTGTATGGGACCATAAAATATAAAGTGTTAATACAAAAGAAATATTTTTTATTAGTTTATTTAAAATTTTCGGGGTTTCTTGTGTTAGAATTGCATTCTTCCAAGTGGCCCTTCATCAATATCCCTAAAAAAGACAATTTTTATACATTTTTAGAATAAACACATTTTTTAATTTTTTATTAAGTAGTGGAATATAGACTGTTTAGCTATATTTTTTTAATTCTTCAGCTTTATTTAATTCTAATAATATCTTTCTTTGGAGAAGTACTACTTTGTCCAATATTTACGTTAACTACATAATAGGTATGTCATAATATCTATTACAATATAAGTTCTCCACATTGCTAAATGCATTACTGCCTGCGCTGCATCAGAAAAGCAAACTTATTTTACCATGTCAACGCAATCCTTATAATGCTACATATTAATCGTGTTATTATTGTTTGAGGTTGAACTTTAAATTTTGTTACCTCAAATTTAACACGGTTCACTATAATTTTAATTTTAAATAAAACACTTTTTTATTTTTAGGTTTTTTGTGATTTAGTTTTATTTACAATAGGGTTTTGTTTTGTTAGTGTTAAGTTCACAATATTTTGGTTTTTATATGTATTTAATTTTGTTCTTTTTATTTTTGTTGTTACTACTTGTTTTTTATTTATTTCACTGTTTTATGTTTTGTCGTCACTGGTTGAAACTAGAGTGTGGTTTTTAATGATTTTAAAGGAGATCAACTTAGTACAAGAAAAATAATGTAATGACAGAATTGAAAGATAAATAACAATTTAAGGACCGTTAATATTTTACAGGGTGCTGTGTTTGGAACGAGTCATCATTAAACATTCCGGCCCCCATGACTTGGTGCAGTTTATCATAGGTCCAAAAAACAGATTTCAATGAAGCAAGGTGTTGTGATGATTTTGACAGATATGGCATTTAGGATCTCACTTCGATTCAAGTTTGCGGGTCGTGGGGTTGAGAATTTTGACAGCAATCAAATCTGTTGATGAGAAACTTAGAAATGCTTTGTGGGATGCCATACCTGTAAGTAGGAATTCAGTGTAACATTAGTTGGGAAAATTTTTTTTAAAAAAAATGTTAAATATATTTTAAAACAAAACCACAATTTTTGTAATGGGTCTGGTAACGATCCCATTTTTTGTCTGGATGTCCACAACTCGACAGTTTTGATCAGTTCCAATATGAGTCTTAGTGATTCGACCCATTTGCCATTCGTTGGGTGGCAAGTTGTTGTTTTTGATGACCACCATGTCGTTGACTTTAAGATTGTCCCTTTGAGTCTTCCATTTATATCTGCGATGTAGTTCGGCCAGATACTCGGATTTCCATCTTTGGCAAAATGAGTGGTAGATGACCTTCAGGCGTTTCCAGCGGTTGATGAGGGTCAGGTTTTCGCTGCTCACATCAGGTTCGGCTGGGGCAATAATGGTGTACCAATAAGGAAGTGGCCAGGGGTCAATGGGTTAAGGTCATTTGGGTCATCGCTAGCAGGACTTAAGGGTCTAGAGTTTAAACACGATTCTATGCGAGTGAGAATTGTTGACAGCTCTTCAAAGGTGAATTTCATATCTGGTATCATTATCTTTAGGTGGGTTTTAAAGGATTTTACACCGGCTTCCCAGAGTCCGCCCATATGTGGGGCACCAGGGGGTATGAATTTCCAATGATATTTTGATGGCTATAGTTGTGTGTAACTTGGGATTGAAGAGTTTTTATAAATTCCAGACGATCCTTTTTGATGAGTTCTGCTGCTCCGATAAAGTTCGTGCCATTGTCCGTATATATGATTGCTGGACATCCACGTCTTCCAATAAAGCGGGAAAAGGCAGCTAAAAATGCTTGGGTTGATAACTCACTTTCTGGTTCTAAGTGAACAGATTTAGTGGCAAAGCATACAAATATGCAGACATACCCTTTTGTGATGAGACAGGCTCGACCAGTGAAGTTTCGTATATTAAAGGGTCCAGCGTAATCAACACATGTAACGGTAAAGGGTCTTGATATTGTTGTGCGCTCAGGTGGCAGGGGTGCCATTATCTGACTTTGAGTGTGTTTTTTGTAAAGTACACATGTTTTGCAGTTATTTATGACAGTTTTAACTAAGGGCTTAAGACGAAAAATCCAAAATTCTGTTCTTATTACTCGGGTCATGAGCTGATTTCCTCCATGCAAAGTAATTTTGTGCACAAATTCGGTTATCATTCTGGCCAAGTTTGATTTGTATGGCAACAGAATTGGACAGCGTTCATTGTACGTTAATGCTGGGGACTGCGCTAAACGCCCATTGGCCCTTATGATCCCATTGCGATCGAGAAATGGCGTAAGGGTTAAGAGTTTACTTCGAGGGGAAATTGGACGTTTGTGAAGTAATGCGGTATATTCGTCAGGAACCAAAGTTTTTTGTGTCCAAATAATGATGCGATTTTTTGCAGATTGTATTTCTTCTGGTGAAGGTTCTACAGATGAGATTTGACTTCTTGGTAAAATGTAGGCTATGGCTTCTTTGACTTGTATATCTGGGGCTATGAATGTAAAGGAGTCTGATGAAATGTTCCATTTTATCCCTAGAGTCTTGGTGCCGTCATTTTCTGATAGATTTAACCAGTCGAGTGGTAGTAGAGTCTCACTACGTAAATCCTGAATGACTTGTGGCTCATTTGAGTTCCATTTCATTAGATCAAAGCCGGACGATTTTAGGACAGAAGTTAATTCTTTTCTAGCTCTGATGGCTTCTTCTATGGTATGACCTCCTGCTAAGACGTCATCCACATACATATTTTGTTTGAGAATCTTGGCCGCTAATGGATGAGTCATTTGAACATCTTTAGCTAACTGAAGAAGCGTTCTGATGGCTAAATATGGGGCATAATTAACTCCAAATGTGACTGTGAGATGCTCGTAATCTTCTATAGGGTCATTTTTGGATTTTCTGAATAAGATTCTTTGAAACTTTGTTTGAGTTGGGTCGACTAGTATTTGACGATACATTTTTGTAATGTCGGCGTTAAATACAAATCGGAAAAATCTCCATTTTGCTATCAAAAGAACAAGATCTTGTTGAAGAATGGGTCCTGGATATAAAATGTCATTAAGACTCTTCTTATTAGACGTTGGGCTAGAGGCATTAAAAACCACTCTAAGTTTAGTGGTCAATCGGTCTGGTTTTATTATTGCGTGATGCGGCAGATAATAGTTTGGAGCTTTGTTTATATCCGAGGGTTCGATTTTTCTCATTAGTCCTAACTCAAGATCTTCTAAAATAACGTTGTCATATAATTGCTTTATGTCGGGTTTTTGGCTGAGCGTACGTTCCATTCTTAGGTACTGAGCCATGGCAATGTTGCGAGAAGAGCCTATTTCTTCTGTTTTTTTGAAGGGCAGGGTAACTATATATCTTCCCGAGTCATTTCTACGAGTTGTTTGTTGAAAATTGTGTTCCACAATAGTGTCCTCGTCTGACCTCAAAATCTGTTTTGGGTTTCCCTCCACCTCCCAAAAGCGTGTGAGGATTCGGTCAAGGGACGATGTATTCAATAAAGAAATTGTTGTTCTGGGTTGAGTAATTTTTGGTGTTGGTCCCCCCACAATCCAGCCAAATACTGTTTTTTGTGCCAAAAGGGATCCAACAGACCGCATCGGTGTGTCCATGCAATAAATCGATGGGCCTAAGTCGAGGCCTATTAGCAAGTCGATGGGTCTACTTTGATTAAAGTGAGGGTCTGCAAGTTGCAATTTTGCAGCCTCACTGAGCTTTAGCATGTCCAACGTTTGAGGTGGTAAATTAGAGGGAAGGGTCTTGAGAACTGGGGCCCAAACTTCTAACTTAAACGATGTGTCCACCCGTGAGCAAAGGTTAAGCAAACATGCTTTAGTTGAGGTTTCAGAAACTGTTTGACTCAAACCAGAAACGTGAACTATGTTTCTTTTAGTGGGTAATTTTAATCGGTTTTTTAGTTTGTCCGATACAAAGGTTGATTGTGATCCAGGGTCGATGATGGCTCTAGCCTGGTATCTTTGACCTCTAGTTTCTATTTCGACAATGGCAGTGAAAAGCAACGTTTCGCAGTCTGTTTGATTTGTCAAAGTTTGTAAGTTTTCGCGCAGGGTCAGGGAAGTAAGGTGGGGAATACCTGATGTTGAAGTGGACTGTATGTATTGGGCTTGAGCTGCGGCACTTGTGCTTGGTTGCTCGTCAGCGTTATTTTGTAGGCTGGGTCACTGTTGCCTTGTGCAACAAAGTGTTGTGTTTTTGTTTACACAGCCTACAATTGTATTTACTAGGGCACTCCCTGACACTATGACTGATCGACAGACAGTTGTAACATGAATTTGTGACTTTTACGATATAAATTCGATCACTTACATTTTTTTCTAGAAATGTGGGGCATGATCGTAGGGTGTGTGACTCGCTACAATGTTGGCATGTTATGGCGTTATTATTAAAACTTCTAATTGGTTTATTTTTGTATTGATTGTGACTCTCAGATTTCGTAATATTCGTTTGGAATGAATTAATGTTTCGTTTTTTCTGGGTATTTTTTGCGACTTCAGACTTGGGAGGTATGGGTTTGTCCTTTGATGATTTGATATTGCCTACAGATTCTAGGGTCTTAAATTTGTGGGTCAAAAACTTGTCGAATTCTTGCCATTTGGGTACTTCGGCACAATCTTCACGAGAATTTTCAAAGTCTTGTACAAGGGCCCTGGGAAGTTTTTGAGCGCAAATATAAATTAAAAACGACTCCCATGTTGAAGTGTCAATTCCTAGTGTGCCTAATGTATGCCTACAATCGTTTATCGTCCTTTGTAATTTTTTAATTGAGGCTCCAGAGTCTGTAGATGCATGAGGCAGATCCAAAATAATTGTATATTGCTCGTTAACCTGCATCCATTTATTTTCGTACCGGTCAACTAAATTTTTCCAAGCCATGATAAACCCATCGTTTGTTAAAGGGACGTGCGTAATTGCATCTCTGGCGTCTCCACCGGTTTTTTGCGTCAGATAAAAAAGCCTTTCAACATTGCTAATTTTAGGATTTCTAATGTATATGGCTGTGAACAAGTCACGAAAACTCGGCCATAATTTATAATCCCCAAAAAATGTGTCGGTGTCGCAAGGAGGGAGTCTTATTGATGAAACCACTCTTTCTAACGGAATATTTGACTGACGTTCAACTTTTTCCATGGTTGTGTCCGAAAGCGCATGGATTTCAGCGTTGATTGGCGAAAGACAATTTTTATAAGCCATTAGGGCAGTTTGGTATCGCTCCCGTAATTTTTTCCTGTCAATTGGTTTATCACCATCCTGATCTATGTCCCTACATTCTTCATATGATCTTTTTACTTGTGTCCATATGGAGTCTAATTCTACTCGAATAATTTCCAACGCGTGTACATTATCTTCAGCACGCGCTTCTGCTTGAATCTTCTCGAAGTCGACTAAGTCGTTTGTGCAATTGACGAATTTTTTCAGGGACATATTTGTAAATTGAAAAAGAGCCAGAACAATAATAAAATTGAGTCAAAAAACTTGCCTGCTAGCGATAAATAAATTGTGTCTTGAAAATTTTGAGTCAAATATTGTTTTAATTTTCCCGGTTAATTTTTCAAAAAATTTACGCAACGGTAACTCGTTTTGTATTTATTTGGAAAGTGGCGTCACGGGTATTTTCTCTTAAAAATTGCAGCGGCAAAAAATTAAAGAGTACCACAGCAAGCAATAATATTTATGTCTTGTTGTATTGTATACTTTGACTTACTTGTTGTGTTGTTGTTGTTGCTGATGTTTTTTCTTCGCTGCACTTTGATGACGTTGTTGTGTTTGTTGATTATGCTGCTACTGCGCCAAGGAATTTGGATACCGTTAGATTTTGTTCACTTTTAACCAGGGTTTAAAAATTAGTAAATAGTTTTTTTTCTACATATCAAAAACCGCAGTAAATATTCAAAACTAAAATATTTAAAGGTATTCATATTGCAAAAATATTCTCAATTTACTAAAACCCTCGTAGTAATATTAAAAAATATTTAACCAGTGGTAATTTAATAAAATAACAATGCGCAAAATATTAAATATTTCGCCATACAAATATATTTTCTATGGAAATATTCAAATATTTTTAGTCACCGTAAATATTAAATATTGTGTGTCTTCAATATTAATATATTACTGCCACACATCACAAACTGCCCAAGTGTATGCAAAATGTACGAATATAAATAACATAACAAAACAAAATATGCCGTCTTGTTGATCATCGACTGCCAAAATATGCGACACAACCCTGCAAATAATAGGACCAGTCCAAACACGCGTGTAAAGAGTAGTCCACAAAGGACCAGGACTAGTCCAAAAGTAACCCAAACGTATGGAAAAAACCTGGTCTATTTAACATTACGATGTCCTAGGAGAGGATCATATAACCCACCTTTGGACCACTAAGGAGTAGTTTTAAAACTACTCCATGGTATATAACCCACCTTTGGACCACTAAGAAGTAGTTTTAAAACTACTCCATGGTATACTCAAGAGGATTAGTTTTGAAGTCGTTTAAAAACGAAAGCACGTCGTTTAAAAACGAAGACATGTCGTCTCACTACAAACTCTTTTTAACAATGACATGGTCCATGCTTGCATTACATCGGACCAGTCCATGGAGTAGTCCATTTTATCAAAATGGGTCAGGTGGTCCAATTTTATTTGCTGGGAAAATATGCGACTATTACACACGACATATTTAAATATTTCACAATATGAAGAACAAAATATTTTTGTGTGTGTACATACAAAAAAGGTTTAAAAAAGGAATGATTTAAAATAAGAAATTCTTTGTATGATGTGTTGGTAGATTAAAATATAATTGTTTAATGGTTTTTTTATTTATTGAAAAAAGGTAAATTATGATTGAAAGGTGAGTTTTATAATTTAAATGCACAAATAAAAAAAGGATTGAAAAATCAACTAATGTTTTAAGAAAACATATGCATACATATGTAGTTAGTATTTATAAAAATATTTATAAAGAGCAATTAAAAGAATATAGGGAGTGATATGTCAAAGACAAAATTAAATTAATTGTTTGGACTAGTTGTTCAAAAATAAAGTAAAGGTACAAAAGTGCGTTTTTGTTTTGAGAAATTTGTTAACAACAGTCAAATTTACTTTTATAAGGGGAAACATTTTTATGCATGGGTGTGTAGATAATAGTTTTATGACCTATGCATTTTGTTTTTAGCTTGGCTCATTTAATTGTTGATGATAATGGATGAATTCAAAATAGAACAACCAATCGCGATATTGTAATAGAAGCTCAAAAAATAGGATGTAGTGGGAATGTAGGTAGGAAGCTGCTTATATGATCTGTTAGAGAAAATAACATTGGAAGTAGTGATCACTGATCCGTTGCAAAGGCTATGCATATACATATGTATGTATGTATGTACATATGTATGTCTATATTTACATATAAGTAATTGTTAGCGACAAAGAAAACTTCGAAAATTGATATTGTGTATTGCGTTATACAAGTTGATTTAAAAAAAAAACATTTTTATGACTTTTCTTGTTTTTTATAAGTATGTAATTTGGAAAAGAAATGTTTTTCAGAGTATTGCTGTTTTTTTTTTATTTGTACCTATCATAAATATTTTTTTAGGTAAAACATTTTTGTTTGCTATATGCGCTTGCGTAGACATTAAAGAAACCCAAATTTTCATGCAAGTAGCAATCCTTTTTTAAGTAATTTTTTTGCTTATTTCATGCACTTATGACCTTTTCATTTGTTGTTGCTTATACATATAAAAAACATATGCAACAACACCGTGTGATTTCATAGACACAAACGTATGCAAATTTATGATCTTTGCTTCTTTTATTTTAACTGAAAATAAAGGGTTATTTATTTTTTCACTTGTTTGTTTACAATATGAATAGGTATATAGAAGTATGAATAATTATGACGCCAACATTTACGCAGAAAGAGAATTGTACACACCATCTGTATGCATGAAGATCCTTTTTAATAGGAATTGTTTAACTGTGCTTTATAAAATTAATAATATAATAGGAGAATATAGAACTGCGCACATAAATGTAATCAAATTATTAAATAAAACTGAGCCTGAGCATATCCTGTCTGTAGTTATTAAGCGAAACGTTTGTTTTATAAGAAACCTATTTTTACCTACATACAATTCACAAAGTGTTGTTGATATTAATTCTTTTTTAGAAAAGACTGTGCAACAGTAAGACAGCATATTACAGGGTTCTACCCTTGATTTTTTTTTAACGAACACATTGGAAACGATATTACCGGCAATTGTTGTTAATGACTTAAGTTCCGATCATTTTCCTGTTAGGATAATTATAAATGCAAACGTAAATGCTTTATCTATATCTAAGTTAGATTTTAGTAAAGCAAATTAGAAAACTTTTTCGAGATATATTAATAGACATATTACCCTACCAAATGCAAATGATATAATTTCTTGTTTCAAAAAATCTAAATTTCTTTTGTATGCTGATGATCTGAAAATTTTCCTGAGGGTTGATTCGGCGGCTGATGTATGTAATTTACAGAGTGATTTAAATAAGCTAGTTGGATGGTGTAAACTTAATAAGCTTAAATTAAACTTTGAAAAATGCTTTCATATTTCGTTTTATAGAAAATTTAGTACTATTAAGAGCGATTTTAAACTTAATGGTGTTAATCTAAAAAATGTCGTCTCCAAACATAATTTGGGTGTTGTCTTTGATTCATCCATGTCTTTCGTTCCTCATATTGAGTATATTAATCCTAAAGTTTATAAAACTTTAGCTTTTTTAAAAAGGAATTGTTCTGAGTTTCATGACCCATACACATTTAAACATATTTATACATCGTTTGTTAGATCAAAGTTAGAATATGCTTCAGTTATCTGGAGTCCATATATTTCTATTCACATTTCCCGTGTTGAGAGAGTACAACGAGTGTTTATTAAATATGCTAACGCTCATATACTCAGTTCCAATTTGCTCCTTATGAGTCTAAATGCCTCCTTATTAGTTTGAGAACTTTATAATACCGTAAAATTACAGTCTATCCTATTCATTTATGATATAATTAATTCAAGGGTTGATTATCCTGAATTGTTATCTTAAATGCCATTCAATATACCAGCTAGAAACTTGAGGAAAATTGATACATTTAAAGTTCCAGTTCGTCGTACTAATTATGCTCTTAATGGCACTTTAACGAGAGCATTTTTTTAATATTAATAATTTATGCCTTCAAAAAAAATCTTATTCGCATATAGAATTTTGCACATCAAAAGATGGCTTTAAGTTAATTCTTTTTAGTATTTTATAAATTTAATATATACATACATATGTATATACATATGTATACCATATGTATACCAATTATTAACTATTTTTTACTATGTAATATATTTTTCTATGTAAGCTAGTTGCATGGTCTGTAAGAAATTTTGTTTTCCATAGACTGAAATAAATAAATAAAATGCGAGTGATATTCACAGAAAAAAATAACAAAAGTTATTAAGTAATTAAAGAAAATTTGTTAAATCTTTTTAATAATTTTAACAATTTCTTTAATTAACATGTTTGTAAATTGTCATATTTACAATTTGTTTTTTTTTTAGAAAATAAATGTGTATATCATAGAAAAAATATTTTGTGTCAAAAAGAAAAACCATAAAAAAAATTCTTTTTTTTCATTTTAAATCTTTAAAAGAATGAACGATGTGGCGGTTGTTCTGAAATTTTACCAATCTATATTATTTAATTATTCATAAATAAATTTTAAATTAATGATTGCAAGATTCCGTTTTGTGTTGATGTCAGAAACTCGCATGCAGGACTATGTTTGTTCCTTAATGAGTTATAATGGTTTTTGTGATGTAATTTTTTATGAATTTTATTAAAACGTTAATAAAAACAACTTTTAAATGAACCTTTGATTTTAATTTAGTTAGAAACAAAGTATTTTGTTAATATGACAATTTAGTAATAAAAATTTATATTTAATTGTTAATAAATATTTTATTCAATATTACAAACTCATTGTTAAAAATATTTGTTGAATTTTAACAATTTTCATTAACAAAATAGTTTTTTGTATTTACAAATTCAGTTGTTGGTGCCTTTTCAATGAAAAAGTTAATTGTATTGACGGAAATGGTATTCAATATGACAATTGATTTGTCGTAATTTTTTTCTGTGTTGTAACTAAGGATCATATAGATTATATGATAGTTTACTTAATTAAAATGAAGGAATTGATGCTAGTGTTCCGAGAAAATTAGCCTCTATACAAAGAAAATCAATACATCTTTATGTGAAAAATGTAATTCAACTAAGTAGTACCCGCCGGAACTGGCAGCGTTTTAGAGAACTGGAAGATTTTTATAATTTGAAACTGCTTAGCGAAATTATTAGAGAAGAGCTAGATATATTTAGAAACAAAGAGTGGGAACGCCTTCTTTCTACCCTTGATATTGGCTCTCAGCCATTTTGGAACCTCACAAAAATTTTAAGGAGAAAAAGTAGAAACATTCCGATTCTGAAACAGGATAATTCTTACTACACAACAAATCAGGAAAAATGTGATGTACTTGCCCAAACGTTTGCTTCAAACCATGAAGTCTCAGTTAATATTGGCGATTCTGAAACGATATCCCTGGTTAATAATACTCTACAATCCTTTCAGTCATCAACTATAAGCTTGTCAAATCATACCTTCACAAAAACTTCATACATTTCTTGTATTATAAGGAAGTTAAAACCAAAAAAATCACCAGGTATTGACGGTATCAATAATGAGTGTTTAAAAGCCCTCCCCATAAAGGGTATTAAATACCTAACAATTATAATAAATTCATGTTTAAAACTTTGGTACTTTCCTCGTGAGTTTAAAGAATCTAAGGTTATCGCAATTAAGAAGCCAAACAAACCACCTGACTGGCCCTCCTCATACCGACCTATAAGCCTTTTGTCATCCATCAGCAAAATTCTTGAAAAAGTTTTTAAAGAAAAATTAACCAATTTTATTGAAACAAACAATATAATACCTGCTCACCAATTTGGCTTTCGTAGTCAACATAATACAACACGACCGTTAGTAGGAATAAGGAATTTAGTCAACTCTAATTTTGCGAACCAAAGATCAACCGGAATGATATTGCTGGATGTCAAAGCTGCATTCGATTCAGTGTGGCACATCGGTTTAGTCTTTATGTTGCTTTGTTTCAACTTCCCCGTAAATATTGTCAAAATTATTCAGGATTTTCTCTCTCTCCGTAGTCTTAGAGTATAAAGTTATAGTGTCCCAGCCGGCTGTCCACAGGGCTCTTGTCTTTCCCCGATACTTTATAATTTGTATACATATGATTTTCCCCAACTTGATTATTGCACAATGTCAATTTTTGCAGATGATACTGCAATCCTTTGCTCCGATATGTTTGCGGCAGATATTATAACAAATTTGCAAAACGCCTTACATGAGGGTTTAACTTATTTTAATAAATGGAAAATACTGTTAAATAGCGCACAAACACAGGCAATATTTTTCACAAGGAAAAGGAAACCTTGTTACATCGCACAAGTAACAATTATTATAAACAACCATTCAATTCAATGGGAACAAAAGGTTAGGTATTTAGGTGTCATACTAGATCCTAAGATGAAATTTAGGGATCACATACCTTATATTTTAAATAAGATAAATGTTCTCATCCGCATGCTGTATCCTTTTATAAACCGAAATTCAAGGTTGAATATAGTAAACAAACATATTATGCTTAAAACAATTTTTCATGGAATTATGTTTTACGCAGCTCCTGTTTGGGCAATTAGTGCCAAATGTCATATTAAAAAGCTTCAAGTCTCTCAAAATAAATTACTGAAGATGATTTATAATCTTCCTTGGCATGTCTCTACAAATAGACTCCATGAACTCGCACATATAGAATTGGTATATTGAACTCTTTGTATATAGATAACATGAAACAAATAATGTAAATAATATCATACAAATAAAATGAATGAATGATTGAAATATTTATTAATACCTATTTATATGTTTTATTTATTTTATTGTACCACAAATGTATAGCTTTATATCTACAGTACTGTTATATACTGTCATACTGTTGCACAGTCTTTTCTAAAAAAGAATTAATATCAACAACACTTTGTGAATTGTATGTAGGTAAAAATAGGTTTCTTATAAAACAAACGTTTCGCTTAATAACTACAGACAGGATATGCTCAGGCTCAGTTTTATTTAATAATTTGATTACATTTATGTGCGCAGTTCTATATTCTCCTATTATATTATTAATTTTATAAAGCACAGTTAAACAATTCCTATTAAAAAGGATCTTCATGCATACAGATGGTGTGTACAATTCTCTTTCTGCGTAAATGTTGGCGTCATAATTATTCATACTTCTATATACCTATTCATATTGTAAACAAACAAGTGAAAAAATAAATAACCCTTTATTTTCAGTTAAAATAAAAGAAGCAAAGATCATAAATTTGCATACGTTTGTGTCTATGAAATCACACGGTGTTGTTGCATATGTTTTTTATATGTATAAGCAACAACAAATGAAAAGGTCATAAGTGCATGAAATAAGCAAAAAAATTACTTAAAAAAGGATTGCTACTTGCATGAAAATTTGGGTTTCTTTAATGTCTACGCAAGCGCATATAGCAAACAAAAATGTTTTACCTAAAAAAATATTTATGATAGGTACAAATAAAAAAAAAAACAGCAATACTCTGAAAAACATTTCTTTTCCAAATTACATACTTATAAAAAACAAGAAAAGTCATAAAAATGTTTTTTTTTTAAATCAACTTGTATAACGCAATACACAATATCAATTTTCGAAGTTTTCTTTGTCGCTAACAATTACTTATATGTACATATAGACATACATATGTACATACATACATACATATGTATATGCATAGCCTTTGCAACGGATCAGTGATCACTACTTCCAATGTTATTTTCTCTAACAGATCATATAAGCAGCTTCCTACCTACATTCCCACTACATCCTATTTTTTGAGCTTCTATTACAATATCGCGATTGGTTGTTCTATTTTGAATTCATCCATTATCATCAACAATTAAATGAGCCAAGCTAAAAACAAAATGCATAGGTCATAAAACTATTATCTACACACCCATGCATAAAAATGTTTCCCCTTATAAAAGTAAATTTGACTGTTGTTAACAAATTTCTCAAAACAAAAACGCACTTTTGTACCTTTACTTTATTTTTGAACAACTAGTCCAAACAATTAATTTAATTTTGTCTTTGACATATCACTCCCTATATTCTTTTAATTGCTCTTTATAAATATTTTTATAAATACTAACTACATATGTATGCATATGTTTTCTTAAAACATTAGTTGATTTTTCAATCCTTTTTTTATTTGTGCATTTAAATTACAAAACTCACCTTTCAATCATAATTTACCTTTTTTCAATAAATAAAAAAACCATTAAACAATTATATTTTAATCTACCAACACATCATACAAAGAATTTCTTATTTTAAATCATTCCTTTTTTAAACCTTTTTTGTATGTACACACACAAAAATATTTTGTTCTTCATATTGTGAAATATTTAAATATGTCGTGTGTAATAGTCGCATATTTTGTGTCGCATATTTTGGCAGTCGATGATCAACAAGACGGCATATTTTGTTTTGTTATGTTATTTATATTCGTACATTTTGCATACACTTGGGCAGTTTGTGATGTGTGGCAGTAATATATTAATATTGAAGACACACAATATTTAATATTTACGGTGACTAAAAATATTTGAATATTTCCATAGAAAATATATTTGTATGGCGAAATATTTAATATTTGCGCATTGCAATATTAAAAAGTTGCTACGGGTTAAATATTTTTGAGTAATACTATAAATTATATTAATACAGCGATGCATTTAAATATATGACGGTAGTTAAATATTTTATATTTTTAGGTTGTCTGTTAGCTTGTGGTTAAAGATATGCATATTTATGACTAATATATTAGTATTTTTAAACCCTGCTTTTAACTTTGAAAATTTTAATTTTTAAACACAATTATGATTTAAATTATTTTTTAATAAAATCTTAATGTTTCGTTTCCAAATGACCAAATGTTTGGGGGTTGATTTTATGTGTGTTCTTTTGGTTGTTTGTTAACAATATTTTTTTAATTTCAGAGAACTTTCCTTTTTTTGTATTTTATTTTCAGAGTCACACTTTTTTTAGAGTCACAAACATATATTTTTTGTAAAATTAAATTTGCACACACGGTAGGTAGGTAATTGTTATTTTATTTTTTTTATAAAAATTATCCGGTTCGAAGGACCAAAATGTTTGAGGTTGAACTTTAAATTTTGTTACCTCAAATTTAACACGGTTCACTATAATTTTAATTTTAAATAAAACACTTTTTTATTTTTAGGTTTTTTGTGATTTATTTTTATTTACAATAGGGTTTTGTTTTGTTAGTGTTAAGTTCACAATATTTTGGTTTTTATATGTATTTAATTTTGTTCTTTTTATTTTTGTTGTTACTACTTGTTTTTTATTTATTTCACTGTTTTATGTTTTGTCGTCACTGGTTGAAACTAGAGTGTGGTTTTTAATGATTTTAAAGGAGATCAACTTAGTACAAGAAAAATAATGTAATGACAGAATTGAAAGATTAATAACAATTTAAGGACCGTTAATATTTTACAGGGTGCTGTGTTTGGAACGAGTCATCATTAAACAATTATCATATATTTATATATATATATCTATATATATATATATATTCTTTTTTTCCGGTAATTAAACACAAATGTTTAATAATTTAATATTTTATATGTTTGTTTCACTTAATACTAATGTACTTTCTTTTACGATATGTCTTTTTGTTTCTAAAAAATACAAATTAATATACATATAATAACACAAGTAAAGAAGGTTTACAACTGTATTTTTAATAAACTTTTACTTATTCCACTCTGCATTATTTTAAAAGTTCTTTTAGAATAGTTTTTATTAAATATTTTAGAAATTTAGATTTTCTATTCTAAGATAAGGACTGTCGAAATCGTTTTATTAGTAGCTATTTTGGAATTTGTAGCAAGTTTAATAATTAAATTACTCACTTCACATTATTAGCAACAACAATAACACTGGGATAAAGCTTTATTCTTAATTATTTTTAGAAGACCTTTAAAGTAGATGCAAGAAGACAAGGCTTTGGTATCCAATGACATACTGTGTAAATTAGAAATACAGTTGGAATGCTACTGGAAAACTTTATATCGCCAAAAGGGCATTCTATAAGGCCTCTTTACTTCTTCATTTACCCGCTGTTAATGGTTGGGCAAATCGCGTTTTTTTTCATTATGAGGAATTTGAATGTGAATTTTTTTTAAATTTTTCATATCTGTCAAATTCACATATACATTTTTTTGTTTGCTCATTTTTCATGAATGAGGAAATTCAAAATATTTTTTTCCTCACCCTCATGAATGAGAAAAAGCAGTACAATTTAAAAATTTTCACGCTCGCTCATGACTGAAAAATGAGCTGTTTTTAATTTTCTATCAAGCTGCAAATAGGGAAATTAAAAAGTTTTTATCTCTCCTGTAAAATGTGCTGAAAATGAGTTAGCAGGTTTGCATATTAAGTCGACGACATGACTGTTGTGGGCTACCGCTAATAATTTAGATTTCTACTGTACAGTTATGACGAATCAATGAACACAGCATTGAAATTTTTATTTTTATTTATTTAAAACAATTGCAAAATATTATTTAGGATATTATTGGAAAAATCAGGGCTGTGGAGTCGTCCGAAAAAAGTACTAACTCCAACTCCGACTCCAAATGCTGAAATTTTTTAAGTGAGACTCCGACTCCTACTATAATATTGATGCTAAATGTATATGAGACTCAGTGATGTTAACTTTTATTTTTTCATTTCCGTACGGCCTTCTAAAAATTAGAGTTTTTGAGAAGCAATTACCGTATGCAAATATTAATGTGCTGTTTCCAAATGACAGGCGATTGATTATGTAGCAAAATTTATCAGGGGTGTGCTGGAAATAGCAAACGCAAGAATTTGGAAGTTGTTTTTAATAAACTTTAAACCTTATTCTTCTAATTTTTGGTTTAAAATCCTGTTTAATAGGAAAATATTTGTTAAATATTTGTCATAAAATTCTTTTATTACAAAAATTTTATTTAAAAACGACTTTTAAAATTCTTGCGTTTTACGTTTGCGATTTCCAGCACACCCTGTATATGAAAAGCACTCAGTCTATCGCCTGTCATTTGGAAACAGCACATAAGAGCAGTATTCATAAACCATTTATTTAAATTTTAAATGTGCTTTAAGAAGATAATTTTTATTTTGAAAATTTTTTTTTAAATTTTATGCCGATAAACTTTGGAGTCGGAGTCGCGAGTTTTTGTGGGTACTACGACTCCGACTCCGGCACAAAAACATCAACTCCGACTCCACAGCCCTGGGAAAAATGCATATTACATATTTATAAATTGTTTTTTTTTTTTGTTTGCTCGTTTTAGTTCAAGAATTGTTATGTTTGGTATGTTATTGTTTTTTTTACTAATAAACTCCAATTAATAAACAATTAATGCATTTGTATATATTGAAATAACTTAATTTATAAAAAAACTTGATTAATCGGTTAACCAATCAAAAACAAAATTAACCGATTATAAACCGATTAAACCAAAACCTCGGTTAATTCATCGAGCGATTAACCGATTAAAGCAAAACCCTAATAAACATATTAGGCAAATATGAATTAAAATGGTCGTAGTGTTTTTTCTCTTCGTGTGGGGACCGTTCCCCTTTAATGTACATACATACATTCTTTAGTATTTCAAAAGTCTATTCTCAACAAATTAACAATATGTAAACTTTTTAATTATTTCATTGACAAATTCTTAAAAAAACAGTTGAATAAATAAAAAGCTAATCAAATTGTTTTTTATTTGAAAATAAATATTTGGTTCATTAAAAATAGAAAAATATCTGCGCAATATTATTTTGAAGGCATATTTTAATAAAATTTACTAAAAAAAATTGTTTTTATATGATACATTAGTTTTCAGTGAAAAACAAGGTAAAATACCACGTTTGGCTGAGCCGAATCCTTGATACCCTCCGCCGACATTTAGAACATTTCAGAAGTGGGCTCTATATGAGATCTATAAATTTTTAGCCAATATTTTTAATGACTGCCTTCAGAATTGTAATTAGTTGTGACTTAGACCCATGTTAAATTATAGGCAGACCATCATTTCTTTTCATATGAACCTTAATTTCACGAAATTTTAATAAAATATCATGATTCGTAAGAGTTTTAACCGAACGAAAGTAAATTTCAGGATGGAAATTTATATTGGACCAATCATCATAAAATTCTGTATAGTGATTTCTGGTAATGCCAAATCTTACTCAGACTTAATTTCAGTATAGAAGGGTTTTACGTTTTAGTCCGATTATTTCAAAATTGCATGGTGTTATTTCTGGCCACATAAAATGAAATGGAGCCTAATTTTAACACAATGTCTTTATTTACTGCGGATTTAGGGGCATTTAAATGATGTCCTTTAAAACTGTGAGATGCTAAATTTTACCATAATACCATTTTACGTTACAGTTTAAGGTGTACTATAGTGTGTTCCGCGATTAGGCATTATTTGAGGCATATAATAAATTATAGGCCGATCTTTCCGAAAGTAAGCGATATGATTACTTCCTACCGATGCGATTTTACTGGATTTCAATCCCAAACTGCTAAACATAACTAGAAGGAATTTGACACCCACGTTGACTATTTCAACTTAGAATTACTCAAGGGCCCAGAAATATGGGTTCTTAGATAAATATTGAAAAAGGTTGCATAAAAATGACAAACTAAGTAGATTCATGGTGGAGGGTTTAGAAATCGATTTTTAGTTGAAAATAATATTATTTTAAACAAGTGAAAGTGCTGTACTTGGCTATGCCGAATCTTTTATACTATACTAATGTGTTACTGCTCAGTTGCTCCCTAAATTTGTCATTTTGTCCTGTAAGAAATTTATAAGAAATCTAATTCGTTTTCGCCAGGTGTTTAAAATTAGCTTAAAAACTTTTTTTAGCATCGTACCTACTCGAATTAGAGGATCTCAGTTTGAGCTTTTTTTTTAGGAATCAGTCGACGTAGTGCTGTATACGTCCATGGTAAACAATTAATTGAATTCCCTTTTAAGCTTTAACTGAAAAGTTGTGATTTTTTCTTGGCAAAATGGCATTACAAGCCATAAAAGGTTCTAAAAAATCTTGTAAAAACTCATTTTGCGAACTCATTATTTATCGAAATCGTTAGAATTTCTATTTAGAATTTGATGTACTTTTAGATAAAAAGTTATTTTTAAACAAGTTGTGCCTTTCTGAATATAAAGTAACTTGTTGCATAAAAGGAACCATTTGGAATAATAAGGCCTTGTTTTTGAGATGTGGAATAGGTTAAAACATAGTTTAACGTAGTCTGAAACTCGAATTTTTCCGGTTTTCAGATTAACTAAGTCCAGCTTAACTGGGATCTCAAAAACCCAGCCTAAGTGTGTTGTTCTTTCTCATATAAAAGACCTTTTTGTATGAAAAAATAAAAATAAAAAAATGATTTTTCAACTATTTGCATTTTAATGATACATATTAATAATTTCTTCTGTTCATTTCTGTAGCACATTTTAGTTGCTTATCTACTAAGAAGTACAAATACATAAACAAATTATATGCTTACACATAATTAACCGAGCAATAGTAACTAGAACTTTAGATCGTTCTTGCCAGCCCCCCCCGCACTGATAGATCAGCTCAGTGCTTAATGATAAGACAATATGCCAAACTATTTTAGTTTTATATACATAAAACAATTTGAAAAAGTATAAATACGATCATTTCTTAGACATCTACACATTAAACTTTTTAACGTTAGGTATTGAAGAATCTGTTCATTTCGCTTAAGGAATTCTTTATAATTTATACAGATACAAAATATACAAATACAAAAAATTATACGTTTAACCATAATGAACTTAAACTCAATTGCAAAAGTCGTTATATTTTGCTTTGGGCTACTAGAGACAGTATTAAGCATCCCTACGCCACATAATGGATCAGATTCACGGGTATATATTATTGAAACAGAGCAGAAGGTAATTTCCCATAAATATTGTAAGAAAAAATTTAATAAATACAATTTTTAGTTCACCTGGTATGGGGCCTGGCATGACTGTGCCCGCAGAAATTATCGACTTGTTTCAATTGAATCAGAATGTAAAAATGAAATTGTTATAAATCTATTGAAAAGGGTTATAGGGCACTCCGAAAACTTGTGGATCGGCGCTCATGATAAATTTGAGAGAGTGAATTTTTTTGAAAATAAACGTACCTTTTCCTGGATGACCACGGGTAGAACCATGAATTATAAGTTTTGGTCAAAAGAAAATCCAAATAATTATAATGCAAACGAACACTGTGCACATATATGGGGCAGGAACCCTGACTTCAAATGGAACGATAATGATTGCACTGCTAAACTTGGTTTTGTTTGTGAAATTAAGCCCAAATAAATAACATAAAAAACGATCTTAAACATAAATGTGATGTGGTCAATAATATGACTACATCGATACAAAAAACCTGGATGATCAATAGAATACGATTAAACATTGAATGTGGAAATATAAAATTCTAGAGCGGATATTATCAGTACATATGTTTTCGAAAAATTTAATGTAAAAAAAAATTAAATAAATAAAAAGTGTAAACGTATCCTTACATTTTTAATTTCTCACCCCTATCGTGAATAACAACTGGAATTTTTGTTCCCATTAAATTTTCATTCCCCTCGAAGGGAAAAAAGCAATCGTGAATCCCATGTGATAATTTTTTCACGCTATCAGTTCCAGTGAATGTAAAACAAAGATTAGAAAAAATTAAAAATCAATGAAAATTTTGTTTAAATATATACACGTACATATGTACATATATATTTTAAAGAAAAGTTAAAATTTATTAAGTACTAGCTTATCCGACAGACGTTGTCCTGTCCAAATTAGAAAAGTGTTTGCGTTCGATTTTTAAATTAAAATGTTGTTCATATAGGTACATATATTTGATTTACATATTCTATTTACAATTTAATTGATAAAATCAATATTCAGTAAAAAAAGTACAACTTATTCACTTGCTTTGCTAGGATATCATAATTTTGTTTATTGCAATGTTTTGTAATATACATTAAAGACCTGCACAGATGTATCTGTTTATATCTGTTTCTGTGTGTTTTTGATTTAAGTTGATATTGATATGATTTGTAAAAGAGTGGATGTAATTTGATAAAAAAGCGAAGGAGAGTATCATATCTGTTAATATCTGTTTCGCAAAGCAGATACTAGTGGATACTGATGGAATACAATAAGTTACTTATTGTATGATGCCGTTATTTATTTTTTACAAAAACAAAATATGTACACATGAACAGTTAGTTTTTTCAATCATTTTTGCGTGATGTGTCTCGAGCACAAAAAAGGCAAACAAAAAAACTTTACAAGAACAAAACTGGTTGTAAAAATGTGCTTGCTTGTTTTTTTTTTTTTTTGAAGGCAAACATTTTTGAAATTTTCGGTAACGATATGTATGTACATAAGTATTTTGTTTGTGTAAAAAATTCTTTGATGAAATTAAAAGGATGCATTTTCTTCGTTCAAGTGCCATGTAGACAAAAATATAACGCAATACACAATATCAATTTTCGAAGTTTTCTTTGTCGCTAACAATTACTTATATGTACTTATAGACATACATATGTACATTCATATGTATGTATGCATATGCATAGCCTTTACAACTGATCAGTGATCACTACTTCAAATGTTATTTTCTCTAACAGATCATATAAGCAGCTTCCTACCTACATTTACACTACATCCTATTTTTTGAGCTTCTATTACAATATCGCGATTGGTTGTTCTATTTTGAATTCATCCATTATCATCAACAATTAAATGAGCCAAAAAACTATGATCTACACACCCACGCATAAAAATGTTTCCCCTTATAAAAGTTAATTTGACTGTTGTAAATAAATTTCTCAAAACAAAAACGCACTTTTGTACCTTTAGTTTTTTTTTGAACAACTACCTAGTCCAAACAATTAATTTAATTTTGTCTTTGACATATCACTCCCTATATTCTTTTAATGGCTGTTTATAAATATTTGTATAAATACTAACTTTGTATGCATATGTTTTCTTAAAACATTAGTTAATTTTTCAATCCTTTTTATATTTTTGCATTCAAATTATAAAACTTACCTTTCAATCATAATTTACCTCTTTTTAATAAATAAAAAAACCATTAAACAATTATATTTTAATCTACCAACACATCATACAAAGAATTTCTTATTTTAAATCTTTCCTTTTTTAAACCTTTTTTGTATGTACACACAAAAATATTTTGTTCTTCATGTTGTGACTATAATTAGTTTATTTTTCGACTAATAATATGTTTACTATTCACACTCAAATATTTAAATATTTCGTTTGTAATAGTCGCATATTTTGGCAGTCGATGATCAACAAGACGGCATATTTTGTTTTGTTATGTTATTTATATTCGTACATTTTGCATATACTTCGGCAGTTTGTGATGTGTGGCAGTAATATATTGATATTGAAGACACAGAACATTTAATATTTATGGTGACTAAAAATATTTGAATATTTCCATAGAAAATATATTTGTACGACGAAACATTTAATATTTTGCGCATTGTTATTTTATTAAATTACCACTGGTTAAATATTTTTGAGTAATACTATAAATTATATTAATACGGCGATGCATTTAAATATATTACGGTAGTTAAATATTTTATATTTTTAGGTTTTCTGTTAGCTGGTGTTTAAAGATATGCATATTTATGACTAATATATTAGTATTTTTAAACCCTGTTGATAAGTATAAAACGGGTTTTGATTTATTCCAAGAAAACATAAACAGTAATAGACTAAAACTTAAATACCCACTTAAAATTTTGAGTTTTTGGAAAACTAAAGTTTTTCCGAAAATTTGTGGTATGCAGTTTTGTTTCCCTTCGTTGATAATATAAAATTAAGAAACAATTTTTACTTTATTGAATACATAACGGTAATTAAAAAAAAAACAAAAAAAGTTTATCGAATTAATTGACATTTCTTCCTTTTATGTTCCCGTTTTTATTAATTTTTTTGATGTCAGATTTATTGATCATCGTCCGTCCAATTGTTGCTGTTATTTATTTTTTTGATTCCTAATTGTAAAATTTAACGCTGACTATGGGTGGAGGAAAAAGAGATTGATTTCGGCGAAAGATCTTCCATTATTAAGAGGGAAAGTCCTATCGATAAATATTGTTGAATAAACTTTTTTCCAGTGTCCAGAACATCGTTAGAAGTAATAAACAAACAGCTTCAATTAAATATATGGTTAGAAGCGGCCAACAAAAAACCCTTTATAATCGAGTTCCTAGCTATGACCTCAAAGAAGTGAAGAAACAACCCAGAGAAAGCGCAACCAAAATAGTGGGTGATATCCAGTGCTGCCAAAACTTTGTAACCAAAAATGGCTAAATTTACGGGGAAAAATGGCTAAAAATGGCTAAAAGCTTTTTTAAATAAAAACATATTAAAATTTAATAACAAACAGAAATAATTCATTTAAATTTGTTTGCGATGAAATTGTAAGTTAAGTTTGTTAAATAAGAATAAACGTTAATTAATATTTTGATAGGTATTTAAAAAATTAAATCATCAATAAATTCGATGTCGTTATTGATCATCTCATAGGAATCACTCGTGCTTATTAGTTCTAAATAATTTGAGGTAAATCATAATCACGACAATATTAACCCAACGTTTTGAATCCAGATCTACAATAAAAAACAAGTAAGAAAGTATAGTCTGTCAAACCTGACCACATTAGCACCTACGTATCAAATTTTATCAAATAATCTCCAAAACTGCGACCTGGGGCCTAATTCTGGCAGTCGTAATCAGTGTTGCCAATTTAGCCATTTAGTGGCTAGATTTAGCCATTTTTCACCCTGTTTAGCCATTAAATATTTCTTGCCGTTTTTCTTTTAAAAGAATAATTTTTATTTTATTATAAAAATATATAAAAGCAAAATAAACATTTTAAATAATTAAAACGGCTTTAATTTAAATCACAACTTTTACAAATGTTGAAACAGTAGTCCAATATTAAATTTATAAAACGGATCAACACAAGCATCGGTGTTTCTTTCTGGTTGCAAGTATTTCAATAAAGAGATGCTGGCGGCAACAAATTTTTTTTAGAAATTTCAGAATTTACTATAAAGTTGCTCTCACTTCCATGGTCTAATGCTGAAGTAAACATCGTTAAAAGTAATTTCAGAAATAGGTTACGTTTAGCAACCGTTAATTCGATTTTATCAATGAAATATTTATACCAACACCACAATAGTGGAGAGGGTACTATTCGTTTGTGCTGATGTTTGTAACACCTTAAAATATTGGTCCTAAACCCACCTTTCCGTAAACCGATTGACTCAGAACCACTTTCTGAGTCGAATTGACGATGTTTGTCCGGCTGGCTGGCAGTCCATGTAAACCTTGTGCGTAAAGTACAGATCACAAATTTGCAGATCATTTAATAAAATTTGGTACACAGGTTCTAATGAGATGTAGGGTATCATATAGTCAGGGTTGACCGACTATATTTTCTTACTTGTTTTTTATTGTAGATCTGGAATCAAAAGGTTGGGTAAATGTTGTCGTGATTACTATTTACCTTCAAATTTTTTAAAACTAATAGGCACGAGTGATTCCTATGAAATGAACAATAACGACATAACATTTATCGATGATTTTATTTTTAAAATATCTTTCAGAATATTAACTAACGTTTATTCTTATTTAACAAACTTAACTAACAATTTCATCGTAAACAACTTTAAATGAATTATTTCTGTTGTGTTATTGAATTTTAATGTGTTTTTATTTAAAAAAGCTTTTAGCCATTTTTTAGCCCATTTTTAGCCATTTTTTAGCCATTTTTTCCAGTAAATTTGTAGGAAAAACGAAACAGCTGATACGCAACGTATACGCTTACATAAGACAAGCGACGCGTTTAGGGACGACGGAACAAAAATAAAAAACCGTTATAAGAAAAAGATCACGTGCAAAAAGAAATGTATAAAATTGTTTTTAAAATGTAAGAGACCAAAAAAAATTAAAAAGATAAAAATTGAACAACTTAGCGAATGTGTAATGAATATTTTGGAAGGTCTTTCTAAAAGAAATTTATACCTTCTAGAAGGCATATTTCTGAAGGCAGGATATCTTACGAAGCGAATCTTTTAAAAAGGAGTGCAGAGTCCATTCAAAATTTATCGCTGGGTTATTACTCTGAAAATAATGAACAAATTTTAGTGAAATATATATTGTGCACTTTTGTAAGTAAATATTTTTTAAATGATGTATATTTTGTTCAAATCGATTGACATATAGAGGAGAAAAGTGTTCTTAACTGTTTTGCCTTTGCCGATTTATATATAGATTAGCCGTAAAGTTTACGTAGCATTAATTTATTTGAGTATTTAGAGTATTATCCTTTTTACAACTTGAAGGCAGTAGTACTGATGGGATTTGTGGTACAATTGTACCAAATTTGGTACAATCGAAACTTTATTGGTACAATTCATCCTTTTTTGGTACAGTTAAAAAAAGACCCACGAAGTTTCATAATTTCTTTGAGGTGGATTAACCTACGTTTCTTTTCAATAATACAATTTCTAATAACATATGTTTGCATATTAAGTCGACGACATGACTGTTGTGGGCTACCGCTAATAATTTAGATTTCTACTGTACAGTTATGACGAATCAATGAACACAGCATTGAAATTTTTATTTTTATTTATTTAAAACAATTGCAAAATATTATTTAGGATATTATTATTGGAAAAATCAGGGCTGTGGAGTCGTCCGAAAAAAGTACTAACTCCAACTCCGACTCCAAATGCTGAAATTTTTTAAGTGAGACTCCGACTCCTACTATAATATTGATGCTAAATGTATATGAGACTCAGTGATGTTAACTTTTATTTTTTCATTACCGTACGGCCTTCTAAAAATTAGAGTTTTTGAGAAGGAATTACCATATGCAAACATTAATGTGCTGTTTCCAAATGACAGGCGATTGATTATGTAGCAAAATTTATCAGGGGTGTGCTGGAAATAGCAAACGCAAGAATTTGGAAGATATTTTTAATAAACTTTAAACCTTATGCTTCTAATTTTTGGTTTAAAATCCTGTTTAATAGGAAAATATTTGTTAAATATTTGTGATAAAATTCTTTTATTACAAAAATCTTATTTAAAAACGACTTTTAAAATTCTTGCGTTTTACGTTTGCGATTTCCAGCACACCCCTGTATATGAAAAGCACTCAGTCCATCGCCTGTCATTTGGAAACAGCACATAAGAGCAGTATTCATAGACCATTTATTTAAATTTTAAATGTGCTTTAAGAAGATAATTTTTATTTTGAAAATTTTTTTTTAAATTTTATGCCGATAAACTTTGGAGTCGGAGTCGCGAGTTTTGTGGGTACTACGACTCCGACTCCGGCACAAAAACATCAACTCCGACTCCACAGCCCTGGGGAAAATGCATATTACATATTTATAAATTTTTTTTTCTAATAAACAATTAATAAACAATTAATGCATTTGTATATATTAAAATAACTTAATTTATAAAAAAACTTGATTAATCGGTTAACCGATCAAAAACAAAATTAACCGATTATTAACCGATTAAACCAAAACCTCGGTTAATTCATCGAGCGATTAACCGATTAAAGCAAAACCCTAATAAACATATTAGGCAAATATGAATTAAAATGGTCGTAGTGTTTTTTCTCTTCGTGTGGGGACCGTTCCCCTTTAATGTACATACATACATTCTTAAATATTTCAAAAGTCTATTCTCAACAAATTAACAATATGTAAACTTTTTAATTATTTCATTGACAAATTCTTAAAAAAACAGTTGAATAAATAAACAGCTAATCAAATTGTTTTTTATTTGAAAATAAATATTTGGTTCATTAAAAATAGAAAAATATCTGCGCAATATTATTTTGAAGGCATATTTTAATAAAATTTACTAAAAAAAATTGTTTTTATATGATACATTAGTTTTCAGTTAAAAACAAGGTAAAGTGCTACGCTTGGCTGAGCCGAATCCTTAATACCCTCCACCGACATTTAGAACATTTCAGGAGTGGGCTCTATATGAGATCTATAAATTTTTAGCCAATATTTTTAATGACTGTCTTCAGAATTGTAATTAGTTGTGACTTAGACCCATGTTAAATTATGGGCAGACCATAATTTCTTTTCATATGAAAAAATAAGAGTTTTTGCCGAACCAAAGTGATTTCCAGGATGGAAATTTATATCGGACCAATAATCATAAAATTCTGTTTAGAGATTTCTGGTAATGTATTTTTTCATACAAACAAAGAAGGTGTTTAGTGATCTTCATTTTAACCCATTTTCCGCCGACCGGTGACTGCAATTACAATGTTTTTCAATGTTTTTTTTATCTTCATCATCGATCAACAGGAATGTGGCGAAAAATGGGTTAAATGTTTGATTGTCAACACCTTTATTTTGTTTCACGTACTTTTTATACATATGTACATACATATGTGTTAAGTAGGGTTTTTCCCCAAGATTTCCCGTCCCGGGAATTTCAATTATTTTAATAAAAAAATTCCTCAAATTTCAGAAAACAGCTATATATACTTTAAAATTTAGTTTTCTATTCTCTAAAAATTATTATTATTAATTGTTTATTAGAAAAAAAAAATTTATAAATATGTAATATGCATTTTTCCCAGGGCTGTGGAGTCGGAGTTGATGTTTTAGTGCCGGAGTCGGAGTCGGAATCGTAGTACCCACAAAAACTCGCGACTCCGACTCCAAATGTTTTCGGCATAAAATTTAAAAAAAAATTTTCAAAATAAAAATTATCTTCTTAAAGCACATTTAAAATTTAAATAAATGGTTTATGAATACTGCTCTTATGTGCTGTTTCCAAATGACAGGCGATAGACTGAGTGCTTTTCATATACAGGGTGTGCTGGAAATCGCAAACGTAAAACGCAAGAATTTTAAAAGTCGTTTTTAAATAAAATTTTTGTAATAAAAGAATTTTATGACAAACATTTAACAAATATTTTCCTATTAAACAGGATTTTAAACAAAAATTAGAAGAATAAGGTTTAAAGTTTATTAAAAACAACTTCCAAATTCTTGCGTTTGCTATTTCCAGCACACCCCTGATAAATTTTGCTACATAATCAATCGCCTGTCATTTGGAAACAGCACATTAATATTTGCATACGGTAATTGCTTCTCAAAAACTCTAATTTTTAGAAGGCCGTACGGTAATGAAAAAATAAAAGTTAACATCACTGAGTCTCATATACATTTAGCATCAAGATTATAGTAGGAGTCGGAGTAGGAGTCGGAGTCGCACTTAAAAAATTTCAGCATTTGGAGTCGGAGTTGGAGTTAGTACTTTTTTCGGACGACTCCACAGCCCTGATTTTTCCAATAATATCCTAAATAATATTTTGCAATTGTTTTAAATAAATAAAAATTTCAATGCTGTGTTCATTGATTCGTCATAACTGTACAGTAGAAATCTAAATTATTAGCGGTAGCCCACAACAGTCATGTCGACGACTTAATATGAAAACATATGTTATTAGAAATTGTATTATTGAAAAGAAACGTAGGTTAATCCACCTCAAAGAAATTATGAAACTTCGTGGGTCTTTTTTTAACTGTACCAAAAAAGGATGAATTGTACCAATAAAGTTTCGATTGTACCAAATTTGGTACAATTGTACCACAAATCCCATCAGTACTACTGCCTTCAAGTTGTAAAAAGGATAATACTCTAAATACTCAAATAAATTAATGCTACGTAAACTTTACGGCTAATCTATATATAAATCGGCAAAGGCAAAACAGTTAAGAACACTTTTCTCCTCTATATGTCAATCGATTTGAACAAAATATACATCATTTAAAAAATATTTACTTACAAAAGTGCACAATATATATTTCACTAAAATTTGTTCATTATTTTCAGAGTAATAACCCAGCGATAAATTTTGAATGGACTCTGCACTCCTTTTTAAAAGATTCGCTTCGTAAGATATCCTGCCTTCAGAAATATGCCTTCTAGAAGGTATAAATTTCTTTTAGAAAGACCTTCCAAAATATTCATTACACATTCGCTAAGTTGTTCAATTTTTATCTTTTTAATTTTTTTTGGTCTCTTACATTTTAAAAACAATTTTATACATTTCTTTTTGCACTTGATCTTTTTCTTATAACGGTTTTTTATTTTTGTTCCGTCGTCCCTAAACGCGTCGCTTGTCTTATGTAAGCGTATACGTTGCGTATCAGCTGTTTCGTTTTTCCTACAAAGTTTTTGTATATTAAGCAGTGTTGCCAAAACTTGGAGACCAAAAATGGCTAAATTTACGGGAAAAAATGGCTAAAAATGGGCTAAAAAATGGCTAAAAGCTTTTTTAAATAAAAACACATTAAAATTCAATAACACAACAGAAATAATTCATTTAAAGTTGTTTACGATGAAATTGTTAGTTAAGTTTGTTAAATAAGAATAAACGTTAGTTAATATTCTGAAAGATATTTTAAAAATAAAATCATCGATAAATGTTATGTCGTTATTGTTCATTTCATAGGAATCACTCGTGCCTATTAGTTTTAAAAAATTTGAAGGTAAATAGTAATCACGACAACATTTACCCAACCTTTTGATTCCAGATCTACAATAAAAAACAAGTAAGAAAATATAGTCGGTCAACCCTGACTATATGATACCCTACATCTCATTAGAACCTGTGTACCAAATTTTATTAAATGATCTGCAAATTTGTGATCTGTACTTTACGCACAAGGTTTACATGGACTGCCAGCCAGCCGGACAAACATCGTCAATTCGACTCAGAAAGTGGTTCTGAGTCAATCGGTTTACGGAAAGGTGGGTTTAGGACCAATATTTTAAGGTGTTACAAACATCAGCACAAACGAATAGTACCCTCTCCACTATTGTGGTGTTGGTATAAATATTTCATTGATAAAATCGAATTAACGGTTGCTAAACGTAACCTATTTCTGAAATTACTTTTAACGATGTTTACTTCAGCATTAGACCATGGAAGTGAGAGCAACTTTATAGTAAATTCTGAAATTTCTAAAAAAAATTTGTTGCCGCCAGCATCTCTTTATTGAAATACTTGCAACCAGAAAGAAACACCGATGCTTGTGTTGATCCGTTTTATAAATTTAATATTGGACTACTGTTTCAACATTTGTAAAAGTTGTGATTTAAATTAAAGCCGTTTTAATTATTTAAAATGTTTATTTTGCTTTTATATATTTTTATAATAAAATAAAAATTATTCTTTTAAAAGAAAAACGGCAAGAAATATTTAATGGCTAAACAGGGTGAAAAATGGCTAAATCTAGCCACTAAATGGCTAAATTGGCAACACTGATTACGACTGCCAGAATTAGGCCCCAGGTCGCAGTTTTGGAGATTATTTGATAAAATTTGATACGTAGGTGCTAATGTGGTCAGGTTTGACAGACTATACTTTCTTACTTGTTTTTTATTGTAGATCTGGATTCAAAACGTTGGGTTAATATTGTCGTGATTATGATTTACCTCAAATTATTTAGAACTAATAAGCACGAGTGATTCCTATGAGATGATCAATAACGACATCGAATTTATTGATGATTTAATTTTTTAAATACCTATCAAAATATTAATTAACGTTTATTCTTATTTAACAAACTTTACTTACAATTTCATCGCAAACAAATTTAAATGAATTATTTCTGTTTGTTATTAAATTTTAATATGTTTTTATTTAAAAAAGCTTTTAGCCATTTTTTAGCCATTTTTCCCCGTAAATTTAGCCATTTTTGGTTACAAAGTTTTGGCAGCACTGGATATCACCCACTATTTTGGTTGCGCTTTCTCTGGGTTTTTTCTTCACTTCTTTGAGGTCATAGCTAGGAACTCGATTATAAAGGGTTTTTTGTTGGCCGCTTCTAACCATATATTTAATTGAAGCTGTTTGTTTATTACTTCTAACGATGTTCTGGACACTGGAAAAAAGTTTATTCAACAATATTTATCGATAGGACTTTCCCTCTTAATAATGGAACATCTTTCGCCGAAATCAATCTCTTTTTCCTCCACCCATAGTCAGCGTTAAATTTTACAATTAGGAATCAAAAAAATAAATAACAGCAACAATTGGACGGACGATGATCAATAAATCTGACATCAAAAAAATTAATAAAAACGGGAACATAAAAGGAAGAAATGTCAATTAATTCGATAAACTTCAATGTGTATTGAAACTTTTTTCCTCGTTATTTTTTTGTTTTTTTTTTTAATTGCCGTTATGTTTTCAATAAAGTAAAAATTGTTTCTTAATTTTATATTATCAACGAAGGGAAACAAAACTGCATACCACAAATTTTCGGAAAAACTTTAGTTTTCCAAAAACTCAAAATTTTAAGTGGGTATTTAAGTTTTAGTCTATTACTGTTTATGTTTTCTTGGAATAAATCAAAACCCGTTTTATACTTATCAACAGGGTTTAAAAATACTAATATATTAGTCATAAATATGCATATCTTTAAACATCAGCTAACAGAAAACCTAAAAATATAAAATATTTAACTACCGTAATATATTTAAATGCATCGCCGTATTAATATAATTTATAGTATTACTCAAAAATATTTAACCAGTGGTAATTTAATAAAATAACAATGCGCAAAATATTAAATGTTTCGTCGTACAAATATATTTTCTATGGAAATATTCAAATATTTTTAGTCACCATAAATATTAAATGTTCTGTGTCTTCAATATCAATATATTACTGCCACACATCACAAACTGCCGAAGTATATGCAAAATGTACGAATATAAATGATCATCGACTGCCAAAATATGCGACACAAAATATGCAACTATTACAAACGAAATATTTAAATATTTGAGTGTGAATAGTAAACATATTATTAGTCGAAAAATAAACTAATTATAGTCACAACATGAAGAACAAAATATTTTTGTGTGTACATACAAAAAAGGTTTAAAAAAGGAAAGATTTAAAATAAGAAATTCTTTGTATGATGTGTTGGTAGATTAAAATATAATTGTTTAATGGTTTTTTTATTTATTAAAAAGAGGTAAATTATGATTGAAAGGTAAGTTTTATAATTTGAATGCAAAAATATAAAAAGGATTGAAAAATTAACTAATGTTTTAAGAAAACATATGCATACAAAGTTAGTATTTATACAAATATTTATAAACAGCCATTAAAAGAATATAGGGAGTGATATGTCAAAGACAAAATTAAATTAATTGTTTGGACTAGGTAGTTGTTCAAAAAAAAACTAAAGGTACAAAAGTGCGTTTTTGTTTTGAGAAATTTATTTACAACAGTCAAATTAACTTTTATAAGGGGAAACATTTTTATGCGTGGGTGTGTAGATCATAGTTTTTTGGCTCATTTAATTGTTGATGATAATGGATGAATTCAAAATAGAACAACCAATCGCGATATTGTAATAGAAGCTCAAAAAATAGGATGTAGTGTAAATGTAGGTAGGAAGCTGCTTATATGATCTGTTAGAGAAAATAACATTTGAAGTAGTGATCACTGATCAGTTGTAAAGGCTATGCATATGCATACATACATATGAATGTACATATGTATGTCTATAAGTACATATAAGTAATTGTTAGCGACAAAGAAAACTTCGAAAATTGATATTGTGTATTGCGTTATATTTTTGTCTACATGGCACTTGAACGAAGAAAATGCATCCTTTTAATTTCATCAAAGAATTTTTTACACAAACAAAATACTTATGTACATACATATCGTTACCGAAAATTTCAAAAATGTTTGCCTTCAAAAAAAAAAAAAAACAAGCAAGCACATTTTTACAACCAGTTTTGTTCTTGTAAAGTTTTTTTGTTTGCCTTTTTTGTGCTCGAGACACATCACGCAAAAATGATTGAAAAAACTAACTGTTCATGTGTACATATTTTGTTTTTGTAAAAAATAAATAACGGCATCATACAATAAGTAACTTATTGTATTCCATCAGTATCCACTAGTATCTGCTTTGCGAAACAGATATTAACAGATATGATACTCTCCTTCGCTTTTTTATCAAATTACATCCACTCTTTTACAAATCATATCAATATCAACTTAAATCAAAAACACACAGAAACAGATATAAACAGATACATCTGTGCAGGTCTTTAATGTATATTACAAAACATTGCAATAAACAAAATTATGATATCCTAGCAAAGCAAGTGAATAAGTTGTACTTTTTTTACTGAATATTGATTTTATCAATTAAATTGTAAATAGAATATGTAAATCAAATATATGTACCTATATGAACAACATTTTAATTTAAAAATCGAACGCAAACACTTTTCTAATTTGGACAGGACAACGTCTGTCGGATAAGCTAGTACTTAATAAATTTTAACTTTTCTTTAAAATATATATGTACATATGTACGTGTATATATTTAAACAAAATTTTCATTGATTTTTAATTTTTTCTAATCTTTTTTTACATTCACTGGAACTGATAGCGTGAAAAAATTATCACATGGGATTCACGATTGCTTTTTTCCCTTCGAGGGGAATGAAAATTTCATGGGAACAAAAATTCCACTTGTTATTCACGATAGGGGTGAGAAATTAAAAATGTAAGGATACGTTTACACTTTTTATTTATTTAATTTTTTTTTACATTAAATTTTTCGAAAACATACATATGTACTGATAATATCCGCTCTAGAATTTTATATTTCCACATTCAATGTTTAATCGTATTCTATTGATCATCCAGGTTTTTTGTATCGATGTAGTCATATTATTGACCACATCCAGCGTTACCGTTGGTGCCACTAAAGTAGCAATTTGCCACTTTTTCGACTGCTTGGATACTATTTGGCCACTTTTACAAAATGCACCCAAATGTGATACTTTTTGTAATTCTTGCCACTTTTTTGATACTTTTTACGTTAGGAAAAGATACTTTTTTTCATTCTGTTTTGTTATAACTCCCATACTAGCCTTGAAAATTGGGTTCCAAGTGAAGACATTCTACGAAAGTATAGAAGTCGTTTTAAGAACAACTAATTGTAAAAAAATATGTATGTAACTGACCATTAATAAATAACACATTGAAAAAGTTTGTTTAACCATTCTAACTGATTCTTATATTTTTTGGAATGCTTAAGACAAAATGAGCACAGATTTCTCCCATCACGTCACATTTATCAGATACACCAATTATTGTAATTTCGGAAGATGTTTTGTACCACATTAATAACAAAATCGAGTGGTATAGTTTTGTTCTATTTGTAAAGCTGATTACAATAATTTTAAGCAATAATAGAAGAATTTGGATAAAAACTTAATATCCTATACTAAAGAAATTAAAACACTTGCACTTAAATTTAGTAGCATGTATGAATGCCGTGTATTTATTTGTATTAAAGTGCGAAACTAATTAAATATTACGAATTTTAAAAAGTGATATTTTCGTTTTTTTGTTTAGGATTTCTGATTAATGTGACGTGATGGGAGAAAACTGTACTCATATTTGGCCAGGCTGTAGGAAATATCGCCCAAAGAAAAATGGCCCAAAAAAAAATGAAAAATCGCCCAAACGAAGAATCGCCCAACCAAACATGAAAAATGACCCAAAAAGGTAAATACGAAATTTTGCCCAAAAAAAAACGAAAAAGGGCCCAAAAAGAAAATGAAAAATTACCCAAAAAGCAGAAACGAATTTTTTCCCAAAAAAGAAAAAAAAAAAAAATTGAAAATTACTCAATTTGCAAAAAAGTGTTTATTATTCATATAAATTAAGTTATATACAAATATAAGTTTTATGTAAAAATTTGCATTGTGCCTTCAACAGCTGTTCGGCAGTATGGACGCTATGACACTTTGCAAAGTGTCATAATGTCCACAACTTAACTTATAAGGATACCGGCTTCGCCAACTAAAGCTTCTCTGCACAGGATATCCTCCTCTATGGTATAACAAATACCGGCTTCGCTAACTAAAGCTTCTCTGCACAGCCGGCCTGCGGCCGGGTGCAAGGACTTTCTCCTATATGGTATAACATACACCGGCTTCGCTAAGTAAAGCTTCTAAAATCTGCCTTGTTTCCGAACGAAGGCCGACTACGCAGAGAAGCTTAAGCTAGCGAAGCCGGTTTTTTTTATACCATAAAGTAGAAAATCCTTGCGCCCGGCCGAAGGCCGGCTGTGCAGAGAAGCTTTAGTTAGCGAAGCCGGTATCCTTATAAGTTAAGTTGTGGACATTATGACACTTTGCAATATGTCCCGTTATTTTTATAATGATAATGAATGATTTGGACAAATAGTATGTAACATTTTGGAAGAATTTTAAAAATGAAAAATGGCCCAAAAAAATGGGCTATTTTTCATATAACAATTTTTTCCAAAACGAAAAATCACCCAACAATAACGAAAAATAGCCCAAAAATTTTGGGCCATTTTTCATATGAAATCAGGCCCAATTTTACATGCAATTTTTTTGGGCGATTTTTCATTTTTGTTTTTGGGCCATTTTTCTTTGGGCGATATTTCCTACAGCCATTTGGCCATAGCATTCTAAAAAACATAAGAATCTGGTGGAATAGGCAAATAAACTTCTAAAAAAATTTTAAAACCTGTGCAATACAATGTCTTAAATAAATCAAAGAAAATTTATTCAGAAAGAAAAGTACAAGAAATATATTACTTAATAAAACAAATTACATAAATATCTTCTAATTGCTGCAACAATGTTAGAACTCAAAAAACATTTTTGGCAGAAAACGAGTTTAACGTTTTTGAATTACCAAAACATTAAAGAAAATATTCAATATTTTTTATTTTTCGAATTTATTCTATGAGCTAAATTTCAGTTATGTATTTTTATAAAGCTTTTTTGTAATAGTCATATTCCTTCAATTTTTCAGAAATGACTTTATACACTACCAGACTATTAGTTATATTGCATTTTCTTGTTACATTTTACCTTAGGTTTCCTTTGGAAACCAATGAGGTATATTGTATGTAAATAAAAATTTACAATTATTAGACACCAGCAGAATGTAATGCATTTTCTGGCCCGCTACGGCCTTCGTCAGCATTCTTTGTGACACACTGGATAGTGATACTTTATAAATTGAATGTATTTAACTCAACAATTTTAACAAATAGAAACTGGGAATTATTTCCTTCCGAAGGTTACTTTATATTATATTCACAAAGAATGCTGACGAAGGCCGTAGCGGGCCAGAAAATGCATTACATTCTGCTGGTGTCTAATAATTCGAAAAATAAAAAATATTGAATGTAATATAAAGTAACCTTCGGAAGGAAATAATTCCCAGTTTCTATTTATTAAAGAAAATATTTTATAAAAATAACTTCTCGAGAGAAATATTTATTTTAATTTTTGCAACAAATGAGCCATAAGTATGTATGTCTATTGTAATACGATCAATTGTTTTTTAGTGCATATAATTACTACATATGTATATGTTTTTTTGTTATGTGTTTATACCATTTATTAAATGTTATTTCAAATTATAATAAATAGAAAAAAACGTAAAAAATACATAATGTGGTGTACTTATTTTAATTTGAAAAGTTGTGCCACTTTTTTTATAAAAATCCCCTTTTCGGTGCCACTTTTTTTTTAGATATCCCCTTTTCTTGGTACTTATTGAAAATATCCGACGGTAACACTGACCACATCACATTTATGTTTAAGATCGTTTTTTATGTTATTTATTTGGGCTTAATTTCACAAACAAAACCAAGTTTATCAGTGCAATCATTATCGTTCCATTTGAAGTCAGGGTTCCTGCCCCATATATGTATGTGCACAGTGTTCGTTTGCATTATAATTATTTGGATTTTCTTTTGACCAAAACTTATAATTCATGGTTCTACCCGTGGTCATCCAGGAAAAGTTACGTTTTTTTTTAAAAATACTCACTCTCTCAAATTTATCATGAGCGCCGATCCACAAGTTTTCGAAGTGCCCTATAACCCTTTTCAATAGATTTATAACAATATCATTTTTATTTTCTGATTCAATTGAAACAAGTCGATAATTTCTGCGGGCACAGTCATGCCAGGCCCCATACCAGGTGAACTAAAAATTGTATTTATTAAATTTTTTCTTACAATATTTATGGGAAATTACCTTCTGCTCTGTTTCAATAATATATACCCGTGAATCTGATCCATTATGTGGCGTAGGGATGCTTAATACTGTCTCTAGTAGCCCAAAGCAAAATATAACGACTTTTGCAATTGAGTTTAAGTTCATTATGGTTAAACGTATAATTTTTTGTATTTGTATTTGTATCTGTATAAATTATAAAGAATTCCTTAAGCGAAATGAACAGATTCTTCAATACCTAACGTTAAAAAGTTTAATGTGTAGATGTCTAAGAAATGATCGTATTTATACTTTTTCAAATTGTTTTATGTATATAAAACTAAAATAGTTTGGCATATTGTCTTATCATTAAGCACTGAGCTGATCTATCAGTGCGGGGGGGGCTGGCAAGAACGATCTAAAGTTCTAATCTGAAAACCGGAAAAATTCGAGTTTCAGACTACGTTTAACTATATTTTAACCTATTCCACATCTCAAAAACAAGGCCTTATTATTCCAAATGGTTCCTTTTATGCAACAAGTTACTTTATATTCAGAAAGGCACAACTTGTTTAAAAATAACTTTTTATCTAAAAGTACATCAAATTCGAAATAGAAATTCTAACGATTTCGATAAATAATGAGTTCGCAAAATTAGTTTTTACAAGATTTTTTAGAACCTTTTATGGCTTGTAATGCCATTTTGCCAAGAAAAAATCACAACTTTTCAGTTAAAGCTTAAAAGGGAATTCATACCATGGACGTATACAGCACTACGTCGACTGATTCCTAAAAAAAAAGGTCAAACTGAGATCCTCTAATTCGAGTAGGTACGATGCTAAAAAAAGTTTTTAAGCTAATTTTAAACACCTGGCGAAAACGAATTAGATTTCTTATAAATTTCTTACAGGACAAAATGACAAATTTAGGGAGCAACTGAGCAGTAACACATTAGTATAGTATAAAAGATTCGGCATAGCCAAGTACAGCACTTTCACTTGTTTAAAATAATATTATTTTCAACTAAAATATCGATTTCTAAACCCTCCACCATGAATCTACTTAGTTTGTCATTTTTATGCAACCTTTTTCAATATTTATCTAAGAACCCATATTTCTGGGCCCTTGAGTAATTCTAAGTTGAAATAGTCAACGTGGGTGTCAAATTCCTTCTAGTTATGTTTAGCAGTTTGGGATTGAAATCCAGTAAAATCGCTTTCGGAAAGATCGGCCTATAATTTATTATATGCCTCAAATAATGCCTAATCGCGGAACACACTATAGTACACCTTAAACTGTAACGTAAAATGGTATTATGGTAAAATTTGGCATCTCACAGTTTTAAAGGACATCATTTAAATACCCCTAAATCCGCAGTAAATATAGACATTGTGTTAAAATTAGGCTCCATTTCATTTTATGTGGCCAGAAATAACACCATGCAAATTTGAAATCATCGGACTAAAACGTTCCATATGCCCAATATAAAGCAGCCTTCTGAAAAGCTCTTTAAAGCGTGTAAAACTCTTCTATATTGAAATTAAGTCTGAGTAAGATTTTGCATTACCAGAAATCACTATACAGAATTTTATGATGATTGGTCCAATATAAATTTCCATCCTGAAATTTAATTTCGTTCGGTTAAAACTCTTACGAATCATGATATTTTATTAAAATTTGGTGAAATTAAGGTTCATATGAAAAGAAATTATGGTTTGCCTATAATTTAACATGGGTCTAAGTCGCAACTAATTACAATTCTGAAGACAGTCATTAAAAATATTGGCTAAAACTGTATAGATCTCATATAGAGCCCACTCCTGAAATGTTCTAAATGTCGGCGGAGGGTATCAAGGATTCGGCTCAGCCAAACGTAGCACTTTACCTTGTTTTTCACTGAAAACTAATGTATCATATAAAAACAATTTTTTTTAGTAAATTTTATTAAAATATGCCTTCAAAATAATATTGCGCAGATATTTTTCTATTTTTAATGAACCAAATATTTATTTTCAAATAAAAAACAATTTGATTAGCTGTTTATTTATTCAACTGTTTTTTTAAGAATTTGTCAATGAAATAATTAAAAAGTTTACATATTGTTAATTTGTTGAGAATAGACTTTTGAAATATTTAAGAATGTATGTATGTACATTAAAGGGGAACGGTCCCCACACGAAGAGAAAAAACACTACGACCATTTTAATTCATATTTGCCTAATATGTTTATTAGGGTTTTGCTTTAATCGGTTAATCGCTCGATGAATTAACCGAGGTTTTGGTTTAATCGGTTAATAATCGGTTAATTTTGTTTTTGATCGGTTAACCGATTAATCAAGTTTTTTTTATAAATTAAGTTATTTCAATATATACAAATGCATTAATTGTTTATTAATTGGAGTTTATTAGTAAAAAAAACAATAACATACCAAACATAACAATTCTTGAACTAAAACGAGCAAACAAAAAAAAAACAATTTATAAATATGTAATATGCATTTTTCCCAGGGTTGTGGAGTCGGAGTTGATGTTTTTGTGCCGGAGTCGGAGTCGTAGTACCCACAAAAACTCGCGACTATGACTCCAAATGCTTTCGGCATAAAATTTAAAAAAAAAATTTCAAAATAAAAATTATCTTCTTAAAGCACTTTTAAAATTAAAATAAATGGTTTATGAATACTGCTCTTATGTGCTGTTTCCAAATGACAGGCGATAGACTGAGTGCTTTTCATATACAGGTTGTGCTGGAAATCGCAAACGTAAAACGCAAGAATTTTAAAAGTCGTTTTTAAATAAAATTTTTGTAATAAAAGAATTTTATGACAAATATTTAACAAATATTTTCCTATTAAACAGGATTTTAAACCAAAAATTAGAAGAATAAGGTTTAAAGTTTATTAAAAACAACTTCCAAATCCTTGCGTTTGCTATTTCCAGCACACTCCTGATAAATTTTGCTACATAATCAATCGCCTGTCATTTGGAAACAGCACATTAATATTTGCATACGGTAATTGCTTCTCAAAAACTCTAATTTTTAGAAGGCCGTACGGTAATGAAAAAATAAAAGTTAACATCACTGAGTCTCATATACATTTAGCATTAATATTATAGTCGGAGTAGGAGCCGGAGTCTCACTTAAAAAATTTCAGCATTTAGAGTCGGAGTTAGTACTTTTTTCGGACGACTCCACAGCCCTGATTTTTCCAATTATATCCTAAATAATATTTTGCAGTTGTTTTAAATAAATAAAAATAAAAATGTCAATGCTGTGTTCATTGATTCGTCATAACTGTACAGTAGAAATCTAAATTATTAGCGGTAGCCCACAACAGTCATGTCGTCGACTTAATATGCAAACCTGCTACCTCATTTTCAGCACATTTTACAGGAGAGATAAAAACTTTTTAATTTCCCTATTTGCAGCTTGATAGAAAATTAAAAACAGAGTACCGAAACGTTCGCTCATTTTTCAGTCATGAGCGAGCGTGAAAATTTTTAAATTGTACTGCTTTTTCTCATTCATGAGGGTGAGGAAAAAAATATTTTGAATTTCCTCATTCATGAAAAATGAGCAAACAAAAAAATGTATATGTGAATTTGACAGATATGAAAAATTTTAAAAAAATTCACATTCAAATTCCTCATAATGAAAAAAAAACGCGATTTGCCCAACCATTAACAGCGGGTAAATGAAGAAGTAAAGAGGCCTTATAGAATGCACTTTTGGCGATATAAAGTTTTCCAGTAGCATTCCAACTGTATTTCTAATTTACACAGTATGTCATTGGATACCAAAGCCTTGTCTTCTTGCATCTACTTTAAAGGTCTTCTAAAAATAATTAAGAATAAAGCTTTATCCCAGTGTTATTGTTGTTGCTAATAATGTGAATTTAGTAATTTAATAATTAAACATGCTACAAATTCCAAAATAGCTACTAATAAAACGATTTCGACAGGCCTTATCTTAGAATAGAAAATCTCAATTTCTAAAATATTTAATAAAAACTATTCAAAAAGAACTTTTAAAATAATGCAGAGTGGAATAAGTAAAAGTTTATTAAAAATAGAGTTGTAAACCTTCTTTACTCGTGTTATTATATATTAATTTGTATTTTTTAGAAACAAAAAGACATATCGTAAAAGAAAGTACATTAGTATTAAGTGAAACAAACATATAAAATATTAAATTATTAAACATTTGTGTTTAATTACCGGAAAAAAAGAATATATATATATATATATAGATATATATATATAAATATATGATAATAACACGATTAATATGTAGCATTATAAGGATTGCGTTGACATGGTAAAATAAGTTTGCTTTTCTGATGCAGCGCAGGCAGTAATGCATTTAGCAATGTGGAGAACTTATATTGTAATAGATATTATGACATACCTATTATGTAGTTAACGTAAATATTGGACAAAGTAGTACTTCTCCAAAGAAAGATATTATTAGAATTAAATAAAGCTGAAGAATTAACAAAATATAGCTAAACAGTCTATATTCCACTACTTAATAAAAAATTAAAAAATGTGTTTATTCTAAAAATTTATAAAAATTGTCTTTTTTAGGGATATTGATGAAGGGCCACTTGGAAGAATGCAATTCTAACACAAGAAACCCCGAAAATTTTAAATAAACTAATAAAAAATATTTCTTTTGTATTATACACTTTATATTTTATGGTCCCATACAGATTTATTATAGGGAAGTTCGACTATCTTTAAATTTATTAAAAAGAAAATACATACATACATATATAAACTCAAACATCTAAGGACCTGCAGATGTTGTCATTTATTCTTGGAAATTCTTAGCGCTTGGGAGTGCAATGGGGTAGGCTACAAAATTTCAAAATTACTAACGGTTCGGTTCTTTTAATTTTACAGCACTTTTTTATTTTTTCTTATGCTATACTCAAAATTATTATTATTAATTATTATTTGATCACAAATTTCACTAACAAAGTAGTAACAGTCATAAAACAGATCACCCAATTTTGAAGTTGTAAAAAAAATGTGTTTTTATAAAAAGAATTAAAAACTCTGCTAATTTTTTTCTTGAGTCTGATTATACATTATGTTGTTAAGAAAAATGATATATGTATGTATTTGATAACACTTAATTTTTAATTTTGTAAATAACTTGGTTATTTTTTTAGATAGAAGTTTAAAATTTTATAAAAATATGTTGTAACGTGAATCGTAACCAACAAAACAAGTCAATTTCAAGTTTTCCAATAATATCTTCATTGTTTTGCATTTAAGCTAACGATATGTGTTTTGTTTGTGAAAAATAAAAATTCTTTGATGCCTTTAAAAAGGTTACTTTTTCGTTTCGTTAAAAGACGTACCTAAAGGCAGAAATATTAAGAGAAAAAATAGCCACAAGAACTTGTTGGTATTTTGTGCTTGTAAAAATATTTTGGTTTCTGTACCAATCGCGTCGGTGGGTTTTTTGTCTTTGAAAAAAACACTTTTCTTAAGCAAGTAAAAATATTTAAAATTAAAATTAAAAAGGTCTTGTTTTGCTACAATTTATGTGTAAACTATAGTAAAGAAGAATTTAAAGAAGCATATGCAAAAATAAAAAACAAAAATCGTCAACTAAAAATACTAATATATAACGCCCCTAAAAGAATAACAGATGACATTATAATATATAAACTAATTGACGAATGCCACACACGCAGGCCACTTAGGAATTAGAAAAACAGTCATTAAACTAAAACAGCGGTATATTTGGAAAAACATAAACAAAATGGTAAAGAAATTTGTGTCATATTGCGACATTTGTGCCAAAAACAAACAACCAAAACACATAAAGGAACCACTTACATTAACAGACACACCAAACAATAGTTTTGAGACAATTTCAATTGATACTGTAGGACCTCTTCGTATTTCAAACGAGTACCGGTACATCTTGACAATGCAATGTGAGTTGACTAAATTTGTTGTGGCACACCCAATGCCAACAAAAGATGCACATACGACAGCAAAAACATTGGTTGAACAACTAATATTAAAATATGGTCACTTTAAGGTACTTAAGTCCGACAGAGGAACAGAACTTGTAAACGAAACCATGAAAAATGTTTGCTCAATTTTGAAAATCAAACAGATTTTCTCAACCCCTTATCACCACGAGACAGTAGGTTCCATAGCAAGAAACCATAGAGTTTTGAACGAGTTTTTGTTAACTACAGCAAATGACCATGAATGGGACAAATTGATTCCATATTTCACGTTTGCCTACAATACGGCACCACATGTGGCCACAGGCTACTCACGGTAAATTACCATGTTTACCATCTGATAAAATAAAAAACGTACGAGCATTTTACAATTACGATGATTATGTCCAAGAACTAAAAAAGTGACTACAATTCGCCTTAAGTAAGGCAAGAGATCTAATAATTAAGAGTAAAGAAAAAAGAATTAGTAATGACAAATATCGCAATAAATTTAATTTAAAAGTAGGAGAATTAGTTTTAATGAAAGTAGAAAATAGGAAAAAACATCAAAGTCCATACAAAGGACCATATAGGATCATAGAAAGAAATGGTGTAAACACCACAATAGATTATAACGGCACATATAAGGAAATACATAACAATAATTTAAAACCATATCTTATTAAATAACAAATACTATTACAACTACATAATAATAAAAATTGAAACCAATATAACAATTATAATTTGTCAATAAATTCAAGAAATTTTGTAACGATATCATGTAGATAGAAAGAAAAATTCCTCCCATAATTTTTCTCTTAAAGGTGAGGGTGTAGTGTGCACATACATATAGCGTACCACATTCAGTCGATAACGCAGGCACACTGCATAATTGTAACTACAAGTGTCAACTACAACAAAATAAATATCAATTTACATCACTTGCATTTGAAGGCATGTTAACCAGACATTGAGTGACTTACTTAATATTGAGTGAACAAATGAAAGACTCATTGTGATTGGTTAACATGCAACTATATTGATTAACATTATATATCTACATGGTACCGAAAGAGTAAAATATATAATTTTGACAAGCTAGAATAAGTTAGAGAAACTAAACTGTATTCTCATAAGCTGTATATAAACCTTTACTTTGACTTTAATAAAGCAGACTTAAACTTACAACCAAATCGGCACTAGTTGCCTTAAGGTACGTTCAGACTAATGAAATATTTGACAAAAATATTTGTTCTGATATTTGCTTCAAACTGTGTGAAACAAAAAAATATTGTGTTTGATGTTCAGACTAAGCTCAAATATTTGACAATTTTTGTTTGTTGAAACAGTTGGCAAATAGTGTCAAATAAAATAAATTAATTCATGTTTGCCATGCGTTCAGACTAAAACAAATATTTGCATCAAATAATTATTTAATGAAAGTGTTCAAAAATAAAAATATATTTCACAATAGTAAAAATTCGTGCAGAAGCCTAATTATTTGTTTTATTCTGTGGAGCAGCATCTATTATTTTGTTAGAACAGGAGTATGTAAAAGAAAAACAAAACTGGAAGACAAATGGTTAACGGAAACATGGCTAAAATTTGCGAAAAATTGGTAACAACCCCTAAAATATATGGTTCGGTTAAAAACAAAATTTCGGGAAAATAACAACAAAAAATGTTGCAAAAACAGCCATAAAATTGACTAAAAGTCCCCAAAAGTATAAGGAATGGCAAAAATTCGGTGAAAATGGCTAACTTAGCAAAAATTCGCAAAAATTGGCTAATAGCAAACCCTACAATTTATTTGAAAGCGCTAAATCGGTTAAAAAACAAAATGTCGGGGAAAAACCAAATAAAAAAATGTTGCAAAAATAGCGAAAATTCGCGAAAAATTCTGATATTTCAAACAAGCCATAAAATTGATTAAAAGTCCCTAAAAGTATAAGGAATGGCAAAAATTCGGTGAAAATGGCTAAATTAGCAAAAATTCGCAAAAATTGGCTAATAGCGGCATGATAGCAAAGTCTAATAATAATTAAAAATCTTTAAAACTGTAAAAAATCCGAAAACTTACAGGAAAAATTGCTTCTATCGGGTACATGGCTAAAATTATTTGTCGTTGTTTGTTCTTACAATTTTTTTGTAATATCAAATAAATGTTTGCTCAAAAATGACTAAAATATTTGATTTTTTGTGTTCACACTATGTTCACATTGGACAAATATTTGTTTGCCGGCAAATACTTTTATTTGCTCAAAATCAGCTGTTATTTTATTTGACACTCAAAAATATTTTGTGTTCAGACTACGTTAATGAAATATTTGATGTTTGCTATCAGAAGATTTTGGCAGTTCTTTCGAACGCCTAATTTATTGGCTGGAACCCCTATAGCTTGCAATAACCGAGGGTTATAGGGAATCTAAGTTCTTCACTTATACACGCCACATGACAGACTTAACACCCATAACACCACAATGGACTGGTCCGATGCATGGACCATGTCATTGTTAAAAAGTGTTTGTAGTGAGACGACATGTCTTCGTTTTTTAACGACATGTTTTCGTTTTTAAACGAAGTTAAAACTAATCCTCTTGTGTACACAATGAAGTAGTTTTAAGACTACTTCTTTGTAATCCAAAGCTGGATTATATGGTCCTGCCCTAGGACTTCGTAATGTTAAATATACCATGTTTTTTCCATACGTTTGGGTTACTTTTGGACTAGTCCTAGTCTCTTGTGTTCTACTCTTTACACGCGTGTTTGGACTGGTCCTATTATTTGCAGGAAAGAAAAAACACATGCATATTATTTTCATGTTTAACCCTCCGGCTTGTGCATGTTTTGATTTTCTTTACACATGGAAAAAGGTCTGGCCAGACTCATGTGTACACCGAAGGGTTAAAAAGTAAATTTGAACTCATGCTTCTCATTTAGTTTATATTTTTGGTTAAATATCTACATAAAATTTCAAAAATTAAAACCATATCGGGCATGATGTTGGTGTTTTATCATTCTGTAATGTGTAATACGGGTAAGTAAATTAATCATAATTACTGTTTCTTTCTTTTTTTGTTTTTTTCAATCATGAATTCGGGATAAAATCAACTTTATATTACTTGAATCCAGCGCATTTTGAGATTGATTCAATCTTAGTTTTACTTAAATCACTCTCATTTTCGGATTATTTTAGGTACGAATTCGGATTAAAACAATTTTATAATTTTTGAATGAAGCGCATTTTCAGATTGATTCATTCTTAGTTTTACTTAAATCAATCTCATTTTTGGGTTATTTCAAGTACGAAAACGGGATTGAATATGGATAATTTAAGTATTATGGGATTAAAAATCCGTTCTTGAATCAATCTTTCTGTACTTGATTCAAGGAAATCCGTACTCACCGTGCTATTAATGCCGCTTCGGATGGATTTGAGTACGAATGGATTGATTTTTCTTTTGAGTGTACAAATCGGTAGATTCCATTTCTTCTCAGAACAATGTCGTCAACTATCCAATCGAATTTTTAAACTCCCTGGTATTACCCGGATTACCGCCTCATAATCTCAAACTAAAAGTTGGATCGGTAATCATAATGTTACAAAATAGAAAATAGACTTTTTTTGATTTTAATGTGTAAATATTTTTATGTATGTATATATTGTTTTCAAACAATTGTTTTTACAAAATTATGAGCGGTATGAATTATGACAAACAAAATAAAACATTGGTTGTACAAACAAAGTAATAAGTACCAAAGTTATAAAACCGTGCAGTATGAGAACAACTTAAGTAAATGTAAGGGTAAAATATGCAATATGTTTTACATTTTTTTCATCAACATATTCACAAAAGAACTTGAACATTTTTCCCACAGTTGTATTTTTTGGACAAACGAACACCGAACACAAAAATGTAGAACATGTTACATTAATGCAACATATTTCTCATAAAAGAAATCACCATAAGTTTGTCATTTTTATGCAACCTTTTTTAATATTTATCTAAGAACCCATATATATGATATAGGCGATGTTTATAATAAACAAAAATTACTTCGGATTGTGAATTAGAAATATGCAACAACTTTAAACATTTGCACTTTAAACTATTTGTCCACTCTCGGTAAAAAAGTGAACGAAATTTTTCGGAAACATGGTAATAAGTAAATAAAATAAGAAATTTACTCTTTGCCGACTTTCTAAACGAATTGAGTGTGTTATTTCCAAATCGGTTAAAAAATGTTAATATATTTATTTAAAATATTTTATCTATTTTATGAATTTACTTTTTGATCTCATAACTTGAGTACCACAATTATTGTTTTGTTTTTATTATTGTTTTATGAATTAAATTGTTACGTTTATGTTATCTTTTTATCTTGAATCTAGAGCATAATGATACGAAATTTACATATAAAATCGTAAGGTAATAATAATTCAAGTTCCTCTTTCAATCTTTAATTAATTTTTGTAGTATTTAGGCATTTCTTTTACTTACTTTGTAAACAAGTTGCCTAACGCTTTTTAAAAAAAAAAGTTTTTTCATTAATTTAAAACAAATTTACTTTGTATTATTTACATGGAGCGGGATCCCGGGAAATTTAAAAAAATTTCCCGTTTTCCCGGGAATAGAAAAACTCCGGGAAAAAAAACTCTACGTAAAACCCTTCTATACTGAAATTTAGTCTGAGTAAGAGTTTGCATTACCAGAAATCACTATACAGAATTTTATGATGATTGGTCCAATATAAATTTCCATCCTGAAAATTACTTTCGTTCGGTTAAAACTCTTACGAATCATGATATTTTATTAAAATTTGGTGAAATTAAGGTTCATATGAAAAGAAATTATGGTCTGCCCATAATTTAACATGGGTCTAAGTCGCAACTAACTACTAATTACAATTACAGTCATTAAAAATATTGGCAAAAAAAATGTATAGATCTCATATAGAGCCCACTCCTGAAATGTTCTAAATGTCGGTGGAGGGTATCAAGGATTCGGCTCATCCAAACGTAGCACTTTACCTTGTTTTTAACTGAAAACTAATGTATCATATTGAAACGACTGAAGATATTGAAAACGAAACTGAAAAACTCACGTTGCAAGTACAAAAAGCTGCTTGGCTAAGCACACCATTACTTAAGCCTTCAAAAATTCAACAATCGTTTCCAGTAGAAATTCTAAGCCTAATACGAAAAAAAAGAAAAATTAGGAAAAAATGGCAAACAACCAGATTTCCACCTTTAAAAACAGAACTGAATAGTTTAACTAAGCTTTTGCAAGAAAAAGTGCGAGAACATAAAAACCAAAACTTTAACATAAAAATGCAATACTTATCGTCAGAGAAATAAATGATTACTCATTATGGAAAACGACAGCCTGTCTTAAACGTCCCACTCTTCATAACCTCCCAATCAAAAAACAAAATAACTCATGGGCTAAGAGTGACGGTGAAAAGGCTAAGGAATTTGCACAGCACTTATTTACTACCTTCCAGCCCTATGATATGAGTGATTTTAATATGCCCACTATAATCCAAGAGTCTGAGGATATTCAACCAATTTCAATAACAGAAACGCTTCAAGAGATATCCAATTTGAAGTCAAGAAAAAGTCCTGGTTTCGACCTTATTACTGCTGAAGTCCTTAAAAATCTACCACATAAAGCCCTCCTTAGTATTAACGCCATTATGAATGCATGTTTAAGCCACAGATATTTTCCGTTAGCTTTGAAAGTTTCTGACGTAATAATGATAAATGAACCTGGTAAAAATGCAAATAAAGTTTCATCCTATCGGCCGATTTCTTTGCTACCCGTAATGGGAAAATTGTTCGAAAAACTTTTCTCTAATAGACTAAAACATATAATTGCAAATAGGCAATTAATATCTTCAAAGTATGTTCAGCTATATTCTTGGATGTTGCACAGGCATTCGACAAGGTATGGCACATAGGTCTACAACACAAACTAAGAACAAAACTACCTGTACAATATACTAACTTACTAAAATCCTACATGGAAGATCGTTTTTTTAGGGTCAAACAGAGAAAAGAATACTCAGAACTTAAAAAAATTGGAGCAGGGGTACCACAAGGTAGTATACTCGGCCCTCTTTTGTATCTATTGTATACGTCAGATATTCCTACTCCTATAAACGACAATATAATAGCAACTTTTGCGGATGACACTTGTATCCTGTCAGTTGGTGATAACGAAGTGGAGTCTTGCACTAAGCTACAATCTTCTATAAATATTTTGCTAGACTGGACGAAAAAATGGAAAATTAAATTAAATGAAGGTAAATCCGTCCATGTTGATTTTACATACAAATCAATAAGATACAAACCCATAAAAATATCCCATATGCTAACCATGCTAAGTATCTTGGAATGACGCTTGATTCGAAATTAAAATGGAAAAAACATATACAAATAAAAGAGACCGAATGGAATATAAAATTCAACAAACTTAAATGGATAATTGGAAGAAACTCTCCAGTTTCAATTCAAAACAAACTGCTTATCTACAATCAAATGCATAAACCAGTATGGACCTACGGAGTTCAAATATGGGGCTGCTCCGCTGAAAACCAAATTAATGTTATTCAACGATTTCAAAATAAAGTACTTAAGAATATTGTTAATGCACCCTACTATATTAGAATTAATGATCTACACAGAGAGCTTGGAGTTACGAAAATCTCAGAAGTACTTAATACAGAAATTTGAAGCGATCTACTCAAGGAGACTGAAGAGAACTAAGCCACAAGATCTGGTCGCTGTTATTGCATGAATTTTATTAAACAGAAAAATATTACTTGTTAGTCTAAGACTAGGTGTAATGAAATGAAATGTTTATATGTATATAATTTCTGCAAATAAAAAAAAAAAAAATATAAAAACAATTTTTTTAGTAACATTTATAAAAATATGCCTTCAAAATAATATTGCGCAGATATTTTTCTATTTTTAATGAACCAAATATTTATTTTCAAATAAAAAACAATTTGATTAGCTGTTTATTTATTCAACTGTTTTTTAGGAATTTGTCAATGAAATAATTAAAAAGTTTATTGTTAATTTGTTGAAAATAGACTTTTGAAATACTTAAGAATGTATGTATGTATGTACATTAAAGGGGAACGGTCCCCACACGAAGAGAAAAAACACTACGACCATTTTAATTCATATTTGCCTAATATGTTTATTAGGGTTTTGCTTTAATCGGTAAATCGCTCGATGAATTAACCGCGGTTTTGGTTTAATCGGTTTATAATCGGTTAATTTTGTTTTTGATCGGTTAACCGATTAATCAAGTTTTTTTATAAATTAAGTTATTTCAATATATACAAATGCATTAATTGTTTATTAATTGGAGTTTCTTAGTAAAAAAAAACAATAACATTCCAAACATAACAATTCTTGAACTAAAACGAGCAAACAAAAAAAAAAAACAATTTATAAATATGTAATATGCATTTTTCCCAGGGCTGTGGAGTCGGAGTTGAGGTTTTTGTGCCGGAGTCGGAGTCGTAGTACCCACAAAAACTCGCGACTCCGACTCCAAATGTTTTCGGCATAAAATTTTAAAAAAAATTTTCAAAATAAAAATTATCTTCTTAAAGCACATTTAAAATTTAAATAAATGGTTTATGAATACTGCTCTTATGTGCTGTTTCCAAATGACAGGCGATAGACTGAGTGCTTTTCATATACAGGGTGTGCTGGAAAACGCAAACGTAAAACGCGAGAATTTTAAAAGTCGTTTTTAAATAAAATTTTTGTAATAAAAGAATTTTATGACAAATATTTAACAAATATTTTCCTATTAAACAGGATTTTAAACCAAAAATTAGAAGCATAAGGTTTAAAGTTTATTAAAAACAACTTCCAAATTCTTGCGTTTGCTATTTCCGGCACACCCCTGATAAATTTTGCTACATAATCAATCGCCTGTCATTTGGAAACAGCACATTAATATTTGCATACGGTAATTGCTTCTCAAAAACTCTAATTTTTAGAAGGTCGTACGGTAATGAAAAAATAAAAGTTAACATCACTGAGTCTCATATACATTTAGCATCAATATTATAGTAGGAGTCGGAGTAGGAGTCGGAGTCTCACTTAAAAAATTTCAGCATTTAGAGTCGGAGTTAGTACTTTTTTCGGACGACTCCACAGCCCTGATTTTTCCAATAATATCCTAAATAATATTTTGCAATTGTTTTAAATAAATAAAAATAAAAATTTCAATGCTGTGTTCATTGATTCGTCATAACTGTACAGTAGAAATCTAAATTATTAGCGGTAGCCCACAACAGTCATGTCGTCGACTTAATATGCAAACCTGCTAACTCATTTTCAGCACATTTTACAGGAGAGATAAAAAAACTTTTTAATTTCCCTATTTGCAGCTTGATAGAAAATTAAAAATACAGTTAATTTTAAACAAATCAGGCCTTAAATAGAAGAGGTCGACGAGGCGTATCTTTCTCTACCATACGGCATCAAAATTTCAATTTACATAAAAAGTGGATTTAACCCGATTGCATTTTAAACCGACGATATATATTTATTGTAATTATTTTAAGACATAAGACTTTATGATTACCTTTTGAATCCCCCAAAATATGTATTTATATAAAAATAAACTGAGATAATTTTATTAGTTATTTCAATAGTTAAAGGAGATCTTATAAAATAATCTTTTAGAAAATTAATTAAAGCGATTCTTGTCTTTAGTTTTGACAAAACTTGACTTGGAAAAAATTCTTTTACATATCGTTGATGAATATCTTATTTCTCAGTCGTTTTCCAGGATTTCTCTAAACATATACAATACTCCATTATGCCATTAAAGTTGTTTTTAATTGTTAACACTTATAATTGTTTCGGTTAATTTGGTTAAAAGCCTGTATGAGAAGAAGCAATTAACTTAACATATACATATGTATGTATAAAAAGTACGTGAAACAAAATAAAGGTGTTGACAATCAAACATTTAAACCATTTTTCGCCACATTCCTGTTGATCGATGATGAAGATAAAAAAACATTGTAATTGCAGTCACCGGTCGGCGGAAAATGGGTTAAAATGAAGATCACTAAACACCTTCTTTGTTTGTATGAAAAAATATTTTCTAAACACATACATTTTGTATATGAGACCAAACAAATAATTAAAAACACAAAAAATATGTTATAATACAACAAATTAGTTAACATTTTGTTACATCGGCTAATCGACTGGAATTAACCGGTTTAATCGTTAATCGAAAAAAGCCAATTTGTAATTAACCGATCCGTTAATCGGGTAGTAATTAATCGGTAAACCGATTGAAGGTAAGCTGAATGAATACACTGAGGTTTATCCTAATATAACTTGAAAAAATATATTTCGTACTTAACATTTTTAAAATCCACTATAATAATATTCTATTATGTTTTGCACCTAAAAAGTTGCTCTGATCTAGCTAATTATATTAAATTATGTGAAATATTTGCTTCTAAATTATATATGTTTATATTTTCCGATCTTTCCGAAAGTAAGCGATATGATTACTTCCTACCGATGCGATTTTACTGGATTTCAATCCCAAACTGCTAAACATAACCAGAAGGAATTTGACACTCACGTTGACTATTTCAACTTAGAATTACTCAAGGGCCCAGAATTATGGGTTCTTAGATAAATATTAAAAAAGGTTGCATAAAAATGACTTATGGTGATTTCTTTTATGAGAAATATGTTGCATTAATGTAACATGTTCTACATTTTTGTGTTCGTTTGTCCAAAAAATACAACTGTGGGAAAAATGTTCAAGTTCTTTTGTGAATATGTTGATGAAAAAAATGTAAAACATATTGCATATTTTACCCTTACATTTACTTAAGTTGTTCTCATACTGCACGGTTTTATAACTTTGGTACTTATTACTTTGTTTGTACAACCAATGTTTTATTTTGTTTGTCATAATTCATACCGCTCATAATTTTGTAAAAACAATTGTTTGAAAACAATATATATGTACATACATAAAAATATTTACACATTAAAATCAAAAAAAGTCTATTTTCTATTTTGTAACATTATGATTACCGATCCAACTTTTAGTTTGAGATTATGAGGCGGTAATCCGGGTAATACCAGGGAGTTTAAAAATTCGATTGGATAGTTGACGACATTGTTCTGAGAAGAAATGGAATCTACCGATTTGTACACTCAAAAGAAAAATCAATCCATTCGTACTCAAATCCATCCGAAGCGGCATTAATAGCACGGTGAGTACGGATTTCCTTGAATCAAGTACAGAAAGATTGATTCAAGAACGGATTTTTAATCCCATAATACTTAAATTATCCATATTCAATCCCGTTTTCGTACTTGAAATAACCCAAAAATGAGATTGATTTAAGTAAAACTAAGAATGAATCAATCTGAAAATGCGCTTCATTCAAAAATTATAAAATTGTTTTAATCCGAATTCGTACCTAAAATAATCCGAAAATGAGAGTGATTTAAGTAAAACTAAGATTGAATCAATCTCAAAATGCGCTTGATTTAAGTAATATAAAGTTGATTTTATCCCGAATTCATGATTGAAAAAAACAAAAAAAGAAAGAAAAAGTAATTATGATTAATTTACTTACCCGTATTACACATTACAGAATGATAAAACACCAACAACATGCCCGATATGGTTTTAATTTTTGAAATTTTATGTAGATATTTAACCAAAAATATAAACTAAATGAGAAGCATGAGTTCAAATTTACTTTTTAACCCTTCGGTGTACACATGAGTCTGGCCAGACCTTTTTCCATGTGTAAAGAAAATCAAAACATGCACAAGCCGGAGGGTTAAACATGAAAATAATATGCATGTGTTTTTTCTTTCCTGCAAATAATAGGACCAGTCCAAACACGCGTGTAAAGAGTAGAACACAAGAGACTAGGACTAGTCCAAAAGTAACCCAAACGTATGGAAAAAACATGGTATATTTAACATTACGAAGTCCTAGGGCAGGACCATATAATCCAGCTTTGGATAACAAAGAAGTAGTCTTAAAACTACTTCATTGTGTACACAAGAGGATTAGTTTTAACTTCGTTTAAAAACGAAAACATGTCGTTAAAAAACGAAGACATGTCGTCTCACTACAAACACTTTTTAACAATGACATGGTCCATGCATCGGACCAGTCCATTGTGGTGTTATGGGTGTTAAGTCTGTCATGTGGCGTGTATAAGTGAAGAACTTAGATTCCCTATAACCCTCGGTTATTGCAAGCTGTAGGGGTTCCAGCCAATAAATTAGGCGTTCGAAAGAACTGCCAAAATCTTCTGAGACAAAAATAATATAACTAAGTGCCGATTTGGTTGTAAGTTTAAGTCTGCTTTATTAAAGTCAAAGTAAAGGTTTATATACAGCTTATGAGAGTACAGTTTAGTTTCTCTAACTTATTCTAGCTTGTCAAAATTATATATTTTACTCTTTCGGTACCATGTAGATATCTAATGTTAATCAATATAGTTGCATGTTAACCAATCACAATGAGTCTTTCATTTGTTCACTCAATATTAAGTAAGTCACTCAATGTCTTCAATGCCTTCAAATGCAAGTGATGTAAATTGATATTTATTTTGTTGTAGTTGACACTTGTAGTTACAATTATGCAGTGTGCCTGCGTTATCGACTAAATGTGGTACGCTATATGTATGTGCACACTACACCCTCACCTTTAAGAGAAAAATTATGGGAGGAATTTTTCTTTCTATCTACATGATATCGTTACAAAATTTCTTGAATTTATTGACAAATTATAATTGTTATATTGGTTTCAATTTTTATTATTATTTAGTTGTAATAGTATTTGTTATTTAATAAGATATGGTTTTAAATTATTGTTATGTATTTCCTTATATGTGCCGTTATAATCTATTGTGGTGTTTACACCATTTCTTTTTATGATCCTATATGGTCCTTTGTATGGACTTTGATGTTTTTTCCTATTTTCTACTTTCATTAAAACTAATTCTCCTACTTTTAAATTAAATTTATTGCGATATTTGTCATTACTAATTCTTTTTTCTTTACTCTTAATTATTAGATCTCTTGCCTTACTTAAGGCGAATTGTAGTCACTTTTTTAGTTCTTGGACATAATCATCGTAATTGTAAAATGCTCGTACGTTTTTTATTTTATCAGATGGTAAACATGGTAATTTACCGTGAGTAGCCTGTGGCCACATGTGGTGCCGTATTGTAGGCAAACGTGAAATATGGAATCAATTTGTCCCATTCATGGTCATTTGCTGTAGTTAACAAAAACTCGTTCAAAACTCTATGGTTTCTTGCTATGGAACCTACTGTCTCGTGGTGATAAGGGGTTGAGAAAATCTGTTTGATTTTCAAAATTGAGCAAACATTTTTCATGGTTTCGTTTACAAGTTCTGTTCCTCTGTCGGACTTAAGTACCTTAAAGTGACCATATTTTAATATTAGTTGTTCAACCAATGTTTTTGCTGTCGTATGTGCATCTTTTGTTGGCATTGGGTGTGCCACAACAAATTTAGTCAACTCACATTGCATTGTCAAGATGTACCGGTACTCGTTTGAAATACGAAGAGGTCCTACAGTATCAATTGAAATTGTCTCAAAACTATTGTTTGGTGTGTCTGTTAAAGTAAGTGGTTCCTTTATGTGTTTTGGTTGTTTGTTTTTGGCACAAATGTCGCAATATGACACAAATTTCTTTACCATTTTGTTTATGTTTTTCCAAATATACCGCTGTTTTAGTTTAATGACTGTTTTTCTAATTCCTAAGTGGCCTGCGTGTGTGGCATTCGTCAATTAGTTTATATATTATAATGTCATCTGTTATTCTTTTAGGGGCGTTATATATTAGTATTTTTAGTTGACGATTTTTGTTTTTTATTTTTGCATATGCTTCTTTAAATTCTTCTTTACTATAGTTTACACATAAATTGTAGCAAAACAAGACCTTTTTAATTTTAATTTTAAATATTTTTACTTGCTTAAGAAAAGTGTTTTTTTCAAAGACAAAAAACCCACCGACGCGATTGGTACAGAAACCAAAATATTTTTACAAGCACAAAATACCAACAAGTTCTTGTGGCTATTTTTTCTCTTAATATTTCTGCCTTTAGGTACGTCTTTTAACGAAACGAAAAAGTAACCTTTTTAAAGGCATCAAAGAATTTTTATTTTTCACAAACAAAACACATATCGTTAGCTTAAATGCAAAACAATGAAGATATTATTGGAAAACTTGAAATTGACTTGTTTTGTTGGTTACGATTCACGTTACAACATATTTTTATAAAATTTTAAACTTCTATCTAAAAAAATAACCAAGTTATTTACAAAATTAAAAATTAAGTGTTATCAAATACATACATATATCATTTTTCTTAACAACATAATGTATAATCAGACTCAAGAAAAAAATTAGCAGAGTTTTTAATTCTTTTTATAAAAACACATTTTTTTTACAACTTCAAAATTGGGTGATCTGTTTTATGACTGTTACTACTTTGTTAGTGAAATTTGTGATCAAATAATAATTAATAATAATAATTTTCAGTATAGCATAAGAAAAAATAAAAAAGTGCTGTAAAATTAAAAGAACCGAACCGTTAGTAATTTTGAAATTTTGTAGCCTACCCCATTGCACTCCCAAGCGCTAAGAATTTCCAAGAATAAATGACAACATCTGCAGGTCCTTAGATGTTTGAGTTTATATATGTATGTATGTATTTTCTTTTTAATAAATTTAAAGATAGTCGAACTTCCCTATAATAAATCTGTATGGGACCATAAAATATAAAGTGTATAATACAAAAGAAATATTTTTTATTAGTTTATTTAAAATTTTCGGGGTTTCTTGTGTTAGAATTGCATTCTTCCAAGTGTCCCTTCATCAATATCCCTAAAAATGACAATTTTTATAAATTTTTAGAATAAACAAATTTTTTAATTTTTTATTAAGTAGTGGAATATAGACTGTTTAGCTATATTTTGTTAATTCTTCAGCTTTATTTAATTCTAATAATATCTTTCTTTGGAGAAGTACTACTTTGTCCAATATTTACGTTAACTACATAATAGGTATGTCATAATATCTATTACAATATAAGTTCTCCACATTGCTAAATGCATTACTGCCTGCGCTGCATCAGAAAAGCAAACTTATTTTACCATGTCAACGCAATCCTTATAATGCTACATATTAATCGTGTTATTATCATATATTTATATATATATATCTATATATATATATATATATTCTTTTTTTCCGGTAATTAAACACAAATGTTTAATAATTTAATATTTTATATGTTTGTTTCACTTAATACTAATGTACTTTCTTTTACGATATGTCTTTTTGTTTCTAAAAAATACAAATTAATATATAATAACACGAGTAAAGAAGGTTTACAACTGTATTTTTAATAAACTTTTACTTATTCCACTCTGCATTATTTTAAAAGTTCTTTTAGAATAGTTTTTATTAAATATTTTAGAAATTGAGATTTTCTATTCTAAGATAAGGCCTGTCGAAATCGTTTTATTAGTAGCTATTTTGGAATTTGTAGCATGTTTAATTATTAAATTACTCAATTCACATTATTAGCAACAACAATAACACTGGGATAAAGCTTTATTCTTAATTATTTTTAGAAGACCTTTAAAGTAGATGCAAGAAGACAAGGCTTTGGTATCCAATGACATACTGTGTAAATTAGAAATACAGTTGGAATGCTACTGGAAAACTTTATATCGCCAAAAGGGCATTCTATAAGGCCTCTTTACTTCTTCATTTACCCGCTGTTAATGGTTGGGCAAATCGCGTTTTTTTTTCATTATGAGGAATTTGAATGTGAATTTTTTAAAAATTTTTCATATCTGTCAAATTCACATATACATTTTTTTGTTTGCTCATTTTTCATGAATGAGGAAATTCAAAATATTTTTTTCCTCACCCTCATGAATGAGAAAAAGCAGTACAATTTAAAAATTTTCACGCTCGCTCATGACTGAAAAATGAGCGAACGTTTCGGTACTCTGTTTTTAATTTTCTATCAAGCTGCAAATAGGGAAATTAAAAAGTTTTTATCTCTCCTGTAAAATGTGCTGAAAATGAGGTAGCAGGTTTGCATATTAAGTCGACGACATGACTGTTGTGGGCTACCGCTAATAATTTAGATTTCTACTGTACAGTTATGACGAATCAATGAACACAGCATTGAAATTTTTATTTTTATTTATTTAAAACAATTGCAAAATATTATTTAGGATATTATTGGAAAAATCAGGGCTGTGGAGTCGTCCGAAAAAAGTACTAACTCCGACTCTAAATGCTGAAATTTTTTAAGTGAGACTCCGACTCCTACTCCGACTCCTACTATAATATTGATGCTAAATGTATATGAGACTCAGTGATGTTAACTTTTATTTTTTCATTACCGTACGGCCTTCTAAAAATTAGAGTTTTTGAGAAGCAATTACCGTATGCAAATATTAATGTGCTGTTTCCAAATGACAGGCGATTGATTATGTAGCAAAATTTATCAGGGGTGTGCTGGAAATAGCAAACGCAAGAATTTGGAAGTTGTTTTTAATAAACTTTAAACCTTATTCTTCTAATTTTTGGTTTAAAATCCTGTTTAATAGGAAAATATTTGTTAAATATTTGTCATAAAATTCTTTTATTACAAAAATTTTATTTAAAAACGACTTTTAAAATTCTTGCGTTTTACGTTTGCGATTTCCAGCACACCCTGTATATGAAAAGCACTCTGTCTATCGCCTGTCATTTGGAAACAGCACATAAGAGCAGTATTCATAAACCATTTATTTAAATTTTAAATGTGCTTTAAGAAGATAATTTTTATTTTGAAAATTTTTTTTTAAATTTTATGCCGATAAACTTTGGAGTCGGAGTCGCGAGTTTTTGTGGGTACTACGACTCCGACTCCGGCACAAAAACATCAACTCCGACTCCACAGCCCTGGGAAAAATGCATATTACATATTTATAAATTGTTTTTTTTTTTGTTTGCTCGTTTTAGTTCAAGAATTGTTATGTTTGGTATGTTATTGTTTTTTTTTACTAATAAACTCCAATTAATAAACAATTAATGCATTTGTATATATTGAAATAACTTAATTTATAAAAAAAACTTGATTAATCGGTTAACCGATCAAAAACAAAATTAACCGATTATTAACCGATTAAACCAAAACCTCGGTTAATTCATCGAGCGATTAACCGATTAAAGCAAAACCCTAATAAACATATTAGGCAAATATGAATTAAAATGGTCGTAGTGTTTTTTCTCTTCGTGTGGGGACCGTTCCCCTTTAATGTACATACATACATTCTTAAATATTTCAAAAGTCTATTCTCAACAAATTAACAATATGTAAACTTTTTAATTATTTCATTGACAAATTCTTAAAAAAACAGTTGAATAAATAAACAGCTAATCAAATTGTTTTTTATTTGAAAATAAATATTTGGTTCATTAAAAATAGAAAAATATCTGCGCAATATTATTTTGAAGGCATATTTTAATAAAATTTACTAAAAAAAATTGTTTTTATATGATACATTAGTTTTCAGTGAAAAACAAGGTAAAATACCACGTTTGGCTGAGCCGAATCCTTGATACCCTCCGCCGACATTTAAAACATTTCAGGAGTGGGCTCTATATGAGATCTATAAATTTTTAGCCAATATTTTTAATGACTGTCTTCAGAATTGTAATTAGTTGTGACTTAGACCCATGTTAAATTATAGGCAGACCATAATTTCTTTTCATATGAACCTTAATTTCACCAAATTTTAATAAAATATCATGATTCGTAAGAGTTTTAACCGAACGAAATTAAATTTCAGGATGGAAATTTATATTGGACCAATCATCATAAAATTCTGTATAGTGATTTCTGGTAATGCAAAATCTTACTCAGACTTAATTTCAATATAGAAGAGTTTTACACGCTTTAAAGAGCTTTTCAGAAGGCTGCTTTATATTGGGCATATGGAACGTTTTAGTCCGATGATTTCAAATTTGCATGGTGTTATTTCTGGCCACATAAAATGAAATGGAGCCTAATTTTAACACAATGTCTATATTTACTGCGGATTTAGGGGTATTTAAATGATGTCCTTTAAAACTGTGAGATGCCAAATTTTACCATAATACCATTTTACGTTACAGTTTAAGGTGTACTATAGTGTGTTCCGCGATTAGGCATTATTTGAGGCATATAATTAATTATAGGCCGATCTTTCCGAAAGCGATTTTACTGGATTTCAATCCCAAACTGCTAAACATAACTAGAAGGAATTTGACACCCACGTTGACTATTTCAACTTAGAATTACTCCAGGGCCCAGAATTATGGGTTCTTAGATAAATATTGAAAAAGGTTGCATAAAAATGACAAACTAAGTAGATTCATGGTGGAGGGTTTAGAAATCGATTTTTAGTTGAAAATAATATTATTTTAAACAAGTGAAAGTGCTGTACTTGGCTATGCCGAATCTTTTATACTATACTAATGTGTTACTGCTCAGTTGCTCCCTAAATTTGTCATTTTGTCCTGTAAGAAATTTATAAGAAATCTAATTCGTTTTCGCCAGGTGTTTAAAATTAGCTTAAAAACTTTTTTTAGCATCGTACCTACTCGAATTAGAGGATCTCAGTTTGACCTTTTTTTTTAGGAATCAGTCGACGTAGTGCTGTATACGTCCATGGTATGAATTCCCTTTTAAGCTTTAACTGAAAAGTTGTGATTTTTTCTTGGCAAAATGGCATTACAAGCCATAAAAGGTTCTAAAAAATCTTGTAAAAACTAATTTTGCGAACTCATTATTTATCGAAATCGTTAGAATTTCTATTTCGAATTTGATGTACTTTTAGATAAAAAGTTATTTTTAAACAAGTTGTGCCTTTCTGAATATAAAGTAACTTGTTGCATAAAAGGAACCATTTGGAATAATAAGGCCTTGTTTTTGAGATGTGGAATAGGTTAAAATATAGTTAAACGTAGTCTGAAACTCGAATTTTTCCGGTTTTCAGATTAGAACTTTAGATCGTTCTTGCCAGCCCCCCCCCCCGCACTGATAGATCAGCTCAGTGCTTAATGATAAGACAATATGCCAAACTATTTTAGTTTTATATACATAAAACAATTTGAAAAAGTATAAATACGATAATTTCTTAGACATCTACACATTAAACTTTTTAACGTTAGGTATTGAAGAATCTGTTCATTTCGCTTAAGGAATTCTTTATAATTTATACAGATACAAATACAAATACAAAAAATTATACGTTTAACCATAATGAACTTAAACTCAATTGCAAAAGTCGTTATATTTTGCTTTGGGCTACTAGAGACAGTATTAAGCATCCCTACGCCACATAATGGATCAGATTCACGGGTATATATTATTGAAACAGAGCAGAAGGTAATTTCCCATAAATATTGTAAGAAAAAATTTAATAAATACAATTTTTAGTTCACCTGGTATGGGGCCTGGCATGACTGTGCCCGCAGAAATTATCGACTTGTTTCAATTGAATCAGAAAATAAAAATGATATTGTTATAAATCTATTGAAAAGGGTTATAGGGCACTCCGAAAACTTGTGGATCGGCGCTCATGATAAAGTTGAGAGAGTGAGTATTTTTTAAAAAAAACGTACCTTTTCCTGGATGACCACGGGTAGAACCATGAATTATAAGTTTTGGTCAAAAGAAAATCCAAATAATTATAATGCAAACGAACACTGTGCACATATATGGGGCAGGAACCATGACTTCAAATGGAACGATAATGATTGCACTGATAAACTTGGTTTTGTTTGTGAAATTAAGCCCAAATAAATAACATAAAAAACGATCTTAAACATAAATGTGATGTGGTCAATAATATGACTACATCGATACAAAAAACCTGGATGATCAATAGAATACGATTAAACATTGAATGTGGAAATATAAAATTCTAGAGCGGATATTATCAGTACATATGTTTTCGAAAAATTTAATGTAAAAAAAAATTAAATAAATAAAAAGTGTAAACGTATCCTTACATTTTTAATTTCTCACCCCTATCGTGAATAACAAGTGGAATTTTTGTTCCCATGAAATTTTCATTCCCCTCGAAGGGAAAAAAGCAATCGTGAATCCCATGTGATAATTTTTTCACGCTATCAGTTCCAGTGAATGTAAAAAAAAGATTAGAAAAAATTAAAAATCAATGAAAATTTTGTTTAAATATATACACGTACATATGTACATATATATTTTAAAGAAAAGTTAAAATTTATTAAGTACTAGCTTACCCGACAGACGTTGTCCTGTCCAAATTAGAAAAATGTTTGCGTTCGATTTTTAAATTAAAATGTTGTTCATATAGGTACATATATTTGATTTACATATTCTATTTACAATTTAATTGATCCCGCTATTCCCTTAACACAAATTATATAATATAAATATGTAACTACTAACATACGTACATAAATATGTACATACTTACTTTTTACTTTATTTCAAGAATTGCTTATGAACTTTATTTAGTTCAATATTAATAATTTGCACTCCCACTAAATAAATGCAACTCCAGCATTTAAACACAGACAAATTTATTGAGAATTGATTTGCAACTATCAATTTTTGATTATTAATTTATTGTTTTGCAATTGTTGATTTATTGGGAACTGTTTTTATTAATATGATGAACAAGCTTTTTAACTATAAGAACATAAACTGTAAAATTAGTATTTAAGAAAGCTCAAGAATGAAAATAAAGTTGGTCTTAATTTGGAAATGAAATAGTGAAAGTGTTTTTATTTTTTTTAACATTATTTTTTTTAAATTCAAAAGTGGCGCAGTCGGTAGGATCCGTAAGTCCTATCCAACGTAAAAGTGAAAATTTTATTTTTGTGATAGTGCTAGGATTTTTATCTTTAATACGGAACTGCAAAATAAGGATATAAAGATATATCCTTAGAAAAGAAAAATATAAAAGATAACAAGAGTTATCTTTCAAAAAGAAGGAAAAAAGGATATAAAGATATATCCTTAGAAAAGAAAACATATAAAGGATAACAAGAGTTATCTTTAATAAAAAAAAAAAAAAAAAAAAAAAGGGATATAAAGATATATCCTTAGAAAGAAAAATATATATATATATAAAAAAAAAAAAAAAAAAAAAACACAAAATTTTTTTTTTTCCCGTGTGAAAGTGACATTCGAAATATAAAAACAAAAAGAAAAAAAAAAGCACGAATATTTTAACATAGAAAAAGAAAAAATAAGGTGAAGAAGAGCCAAGATACAACAACATCAGAGAATAAGAAGATTTATCCTCATCAATATACATCTAAAGCGACCCAATAGAAGCAAATATATAAAAACATCCTATCAGCTTTAAACCCTCAGGAGTGGAAACAAGAGCCAGGATACAACAGCATCAGAAAGTAAGAATTAGATTAACTATATTATATTTATTTATTAATATTATTAAATGTATGTAACTGAAAAAATAAGCATAAAGTCAGAAATCGAAAGAAAATTACTGTATACGTCCGGAGAACTAGAAACCAAAAAGTTACAGGAATTCCTATATAGAATAACCCTGATAAAAATCAAAGCAAAGAAAAATTATTTAAAACATAAGAACAAAAGAGAAAAACGCATTCGTGTATAAGTGAGAATTTCTTCTTCCTTTCCCAAATCCATTCAAACTAAAAATGGCAGTACAGGTCGAAAATCCAATAAACAGTTTAACTATAAACCCCTTGAAATACCTAAACAACTTACCTGACTTCTGTGGCGACTCAGGAGACTTACAGACGTTCACCACACTTATTGACCGAATACACCCACACCTACAAACATACGACGAACTGTCCCAACTACTTTTTTCGGACGTAATAAAATCAAAACTCAAAGGAAGGGCAAGACACGCAATAGAAATAAACTGCCACGCGACTTCATGGACGGAGATTAAGAACATACTACAGAATAATTTTGGGGATAGACGTTCCTGCGAGGAACTCTTTGACGAATTACGAAGCGTGACCTTTAAAACAAATACCTTAGATTTTTACAATGACATGAAAACCAGGTTACACAAATTAAATAACAAGTTAGTAGTTATTTTAGGAGAAACCGAAGCAACTAGACAAAGTGCGATAAACAATAAACGCACTGCCCTCAACATCTTTAAAAACAAGATCCCTGAACCGATGAAATCCATCCTATTCTGTAGGAACCCAGAAGACTTAGAACAAGCTATGGACATACTGTTCCAAGCCGGATACGCACATGTTGGGAACAATACCGGGAACGACCCAGAATTTAAAACTCATTCAAGTAATAGAAATAATAACTATAGAAACAATACACAGTACAATAAAAAAGATAGTAGGAATAGAACACAATACGGGAACCCCCAACCATTCACCAGAAAGAATTTCCAGGCAATGCCCCAAAATAACGGAAGAGAATATCAACAACCATTCCAACAATACCAACCACCATTCCAACAACACAGACCATACCAACAACCATTCCAACAACACCAACAACACCGCACATACCAACAAACAAACTCACAAAACTCCAGACCTCAAAACCAATCATCCCAGAGATCAAATATTAGAAACCAAGTGGAACCTATGGACATAGGAAAAATTGAAGTGGCTGAAAATTTTCAGGAATCAGCCTCAGGAATAAATTACCATTTATAATAATAAAGACAAGGATAGGTTTTATAAAATTTATAATAGACACGGGCGCAACAAACTCTATTTTAAGTCCGGGGATCTGCGACCCCAAAAGAATTCATACAACTAGCCCACTTTTAATTAAAACTCTCCAACATCAAATTTACGTTGATGAAAAAGCCATAGTACCTATGTTCAAAGAATTCGGCGACATTGAAACAAATAAAACACTAGAATTTTATATAATAAGATTTCATAATTTTTTTGATGGTCTAATAGGTAATGATATCTTGAGACCACTAAATGCCTGTATTGATTATAGAAAGAAGGAAATAACCATCGGTAACCAGACACTCCCTATGCACTTTGAAAACGAAAACTTAAATAAAAAAAAGGATAATAGTACCAGATGACTCTGACCTAGTATATTATAAGGAGGAAAACGACGGAAATATTGTAAAAGAAGGAATTTTAAACGTAGAAAATGGAGAAGTAGAGATAAACTTACTATCTGAAACTAACCGCGTGACTACGCAGAAGGTAGATCACGAAAATTTTAACATAATAGAGAATAAAGAATTTAAATCATTAAATGACCAAATTAGAATAGGACACTTAAACCCCGAAGAAAAATCACAACTATTACAAATTATAAACAGGTATCATAATATTTTTTACCAAGAAAATGATAGACTCTCGTTTACTTCCGCAATAAAACATAGAATTAGAACGACAAACAATATACCCATATTTTCCAAGTCGTACAGATACCCATACGTACATAAAAAGGAAGTTACGGATCAAATCCAAGAGATGTTGAAAAATAAGATAATTAGGAATAGTAATTCTCCCTATTCAGCCCCAATTTGGATCGTGCCAAAGAAGGCCGATGCCAGCGGGAAACCCAAGTGGAGACTTGTAATCGATTATCGTAAACTGAACGAAGTTACGATCGACGACAAGTTCCCCATCCCAAACATAGACGAGATTCTCGAAAAACTGGGAAGAAGCCAGTATTTCACTACACTCGATCTGGCTAAGGGTTTCCACCAAATCGAGATAGAGGAAGAGGACATCCACAAAACCGCATTTAGTGTCGAAGGAGGACACTATGAATTTCTGAGAATGCCTTTCGGACTGAAAACAGCCCCCGCAACATTCCAGAGATTGATGAATAATCTTCTCCAAGATTATATCAATAAAATCTGCCTGGTATACCTGGATGATATAATCATATTTTCAACATCCTTACAAGAACACATGAACTCTATCAGACTTATATTCGCAAGATTACAGGAGGCAAACCTAAAAATCCAATTGGATAAATCAGAATTTTTAAAAAAAGAAACAGAGTTCCTTGGGCACATAATAACAACAGAGGGAGTTAAGCCCAATCCTAAATAGATAGAATGCGTCGTCAACTTCCCAATACCCAAAACGACAAAACAGATCAAACAATTCTTAGGGCTCACAGGCTACTACAGGAAGTTCATAAAAGACTATTCATCTATCGCTAAACCAATGACTAAATGCTTAAAGAAAGATTCAAAGATAACCATAAATGACCCAGAGTATGAAAAAAGTTTCAACACCCTCAAGACCCTATTAACACATGATCCAATATTAGCATACCCGGACTTTTCTAAAACTTTCACATTGACAACAGACGCGAGTAATTACGCCTTGGGAGCGGTACTCTCTCAGGATAATCACCCAATATGCTATGCAAGTCGCACCCTTAATACACACGAAATAAATTATAGTACAATAGAGAAAGAATTATTGGCCATCATATGGGCTACGAAATACTTTAGGCCCTATCTTTTTGGTCGCAAATTCATAATAGAAACGGATCATAAACCATTAACATGGCTCTTTTCTATAAAGGAACCCAATTCAAAACTTGTTAGGTGGAGATTACGACTATCCGAATACGACTACGAAATCAAGTAAAAGAAAGGAACAAAGAACGGTAATGCCGACGCCTTGTCAAGAATTGAAACTGAACCCAACATTAATACACTAGAATGCGACAATGTAACGATGAAAAGTACTAATTCACCAATTAATATGTTTAAAAACCAAGTGGTTATAATGAAAACAACTTCTGGATCATTAAGAATAAAAAATAAATCTGTTTTTAAAAATAAAAGAAAAATAATTTCTATGAAAGAAATGGACAGGGAAACCGCAATCACAATACTAAAGAATCATTTTAACCCAACACAACTGAATGTTATTTATATCGAAGACGAATTTTATACAATGTTTAAAAATGTTTATGAAGAACTATTTTCAAATAACGCAAATTTTAGGGTACTTAGATCTACACTCATGATAGAAGACATAGAAGATGAAAACCGGTTAACTGAAATTATTAAAAATGAGCACCTTAACAAAAACCATAGGGGAATCCAAGCAGTATACAAAGAATTAGTTACGCGAATTTACAATCCTAAACTGAAACAAAGGATAACTCAGTTCATAAATAACTGTGAAATCTGCAACCCAGAGAAATATGATAGAAAACCTCCAAAAATTCCTTATAAAATTACAGAAACTCCACATAAACCTCTAGAAATATTACACATAGACGAATTTTATACCCTGGATAAGAAACTCTTTATGACAACAATCGATAAATTTTCAAAATTCGCCTTAGCGTTTCAAATAAACGGTAGAAACTGGATGGAGTTCAAAACAAAACTATTACTAATAATCAATACCTACGGGAAAATGGATAAAATCGTCGTAGACAATGAATTAGGATTTAAGGCCATACCGATGCAGGAATTTTTGAAAAAGGAAAACATAGAAATTCATTATACCTCAAATAGTAACCATACTTCCAATGCCGATATCGAGAGGCTACACAATACCATCAACGAACACATACGCCTACTAAGACACGATACAGAAAACAAAGACGAAAGTATGGAAGATAAAATGACAAGAATTATAGGTTTTTATAATAATACAATACACAGCACGACCGGCGTCAAACCGATCGATTTTGTAAACGGCAAAATACATGAAGATAAATATACAGAAATTCGTAATCTTATGAGCGCAAAAAAAGAAAAGTATACCCGGAAATTAAATGAAAACCGGAAAGACTTTGAATAAGAAGGAGGACTAAATTATATTAGAGAGATACGAGGTGGGAAAAACCACAGAAAATATAGGAAAGTTAGTACAGAAAAAATAGACGACGATCACGTACAAACGATAGGAACTAGACATAAATATTACAAAACTCACGTTAGACCTACTAAGAAATACCAAGACAAAAATAACCCCAAAATCAGAGCAACAAATAAATAAATATTTTTTTTTAGATGATAAAATGGATCATAACGATGACAATTGTCCTAACCATCAGGGCCCAAACCATCGACGTACAAGACCTATCATACAATAACGGCTATATACCAATCAAAACAGGAGAGATCAAAATCGTCGGACACTACATCAAAATACTACACATAATAAACACAACAGAATACGAACAAACTCTAGAAATAATCAAAACCAACATGGACATCCTCAAAACATCCAGCACCGAATCAAAAAGGTTAATTGATACGGTAAACAAGAATTTCATGCTATTGAAGGCAAAAATAGAAAATCTTAACCCACACTTTCGAAGAAAACGGGCTCTACTAAATATTATAGGTAAAGGATTAAAAATAATTGCAGGTACAATGGACAGCGAAGACGAAGAACAAATAAGTAAAACTCTTAAATTACTATATACAAATGACGAAAACTTAACAAACAAAATTGACAACTTAACTTATATTAATAATATCATGAACTCCCAGATTCAGAATATTACTAACCACATAAATTACCAGCAAAAAACAATTGGAAGTTATTTAACAAAATTCAAAAATATTATAGGAAATAAAATTTCAACTATCGAAGACGAGATAACATTTATAGAACACATATACCAGATTAACAACGACATCTCACTCTTACGCCAACATGTAGATGACATCGGACAAATTATTTTCTCAGGAAAACTGGGAATTATTCCTACAGACATTCTCACTCAAACCGAACTTAACCTAATCTCAGACTTTGACAGTTATACCAACATCAAAGTATCCATTGCACTTCATGACGGTAACATCATCATCATTCTCTCTATACCACAATTTTCACAAGACCCACTATCCATGGTGACATTCGTACCCATACCTGACAGGAATAATAAATCCATACAACTTAACCATTCCAATGTTCTCATAGATTCAGAAAACAATATTTATAGCACGTATATTAAAGAAAATTTAAAAACAAATCTAATAAAAATCAATGACAATTGTTTAAGTAATTTATTAAATTCTGAAGAAGCTAACTGCAAAATGCAAACATTTAATAAACAGGAAATAGTCGAAATAATTCCAGGCAAATTAGTTCTCAAAAGATTCAATAGTAACATATCGCACAATTGCAATAAAGCTAAATTAAAAATTTCTGGAAATTACTTAATAAAATTCGAAAATTGTGAAATAAACGCGTTAAATAAAACTTTTACAAATGTTAAAATAAAAATACAAGACAAGTTTATCTTACCTAATCTCATAACAAAAATTAAAGACAATAGTAATACAACACTTGCAGACATAAAAATTGAATCATTATATCTAAAACAAATAGAATACGAAGAAACACTCAAACAAGTACTATATACAGATAAGAACACAAAAATACTTAGTTTTAGCATAGACATCTTAATTATTATATCAATATGTATCTTAATTATTTTTATATACTTCTTTAAGAATACAAAAACATATATTCCAAATGTACAATTAAAAAACGAAACTACTATAAATAACCCGGTAAAGATAATATAATTTCGTCGGAGCCTCAAACTGGGGTGTTATAATGTCTCCCGCTATTCCCTTAACACAAATTATATAATATAAATATGTAACTACTAACATACGTACATAAATATGTACATACTTACTTTTTACTTTATTTCAAGAATTGCTTATGAACTTTATTTAGTTCACTATTAATAATTTGCATTATAAATATTAAGATTCATACATAAATATGTACACACTTTAATTTACTTTATTCCAAGAATTGTTTATGAATTTTACCAAGTTCAATATTAATAATTTGCACTCCCACTAAATAAATGCAACTCCAGCATTTAAACACAGACAAATTTATTGAGAATTGATTTGCAACTATCAATTTTTGATTATTAATTTATTGTTTTGCAATTGTTGATTTATTGGGAACTGTTTTTATTAATATGATGAACAAGCTTTTTAACTATAAGAACATAAACTGTAAAATTAGTATTTAAGAAAGCTCAAGAATGAAAATAAAGTTGGTCTTAATTTGGAAATGAAATAGTGAAAGTGTTTTTATTTTTTTTAACATTATTTTTTTTAAATTCAAAAGTATGTGACTCGAGCACAAAAAAGGCAAACAAAAAAACTTTACAAGAACTGGTTGTAAAAATGTGCTTGCTTGTTTTTTTTTTTTTTTGAAGGCAATCATTTTTGAAATTTTCGGTAACGATATGTATGTACATAAGTATTTTGTTTGTGTAAAAAATTCTTTGATGAAATTAAAAGGATGCATTTTCTTCGTTCAAGTGCCTTGTAGACAAAAATATAACGCAATACACAATATCAATTTTCGAAGTTTTCTTTGTCGCTAACAATTACTTATATGTACTTATAGACATACATATGTACATTCATATGTATGTATGCATATGCATAGCCTTTACAACTGATCAGTGATCACTACTTCAAATGTTATTTTCTCTAACAGATCATATAAGCAGCTTCCTACCTACATTTACACTACATCCTATTTTTTGAGCTTCTATTACAATATCGCGATTGGTTGTTCTATTTTGAATTCATCCATTATCATCAACAATTAAATGAGCCAAAAAACTATGATCTACACACCCACGCATAAAAATGTTTCCCCTTATAAAAGTTAATTTGACTGTTGTAAATAAATTTCTCAAAACAAAAACGCACTTTTGTACCTTTAGTTTTTTTTTGAACAACTACCTAGTCCAAACAATTAATTTAATTTTGTCTTTGACATATCACTCCCTATATTCTTTTAATGGCTGTTTATAAATATTTGTATAAATACTAACTTTGTATGCATATGTTTTCTTAAAACATTAGTTAATTTTTCAATCCTTTTTATATTTTTGCATTCAAATTATAAAACTTACCTTTCAATCATAATTTACCTCTTTTTAATAAATAAAAAAACCATTAAACAATTATATTTTAATCTACCAACACATCATACAAAGAATTTCTTATTTTAAATCTTTCCTTTTTTAAACCTTTTTTGTATGTACACACAAACATATTTTGTTCTTCATGTTGTGACTATAATTAGTTTATTTTTCGACTAATAATATGTTTACTATTCACACTCAAATATTTAAATATTTCGTTTGTAATAGTTGCATATTTTGTGTCGCATATTTTGGCAGTCGATGATCAACAAGACGGCATATTTTGTTTTGTTATGTTATTTATATTCGTACATTTTGCATATACTTCGGCAGTTTGTGATGTGTGGCAGTAATATATTGATATTGAAGACACAGAACATTTAATATTTATGGTGACTAAAAATATTTGAATATTTCCATAGAAAATATATTTGTACGACGAAACATTTAATATTTTGCGCATTGTTATTTTATTAAATTACCACTGGTTAAATATTTTTGAGTAATACTATAAATTATATTAATACGGCGATGCATTTAAATATATTACGGTAGTTAAATATTTTATATTTTTAGGTTTTCTGTTAGCTGATGTTTAAAGATATGCATATTTATGACTAATATATTAGTATTTTTAAACCCTGTTGATAAGTATAAAACGGGTTTTGATTTATTCCAAGAAAACATAAACAGTAATAGACTAAAACTTAAATACCCACTTAAAATTTTGAGTTTTTGGAAAACTAAAGTTTTTCCGAAAATTTGTGGTATGCAGTTTTGTTTCCCTTCGTTGATAATATAAAATTAAGAAACAATTTTTACTTTATTGAATACATAACGGTAATTAAAAAAAAAACAAAAAAAGTTTATCGAATTAATTGACATTTCTTCCTTTTATGTTCCCGTTTTTATTAATTTTTTTGATGTCAGATTTATTGATCATCGTCCGTCCAATTGTTGCTGTTATTTATTTTTTTGATTCCTAATTGTAAAATTTAACGCTGACTATGGGTGGAGGAAAAAGAGATTGATTTCGGCGAAAGATCTTCCATTATTAAGAGGGAAAGTCCTATCGATAAATATTGTTGAATAAACTTTTTTCCAGTGTCCAGAACATCGTTAGAAGTAATAAACAAACAGCTTCAATTAAATATATGGTTAGAAGCGGCCAACAAAAAACACTTTATAATCGAGTTCCTAGCTATGACCTCAAAGAAGTGAAGAAAAAACCCAGAGAAAGCGCAACCAAAATAGTGGGTGATATCCAGTGCTGCCAAAACTTTGTAACCAAAAATGGCTAAATTTACGGGGAAAAATGGCTAAAAAATGGCTAAAAGCTTTTTTAAATAAAAACATATTAAAATTTAATAACAAACAGAAATAATTCATTTAAATTTGTTTGCGATGAAATTGTAAGTTAAGTTTGTTAAATAAGAATAAACGTTAATTAATATTTTGATAGGTATTTAAAAAATTAAATCATCAATAAATTCGATGTCGTTATTGATCATCTCATAGGAATCACTCGTGCTTATTAGTTCTAAATAATTTGAGGTAAATCATAATCACGACAATATTAACCCAACGTTTTGAATCCAGATCTACAATAAAAAACAAGTAAGAAAGTATAGTCTGTCAAACCTGACCACATTAGCACCTACGTATCAAATTTTATCAAATAATCTCCAAAACTGCGACCTGGGGCCTAATTCTGGCAGTCGTAATCAGTGTTGCCAATTTAGCCATTTAGTGGCTAGATTTAGCCATTTTTCACGCTGTTTAGCCATTAAATATTTCTTGCCGTTTTTCTTTTAAAAGAATAATTTTTATTTTATTATAAAAATATATAAAAGCAAAATAAACATTTTAAATAATTAAAACGGCTTTAATTTAAATCACAACTTTTACAAATGTTGAAACAGTAGTCCAATATTAAATTTATAAAACGGATCAACACAAGCATCGGTGTTTCTTTCTGGTTGCAAGTATTTCAATAAAGAGATGCTGGCGGCAACAAATTTTTTTTAGAAATTTCAGAATTTACTATAAAGTTGCTCTCACTTCCATGGTCTAATGCTGAAGTAAACATCGTTAAAAGTAATTTCAGAAATAGGTTACGTTTAGCAACCGTTAATTCGATTTTATCAATGAAATATTTATACCAACACCACAATAGTGGAGAGGGTACTATTCGTTTGTGCTGATGTTTGTAACACCTTAAAATATTGGTCCTAAACCCACCTTTTCGTAAACCGATTGACTCAGAACCACTTTCTGAGTCGAATTAACGATGTTTGTCCGGCTGGCTGGCAGTCCATGTAAACCTTGTGCGTAAAGTACAGATCACAAATTTGCAGATCATTTAATAAAATTTGGTACACAGGTTCTAATGAGATGTAGGGTATCATATAGTCAGGGTTGACCGACTATATTTTCTTACTTGTTTTTTATTGTAGATCTGGAATCAAAAGGTTGGGTAAATGTTGTCGTGATTACTATTTACCTTCAAATTTTTTAAAACTAATAGGCACGAGTGATTCCTATGAAATGAACAATAACGACATAACATTTATCGATGATTTTATTTTTTAAATATCTTTCAGAATATTAACTAACGTTTATTCTTATTTAACAAACTTAACTAACAATTTCATCGTAAACAACTTTAAATGAATTATTTCTGTTGTGTTATTGAATTTTAATGTGGTTGTATTTAAAAAAGCTTTTAGCCAGTTTTTAGCCCATTTTTTAGCCATTTTTTCCCGTAAATTTAGCCATTTTTGGTCTCCAAGTTTTGGCAACACGAATGTGTAATGAATATTTTGGAAGGTCTTTCTAAAAGAAATTTATATTTCTGAAGGCAGGATATCTTACGAAGCGAATCTTTTAAAAAGAAGTGCAGAGTCCATTCAAAATTTATCGCTGGGTTATTACTCTGAAAATAATGAACAAATTTTAGTGAAATATATATTGTGCACTTTTGTAAGTAAATATTTTTTAAATGATGTATATTTTGTTCAAATCGATTGACATATAGAGGAGAAAAGTGTTCTTAACTGTTTTGCCTTTGCCGATTTATATATAGATTAGCCGTAAAGTTTACGTAGCATTAATTTATTTGAGTATTTAGATTATTATCCTTTTTACAACTTGAAGGCAGTAGTACTGATGGGATTTGTGGTACAATTGTACCAAATTTGGTACAATCGAAACTTTATTGGTACAATTCATCCTTTTTTGGTACAGTTAAAAAAAGACCCACGAAGTTTCATAATTTCTTTGAGGTGGATTAACCTACGTTTCTTTTCAATAATACAATTTCTAATAACATATGTTTTCATATTAAGTCGTCGACATGACTGTTGTGGGCTACCGCTAATAATTTAGATTTCTACTGTACAGTTATGACGAATCAATGAACACAGCATTGAAATTTTTATTTTTATTTATTTAAAACAATTGCAAAATATTATTTAGGTAATTATTGGAAAAATCAGGGCTGTGGAGTCGTCGGAAAAAAGTACTAACTCCAACTCCGACTCCAAATGCTGAAATTTTTTAAGTGAGACTCCGACTCCTACTATAATATTGATGCTAAATGTATATGAGACTCAGTGATGTTAACTTTTATTTTTTCATTACCGTACGGCCTTCTAAAAATTAGAGTTTTTGAGAAGGAATTACCATATGCAAACATTAATGTGCTGTTTCCAAATGACAGGCGATTGATTATGTAGCAAAATTTATCAGGGGTGTGCTGGAAATAGCAAACGCAAGAATTTGGAAGATATTTTTAATAAACTTTAAACCTTATGCTTCTAATTTTTGGTTTAAAATCCTGTTTAATAGGAAAATATTTGTTAAATATTTGTGATAAAATTCTTTTATTACAAAAATCTTATTTAAAAACGACTTTTAAAATTCTTGCGTTTTACGTTTGCGATTTCCAGCACACCCCTGTATATGAAAAGCACTCAGTCCATCGCCTGTCATTTGGAAACAGCACATAAGAGCAGTATTCATAAACCATTTATTTTAATTTTAAATGTGCTTTAAGAAGATAATTTTTATTTTGAAAATTTTTTTTTAAATTTTATGCCGATAAACTTTGGAGTCGGAGTCGCGAGTTTTTGTGGGTACTACGACTCCGACTCCGGCACAAAAACATCAACTCCGACTCCACAGCCCTGGGAAAAATGCATATTACATATTTATAAATTGTTTTTTTTTTGTTTGCTCGTTTTAGTTCAAGAATTGTTATGTTTGGTATGTTATTGTTTTTTTTACTAATAAACTCCAATTAATAAACAATTAATGCATTTGTATATATTGAAATAACTTAATTTATAAAAAAACTTGATTAATCGGTTAACCAATCAAAAACAAAATTAACCGATAATTAACCGATTAAACCAAAACCTCGGTTAATTCATCGAGCGATTTACCGATTAAAGCAAAACCCTAATAAACATATTAGGCAAATATGAATTAAAATGGTCGTAGTGTTTTTTCTCTTCGTGTGGGGACCGTTCCCCTTTAATGTACATACATACATTCTTAAGTATTTCAAAAGTCTATTCTCAACAAATTAACAATATGTAAACTTTTTAATTATTTCATTGACAAATTCTTAAAAAAACAGTTGAATAAATAAAAAGCTAATCAAATTGTTTTTTATTTGAAAATAAATATTTGGTTCATTAAAAATAGAAAAATATCTGCGCAATATTATTTTGAAGGCATATTTTAATAAAATTTACTAAAAAAAATTGTTTTTATATGATACATTAGTTTTCAGTGAAAAACAAGGTGAAGTGCTACGTTTGGCTGAGCCGAATTCTTGATACCCTCCACCGACATTTAGAACATTTCAGGAGTGGGCTCTATATGAGATCTATAAATTTTTAGCCAATATTTTAAATGACTGTCTTCAGAATTGTAATTAGTTGTGACTTAGACCCATGTTAAATTATAGGCAGACCATCATTTCTTTTCATATGAACCTTAATTTCACCAAATTTTAATAAAATATCATGATTCGTAAGAGTTTTAACCGAACGAAAGTAAATTTCAGGATGGAAATTTATATTGGACCAATCATCATAAAATTCTGTATAGTGATTTCTGGTAATGCAAAATCTTACTCAGAATTAATTTCAGTATAGAAGGGTTTTACGTTTTAGTCCGATTATTTCAAAATTGCATGGTGTTATTTCTGGCCACATAAAATGAAATGGAGCCTAATTTTAACACAATGTCTATATTTACTGCGGATTTAGGGGTATTTAAATGATGTCCTTTAAAACTGTGAGATGCCAAATTTTACCATAATACCATTTTACGTTACAGTTTAAGGTGTACTATAGTGTGTTCCGCGATTAGGCATTATTTGAGGCATATAATAAATTATAGGCCGATCTTCCGAAAGTAAGCGATATGATTACTTCCTACCGATGCGATTTTACTGGATTTCAATCCCAAACTGCTAAACATAACTAGAAGGAATTTGACACCCACGTTGACTATTTCAACTTAGAATTACTCAAGGGCCCAGAATTATGGGTTCTTAGATAAATATTGAAAAAGGTTGCATAAAAATGACAAACTAAGTAGATTCATGGTGGAGGGTTTAGAAATCGATATTTTAGTTGAAAATAATATTATTTTAAACAAGTGAAAGTGCTGTTTTTGGCTATGCCAAATCTTTTGTACTCACGAGAAGCTAATGTGTCCCTGCTCAGTTGCTCCTTAAATTTGTCATTTTGTCCTGTAAGAAATTTATAAGAAATCTAATTCGTTTTTGTCAGGTGTTTAAAATAAGCTTAAACACATATTTTAGCATCGTACCTACTCGAATTAGAAGATCTCAGTTTGAGCTTTTTGAGCGATCGGTCGACGTAGTGCTGTATAGGTCCATGGTAAGCAATTAATTGAATTCCCTTTTAAACTTTTACTGAAAAGTTGTGTTTTTTTCCTAGCGAAATGTAATGCCATGTAAAGCCATAAAAGCTTGTAAAAAATCTTGTAAAGACTCATTTTGCGAACTCGTTATTTATCGAAATCGTTAGAATTTATATTTCGAATTTGATGTACTTTTAGATCAAAAGTAATTTTTAAACAAGTTGAGCCTTTTTGAATATAAAGTAACTTGTTGCATAAAAGGAACCATTTGGAATAATAAGGCCGTGTTTTTGAGATGTGGATTAAGTTTAAACATAATTTACCGTAGTCTGAAACTTGTATTTTTCTGGCGAAAAGTGATTTTGTTCCGTAAAAATTTTGTATGCAAGTTTTGAAATGGCGACAAAAATCTGTTTTCAGATCAACTAAACCTAGTTAAACTGTGATCTTAAAAACCCAGACTAAGTATAAATAAAATAAGATAATTTTCTTATGAAAAAATAATAAAAAAAATAATTTGTCCACTACTTGCATTTGAATGATACATATTAATAATTTATACTTGTTTATTGCTGTAGCTCACTTTATTTTTTTTTTATTTACTAAGAGAACAAATACATAAACAAATTATATTTAACTTAATAACCGAGCAACAGTAACCTAGAACTTCAGCCCGTTCTTGTGGAACAAAACCAGATTCTTTGGCTCGCAACCAGCTCACTACCGGGGGGGTAACTCTCTTATTTTTTAATTGATGAAATGATAAGACAATCTGACAAACTATTATACAATTTAATACACAAAAAAAACTTAAAAAAGTATAAATACGAAAATTTCTAAGACATTTACGCATTTAACTTTCAAACGTTAAGTCTTGAAGTATCTGTTCATCTCGCTTAATATATAATTTGCTTTGTACTGCTACAGGCAATATCAAGCTTACCAGGAAATTAAAAAGGATCGACACAGATCTGCATATACAAATACAAAAAAATAACGTTCAAGCATCATGAACGTAAACTTAATTGCAAAAGTCCTTATCATTTGCCTCGGACTACTAGAGGCAGTAACAAGCGATCCTGTAACACACAAAGCATCAGATGGCCGGGTGTATGCTATTGAAATGAGTCATGAGGTAATTTCCAATTAATATCTTAAGAGCAAATTTTATAAACAAAATTTTTAGTACAATTGGCATGATGCCTGGTTGGAATGTGCCAAGACCGGATATCAACTTGCTTCAATCGATTCAGCTTCCAAAAATTGTGCTCTTATTGAACTATTGACAAATATTGATGGGCACTCCAAAGACTTTTGGCTCGGCGGTAATGATGAATATAGTTCTAGTACAGACTACAATCGGCCTTTTTTTTGGTTTTCCTCGGGAAGTAGATTAAATTTCACCTTTTGGTCGGACGATAATCCAAACAACGCTTTTAAGAATGAACACTGTGTACATATATATTCCCGTAGCGACTCGTTCAAATGGAACGATATTGATTGCGAATATAAATTTGGTTACATTTGTGAACCTCAAGAATAAGATTTTAAAAAACAAACATAAATGTGATGTTGTCAATAACATGACTTCATCGATACAAAAAATCTGGCTGAGCAATAGAATACGGTTAAGCATTGAATGTGGAAATAAAAATAAACACAATGAATATCAGTACATAAAGTGGCGAAAAACTTAACGTAAAACAAAATTAAATTAATAAAATGTGTAAACGTATCCTTATTTTTAATGAATATTTTTACGTTTATCCTTTAATAAACGCGTTTGAGTTCTTTGTAATTGAAAATCCAAATAAAAACACACACTATTCAATTTAACAAACTTTATTAGAATTTATTATTTTGTTCACAATTGTTAGTTACGAACAGAACCGTTTAAATGTCTCCAATAAACTAAACTATTTATGCATGAGTCGCCCTTTTTAGATGTCATCATTATTTATAGATTTTTCCCGAACCTCCCTGTAATAAAACCATTTCTAGAAATGACTGGGAAATGCATGTAGGAATTATTTAAAAAAAAACTGTTGTGTTGAAAATTATACATGACAATTTTAAGTAACTAATATGACATAAAACTATACTTACAAGATAACTTATAACTACATATAACTATAAATAATTCTTAGATAATCTGAGTTCTACAATACAGTGTAGCATATAATAATTCAAGCTAATATTACAGTAATTATAATTTACAGGACAACTTATAAATAAAACTATAAATAATTCTTATATAATTTAACTTTCGTAGCACTGCCCTCGTCCCGAATAGGCTCAGATTCTCCTTTTCCATATTGTGCTAGTCGTTCCAGATGTACCACCTTCATTTTTGCTCTTGGACTCTAAAATTTCTGGATTCGATATAACACGTCTTTCAATTTCTTTATTACCTTATATGGTCCATCCCAATGGGTCTGCAGCTTGGGAGATAATCCTTTCTTCCGTTGTGAATTAAAAAGTAAAACCAACTGACGGGCCTTCTTTGAAGCCTTCCAAATTTTCCGCTCGATTGTATCTGGCTTTCATCTTATCACTAGACAGCTTAGTCCGGCTTCGTACGAACTCATGAAGCTCATTAAGGTCATCTTGTTCCTGTGAGGTAGAGCCTTCATTGATCTATATGCCAACAGAAACTTCGGAATGTGTTCACACCAGTCCTTCTGATCAGTGCTTACTATTTGCGCAAGTGTTCCTCTAATGTTCGGTTAAATCTCTCAACCATGCCCAGTGTGACCATATTAGTTTTTTTCGAGCTAAATTTAGCTTTATTTTTTCATGTTTAGCTTGAGATATTTCATTTAGCTTTAAGTTTTTTTTTCGGCTTTTTTCCACAATGCATTTAGCTTTTTCTGGCCTCTTTTAATTTCAATTTCGTGTTTATTAATATTAAAAAATAAAAAAGTGTTCAAATGTTATTTGAACACTACAAATTTGAATTGAAATTGAAGTAAAAACATAAGTAATATGGGCTACTTCAAATTTTTTGAGCCCCTGCTGAAACCGACATACTATGGCTCTTATTTCGTTAAGTTTTATGAATTGAAAAAAACGTTGTACAGGGTTTGGATGACTATACTTGAAGGATATGACGTGCAAAGTTTTACGTTGAAAAGTCCTCACCTTAAGATTTGGTGGTCATCTAAAATTCGAAAAATTAAATAAACGACTTGAAACTTGCAAGAGTTTTTTCATTCATTCCGTTTTCTTTGTAATAGTTTTAAGCTTTCAGATCCAAACCCATACAAAATATAATCACTAGACTTGCAGGATATATCCACAAAAAAAAAATTTTGATATCGCTGCTGGGTGAAAAGTTGCATGGTGTAGTGAAACCAAAATTTTCCGAATTTTGAAATTTTTGAAGATTTTACATAGAGTTTCTGCGCCGTTTAATAAAAATGAGTTTTAAGTGCAGAATTAAAAAAACTGCTTAATTTTATAAAGTTTGAGGTGTATCAAGTTGGTGTCAGCGCACCAATAACGTATTACGGACATCACAAAGTTAAAAGAAACTAGCGTAAATTTTTTAAAAATGTATCTTTTTTGCGTCTGACAATCGGACTTAACTTCGTAAAGGGCACCTCCGAGGCGAAAACGCACTTTAAAATTTTTAAACGCAAAAATTTTATGAACTTCTGAAAATTTTTGCAAAAAAAACAATTTATTTTTAAGCTTTTTTTGATAACAAAACATGTCATGGGAACATGTTTAGGTATCTAAATAGATTCTTCGCGACGGACTAAACTGATAAAGTGCAAAAATAAATAATTTTTTTCAACCCTGGCGCGAGCAGCGGCAGTTTTTTCCAAACACATTTCGCTTTGTGACAACTGAAGCGTTGTATCAATTCCGCTCAAACGTACATCGAATAGAAGACTTTACTGAGCTTGATACTAAATTGAAAACAAAATGTTTCTAACCTCAAAAAGCATCCTTGTATGAAATATTTGATTTGGTTTCAGATTATACATTTTAAAAGTCCTGAAATTCGTAAAAAAAACCAAATAGTTTTTTTCCCAAAATATTGCAAATTATGTCTTATACTGGCCGTAATTTTGTAAAATGTTTAACAATTTTAAATAAATTTTTGTATGCATACACGATAAAAAAAAATTTTTTTATATTTTTTCCCCGTGTATTTTAAAAAGTATTCAAGCTTTTACAAATATTTTAGTGTGCTAAGAAAGCCCTTAATGGGTATTATCCACACGCGTTATCCTTTTTCAATTTTAACAAAAACTGTAATTTTTATATATTTTTTTAATTTTTAACTTTAAACCGCAGTAAAATTTGCGCCGTGTAATAAAAATGATTAACGCGAACGGATTTCACATGCTCAAATATCGGTTTATACACACGCAAATCAACATTGATGTCAGACAAAAAAAAAATTAAAAAAAAAATGTCTAGGTGTAGTAAATTTTTAAAGCTAGTAAAATTAAAGAAACTATAATGTAGCGTGAATTTGAAGTGATATTTGAATTGTAGCTGAATTTTAAATGTAATCCCTATATTATATCGGTTACATTCGGTCATTTTAGAATGCGTACATTTATTTAGTACTTAGTTCTTGCGGAGTTATTCCAACCCCCTTCGGCTATTTACAAAACGAGGGCAGGTTGGGATTTAAAATTAAAAAGATGTATACTTTATTGTGCCTTAGCAACAGCGAAAATAAGTTGATTTCTGATTTTGCTTACACTACCTAAATTATTTTAAATTGTCTTAAATCTAAAAAATAAATAAAAAAAAATACCATAAAATTGTTAATTTGCCTACATAAATGAAACAATAAATATTGAAATTTAAATTGATGAACTTAAAAATACTTACCTCTACTTATTTCAACCCTTAATTACCATACATACCTAAGCTTAAATTAGCTTGAAGCTAGCTTGGAATAAAGTGGAAATCGTACACTGCGCAAACACCCCCCAAGTGAGATTTAATAAGTTTTACATATATTGATCTACTCAAATAAAAGGAAAATACACTACGTTTAGCCAAATTAGCAATCTAAATTATGTTTGCATAACTAGAAAAGAAATTAATTCTCCTTTGTTTATAGCCTACAATTATAATCATTCCATTGAGTGAGGTTAATGAGGAAAAAAATAACACAAGCAAATTCAGTACAATCAAAACCATCAACAATAAAAAGTGAGTAAAAACAAAAAAATAAAATAATTAAACAAACGGAAAATTTTAGCGAAAACCCCAAATCGGTAAAAATAAATTAAATTAAGTGAAAATAAATTAAATTTAAATTTCAAAAGATTTTGTTATTCGTGCTAAATTCCTAGTTTTTATTATTGATAAAAACACTTGAAATTTATTGTTGATGGGATAAGCTATTCCTATGCGCATTTCACTGGTTGCTTAGGCCAGATCATCAGGAAACTTCATCCATAAAGATTTTAGAAAAACTAAAGATATTAAACCAAATAAAAATGTTAAACGTATAAGACTTATAGCAACAGTTCTACTTGTAATAATATCAAAGCTTAAACAAAACAACATCAACAATAAACAGTGCGTTCATCTCGTCTTACATTCCCCGCTACAATTAGTTGAAATTCTCTCAACATTAATTGTAGTTGTAAGTAGGTTAAGAAAAACAAAATAAAAAACAACAACAACTTACAAAAGATGTTGTCAATTAAGTGTTTTTTAGGCCGTGCACCCGCCTGCTTATTATCAAAAAGTAATTTCAATTTTTGGGAATACAAAATTTAAATTTCAAAAGATTTTGTTATTCGTTCTAAATTCCCAGTTTTTATTATTGATAAAAACACTTGAAATTTATTGTTGATGGGATAAGCTATTCCTATGCGCATTTCACTGGTTGCTTAGGCCAGATCATCAGGAAACTTCATCCATAAAGATTTTAGAAAAACTAAAGATATTAAACCAAATAAAAATGTTAAACGTATAAGACTTATAGCAACAGTTCTACTTGTAATAATATCAAAGCTTAAACAAAACAACATCAACAATAAACAGTGCGTTCATCTCGTCTTACATTCCCCGCTACAATTAGTTGAAATTCTCTCAACATTAATTGTAGTTGTAAGTAGGTTAAGAAAAACAAAATAAAAAACAACAACAACTTACAAAAGATGTTGTCAAATAAGTGTTTTTTAGGCCGTGCACCCGCCTGTTTATTATCAGAAAGTAATTTCAATTTTTGGAAATACAAAATTTAAATTTCAAAAGATTTTGTTATTCAGAATGTAAGACGAGATGAACGCACTGTTTATTGTTGATGTTGTTTTGTTTAAGCTTTGATATTATTACAAGTAGAACTGTTGCTATAAGTCTTATACGTTTAACATTTTTATTTGGTTTAATATCTTTAGTTTTTCTAAAATCTTTATGGATGAAGTTTCCTGATGATCTGGCCTAAGCAACCAGTGAAATGCGCATAGGAATAGCTTATCCCATCAACAATAAATTTCAAGTGTTTTTATCAATAATAAAAACTGGGAATTTAGAACGAATAACAAAATCTTTTGAAATTTAAATTTTGTATTCCCAAAAATTGAAATTACTTTTTGATAATAAATTAAATTGTGAAATTTAAATTAGTACTTACCCAAAACCCTGATTCTGAAAAAAAAAGAAAAAATCTTAAAATACTTACCACAGTGAGCCCAGGAAGGTACATATAGGTATTAAAATTAAAAGGTACCTACTGTTTAAATAAGGGTGGTAAAGCAACCCATTATTCATATATAATTAGTTATCAGATTAGAAAACATAAAAATAAAAAATTATGGCAAAAAAAAGTAAAAAGAGTGAATTAAAACCCAGCAAACAATTTAACACTTTGTCTTTGTATGTTTGCAATTATTTTCGAAAATTTTGCTTTTTCGATCAAAACTTTGCAAGACAAACAGCTCTCGACTACGCATTCTGATTCTGAATGCTGATTTGCAAAATAAAATTGAACATCTTTGGTTTTTTGTTCTGAGCTGAGCGTTTCCATTAAAAATGTTTAAAAGTTTCTTATGAAAAAAAAAACAAAAATTTTATTTACTTACTCAACCATCCCTGCCAATCCCTTTATAATGCAATAAATTATTAGTTTAAACAAACTGAACCGTTTTTGGAAATAATAAAACCGACCCAGCAAAAACTTTACTTACCTGGTAAGTTAGCAAGTAATGTTGGAGAAAATAAACACTACTTATTTTTCGGCTGAATAACTACTTATTTTTGTTCGAGGTGTCCACAGAATTCAGTACTTACAATACACTTACTAGAAGGCGAAAAGTATCTAGTTATTATTTAACTACGAGTTAGTTGAATTGTAAGTACTTACAATATACTTACTAAAAGCCAAAAATTCAATATTTAAGAGATGTCATTGGTTTTATTTACAAGCACTTTTAAATTATTTCAGTGACAAATTCCTAAAAAACAAAAATTGAATAAATAAACAGCTAATCAAATTGTTTTTTATTTGAAAATAAATATTTGGTTCATTAAAAATAGAAAAATATCTGCGCAATATTATTTTGAAGGCATATTTTTATAAAATTTACTAAAAAAAATTGTTTTTATATGATACATTAGTTTTCAGTTAAAAACAAGGTAAAGTGCTACGTTTGGCTGAGCCGAATTCTTGATACGCTCCACCGACATTTAGAACATTTCAGGAGTGGGCTCTATATGAGATCTATACAGTTTTAGCCAATATTTTTGATGACTGTCTTCAGATTTGTAATTAGTTGCGAATTAGACCCATGTTAAATTATGGGCAGACCATAATTTCTTTTCATAAGAAAAAATAAGAGTTTTGGCCGAACCAAAGTAATTTCCAGGATGGAAATTTATATCGGACCAATAATCGTAAAATTCTGTTTAGAGATTTCTGGTAATGAAAAATCTAATTCAGACTAAATTTTAATACAGAAGTGGTTTACACGTTTTAAAGAGCTTTTCAGATAACTCGTCATTTAAATCTTCAGGCCCGGATGGGATTATCCCAGAGGACCTTCAGATGAATCTAGAAATATTGATGCCATGACTCTTGGGAGAATGTGCATTTGTGTGCAACTAATATTATGATTTGTACTGTATCGTTGAAAATATAAACATATATAATTTAGAAGCAAATATTTCACATAATTAAATATAATTAGCTAGATCAGAGTAACTTTTTAGGTGCAAAACATAATAGAATATTATTATAGTGGATTTTAAAAATGTTAAGTACGAAATATATTTTTTCAAGTTATATTAGGACTGTAAAAAATTTATTAGCATAAAACATTAGTGTATTCATTCGGCTTACCTTCAATCGGTTTACCTTTAAATTACTACCCGATTAACGGATCGGTTAATTAAAAATTGGCTTTTTTCGATTAACGATTAAACCGGTTAATTCCAGTCGATTAGCCGATGTAACAAAATGTTAACTAATTTGTTGTATTATAACATATTTTTTGTGTTTTTAATTATTTGTTTGGTCTCATATACAAAATGTATGTGTTTAGAAAATATTTTTTCATACAAACAAAGAAGGTGTTTAGTGATCTTCATTTTAACCCATTTTCCGCCGACCGGTGACTGCAATTACAATGTTTTTTTATCTTCATCATCGATCAACAGGAATGTGGCGAAAAATGGTTTAAATGTTTGATTGTCAACACCTTTATTTTGTTTCACGTACTTTTTATACATACATATGTATATGTTAAGTTAATTGCTTCTTCTCATACAGGCTTTTAACCAAATTAACCGAAACAATTATAAGTGTTAACAATTAAAAACAACTTTAATGGCATAATGGAGTATTGTATATGTTTAGAGAAATCCTGGAAAACGACTGAGAAATAAGATATTCATCTACGATATGTAAAAGAATTTTTTCCAAGTCAAGTTTTGTCAAAACTAAAGACAAGAATCGCTTTAATTAATTTTCTAAAAGATTATTTTATAAGATCTCCTTTAACTATTGAAATAACTAATAAAATTATCTCAGTTTATTTTTATATAAATACATATTTTGGGGGATTCAAAAGGTAATCATAAAGTCTTATGTCTTAAAATAATTACAATAAATATATATCGTCGGTTTAAAATGCAATCGGGTTAAATCCACTTTTTATGTAAATTGAAATTTTGATGCCGTATGGTAGAGAAAGATACGCCTCGTCGACCTCTTCTATTTAAGGCCTGATTTGTTTAAAACTAACTGTATTTTTAATTTTCTATCAAGCTGCAAATAGGGAAATTAAAAAGTTTTTTTATCTCTCCTGTAAAATGTGCTGAAAATTAGTTAGGAGGTTTGCATATTAAGTCGACGACATGACTTTTGTGGGCTACCGCTAATAATTTAGATTTCTACTGTACAGTTATGACGAATCAATGAACACAGCATTGAAATTTTTATTTTTATTTATTTAAAACAATTGCAAAATATTATTTAGGATATTATGACGACATGACTTGATAGCACACCTTGTGTGTTAATTATAAAAATGCATATTACATATTTATAAATTGTTTTTTTTTCTTGTTTGCTCGTTTTAGTTCAAGAATTGTTATGTTTGGAATGTTATTGTTTTTTTTACTAATAAACTCCAATTAATAAACAATTAATGCATTTGTATATATTGAAATAACTTAATTTATAAAAAAACTTGATTAATCGGTTAACCAATCAAAAACAAAATTAACCGATTATAAACCGATTAAACCAAAACCTCGGTTAATTCATCGAGCGATTTACCGATTAAAGCAAAACCCTAATAAACATATTAGGCAAATATGAATTAAAATGGTCGTAGTGTTTTTTCTCTTCGTGTGGGGACCGTTCCCCTTTAATGTACATACATACATTCTTAAATATTTCAAAAGTCTATTCTCAACAAATTAACAATATGTAAACTTTTTAATTATTTCATTGACAAATTCTTAAAAAAACAGTTGAATAAATAAACAGCTAATCAAATTGTTTTTTATTTGAAAATAAATATTTAGTTCATTAAAAATAGAAAAATATCTGCGCAATATTATTTTGAAGGCATATTTTAATAAAATTTACTAAAAAAAATTGTTTTTATATGATACATTAGTTTTCAGTTAAAAACAAGGTGAAGTGCTACGTTTGGCTGAGCCGAATTCTTGATACCCTCCACCGACATTTAGAACATTTCAGGAGTGGGCTCTATATGAGATCTATACAGTTTTAGCCAATATTTTTGATGACTGTCTTCAGATTTGTAATAAGTTGCGAATTAGACCCATGTTAAATTATGGGCAGACCATAATTTCTTTTCATATGAACCTTAATTTCACCAAATTTGAATAAAATATCATGATTCCTAAGAGTTTTAACCGAACGAAAGTAAATTTCAGGATGGAAATTTATATTGGACCAATCATCATAAAATTCTGTATAGTGATTTCTGGTAAGGCAAAATCTTACTCAGACTTAATTTCAGTATAGAAGGGTTTTACGTTTTAGTCCGATTATTTCAAATTTGCATGGTGGGTATTTAAATGATGTCCTTTAAAGTTGTGAGATGCCAAATTTTACCATAATACCATTTTACGTTACAGTTTAAGGTGTACTATAGTGTGTTCCGCGATTAGGCATTATTTGAGGCATATAATAAATTATAGGCCGATCTTTCCGAAAGTAAGCGATATGATTACTTCCAACCGATGCGATTTTACTGGATTTCAATCCCAAACTGCTAAACATAACTAGAAGGAATTTGACACCCACGTTGACTATATCAACTTAGAATTACTCAAGGGCCCAGAATGGATATACTTTATGGGTTCTTAGATAAATATTAAAAAAGGTTGCATAAAAATGACAAACTAAGTAGATTCAACACTATTGGTGGAGGGTTTAGAAATCGATATTTTAGTTGAAAATAATATTATTTTAAACAAGTGAAAGTGCTGTATTTGGCTATGCCAAATCTTTTATACTCACGAGAAGCTAATGTGTCACACACATTAATAGTTGTTCCATTAATCGGGGACTTTTTCGGCATTATTTGATTGAGCAATCGAAATAGCCGCCTACGAATAACGAATTACACGAACAATTTATGTCGATTAATCGATTAAAATTAATTTCTTAGAAAATTCTACTTTTTAGTGTAATTTTTTTAGATTTTAAACTGATTTCCATTGTTTATATGATATTGTACTAAAATAGAGCAACAATATATGAAATTGTATACAAATTTAAGAAATGTCACATAATCTTTGAATCCATGGACTGATTTTGCTAATTTTTATACACATAACATCTGAGAACGAAGTATTTAAACAAAATATCGATAACATCGCCAAGTAAAACGCGAAATGAATTGATCTAAAATAAACTAACAGGTATCTTTCTTAAAGCTATATTTTCAGAATCTGGTCAGTTTAATTACACTGTGCAGCAAAAAACAAAAACTTTTATAACAAATGACAAAATTCTAATGTAGAATATTAAAAAATAAAAATACTTAAATTTTTCTACTGTAAAAAAAATGTTTGCACACTTAATAAAACATTTTAATTCTGATGTAAATTTTTTAAATTTTGTTTCTAATATTTTGTGTGTTCACCTCGAGCATCCATTACCGCTTGCAAGCGTCTTCGCATCGATTGAATTATCTTCGGAATATTGTATTCTGACGGTGATTTTCCCCACTCTACTTTAATGAACCGTATTAAATCATTGTTGTTCGTTGGCGATCTTTTTCCTACCTTTATCTTTAGATGAACCCCAAAATGTTCAATAGAGTATCAATAACTTTGGTACAGTTGTATAGTAACCAGGATCTACATAAATAAGATTTAAGCTTGGGATCATTATCTTGATAATATTTGCATTTAAATTTATTCGGATTATCCCGGTCTATAAAACCAAATTTATTAACGCTGGCGGTCAGTTCGTTTTTTAAAATATCAAGATATACTTCTTTTGTCATAATTTCATCCAAAATCCTAATTACACCAACTCCCTTGCTTGATATACAGCCCCATACCATTACGGGAAGTTTTCCAAACTTTACTGTATGAATAAGATTTTTATTTTTTAGAGCTGTTAGGGGCTTACGCCAAATTCTTTGCGGTCCGTCATGATAATAAAGCATAATTTTTGTTTCATCTGAAATAATAACATCGTCCCAGTACTCTGGAGGTAGAAAAACGTGTTCAATTGCAAATCTTAATCTATTTTCAATATTTTGAGCTGAGAGCAGGGGTTTTTTTCGCCACTCTTGACGAATATTTATGCTTTTGAAGAACATTTCTGATACGTAACCCAAGGTCTTTTTCCACTTGAAGAGCTAATTTTCTAGTGCTGGATTGGGGGTTATCATAAATAGTTCTAATTATTTTTCTTTCAACTCGCTGCGTCACCTTTTTCGGCCTGCCTGTGGATCCTTTTAAGTCTAGTCGTCCTTCTTATTCAGCACGGGATATGATATTATATACAGTTCTGATTTTCAGGGAAAACGTATCGGCGATTTCCTTGGCAGATTTGCCTTTGTAGTGATAGACCAATTGTAAAATATCTTTTGAAACTCGTTTTCCTGGCATTTTTTTATAATCAAATATGCTGATACTTGTTGCATTAACGACGCACATAGGGTGTTTAAGTGCAAATGTCGATAAGTGCTTTTATGCAAATATTGTTAATTGTAAAATGAGAGTAGTTTAAAAAAGCTTTTATTTGTAACTTGTAGCTTTGAGTTGTAATCTTTCTTGTAACTACAAAACACACAAAATTGTTAAAAGTTAGTTCTCATCAGTACGCTCAAACAAAAGGTTAGTATAACCGGAAAAATAAAATTATATTTTACCCCAACTAATACCCCGTCATTTCCTTCCATTGGTTTCTGGCCGGATTCTTTGCGCTTTACACCCCAACATTGTTTTTGGTCCAATCGACCCGGATAAACAAAAGCAAAGTCATCAAACAAGAGCCATATATATATTGGAGGAAAATATAATTTTTAAACAACCCCCCCCCAGGATCAACAAGGAAATCTCGTGAATCAAATACAAAATAACCCACCGAATATACCCAGATATTTTGTATCAGCAACTCTTCAGCTCATCGGTAATATAATCAGCAGCAAAAAGTAAGTTTTTAATAACTTTAAATTCCTACAAAATAAATTAACATTGCGAAATATAAAAATAAAAAAATTTTTAAAACAACAAAAATAGTGCATTCACATTGAAAATAATAAAAAATTACAACAACAATAGCAGTGCAAACCAAATAACAAACCTACATAACCTACATTATGTTAAAAATATATGTATGTAGAAAAAAGTAAAAAAAAAGAACATAGTTATTAGTTGTGTGAAATCAAATTTCCCTTGATAATAAAGAACGAAATCCACATCTCAAAAGTATTAAATTATTGAGTGCAAAATAACTTTAAAATATCGGTGAGTGTAAAATAAGAAAAAAGCAACATATAGCTTAACATAAACAAGTGATCAAACCACTTACATCAGGAAGCTTTAAAAAATAAATCTTGTGTCTGTTTACAACATAAGGTTGGTTCAAACAAAATTCATCTTGGTTACATTAAACCCCAACCAACATCAAACCCCACGCAACTTGATATCCAAATAAACACAACAAGTGTGATCAAAGAGCTTTTAACTCTCAACTTAAAATTAAATGTAAACAAAGGAAAACAAAAGAATAACAACAGTTGTGTATTTATGTATGTACATACATATATCTAAGCATCCTTGAGTTGGATTTTGTATCTACAAGCCGAGATTTATTTTGTTTTCATTTAAATTACACCGTTTCTATTTAAAGTTACTTTCACCGAATAGAAATGCAATAAATAAAACTTGAATTTTTTTAAATAAATCTCAATGCAATAATTAAAAATTATACAGAAACTTAATAAAAATTTGTAGACAATATTCACATACGAATTTTTAATTCCAATTTTAAATATATTTGGTAACCATTATACCGGATATTTGCTTTGCACATTTCTAACATAAAAATATCTAATACTATAACATAAAATTATAAATAAAATTTTTTAAATAAAATTATAAAATAAATAAATACGTACGTACATGCATATACATATACGTAAATTTTACTGGTCAAATTTAACTGATGATATTAGGCTGAACATTTTATTCAATATTTATTACCATCGATCATTAAATTTGAAGTTTTAGCGAATCTTAAGGAAAAATTAATCGATTGGTAAGAGTGTCGCTATAAAAAGGCCCTTATATTTGTCCTTAAAATTTAAATTTGTTATTCAACTATATTTTTAAAATAACTCAGTTTGCATTATGGCGATACTTGACTCATTTATTCGCGCCTCAGATCGCGTAGTAGAATTTCAATCATATTTTGAATCACTACCTTCTGACGCTCACTCGGTTCATACCTTGGAAATACATAAGGACGAAATCGTTCGTCTTTGGTCAGATTTAAGGTCATGTTATGATGACATTCTCAATAAATTTCATGAGCTTGAAAAAGAGGTTGAACTAGAGACGCTAAAATCGAGATTTTACTCAACTTTTGAGGCCCACGTGAAAGTATTATCGAAGTCGAATGAACTTTTAGATGCCCTGTGCCAAAAGGCTAATCAAAATACTTCCTCAAACCCTAATTCTACCCCACAAATTAACTCTACAAATCAAATTTCATTACCACCTTGTGACACTGAAATATTTTGTGGAGACTATCAGTCATGGCCAACATTTCGTGACATGTTCACGGCCTTATACCGAAATAGCACACGATTATCTCCGGTTGAGAAAATGTGTCATCTTTTAAAAAAAAACACAGGGGGAGGCTCGCGAATTACTCGGGACATGTCCTATCACCAATGATGGGTTTGAAATGGCATGGCAAAATCTCGTAAATCGATACGAAAACAAACGTATATTAATTAACGCACAACTGAAGATTCTTTTTAACATATCCCCAATTTCTAAAGAAACCGGTAGTAATATTAGACGTATTCAACGTACCATAAATGATTGTGTCACTAACCTCACACTTCTTCAAATTGATACCGTAAATTGGGACATTATATATGTGTATATAATTGTTCAACGTGTCTACCCGAAATCACCCTTAGTCTGTGGGAGCAATCCCTTCCAAATAGCACTGATCTGCCAACGTGGAAACAAATGGACAGTTTTTTGACTTCAAGATGCCAAACCCTAGAGTCGGTGGCTGATATTCGTACTACTTTAGTCAATTCTAATTCCTCGTATAATAATAAAAAGCCTAATTCGTCGGACCCAAAGAAACTGAAAAGCTACCGTACCGGTACTAGCCATCCGAACTCTCAGCCCGGAATATGTACTCTTTGTCCGAATACTCACCTCCTTAGATTATGCCCCACATTTCTTGGTTTACCCGTGGCGGAACGGTTTTCAATCGTTAAAAAACAAAAACGTTGCACAAATTGTTTGGGAACCTCTCATGAACTCAAAAACTGTAAAAGTCAATATGTTTGTCATATATGCAAACAAAAGCACCACTCATTGCTTCATAAAACCGAGACGGTTTCAAATATAGTTGAGTCACAAGCAGTTCCTCGGAGTGTAGCCCCAGCTCTAAATAGAAATGAGAATAATTCTCACAATATAAACCCCCCACAAACTTCAAGTTTGAACTTAAACCCCAGCACTTCTGCTCAAGCGGCTATACACATGCGGCAATCGTACTCTACTCAATTACAGTCCACTTCAAATTCTACAGTTTTACTCGGAACTGCCCTTGTCGACATTTATTCGAATGATTTGAAATATACTGTGCGGGCTCTAATCGATTCTGCATCGGAAGCTACCTTTATATCTAAAAGGCTACAAGGTAAACTTTCATTAAAACCCCGTTCTTCACAGACACAAATTCATGGCTTAAATGATGCTCTGACGGCTATATCAACCCAGAGATGCTATATTCGAATCGGTTCTCCTATCGACAGCTCTTTTGAAACACATGCAGATGCGTTTGTTGTGAAAAAACTTACCGGACACCTTCCATATTATCCTTTATCGGCACTTAAGATTGGCGAATTTTCAGATTTGCAAATGGCAGACACACATCTTCACAAATGTTCCGAAATTGATATACTACTCGGTGGTGATTTATACCCAAAAATTATTAGAAATGGTATGCGTTGGAACCATAGCCAAGCCTTAGTGGCACAACAGACAGTCTTCGGATGGCCTGTGTAGAATCTGTCTCATACTTTTATAATGAAATAGCCATAAATCATCAATTACAAAAATTTTGGGAACTCGAAGAAGTGTCGAAAAGGCCTCGGTTATCTGAAGAAGATAGTTATTGCGAAAGAATTTATAAGTCCACAACATATCGTTTAGAGAATGGACGTTTTGTAGTCTCCTTGCCATTTCGACTGGATTATCCAGAGCACGTGAATATCGGGTTTTCCCGTCATATCGCCTTAGCGAAGTTTCTTAGAAACGAATCAAAATTAATTAAAACTCCCCCATTAAAATCTGAATATGATCATGTGATCTCTGAATACTCGATTTTAAAACATATGACAGCTGTCATCCCATCTGATACCAGTAATACGTATTACTTACCCCATCATGCGGTTTTAAAACCAGACAGTACTACCACGAAACTACGTATAGTTTTTAATGCGTCTAGCCCCTCATCAAATAGAAATAGTCTCAACGACCTGCTATACCCCGTTCCAATTTTACAATCTGATTTGACTATACTTATTTTACGCTGGAGACTTTTCAGATACGTTTTCAATGCTGACATTGAAAAGATGTATCGTCAGATAATCGTTAATCCGAATCATACCCCATTTCAAAGAATAATTTTTCGATATTCACCTCAAAATAACCCCCAAGACTTTGAGTTAAATACAGTTACTTTTGGTGTTAACTGTGCCCCCTATTTGGCGATCAGAACCCTTCTCGAATTAACTCAAATTTCTGAGAAAACTAATCCTATGGCTTCTGAAATTCTACGTAACAATATGTATGTAGATGATGTTTTAGCCGGCGCTCATACAATTTCTTCCGCTGTAAGCGCTAGAGATGAACTAACCAAAGTTCTTCATTCCGCTGGATTTTTTCTGCGTAAGTGGACGGCTAACAACGAACATCTGCTGAAAGGTATTTCCCCCGATCATCTATTAGATGCCGAATTTTTAAAGCTATCAGACTCTTGTACCACTAAAACCTTAGGTTTACGCTGGAATGCTGGAAGTGACTATTTTTACTTTCGTTTAAAAGATTACCCCGATCGAAATGCAATTACGAAAAGAGCTGTTTTATCTCAAATAGCAAAACTTTTTGACCCAGCCGGCTGGCTTTCCCCCAAAATAATCGTTGCAAAAATCATAATGCAACAAATCTGGAAAGATGAAACAAGTTGGGATGAAGCTCTTAAGCCGTCAACCCTTCTGCAATGGCGGACATTCTTAGATGACTATGCAAACATAGAAAAAATAAAAATTCCTCGATTTGTGGACTTTGACCCAGCCTACTCAATCCAATTACACGGCTTCTGTGACGCATCCGAGAAAGCTTACGCCGCCACATTATATATACGTACCGAGTTTCAAAATTGCATATCATCTCATCTGCTGGTGGCGAAGACTAAAGTAGCCCCAGTTAAATTTGTGTAACTGCCTAGAAAAGAACTCTGCGGAGCGGAACTTATGGCTACAATGATCGACTTTATTCAGTCTCAACTCAATTTTCGAAGCTACAAGCTATTCTTATGGACTGATTCAACCATAGTCTTAGCATGGCTACAAAAACCCCCGAACAGGTGGAAAACCTTTGTCGAAAACAGAGTATCTTCAATAATCGATAAAGTTAGAAGTCAACCTTGGTCTCATGTTGACTCTAAAAATAATCCCGCTGATCTAGCATCCCGTGGACTCACGATAACCCAACTTGCAACAAATGATTTGTGGTGGCATGGCCCTCAATGGCTCCGATTGCCTCAGAATGAATGGCCTTAAAAATTCATTAAATTTTTCTACCGAAGAAGAAGCAAAGCCTGTTCGCACCCACGTTATTCACTTTGAAAATTCTGATATATTGAAGGACTTCTCAGATTTCCCCAGAGCCATGCGAATCGTTTGTCGAATTTTTCGATTTTATTACCGGTGCCACAGAACTTTGCGCAATAAGCTGGTAACTACCCCGGATTTAACTTAAACTGAGTTGGAACACGCTAAATCGCGTTTAGTAATTTCCTGTCAAAAATTATATTTTCAATCTGAGTATGAGTTATTGTCCAAAGGCTTAGAGATTACCCGAAAAAGTAATTTATTGACTTTCAACCCATTCTTGGACTCCACTGGCACTATGAGGATTAACGGCCGACTCTCTAATTCGCTAATGGTAAGCTATAACGAAAGGTTTCCGATTTTATTGCCTTATCATGGGTGCTATACCAGACTGTTTCTAGGCTATCTACACAGATTTTCACTTCACGGTCAGAACGCTCTGCTTTACAGATTAATGCGTCTTTATTATTACGTTCCCAAGCTTAAAGTCCTAATTAAAGGTATTATATCGCAGTGTCGGACTTGCGTAATACAAAAGCGTAAGAAAAGTGAGCAAATGATGGCCCCATTACCCCCAGAAAGAACTACGCTTTCACGTCCGTTTACCAACACTGGTGTTGATTTCGCAGGTCCTTTCGATATAAAAACATATGCTGGTCGCGGTTGCAAGGTCACCAAATGTTACGTGTTAGTATTCGTATGCTTTGCAACCAAGGCAATACATCTTGAAGCCACAAGCGAGGTATCAACTGAAGCCTTCTTAGCTGCGTTTGCACGTTTTTTTTTCTCGTCGAGGATCTCCAAATGCAATGTACTCCGATAATGGTACAGCATTTGTGGGCGCTGCCCGTTTATTGGACGTTGATAAATCAACATTTTTAACACTTGTTCGGCGAAATTTGCTCGATCAACAAAGTTTTACGTTCTTGGAATGGCATTTTATCCCACCGGGTGCACCACACATGGGAGGTCTCTGGGAAGCTGGCGTGAAAAGCTTCAAGACCCACCTTAAAAGAATTTCTCATTGTCAGAGCTTTACATATGAGGAATTTTCTACTATGCTGGCTCGAGTCGAAGCATGTTTAAATTCCAGACCTTTAATCCCAATGAGCGAAAATCCATCAGACCTTTGTGCACTCACCCCATGACATTTCTTAACTGGAAGTCCGCTATTATCACCCCCGGAGCCTGATCTTACAAACCATCCATTGAGTTATGTAAACCGTTTGGTTTAAAGGTATTACATCACCATTTTGCTCAAAGGTGGAAAGAAGAATACCTCAAGGAGCTCCGTAAACGCATTAAATGGAAATACCCCCAGCGTGATTACGCTATAGGCGACTTAATTATTATTCGACAAGAAAATTTACCCCCAAATTAATGGCGGCTTGGCCGCATTGAAAAAGTTATTCGTGGTAACGATAACAGAGTTAGAGTCGCTGAAATAAGAACTGTCAATGGCATCGTTACTAGGCCTATAGTTAAACTCGTACTACTTCCCAACCCTGAACAACAATAACAATTCCCTTTTCTATCTATTTACAGTAACACAATGCCACGTCTCAATCAAAGAAGTCTTTCACCGCTAGAAGAAGAAACTCACAACCGTCGTCGTCAGTACCCTAATCATCATACTAGTTCTGCAGATTGCCGTTTATGCCGTAAAGATCATGCACTAAGAAAATGCCTTAAATTCAAAAAGATGAATGTCTCGGAAAAACTAAAGGTTGTCCGTCGCTATCGGTATTGTGAAAATTGCCTGGCACATTCTCATGTTGAAAACCGCTGCCGAAACACCGATCGCTGCCGAAAATGTGGAGGCAGGCATCATACACTTTTGCATCGGCATGAACGCCTTCGTAACCCAAACCCTCTGTCCAACAGGACTTCGAGTCAGTCAAACTCAAACTTAAAATGGAGTTAGGAGACGAATGGGGCAATGTCAGAGGCATACTGAACGCTTGTTCTGAACATAGCTCTATTGCAAAATTTTTGGTTGAACGATACAAACTGACGGTGGAAACTCTGAAAACTGGTGTAAAATTAGAATTCGTCCCCGTTTCGATGAAGCACCTATATTAAGTCTTACAGTAAAAGTTGATAGCTCACTACCAAGTAAACAACCCACCGAACACATTGACGACAGAGTTTCCGAGTTATACAAAAATCTGCACCTCGCAGATCCACATTTTTATAAGCATGAAGACATCAACATAGTGTTAGGCGCTGACATATACCCTCGGATTATCAAATCAGTCATTCAACCACAGTCGATTGGGTCTCCTATGGCCCATGACACCGTTTTGGGCTGGACTATTATCGGCAGACTTAACATTTAACCCGATTTCTTGTTTTTATAATTCTACTTTTTTGCTATCTTACTTAAAATTATATTATGAATTATCCTTTGTAATTTTTAAAAATCTTGTATAAAATTGCCTTATATTATTTGCTTATGAATTGTAAATTTCACTATTAACCACCATTAAGAGAATTGAATTTATTCAGTAATTAAAACTTATCTATTCTCGGGTCCTTTAAGTTGCATCTTAGCAAGGGGGCTGGGATGTTTAAGTGCAAATGTCGATAAGTGCTTTTATGCAAATATTGTTAAGTGTTTAAAAAAGTTTAAAAAAGCTTTTATTTGTAACTTGTAGCTTTGAGTTGTAACCTTTGACACTTTTCTTGTAACTACAAAACACACAAAATTGTTAAAAGTTAGTTCTCATCAGTACGCACAAACAAAAGGTTAGTATAACCGGAAAAATAAAATTATATTTTACCCCAACTAATACCCCGTCTTTTCCTTCCATTGGTTTCTGGCCGGATTCTTTGCGCTTTACACCCCAACATAGGGGTTTTTGCCAATCTAGCCGAACATTAGGCAAAAAATTTAATTTAAGAAATGGAAAAATTTCAGTACGAAGCTCGACAGACAATAAAGTTCTGCATCGTATAGTGAATTTTCAAGTCTTTTGCTTGAGATTTGTGGTTTTAGGACACTGTAAAAACCAGGAAAGTTGATTAAACTAGCTGACCCGGTCCGCGTTGCTGGCCCTAACCAAAAATTAGTGTTGTACTACCACACGATTTAAATTGAGCATTTAACGAAATTTACGGCGTTTAATTAATAATCCATGGAATACCTATTACAAAGTTTTTTTTAAAGAATAATAATATTTAAGGCAAATTGGAAATTATATTAATTTATTACTTCATCTTAAGGCCAGCGCCCCCAGCTTCATCTTTCAAAGCATTCATGAGGGTGTCGTATGCCTATTTTTGTTGTCGATTCAACAGTGGAAATTTTGTTCGAACTGATTCCCTTAGGGCTTCGCAAAATCGGTGCAACTCTTTTCCGATTTTAGATAAATAGAAAAAGTAGGCGTGGTAAATTTTTCTTTCGATGAAAACTTAAAAGGGATTAATACGAACATTTGAAAGAAAAATAAGTCAAATCGATAGAGCCGTTTTCTGATTTTAGGTAGATCGAAAAAAGCAGGCGGGGCAAAATTTTCTTTCCGTAAAAACCTAAGTAGGCGTTGTAATTTTTTCTTTCGATGAAAACGTAAAATGGATCAATACGAACAGTTAAAAGAAAAATTAGTCAAATCGATGGAGCCGTTTTCTGATTTTAGGTAATTCGAAAAAATTGGGCGTAAAAGTGGGCGGGGCAAAATTTTCTTCCCGTAAAAACCTAAGTTGGACCATGGCGATCGTTTTAAAGAACAAATCGTCCAAATCGGTCAAGCCGTTCTCAATTTTTGCGCTTAATAGAAAAAGTGGGCGTAAAAGTAGGCGTGGTAAATTTTTCTTTCGATGAAAACTTAAAATGGATTAATACAAACATTTGAAAGAAAAATTTGTCAAATCGATGGAGCCGGTTTCTGATTTTAGGTAATTCGAAAAAAAATGGGCGTAAAAGTGGGCGGGGCAACATTTTATTTCCGCAAAACCTAAGTTAGTCCATGGCGATCATTTTAAAGTAAAAATCGTACAAATCGGTCAAGCCGTTCTCCAGTTATGCGCTTAATAGAAAAAGTGGGCGTAAAAGTAGGTGTGGTAAATTTTTCTTTCGATGAAAACTTAAAGATGATTAATACGAACATTTGAAAGAAAAATTAGTCAACTCGATGGAGCCGTTTTCTGATTTTATATATATATATATATATTCCCGTCGTTCCTATAAGGAGCATAGGGCCTCTGATTTTAGGTAAATCAAAAAAAGTGCGCGTAAAAGTGGGATTTTGCCACGCCCCTCCGCCCGCAGACCGAAAATCAAAAATCAGACTTAACAGTGTCACCCACCTGAATATTCTGAAGATTCCCTGAAAATTTCATCAAAATCGGCCAAGCCGTTTTAAAGTCCATACGTTACATACATATGTACATACACACATCCTATTTTATATATAGATTTAGTATTTGTTATTTATTGTATTAGTTTAAATTGTTATTGTATTAGTTATGCAATTTCAAGTGTAAAAAACTCTGTAAAGAATTTTCTAGTACAAATGTAATGTTAAAACTGTTTTGCATAACTGTACGTCAGCCCCACTGTAATTTATTGTTAAGCCTCAATTTATTGATGTATAATAGCTGAATTTAAATTCAGCCATAGACTTAATCCACAATGCTAATAACTATAGATGCCTAAGTTTAATTAACAAAATATACGTTAGGGTTCAAACGTTCTAGAGCCATCTAAACGACAGAGCTCGAACGTTCTCAAGTCATCACGCGGAGAAAATTATAAAGTGCGTAGATCACAATAGTGAGCTGTGAACAGTGTTGGCATAAGTAGAGGAAAATCCCTACATGTAGGTATTTTTGATACTAAACTAGAGGGGTAGGGAAAATCGGACAGATTTTTTTATAAACTCCAAAATGTATGGATTTTTCGCAATATCGCACATTAAAAAAAACTTTTTTTAGTGATATTTTCTTGTTCACCCTAGGTCTACACTAAAGATAAATAACTCAGCAAGTTGGCAATAACATCGGCAGAATAACAGAGCAATATTTCTTATTGCTCAGCTTATATTTAAGGTATGGGAAAACGTATATATGTTAACTCATAATTTTAAAGAAATCAAGGAAGAAGGTGCAGTGTAAAAATGACGCCATCATGCAAAAATTGTATTTACTAATATAAGTTTCTTTTTTAATTAATTTTATTAATTTGTTTTAAGCTTGAGTTCTTTTTTTATTAAATTTATTTATTTTTTTTTTTACTAAATAAAATTTATAATTTTATTTAAAAAATAACTCAAGCTTAAACAAATTAATATAAATTTAAATAATAAAGATCGAATAAGAAAAAAATAATATTTATTAAAATAATTTTTGCAATTTGATTTGAGTGTTTATTTAATTCTTTAATTTAATTCTTTTACTACAATTTCACAAACTTTTTCCCACACAACTTGCTTTTTTTCAATTGACAACCAAATTTGACGATTTATGTTAGCATTAATTGTCAACAAATTTATAATAAGTAAAATATAAATAAACTTATTCTTCTAAATGTCAAAATTTCTAAATTTCTTATTTAGCGTAAAATGTTTTAAAATACCGCTAAAATCTCAATATTTTGCAAAATGTATATAACAAATCAAGATGAAGGGTTCTTTTTTAATGGTATACGCCTTTTTATTAAAATTATAAAGAAAGGTTTTTGATTTCCCTGACTTTTTAAGTCCGGGGAACGTACAAGAATATTTCTTTTAAATAAGTGCCAAGAGTTGGTAAAATATATTGAATAAAAAGGTTTTAAATTCAAATCCGTTAAAAGTATTTTTCTATCACGTCTAGTTATTTATTATGGGCTGGTGATGCTAGTTAATCATAAAAACCTTAAAAATGATTTCTCCGATTTTGATCCACTGGTTGATAACAAAATTTACAAATTGTTACGAATAAAATTTCCTTTAAATTTTTTTTTATATTAAGTTGCGATAAATTTGGTTTTTATGCAAAACAAAAAATAGTCTATTTTATTGTACTATTTTTTGTTTTCAGAAAAGTATAAAAAAAATTTTAAGGACAAAAGTTTTACATTTGTATCATTAATCAAATAAGGTAAGAAATATATGTATTATGAAAATGGCTAATATTTCGCCGGATTTGTCCGATATGGATTGAATTACTAGCATATGACTTGGAATAAAATTCCCTTTAAAGCAGAGCCACCTTATTTCGGACGAAATATTAGTCAAGCCCATAAAAAACTAGACGTAATAGAATAAATCTGTGAACAGACTGGAATTCAGCACGCTAAAGTCAATTTAAATCACATAATAAGCTTCTTGCTGCCACATTTATTTTACGCATTATTTTTGTTAACTGAACATAATATGACAGAATTCCAGTTAATCCTAATCAAAAAATTAATAAAAAAAATTTGGTAAAATGTTTTTATAGCGGAAGCGTATTCAATTTCGAAAAAAACAAATGTTTTTTTATCTGCTTAATTTATAATTTTAATTAAAAAAAAAATACATACTCAAAATCTCTAATTTTATGAAAAATTTCAAATACCTAGAACAAAAATTTTATATTCTCTTGATATTAAAAAAACCGCTAGATTTCCCCCTAACCGTCAAAACGAAAATTTTGCTGCGATTGGCACATAAAAACCGCTAGAATCGTGGTACATATGTCACTTTAATCACCAATAATGGATAACCAAGAGATGTATTCATGGTTTTCGACATGTTTTGGAGCAAAAATAGTTTTTGTTTGAGTTTTTCGAACATAAAGAATGTATGGGAAAACAAGAAGCAAGACACTTGTGTTGCTACCATAGGTCCCATAAAAGCCCCTTTCCTTACCCCCCGTTTCCACAAGCAAGTGCAAGTTCGAAAAACTCCCCTGCAAATATTATTGGACCACCTAATCCAATTTCATGAAATGGACTACTAATGGACAGGTCCGATGTAATGCAAGCATGGACCATGTCATTGTTAAAAAGTGTTTGTAGTGAGACGACGACATGTCTTCGGTTTTTAACGACATGTTTTCGCTTTTAAACGCAGTTAAAACTAATTATCTTGTGTACACAATGGAGTAGTTTTAAAACTACTCATTTGTATTCCAAAAATGGGTTATATGGTCCTGCCCTAGGACATCGTAATGTTAAATGGACCATGTTTTTTCCATACGTTTGGGTTACTTTTGGACTAGTCGTAGTCCCTTGTGGGCTACTCTTTACACGCGTGTTTGGACTGGTCCTATTATTTGCAGGGTCAATACACTCACACTTTTTCACTTACATTCACACAATTTTTGTACTTTCAGCCAATCGGCTGTTTCCTCGATTTTTCTTTAGCCCGCGCAGGAGCTCCTAAGAATTAAGTATTTATGAAAAAGGCCATTTATTAAATTTTAATATATTATTTACTATCAATTATTAGTTGTTAAAACTGGAAACATTTTGAATTAAAATTAAAAAAAATTAAAAATTAAAAATACAACCTTGGTTCTTATACAACACAAAACAATAAAATCAGTTTTTGGCCACAACATCGTGTTTACTGTCAAATCGGGGCATCTCTCGTATTGATTCAAGTTTCGCCTATATTCTCTTGATTTTTTTTTATCGCATAAAGTCGTAAATGCTTTTGATACGTTTTCACGAACTTAAAAGTCGTTAAAATATAGTAATATGCTCTTCAGCCTTTCCTGTTACATTAAAAATTTAACAAAATTGAAGGTCAAAGCGCGGGCTCCTACACTAAAAATAAATAACTAATATTTTACAGGGGTCTAATGCAGACATTTTTATGCTAGTAGAAGTCGATAAGAGAAAAAACAATGTTTTGTCGCACCCTTATAAACACTACTTGCAAGTAACTACTTGCACGCGGAAAGGTAGGGTTAAACAAAAATACTTTTACATTGATCTTAACTTCATTCCGTGATTGCATATGGATCCCAAATAGGGTACCTACACTCTAAAAATGTAATTTTTTTAAATACTGTTTTTAGGGTATCATTTGGTCGGGCTAGACAGATTAAACTTTCTTACTTGTTTTATTGCATGTTGGTATTTTGCATTTTTTTTCTGTGCAATTTTTAATGCGAGTTGAAGAAAAAATTAAAAAATAAAGGTTTGTGTGAAATTTGTGCATGTTTTGTATGGCATACAATTGTTACAGTTGTATGCAATTTAACAATTTTTTAAATTAAGAACAAAAGCATTTTTTTTTTTTTTTAATCTTTTTCTTCTTCAACCACGTTCGTTCTTTTTTCAGCTTGTGTGTGAGATTATGCTTTTAGTGTTTTTGTGTAAATGTTTGTGTGCGTTTGTTATTCTATTTAATAATGTACAGTTAAGTAGGAGTAATTTCTATACTGAAGCATAGACGCATATGAATATAAGTTTTTTTTGTTAACAAAATTTATTTATGCTCAGAGTACAATAAATACAAAGAAAAAAATATATAATTAAAAAAGTAAAAGCGTTTTAATGGGTGATTCGTTTGGAAATCGTTTTATTTTTTTAATAAAAATATTTGAAAACAAGTAATAAAGCATGTGTCGGTTAAGGCCGAGCATTTAGTACCCTACACCATTGTAAACATAAACAAAGGACAATCAATGACCCGACAAACTAAAATTATATTATGAGGTTACACTCAAAAGCAAAATCAATCCATCCTTACTCAAATCAATCCGAAGCGGTATTAATAGTACGGTGAGTACGGATTTTCTTGAATCAAGTACAGAAAGATTGATTCAAGTACGGATTTTTAATCCCAAAATACTTAAATTATCCATATTCAATCCCGTTTTCGTACTTGAAATAATCCGAAAATGAGATTGATTTAAGTAAAACTAAGATTGAATCAATCTCAAAATGCGCTTCATCCAAAAATTATAAAATTGTTTTAATCCGAATTCGTACTTAAAATAATCCGAAAATGAGATTGATTTAAGTAAAACTAAGATTGAATCAATCTCAAAATGAGCTTGATTCAAGTAATATAAAGTTGATTTTATTTCGAATTCATGATTGAAAAAAACAAAAAAAAAAAAAAGAAATTACAAAGAAAAAATGATTATGAGTGATTTACTTACCCGTATGATAAAACACCAACATCATGCCCGATATGGTTTTTATTTTAGAAATCTTATGTACATATTTAACCAAAAATATAAACTAAATGAGTAGCATGAGTTCAAATTTAAAAAAAAAAACTTTGAAAAGGGATTGATTTTCGAAAGTAATCCCATTTAGGATTGTTTTGAGTACGTTTAAGTGTTATTCGTTCTTGAATTTTTGAGTACGACTTGTACTTAAAGTAATCCCAAAAAACTTGATTTATCCCGAGTGTTTTTCTTTCTGTGTAGGATTCATATAAGATTTCTTTGTGCCGAATTACTTTTATAGACATATGGGAATTTTTCGTCCTTACGCGATTTTAGAGACATCGCGCTTACTAGATCATGTCATGACAGTTTTAACGAAAGTTATCTTCGTCAAATTTCATGTCAAACCCCACTTTAGAAGGAAGTTATGGCAGCTGGTAGAGAGCTAGTCTCGGGTTAGATTCCCGCCAGAGACTCTGGTTTCTTTCCAGCAGACAAGCGTAGAGCTCCGCGGGATTAGCTTAGAGAGTTAAAAAAAATTTAAATCTATTTCCAAGAGTAGTATTTATATGGGAGCTGTGGTCAAATATGGACCGATTTCAAATTGAATAGCTTCCTTCACTAATAATTTAGTAGCTTTCATCTATAACTATTTCTATAACCTACTTTTTTCTGGATGTATGTAGGTAAAAAAAATAATGACTTACATTTGAATGCGTTCGTTTTGTGACATCCCTTGTACAATTCATCAGTTCTTTCAGTAGAATTTTTGAAGTAGTGCTTTTAATTTTTTCTGATTACTAAACACATTATTTTGTAGGCGAAGTTTTTACTGCGAATGTAAACGAGAGTTTCACATTTTCTACATATTTTATGGAAGATGTTAGAGTACACGAAATGTGAAAATTCTAGTTCGCATGTGGATTTGACTTAATTTTGATGTAATTACAGGGCCATAATGATCGGTGTGTGTTGTGTGATGAGGTCGAAATTACTTCAGAACAACATGTGGATTTCCACATTCAGTTTACTCTAGGCTTTAGCGAAACCGTTATTTTCACTGCAAGCATACAAATTGACTTTGCATTTTCGGGATCGAAAATTTGTGCGCGATGCGAATTTCGGATTTTTATAGCCCGGCCTCCATTCTTTTAAGCAGTCTGGTACATTCCCAAAATGCGAATGTTAAGTGGCGAAAGAGAGGAGCAGTCGTCGTCGATTAAGTTTCGCAACAATTTAACTTTCTTTGTTTCTTCTTCATACTTTTCAAACTTTCATTTAAGATACAGTCTATGCGAAGCAATGTGCAACTTCAGGCACAAATGTATGTAGCTTTAACTTTGAGCCCCGGCGCTTAGTTTTGGTCAATGTCTTTTTAATGTTGTTGGTAGAGCCTTAAGGTACCGCTATGGCCTTATTCACTATTCGTGATGGGAATACAAATATATTATAAACAGTTAAAGTGATCTTCTGAGAAATTCTTTGTTAACAGCTTTGTATATTTGTTTTATTTTGCAAAGATTTTTACTTTATCCACTTCAAATCTCCAACTTTATCTTATATTACGATTTTCAGTATAGAATTTGTAACTTTCTTTTGCGATCCTTTATTATCAGGAACTTATCTTCAATTAATGAATTTCCTAATTAACCAAATTAATTGAGATTTCTTTAATTTAAGTTATAAAAACGATATAATTAACTTCATGTTATTCATGTCCCAGCAAACAATAACATTTCCAATTAAACATTCCAAGATTAATTAAACAAATGCTTTTTCTTTAATTTTTCTTTAAACATATTAAATTTTGCAATTTTCTAAATAATTAGAATTAAATTAAATTAGCTTACACGATGTATATGTCATTGCATAAGCGCAGCTATTTTGTCTCTGGAATCACAAATTACTTTTCTCAGTATATATCAACTTCCAAAAATTTACTTTTAAGCGGCTCATACACTTGCAATATAATGGTTAATTTTTTCGTAATGTACAATTATACCGCCAATGTGTATGTGATATTCGAAGGTGGCACAACATATTGGCAAGAATCAAAATCCTTTTGATTTTTATTGCACAACGAAAAGAAGTGCAATATACTGTGAAATGTGTTGGCAAGAATGAACGATGTTGTTTTGCTTTAAAGGTTATGTTAAGTTTTTAATAAAAGTTGCGACATATTAAAACCATTGTGCCACTTATTGAATAATATAGGGCAAAACAGAAATAATATGGCAAATAACGTATTGAATAATATTGTAAATTGATGGGGCGATTTAAGCCTTTGAAAGAATCAATTTTTAAATCTGATCAGCATTTTTAAATTATTGGCTTTTAAAGTTTTTTATCATCGCAAAGTGTGGCAAAATTATTTGGATGTTAATTTAATTTTAATAACGCATTTCTCTGAGCTATTTTTATAAAAAGATTTACTTTTGTTTTAATGTTAAGAATTTGTTACATATTTCAATTTTTTTTTTTTGTATAATTTAGAACTTATTTTGGTGATATATTCTTATTTAAGCGATTTTCAGAATAAACTATATATGTAAATTTTTGGCTTTATTAAGTATTTCATTAAAATTTCCTTTATTGAAAATATTGCGTTTTTTTGTGGTCTTGTGCAATTTAAATCTTGGGTTTTGCTTTTCAACATCATAAAAATTACTTTGCTAGTAAACTGGCAGGTGCACGCCCTTAAAACTGAACCTGCAACTTGCTCTATTTTTGATTTTCTTGACAAAACAATAAAGCAAGTTATTTTTGTTTTTACTTTGTTTTTTCTACAACTACAAATAATGTTGAAAGAATTCCAACCAATTGTAGTGGGGTATGTAAGAAAAGATAAAATCACTGTTTATTGTTGTTGTTTCTGTTTAAGCTTTAATAATGTTTCAAATAAATTGTTGCATATAATTCTTATTCGTTTTACAATTTTATTTCTATAATATCTTTAGTTTAAAATAAAAATTGGGAATTAAGCACGACAGACAGGATCTTGTTAATTAAAAATTTTGACAAAGTTATTGCAAATTATTGTAGTGTAAAGGCAGAGTTAGCCGAACGTCCACGTCCCCTAACGGAACGTCTGGTTCGTTTTGTTATTTGCAAACAATGCAAATGCTTACTGAATTTAAATGTCACATTGACGGAACGTCTCGATCTGTATAAAACAGATTTGTATGCCGTTGTTACGTGACAGTTGTTAAGCAGTGACGGGCTGCTTGCATGTAAAATTGAATGCGGGTATTTTTGCTCTTTTTTTTTTTGGTACTTTTTATAGTATAGCTATGGAATGGCGACAAAACAACTTAAAATACTACATATTTCCATATAAACAAATATATATGTATATGTTTAGATGTACAAAATAAACAGATGCATATACACATACAATGGAAAAGTGAAACAAATAAAAGGCTTTAAATGGTATTAAAACCTTGCTTGGTGCATACACCACAATACACCATACACCACAATACATATTATGTATGCTAAAAAAAATATATATGGCAAAATACAAATTTATTTATTGTAAATTAATTATATTAATATTAAATTATTTACGTTTTTTACATACACAAAATACTGTTTAAATACTATTTAAATCACTTGGTACTTTTTCAGCACAGCGGTCACCGTTTAAACATTTTTGATTCCCATCGCTGTGTGTATTGCTTTATGTATACTATTGCTTTTTGTTTATGTATGGGAAAAACATATGACACGTTTTTAAATGTTCTATAAGTGCACCACCGTGCTTACAGTACGGTTCGGTACATTACGGGTACAGCAACGTTCGCCTAACTGGGCCTTAAGTAGGGTTGCCATACGTACTGTTTTTAACAGTACATGTACTGATTTTTTGCAATTGTACTGTTTTATGCAAAATGTCCAAAACAGTACGCAAATGTACTGTTTTTTTACACATTGTACTGTTTTTTGTACTGTTTTTTTTTTGTTCAGTCTCCAAAAAACCAAGATATCAAGAAAAACCCTGTTAAAGTCATATTTTGAAAATATCTTAATATGTAACAGTACATAGCTTTAAAAAAAATGTTGTGTTCCAAACAAAAAAGCTGTAAAATAATAAGACCTTTTACGCTGTGGTCATTGTTTTCTCATAAATACGCAGTAGAAATCTTAATTATTATTTTAAAGACATATGATTTTATGACTACCTCTTCCAATAGTATTTGCCTTGAAACACCTGAAAAAGACAAAGAAAACTACAAATTTAAAAAATTCTCCAGGCTCAATATTTATAAAAATACCTAATTCCTTTTAGAACCACTTTTCTCTACCTAAACTTTTTTTGAAATAAAGAAAAGCTACGTTAATTTTTACAAACATTTTATTGAAAATCTTCAGCGTATACATTTTATTGAAACTTGTTTTTTACAATTTTAATATTTTCAGATTTTGTTGAATAAAAATACACCAAACTATGTTTTTTGGATTTTATAGATTATAGCTGAACTTGGTAAAATTGGCCGCAAATAATTTAAAAATTGTTTGAAATTGGAAAATTAACTTAGGACACATATATTTTCTCAAATTCTATATGATTTGTGCAACTATTTGTGTGGTGAAAATTGCTTTAAATACCAATATGCTTAAAGAAAGTCCTACTTACAAAATCAACGAGTTAATTGTTTTAAGCTAAGTTAGGCTTTTCTCCTTTCTTATATGGCTTACAGGAATGTTATGGATTTCCTGTCTTCAAATTAAAAAAAAACATTTAGGCCAAATGCTTCGTTTTAGTGTTTTTTTCAAACCCAAATGGAATAATTTCGCATACGTTTAAAATGCAATAAAACGGAAATTATTCCTTTGACGTTACAAATTTTAAGTGTTTTTCTTTATAAAATTGTTGCATATTAGATCAAAAGTTTTATATATATAATAATTTAAGTAAATAGTTGTGTTTTCGCAACAAAAAAAAATGTACTGTTTTTTTCTTGATTGTACTGTTTTTTTGTGTTCAATGTACTGTTTTTCCGAATTGAAAATCTGGCTACCCTAGCCTTAAGTCATCAAATATTTGATAAGTGTGATCAAAGCTTTTAAAAATTCAATATGTTTAAGTTTCCAGATTAATTTTTTTTAAAATTGGCCTTAACTTATGGAATGGACTATACGTTGAAAGAAAAACAAACACACCAGCGGATACACCCATTTTCCAACATATTAATATATACATACATATGTACATAAATAATGCTCAACCATCATAACATTCATGTTCTACATACAAATAAAATAAAAAAAGGCATTAAAAAAGATGAACAGTGTTGTATGAATGTAAAAACCTCATTAGAATGCCGCATACATGAGTGTAATTTTCTAAAATAATAAAGAGTAATAAAGTATAACAATCTCTCTTATATGTACAAACACGCACATACTCACATCCACACTCATTTGCAACAATTTCAAAAAGCAACAATAACAAAATAAAATTTAAACAAAAACTTAACGTTTGTTATACAGTTATACATATCCGTATTTAATATCAGTAGCAGCGGCTACAAAACAACGGCAACATTGGCAAAATGATAATAAAAAATAACTCAAAAGGATTACATTTAATGAAATAAAATGAGCAAAGAATTAACACAATAGACATGACAGCTATTTCATTCTTTAAATGCACACACACACAAAATTATAAACACACACGCTTTTTAAATACAATGTACTTATACATGCATATAAATATGTACATACATATTACTTCAGTTACAATTAATGTTATAGTACATGTAACATGTACGTGTTAATATGAACATTCATACATATATTAAGCAGTACTTTTGTATATAAATATTGGGTTTGTAAATATTGATTTTCCTATAAATAACACTGCTCAGCAGCAAAATCCTCCGTTAAATAAAACTATATGGACTATATGGATTTTGATGCGCTGAACCCAAATCCGTTCTCGGTTTTTTCCATCAGATCGAGATTTTGTTTAATGGGCGTGGCAAATTGTTTGCCCTTAATTAGTCACGTACGGATACATATTTCATCCTAACTCGAGAACCAGTCATTCGATTTTCAAAAGTAAAACACCAGAAGATGTGTAACTAAATTGTACTAACTGTATCTCTTATCGTTTTGGAATTATTCAGAAATTAATGGAGAAAAAATTATAATATAATAATGCAGCAAACAACGTCAGAGTGGGCGCACTAAAGCGCCTTCTAGCAGCAAGGAACGGCAACTCTTTACTTCTATCTATTTTCGTACAACAAAATCAAATACAAGCAAAAAAGGCTGCCAGATTTGTAATTTTGTAGCAACGCCTCGCTTAAAGCAAACACCCTGTCGTCACCCGTAGATGACTTCAAATTAAAATATTTACCTATATACATATATATATATATTAGCCTATATATTTTTTTATTTAAAATAACACAAAAATTTTTGTTACTAATTATTAATTTTTATTTAGGAAACATTGTTAAAATAAAAAAGTAGCTCAAGCTGTTCCGGCATATGCGTAGATTCAACTTTAGTTATCTTTAATTTATATTTCTTTTTTTAATTAATATTATCAGTTTGAGATTCTTGCCAAATCGACCAACAAAAATCTGCAAGCATTCCTTTCGATGGGTTTCCATTATAACGCTTCTCTATATGTAACATATCTTGATGGAACCTTTCACCATGTTCGTCTGATACTGCACCAAGATTAGCCGGAAAAAAATCTAGATGCGAGTCCAAAAAATGAATTTTAAGGGACATGTTACACTTTAGAGCTTTGTAGGCAGAAAGTAGTTCTTCGATGATTTCATGATAGTTTTCAGGCGCTTTAGTGCGCCCACTCTGACGTTGTTTGCTGCATTACACATATTTGGTCAATATTGGGTACCTGCGGTAAATTGACAATAAAATCTAAATTTTTTAACCGATTTTTATGGTTTATCTCTTTTTTATTTTTAAGATAAGTAGCTCTCAGAAAAAGGTGCAAAATGTGTAATACTTGCTTTATATTTTTTTTAATTCCATTTTTAAATTGAAAAATATTACGAATTTTGCACAAAAAAAATTCCAAAACGATAAGAGATACAGTCAAATTCTGTTCGACTAAAATAAATACAATTTTGTTACACATCTTCTGGTGTTTTACTTTTGAAAATCGAATGACTGGTTCTCGAGTCATTCGAGTTAGGGCAAAAAAATTGCCACGCCCATTAAACAAAATCTCGATCTGATGGAAAAAAACCGAGAACGGATTTGGGTTCAGCGCAGTAGTTTGAATTAACGGAAAAACAAAAAATTATTTTTTGCAGAGCAGTGTAATTTAAAGCACTCAGTGATACGTTTACACCGTTGAATGTGGATCTATCTGTTGTTAATTCTGACAGTTTTCTGAAGCTAGCTGTTCAACAATCCAGCATAACCCGCAAAAAAAAACAAAAATAATAAAATATATTCTACAAATGCCAAGCGTAACTTGACTGAAAAAAGGAGAGTCCGAAAAGAGTGGCAATTGTACAGGTTCCCTCAACTTAAGTATTTGTAAAAAAGTGCACAAAAAGACTAACTGCCTGTTTTTAGAACGCGAAACAAAATTTCAAAATTTGTTGCGCTCACAGTAAGAAAGTCGCTGCAATCTCAGAAAACGGATTCCCTGTCGTGCAGACAGATCGGTTATCTCTAAGCCATCATTACGAAACTTGAATGGATGTTGAGCAAATAATTATATTGCAAAAGGAAATTTGTTTGTTAATCATTTGAAAAACGTATTTTCCCCAAAAATATCTCACGATATAGCAGCGGAGTAAGAGACTGTTAATGCTACACCAGCTATTTCCCTAAGATTTCATCGATGTTTCGCAAGCTTTTGATAAAGTTTGGCATAAAGGCTTATTGCACAAATTGAAGCAAAACTTACCAGCAAACAAGCTGTCTGAAAGCTACTAAGTCGGTCGTCAATTTATTATTAAAGAAGGCAATTTCTAAAATTTCTATAAAGTTCCCCTCAGCCAATTAGCGCTGAAGTCCTGCATGGCAGCAACCTGGGCCCACTATTATACTTAATTTATACTACGGACATCCCAACAAATTACTACACCCAAACTTCAATATTTGCGGATGATACAGCGTTTCTAAGCGTACTCAAAACTGTCGTGAAGCATCTCGATACTTACAGGATCATTTATTTCAACTAGAACTGTAGTAAAAACAATGGAGGATTATGGTCAATGAGCAAAAATACGTATTTATAACATTCACATTGCGTCGGGAAACATGACGCCTATTTAAATCTATAATTAAATAATAACTCAACATTGGCATGCAAAATTTCTCGGTATACATCGGGATCGGTGTTTAACGTAAAAATGGCATATAGCAAAATTAACTCAAATGAAACTAACACCATATCAAATTAATTGGTTTGTTGGAAGAAATTCCGTCCTTGGACTTGATTCAAGCTTCTACTTTACAACTCTATCTTAAAGTCAATCTGGTCCTACGGTATTTAATTATGAGGCACTACCTCGGCCTATTATATCGAAAAAATTAAAAGGCTCCAAAATAACCTTAAAAACACAAATATGCACAAGGATCTCAATGTGCCATTAGTAAAAACTATGATTACGAAATATGCAGTAAAATATTTAACAAGACTTGAACTACACCCAAATTCACTAGCTCGAAATATTTTAAATCATGGCGGCCACAAACGCTTAAGAAGAAGATACACTGCACCACTCACCAAATCAGAACAGCGAAAAACACCTACATATGTGTCACTGGCAGGTCTTTAAATAAAGTATAAGGATAAGATTTGATTATTACTATATTTAATATACGAAGATTCAATAATACATAATGAAAAAAAGTGAAACTAGCATTAATTTCTACTTTTTCGCTCCAATTTATGAAATCTATTAATCAATGTATTTTTGTTTTGGATATATTTGCAAGAAGTCAAGAAAAACTTTTTAAAAACGGATAAAATCATCAGTAGCTCTTTAGCAATTAAAATTTTTGTTTTTTTTTTTTAAAGAAAGTTAAAAGCAAAATAATTTTTGGAAATACAAAATGTTCAATTAAAAAGACTTTTTCCGTCGTGCTTTGTTCCCAATTTTTATTCTTAATAAAAAACATTGAAATTTATTGTTGATGGGATACAGGGTTGTTAGACTTTTTTCCTTAAAAATCGTCAAAAGTTAAAGACAATTTATTTTTAGCAAGAAATTCTATTTATGAAGAAGAAAGTGATATGGTTAAGTTTTATTCTATTTATTTCAGCAAGTGAGCTGAATATATTTATCATTTAAAAAGAAAACATAAGAATCAATATATTTGCATAAATGCACAGCAAAAATATTTTTTATTTGATTTATCCATATTCAGAAAAATATTAAATAATAAATAAAATCTAATTTGCTTTTAACTCGAGCTATTTTTAAATGATTAACTTTTAGCGCTATCTCTATTGCAAATTGTTTTTATTGTTAAAGGTGCTAAAAACCAAGGATTCTGTCTATATCAACCGACTTGAAACGTTTTATTACGTCCAATATTAGTTCCAAACTAAAGCTGGGATCACACGATTGCCGCAAATGCACCAATATGACACAATTATTATTGTGCTTTATTGACGCACAATAATGAAATCGCCCCAACCAAAGTTTCTGAAATCACACGATTGCCCTGTTTTATACAAATTTAATTGCCGCTAGTTGGTACAAAGCGAAATGGTTACAACAATTGCCGCAGAACAGTCACACGATTGTTCTTACTTAAATTAACTGCGAAAACAGCTGTTGTGGTAGCTTTTTTATTTGTTTGAAAGTTCTTGTTGGTTTGTTCATTGAAAAAAATTAAATTTGTATCATATAATTAAACAAATTATTGTTGAATAGTTTTATTTAATTTTTTTAAGATATTCCAAAAATTAACAGTCTGTTCAACAATGTCGTATGTTTAGGTTTGAATAAAAATATTTTTAATAAAAATATTCGCACAGAACAGCTAAATATGCTTGAGAACATACATACTTAGTGCCGGTTCACACACGTCAAGTTTGACTCGTCAAGTCTTGAGTTTTTACGAGAGACGGGAAAAGAAATGGCCTTCTCTTTTCCCTTCTCTCCTAAAAGCTCAAGACTTGACGAGTCAAACTTGACGTGTGTGAACCGGCACTTAAAATAATTAAAAAAAAAATCTAAATGCAAAATAAATAAATACATACATATTTATTTTCATTACCTACTAAAAGAAACCCAAAAAAGTAAATCTAATAAAAAAAGGCAAATATTGGCGCGTATTGTGTTGTTTGATTGCCGCACAAGAACACAATAAATATTGGTGCATTTTTGTCATTTTTATTGACGCGCGGTTGCATAGCAAACAGTCACACGATTGCCGCACCAGGGTTGCATTTGATTGGTAAAAGTAAGCACAATATTGTCCTCGATTGGTACAAGAGCCATTTGGTTGTGCAGTCACACGATTGGGGTATTAAAAAGTGTGAAAATTGGTGCATTGCGGCAATCGTGTGATCCCAGCTTAATACATTTTTTTCTCATTGCACTCATTTTTCTACACAACTTCTTATTTAAAAGTAACTTCTTACTTCCTAACACGCAATTTTACTAAGAATAACTAACCAACAGAATTAAATGGGATTTGCCTTTTTACACACAAATAGAAAAATTCTTCACATGTGATTATGACTTCATCAAAAATGCATTCGTATGTGGCGACGCAAATCGAAATCATAAAAACGCAAAGCGGATTTAACCAATTTTTTAAAAGCGGACCAGATATGACTGACGCTAATCGGGGCTCTAGTGTATATTTTTTGCAGTACCGATGGCATTTCTTTAATTGTAGAATTTGAATTACTAATGCTTTTAATGAAATCCGCCTGGTTTGTGATGGGGGAGGAATTTTTTTGTTTAATTTCCAAAAATTTTTGTATTAAGTTTTGGACTGTTTTCAATATAATTGTAAATATTTCTTGTGTGTTTAATCGATGCCAGAAAAATCGTCATAACACTATTACTTTTAGTCAAAAAATCGTCAATCGTCATATTATTGTATTTTCTCAAAAAAATCGTTAAAATTACGAAAAATCGTAACATCTATCAAACCTGGGGTCTAATCACCGCATACGATATCGAGTAAAATTGATCGAAATTATTTTTTTTTTGTATCATGACTCTTGATATCGAATGAAATTTATTGAACTTGAAATAATAGCATTCGATATCAAGTAACTCGACATTACATTTCTCGAGTTTTCATTCGATACGTCAGTGTCTATCGTATGTAAAAACACTCGATAGTTTATTCGATACGATAGTATCGAATGAGGTGATTAGACCCCTGCTTGCCAGAATAAAGTGTTATTAAATCGATGCCAGATTAACGTTTAAAGTAAATTTATTGACGGGATAAAATCGTCAAAACATTAGTGACTCTACATCAAAAATCGTCAATCGTTATTTTGGTAAATTCATCGAAAAAAATCGTCAAAATGACGTAAAATCGTCACATCTAACATCCCTGATGGGATAAGCTATTCCTAAGCGCATTTCACTGGTTGCTTAGGCCAGATCGTCAGGAATCGCCATCCAAAGACTTAAGAAAAACTAAAAATATTATAAAAATAAAACTGTTAAGCGAACAAGAATTATAAGCAACAGTCTTACTTGTAACAAGATCAAAGCAATAAACAGTTATTTTATCTTTTCTTACATTCCCCACTTTTTTTGATTAAATTAACATTTTACTTGTTTTGAAATTAATTTTTAAATTTTAATTAAATAAAAACAATCTGAATTGATTTTTTCGTTTAAAATAAAATAACTTATAGCGTAAGCTACTTTCAAAAACTATACCGTTTACATCAGCATTTTAGACATTTAAGTTGTTTATATTTGACAAGTCATAATTTTCTTAGCCTCATTATTTAAAAAAAAGTTGATCCACGTGCATACTTACAACTTTTTATTTCCGTTGTCCATACTAAAAGAAATTATTGAATTTTTTTTAAAAATTTTCTTTGTTTATTTTATTTTTCTGATTATTGTTTACTGATAAAAGTATTTTTTTTTTTTTTTATTATTTTTTTTTTTTTTTGCTTAAAACTAAAAGATTTTGGCGAACTATGTAAGTTATAAGGCCAGGGTATCACACAATTTTTGGAGATTCAACCACAAAACCTCGTTCGACCTAAATCATCGCACAGGAAGGCGAGATTTTCCAGCATCAGCTCCAGAGTATTTTGGTCTCCACCAGTAAACTTCTGAGTTATTTCCTTGGTACTCCACCAGTCACGTTGAGTTATTTCTTGTTCTCCACCAGACAACATGGCTGTCAGATGTGGCGACATTTCGCCTAACGTGGCGATTTATAAACCTAATTAGCGACGCAATTTATGGTTTGGCGACATGGCGATTTTTTGGCGAAATTAAAAAAAAATGGCGATTTCCAAAACGCGTTTTATATTTTTTTCATATTTATATGAAAAGATTTTTCTTGGAATTTTTAACAAATTTTAAAATCGCAATACGAATGCGGTTTATAAGGGTGATAAATTGATAATATTGCCAGATACATTACATTGAAAACTTTAAAAAAATTGTTTTCAAGACATCTTAGATTTTCGCACATTTTCCTTATCAGAAGTTATCAATAATCGGATCTTTACCGAAAAACTTATTTTGCAAAATAAATTTTAAGAACTGTGAAAAAAAGTTGAAGTAATAGCGAAAGAAAATCAGACAACATTAAAAAAAACGTTGCATTGGTATAAGGTTCTTTATAATAGTATCAAGCGTATTTTTCAATGTGGAGTGCAGAGCGCAATTTTTTTTATACATTTTGACTTTCTTACGAAATAAAATTTTCTTTTAACCTTTACTTTACTTAGAATATTAAAAAAAAAAAAATTAAATATTTACTTAAAAAAATAAAAAAAATAAAAAACGAATCTTGGTTTTCTAACCCAATTCATAAAAATTATTCGTTTAGAAGACTGAGTTGTTTTTAAGTATTCCAGTTCAATTCCAAATATCCAATTGGAATATATCTTTTAAGACAATTATCTTTTGCTTCAAATAAATAAAAAAATTTCCATATGCTGACTTATATTCACATAGAAAATCACTCCTAAAAAAGGATTTTTTTGCATCCAACTCAACTCATTTTGCATACTTGATTCTTAAGATAATCAGCCTTCTTATGACAATTGCATTATTTAAAATCGCAAAAGCTAGATCTGTTAAGGTGTTCCGAAACTTGGGCCTTTTGGTGGCGATCTGCCAAAGTTTTTTACAAAAATTCTAATTCTAGTTAAATTTAAATAAAGGTAAAATACTCTTTGTTGAAGTGGAGAACTAATTTAGGAAGCCTTGGATATTGGAAATACAAATTAATCTCCGAGTGATGAATTAATACAACAAATTAATCAATTTAATTTGTTGTATCCAAAAACGCAAGACCCCAATTGGAATATTAAGGTTGAAAACAAATATTTTAGAATTTGGATAAAAATAATTTTATTAATTTATTTCACGTATGTTAACCTTATTGTATCGCTGCTAAAAAAGTAAGTGAGTAAAAAAAATGTATTGTTAAACCGGAAACAAAATCTTTTGCATTCTCGCCGTTTGACATAAGGATTTAGGCATTATACGGGAAAGAGAAAGGACTATTTTAATAACTTTCAGCTTAAATATATATTTCAAAAAGGGGGGAAAACTGCTCATCTCAGTTGTTAATGCAAAGGGCACAATAGTGCATTTTGGCATTAACACTCTTGTATACCTACTAGGCTGGGTCAAAAAAATATTTTTTCTCTAATCGACTTCTAATAGCGTAAATATGTTGTATTTTTGTCTGAATTAGATCCCTGTAAAATATTATTAATTTATTTTTAGTGTAAGAGCCCGCGCATTGACCTTCAATTTTGTTAAATTTGGAATACAACAAGAATTGGAATACAACAAGAGCAACAATAGCATTGTATTGCAGAAAAGCATATTACTGTATTTTAACGACTTTTAGGTTCGTGAAAATAGTGTCAGAATCATTCATGACTCTTTGCGCTAAAAAAGTCAAGCGATGGTTTAATATAGACGAAACTTGAATCAAGAAGAGATATGCCCTGATTTGACAGTAAACAAGATTTTGTGACCAAAAAGGATTTTATTGTTTTATGTTGTATAAGAACCAAATTTTTATTTTTTTTAAGTTTATTTCAAAATATTTTTAGTTTTAATTAATAATAATTGATAGAAAATAAAATATTAAAATTTAAAAAATTGACTTTTTTCAAATATTCTTAATTATTAGGAGCTCATGCGCGGGCTCAAGATGACACTTCTTTGAACATTTTTTTTGCAATTTTTATTTGTTTTAACGTAATACAAAAAAATATTGCTATTAGAATATGTTTCGAGAACTTTTTTTTTTCTCATACATCAGTGACCCACCCTAATACCTACTCTTTTTGATATAAAACTTTTATTTGGCGATTTTTGGCGATTAATTTTTACCAGCAATTTAGATAAAAAAATGTTTGGCGATTTATGGCGATTTTCAATATCCTATTTGGTGATGAAGGTGCAAAAAATCTGACAACCCTGCCAGGCAACACATTTAAACATTGAGGTTAAAAACGGTTGCATATAGTTTATGTAGAAACCGCAAAAACTGTAACTCGGTACAGTTATACAACGCCGAACCACTAACCAATGCGGGGTGACAACGCAAAACGCACGAAAAGCAAACAAACAAGAACAACCTGTTTGTCCTTAAGAAATAATAACAAAAAGTGCGAGCTGCTTCTCCAATCAGAGCACTTTTACGAGAGTGTAATTTTTTTTCACTTAATTTTTTTATTTTTAAGGAAACGTCAAATATCACTAGTGCTGCCAGAACAAAATTTAAAAAAACAGATTGGTTGTTTGTAATTAGTTTATCTCAAAAGCTAGTTAGAAACGTGAAACGTGTATGGATAAACAAGTTACTCAAACTTGTTTATCAACATAAACAACATATAACCAGTTAATGGCGTAGGTGTAAATTCACTATTAAACTTGTTATATTGTTGTTGGGAATTGTCAAAACCTAACCTATATTAATTTAAATCATTTAACGCATTTTTCCCCTAGATGGAAGCGAACTGGCACCAAAGAAGTCCCGTGATAGGTCTTTAGTAGTAGAGACCGGCTCTAGTTCTAACACTTTAAATGAATAAGACCTATCACTTTTACATGGGGTTGGCATTAGACACCATTTGACCAGTCACACAACAAGTCCTTGAATTAAACTCAAGAAAGAACTTTTTGTACTTCATAAACTAGTTAAATGATTGGTTCTCCCTTCACTGGTCAAGAGTTCTTTCTTTTTGTACTTGTTCTATTTTCACAAGTCGCAGGGTTATTAAAAAATTTTTAATTAAAATTTAAAATATCGTTTATTAAAAAAAATATTCACAATTTTAAATTTTTACAATTTTATGTAATCTATATAAAAAACAGATAAGCTGAATTCAAGAAATTTGTCATAAATGGTATAATGGAAGAAGGGCTGTATAGTCGTCAAAAATTGTGGTAACTCCGACTCCTCCTTTTCCATAAATCTTTAAAATAAATTCGAAAAATATGATTCTTATGATTGACTTGATATGGTTAATAAAAAATTTACCTTTTCTCTTACCCAATATTTACTAATACATTAAAAGGTACATCTTGTTTGTTGAGCGTTTCAAAGTTATTTTTTATACATGTGGTATATTAGAGTGGTCCTTCATTATATGGGGTAGCAAAGAAATGCAAAATTTTAGGCGAATGAAAAAAGATTTAGAGGTATATCAAAGCGACTGAAAACTTGAATACAAATAAAAAATTACAAAAATATCTCCCGATAGACTTCACTGATAGAAAAATGCATCTTCATATTGATGATGTCCTTACATAAAAATAATAACATCATTGCTATTAAAGATGACATCAATGATGCAATAAGTGACATTAATTCAATGACCAACGTCACCATAAAATTTTGTCATATTTTACGCGTTATCTATGCTATGACGGCGCACAATAATTTGATGTAGAAAAAAATTTTGCAAAAATAGAAGGAGTTGACCTAGACTAATAAAATTTTGCATGGAGGTATATATGATAAAAATAAACAAAATTTCAAGTTTCATGTTTTTCCCACATATCCTTTTTTTAAAAAAATTTTATTTGGCAACAATTTTTATGTTGAATTGTTCAAAAGTACCAAATCTATCTAAATATAAAGTTAAAATTTATGTACTTAATCAATAATTATATAAAAGAGTGAGTGACTAACTGACTGACGCTTTCATCACCGCTGACCCTAGAAACTTGAAATTTGGACTAGTGATTGGTCACTCCCAAATCGATCCACTAAGACGGGATTTTTCGAAATTCGAATGATTAGGGGGTAAAAGGTAAAAAAAGGGAAAATTCGGTAAACTTATATGTCCAAAACTAAAGGAGATGCAAAATAAATGTAATACTTATCGTTGTTCTTTAGATAAATAAGCGGATACGTGCCTGGTCCTTTTTTTAAATTCGGCCCTATTGGGGAGTAAACGAGTAAAATCTGAATTTTAGTACTTTTTTTGCCACCCCATCTATCTTCTGAACCAATAAACATAGAAAAAAAGGAAATACCACATTCGAAACTTATCAAAAAAAATACGTAAACTAATTTGGTTCTTTTTTGGAAATTCGAACATTTAATGGGTAAAAATCGTAACTATTTTTGGTATATTTTTAACAAAACATTTTCAGCCATTCATTTACATATTCGTACTAAATTATGGGCTGCCACTACAATACTGAAATTTTTAATACTTTAGTGGGGGAAAATATAGTACCCAAAAAAGGAAATACGGGAAATTTTATATTTTTTTTTAGCGTTTTGGTTCTACTAATGAAGCGGGTTAAATGCTAGAATTTAAACAAGCTTAAACCATACCATCGTAATAATTACTTATTAGATAACTTTTTTTAAGCGTGAAGTTATGATTACAATTACGATTACTTTTGGTTTTGCATGATTACTTATTGATTACGATTACAAGTTATCAAAAAATAATCAGATGTACCGGCGATTACTACAAAATAATCAAAATGTAATCCGATTATTTTCCACAATTATTTTTTATTACTTTAAAAAATTGGGTATTCATTGTTATAATTATTTTTTTTAATTCAGTAAAATGTAACCATTATTCAAAAATGTCCTGGCGAACACTTTTATCCATATAAAATTTGACTGTTTTTATTAATTACACTATGGAACATTTTTGGGATTATTGTCTGGGGGGTGAGAAATTCCAAGTCAGGGTGATGGTACTAGGTCAGTATAGTAAAACCCTCAAAGGGTTTGGCGTTCGCATGTGTCAGTTTTTTTTTATGACATTTTAAATTTTTTCCTTATCTTGATGTTTTTTTGTTTAACATAACTCGAGAACCACTTGTCCGATTTTTTTTACCTATTTTCCCCTGTTCAGGTCCATAGGTAGCAAACCGTTCAAAATTCAAGGAAATAATTGAATACTTTTTTAGGGACTACCCTAATTTATATGAATGTATGTATTTTTTATTAAAAATGATGTGTGCAGTTTTAAATAATTTACGATCTAAACGTATTAGAGTTTATGCCTCCACTCAAACTTGTACTCCTCGTATATGGTGGTACTTCTGTTTCTGTTGGTATTTTGCTGGTTTTCTTTTAATTCGCATTTGTAATAAAGATTGTTGCAAATCATTGTTTACAATCTACTTATAAACATTTACAAAGGACTCAGACTAAATACTTTTTTTCTACTTTGGAATAAATGTCTTTCGAACAAGTGGGTAGGTTTCTTGTTTGAAAGGGTCTGGGGTTTAGAAAGAATAAATAAATAAATTTTTTTAATAGAATAGAATTTATGAGATAAGCATTTGTTTGCTTAATTAAGGGAAATAACAGATATTAGTTCATAATTAAGAAAAATCTTTTTATTTTTTTGAAGTATTAACATTTGTAAGAATACTTTTTTTAATTTAAATTAATTATATCAAAATGCCAATTAAGTTTTCATAAAATTTTTATTTATTTTCCTACAGAAATAAGATATTTTAAAACAATGAATACTTTTACGAAAAGTATTTTCATAAAACCAACATACAAAAAAAAATCCAAATCCACAAATATGTAATATGTAACAATTATGTGATAAGTAAATATGTTATATGTTACAAATCTCCTAATTTTCCTCGGAATTATTTGAGTACAGATTAATTTTCCATTTAGTTTTTCATTACAAGTATGCATTTTTTCCTTTTTTTTTGAGAGATATTCTATGAATAAGTTGCATATTTAAAATTTTACGCTACAAACTTTAACTTCCTTTCAGTCAAATTTTTAATGTTGATATCAACCAACCATCTCTGCATGAACGATGAAATTTTTTTGTACTTTTGCTATAGATTGTTGGTAGTTTTTGTTTTTGATATTTTTGTCAGTAATAACTCATAGTTGTAAAGGCTCAGAAAACACGGAAGACATCATTATCATCGTCATCGTCATCATGATAATCATTATGATTATTAGCTTATAAAAGTGTTACAATGACTATAGAATTTCAAATAGTTCTACAGTTGTTACACCATTTCAAAGAAAATGTTGGAATTAGTTCATAAGTTTCTGAGTAAATGTTGACATTTTAAATTAGTTCATTTAGGAATCATTCAGTTAGTTTAAAATCTTTATCCTCTACCTCTTTCTTACTTTGCTCTTATAACTTTTAGTACATTGAAAAGGGAACTATGAAGTTCATAACAACTTCCCATAGTTCGATCAGGACTTGCCATAATATTTAAAGTTTTCGTTACATTTTTCTTCTGACATTTATTTTAAAGGTTGATTGCAATTAGGGATGCCAAATGGGAGCAGGTTTTTTTGAAACCCAGGATTCGGGATTTTAATTCAAAAAAACGGGATCCCGGGACGGATCGGGATTTTTCGGGATTTCATATATAAAAGCCAAATTTTAAAGAATCATGTATTCAAACCTTTATTTTAAAAAGCTTCTAAAACAAATTAATGACGCCTGATAATCGATATCTTATTTTCATGCAAACATATACTGCCGACGACATCAATGTTCGCATTAAACAATTCTGTAATAAAAAAATCGTAAATAAATAGCTACATATATGCTACATGACAATATTTAATTTATTTTATCTAAAATATATATGAGTCGTTCAGTGGATAAAGGGAATGAGTCCAAAAATTTGAAAAGGAGAAAAACGACAGAACAGTTGACGTTGACTTTAAAACTAGTTGTTACAACAACACTCAAAACTAAAATTGCAAAATTAATTATAATGGCTTCTTTTACATCTTGTAAATATATAATGTTAGTATGTAAGTGTATGTGTTCACAAAACCTGTTAATATGATACAAATACATTTTTATTGATAAGAGTTTCAGTGGAAAAAGGGAATAACTCCACCAAATTTTTTGTTGTTAACATCGATAGCGTAAAAATGCAAATTAATTATGTTTTGACTTTGAGCATTCGTTCGAAAATAAAAAGAAAAAATATCCACCTAAATATTGGCTTACTATAAATAGTAAATTTTAATATTTATAATATTTAAAAAAATACTATTCAACTTTACTTACCTAATATGCTTTTTATTTCCGTAATTTCTACAAGCAGATATCTGGTCGTGTTCGTACCTTTCAGTTATCTTTACCTATCCGGTAAAACTATTTTGGTAATTTCAACGTTAATTTTGCATACGTGTTTTTTCCTTTAAGTTTGCTTTAAAAAATGGCAACATTTGTATTTGTATTAATTTTTAGAATTAACTGTCAAAAATCGATGACGTAAAATACACTACAGTTTAACCAGTAGGTAAGACATACGTGTTAAAGTTATGAAAAATTCTTTACACCATAGATATCTATACACAGCTTGATATACATATATATCTTTGTAGAAATTACGGGCATTAGCAAGAAGGTCGTAACTTACGAAGAAGGTTACGACCGATCTGCACTCACTGCACTTACTAAATTAGAAACTATTCTAACCACAGCGATATCATAACAGCGATCAAAGTCGAATTCATATGTAATAAAGCATAAAGTTCGATTACAGTTACGCTTTCGATTGCTGCTCTCTTGCAGCAATTAACTTAGTACAACAACAATTTAAAGAACATAAAAAATTGGCAAGTAGCAAAAGCTCGAAGAGAGGCAAGAAATATAAACAAATAAGAGTGATTAAAAGCAAAGTTAACAAGTGATTAATGCAATATAAATGCAAGCGTGGACTCATTCCCTTTTTCCACTGAAAATAAAAATTTTGTGTTTCGTACAAAAAAATGTTTTGTGTTTAAAAGGGGGTTTCCGTTGAAATTCGAAAACAAAATTTTTACCATACATCGTTAGTCATAAAAGGAAGTGTATCCACGCTAAATCTCAAAAAAGCCAAAAATGGACTCATTCCCTTTATCCACTGAACGATTCATATGCAAGTATTAATCTAATAAAATAAACAGTTCTATTATCATTCACTTAGAAAAAAGACCACACCGAATTTTATCCTCCGATTTTGTTTTCTGTGGTACAAAATGCATTGCATGTAACATTTATTCACTTGCGACTTCTTATTGTAACCAGTTAAAGATTCATTGCCAGTATGATTTAATATTAATTTTTTGAAGTTATTTTTAACAGGGTGGCTTACGTTTATTTAAATATAGTTGTGTTTGATAAAAAAAAATTAGTACATTTTTACCAAACCCAAAATCTCGGGATTCGGGATTTAAATTTAAAGAATTATTCCGGTATTCGGGATTGGCATCCCTAATTGCAATACATTAATAAATAGTAAGCCCGGAATTCCACGTAGCAATATTTATTGCGGCAAACGTCAAATTTTATTGCTCCTGTAAATTTGCGACGTGAAGACTGCATATTGCCATTAGTGGGAATCCATTGCACAACTTTGCTCTTCTGATTGCATGAGCAGTTATAACTGAGCAATCTGCTGTAAAATCAGCTGTCATTTATCTCACACTTCATTTCTCTGTTCGTTTGTTTATGGCAAAGTAATTTTACGTGTTCTCCAGCAATATAATCAGCAAATTTTCCGCCATTGTTCTGCCGACTTTTTTGTTTGTGCCTAGCAAAAGAAATTGAAACGTGGAGGCCCATCGTAAACTTTTACTTACGACTGCAAGTGTTGCCGCAGCGTCAAAAACATGCCCCATAATAAACTCTGCCTCACAAGTTAAAAGTTGCCAAAAGCCTTAAATTCAATTTGGTATTGATAGGTACATAATAGTGCTTAAACGGAGTTGCAGCTCTTTCTTCTCAAAAGTTGCTTCGGTCCAAAAAGTATCACAAGATGGTGAAGCTGATAAAAGAAGTTCCCAAGATCTTGTTGCAATATTGGAGTATGAATGCTCCAGCTTGGCGGGGTTTTTGCTGTTTGTGTTTAATTTTGCGATTGGCTGTCTTCCGATATATGTAGTAACTTTCATGGACAAAATTATTATTTTATCCACGTCCTCGCCCTTGGTAGGAGTGGTTTCAACGATGTTTTCGAATAGGGACAAGAATTACCGTTATATTTGCCGCAACATTTTCCACAAAGATGCTGATAAAACTTACTACCTCAGATGTAAAGTACACATAGTTTCAAATAGCGATAAGCTTCACGAACAGGCCAAAAACGGAAAGATTAAACCCTGCCTGAAATAAAAATCGGATGCGATCTTTTTAAACGCCGACACACGTATATATTTTTTCGTTCTCGTCTACCAAAATCTATTGTCGGAACTCCGTTATTTTGGAAAAAGTTCAAAATTGTTGTTTAGTGTTATCATCAGGCCTGTGGATTTTTCTTAATAATGATTTAGAAAAGGAGAATATTTTTTCTTAAAACCAGGATTTCCCACTGTTTTTAGTTTTTTCTACACATTTTAATTAAATGTTTTAGAAATGACTTAACCCTAGAAATGGCGTGATATTAGAAAGTAGTTTTATTCCACCTTGTTTGCTGTTGAATCTACCTACTTTTTTAAGGCCGAGCATCCGTTTCATTCATCACCAGTGTGCTAAGTTAAAAAATTGCAAAACATTTAATCCGGCTATCTGTTGTATTTTATTCTATTTTGTGTTTAAGTTTCTATTTTGTTTTGTTTTATCCCTGCTGTTATGTCTATGTATGTGTGAATAAAAAAGCAACAGCGAAAAAGAGAAAATTGTTTAGTTTTATTTGCACAAAATAATATTAAATTGTGTATGTTATTTCCGTTTCCATTTCCGTTTATATCCTCTATTGAAATATTTAAAAGAGATTTGTTTTACATTTTTCCGTTGTATATTCTTTTATGACTGTTACTTGGACATTTTAATTTCAAAGTTTTTTTTTGCCGTTTTAATATGGCTGTGCGTTTTGATAGAGGACTAATTCAACCATAATATGGTTGTAGGTGACAATAATATGGTTATATTAAACATAATATGGTTTAAAATTTCTTTAAAAATAGCTTCGTTGGAGTTGATCATATTTAAACATGTTTTTCTCTGCGTGTACATATGTACACTGAACCAAAAATTTACCTAAATAAGGTTGAATGGGGTGTATAGTTGAAGAAAAGTACGTTACTATACAGCCAACGAAAAAATTAATCAAGACTACGGTTGCTTTTCGTATATTTAGTAAATTAGTTATTGTGAAGAAATTTCTTCAAATTGATTAATGTGTTTCGTTATTTAACGGGATGTAAATATGAAGAAATTTTAGTAAATTTGAATAAAGAAATTAGTCAAATTTAATCATTATTTTAGTAATTTCTGACTCATATTGAAGATTATTATTCAACTTAACTAATAAATTTAGTAAATTTTAGTGTATTTTTTATTTATATTGAAGAAATTTTATTCAAATTAAGTCTTTAGTTTAGTTAATTTCAATAATTCTATTATTTATATTGAAGAATTGTTCTTCAATTTAACTACTTCATTTTACTCAAATAGCAAACCCCAGTAGGAATTACTTTTATTATCCTTTATAGAAATTTAACACGAATTTTTGCAATAAATACATATAATAATTCTATATGGGATTACAAAATATTACTTTATGTTCATTAACATATTTATATTGCCTTAAAAATCTGTTTAATTAAGCAATACAGTACATAGTAAATAACGTGAGACATATTATTTATAACCAGTAATAAAAAACGTCAACAATTTTCGATGAAACACATTTTTTTATTGAAAAAATATGTATACATTAACTGCCGTATTCATAAAAAATTAAAATGGATTTGAAATGCATTTTAAGAAAATTTTGTATGAAAATTTTGCCTTAAAACACATTTCAAACTTATTTTATTTTTTATGAATACGGCAGTAAATGTTCATGTATGGTATATGTACAAACGTTTATACACCAAATGCATAATCAATATATAATCAATTGTTTAATAAGACAATGAATTTTTTATTTAAATCAACTAATCCTTATTTTGCTTATTTAAAATCTTGATTAATTGATTTATCATAGTTTTTAATAATTTATATTTTAAAAAACTAAATAATTTAATTTTAGAAACTGGGAATTATTTCCTTCTGAAGGTTACTTTATATCATATTCAACATTTTTTTATTTTTCGAATTTATTCTATGAGCTAAATTTCAGTTATGTATTTTATAAAGCTTTTTTTGTAATAGTCATATTCCTTCAATTTTTCAGAAATGACCTTATAAACTATCAGACTATTATATTGTATTTTCTTGTTTCAGAAGGAAATAATTCCCAGTTTCTATTTGTTAAAATAGTTGAGTTAAATACATTCAATTTATAAAGTATCACTATCCAGTGTGACACAAAGAATGCTGACGAAGGCCGTAGCGGGCCAGAAAATGCATTACATTCTGCTGGTGTCTAATAATTGTAAATTTTTCTGTTCAAACAATATACCTCATTGCTTTCCAACGGAAAGCTAAGGTAAAATGTAACAAGAAAATACAATATAATAGTCTGATAGTGTATAAAGTCATTTCTGAAAAATTGAAGGAATATGACTATTACAAAAAAAGCTTTATAAATACATAACTGAAATTTAGCTCATAGAATAAATTCGAAAAATAAAAAATGTTGAATATAATTTAATTTTATGTATTTTGTACAAGAAACCTAAAATTACTTATTTCACAAAACAAATAATTTACGAGTTTTCAGTAAAAAAGAGATAACATTTTTTACAAAATAATGCTAATAAAGGCAATTTCGTGCAAATGTATACATATATGTAAATGTATAATTTAGAAATAAAACTTATATTTACACTTATAATTCAAATTTGTAATTTACGTACATATATGTACGAGTATATAACTTAACATAAACACAAATTCGTTTGTTTTAATAAAATTAAAAATAAATAAAAAGGAATTTAAACTGACAATTAACTGCCTGCTTATCGATTTCGAACGTTAACGTTCGCATAGAACTTTACATTTAAAACAAAAACATATTTTAAAATTTTGTAGTTGTTTTAAATGCTGTTTTCTATGCGAACGTTATCTTTTGAAACCGACGAACAGGCAACAAATTGCCCATTAAAATTTTTCAAATTTGAAATAAGGGAATTTATTTGGGGACTGCTGTAGTCAGTATTTGTTGTTATATTATAAAAATGCTTCTGAATAAAGGACCAAACTAAAATAGATTCTTTTGGATATTCTAAGTTAAATACGAAAAATATTTTAAAGCAAGTGTATATAGCATTTAACGCAGAGTTCATGATATATTTTATGCCTTCATAATAAATTACAATTTCTTTTGGTTCTAAAATTGAACCCGATATTAATATTAGAGGTTGAATTTTACTTTTACTTTCAAATTTTTTTAATAACTCTTGCTCGCAATCAGCGACCGAGTTGCCATCGATAATAAAACTTCTTTGTGAATCTCTAATAGAAAAGCGTGTACATAAGTTTTTCCCGTTGTCAACTTTAAAGACTTTTATTGATGGAACCAAAATACTGTGAAGAAGTTGAAATATGCCAACGCAACGACCATCTGAAATGATTAAAATATTGAGATAATACAATTTTAAAATAAATAATGTACCTATAAGAAACAAGATAAAACCTACTTTCGCTTAAGCTTTCCATTTTCGACATAGTTTGAAATAAAACTTTGCTCGATGGGTCTTTGATACGATCTTCAAAGACGTAGTCGATTTTTGAACAAAAATTCTGAAAATTTACATGCAAGCTCTCTGCTTTTGGGTACAAATGTTTGAAATCTATGTCAATCTACAAAAAAATAAAGATAAGTTTAAAAAAGAATAAGTCAAAACCTAAACGTACTAGCTTGAAACCCAATGGTTTTTTATACTGTGGCCATTAACTTATTATATCATGTGTACTTTTTAAAGTAAATATTTCATTCATCCGATGGTTTTTGGTTGCAGCCCAATCACTTTCAATTTCCGCCCACGAGCAGTTGTCCATTATAATTGTTTCGATGTCATGATCAATATTGTCTTCTGGAGGACCTATATGTACAAATATTTAATAAATACATAGGCGTCACAATCGACCAAAATGGTATTGGGCCATGTCACAGAGTGCAATTCCGTTCGGAATTAAAGAAAACATATTTGTTTATTGATAAAAAGTTTATTTTGATAGTTTTTTGGTCTTTAAGATACAGAAAACTACCATTCCGTTCATGAAAACAAAAATGGTTTTATTCCGCAAATTTTTTTCGTCATTTTCTGAAGCACCAAATAACGGAATGAATTCCGTTTCCGAACAGAATTAAACTCTGTGATATGGCGGATTAAATAAATAAAAGTGTGTATTTCTTACCTAGGCTTAAAACTCTTTTATTATTTGTAGTTTTATGGGAGTATGGCCTTTTTTGTAGAACACCATTATGTTTAAGCTTGCGAACTGTATTGAAATATTTATCATACAATTTTCCTTGGGGTTTCCTTCCTGATTGTTTCAGATAATAATATTCCTTAAAATGAAAATTTTGTTATTATATAATAATATAAAAAATATTATACATATAAAACACTTCATTCTCACAAACTTTGTTAAATTCTTACGTTTGTTATTTTATTTATTTTTTAATTTGTTTCACTTATTATTTTTTCTTCACTTATTTAGAAGCGTGTTTTATTAAGTAATCACGGTTTTTATTTTCTTTCTCCAAAACTTAAAAAAATTCTTCAGTTCTACATGCCTTTATTCATATTTACTAAATCAAAATAGTTAATTTGAAGATTTTTCTTCAACTTTACTAAAGCAATTTAGTTAATTTACTAAATTTCTTCAATTCTACTGGCATTTAGTCGATTTGAATAATGTCAATTATACTACATTTACACCTACGCCAAATCTAGTACTTACGAGATTTCGAGAAAAATCTAGACTAGATTTCCCATACAAAACAAAATCTACTTCGTGACTAGATTTCGACGAAATCTACTCAAAATCTAGTAGTACTTAATGATGCAACTATGGTTTTTTCAATAAAGCACTAAAAAATACTTCCCTGCACAAGAAAAAATGACATTTAAAAAAAACAAAACAAAAATTGCTAAAAAAAAATTAAAAAGTTTTATAAAATAAATAAATAAAAAAGTGTAAAAAAATAAAAAAGACGAATAATATTGATAAAATAAATATTGTTGATTATTAATAAGAGGCAATGCAAATTTTTAAATGTATATTTCTTTTTGTGTTTGTATGTGTAACGAAAAGACTTTAAGTTAGTTGTTTTGTTATAAAAACAAAATCTCGCTAATGTCAAAAAAGTGTAATGTAAACGCACTAGATTTCGAAAAAGATTTTAAATCAAATCTACAAGATTTCGGCCTAATGTAAATGTAGTATTAACCAGTTTAGTTAAATTTTACGAAATTTCTTCAATTTAACTGGCCTTTTTTGAATTATTTTTGCTAATAGTCAGTTTGAAGAATTTTCTTCATATTTACTAAAATAAATTGCTTTTCCAAAACTTTAACGAAATTTTATTTAACTCAACTCCTTAATTGCTTATTATTATTCTTCTTCTTCATTACGTTAGAAAAAATTAAGAAACATATTCAAATAAACTAAAATTTTATTCAAATTTACTTCCATTAGGGGGGTAAAGTGTACTAATATTGTGCGTTTTTTCGTTAACGATGCGTTACTACTACTTTTACTAAATTTTTGTTGTTCTAGTAGAATTTTTATTAATTTTTTAACAAAATTTTATTTAAATAAACTATTTTTACTAAAATATATTTTTTGCTACAAAAATTATGTATATTTGAAGAAAATATGTCAATATGGATAAACCGTCAGTTGATTTGAATAAAAATTTAGTTTATTTGACTATTTTTTTCGTTAAAGGTTTACTAAATTTTTTCGTTATTATTACCTGCGATATTTTTTTGAGTGTATGATGTAAGATTCGGCATAGTCGAATATAGCACATTACATTGCTATTTTTGCTCTTCTTTACCAATTTTTACAACAAACGCGCAATAAAACAATATCCCCTTGAAAGAAAATATTATTACCATAACGAAAATATAGACAGTTGACGAAGATGAAACGCCAGAAGGATTTAAACTCAGTTCAGCCCCCTATCACTTAATACAATATTGAGGAGTCACTTAGTACATCTGTGGACGACTGTGCAGGAAATGGTGCCTCTAGTAGCGATGCAATATCTGAAGGCAAAGCTTTAGGTGCTGGCGCTACATTTGCCAACAAGAAAGAATAAGCGGTGTTCACGTGTACTTATGTATGTCAAAAAACTTCTTAAAATTTAAGAACAAGACTTGCTGCAATGAAAATAGCAAACCTTCAAAGACGCTAACAAATAGCTATGTATTTTAAAGAAGCAACAAAATCTTCTTAAAAACAAACAAAATCCATTTGGAATTTTGATTTAAAAGAATTTGTATTTTTTATTATTCGAAAATTCAAGTAATTCACTCCTAAATGGAATCTTGGTGGTTTTTGTGGTCGCTGATTACAAATTTTATGTCAAATGTGCGCAAAATCACCCCCTTCACCCCTAATCGACCGCCCCCTGGGGTATAATATCATGTATTGTTTATCATAATGAAGTTACCCAATAAAAAATTTTATCATTTTGCGAAGCACTAATGGTACATTTAAAAAAAATAAGCGCACAATTATGCGCTACGCAATAAGACATACAGAAAAACAGTAAAGTAAGTGAAAGAACTCTCAAAAACTTTTATAAAAAAAAACATAAGATTTCAAGTGCTACGGCATTCCCTTACTGCGAGGCAGGTTTGTAAGGGAGAGTACTAAAAAAAACTGTTTCAAGACATTCAGTGTGTAAGGGCGATCGTTACATACAACAATTATTATATGCGCTGAATAATGCGCTTTATGTGTCAAAAATGTATTGCTTCAAAGTGGGAACTCGCCATATAAAATTCATGTCTTCCGTGTGCGCAATGGTAAGCGAAACGTTTATGTTTCTCCCTTACAAACCTGCTTCGTTGGAAGCTCCATTTTTTATTGGGTACATATCGTTTTTGAGGGGTTTGGGGTCGCTGATTACGAATTTTCTGTCAACATTATAAAATTCGAAATGGAAAATACAAAATGGCGTCACCCAGGGCATTTAAATCCCAAACGGGTCAACCTCACAAAATTTTTTATTACAATTAAGAATTATACAAAATGTTTACAGCAAGTGATTAAATTATAGTACAGTATGATAATAAAAAAATAATTACATTAAGAAATTTCCTTCTATATCGACTTCCGACTCAGAAGCTGAGCTGCTATCTACACTTTCTTGCTCTGTTTTTTCTCTACTGACAGATGGGGACGATAACAAATTAACAGCCTCTGCGGATAGTGATTTTAGCGGTTTAGTTGGCAATTTTCGGCAACTTTAAATATAAAGATCAGAGGCTACTAAAAATCGTTTGAAAACATCCTCCATTGTCTTCTGTCTGTAATTCTTTCTAGCAAAGCTGAGGCGATAGATGGAATAAAATTTATTGCAGGCCTCCTGTGCATCTTCTGACATTTGCCCAATAGGTAAAACTGAATTTTGAATAATTTCTGGGCCATGAATTCAAAGCTTATGCACTTAAGTAGGCATGTTATACCACTCGTAAGTTTGTACAATTTTTTTAGCTAAAAGAACAGTATATTGGCGAAAATTATCTGTATTAATTTCATAACCACTTGATATGGCTTGCAATATAATATAAAAACGATGTATTATATCTTCATCGATTCCAGTTATTTTCGCAGATTGTTGATCTTTTTCAAAAAAATGTCGAGCTGTATTGCCATCGTTTGAAGTGCCACTTCTATATTGAGGCCCATTTCTTTTTTTAAGCCAGCTTGTATTATTTTTTTCCTATTTTTTAATGGGAGGTTTTGACAAAGCATCCTTGGAAAAAACCCATAACAATTCAAGGGGCAGGAGGGGCAGCTGAATTTTGGCTTAATCGATAGTTGATACTTTTCCAAGTAACTTCCAAAAGGTAAGAAGACAGCATTTGACGGCGTTTTATTGTCATTTGATTTGAAATTCCAAAATTTGATTGGAAAAAAACGAAAAAAAACGTAACCTTATGATTGTGCTGCCACACCACAATTGAGGAGAGGGTATTATGCATTAGTGCTGATGTGTGTAAGACCTTAAAATATTGGTCCTAGACCCACCTTAAAGTATACCGATCGACTTAAAATCACTTTCTGAGTTTTTGGTACATATGTTCTTATTGGCATAAGGACCAAGCCTAATGAAAATGGGCCGAATCGTAGGACCATGAAGGGAGGTAGGGGGCAATTTCTGGCTCTCAGAAACTATCTAACCGATTTAAATCAAATTTAAAACATTGATAGATCCCTGTTCATATAGCCATACACTCTCGAAAATTTGTTTTTAAATATTGTGGTGTTGGGTATCATATGGACGACGGGCTTGGCCGACTATACTTTCTTACTTGTATTGTTTTGAATTTGATTTATAATTTTAATAATTTAATTACAAAATACAAATCGAATGAAACATTATTTTCATATCATAAACGAGAATACCAAAATAATTATTTATGAAAAGATAGAGTGATAAGTTTTAATGAAAACAAAAATTCATTTATTTTTTTTTAACTTCACATTATCATAAAACAGGAATTCGCCCCCAGGTTCATAGTGTTTATGAAACAGACTAATAACAATTATAGTGCCATGGAAAATGTTCGATTTTCAATTATAATTTAGAAGTAAGTGAAAGTTTTATATTTGAAAAATAAGAAAATTTGGAGATTTAAAGTGCGCTTTCAATAATACAGCCGGTGGGATTGAGCAGACAAGTAAATGAAAAGCAGCCACTTTTTTGAGGGATTTCCAGTAAATAGTTTTTTGTTTTTTAAATTAAAATACTGAAATTTATCGTTGAAGGGATCAGCTATTCCTATGCGCATTTAACTGGTTGCTTAGGCCAGATCGTCAGGAAACTTTATCCAAAGATTTTAGAAAAGCTAAGGATATAAAACAAGTAAAACTGTTAAGCGAATAAGAATTATCTATAAGCAAAAGTCTAAAATACAGCCATTACCTGACACCCTTCTAGTTCTAAAAAAAGATTGTAGGCTTTTGAATTTAATCGTACAGAAGTGTTTCAGTTGATCATGAGTACACTTACTGCCTTATCTCACAATACATTTACCACCATGGAATAAACAATTGGTCTTTTAACATCTCTGTGTGTGAATATCAACACGAAAAAGGCAGGCCAGAGTATGGTTTTTGGAAACCTACACCGACGTTTTATTTGAAAGAAGGAGCTATATAACCTCTATTTCAAAAGCACCTTCTGCTAAGAAGCATCAGTAGCATTAGAACATCCGCAAGCAAGCCTAAAAGTACGAGAAAAGATCTTGACCTCTTATTTGGTAGTTTTTAGATCTCCCTACCAAATAACACTGGTCTGCAGCAAAAATTGTTTAAAATGACTCAGGGTTAAAATAAAATGCAGTCGAAACCATAAAACGAAAATTTGTGTACAACTTTTCGCTTTTTGCGGTGGTTTGACAGCGACTGTTTACATTTAATGAATCAGAAGTAAAAGCAATCGTTTTTTTTTTTTGCCAATGACAAAAGAAGAATTGGAAGAAACGGCAGTTTTTCTACTTTGACTGCAGCTTTGTAAACGCTGGATTGACTTTCGCCCGAAATAAGGTGGTTCTGCTTTTCACCCTTAACGTGGTTGGCGAATATAAAAAAAGCCTGTTTGGTAATAGATTAAAGCGAAAGTGAATTTATTTCCTTTAATCTATTACTAAACTGTCGTAGGAGTATTTAAAATTCGCCAACCACGATAAGGGTGAATATATTTCCTCATTACGAACTGTCCGATTTTGATCAATACACATGCAAATGATTCGAAATAATAATTTTCTTTTAGTCATCCAAAAAACATTTTTTTTATGTTTTCAACTGCTTCGAAGTTATTTAGACATAGTGGCGATATTTTAATGCATTAAATTCATTGAAACTAGACGTGAAAGAATCAATCTGTACTCAGAATTAGATTCAACAAGCTAAATTCAATAAAAACCACATAACAAAGTTCTTGTATCCTACTTTTTTTTGCCGACCTGTTGTAATGGTTACCCCTATATCCGCTATATATTGGACTGTTGTTAGCCGCGGCGCTACGAACAAAGTCCCTAATAAACTAAGTCCCAAAAACAAAAATAAAATAAGTTCTGAAATTAGGGAATAAGTTCATTATGAATTAAAACCCTTATTTTGAAAATGAAACAAATCCCTAAATATATGAAATAACCTCCAAAACAACAATTTACTTAGATCCCATAAATAGAAACTTATTTCACAATAATAAAAGTCCCCACTTTAAAAATGAAACAGAGAAGCTTAAGCTATGCTCACACTTATCTAATATTTGACTTGACCATAAGCACTAGTTTTATTTAAAAATTATTTGCTTTTGCAAAATGATCAAACATCATTTAAACTATGTAAAGGGTGTTCTTTATAGACAGACACAAGTTTACATCCTAACAGAACAAGGCCTGTAAAGGCTTTTTGATTACGTACAGTTGAATAAATATATTTATATATAATATACGGGCCGCCACGGCTGGCGCGTAGAAGGCGCAATCTGAAACATCAATTTTCAAAAACTTTTCGCATTCTGACCATCATCGTTTTTGAAGATATATGGGCCAATGGCTTTGCCATGCCATAAAGCGTACCAAACAGCTATTTTCTATGGATGTAATGGCGTTTCGATAAAAGCTTGTGGATTCTCATTGCTCCAAATGCGACAATTCTGCTCATTTACCCATTCAACCAGAAATGGGCTCTATAGGAAAATAAAATGCTTAATGGAAATTCTAAATCAAAATCAATTTGTGCTTCAGTCCATTCGCCGAGTTATTTTGATTAAAAATTTCAATAATTTGGCACGTGTTGCTCTGATGTAAGTCGATTCACAATGAAATTTCAAAGCAAACTAAACAAAAATCAACTATCAGCTGTTAAATGGTTGCTAAAATGAAGCAGTGCTGCCAACTCAAAGTTGTGCCATTCTACAAAAAACCGTTTTCATTATGCATTTATCAGTAAAAATTTTAAGTTTGATCAATTTCCCGGTCACAATTATTTATATCATTTTTTGCTTATCTTATCTTATCTTATTTTGTAGCGCCATCTATTGCAGATCTGACTATTTTAAGCCCCAATGAGATTCAGGTATTGGCTGCAAAAGCCATAAAGTAGCTCTTAAAATATTTTCTTCCCAAAACAACAGTTTTGTTTTTATATTATTTTTTTTTTTTCAAATACATTGAAACTTTTAATTTGCTTAAGAATTATTAAAAAAGAAAACTGGTTAAAAAAAACAAAGCTAATCCTTGATTATTTTTTTACTACATAAAGAATATTTACGAACATGACAAATAACGACAAACTCAGAATTAATTCCATGTGTGTTGTATTAGTGTGACATAATGAAAATGTAGTTGTTCATTTTGTTTTTCTTTTCCTTTACTTCATATTTTTTGTTTTTTTTTTTCTTTTTTTAGTTTGTACTCTAGAGGGCATTTTTCAGTTTTAATATGTACTTGTTGCCATATTAATATTTAGTTTTGAAAGGAGTAAGATCGTGCATGTGCTTGCGTGTGTGTTTGTATGTGATAAAGAAGCTACATACACTTACAAACGTAATGTTTACAAAATGGATTCATTCATTCATTTTAGTCAGTCATTCAAGTTACTTTTGTGCTACAATAACTACTAAGTAAATGTTTAAAAGAAACTTTTTCTCAGATTGCACAGACTTACACACATGCAGATAAATAAAAGTAAATATATTTATATGCATATTTGTGTGTGTTTATATTAAACTTAAGTCATCTTTTGTTTTTTTTCTTCTTTATAGCTTATATTTCGTTATGTTTTTGTATTTATGTATGTGTGTGTGTTGTCCCAGTGAATTGAATATTCGCTTGCTTTTGCCTAAGAGAATTAACTTCATTTCATAACCAGCATCTGTTTTATAAAAGACCAGTGCTTCTATCCATCCACTGTTTTCACAGCCACTTCCAAAGCCACCATGTATGTATATTCTCAACCACTTGACTGGGTGAAAAAGTCGGCAATTCAGTGTGTGTGTGTGTGTTTGTGTGTGTGTGTATGATCGTATCCCTGCAAATATTATTGGACCACCTGATCCAATATTATGAAATGGACTACTCCATGGACTGGTCCGATGTAATGCAAGCATGGACCATGTCATTGTTAAAAAGTGTTTGTAGTGAGACGACATGTCTTCGTTTTTTAACGACATGTTTTCGTTTTTAAACGAAGTAAAAACTAATCCTCTTGTGTACACAATGGAGTAGTTTTAAAACTACTCCTTTGTAGTCCAAAGATGGGTTATATGGTCCTGCCCTAGGACATCGTAATGTTAAATAGACCATGTTTTTTCCATACGTTTGGGTTACTTTTGGACTAGTCCTAGTCCCTTGTGGGCTACTCTTTACACGCGTGTTTGGACTGGTCCTATTATTTGCAGGGATGTTTGGGAAGGTATATTAAGCAGTTGTACTTCAACTTTACTCATGTTTTCAATTTGAAAATGTTCTTACATAAAAATGTCATATACAATAATTTTTTTTGTCACTCAGTCCCTCACTTGATTTTTCTTGTCTTTTTTTTCAAGAACTCCCTTTAGACTTTTGTATGGGCAAAATCTTTTCATTCATTTCCGTTTTGTTTCTTGTTTTCTTTTTCGATTTTGTTTTTGTGCGAATGTGGAATTTTTGCTCTTCTGTATTCTGTAGTAAAAAGTAATATTTGCATTTGAATAAAAGTTTTTGAAAACAAGAATAATATAAAAAATTTAATTACAATTTTTTTTTTTTTTTTTGTTCCCTCATTCTGTTTTACTGTTGTGTATTGTTGTTCTTTTGTAGATAATTATACATAAGAATCAATTACATAATGAAAATATTATTAAATATAACAAGAAAAAAAAATAACAATTATTCGTACTAAATAATGAAGTACCACTCCCTACTATGTGTAAGGAGGGAAACTTCCTGCACTTATTATTGGAAAAAATTAAGAAATTCCAATTATGTCGTGTGCCCTAGAAATTATAAATAAAGTTTATTATTATTAAAAACTGTTATATCAATGAAAGATCTGTTTCTTTACTCTTGTTTGGGATCCCTCCAAATCCCAATTTGCACAAAAAACGGTCCTGCACTTAAGATTTGTGGAAATGAGAGTGGCTTTGAGAAAATAAAATTATTCTTCTTCACGGAACAGTGAAGACTTTTTGTTCGTGGAAAAAAAACACAACAAAAATATTTTTATGGGGCAAAAAATATTTTTGTATCTCTGGAGGCTTATTCTGAATTGCGATGCGAAAATCAATGCGATGCGCAAATGAAATGCGATGCGAAAGAAAATTGGTATTCTGTTAGACTTTCGCAATCGCATTCGCAATTTATTTAAAATCGTGGCAACGCTGCTCAAATAAACGTCAGTGACAACAAACGTCAAATTAAAAATAAATAAATTTTTTGTGTTTGGCTGTGAAAATTGTTTATAAAATTTATTTAGGAGATTCTGTAAGAAAAAAATAATAAAAATGGATTCTGTGGCACTGTGGTTCACGGTGGTGGTTTGTCACAAAGAATTTGCCGACTGACGTACATTTGGTGTTTTCAAATGGCCTCTTGCCAATTGGCTGTGCTTATTCATAAATTCTATCATTATTTCAAATTGACGCGGTTTGGTGGTCTTATTGCTAGCTTCCCTAAATTAAATAATAAATATATGATGAATAAATAAATAAAATATTATCTTTCACTTGCATGTTTGTACTTTGCGAATGCTATTTTGTTGTCGAATAAATTTTGCGAATTTGACATGTTTTTGACATTTGTTTTCGCAATGTAGAATACCGACTTGCCACTTTTTCGAATTTGAAATGCGATTAAAAAAAAACTTTGCGAAAATCGCAAAACAGAATAGCAATTGTTCGCATTTATGTATTTTCGCATCGCATTGATTTTCGTATCGCAATTCAGAATAAGCCTCCTGTTTAGATGCTTTTTTGCATATTGCAGACGACTTTTTTGATTTTTACAGATATAAGCGAACCCTACGATATATCCCATGTTCATGTAGTGCTCGGCAAATAGTACAATCGCTTAAACTTGCTTGTAATATTATTGTCCGTTCATCTGCTATTTTTACTGTACTGCAGGATTAGCCTTTACTCTTCGCACTATTTTCTTCTTCTCCACACAGGACAAAATTTTGGGTCTGCTAGAGCGTTAAATATCTTTGACAATTTTTACCTTTTCGTACTTATCTTATATTTTTAATTTTGTTATGACACTGGCAATTACTCTCAAAAGTTTGCCTTCACATGCCAATTTTACCACTAAATACGAGTTTCTAATGTAGTCTGCTTACCCATGAATATCTACGGACTTATAAATGTTGAACTGTTCGGTGTACACTTTCTTTTAAGGCTGACTGTACCCTAGAGGGAAACGAACTGACACCAACCAATGTAGTCCCGCAATAGGTCTTTGGTGGTAGAGACCGATTCTAGTTCTAACACTTTAAATGAATAATACCTATCACTTTTACATGGGATTGACATTGGAGGGGGTGAATTGACACCATTTGACCAGTCACACGCCTATTCTCAATGAACGTGTTTAGTGTCAGTTACTACAATGTAGTATTATTATAAAACAATGTAGTATTATTTCAATAAAACAAGTCCTAGAGTTAAGTTCAAGAACCAAATTTTAGAAAGTCCCAAAAAATGTGTCACACCACCGTTGAAGACAGTACTGTAACTAATTACTTTTTCTACCTTTCACTGGTCAAGAGTTCTTTTTTTTGTACTTGTTTTATTTTTACAAATCCCAGGATCAATCTGTTGGACCAATTAACACAAATTTCCCGCAGGGTATGTATATGAACAAAACATCGATACAATTTTTCTGAAAAACAACATATACGGGTGTGTTCTAGAATCCGAATCCACTCGAAAGTGGATTACTTTAGCATTATTGGTGTTCTGCATTTCACATCCACATGTTTTTATTCGTTTTCAATTAGAGTAGATATGGGTTGGTGAAAGTAAACCGAATCAACTTTTATTGTAATATGTGATAACATTTTTAACAAAAAAATTAATATTGCTTTTAGCTTAAAATCTTCTTAATCCAATTTAATCAAAAATATATCGTTATCTAAAACGCAAAAGGCCCTTACTTACCCTAAATTTAAAGTCGACTTTTTCATTGATTTTGATGTAATTATACCAAATTTTTTTTTAAACGATTTTTATGTTATTTTCAGATAATTTGATTCTTTAATCGATTTAGCGATCTCTTTGTTTTTGGGTTTGTTTAAAATTTTGCAATTTTTCACGAATTTAGCCATATTCGCGATATAAGCGATTTGGTCGTGTAAGTTTTCTGATTCTTTACAGCTTTAGCGATTAATAATAAACAGTAAACTTTGCTATCATGCCGCTGTTAGCAAATTTTTGCGAATTTTTGCCATTCCTTATAGTTTTAGGGACTTTAAATCAATTTTAGGACTGGTTTGAAATATTAAAAATTTTCGCGAATTTTCGCTATTTTTGCAATTTTTTTTGTTATTTTCCGACATTTTGTTCTTTTAACCCATTTAGAGATTTCAAATAAATTTTAGTGTTTGTTTAAAAGTTTGTAATTTTTCGAGAATTTTAGCCATGTTAGCGATTTTTTTTGTGATTCTTTACAACTTTCACGATTTTTAAAAAATATTAGACATTGCTATCATGCTGCGGATAGCAAATTAGCTATCTTTTGTTTTACAAATGATTTTTCGAACAAAAACTTCGAATACACAAAAACATGCGGATTTGAGAACACCAATTTATGACTAATGCGGATTCAAAAAATTTTTCGTTTTCAATTCGAGTCTAAACCTAGAACATACCTGATAATACCATTCCTGAAAAAGGAAACAATACATTTGCATATAATTCCAGTCCCTATAATAAATGTTAGACATCTTTTTTTGCGTAAAAATTTTACAAAAGAATACATTAAATAGAGTTTTACAATAACATTGAGTTAATGTCGATTAAGTGATATTATCCGGACAAAACTTTTATGATATGCTTATTTTTACATTTGTATGTAAATGCAGCAGAAAATTTTGTTTGAAGAAGTAAAAACAGAGAAAAAAATATTGAAAAGGTTATCTATATATATAAAAATAAGTCCGTATATGTACGTAGGCTGTAGCCCATATATGGTTTATATGAAGTTTGGTTGAATTCCGATAACGCATGTGTGTGCGGTGCGTATGTGAAGTGAGTGTGTTTTTGCCGCAGGCATTTTTTGTACCGCATACAGCATTCATTAGTATTGAATACATTTTGGTCGTTTGGGTCTTTTCTTATTTTGTTTTGCCGTGCGAAACAGGCAACGGGCCCGCTAGTTTTAAATAAAATATATTGATTGAATTCCATATATTCCCAGCGGGAAAATGAGGAATTGATTACATAAATAACTTCAAAAATAATGTATAATTTCCGGAAGAATAATAATGCATTCAATGGAATCGAGAAGGTAATTTTATCAGCCAAAATAAATTGGCATTGATTACCACGTATATTCCCACATTTGCAGAACAATTAATGTATTGTTTTTGTTCGTGACAATTATTCATGTTTTTATATATTTTCTTAATAAAAATTCGTTATTGTTTGCTTCCTTTATGTCGTTTACAAATTTTGATCATAAAGGATGCATTATTTAATTCATTCGCAGGATGGATGCATTAAAATCATTTTTTACAATCCTAGGACATGTTCCGTGTTAAGAATAATGAATTCTGGAATCAAATATTATACAAGATATGTATGACATTCTCGATTCCTATTGTTTACATTTTCCCGCTGGGATGTGTCGATGTAGTATTAGAAGAATTTCGTTGCCTAAGCACGAGTTTCGAGATATTGAGAATATGGCCAACACTGCTCAAAAGCTTGAAACGGTCTGCGGTTTATAATTTATTTGCACATCTTCTAGAGTAGAGAACTTATTTGATATCCTTTTAAAAAATATCTTGTTAGTAAATCCACATATTCAATCCAAATTATTTAATTTACATATTCCCATTCGAAAAGTTATATACATATATACACGGTGGCTCAAAATTAACGAAGGGTTTGAATTCGTTATAATTTTTTATTTAAGAAATAATTATTAATTTTTTTAATACGGTTTATAAACGGGGAATATTTTTAGTTTAGTTATGAAAAATAATATCTCGCAAGTGGTGGCCATTTTCTGCTTCGCAAATTCGTGATCTTTCCAACACATTTTCAATAACCTTTCGCAAAACTTCAGGTGTTATGTTATTTATTTCGTCGCATTTATTGCTTTTTAATTGCTGGATGGTTCTAGGCTTATTAATGTAGACTTTTCCTTTCAAATAACCCCAAAGAAAACAGTCTGGGGTGGTTAAATCCGGGGACCGTTTATTGTTGGCTCTGAGGGTCCAACCCGCACATTAAAATAACGACGATATGCACGCTGAGTCAAAACGATGGATCGTTGATTTGAAAAATAAAGCTCAACAATTTGGGCACGTTGTTAAATTGAGTACTGCTCCATTTTATATTCCCCAAGTCTTCTTTACAAAATACTGAAAAGAAAGGAAAAAAAATTATAATAAAAAAGTTATAAGCAATTCAAACTCCTTCGGTAATTTTGGGCCACCCTGTATATATATAAATATTTATACATTTAATAAGATAATACATTCCACACAAATGGGAGTTCATATCTTCCTGTGATGGAACATATCGCTGTGTATTTTAAAATTTAGATTCTTTTGTAACACTAGCCCAATATTCTTTTTTGTTTCAATATCAACCATATCATCAAAAAGGAATAAAGCAACAACTTCTAAGGATAAATAATACCAATGCTGATAAAATTTGTTTAAAACAGCATTTGATAAACATAATTTGTTCCCCACATTCATACCTCTTAACAGTTTTAATAAAACACATATATTGATAGGATGCTTTTATAGCAAAGTTACATTGTATACATGGTTAAACATATGAAATTGTTGCAACGAAAAGAAAAAGAGTTTAAAAAAATAAAAGCTGATCATGTTGTCAATCAGAGGTGGAATGGAGATACCATTTCGAATATCGCAATGCTTGATATTATTCCAGTTTTTTTTTAATTTTTTAAAGAGCAGTATGTCAACGTAAACCGTAACTTGAGGATGTTTTGTTCAAATACAATACCAATTCATAGACATACATTATGCCTGCATTCAAATAAAAGTGAGTCGCTTTCTAGCGATTGCTCCAAAAGTGTCTCCTGATTTCCATACGTGATCACAATTGCAAGTCGTTCTTCTTTAATCCTTTGGACATTAAATGCAGACAATAACTTACCATCCCAATGAACAGAGGCTATTTCAGGATTATTATTTTTAAGTTATGCTTTATTATTGTCTGAACTTTTTTCTTATTTGTCTTCCTATTATCGTTTTCACTTTGCCCAAATGCTTCTAGTTCAGCTTCTAAAATATACCTCGTAGAGGTAAATTGACTATGAAAGAAATTCCTTTTTTTTAATTGGAAATCATGGCTAAAGAATTTGATGAGACAATTGAATTTAGTGATAGGCTTGTTATATTTTTATTTTCTGTCTGTTTTTTCTTTTAGTTGCCGGAGTTTTGTTCTTTCTTCTTGTATCCATAGATTTTAATCAACTCCTACCAGAGAGCCTGGCCTACCAGTTTCCTGTTGCCGCTGCAAAAAAAAATTGTCTTCCTCGATTTTCATTAACTTTAAGTCATTAGCGTGCGCTATCTCAAAGTGTCTACAAATAAATTTACCTTTTCTTTAAGCACATGAGAGGTCTTCTTTAAATTTTATTGCAAATTCTGCCAAACTCTGTATAATTTCATAAATTTTTCTACACTATTTCTGGCTGTTTTACAAAAACTCATGCCATCTTTAGTTATAGCGATTTCTTCTCTGAGAAAAATATGTTACAGTTTATACATGTAACACTTCCTAATGTTACCTATAATCACTCAAAGTGTTTCATGCTGGGCAATTTCAATAGAACACAATTAGCTGCTTTTATTTACAACTATTACACTTTCATCATTAATGGACATCATGAGCGGGTTTTAAAGCTATTTGAGCGGTTTCTGCACGCTATATACAAATATTGGCATCACTAATGGCTTAGAAAAATTTGATTTTTTATGTGTAAATATTTTTATATATTGTTTTAAAACAATTTTTTTTACAAAATTATGAGCGGTATGAATTATGACAAACAAAATAAGACATTGGTTGTACAAACAAAGTAGTAAGTACCAAAGTTGTAAAACAGGGCAGTATGAGAACACCTTAAGTAAAAGTAAGGGTAAAATATGCAATATGTGTTGCATTTTTTTCATCAACATATTTACAAAAGAACTTGAACATTTTTCCCACAGTTGTATTTTTTGGACAAACGAAAACAAAAATGTAGAACATGTTACATTAATGCAACATATTTCTCAGAAAAGAAATCGCCATTAGATCTCTTTTTTTTTACCATAAAAAAGGAAAATAAAAATTATTAAGTTTAAAAATAATACTCGTACAATTATAGAAAAAGCACATATTTCCAACTTTAATGTCCCGTCGCTTAGGGAAGGCGTGGCTGTTAGGGTGTAATATAACATATGAATCACAATTATGTAAAATAGAAAAAACTTAGCTGGTACCGCGTCAACATTCAAAAATTTTTTAAAAAAAAAAGCGACACTCTAATAAATGTATACTATTTATGTAGATACACGCAGAGAAAAATATATGTGTGGTCATGGTTACGGTAACTACACAGAAAAAATTATTGCCAAATTATTTTCAAACAAACGCTTGTTTGAATTTTTTTTTAATTTCTACAAATTTTTTTACTGATTCAATAAATATTTTTGTTTGATTTTTATTTAACCAAAAAATGTTGACAACTATTCAAAACTATATTTTATACGCGCTATTGGTTTCAAGTTTTCATAATTTTGTATGAAATATTTAACGCTCTTTAATGGTGTCGTTATTTGCATTTTTTTATTTGATCGTAAGCAACACTTCTTTATGTGAAATATAAGAACAACAACACAAAACACATACAGTCTATTTTTGGACGCTTTAAAAAAGTACAACAAGAAGAAAGAGGATAAAATAGCGCGATGAGGTTACTAGAAAAAAACGAAAGCAATAGCAGGTAAAAAAAGGTTTCATTCTTTTTAAACAACAGAAACAACAACAACATTATAAGAAACAAAATAAATTTTTGGTTGGTTTCAAAGTATGTTAAAAAAGAATGAAAAACAAAATCCCGTATTCAATTTTTGAAAACTGTTTAGTTAAATACATCAAATATAAAAATAAAATGATGACGAAAAACATATCGAGTCGGTCTGCTGCCGATTTTGGTAACATTTCTACTTCTTTAGCCAAGGAAAGGATACAGCAGTGAGTGATGAAGAAAAACATTGTGTGTGTAAACAAGACTTCGTTTAAAAATTATTCCAACAAAAAATGTGTCTCAAAGCCAGCCGCCACTATACTTCTGCCTTCATCTTCAGTGATAGCTTGGGTGCGCGTCATTGCTTGTGCAAAAATTTTTGTTTGATTCAGCAAAATTATTTCAGTAAACTTTTTGCTTGATTCTGTAAATTATTTGTTTGAAAAAATCAGTGTTTTTTTCAGTAAACAAAATGCAAATAAATTGTTTGAATTTGCGAATTTGTTTGTAGGACCGATTTCAGACAAAAAATGTTTTGATTCTACAAATTTTTTGTTTGAATTCGAAAAATAATTTTTTCTGTGTACACTATGTTTATTTTAACAATATATTGTTGTCGTACACAAATAATTGTAATTTTTATTTAATATCAGCAATATTATAGTTACTGTAACTTATAATGTTTATCGCAATTTTAAATTTGAGAGTTGTTGACCGAAAATAATCATTTTTCTAACAACTAAATAATGATAACTATGAAAACATATTTTATTACTCACAAACATTTCATGATATTTCATAATAGTATCTTTACTCTAAGAATATTTTGTTATCTAAATTAGTTATGCTTAACATGACAATAATATGATTACTTCTTAAATTATTATGATTAACACGATAAGAATATGATTAAGCGAAAAATATTATGATGTAATATTACGAATATGAATCAATAATATGACTCTTATCATAATATGTTGCTCTTAGAATATGTTTACCACGACCATGTTTTGTCGTTGCTTGTATTAAATGTAACCCATTTTACGCTTTTGTTATATTTTTAAATTCTTAGCGATTCAATTTCCAAAAGTGTTTTCTTTCTATTTGGCACTTTTTCAGAATTTTACGTCTAAAACTTAGGGCGTTTAAGGTTTCAAAAAAAGTATGAAGTGTGAAACTTTTAGGTTCTGAAAAAAGTACAATATAATTTTTAGACTTAAGAGCTTATGTTAAAATTAATCGGGTTAAAGTTTGCGTTTTCGATTTGATAACCCCAAACAAGTGTTCTGACAAATGCTTTAAAACGCAAAATGATTCTTCCAAGCAGCAAGCAATTAAAAGATGCTGCGTTTTCCAGAATATTCATTGAGGAATGTCCCGATTGCCGTTACATTTTGCGCAAATTCGTTCTATAGGACTAGAAATCACATTTACAAATTTCGTGGAGATCAGTCAATAGTTTAAGCCATAATATATTATGGCTAAATTTGTTCCAATTAAGCCTTATATTGTTAGAAATAACACGATGCCATTTTGTGACAATCGGTTCATAATGTATTATAAGTCCCATATAAAGCGACTTTTTATTTATTTTTACTAAAACTAGAAATCACTCTACTGCATTAAATGCTAAATATTCCTTTATTAGTGCCCAACTAATTTTCACTTAAAAAAATGCATATTATAAGAATTGCTTATTAAGTCACATCCTCTTCAATAGATACATTAAACAATTCTAAATCTGTTCGTTTGTGGCCTTTTTAAGCAATAAGTACATTCATAAAAATTAACTACATCCTTTCCCACTCTATTCTCTCGTTGCATTAAACCACATTATGGAAAAAAGACCTTAAACACCCACACCATAACTAAACTATTAATAAGGCTTTTATTCCTTAATCCTGCTCCAGTTAAATACTTTTGCTGCCTTTTAATTTAACTAAAGCCAACGAAAAGAAAAAAAAAGTTCTTTGTTAACCTTATTACCTCTTTTGCATTCAGCCATTATTTTAACGTTTTTTCTAGTTTTTAGCACTTTGTGTGTGTCTTTTAATTGGTTTAAGTAGAATACAGCTTTTTGTGTCTAAAACTGCTAAAAACGAAAAGAAAAAAAGTGACGTGTAACTTGGCGAGTAAAACAAGTGCAACAACACAAACCTCAACTACACTCAAACACCCAGACGTGATTTAAAGCAAAATAGAGAATGGAGCAGAAAAGTGAAAAAATTACAAAAAAGGCAGGCACACACAATGCATATCACCATTGACTGAAACAAACGTTAAGAGAAAAAGGCACAACTTAACTTTTGATTTGGCCCAATAGAACGTCTAAAATTTGCTGGATGAAGCAACAATGTGGCTTTGCAACCAGCTATTTGGAGTAGTTCTTTTACGCGACTCAAAGTAACAGAAAGTCACTTAAATTGTAGATCAAGGATGTTAAATGGATTTATTAAATATTTTGTAGGTATGAGATGTATGTATTTAATAAGCGTTTGTTCAATTTAATAATCGAATACGGAGAAATATCTTTAAATAAGATTTGTATTCAAATACTTTATCTCAGAGTTTTTTAAGCCTGATACAACTTACAAAAATCTAAGCTGTCAAACGAACTGCCATTTTTCTCCTGCGCTCACTTTTTGCAAGTCATCATGAACAGACTTACGATTGAACAACACTATCAAATTATACAAATTTACTTTAACCATTGAAAAATAAAAAATCATTTAATTGAAAAATTGTTTGCAGCATGAGCCTCATTTTTGGCTCAACCGTTTTGTTAATAAAGCAAGTTGTTGCATACGAAGGGAAATCAATCCACAACAGATCATTACAGCCAGGAAAATTTACTATTTGTTTCGGTTTATATGCTTACGAGCTCATGCTACGGTTAATACGGTTTATTTTGTTTGCATACAACAACGATCCAGGCAATATGTGGTTTAACCAGGATGGCGATACGTGCCATACGCCGACCGCAATCTTCGACGGATTTAAATAAATATTTGGCGGTATATTTCCGTTAAAATTTTGGTGTACACAGAACTTTCTTATACTAGACCTGTGGCCGTATTCTGTAATTCGCTAAAGCTAAATCTCTATCGCTAAAAATCTAAAAAGTTGATTTAGCGATTTTTGGCTACGAATGCAATACTACCGTGCATTGCTAAATTTGTCATTGCCATACAAAATTAATTCGACGCAATTTTACCTTTTAATTTAATCGCTAAAATTTTTCAATTTTGTATTTTCTAAGGCATTTTAGCGATCGATATTTTGCTTTAGTTAAGCGAATTACAGAATACGGCTGCTGCAAAGCTTTGAGCTTGTCTGCAGAATTTATTTGAACTGCCAATTGCCCTCTAAGGGCGCGTGATTTGAAATCTCTTTGTTGTATGCTGTGGGCTGGATTGTGAACTGTTATGAATATATAAAGCAAAAAGAAAAAAATTTAATATTCTTCTTATTTCTCCGTTAAACTTAACGTTGTGAAGTGTTCATGATAAATAGGTGGAATGCAAGGCAGTAAGCTTGAAGTTTTATACAGTGGCAATATAATAATTTTGCTGAGGTACTTAAGGTCTTGCTTTTAATCTAAATAATCAAAATGTTTTCAATGATGCATTTTCTTCCATACTAGTTTTGTAAAATATTTTGTGCGGTTCATCCATCCCTTTTAAACCTTATCCAGCATATATCCGGCAAGTTTGTAGGGATTTGTTACCTTAATAATAGGGTTGCGATTTCTATGCAAATAAATATTTTTTGTCGATAGTCTAAGAACGATGTCCACGAATTATCTTTTCGAATCATAAAATTCGCGTTAAAATGGGGCATCGATTTGCTTTTGCATGTTGTTGCATATTTTTGTAAAAAATGCCTATTTAGGTTTTAAATGCATATTTTTTTGAACATATATTTTGACATTTTTTAGTATTTTCTTTTTTTTTATTAAAGTTGCATATTACATATAAAACAAAATTTTCTTTGAATAATTTTCAAATACAAAAATAAAACTTCCAAAAACAATTTCAAAGTCGATAAAAAAAAATCTTTGAAAACTGTGCTTGGAATACAAGATTTCCAGTATTTCGCAAAGAGATCCTTCTATTTTAAACCGATGCAGCTTCCAATGGGTTTAAAATATTTTATTCAAACTGTTACAAGTGACTTGCTTGGCACATTGATTATACCGCGTTGCAGAGGAAATTAAAAGCCAATTCGATAATATTGCAATTTTTAATGAAATGATTCCTTTGGTTCCCCTTCCACCGCCTCCAGTAGTAACAAGACGTGGTCAGGCTAGATGCCTCAGAATTCTATTCAAAAACTTTGAGTAATCAAAAAATGTGTGAAGAGCTTATTGATACTGATTATTATGCAATTAAAACAGGAAAAGGAAATTTTATATCTAAATAACAACAGAAGTCCATATTTACCAAAAATAATTTTAGTTCGTCTAAAACTGTTACGCATCATGAAATTTTGCACAAAATTATTCAAATTAAGTTTTATACGACTAGAAATAAGAGCATAAAACTTTCTGATTGTCGGTCAGTTATGTTAAACAAGGTGTAAACTATAACCAATTTTAATACTGACGTCTGTTTTTATAAAAACTTATTAATAATTTATAGATCCCATATGGGGCTCACTCCCGAAATATTCTAACTGTCGTTGGATGGTATCTAAGACTTTTCTATACATAAATTCTCAGTTTAAGTAAAATGTTTGTTATCTTAAGGTGCTTTTACACGATCTGTATTTTGCAGTTGGTTTGTCATATGTAAAATTCAATAATTTTTGCTTTCACATTTTCGTTTTTGGTTTCATCTGACATAACCTAAAATCGTTCATAACCACAAATTATTTACATATTTATATTTTTATTAACCTTTAATTTTATCGCAGTTAATTTAAATTGTTGTATTTTTTTAAAGAATATGTGTAAATAAATAAAATAAATAATGATATATGTCACCACAAATAAATGACTTGCAAAACAAATGATGTCAGATGGTTAGTCAGATCAAAATAGAACACGATCTAATTAGAAAATTTTGCAATGCAAATTCCGTCTGAAATTTACAGAAGCAAATTTGTTTGAGTTTACACGACATGTAGGTATTTCATTTTGCATTGGAAAACTTGACAAGTACACTGCTAAATACAGATCGATACACTTTCAATACTTTCAACTTAACCTGTAACCTTTAAATTTCAGTTATTCATATAAATAGAAAGAACTCTGTTTCTGTTTGATAATCAAGAAAAACTTCTATGTATGTTTAATATAAAACACTTATCTGGATTGCAGATAATCTTTTTCTAGAAGACAGAAAACTTAAATATTTACAACACATGTTTGTTCGTGGTGCTCCATTTTAGGACCCCACAGATTTTTTCTGTAAAGTTGCTACAGAAATTTAAACTCATATAAGATCACTTAAAATGTCATTTAAAAAAAGAGTATTGTTTCTTTATGGCAGAATAATTTTTCATGAAATGAAATTATAGGTTGTGGTGTTGTATGATGTGAAGTGATTATAAATAAATATTAATTTCACTTGCTTTATTATTTTTGAAAAAATTACAGCCCTCAATAATAAATAAATACTGACATCAATTAAAAGATTGTGAAAACAATTTCATTTCAAATATTTTAAAATATTTATTGATCCTCAACTCTGGTCTATTTGTTTACAAAACATGTCCTAAAAGTAATTAAAACTATTTTTAGAAGATTTTACTCTAAAAAGAAATAATTTAAAAAAATGAGGTATAAATTAAGCAAATTAAAATAAAATTTATAAAATTACACCAACAACAAAAAAATCGCCGGCGCTCTACTACATTGCCCATGAGTCCAAAATAGGGTACACTGTCGAATTTTTTTTTTGAATGCTTTGCGGCGTATAACCTAAAATCTGGCTTAAACCAATGTAGTTTCTTACTTGTTAGATATGATATTTTCAAATAGAAATTAGAAGTTAACTATTCGTTCTTTAATTAAAAACAAAACTTTTATAAAAATTCCCATGTGAATGCTTTCCTTTGCATCTCTGAAATTGTTTTTGAAATAATAGCATATGACTTAAGGCAAAGTCTGTGTTTAACGGCATTCTGGTGCCACCAGTCATATAGTTTGCGAACACACAGAAAAAAGGGTTTAAAGGAACGAAATCAAAAAAAAACACGAAGCAGAAAAAAAAACTGATTTAGTTCACATAAATCTGCCACAAGAAAAAAAAATGTACAAAAAAATAAATAAAATAGTTGGAAAAATGTAAAATAAAGCGGTTAAAAACTGGGGTCTATATTCTTGTTAGTACAAGTGAAACTCTAAAAGATTTAAAGAATACGCAAAAGGCCTTAAGAAAAGCCAACATAAAATGTCTAAAAAATATTCCTTTTCTTTCATTTGCTTTCTATTTTTAGTTTTACTCTTTTCAAATGTTAAATACACAGTCAACCTTCTTCAAATAGCTTTTCTTTAGATAAATTTTGGGTTACAAAAAATAATAGAACTAAAGTGGTATTTATGATACTAAAAATGTAAGTATTTAAGTTAAGTTTTAAAAGAAAAAAAAAATACTTTAAGGATTTAAATTTGCTAAATAAATATTTCTTTTGAGGTTTTAGGGAAAAGTTTTTAATTTATTTACTTTAATTTATTTTTTCTTTTACCGATTTTTTTTTGAATTTTCCTTTAAAAAAAAGGTAAAAAAGTCTTGTGACCGAAATCGTTAGGATAACAAGTAACTTGAGCTCAAATGGAATTCTATCTAAAACAGATATTTGTATTCGAAGTAGAATTATTATTTTTAAAAATTTATTTAGTTTTTTAATTTGCAACAAATATCTTTTGGATACATTATGAACTTAATAAAGTTTATTATTGAAAGTTTATTTTTTATTATTTTAGCAACATTTTTGTATTTATTTTATTTCCAATATTCATTAAAATTTCTGATCAAACTTGTGGTAGAATAACAAATCATCTTTTGCTCTTCCATAGAAAAGGATAAACATATATGTATGTAAGAATACAGTGGGTAAAAAAATTCTGTTAAATATTATTTTATTAAAATCACTATAAAATTAAGGACGATATTGTTTTGACATATCCAGTCCACAATTTCTAAGGTTAGCGTAAAATTGCGGGCATCTTGGAAAACTGTTTTAAAAAAATTTACATTTTTTAAATAGTTAATTAAAAATTGTTCAGCTTCAACTTTAAGTTTTTAAATTCTGAGTTTATATTCTCTTGTTGATCAAGTGCGAATTAAACTTCCCCAAAAAAATAAATAGTAAAATCTTAGCATATTTTTAACCGTAGAATGCATTACCAAAAATACCACACAAACGCATAATCAGGGTACCGGTGTACTCCATTACAATTTTTTGTCATTTAGTCTTATAGAAAAAATATTAAACTTTAAGACTGTTTTCTAAAAATATATAAATATTAATGAAATAATTTGATATATTTAATTAAAAAATCTTTATCGTGACTTGAATTATCTAGATCCGAAAATTCAATACTCTTTTAGTATTGGGTGCAGCTAGAAAAGTTAAAAGTTGATAGTGGACACACTGCCCTACAAGAAATGCATAACCAAAACTTAAAAAATTACTATTACTATAACACTATATTGGTCAACACTACCGGTCATATAACTAGTAAAATGACCGGTAGTCTTCTTGTAGGGTGGTAATCGGTTATGTATTCTACGGTTAATCTGTACCAGTGTTGCAATGGAGAATTCAGAAATTACACATGACCGTCCGCCAAATTAAACAGCAAAATTACACACGCAAATCGAAAAATAAGCTTTTCTAGGCTGTATACGTCTTACAAAACCTTATTGATATTCCTTATTTGCAATTAAATCGTGTGGTTTACAAGCAAGCTTTCTAGACGAACATGTATAATGGCAAGTATCCAGGAGCAGTATTTATTTCCGAACATTAGCAGTAACGTCGGTGGAAAAACAGCACAAAAATAAATTTTTACAAGCCTAAATAGCACACATTTCGCTGTGAGTGGTTCTATTTGATTCAAACAAACGAATCGACTTAACTTGAAGGCCACACGATCAACTTTTGCCTTTCAATTTGCAAAACACTCTCACTAAGTTTACTAACACATTCACACTATTAAAATTGATCACGAGATTGCTTTCAATTTTAGCTTCATATTTGTTTGGCAACTTTAAATCCAATTTAACAGCTGATAACAAGTTCGTCTCTATAATTTTTTTTTTTTTTTTTTTTTTTGACGACATCTTAAAAATAAATTGCTTAAAAATTGAGTGCAACATTTCAATTCATGTAAAATTTGACAAACAGTACATGTAAAAGACTACATAACAAGAAACATTTCTTCGTGTGACTGCGGGGTAAAGTGCTTCACGACTATAAAATATTATTGAGTACTTTATAGTTATCATTATATTCGTTTTGCTCCACACTATTCAATTATATGGCGCAATTTTAGCTCAAATTTATTTTTTATTTAATGAAACATTTAATAAAACATCAGGAACTTGCGACTTAAATTCAAAAACCCCAAAAATTTTCACACTTTTTTATTAAAGAGCGCAAAAAAATGTTAAAGAAATTTAAATCAAATTTGATAATCATTCAAAAAAGCAAATTTCGGTCTACCAAAGGTTAAAATACAATTTGGTTTAAGGATTGATGTTTGACTATTGACGTCAGCAGTCGTCGATGGCTGCGAGTGTAAGACGCAAATCCATCTGAAGAAATCGAGTGGTTGCGATCGAAACATGTCATGGTAACCTTCCGGTCAGGGTTCGAGCCCCGGCCACGGTCAAGAATGAAAGATTATCAACAACAATTTTAATTAATTTTCATGTTGTAAAATTCTTTTCTTCATAAAAATAATTTAATGAAAATTAAATTTGATGAACTTAATATATTAAAAATTTGGATTAAAAACCATAAATAGTTCAACAAAATAACCACAATACTAATTATTTGACAGTTTATGTTAAACATATGCTATTCTTCTCTTCTCTCTTATCAATAAACTTAGATTTTCTAAAAGAAGACTTTCATAGTGCAAACCCATACAGTACAACTTGACATTAGAGCACATCGTGAAAACCAAAAGTGAAAAAAGACAAGGTGTAAAAAAACAATTTGGAGTTTGATGGAAACTAAAAAATAATATCGAAAATCTCTACGTTGGGAAAGAAAATCGACTGTACACATTGATTGCACATGGAACTAATTACACATGGGATACACATGCAAGTAAAAATTATACACAATAATTTCATTACACATGGATTGGCAACACTGGCGTAGATCAAACTTGGTGACCAAAAATGGCTTAATTTATTGGAAGAAATTGCTCAAAAATAACTAAAAACTTTTTTTAAAATGAAATAACAAAACAAAAATAATTCGTTTAAAGTTTTTTAAAATTAAATTGTAAATTGAGATCAGTTTGTTTCATAAGAATGAACGTAAATTAAATATTTTAGCATTTGAAAAAATTATTATCGATAAATTTGATGTCGTTATTGTTTATCTCATAGGAATCACTTATGCCTATTAGCTTTAAATATTTTGAAGGTAAATTTTGAGTCCAAATCTACAATAAAAAATAAAAAAGATAAGAAATATTTTATATTTACCTAATTGCTAAAATCGAATTAACGGTTGCTAAATGTAACCTATTTCTCAAATTACATTTAATGATCTTTACCTGGCTAAATACATTGTCTACTTCAGCATTAGACCATGGAAGTGAGTACCGGGGTGCCAGACATGGGGAATTATAACCAAAGTTGGGGATTTCATGCGAACAAAATGGACAAAGAAAGTCATTAGGGGAGTTTTTTGGGAATTTAAAAAAATATTCGGGGATTTTACACATTAATGTATTTTCCCTTCTTTTAATATTTACGCTTATTTTTCTGTGTTTCGAATATGAAATATGAAAACAGTAGCAAAACTTTTATCTTACCCTTATCAACAACTTATACGGTGTTAAGGGTCCTAATTAGAGATGCCAATCCCGAAGTCCCGATCTAATTATTTAAATCTAACTTTTAACTGGTTACCAAGAGGAGTCGCAAGTGAATAAAAGTTACATGCAATGCATTTTGTACCACAGAAAACTAAATCGGAAAATAAAGTTTGGTGTGGTCTTTTTTTAATTTGAACTGAACTCAAAATGAAAGTTGTGCAAAAAGGTGTTAAAAACTTTTGGCCCCTTAAGTTTAAGGGCTTTTGACACATATTTGTTTAAGTTTATTTTATTAAAATAATACTTGCATATATATTACAAAAGCTTTTGAGGATTGTTATTTGACTTAGAATACACATTTGAATAATATGAAAATTTTTATAATAAATTGTTACTCAACATGAGAAATAAATTTCCAGGTGCTTAATAAAGTAATGGTTTTATTTTTAAGACTTTTTTAAGATAATTTTCAAGCAAATATGTCTTCCCCAAAAATAAGTAAATATGAAAGACAATATAATAAAGCTTGGGAAAAGTAATGCTGAGCTATTGGTATGTACTTATCATATGTCAAAGTATTTAATAAATGACGGATATATGTGTTTTTATTGCTGATTTTAATGATGGCTAAAACCGATTGCACAAGCTCCAAATTCTTATAAATTGGATCATTCGTCTTAAAAAACATCTTATTGATCTGCTTGTAATTTCTCACTGGAATCGCATATAAAAGATTTAAAAACATGTCGCTACAAACAAAATAAAATAATTTTCTTTACTAACAATTTCTTATTTTGGGATTTTTGGGGATTTCTTATTAAAATTTCTCTTACTATTTTTAAAAAAAAATGTTTAATTCGGTCAAAAAAAACAGCAGAAAAAATATTAACTTTTAAAGGTTTTGTTTTGAAATACTTACTGTTCCTTTATTTTGAAAGATGTTTCATCATCATCGTTAAAGTTGTGATTTAAATAAAAATACGTTTTAATTGTTAAAAACGCTTATTTTCCTTTCAGCAATTTTATAAAATTAAAATATTTTGTTTGTAATTCCCAATTTTTATTTTTGGTAAAAGCATAAAAATTTATTGTTGAAGGGATAAGCTATTTCTATGCGCATTTCACTGGTTGCTTACGCCAGATCGTCAGGAAACTTCATTTAAAGATTTAAGAAAAACTAAAGATATTAAACAAATAAAATTATTAAGCGAATAAGAATTATAAGCTACAGCTTTACTTGTAACAATGTCAAATCTTAAACAAAAACTACAACAATGTTAATTTTAAGTTGAACTGTTTATTTTCAATTTTTGATATTCTTTAATTAGGCTTGAGTTCATCAAATTTAACTTTCATTAAATTATTTTCACTGAGGGAAGGAATTTAACAACTTGGAATTTTTTATTAATATTTATTGATAATTTTTCCTGGCTGAGCTGGGATTCGAACCCGGGTTGATTTTTACATGTTTCAAGAAACACCACTTTCTATCGTCAGAAGATCTTTGTGTTCTACCCACTGCACCACTGCGGTGCCCGTTAGCCAACAGTCAAACATCAATCTTTAACCAGTAGTACTGGTGGTTAGAAATTTGCTGTTATTATCACTTTAATTTCAAATTGCATGTTGCCTCCTTCTTCCTCTGTTTCTTCGTATTCTTCCTGTCAAGACTTTGTCTTGAAAACCTGAATACATTTGTTTATTATGTTTTTTTGTCCACTTTCGTCGACATTTTCGGGTTCGAATCCCAGCTCAGCCAGGAAAAATTATCAATAAATATTAATAAAAAATTCCAAGTTGTTAAATTCCTTCCCTCAGTGAAAATAATTTAATGAAAGTTAAATTTGATGAACTCAAGCCTAATTAAAGAATATCAAAAATTGAAAATAAACAGTTCAACTAAAAATCAAAATTGTTCTTAGAAATAGCTATGGCACAAGCTCTAATGTTTACATTTGTACTTTAATTTGTACAAATGAAAATGTCGACGAAAGTGGACAAAAAAACATAATAAACAAATGTATTCAGGTTTTCAAGACAAAGTCTTGACAGAAAGAAAACGAAGAAACAGAGGAAGAAGGAGGCAACATGTAATTTGAAATTAAAGTGATAATAACAGCAAATTTCGAACCACCAGTACTACTGGTTAAAGATTGATGTTTGACTGTTGGCTAACGGGCACCGCTGTGGTGCAGTGGGTAGAACACAAAGATCTTCTGACGATAGAAAGTGGTGTTTCTTGAAACATGTAAAGATCAACCCGGGTTCGAATCCCAGCTCAGCCAGGAAAAATTATCAATAAATATTAATAAAAAATTCCAAGTTGTTAAATTCCTTCCCTCAGTGAAAATAATTTAATGAAAGTTAAATTTGATGAACTCAAGCCTAATTAAAGAATACCAAAAACTACAACAATAAATACTACAATTGGTTGGAATTCTTCCAACATGAATTGCAGTAAGTAAGAAAAAACAAAATATTGTTTTAGCAACAAAAATAAAGCATGTTGTCAGTTTAGTTTTTTTAGCCTTGCACTTTCCAGTTTAATTTTATTTTTTATTCCCGCGAAATTATCTTGATAATTTTATAAATTTTTATAAGAACATACAAAGTATTATATTACTAGAAAAACAGTAAACGAATTTTTATGGCTAAACAAGTTGAAAAATGGCTAAATTCATTTTTTAATGGCTAAACAAAGTGAAAATGGCTAAATTCATTTCTTAATGGCTAATCAAGGCAGGGCTGCCAGACTTGGGGATTTATCCCCAAAGTTAGGGATGTCATGCGAGCAAAAAGGACAAAGAAAGTCATTTGGAGATTGGGGATTTATTCGGGGATTTAAATACAAAATTCGGAGATTTTTTTTTGGGGATTTTATACATTTTAAATATAATTTTTCCTTCTTTTATTATTTACGCTTATTTTTCTTTGTTTCGCACATAAAATAGGACAAAAATTAGAAAAACTTTTACCTTGCTCTTATCAACAACTTGTAAAGATTAACATTTTTTTAAGTGTGTAAAAGGTGCTTCAAAACTTAAACAAATCTTGAGTGAGTGTTTTAAAATGGAAGAATTAAAAAAAAGAATCTATAACCGTTGACAACACATACAATTTTTGATTTTTAATATAAAAAATAAGTAAATCGCAACCTGAAAGGCAAAAGAACTTATTAACGAAAAATTAAAAATCATCGTCTTCATTGATTCCGATGTATTGTTTCAATACAAATGTTCACAAATTTTTGAATCTTTCGAATAAAATTTGCGATTTTATTATAGGATTAACTGACAGTTTGCATAATATGCAACATTGTCAATTGTCAAAACAACTGGAAGGTTTTACAAGAAATATAAACGAAAATTTAAGTATAAGCAGTTTAAGTAACAGTAACCTTACCGTAAGAAAGGAAGACCAATCTATCTTATTGCTAACTATAATCGTTCTAATTGCTTTACACCATACATGTTAAGTAATGATTAGCTAATGCTAATGATTGAATATCACAAATATATATATTACTTATGTACATATATTACATACATGCACACATATTTAACGCATGTACGTACTAACTGTTTAATAAATACAATGACCGGGTATATTCGCTTTCAGCAATACGAGCTTTTCAAAAGAAAAGTCCGTGAAGAGACCCCCGCCTTGGACTATTAATAATGCCCGCAAAGGAAAAAAACCGCTCCGTCTGAAGACGTAAGCGGTGTGTTGCAAAACAGTGCTATTTCACTTCAATAATTTAAACTAATTGATTCTAATTCGAGCTAATTGAATACCTAATTGCATTAGCAGAAGTCAATTAGATTTCTAATTGTAAAGGTAAACCAATTTTTTTTGCTAATGGCAACTAATTGCAATTAGTTTTACCATTGGAATAAAAATTTCAATTAGCTAATGGGAATTAGTTGAACTAATTCTAATTGTTTGATCAATTAGAGAATATAAACTAATTGCATCAATTGCTAATTATAATTGGAATTTAACATGTATGCTTTACACACAACAAAATTATTCAGCTGATTTGTAGCGTTACTGTAACTCCCGGCTAACTGAGCCTTTAGGGATAAAATTGGCTTTCTACGCTTGGTCTAACATTTTAAAAGAATTAAAGGAAATTTTTTATTAACAAGATACCCAATTTTTATTTTTAAAAAATACACTGAAATATATTGTTGAGATAAAGCTAGTTTCTATGAGCATTTCACTGGTTACTAAGGCCAGATCATCAGGAAACCTTTTTCCAAAGTATTTAAAAAAACTCAAGTTTTTAGAAAAATAAAACTCTAAAACGAATGAGAATTACAACCGTTCAAAGTCACACTTATAAACGTTAATAATGTTTAAGCAAAACATCAACAAGTGAGTCTATTTTTTCTTATGTTCCCCTACACTTTTTTCAATAAGTTGCGATTGATAATTTTCTTTTTTCACAAAAATACTTATATTTGAAATTTATCTAGGCATAACCTTAACTTCGCGGCGTAATTTAAGAAAGACATGGAGTTCTACCATCTTAGCAAATTCTTATAACGAGTTGCAATACAAAACAATAACAACCATACACTTTATGCATATGATTTGCTTAAAAAATGTATGTTTAAGTCAACAATGTCGTTGTGGAACATTTGAATCCCTTAGCGTATGTGCAATTTTTTTTTTGTTCCTTGCTGAAAAAGGTATATGTAACATCAATTATGGCTGTAATGAGTCAAAATGTTTCACAAATATACTTGCCATAAAATATCTTCTACGAGCCTTCAAATACATCAACGTCCTTTTGATGCCAGAAATTAGAAAATGTGTTTAAGGATTAATTACATACTTTTTATAAAATGGAAAAACGAAATTTTTGACAGAACTTTTAACTCATTATACAAGGTTAATATTCGATAGTCGATGTTCGGCAGCGTGCTAAAATCGTTTGCAACTCATAATAGTGGCCTCAGTTGTATGTACTACTGTGAATCCCATTTATTCGTAAACAGAACTTTGTTCCTTTAGCTTCTCTGCTGAATTAAAATTTCATACAAAAATCTCCTTAAAGCTTCATATTTTTTATATCTCACTGTAACCCGTCTTTATTATTATCAATATTCTAAGGTATTATTGCGTTGTAACAAATTTCCTGCAAGTTCCCATTTTCTTCTTTATTTTCATTGTCCTCAAATTGTATGCTGGTGTTCGTTCTTTCTTTCTATACATTGGAAACTAATGTTTGTATGTGGTCAAATTCAATTAAGGATAAGTTCAAGTAATATCCTTGAAATATAAAATACTTTTTTATTTTACTTACTGTTTTTTTATACTTCTGGATACAAATGTAAGAAAATATTTTAATTTTTTTTCCTTGCAACTCGTGTAACATGCACTTATTCAAGTCGCATCTTAAAAAAAGTAACAACTAAACTACTTTAAAGTTTTGACCTGACTAGTTTTGTAAGTCTAGCAAATAGTATGTAGTTGAATATGTTTTTCTCTTTTTTTAGTCTACTATTAAAGTTTTGGATTATTATTAAGGAATGTGTTCGAAATGCTCTTACAACATTATTTTTGTATTATTTTATGCTTATAGAGGCGAGGGTTGTTAGATTTGGCGATTTCTCGCCAAACGTGGTGATTTTAAAACCAGTATGGCGTTCTAATTTTTGATTTGGCTACATGGCGATTTTTTGGTGATTTATAAAACATGTGGCTATTTTTGATGAGCCATGAATTTGTTTAGATAATTAGGGGATTCACAAGGTGTGCTATCAAGTCACATTGTCATAATAGCCTAATATTTAACAATAGTTTAAACAAAACTATTGTTGTATTTTATAAAAAGACTTTTTATGCTGGGTTTATTGTTTAGTCATAATTACTTAGTAAATATCTAAATAATGAATGTTGCTCACATCACTCATATTTATCTTGTTATTGTTTTAAGACATATGACTTTATGGCTACCTTGTAAATCCCTCAAATATTAATTTTATTTAGGAATTTATGTACGAAATTTGAGGTTATGTTGAAGCTATGTTGAAATGACTGATGAAGATATTATTAAGCTTCCACGCGATGCATCGCGGCGATGTTAGACAACTTGCCGGCGATTCGCGGGCGATGATTCGGCGATGGAAATTGTTTGCAGGGCACATATCAAACTAGCAAGTAGTGTGTTTTTTTAGAATCACACACAAGTAATTGTGTGTAAGAAATAACCCATGTGTGCAAACCCTGCAAACAATTTCCATCGCCGAATCATCGCCCGCGAATCGCCGGCAAGTTGTCTAACATCGCCGCGATGCATCGCGTGGAAGCTTAATGCGAATCGCGAAAACGTTCGCATGTGTCAACCGCGCGAATCGCGTATCGCGATTCGCTTGAACATCGCGTACCGCGATTCGCGTAAACATCGCGTACCGCGATTCGCGTGAACATCGTGTACCGCGATTCACGTGGTTGACACATGCGAACGTTTTGCCGATTCGCCAGAGGATCGCACTTAGCTTCCACGCGATGCATCGCTGCGATGTTAAACAATTTGCCGGCGATTCGCGGGCGATGATTCGGCGATGAAAATTGCTTTCAGAGATATATTAAATAACACACCCTTCACAAATCACTTGCTCAACTGGAATGACAATTTTGCTAATTGCCCTTGAAACCAAATATTTATTTTCCCGTTACCTTAAAAAAACAACGAGAAAAAAATTCTTTCGAAAGTTATAAAAAAACACTGATGATTGCCGCTACTTGTGTGCGCTCGCATATTCATCGCCATAGGCGATGGTTAGCGATTCGTATTCCCTGAGAAGGATCGCGGAATCATCGCCAAACAAGCAATCGCCATAAAATTTCAAAAATGTTTGAAGGGAAGCGTTCAATTGTTTTTGTGAGTGTTGTGAGAGAAAGATTTGATACAGGCAGGCCTGCCAAATTTGCCGATTTATCGGCATTTTGCCGATTTTTTGCCTCTAAATTATCAAAGTGCCGATTTTTGCTGAAAAAATGCCGATTTTTCGATAAACACCTAAAACACCGTAACTTTTTGTTTGTGTTAGTACAACCTTTTAATTTTCTGCAACACTTAGATTTAAAACGTGATAATTTAAGTGGTGTATTTCCAAAAAGTATTTTTCTTTCTCATTCTTTTGAAAATGTGAAAAGGATTCTAAGCCAAGTCAACCTAAAATAAAATATCGATGTTCCTTGAAAATTTTAAATTTGTAATGTTTTTCTTTTCTAAAGATTATTTAAGCTTATTTTAAGTATGAAACTCAAATAGTTGTCTATTAAAAAATAACTTTAAAAAAGAGTGTTTGTGAAAAAATAATTTACCCTTAATATAAAATATATTTGTTTATTATCTATTAATTGAACATTTTAAAGTTTTGAGTCTAAAAATATAAATATATTTTTTTAAACTGTGTTATTTCTTTTATAAACTACTTTTATAAAAGTTTTCTTTGGATTCAAAAATAAATTAACAAGGTTTCGTTTAATTTAATTTAGTTTATTTTTTTATTGATTTTTATGTTAATTTATATGTTTTAAACATAAGTTAATGCTGAATTGTTCTGCTTTGTTATTAAAAATTTCTTTTATTGTAGCAGTGTTGCCACTTTGTGGGTAATTACCCGAATTTGGTATAATTTTTATTGTCGTGTGTAGAGCGTGGGTAATTTCTCTTAGGTGTTATTCCGGTGTTATTTGAAATTCTAACTTTAGATACCCAAATAAAATCAAGATTCGATTTTAGTTTTTTTTCTTTAAGATATTGTTGCTAAAAAATGCACAGTCATTTGGACCAAAGTTTCGGTTTCTTTTTAAGAAAATACTTAAATCAATAAATATATATTTTCAAAAGTTTTGTAATGAATGAAGATGGTCCCTTAGATTTGGATAAAGATGCCTCTTATAGTGATTTAGAACCTTAAGTTGATTGAAAAAAGTTTTTCAAACTGAAACTAGCCTGGGGGATAAAATGTTTCTAATATTTCAACATGTAATTAATTAAATTTTTATCTGGCAACTTTCAAATGCTTTAGTTAGTCTGGTATCACACTTTGAAAGTTTTCTTTCAGAAAGTCAAACTTTCTAAAAGAAAACTTTCATAATGTGAACCCAGACTTTCAAGAATATTTAACGCCCTTATCAGTTGTAAAACCGAATTACGAAAGGGATAGTTATATAAAACCCAGCAGGCATTTTGTTTACTAAATAAGGTATAAAGGGTATTTTTTAAGACCATGAAAATTAAAATTTTAGACAACACAAAAAAAATAATTTTAATCGCAGATTAATACACGGCATTACTAAATGAAACTGATTTTAAACAAATAGACACCGCGCCTGTCCTTGACGAAACGCCTTGCAGACGTCCAATTTTTTTACTCTTTTTTGAGCACTGCTGTTTGTTTGTCACGAATAAAATGAACACTGTTGACCTCCAATACGTCAATTGCTGCTGTTTTATCAGCATTACCCATTGACTTCAATCAAGAGATGTCACATCGCAAGGCCTTGCAGTCAAATTGGCAGTTTATTTTCAATAAATCTCACAACGCCTTCATTTGTGAAAAAATATGATGCGTCAGTTTAATCATGAAGTTGCCTATAAGTAGCGAAAATCGATGGCTGATTTTCCAAGTAAATTTGGATAATTTGGTGGCGTTGTTCAAGCATGAATCTGTTCATGATGATGTGCCTGAGAAAAAAATTGAAGGCTGTATCACAATTTGTTAGACCTTTCGTAAGCTCCATGGGGCTAAAAAACACCATTTATACATGAATTGCAATCGGCATTTTAGACATTCTCTAGATATATGCAACCAACTGTAGAAGCTAAACTCATTATTTAAGAAGTTTTATTTTATGTTTTGTTAATTGTTTTTAAGTCTTTTTTGTTAATTTATTTAAAATTACAATACGGATCTTAACAGTTTGACTAATATTGATCTTCTTTCAATGAGTTTGTTGTGTTTTTGCTTCTTTGTAAATGTCTTTTTATTAAATAAAACTTCAATTTTATATCAGGTGTAATTTCATTTAAATCGGGTAATTTTGCTTCAGCTCAAGTGTAATTTTGAATTTAGCTGGTGGTAACACTGTATTGTAGGTACTTAAAATAGGCATTTTCAATTTGCCGATTTTTTGCCGATTTTATTAAATTAAAGTGCCGATAATGCCGATTTTTTTTTGAAAATATGCCGATTTCTTATCAAAGTCTTCTGGCACCCCTGGATACAGGTATAAATAACAAAATAGCTCTTTCATTCGAGTAAATACACTTGTGTTACGATGTACATATTGTGTTTTATGAACACAACATGTGATTTGTGTTTTAAAAATTTTTTTTATCGTATTGAAAACAAAATATTAGTAAAAAGATGTTGCATTAAAAAGTGATACAAACTTTTTAGAAGCAAAAAGTAGAAGTTTTAAATATATTTTTTATTAAATGGAATTTTTATTTATTTGTTGTTAATTATTTTGATTTTTTTTTTGTGTCTTTAGTGACATTCTGTACTCCCTTAGGGAAGTGAAAGAAGTTGTTAAAATTTTATCTTTTGTCTTTAACATTTTAAAAACAATTTCATACATATCTTTTTGCACGTAATCTTGTTCTTATAACGGTTTCTTATTTTTGTTCCGTCGTCCATAAACGCGTCGTTTGTCTTATGTAAACGTATACGTTGCAGATCAGCTGTTTCGTTTTTTAGTTTTTGTATAATAAGTAATAGTAACACCTATGTAAACATGACGTTGCGTTGCGGAAGAAACTGATAAAATTAAAAATTTCCCCCGTATTAGCGTAACAGCTGTGAAAGAATTTTATCTGACAATAAAAAAGAATAATTTAACAAATTTAAAATTTTTAAAACATACAGTATTATATAAAATAAAGAGCTGAAGCTTGGAATTCTATTAAAAAAGTTTTAAACAAATAAAAAACAGCTGGAAAAGGCGCGTTGTGTAACTTGCTATTTTTCATGCACTAAAGTTTTAAACGCCTTTATGGAAAAGACTCTTGTTTAATAGAATTTGTATCCTCCATTGGCAGGTCGTAAACTTAAGAATTAAATTAAGATTTGATTAATTTTTTTTATTTCATATACTTTAATTGTGAAGATTGTGATTACTCGTATTTTAAGCAAAAATCGTTTTTTGTTAAGAAAATCGTTTGATCGAAAACAAAAGTTTATATTAATCACCAGAAATCGTATTTTTATATAGAAAATACAAAAATAATTAAAATGGCTTATAACTCCTTAAAAAAGAGTTTGATCGAAAATAAAAGCTTGTCTTGTGATCAAACATATTTTTTGGGTAAAGTTGTTATTTGATAAAAAAAAACATTTGCTTGTAACTTCCAAACGGATCAATTAGTTTTTTTCACCACTCATATTTTTAATCAACAATCAATTTTTTATAGAAACATTTAAAACGCCCGTTATTCCTTCGATAAGTTTTTAAATTAAAAAATTCGCTCATTTTGTGATCAATAGTATTTTTTTTTTAAATCAATTGTTTTAGAAATGTTAAACGTTTGCAATTATTTTCCCTATTTAAAGCTTATTTTTTAGAATAAGATCAAGCATAATAATAAATATGAAATCTTTTTCTAAAAATGTTGGAGAACAGTTTAAAAATCTTCTTGAGAAATTATAAATGTTTTATATAAAGGAATCTTGGAATTTTTTATTATAAATTTTAAAAAATAATTTTTCTGTGAACTTTTAAAAATTCATTTAAAACATACATACATATGTACATTTAATCCAACTAGGACATTTTCAATGGAAAATTAAGAAGAAAAATATAAATTAAAAGACGTGGTAGCTTTTCCAATCGGTAGGTCTTTCCTTTTAATTGCTATTTTGCATTCTTACCATTGAAATGGTATGTATGTATGTATGTATGTATACTAAATGTCTATGAATGTTAAACTAATTGTTTCAGAAGTCCTTTAAAAAAACCTTTTTTTATAGGTATTCAATATGTACTTCTTTTGTATGTATTCATAGAGTACTTTAATAGAAGCCATTTTTTCAGTACACCTTTGTAATGCCTTTTAAATGTCCTTTATTAACAGGCGTTCTTAAAGACATGCATCAGAAGCAGTGTTGCCAGAACTTTTAGAGGTAAAATCAGCAAAAACCCATAATTTTGCATCAAAAAATCTGAAAAATCTGCGTCAAGATTTTAAAAATCTTCAATAAATCTTCAAAACACATTTATTACATTTTAAATGTAGTTAATTAAGAAAAATATATCGTTAGTCTAATTCGCAAATGTGTTAAGTGCCTTTTTTCAAATTTTACAGGAGACACAAAAAACAATGTATCTTTTTTAGTTTTTAAAATTTGTAAACTTTTTCAACGCAATTATTTTAACAAAATAGCTCTCTTTAAATGACCTTGATCAAAAATCCATTTCCACAAAATTTTGGGAGGGAAATTTACTCTTTTTGGACTTTTTAACTTATTCGTTTTATTGTGGACTTAGCACATTTTCCTACAATCAACACCCTGTATTTGCAAATATTTTGAGTTCATATGTTCTGCAAAAGTACTCGCCATATGGTTTTGTACAAAGTTGCCGAAGATTATTTGGTCGAATTCTGGAAATTTAACGGTCAAAATTTTGATTTTCTTCAAGAACCTAAAAATAACGGTAATTTTGTAAATAACGGAATTATAAAAAAGTCGCGGAACAAAAGTTGCTTCTGATACCCTAAACAACCATTTTCAACAATAAAAAAGTTCTTTTTCGCAAAAAGTGGATTTTGGCATATTGCTAATTATGATTATTTTTTTTTAAATCAAAACTAATATCTAAATATTAACCTTTTTTATATTATTTGTTCTTTTTAGAACTCCACTTTAGAAAAAAAATAGGGCATAAAAACCAAATTCAATTGAACAAATTAATATTCGTGGAGTTAGCACGCGCTTTTAATATTTTTCGTAGTTTTGTGGACTTAGCGTTTTTGCAAACCACAAAATTACAACAACTTTAAACTACATAATGACATTTTTTGTTGTCGTAAAATATGTATTTTGTATCGTTTTACCGTTTTGCATTAAAATATCAATTTTGGAAAAAGTGGACTTAGCGTCTTTGCGAACTATACTAACGATATAACATTTTTTTTCAAAATGTTCTGTAATTTAAAAATAGTTCTCATAAATTGCAATAGGTGGTCCTGGAAATATAAGTTTTAAAAAGGAAATATTTTGTTGAGCTCTTAACACAGATAAGTTTAAAAAATATGTTCGATTTTAACTCGAATGCGATTTTCAGACCATGGCTAATAATTTTTAGATTTATTTAAATCAAAAATATCTATCCGAAACTCATTACTCAGGCTGATTTGAGATTTATCACGTCTATCTTATTTTAAGCAGCAAAAAAAAGTTAATTGCTTGACATTTTATTTAAACTATTACGTATTGAAAATTACAAGAGATCAAATATTGCAACTATTAAAAATATTTACACAATTTCTTCTAATAAATCTATGTATTTCCCCACGGTTCTTCCATCAATGGTTTATATAAATCGTTTATCAATGCAAAAAGTGGAAATAGTACAAACAAAAGTGACAATGAAAAAAATCTGCAATTTTAAACAAAAAACCTCCAAATTTGCATTATAATAATTTTGGGGCTAAAATCTGCACTTCTGGCATCGCTGATCAGAAGGGCTAACAAAAGACCTTCTTTTGCAAGCCTTTAATAATTACTGTAAGAAGAAGGGAGTGTGGAAGGCCTTGCTCCCAATGACAACCTGTATAACAAATATATGAGTATGGAATGCGAAGTGGAGAGCTTGTGTCTGCTAAATAAGGCCTTCTATTAGGCCTATTTACTCATTATTTTTACCGCTGGGTACCTATTAGGTATTATTGTTATTGTGTTTGCATATAAAAAATACATTTATTGCAACCATTTCATTTTATTACATGTTTTGTTAAAATTTTAACTTTCCTCTTCACTTCACAAAATAAAAAAGTCAAGAAGCACACGAATGATTAGTGTGTTTTTTTAACATCGCTCAGGTTTTTTATTGTAATATGTATGAATTTGAGTTCATCAAACAATAAACAATAATAGAGAAACACACACAATTAATGTAAGTGTGTGTGGCTAACTTTTTAATGAACGGTGTTGCGTTCAGTGTTACCGTCGGATATTTTCAATAAGTACCAAAAAAAGGGGATATCTAAAAAAAAGTGGCACCGAAAAGGGGATTTTTATAAAAAAAAGTGGCACAACTTTTCAAATTAAAATAAGTACACCACATTATGTATTATTTACGTTTTTTTTCTATTTATTTTAAATAACATTTTATAAATGGTATAAAAACATAACAAAAAAACATATATGTAGTAATTATATGCACTAAAAAATAATTGATCGTATTACAATAGACATACATACTTATGGCTCATTTGTTGCAAAAATTAAAATAAATATTTCTCTCGAGAAGTTATTTTTATAAAATATTTTCTTTAATAAATAGAAACTGGGAATTATTTCCTTCCGAAGGTTACTTTAAATTATATTCAATATTTTTTATTTTTCGAATTATTAGACACCAGCAGAATGTAATGCATTTTCTGGCCCGCTACGGCCTTCGTCAGCATTCTTTGTGAATATTTTTTTTTTTTTTTTTCAATATTATTTATTGAATCTTCATACATTTAATATGAACTAACAATAATTAATCAAATCTTAACCTAATACTTTATTTTATGTCTTGCCAGTGCCAGACAAAAATTTTCTTTATCACGGGTTCTGTTCACTTATCTAGGTGTTTATCGCTCATCTAATTGGACAAGTGCTGCAGTGTCTCTTCTTCTTAAGCGAGTGTGGCCGCTATCATTTAAAATATTTCGAGCTAGTGGGTTCGGATGCAATTCGAGCCTTGTTAAGTATTTTACTGCATATTTCGTAATCACAGTTTTAACTAATGGAACATTGAGATCCTTGTGAATATTTGAATTTTTAACATACCAAGGGGCAGCTGTGATTATTCGAAGAAGTTTATTTTGGCGCCTTTGAATTTTTTCGATATTAGAAGCCGAGGCAGTGCCCCATAACTGAATACCGTAGCACCAGATAAGCTTTAAGATAGAGTTGTAAAGTAGGAGTTTGCAGTCGAGACTAAGAACAGAGTTTCTTCCAATAAGCCAATGAATTTGTATGGCTTTTAGTTTCATTTGAGTTAATTTTGCCTCTATATGGCTTTTCCACGTCAAACGGCGATCTAAATGTATACCGAGATATTTTACATGCGAATTTTGAGGTATTATTTGATTATTGCATGATTCCCGACGCAAGGTGAATGTTATATGTACGCATTTTTGCTCATTGACTTTTATCCTCCATTGTTTTAACCATATTTTTAGTTGAAATATATGATCCTGTAAGTAACGAGATGCTTCATAACTGTTTTCGTGGACGCTTAGAAAAGCTGTATCGTCTGCAAATGTTGAAGTTTGTGTGTAGTTGTTCGTTGGCATGTCCGAAGTATAAATTAAGTATAATAGAGGCCCCAGAATGCTTCCCTGTGGGACTCCAGTGCCAATTGGCTGAGGTGAACTAAGAAAATTTCCTTCTTTTATAATAAATTGACGACCGACTAAGTAGCTTTCTAGCAGCTTGTGTATGTTTGCTGGAAAATTTTGCTTCAATTTATGTAATAAGCCTTCATGCCAGACTTTATCAAAAGCTTGAGAAACATCGATGAAGAGAGCGGAACAATATTTTCTTTCTTCAAAGGCTTTTCTTATGGCGTTTACTATACGATGGGTTTGTTCAATTGTGCTGTGTTCTCTTCTAAAGCCGAATTGGTGGTTAGGTATACATCTATTTTCACTTAAAATTGGAGTTAATTTTGACACTAACAGCCTCTCAAACAGCTTTGATATATTAGAAAGTAAGCTTATAGGCCTATATGACTCAACTTTTGTGTGATCCTTTCCTGGTTTAGGTATCATGGTGACTAAGGAAACCTTCCATTTTTGAGGATAGTATTGAAGACGTAAGATAGCATTGAAAATTAAAAGAATAATTTTCTTTGCTGTGCTGGGTAGCTCCAAAAGCATTTTGTTGCTGATCTTATCAAAACCAGGGGCTTTTTTGGGGTTTAATTCACAAACAGCCTTTTCGATTTCTCTTATCTCAAATCTTAGGGGAACAGCCGCTCTAGCAGGAACAGGTGGTAACACGACCGCAGTATCGTGAGATATATTTGGGGTAAATACGTTTTTTAAGTGATTAACAAACAGATTTCCCTTTTCGTTATCATTTCTTGCCCAACTTCCGTTCAAGTTTCTTAATGGTGGCTTAGAGGCGACTGGCCTTTTTAGATTTTTAGCTGCACGCCATAATGAGTAGTCTGATTGCGGAGTTGCATCAAGTTCCTTAAGATATTTTTGCAGAGAAGCCGTTTTTTGAGTCTGTAGTAACTTTCTTAGCCTTTTTGTACAATCTTTTAATAAACTCTTTAGTTGAGGGGATCTGTGCAATTGCCACTCTCTTCGAGCTCTTCTTTTTTCAGTCAGGAGACGCTCAACATCTGTGGAATAAATTTTAATATTTTTAGTTTTTTTTGGGGTATTACTGGAATATTGCACAGCTAGCTTCAGAAAACTGTCAAAATTAAGAATAGCGCGATCTACGTATTCCGGTGTACTAAGCAGAATATTTTCTGTGCAATGGGTGCTGAGATATTTTTTATATTTTAGCCAATTGATTTGTGTAGCTGGCGTCGCTAAGTAACCAGTTGGAGATAGAATTCTATTGGGGTTCATTAAAGTAACAATTGTTGGTGTGTGGTCGGAAGATAATTCTAAGGAAGCTTCAACATAAATCGTTTCTAAGTTTTTAACCACGCCAAAATCGATGACATCTGGTATTTTTTGCTGATCAGTAGGCCAATATGTTGGTTGTCCGCTCGCTATCACATTCAAATCCATTTTAGAAATAGTATTAAATAGAACACGACCCTTTGGTGTTATAAGTCGGGACCCCCAGAAGGTATGTTTAGCGTTATAATCGCCAGCGGCCAGGAAACAAGGTCCTAATGATTTAAAATAATTATAATATTGGCCTTCAGATATTGAATATCTAGGTGGGGAGTATAACGATGAGATTTCTACGTTTCTATTTAATTCTTCAACGCAAATGTTTGTTGCTTGAAGATAATCTTCACAATGATCACCCATGAGGTAGTGTTTGACTCTGGTTTTTATTAAAATGGCAGAACCTCCACAAGCTCTATCTCGAGGGTCCTTGGTATCATATAGTGTATAACCATTAATATTAAACGTATTTCTTGAGGACAAATGAGTTTCAGAAACCATCATGACATCAATTTGTTTATTTTTAAGAAAGTATTCTAATTCATTTTTATGTTGGCGGATGCCGTTTGCGTTCCAAAAACAAATTTTTAAACAGTTCATGGTTTGTTAAGTACAGCTTGCAATAACATCGATTGCATTCTAAGAATCTCCTGCATCATATTACCCATTGTGTTTGTAAAATTATTTACTGTTTGCACTAATGTGTCCATTGTTTTTTCTAAACGACTTAAATTAGAGACTGGAGTTTCATCATTACCTGGCGAGGCACCTTGCATTGGCACATGGTTTGATTTTAGCACGTTAGCGTAAGAAATTCTGTTATTACCAGGCTGGGGGGCTTGAATTGCATTTGTGTTTACTTGATTTGGTACCTGCATTTGAGGGGGATTAGTTTTCGGTCCAGCCGACTGCTTGACGATAGTATATACAGGGCATCCTCTATAATTGGCAGTGTGATTGCCGCCACAGTTACTACATTTTTTTACGTTGGGGTCGGTTTTAGACTTATCGCAGAGAACTGTACCATGTAATTCACCACATACTACACAAACAGGGGGTAAATAGCAGTATGCCTTAGTATGACCATATTCTTGACAGTTTAAACATTGAACGGGACCATTTCTTTTGTGTGGCTCTTCTATAGTTATTCTTCTATAGAGAATATATTTCAAATTGTAAATAGGATGCGTTTCGTTTTTTTTAAGCTTTACGTCGCCGGGTTCAAACTCCACTCGAAAAAGTGGTTGGGGATTTTTTTCTCTCTTTTTAATATTAACTACATGTTTTATTTTGAAGCCTTTTTCTTCTAGGAATGTTTTTACCTCTTCAGGGTCCACACATGAGTCAATTCCCTTAATCACTACCTGAAGACCTTTACTGCTCTTCAGTTGGTATGTATAAAAGTTTTTTTTAAGTGCTTCAAATTTGGTTATTATTTTGCGAAAATCATTCTCATGATTGACTTGTATTTTATTCTCGTTTATACTACCACGCTTGATAGCAGCTACGTAAAACGAATTTTCTCCAATTAACGAAATTAAACTCTTTATAAGCTCATTTGAGTTTTGCTCCCTAAGATATATCGGGGGAGGCTTGGACGATTTTATGACGTTTGGTGCTTCAGAGGATTCATCCTCCAGAATTGCAAAACGATTTTGAGAATTTATTTTATCAAAAGATGGTACTTTTGAGGCCGAAGCAACTGCTGCAGAGGTAGGGCTGCGACCACGTTTAAGCACTGTTACGTACCTGTCCATACCAACTTGTACTTGAGGCTTTTGACAACATTTTACTTGAGATTTTTCCATTGCGTCTGTGTTTGAATTCATGGTAACATTTGTTACTAAAATTGTTTTTGCCGAAGCGGCAACACTTGCAGGCACTAGCGAGAGATTAATATTTTTTAATGTCTCAGCATCAACCGTCTTTGTAAAAACAGAGGGCGAAAGGGAACGTGTACGAGCAATTGGTTTAGCCGTTAGGTAGTTAATATTGTTTTGTTTTGTTTTATTTGTTTCAGTATTGCACTCTTTAGCATTAACTGTTACGTATGCATTTCTTTCATCTAGTTTTATTGTTGTTACATTGTGACTACTCATGCAAAAAGTTGTTTTTGTTTATCACTGTTTTACTGTGCTTTTTTTATTTTTATTATTTAATGTATTGCACCAAAAAAGAATTTTAAACAAAATGTTTTTGTACAGTATATGTGTACATATGTATGTACATTTATACATATATTTTTTTTATTAATTTTTTCGTTTTTGATTATTGTTCACTTTTATTTTATTATTTGTTATATTAAAATATCAAATGTAATTAATAATTCAATTGTATGCGGGATTAAGAATACGCGTCTGTATCGCAACAAAGCACAAACCGAACTGAATATAATATACGGTAACCTTCGGAAGGAAATAATTCCCAGTTTCTATTTGTTAAAATTGTTGAGTTAAATACATTCAATTTATAAAGTATCACTATCCAGTGTGACACAAAGAATGCTGACGAAGTCCGTAGCGGGCCAGAAAATGCATTACATTCTGCTGGTGTCTAATAATTGTAAATTTTTCTTTACATACAATATACCTCATTGCTTTCCAAAGGAAAGCTAAGGTAAAATGTAACAAGAAAATACAATATAATAGTCTGGTAGTATATAAAGTCATTTCTGAAAAATTGAAGGAATATGATTATTACAAAAAACTTTTATAAAAATACATAACTGAAATTTAGCTGATAGAATAAATTCGAAAAATAAAAAATATTGAATATTTTCTTTAATGTTTTGGTAATTCAAGGAGTTTAACGTTTTCTGCCAAACATGTTTTTTGAATTCTGACATTGTTGCAGCAATTAGAAGATATTTATGTAATTTGTTTTATATATACATTAAGTAATATATTTCTTGTACTTTTCTTTCTGAATAAATTTTCTTTGATTTATTTAAGAAATTGTATTGCACAGGTTTTAAAATTGTTTTTAGAAGTTTATTTGCCTATTCCACCAGATTCTTATGTTTTTTAGAATGCTATGGCCAAATATGAGTACAGTTTTCTCCCATCACGTCAGATTTATCAGAAATCCTAAACAAAAAAACGAAAATATCACTTTTTAAAATTCGTTATATTTAATCAGTTTCGCACTTTAATTCAAATAAATACACGGCATTCATAAATGCTACTAAATTTAAGTGCAAGTGTTTTAATTGCTTTAGTATAGGATATTTAGTTTTTATCCAAATTCGTCTATTATTGCTTCAAATTATTGTAATCAGCTTTACAAATAGAACAAAACTATACCACTCGATTTTGTTATTAATTGTGGTACAAAACATCTTCCGAAATTACAATAATTGGTGTATCTGATAAATGTGACGTGATGGGAGAAAACTGTGCTCATTTTGTCTTAAGCATTCCAAAAAATATAAGAATCAGTTAGAATGGTTAAACAAACTTTTTCAATGTGTTATTTATTAATGGTCAGTTACATACATACATATTTTTTACAATTAGTTGTTCTTAAAACGACTTCTATACTTTCGTAGAATGTCTTCACTTGGAACCCAATTTTCAAGACTAGTATGGGAGTTAAAACAAAACAGAATGAAAAAAAGTATCTTTTCCTAACGTAAAAAGTATCAAAAAAGTGGCAAGAATTACAAAAAGTATCACATTTGGGTGCATTTTGTAAAAGTGGCCAAATAGTATCCAAGCAGTCGAAAAAGTGGCAAATTGCTACTTTAGTGGCACGGTAACGCTGGTTGCGTTGATCTCTCATTTAAAATGATTGAGCGTGAATGACTCGCTCTCATTTTTTTACACATTCATTTGGCCACAAAATCATTTGTGCAGACCTCTACTGTGAATCCAGTCTTAAAAGAACTAATTAATATAATTAATTTTTCATTTTTCAATTATCAAATGTTGCAATTTATTATTGCAAACAAAATTCGTTGTTTTAAAGATACATATTTAAAAATGTTGGTGAATCCTAACAAAACCGTTGGATGTTTATTATTCACAGTTTCCTAGTTTAACTCAAGTTTGGTCAAAAGTTTATAAACACAAGTATTCGGCAGGTGCATATCATTTTAAAGAAATTGCTTTTGCAGTTCGTAATACCATAAAGTAATGCATCTGTTGAAAGAGTATTATAAATAATGAAATCTATTAAAACTCGTCTTTAAAATAGAATCTTATACCAACTGTTTCCGCGTTAATACGAGTTATTAGTTATATAAATGTAAAAAGGACATGTTGCAATTTTTGTACCTTCGCAAAAAATTATGAATAAATTTAATTCCAACCCAATGTTTTCCAAAAACGAAGACAATGAGGAATGTCTCGGCGATGAAGTGAATAGCGTTTTAGGTATATGATGGAGAACTGCAACTTTACATATGTATAAGTTTATCCAATATTTATTTAATAGATATCAGGAAATTTGGGAATTTTTGCTTATTATTTTACTTTTTAAACAAGAAAATTGTGTATGTGTTTCTTTTTGTAGTGTTGCTGTTTCTACAAAAAAAAAAACAAATCGTTTTTAGGTAAATTTTCATTTATTTTTTATTACAATTTCAGTTAATTTTACGTAAAGAATTCTTTAACGTAATGAACGGACAATATTAAATGCAATGTTAGAATCAGTTTTAAAAATAAATTCGCTTGGAATTTTAAATGTTTTTTATTTAAAAATGACTGCACGGAATAATTTTTAAATAAAATGCAGTCCGTTACTGTACCCAATAAAAAAAATTTGGGGTTTTTGAAGCACTACAGAGGAAAAGCGCATAATCAAGCGCTTCAATAAGAGAGCTTTTATTTAGCAGTAAATGATAAAGAATAAAATATAGAAAAAAGCTGCTATTTTAGTGCTGACAACGATGAGGTTTTAAAGCGAAAAAAATACAAATAGGTATATAATGGTTTACGAAAATTATTGAAACAATGCATTTAAGCAATTAAAAGCAAAACATCAATGAATATGGAAATATAGCTATCCCTTAAAAAAGCGCTTTATGAGTGCTTTGTTTGCATGTTAAAAAAAGCGCTGATTGTCAGCAGTAAATAGTCCTCTAAACCGGGAACACTCCATACAAAAATCAGGCATCTTATCAGCAGGTTTAAAGAGATTTGAGGTATGCATTCATACATAAAACCTGCTCCTTTTGGAGCACATTTTTTACTGGGTAATAATATTGTGAGTGTAGCTTCTAAGCGAAAATAATTTTTTTTAGGATTTATAAAAACTATTTTTTGTATTTTATTTCTTAGATTTTATAGCTGTGTTCATTTACTAACAATTTTTGCAAATTTGTAACAATTCTTACTTGTAAATTTGTAAACATTGATTTGTGACATTTACTAGTAACAATTGTTACAAATTTGTAAACATTTTTAGTAAATGAACACACCTTATATTTTAAAAAAATCAGTGTTGCCAATGAAAATTACCAAATTACACATCTGAAGCAAAATTAAACACAAAAATCGAAAAAATAGCTTTGATAGAATTGATTCAGTTTGCAAAACCTCATTGATAATAGCTTTACAGAAAAGGAAAGTTTTCTAATTCCTGTAGTAAGAAAGACCTGGATGAACATGTATAAAGGCACGTATACAACGAAGTATTTATTTCCGAACATAAGCGGTAACTCTGCACGTTCAGGAAAGTTGAGTATATTACATGTTAATTGACATTGTTTTTTTGGGAAAACGCATGTTTTCTGTGAAAGACTATATTAACAGCTACTTATAAAACTTTTTAGAAAAATTGAATTTAAAATTTTTATCCAAATTTTGATATTTATGATAAAAAAAATTCGTTCGAAATTAAAAAAACGATTTTTTGTTCATTAAAAAAAACTAAAAGGTTTTGAAAGTGAATTTAGTTGCATTTTTTAAAATGTTAAAAATTTTTTGAAAATGTAACAATTTTTTCTGTTTTTCTCATCTTGCATAGGTACATATCAGAGTTTGCTAAAAACCGTAAAAACGTGAAACCGCGGGTTCGGTTTTAAAATGATTAACACCGGCCGTTTTCGGTTCGGTTTTAGGTTTTGAAAATATTTAAGTAAAACTTAATATTTTTTTTATGTAATACAATTTTACTTCTACATATTAAAAAACAAAAATTTTGTCGTATGCATACTTAATGGGAATCATGCTTGAGATTGATATCGTATAAAACTTGATACAAAATAAAAATCTTTTATCTTATTGTATTTTTCCTTCCATTAAAGCATTTTCCTTACTATTCACATTGGCCAAGTTTGTGCGAACTTTATTTAAAGAAAACTAAAATGAACACATGTGTGTCATTGATTTCTTAGATTTTCAAGTAAATAAGAATCGTAGAAATAATTGAAAATCAGAAAAAATAATTTAAGTTTATTCTTTTGCTCTTAATGAAAACAGTACAATTTTGTTTCCATTTTTCTTTAGTTTTTTTCTATGCACTTATCTTTATACTTCAAGAGTAGGGGCTGTATTTTCATCCATTTATTATTAAAAGTTATGTGCAATATTCTTTTATTTTGTCTGGAAAATACAACATGGAATGGAAATGTATGTAAATCTTCTTCCATATTCTGCAAGACTCTCTATAATAAATTGGACGACTTTAGAAAGTAGAAGCATCATGCTTAACGTTAATTTATTTAGTGGTTAAATTTGCTGAGAGTTCCTGCTGAAGACAATTTACTTTATTATATGTACCTCTTAGATCTACTCGGAACTTCGCACCACTTTTTCTACAGTCTTTTCAAACTAATTATGCAAACGTTAACCTCTTAAGGAGACAATACAAAACTTTTAATGATTTCTATAATTTTAAAGATTACCCTTTAAATGTTAGTATTATAAAACGTTACATCATTTTGTTCTTGAATGTTAATTATTAGTTAAGTTTGGTTCCAATTAAGTTTTATATAACTTAAAATAAAAACAAGCAACTTTCTGATTGTCGGCCCATAGTTTATCATACATATTTCTGAACCGCAACAAACTCAGATACTTTTTATTTTGATTTTTTATAAAGATTGGTTCTTTATTTCTAGATTCTATTTAGGGCTCACTCATGAAATTTGCTTACCCTCTGTGGAGGGTATATATTCGGCACAGTCGAATATATCACTCTTTATTTATTTTTTTAAGAAATAATATACCGGTTGGTTTCCTTCAAATGCAGGAAAGGTTAAACTTATGGCGTTTTCTTTTCTAAAAAAAAGTATTCAATGGCATCTGGCAACATTTTTAATTGTTTTTAAGAAGTGTTGTATATCTTACGTTTACAAAAGAACACAATTTTCGGCATAAAACAATAAAGTACAATTATCGTTAAAAATTTGGAGCATTTTATACCGCTAATTTTTAAGTAAAAAAAATATGAGAGACGAACTAAAAAAATAATTTATTTTTGCTGATATAATAACAAAACCATCTGATAATCTAATGCTACACTCATGCCCCTTTAATTAAAATGAATGTTGAACATGTAGCATTTTTTCTTTTTACGGGGAACATCTTCAGAAAAGAACACGTTGCACTTTTAAAACAGAACACATTTTTCAGAAAAGAAGATAAATAAATGTAAAAGGCAGAAAAAATGCAGAATATTACTCAGAAAAGAAAACGCCACTAGCATTTATTTATATACAATTTTAGTTCATTGTAATGTTAATCTTGGCATTATATCAAATTAAATAATTAAATGAATTTAATCAGATGAAAACAATGTTGAGCAAATAAATAGAATTACTTAGCATTAATTGAAAAAATAAATAAAGGTGGATATATGTATAAGTGATCTATCGAATATTCGTATTCGCATCGCTGAATATTCGTCAATTTCATGACATTCCTATTCGCCAACTTCAAGCGAATACTTTGCAAAATAAAGTTAAGAAAATAAAGAAAAATAAACCTGAATTAAATAAATGGCGAAATATTTTCACCCAAAGAACAATGCATTGCTATGTAAAAGCGCAAAAACAGGTAGAATAACCCAATCTAAAAGTATGTTATTATAAGTATGCAAGCATAATGTCATAGTAATGTTAAATACATTTTGTTGTATACCAGCTTTTTTTTTAATTTATTGTTAACAACGCAAACGGAGATTTTCTTTAATTAAATTTAAAATATTTTCATTAAACAAGGAATATTTCCGCCATTATATGATCGATTAAATAAAACACTTTCGAATAACGAATAACTCGAGCAATTTATGTCATTTAATCGATAAACATTTATTTCTTAAAAAATTCAACTTGTTTAATATAAAAATATTTTTTGTAAGACTTCTAACTGATTGAATAAATACCTTAAAAGAAAATAACATGTTGTTACCATTTGTAGTTATTTTCCTTTCACATAATTTTGAACTTAATTTAGAAGCTTTTTAAACTTGAGTGTATGCGTAACAAATTATGTTAATCCCTAAAAACGCCAAATTCTATACGTACGAATATAGCAAATTTTTTATATTCATGTTGACAGTTTGTGTAAAACAATATAAATCAGGGGCCAAATTACGGTATTCGATATCGATCGAAATTCCCATTTAAATTGTATTGTAATTTCGATTGATACCGAATGCCGTAATTTGGCCCCAGCAGTTTTAAATGTTGAAACAATTATGGGTTACCTGTTTTTATTCGACTGTACATTTCTTTATTACCTCATATCTTGTAATCAGCTGGATTTGACATTTGAGATATCGTTAGATCCCTATTTAAAAACTAAGTGTCCTTTTTTGAAAACGATGTGTTGATTTCCAGAAATGAAAGCGGGTTTAAAACACTTTTCATAACAGGGTTGGACCTTTTAAAACAGGCGTCGTTACTTAAAAGTCAAAAATATAATTAAAAATGCCAAATTAGAAACCGGCAAATTGACATCGCCACCACGTGAGATAACACGCCCATTGTTTCGTTAGCTGTGTGGCAAGTGGCGCCGTCCTGTTGAAACCAAATATCGTCCACATCCATATCTTCCAATTCGGGCCATAAAAAGTTCGTTATCATCTCACGATAGCGAACACCATTCACAGTAACTGCCTGACGGCCTCATTTTGGAAAAAAAATACCAAAAAAGATAATAATGAATATGGCCAACAATCTTATCAACAGGGTCCTTTCCATTAGCGATGAATCGTTCAATTCATACAATAAAGAAAAAATTAAATGTATTCTTACAAGAAACTCTTTCCCTAAAAATATAATAGAAACCTTAATTAAAAACTATGGAAAAAAACCACCTATGGAAAATAAAGAGAATACCAAAATATATAAATCAACTAGCTTAACCCGGTGCGCTTCGCTACACTGCTTTAACCACTTTATCGGTTGAGAGATATTTAATATATGCATCCTATGGAAGGTAGTTCCCCCCTGCGCCTACCCGCTTTATTTTTATTTTCAAAGTGAAGTATACCATAAGAGTGACTTCTACAAAGTTTGAATTTTTAACTATAACAGTTTTTAAGATATCCGATATTAAACATTGGCGTCCTATGGTGGGTAACACTTCCCCCGCTGCTATTTTATTTCAATTTTGGGGCTCAGAAGATCCTACTACCAAAAGTTCAACAAATTGCTTGCAGCGGCTCTTATTAATATTTCTATCTATGAGGGGTACTGCTCATCCTCTGGCTACCCCGCCCATTTCTATATTGAAATTTATAGTTTACCATAATAGTAGCTTTAACTACGTTTGAAGACTCTCCCTTTAATAGTTCTTCAGTTGAGCGATATTTAATGTATGCATCCAATGGGAGGTATTTCCCCCCCTGCGCCTATCCGCTTTATTTTTATTTTCAAAAGTGTAGTATACCATAAGAGTGACTTCTAGAAAGTTTGAACATTCCCACTGTAACAGTTCTTAAGATATGCGATATTAAACATTGGCGTCCTATGATGGGCATCACTTCCTCCGCTGCTATTTTATTCCAATTTTGGGGCTCAGAAGATCCTACTACCAAAAGTTCAACAAAATGCGTGCAGTTGCTCTTATTTATATGTCTTCTATGAGGGGTACTGCTGCTCCCCTGTCTACCCCGCACATTTTTATATTGAAATTTATAGTTTACTATAATAGTGGCTTTAACCACGTTTGAAGACTCTCCCTTTAATAGTTCTTCAGTTGAGCGATATTTAATGTATGCATCCTATGGGAGGTATTTCCCCCCCTGCGCCTACCCGCTTTATTTTTATTTTCAAAAGTGAAGTATTCCATAAGAGTGACTTCTAGAAAGTTTGAACATTCTCACTATTACAGTTCTTAAGATATGCGATGGTAAACATTGGCGTCCTATGGGGAAAACCACTTCCTCCGCTGCTACTTTATTTCAATTTCGGGGCTCAGAAGATCCTACTACCAAAAGTTCAACAAAATGCGTGCAGTGGCTCTTATTTATATTTCTATCTATGAGGGGTACTGCTCCTCCCCTGTTTACCCCAACCATTTTTATACTGAAATTTATAGTTTGCCATAGTAGTAGCTTTAACCACGTTTGAAGATTCCCCCTTTAATAGTTCTTCAGTTAAGCGATATTTAATATATGCATCCTATGGGAGGTTTCCCCCCCCCTCCCCTACCCGCTTTATTTTTATTTTCAAAAGTGTAGTATACCATAAGAGTGACTTCCACAAAGTTTGAACATTCTCACTATAACAGTTCATAAGATATGCGATATTAAGCATTGGCGTCCTATGGGGGGAACCACTTCCCCCGCTGCTATTTTATTTCAATTTTGGGGCTCAGAAGATCCTACTACAAAAAGTTCAGCAAAATGCGTCCAGTGGCTCTTAAGATATGCGATAATTAATATTGGCATCCTATGGGGGTACCGATTCCCCTGCCCCTATCGATAAAATAAGAAGCCTATTTTATTTTTAGGGCTCACGTGATGTTACTGTAAAAATTTCAGGAAAATCGGTTCAGTAGTTTCGGAGTCTATAAGCCAACAAACAAACACACAAACAAACAAACAAACAAACAAACAAACATACAAACATTTTTCATTTTTATATATATAGATGACGTATGTACCATGTATCGCAGAAAGAATAAAGAATGCTGAAATTTATAATAAGGACAAATTTTTGATTGCTCACACATCGACAAATACATTAAAACAACTTTTCTCAAACACCAAATGTAAACTTGACAAATTGGATAACACTAACGTTATATATAAGATTAGTTGTACAGGAAATGACCAAGACATATGCGATCAAGTTTATGTCGGTACTACAAAAAATAAGCTTAAGACACGTATAGCTGGACATAAATCTGATTTTAAAAACATTAATAAAATATCAACACAAAAAACTGCACTCGCATCCCACTGTGCAGAGAGACTACATACGCCAAATTTAGAAAATGTGGAGATATTACAAAGATAGGCGAAATATAATAAACGGTTTACTTTAGAGATGCTCCATATAATTAACATACCAAAGGAGAGGAGAATTAATTTTAAAACAGACACTTAAAACTGCGCCAATAGCTATAGACATACATATAATAAAAAAGAAAATTAAATAAGTTAAAATTAGTAGTTAGTTCGATATTAAATGTAGAGACAGTAATAAGTCTCTTGCAAATATACCTGTAACTCATTGTAAGTGTTTTGTTTTCTTTTTGTTGTTATTATGTATTTTATTTTTATTTAAGCACAATCTTTGTTAATATTATTCGTACATTGTTGTTTTCTTATATTGTTACAGCCTTGATAATGATATCCGAGGGATATCGAAATATTGGAACAAATAATTTAATAAATAATATATTTATTTTTAAAAATAATTGGCCTCGAGATCGAAAAAACTTTTTATTTTATGTATTATTAGTATTAGTATTTTTAAATATTAGTATTTTTAAATATTCAGACCCCGAAGATGGTTAGCGACGCACAGTAGCGCCCGTAGAGCAAACGAGGTTGCAAAAATCAAAATTTTAATGAGCGCCGACGAAGTTTTGAATAAACCTATGTTATAGGAAACTTTTCAACGATTTCAAATATGCCACTCTTAATAATATCACATTTTTAGTTTAGCTGATATAACCGTTCAAAGTTGACCGACTTTCGGTTTTCAAAAAAACACACAATTTTTAGTCAATTTGTTGCGATTTCAGGTGTAATATCACGAAAAATAGGTAACGAATCGCCTTATTTTTTGTTTGTATTGATTGATGTATTTACTGAATGTATAATGATAAAAAAAATTAACTGTTTGCTTTGTGTTTCTCCTGGTAAATCACTATTTAAAAACTATCTGTTTTTTCACTTTTTTTCAACTTTGACGGAAAATAAAAAAATCTATATTTTTCTATATTTGCCATATTTGCAAAACCTTTTCTTTGATTATTTCTTTACATAATTCAAAAGGTTTTATCTGCCAGTGCGTGCCCGTTTGGCTTGTAGAGGTAAAAAAGTTAAAAGGACATGGTTGCAGAAATTGTATGGCATCCATCCCTTATATGCTTTGACTGACAGTAGTTTGATCTAATAGTTTGAAAAAAACTACTCATTCAAATTAGGTTAAACAATACTTTGGCGTACAAAGGGTCAAGAACAATATTGACTTATGGTCCGTACAGGTAGGCACAAATCTTATTTGGACACGTGCATAATATCAAAATTGCATTATTCAGCCTAAATCCATATGTATGCAGGAAACAGGTAAATTTTTAGGCATGGTAGCATAATGCCTGGATTAGTCTACGACTGAAAGTTGGCATGTGAAGTCACGAATAGAGGTTGACAATAATTCTAGTTTAGAAATGGTTAGTCTTTTAGATATACCTTCTCTTACGAATTGTGATGAATATTTTCCAGAAAATTTAAAAAAAAAATTATTTTTTTTTTAATTTGTTGGGTAATAATTTAAAACATAAAACCCTAAAGAAAAAAAATAAAAACAATCTAAAAATGTAAAAATTATTTTTTTTTAGTTTACATAAAATTGATTTTTCTACTAATTATAACTTTGATAACCCATAAGTAGGCCCCTACAAAGCGTAGCACTCTTTACAAACGCATATTTCATAGGCTCAACAGTTATCTATCATATGCTTATATTTATGTATGGAATGTTTACTGGGCAAGTTTTCTTTATTAAATAAATCAAAATATGTAAGCATCCGCCGCATGTGAACTCGTCGCTTGATGATCGACGACTGAATTGTGTATTCTCGTTGACTAAATGAAAGAGCGTAAGAATGTGTGTGAATTAATTTCCACAATTGTGGTATGGGCTGGACACCAATGCAGTAAACTTTACCAATTTCCCCAACTGTATTTAAAAACCAATTCATATTTAAATAGAGATTTTCTTAAAAATTTGGTTCTTGTTTTGACATGAAAAACAAAAATTGATTTTTAAATACAATTGGTGTACTTAAAATCCACTTCGATCAATTATAAGTTGTTTTTGTTTGGCTGCAGGTCCAAATAGATAAATAAAAATTAAAAACTCGTGATTTTTGTTTTTATATTTTTATTCCCAATACCTATTTCCGTTAGCGTCGCACAGTGACGCCATTTGAGTATTTTCGTTGCAAAAATCATATCTTTTGAACCGAATAAGATAATTGAACAGTTTAAACAGCATATGATAGATAACTGTTCAGCCTATGAAATATGCCCCCATAGGATGCCAATATTAATTATCGCATATCTTAAGAGCCGCTGGACGCATTTTGCTGAACTTTTTGTAGTAGGATCTTCTGAGCCCCAAAATTGAAATAAAATAGCAGCGGGGGAAGTGGTTCCCCCCATAGGACGCCAATGCTTAATATCGCATATCTTATGAACTGTTATAGTGAGAATGTTCAAACTTTGTGGAAGTCACTCTTATGGTATACTACACTTTTGAAAATAAAAATAAAGCGGGTAGGGGAGGGGGGGGGGGAAACCTCCCATAGGATGCATTTATTAAATATCGCTTAACTGAAGAACTATTAAAGGGGGAATCTTCAAACGTGGTTAAAGCTACTACTATGGCAAACTATAAATTTCAGTATAAAAATGGTTGGGGTAAACAGGGGAGGAGCAGTACCCCTCATAGATAGAAATATAAATAAGAGCCACTGCACGCATTTTGTTGAACTTTTGGTAGTAGGATCTTCTGAGCCCCGAAATTGAAATAAAGTAGCAGCGGGGGAAGTGGTTTTCCCCATAGGACGCCAATGTTTACCATCGCATATCTTAAGAACTGTAATAGTGAGAATGTTCAAACTTTCTAGAAGTCACTCTTATGGAATACTTCACTTTTGAAAATAAAAATAAAGCGGGTAGGCGCAGGGGGGGAAATACCTCCCATAGGATGCATACATTAAATATCGCTCAACTGAAGAACTATTAAAGGGAGAGTCTTCAAACGTGGTTAAAGCCACTATTATAGTAAACTATAAATTTCAATATAAAAATGTGCGGGGTAGACAGGGGAGCAGCAGTACCCCTCATAGAAGACATATAAATAAGAGCAACTGCACGCATTTTGTTGAACTTTTGGTAGTAGGATCTTCTGAGCCCCAAAATTGGAATAAAATAGCAGCGGAGGAAGTGATGCCCATCATAGGACGCCAATGTTTAATATCGCATATCTTAAGAACTGTTACAGTGGGAATGTTCAAACTTTCTAGAAGTCACTCTTATGGTATACTACACTTTTGAAAATAAAAATAAAGCGGATAGGCGCAGGGGGGGAAATACCTCCCATTGGATGCATACATTAAATATCGCTCAACTGAAGAACTATTAAAGGGAGAGTCTTCAAACGTAGTTAAAGCTACTATTATGGTAAACTATAAATTTCAATATAGAAATGGGCGGGGCAGCCAGAGGATGAGCAGTACCCCTCATAGATAGAAATATTAATAAGAGCCGCTGCAAGCAATTTGTTGAACTTTTGGTAGTAGGATCTTCTGAGCCCCAAAATTGAAATAAAATAGCAGCGGGGGAAGTGTTACCCTCCATAGGACGCCAATGTTTAATATCGGATTACCTAAAATCAGAAAACGGCTCTTTAGACCAAATATAAAACAAAACAAAAAACATTGTCTATACGCTGGCCTTAATATGAAGTAATCAATAAATATAATTTCCAATTTGCCTTAAATACATGTATTTCTTTTTTCATTGAACCCATATCTACACCATATGTAAGTTATTCTGTAAAAAAACTTTATGATAGGTATTTCATGGATTTTTATTTAAAGGCCGTAAATTTCGTTTAAAGAGCAATTTAAATCGTCTGGTAATACAACACTAATGTTTGCTTAGGGCCAGCAACGCGGACCGGGTCAGCTAGTCACAAAATAAAACAATTTGGAAAGTATAGTCTGTGAAGCCAGACCATAAGATACCCTTCACCACAGAATATAACAAAAAAAATTTGCTAGTATACCGTATTTGGGAGCCATGGGCAGCACGAAGCTTATTGTAAGTCCCACCATAACATAAATTTTTTTTATCAAAGTTATTTTCGGGAATACAAAATTTATTATTAATACGATTTTCGTATGACGTGCTAAATTCCCAGTTTTTCATATTTGAAAGCTAGCTAGTTTTTCATATTTGAAAGCTAGTTTCTATGCGCATTTCACTGGTTGCTTAGGCCAGCTCATCAGGAAACCTTTTCCAAAGATTTTAGAAAGGCCAAAAATATTATACAAATAAAACCCTAAAGCAAATAAGAATTATAAACACTCAAAGTCTTACTTGTAGCAATATCAAAGCCAAAACAAAACACCAACAATAAACAGTGAGTTTATCTTTTCTTACATTCCCCTTACATTTTTTTTGCCAAACTTAATTTGACATTTCTTTGTTTCAGTATTGGAAAAATTCCACCATGGAGAGGTACATGTTTTACGAAAATGGACGTTTAAATCAAAATGAATTTCGTGCACATCGTGATTTTTTGGTCAGCATAATCGACGAAATGCGCCCACATTCGCAATAACTGTGCACAAATTTCAGCAAACCTGGACTGTAGAAAATGTGAAAACACCAGTGCATGCTCGCCCAGAGCTTGCGGCATCTTGGGGCGGTACTTCTTCGAAAATGAGGTCGGCCAAGTTGTTACCGTGAATTCTTTCCGCTAAAGCGAGATGATTAGCGGACTTTTGTGGAAAGAAATTGAGGATATGTACCTGGACGATATTTGTTTTCAACAGGATGTTTTTTTCACGAGAAGTTCAATGGCCCTGTTATCTCACGACGTGGCGATGTTAATTGGCCGCCAGGATCATGTGATTTTACAAAACGGGACTTCTTTCTTTTGGATATTAAAATACGTCAATAAGCCAAGAACAATTTAACAACTACAGGATGAGATCATTGGTCCAATTAACGACATTGGACCACAACTATGTCTCAAAGTTATTGAAAATATGGACTATCGGATAAAGCTATGGCACCTCAGCCGTGACCGATAGTTTGTTCACACGTTATTGTCATAGATCCTTTTATAATAATACAAAATAATGAAATATTTCTATGAACACATTTTTTTTTTGTTTACAACTAACATTGTGCGTTTTGGTTGGACCGTTTATATGAGATTTTAAGATGGGACCTATGGCTTATTTTGGACATACCAGGACAACATTTTGTAATGCCATAGTTGCTATCGCAAAATTTATTATCGCCAATTTTAATGTTAATTCCAATATTTTTAAGGAAGTTATGTCATTAAAAGCCATTTTCAGGAGTAGTATTTGTATGGGAGCTAAAACTTCTAATAAAATTTGATGATTTAAAATGAAATAAAATAAGTTAGGACAAAATTCAATATAAATACACGTAGAGAAAAAACATGGTTGAAGAATGGTTAAAAAAAACAATGGCAACAAACAAACTTTTGTTGTTTTTAAAAAAACTTTTTTCACGATTGATAATATTTTGTTTCTATTTAACAATAAAGTGTTTGCATCGCTTGAAACTTCAAATATGGTTGATTTAAACAATATAATGTTTAAATAAAATAAAACTATAACCATACACTTAAACATATTATGGTTACCTTAGCCATATTATTATCACGGTAACCATATTATGGTTAAATTCATCCATCCAACAGCTATAACCATATTATGGTTGCCTCCAAGCATGTTATGGTTAATATTTAATAACAATAATATGTTCGAAATTATAATATTTTTAAACATTGTATGATTAATTTTAAATTTAAAATAATATGTTTAAAAAGCAACAACATTCTGGTCGTTTGAATTTTACTTGGTTTGGTTAAAATTCTCATTCATTTTATTTTAATTATTGATTAAAACACATAAATTTACGTAGAAAAAACTAGTAGAACAGAAAAATATGAATGTCGTCACAGGCTGGAATATGAACCAAAGGGGATTTTTTATAAAAGTGGAACGTAACACCTATCAAGAATATAAAATTATAATTTGACACTTAACAAACAAATTGAAAAAATGGATTAACCATAATATGATTAGCATTCACCATATTATTGTTAATCCTGGCTATAATTTGGTTACTTTTCTCAAAATTCTGGAAAATTTTGACCATATTATGGTTAATTTTGAACATAATATTTTTAGTTTTGACCATTATTACGGTTAATATTGACTAAAATATGGTTAATTTTGATCATATTATGGTTGATTTAGGGAAAATTTTTCTGATTTCGAACATACTATGGTAATATTTAAACATAATATGGTAACCTGTAAACATAAACATTGTTAAAAACCAACCATAGTATGTTGCTCTTAGAATATGGTTACCTCCAACCATATTTTTTTTTAAGTGTATCAACATAAGAAACAAACTAAATGCACAAAGACTCTAGTCCGGAAAGAAGCTTGTATGGGGGTTATATAAAATTAAGGAACGATTCGCCATAATTTCAGTAGGCTTTGTGAAATAAGAATCTTTGCATCAAATTTCATCAAATTATCTCTAAAATTGCGACCTGTACTTTGCGCGCAAGGTTCACATAAACAGCCAGCCAGCCAACCGGATGGACAACGCTACTTCGGCTCAGAGAGTGATTCGGTATACTTAAAGGTTTTACAAACATCAGCTCAAATGCATAATACCCTTTCCACTATTGTCGTGTGGGTAAACCAAAAGCCGTTATATCGTACAATATATTTTTGTAGACTTTAAAATTGTTAACTGTTGTAAATTTCTAAAAAGTCATAGAATAAATCTTAAGGCAATATTTTGAAGATTTTCGTAACATCATTAATTGTAGGGGTATTTTTCATCATTTAACATTTGTTTTGTTTTGTTTTTGATCAGATAAAAAAAATTTATTATTTTCAGATTTTCCTTTTATTTATTTATTTACAGGCGGGCCTCGATTTTCCGTGATCCGGTTAACCAGTAACCCGGATTAACCGTAATGGCCAAAGATCAGTCTATTGTTTTTTGTTTGCAATGTTTTCAGATTGATTGCTTCGATTAACCGTGATTACCTCTATTATCCGTGATGGCAGTTGAAAAATATTAGACACAACATCACACGACTTTTTTGAAAAAAATATATTATTTTTTTTTTTTTTGCTTAATGTCCATTTTGTCTCATATTTTTAGTAGAAAATTTAATGTATACGTACCTATTTAATTTAAAAATATACATAAACTTCTCGAATTAATTTTTTTTAATGTAAATATGTATGGTCAACAATGTTAACTTTTTAAATAATAAAAATGTTAAAAAAAAACTGTATAATCAAAATTGTTATTCGATTAACCGTGAAAATCGATTATCCGTAATGCTTCTGGTCCCGACCATAACGGATAATCGACGCACGACTGTATTTTGATTAACTATTCAAATGAGTTTTTAGTAATAATTCATTTACTTCCTCTTCTGCTTGTGCTCGTATATGAGTATAAAATATTTAGCTTGTCTAATTGACGCCTCCAGTAACATCGTGTTACGTGATGCATAAATATCAGTGCTTTAAAGTAAAAGTTTACAAACGTGTGTGTACACGTACACATTTAATCTCACGTAGATTATTTTTTACACATATTTAGCAAACTCATCCAGTCCGTAAACTAGCTATGTGCCATACAAATTTATTCAACTTAAGATACACACACATATTCTTAAACAAACAGTATTATTTAATATATTTGAACCTGTTTGAAAATGCAATCAGTCCTTTAAGATATCCTTGCTTGACACAATCAAGAAGCGTTGTACCTTAGCAGGCTATAATCTTTTAATTTCTTGAAGATAGGTTATAACCCCGAGGCAGGAACCCGTTCCGTTCTAAAGTAGAATTAATTGCGTATTATGCGATTTCAAAAAACGAATCTCAAATAATTTCGATCGGAATTGCAGTTACGAAATTTCAACCATTTCGATTGGAATAAATAAAGAAAATAGTGACGGTAATATTCAAAAAATCTGATAATTTTCGAAAATATTTTACCTTCTACAGTTTTCGCAATGGGGCGGCATATAAATTTGCCACAAATAATCCAGAATGTTAAAACAATACTAGATCTGATCTCGTTTTCAAGTTCTGAAAATAGCGGTAACAATTACAAGGTAAATATCTTTTAAGTTTAAGGTTAAAGGTCAATCGTTCTGTTTATAAATTATTTAATAATCCGATTTCGCAGAACCGGTTTAAATATACACTGAAAGAATTTTCTTTGCAGATCCAGCCAGCCAATTTTGACATTAGTCATATGACATTAGTCATATGAAAAATTACATTAAAATGTAATCCATGTAAAGCTTCATTGGATAATTGAAGAATGTTTCATTAGCCACCAGTTAATGTAATGTTTCATAAGATTAATGAAAATGTTGCATTAAATTAATGCAAGAAATTACATTAAGGCTGCAATAATTGCTCAATGATATAAATTGATTAAATTAACTAATAAATGTTGTTATTTTTATGAAAGTCTTTTATTAGTTTAATTATTATTGTAGCTATTTATTTCAGCCATTTTTTAATGTGTATTTGGAGTTGTTGTGAAATTTATTTCGTTATTTTTATTCCTGTTAAAAGTCATCAAGTTACGTTTACATATTAATTTAATTTTATTTTAATATTCCTGTTTTTATTTTATTTTTATTTTCCTGTTTTTACTGTCTTAAGATTACCTTTAAGTAAATTGCATTTAATCAACCTTCTGAACCACAACGACCTCTACCATCATTCTTTCCATTTGATTGGGTTTTACTACTGCGAAAATTTTGTATATTTAAATCAACAATTAAAGGAAAAATAGTGTGTGATTTTTATTTTTTTTTATGTTTTTGAACTTTAAAATATAAATTACGTTATATTAGTGCTGGGATACTATCCATATTTATCGATATGCTCGCAAATTAAAGACTTTTAATTAGCAGTAAAAATACCACAAGCCATTCTTGTTGTTTTCATTCACTGTTTGAATTCAGCGCGAATTAATAATCGCAAGTTAGCTGCTGTTAAATGTCTTCGTAGCTGTAATTTAAAAAATTAAAATATCGATGTTGATATTTTTCCTAACGAAATTTTCGATATTTTAAGACTATCGATAATATCTATAGTTTCCTAGCACTACGTTTTATAGATCATAATACACAAATAATAAAATTGTAGTAAATAATATATTAAAGGGTGTCCCAAAATAAAGATTTGAATTTTAGCCATTTATGCCGTAATGTGCTTGCAACCCTAAACAAATTCGACAGTTGACAGAATCTAGCGTTACACGATTGAACATCGTTTCTTCATTATTGAACAATATTTTAAAAATGATGAAAGTTTAGTGGCTTAAGTTCGAGCATTTCCAAATAGGGTCGGGATAGTGTTTTAACTTCGTTAACTGTGAAAAAATTAATTGTAAAAATTTTGAGAGGCAGAAATTGCAAGAAATGTATTTAAATACAATACATAATTGGTTTTTATAATACTAACGGCCAATATCAACAAGTTCCGTTAAAAATAACTATTACTTTAACTTCCAATTAACAATGTGTTTTTGACAGTAATAACTGTAAGTAAATTTTAACTGAACTGGGTGAAATTGGCCGTAACTATTATAAACAATAACTAAATCATATACCAATTTCATTTATTTCTTAAAACAAGACATTTTGGTATACGTCAAACTCCATTGGGACAGAAAAAAAATAAAATGTAAGTTACCAAAGTTTTCAGTTCATTGAAGATTTATAAAAAAGTTTTTAACATTTTTTTAGTGACTATTGATTGCAGGGTCAAATTTCAGTAGACATTTTGTTGAATATTGTTTGTAGAACTACAGATAGGACACTTTTACGTTATGATTTCATTGTTTCTGTACACGGTATCTGTCGTCGGCTTTCAGTTTGGTCTGGTGGTTATGGTCTATTATTTTTCGAAATCTGGAATTATTGTATAGTTCGATCGATTATGAAGTGCAGTAAATGCCATTGACGTTAAGAAGTTGTAATTCTTTTGCAATATCGTTAGTTAAAGAATTGTTGTTATTTGTTGTACCATACGTGCTGTTTGCCCGATCAAAAGCATTTGAGTTGTTATTTGTTGTTGATGATGTTGTTAATATTTGTTTAAAACTTGTTTGCTATCTTATCTCAACTTAAGATGCTTTGTCAAAATGCCAGAGATATGTATAAAGCTTGTATAAGCAGCCGCTATTATTACATACATCAATATTTGTCTATGTATATTTTTGGTTATCAGTTGTCTATAAGTAAGCTTTTCTTAATTTTGTTGTTGAATTACAGTTGATTTGTTTGTTGTAGTTGGTATTATTTCATAGGAAAATGTTTGAACTCAAGCCATTGGAACACAAACATAAAGACGCTCAAGCACTATTTAATTACAATAACAGCAACAATGTCAGGATTACCTAAAATTTTGCAGTCAAAGATGGAAAAGTTATTAGGTTGTTATAATTGTTTTGCATAATCATGCAGTTTCTTATACGTCATAAGTCTTCTAATAAAATTATCTCAGTCTATTTTTAATAAATACATGTTTGGGGGATTTAAAAGGTTGTCATAAAGTTATAAGGGCTTAGTTCTTAAAATAATTGCAAGAAATATATATCGTCGGTTTAATAGGCGAACCTGCTAAATCCACTTTTTAAGTAAATTGAGATTTTGTATGTTAGAGAAATATACGCCTCGTCGACCGACATGTAGTTTTTCTTCTATTTATGGCGTGAAGTATATAAAACTTGTATTGTATAACTGTATTTTTAATTTTCCATCAAGCTGCAAATATGAAAAATAAAAAGTTTTTTGTCTGTTATGTAAAATGTGCTGAAAGGGAATTAGCAGGTTTGCATATTAAGCCGACGATATGACTGTTGTGGGCCACCGCTTATAATTTTGATTTCTAATGTACAATCAATGAACACAGTATTAAAATTTTTATTTTTTTGAAACAAAACAAGATTTATTTTCAACAATTGTAAAATATTATTTAGGACATTATGACCATATGACTTGATAGCGTACCTTGTGAATTCCAAATTTTGCATTTATTGAAAAATTGATATTACATATTCATTAATTGTTTTTTGTTATTGCTCGTTTAAGTTCAAGAATTGTTATATTTGGTATGTTTTTTTTTTACTAATAAACTCCAAATAATAATAAATTATTGCATTTTTATATATTGAAAATACTTAAAAAAAACCTAATTAATCGGTTAACCGATCGAAAACAAAATTAACCGATTATTAACCGATTAAACCAAAACCTCGGTTAATTGTTCGAGCGATCAACCGATTAAAGCAAAAGGTCGATTAAATGAATGCCCTAATGTCTACTAACCATCGCTTATTTACCAAAGGGATTTTCGAAACTTATTTTTAGCAATTAGAAAAAAGTTTAAACATTTTGTTTAATTTAAATAAAATATATATTTGCTTTTTGCTTCCGTTATTGAATTGTCACAAATCTAGTTTTTTTTTGTATTTTGTCTCCAGGTATCCATCTCCGTCTCTGCTTATTACAATTATGGGGCAGAGCAAGAGTTTAACTTTTGTACCTTTTTTGCACCATTCGAGATTGTAATCAAATACACTTAAAGGGATTATTTACACAATCATAAGCACATTTACATATCATCACTTAAAGCAATAAAATCTGGAAATGAACATATATTGTAAGACTCGTGTGTGTGTGCTGGTGTTGGATTCAATTAGGGTCCCAACTGATTTAATGACGCTTTACAGGTAAGATTAAAATGTTTGTATACATAAAGCTTGAACTCCTCAATGAATAGCTTTATGGGGTTAACTCTTTTGAGGAGTTTTATTTTGCCGCCTTGAATCAATTTTTTTTTGTTTTTTTATATTTTTTAATGATGATTTATGCAATTACACTGCAAGCTGATTAGAATCACTGCTTTACAAATTGCTGCTGAAGCTGGATGTCCACACCATCCATTTTACGCCGTATCAAATTCTACACTGTGTTGTTTTAGATACAAGTAACATACACAAAAGTTTAGGATGCCTTACTTTCTACTTTTGCAATCGTCACAAGCAGCGCTCAAACAATTCAGCTGATTTTGACAAATAACATTTTATTATTACTTGTGGTATTGCCGCTAAAAAAGCGTTGGATGTAACTTGAAACGAAGAACCCAAGTAAGTGCTAGTTCACACACGTCAAGGTTTACTCGTCAAGTCTTGAGCGTTTAGAAGATTAGGGAAAAGATAATGCCATTACTTTTCCCCGAATTCGAATTTCGAATTTTGTTTTTATTTTAAACAAAATTTTCTATGCGAACGTTAACGTTCGAAATCGACGAACAGGCTGTAGCAGTTTAAGATCTTACAAATAAAGTTTATTGATATCACTTATAACTGTTACGGTCCCTGCTAAGATCTTAATGACTTTAAAAAAATGTGGCTTCTATTTTTGAACTAAAAATTTTTTTTGCAATAAAATTAAGTCAAACAACAAGACAAGCCGATATTCTTAATTGTTAATTTTAAGTGATTTTACAACCTTGAAAACGGCAAGGGCTAGCCAAAATTAAAAAGTTATATTTCACAAAAAATTCCTTGTTAATTTGAAAAAAGAGCAACGAGAAGTTTTTATTATAAGCAAAAAATCAAGGAAAGCCAAAAATTATTGTATTGGAGGTTTTTTTTTAAGGGCTGGGGAGTCGCAGTCGGAATTGAGGTTTTTGTACCGGAGTCAGTGTGACTATATTAGCTTTTTTTTCGAGCGTAATTTAGATTTTTTTCATGTTTACTTGAAATATTTAGCTTTTTTTAATAATGCATTTAGTTTTTTCTTAAATTTCCATTTTGTGTAATTAATTCATATTTTAAAATAAATAAAACAGTTTATAAGAATAAATTTATATATAAAGTAGTTAAAAAATAATAGGCTTTTTAGAATATAAATTGTAACAAAACCAAAAAAAAAATATGCAAATACATACATATCGAGCCTTTGGTGCAATATCGTAGTAACTCAAAATTTGAATTTTTTGAGCTGGGTATGCAGAAATTATCTTTGGGGAAATATCTATCTAAAGAAAAAAAGATTATGATTCCATCTCTAACTGTTCAGATTTTACAGCTAAAAATGTCTTTATTGCCTCTAGCTATTTCCAACCATATTGATATTAATATAAAAAAAATATTTAATATTATTAATAATTGTTCACCTTTTTTAAATTACAAAACATTCCTCTTTATTTAAAAACTTGTAAAAACATAACTTTAGTGAACAAAAATGCTATCAAAAATATGGCTGAAAACTTAAAATGCATTTTTCTCAGTTCACGATTTTTTGAATTACTACGGTATTGCACCAAATACTCGATATGTAACCAAAAAGTTAGTTAAATCTAATTTTTTCCTATTATACACTCACTACTCTTGAAACTGATAAAACTTATGTTTATAAAATACTAGCTTAACCCGGTGTGCTTCGCTACCCCCATCGTTATAAAATAAAACTAAAAGTATTTGCAATACATATTAACAAAAATTTATTTACTAAATTATTAACTGCTTCGTAGTAAGAGAATTCCGTGGCATTCAGTAGTTTCGTTTTATGGGGTGTATTGCTCTCCCTTCGTCAACCCCGCCCATTTTTCTTTTAAATTAAAATACTTTATACACATCTGTGGCATTTTGACAAAACATCTTAAGTCGTGATAACATAGCAAAAATCTTTAAAAAAACTCGCTGAAAAAATAATTTTTATCAAATAATAAAACATTTAAAAAATCAAACTTAGAGAAAAATTTCGTTTATAATACAAAATTTTAAAAATGTAAACAAAAATGTTTTTTGAATGAAAATTCGTATGATTAACAACATTTTTTTCAACTTTTTGAATTTGACTTAAGATGTTTTGTCAAAATGCCACAGATATACAGTGCCAGTTTGGATTACTGGATAATTCGGATTACACACCTTCGGATAAGCGAGCTGGCACTGTATATTTACATATACAGCACTAAAATTGCTTTGAAAAATTTAATTTTTTATCTACTTTTTATTGCGCCTGAGAATCAAGTTTTAAAGTTATGGACCTTAAAATATATTTAGCCGTTATTAATATCTCTTTAAATGAAACTTGATATAACCAATATGTGTTAACCAAAAATTTAAAAAAAAAATTATTTTATTGTAAACTTAATTTAATTTCCTAAAGATGCTAACCAAAGGTTAGCGCAATAATGAGAAAAATAAATAAATACACTATATTTTTTAAAAAAGACCTCAAGCTTAAATAATTCAAAATAATTATGAAAAAAGAAAGGTCAAATAAAAATAAATAATATATATGTATGTATATTTAATATAATAAGGTTAAGGCGAATATTCGGAACTATGCGCTGATTTTTTTCTATTTGCATTGGCCAAAATGTATGCAAATAATTATTTTATAATAAAATCAATAATCGAATCAGCTGTTTTATGTTTTGGCTCATGTGTTTACAGCTTTAAATTAAATTTTTATTTAATAATTTTATAAATTATGATTTTTGCGTTAAAATATTGTTAAAACTTTTGTTGAAAATGTAAATGAAAACTATAGAAAAGAAAATAAGAAGTGGAAATACAGTAAACATACTAATGTGCAATATGAAATAAATACCATCGTTGTATAACTTGCATTTGTTGTTTGTATTTGTATTTGTGTAATTTTATTGTTTTGTAAATATATAAAGCGAATTTAGTTAAAAACCGAAAATATTTCTTGTTTCAAACTTATAAATAAATAAATTGACCATAGAAAAAGTGAGAAAAAGGCTTTTGCAAATTTGCAGCAGCCCGCTGCCGGAAACATGCAAAAATACTATTTTAACATATATCAATTTTATTTACTTCCATCTATGGAAATAATCTACCTGTTGGATAAAATAAAATAAAAAATTAAACTTTTAACAACAATATTTATTTCCAACGAATAAACAAGAGCTGTAAGCTGCTTTATTTTATTTTCAATAAAAATCCGATAACTTTGGTTTCTGTGACACATAAAGCCAACATTAATTTCAGTTCGAACAAAAACCCCATAACATTGGATTTCATTACATCAAATTTAAATTAACGTTTTGATGAGAATCTCATTAATAAAATTTAAAAGTAAACCGCTGGTTAATAAGTTTTGTTGACAACACTGCTTTAACAGCTGATACGTAAAAACGGAGAGACATTTTAATTTTATCAGGTTCATCCGCAACGCAACGTTACGTTTACGTAAGAGTACCTATTTGCACAGTAGCTTGGTAAGGAAAACGGGACAGCTGATTAGCAACGCATACGTTTACGTAAGAGTAACGAGGTCTTTACACGTTAAAACCGATGTTAATTTTAAAATCAGCTGAAGTTGTTTTTAACTCATTTAACAACAGCATCAGCTGTTTTTCGCCAAATAAAAATGTACTTGCAAAAAGTTACAAATTGTTTATGTTACAAGATATTGGCCGATATTTTGCAATTATTAATGATTTGGAGGAAAACTTTTATTGAAAGAAACACAAAATACATATGTATAAGCCATAAATGTGTAAAACGCAATGCCAAAAATTACATTGAATGTAAAAACAAAGCCAAAATATTTTGTAATTTTGTTGTTGCTTTCTACATAAATTCATTTTGCGTGTTAAAAATTTTCAACGCTGCTAGATATGCAGTGTTTTATTTATATTTTAATTTTCAATGTCGACACTTAGAGTTGCCACTTGCTTATATTTTGTTGTATGCAGCAATGCCAGAAGTGCAGATTTATCTGCATTTTGCGGATTTTTCCCCCAAAACTATTAAAATGTAGATTTTAAGATTTTTGGTTTAAAATTGCAGATTTTTTAGCTCGGTAAAAACCTTCTTTTCATTGTCACTTTTGTTTGTACTATTTCCACTGTTTGCATTGATAAACGAAATATATGAACCATGTATGCAAGAACCGTGGGGAAATACATAGATTTATTAGAAGAAATTGTGTAAATATTTTTAATAGTTGCAATATTTGATCTCTTGTAAATTTTCAATAAAAGTTTAAATAACATGTCAAGCAATTAACTTTTTATTTGTTGTTTAAAATAAGATAGACGTGATAAATCTTAACTCAGCCTGAGTAATGAGTTTCGGATAGATATTTTTGATTTAAAAAAATCTAAATATTATTAGCCATGGTCTGAAAATCGCATTCGAGTTAAAATCGAACAAATTGTTTAAACTTTTCTGTGTTAAGAGCTCAACAAAATATTTCCTTTTTAAAACTTATATTTCCAGGACCACCTATGGATATTTATGAGAACTATTTTTAAATTCCAGAACATTTTGAAAAAAATGTTACATATATCATTTTCTTAATAAACTACATTTAAAATGTAATAAATTTGTTTTGAAGATTTATTGAAGATTTTTAAAATCTAGACGCAGATTTTTTCATGCAAAATTATGGGTTTTTGCTGATTTTACCTCTAAAAGTTCTGGCAACACTGATGTATGGTGTATGAAAAAATTTTCACATTTGAGGTGGCACCCAGTTAAAGTCGGTTTAATTTAAAACATACTTTAATTTCGATAATATTGGGGGATTTTCAGTTCCTTACAATATTTTTATAAATTTACGATTTATTATTTTCTGAAACCGATCAAATAAGATTCGGTACAATTTATTTTCACAAGGCCTAAAACAAAGTTCTAAAGAAAATATAAATTTTGCTTAAGTGATTTTCGGGAGTTGGAACTATTCTCGGAATCTGATTTGCTTTCAACCAAATGACTAATTTTCCTAAATGCATTCAGTGATACCCTAACAATTGTAAATTATTGTAAAATACACTTACAAATATCAAAATTTTCATCATCTAACGATTGTTTGGTTTGTTATATAATTAAGTACGAGAATTTTAAGTACAAAAACTAAATCGTATTATGTATCAGACTAATTGGATAATGGAAGGAAAACGTAGGTGAATGCGAATCAAAGTAATACACACTTCTATGGCATATTTGCATAGGCCATAATTATAGAAACGGAATCTTCATTTAAAATACATACTACTCGTATTTAGTTATTTTTAGTATATAAAAACCACTTTGTGGTTTTGCGAAAACCTTCATCATTTAAGTGCATGTATGAAATTGTTAACAAAATCATAAATTAAATATGCATACTAAATACTATAAAACGTTTGTTAGTATGGTAATTTAGTTCAGGGATGGTTAACTGGAAAAAATGGGAAAAATGTTTAATATTAAAATGTAATTGAATTAGCAAAGAATGCCATAACCAAGGAGAATTAAAATAATAATAATAGCTACTAAAGAAAAATTATTTGACGGACTGCTTATTACTTTATACGTACAAGGTTATTGCAACTGAAATCAATAACAGATTACACGCAATTAAGGGATCACTACGGGAAGAACAAGCTGGCGTCCGACATTATCGTAACTACCATAACTACCGTAACTTTTAACAAGTTGCACTTTTGATGTTGTTCATAAATCAAACTATTGTATTTAAGGTTGGGTTGCCATAGGAGGCCAACTAATTTATTTTTATGAATTTTTATAATAGTTTAAAACTATTTGCTTTAATTACAATAAAAGCAAAATTAATTTCACAATTCCTCTCAATATTTTTTTTCATACATGATTATTGTTTTATAGTGTATGTATTTATTGTATGTATTTATTACCCCTGGAACCCGAGAGAGAGAGAGAGAGAATATTGTATTATCTATTTTCCTGTTCCACGGTGTTTAAATTTTGTTGAATTCGCCTTTGTTTACAGAATTATAAGAAACTAGCGGAATGTCCTGATACGGAGGATGAAATTGCTGTACTCATATTTCACTAAAGAATTTTAACAAAAAGAATAGGGGAATTAAAATTCTCTTTATTTAATTTGAAAATAGTTTTTCAACTCTAAAACCAACCGAAAGTGTAATTTTTCTTCTTGTAGTGGTGCTTCAACGAACAAGTAATTAAACGTTTATTTTTACCAACTTTTGTAGTGTGGTTGCTGTTTTAACAACGGCGTCACGTATAAAGCAGCCAGCCGAAATTTCAGAATTTTTCTTATTTTTTGACGCTTTACAACTAGTAATAAACTAGTTTCAAGCCCTACAAGTAACGATTTTAGCTGCAGAGTATGTGGACCAAGAAAATAACCTTCATATAATAGAAAAGCAATCGGTCGAATGGCACACACCAATCTACTAAGTATTCGTCGACTTAAAGCAAGCAATCAACTGAATAAAACGTATTGCTTTATGGGACGCATTAAAAGCAAAGGGTGCTCCAGCAAAATTTGAAAACTTAAGTAAAGCCATGTATAGCAATGCCACACTACAAGTTCGACATAATGGTATGATCCTTCATGACTAATGCTGAAATAAAACGCAGTTGCCCCTATCACCACTTTTTTGACGATTATTTTCGATGATGTTATTATAAAGTAGGTAATGCAGAAAAAGAAGGGGCATTGTTTTTACTTTATCTGTCTCATACCACACAAGTTAAATGATATTGCAAAGTAAAGTAAAAGATTTCGTTTCGCTGTCAAAATGGAGTTGTGCTGAAAGTTTATATTGCCAGAACACATGCAACGCGTACAAATGTCACGAGTTCAGGACTAATGCGTAAAATATGTTAAATCATTCGGCTATTTAGGATGTATGATATTGATGGATAGAGTTGTGGTACAAGACGTATCGCTCTAGTTAAGCAAGGCAAAACCAGCAAATCCCGAAAAATACTAAGATACGTATTTTCAGTTCTTGTGCCAAATCCACCTTAGTGTATGGCAGCGAGGCATGGATAATGACAAATACTATAGCAAGGAGATTACAAGTATTTGACAACGAAGGCCTACAAACAGCAAGGAGTGCCCCGGTAGGCTTGCTTGTAGCGAGCTAGTCTATTAGCGCCAGTGTTGCACAGGACAGGCTTGGGAAATAAAAAAAACTTTACTTAATGTTGAGGCTCCACGAAAAGCCCCCCAATGAAATAACGCCCAGGAAATAACGCCCAGGAAATAACCCCCAATGAAATAAATCCCAAAAAATAGGAAATAACACCCAAAAACAGTCAATGAAATAACATCGAAAAATAAATGAAATAAACCCCAAAGCGAAAACGAAACAACCCCCAATATTTGGGAGTTATTTCATATGAAATAACACCCAATGATGAAAATAAAATAACCCCAATGAAATAAACCCCATCAGCAACAAAAATGAAATTATGCCCAAAATTCATAAAAGAGTCAGTTTCAGCAAGGATAACCCCCAAAAAACCAACAGCTTTAAAAATGAAATAACACCCAAATTATACACGCTATGAAACAAGCCCAGAATTTTAAAAATTTGTTGGGTGTTATTTTATTGGAGATTATTTCATAATTTGAAAACCCCAAATGAGGAATGAAATAATTCCCAAAAAAAAATGTAAAAGGGCCCAAAAAAATTGGGTGTTATTTCATATGAAATAACACCCAAAAATGTATGAAAAAAATTTGGGGAATATTTCATTTCTCGTTTGGGTGTTATTTCATTGGGGGGCTTTTCGTGGAGCCTAATGTTGATAAGACATTGAGTGTATTTATTCACTTTCGTTGCAGTTTTTATTTTTTAGCACAGTATTTGCAAATAATCGAGCTTTTAAAAAAACATTTCTCGTTTGGAAGCGCTAAAAAGCCTGCAAATTAAAAAAATGCTTATAAGGATAAATTACCAAACGTAAAACTCATTTTATTTGGTCCTAAAACAGCTGTAAACAGTGAAAATGTCCGTTCGACGTCAACGAAGAGGTCAACTCCGTTGTTTTTGTGGGCACTACGACTCCGACTCTGGCACAAAAACCTCAACTCCGACTCCACAGCCCTGTATTTAATGATGACATCATCAACGACTTTTACCTGGGTAATCAATGATTTAAGCCGCTACAGGCTATAAGGTTAATTAAAAAAATCGTTTTTTTATTATTATTTACGTTGACATTTTTACCGCATGTTTAAATTCTTCAAAATTCTTGGTATAATACTCAGCTGCCGCCAATAAGAATGGTTGCGGTGGAAGATTTTAATTATAATATGTTCCTTTTAGTAATCATATCAATTAATCTAAATCAAATTGATTTCTTATTCTTCAGTCACACCATACATGGAATAAGCTGAGCATGTGACATTTAAAGCTTTTTAGTAAAATACCTTCAACAAATTCCAGCCTTAATTAACCCTGTAAGCAGAGTAAAATTTTATTTTTGTTAAAGTTTTTTCCTAAAAGCGAAATTGAGTCATTAATAGCTCGAGTTATACATGCATGATAGACCTTTTTCAACTGTACAATATTGACCAAGAGAAAAAAGCATTTTTGTATAAACGTATGCGTTTATGATAAATTATGCAAAAACATGCATTTAAAGTAAAATATGCAAAAATATCCACTTACAAATTGATTCCATTTTACTGGAAATTTTGTGATTTGGTCTCAGAGTAACGATTACAAAATGCAATTGCATGAAATTTCTTGCGCTTTTAATTAGCAATATAGAACTCTGACGGATAACAACCGACAAATAACAAGACGAAAGTGGAAATGTATAGATCTCACATTGTGAAAACTTATAGGCAGCATAGTAGGACTGCATTGACATGAAACAAGGCTGACAGATATGGCGATTTCTCGCCAAACGTGGCGATTTTGATTTTCCATTTGGCAACTTTTATGGCGATTTTGGCTATATTTATATTATTTTGGCGATTTTTTGACAGTTTGTCATTTTTTGTTATCATTACTAACTTTAAAAAAATCTGACAACTTTTTTCACATGATTTTTGTTATGTTATCATTAGCCTATCACACACGGGCATAATCGTGATGGCACAAAATTAGAGCTTGTTGGCAAGAGATGCGAGGAGAATGTTTTTACTGGCATAATTTTTCAACTAGTTTTAACAACAAAACCAAAACATGTACAATTTAAAAAAAAATTAACCCAACAAACACGACACACGTTTGATAATGATTTGAAAATCATAGCATTCTCAACAAAAAGGGGACATTATTTTCAAATTAAAAAATTCGATTATTTTCAACTTGCTTTCAAACGTAATTCTCAAGTGTTTTTCAAATGTGGATTATAATACAATGTGGAACATAAACAAAAATATTTTAGTTTTTTAATTTAAATTCATGATTTATTTAAATAAACTGTGAGATAAACATTCGGCACCATAGCTTGAATATGAAATAATGTTCCCTCCGTCCTCTTATTCACGGACAGATGGAGTACTTGGCTCCTTTTATATTCAGGATTGTAGCACCGCGATCATTCAACAAACTTATAATTTCTTCACTTTCCCGTTTTATTTTTTTTAATTCGTATTTTAAATCATTTTAATTACTCACAAATAATTTTTATTTTTCACAAGAAATAAATCGTTCACTTGTATAAAACATTTAAATTTAGCTTTAATCGTCATTTTTAATGTTTACATTTATTTTTCGCTTTAGTATTGCCAAGTTTATTTTTGATTTGAATTTTACATTTGATATTAATTTGACATCAAATTGATAAAACATTTGCTGTAAAATGTTTATATTCAAATCATTATCAGTTTGAATTTATATGTTAAAATCAAACAATTGAAAAACGTTTGAGAATTGTGTTTGATGTCAAATGATAAAGTCATTTCATATCAAAGGTTTGATGTCGTATTTGTTGGAAATTTAAAAAATGCTAATACATACAAAGCAGAGTATATGTATATAATTTTATGTTAGATAAAATAATCCCGTGTGTGACTGAAAGAACAAAAATTGTTCGGCTCAAAAAATGTTCTCGCATGTGATTGCTCATAATTTATATTTAATAATCATAGCTAGCACATCAAACTCGATTTCTTACAAATAATTTTCTACTTTTAGTTTCTAATTCGCTTGCAACATCTCTGCTTTAACAGAGAAGTCGCATATAATCCTTTTGTATTATGTTAAACACACACACACACACACACCCATATAAATATAAATCTCTTTAGCATAAAATTACATAAATATATATTTTTAAAATTAAGCATTAATTATTTTTAATTGTGTGCAATAAAATATGTTTAAAACATAATTAACTGGCTGTTGTTGTGCATGGTATAGAATTAATAATACAATTAAATTTAAAAAAAAATTCAATTTAATAAACAATTTTATAAAGCAACAGACAATAGTAAAAACAAAAACAAGAATGTAATAGTTAAGAAGGCACTCTACATTCAGCTGTACCGAATCTTTGATACCCCCAACGAGAATAAGAATTTTCTGAATAACAGTTAACATGGGATCTTGTGTTCCTTTTTGATAAGGAGCCATGGGGGCTACTATGTATTTCAATTCGAAAAGTAAAATTCTTCGTTAGCAATTTCCTTTTCGAAAGTTTAAACATACTGGGTAACGTGTTCAAAACGATGGCAGAGTTGTATTTAATAAAAAAAATCAAAAATTGATAAGCACTTGGTAGCACTGTTAAAAAAAATAATAAAAGGAATACAAATATTTCAAAACAAAAGAACTATATCGCTGGCATAACATGTAAAGGCTCTAAGTCCACTTTTTTAAGAAATTGAGATTTTAATGCAGTAATGTACATTGCTTACAAAGAAAAAATTATAGTTTTCTCACTTTTTGTTGTTGTTTTGTAGTGATGAGCAAGAGTGCTAAGTCCAATTTATCACAAGAAAAAGGTCTAAGTCCCAATTAAAAGTACAGTTTTCATAAATTGTTCCATCACATGTATTTTGATTGTTTTTTTTCTCTCCTGTAAAATTTTTTAAATATGGACTTAGAGCCTTTACATGTTAAGCCAGCAATATATTAAATACTATTTAATATTTTGAAAATATTATAACTGTGTTTTTTTATGAAAAAAGGATTAAAATGAATTTATACATTAGGTACATTTTTTAGAGTGTTTTTTAAAAATTTCAGGACCACAAACACTTAAAACATTTTCAACAATAACACAAGTAAACATTTATTGTTCAATAAATCTCGCATTATTTGGTTAATTTTTTTTGTTTTACACTTTTATTTATCTTGCCACATTTAAATACTTGCATTTTTTATTTTCTATTCACTTTGTCATGAACAAAATAGCTTTCGAACAATTTCCTAACGCTTTTTGCATAACTGCACTCACAATATTCTGTACGTAAAATTAACTGAAATTGTAATATAAAATAACTGAAAGTTCAATTAAAAACCGGTCTACCTATTTTTCATTTATTTTTAACAAAAATTCATTTAATTTTTACTGTCAAAAATTCAACACCATATTCAGTAAAAACGATTAAATATTCAGTTATTAATTAAAATTTTACTGTCAATATTTTACTGTCAAATTGACCCCATATTCAGTAAAAACAATTATATATTCAGTTATTTTATTAAATTTTCGTTTACTCCACAAAAGAGCCGAATTTCTAAAAAATTCCAGACACCTGTCCGCTTGTTTTTCTTATAAGCGAGAGAGGGAGAATATTTTCATTTACTTACCCAGTTACACACGTTTGTTTTACTTTTGTTGTACTGACCACGTTGTTTACAGATGAACTCTCCATTATAAGACACCAGCAGCATGACCGATATGGCTTCGCAATTATTTTACTTTTAAAATTTGATGTAGGTATTTAACTAAATTATTTTAACAAATAGAAAATGGGTATTGCTTACACAAAACAAGCAATTCATTTTTTATAGATAAGTAAAAATTAATTTTTGGTAGTAAAATTATATAAAATAACTGAATATTTATTTGTTTTTACGGAATACGTAGTTAATTTTTTGACAATTATTTTATAAAAGATAACTGAATATTGATTTGTTTTTACGGAATTTGCGGTTGAATTTTTGACAGTAAAAATTAAATGAACTTTTCGTTGCTTTAAATTACATTTTTATTTACTTTAACATAAAGAAGAATTTAACTCAATCAACGGACAATATTAACTGCAACTGAAAATCCGTATTAATATGCACTTAGTTTTTTGAATAACTGTTAGAATCAGTTAAAAATAAATTTGCTTGGAATTTTAAATGTTTATTTATTTAAAAATGACTGAACGGAATATTTCTTAAATAAACTAAAGTCCGTTACTGTAATAATATTGTGAGTGTGACACTTGTTTTCGCAATACAGAGGGATTCTTATTACTTGTAAGAGAGAGTTGCCTTTTCGAGAGGGATTTTTTTTATTTCGATAAGTTATTAACAAATTCCGTTTATTTGAAAAAGATTGTACGAAAATCGAAATACACAATACAAACTGTTCGACCTCGTATCTCCCTGGTTTTAATTTGCTTAAGTTCACAACCCTTTGTTCACCACTAGTGGTGAAAGAAGATTGTCATTTCGTGTGAACTTTTTTAAATACATCTTACACTCCAGTTCTTGAGTAATTCCTGTAGTCAATTAAGCCTTGCCCATCTGTCTGTCTCTCTGTCCGTATGTTGTACTCACTTTTAAACGATTTAACAAAAAAACACAATATGAAATTCATACTTCGTCTAGTTGTCCTAAGATGTTTGGGATTCAAATCCAGCATAATCGGCTTTGTAGGAAAATAGATGTGGGCCCAAAAAATGCATACAACTAAATATCGTTAAGACAAAAAATAAAACATTTGTTGGGACAATTTGGTTTAATAAGGCTATAAATCGGTTCACAATTTACTATTGGCGGATCCAAAGGCTTGCCAATGTGTGCACAGCCTTCCATCTTTTAGACAGAGATCTTCGACATCCTCACATTCGCCGGGAAATGTCTGAGGACGAGGGCAAAGGGCTTGAGATTAATTATAATGTCGGCGAGCAAAGCCGCTCTTAGAGCCCTTTATTCTTTGGAGGTTAGTCCAGGTTAGTCATGTACTGTTTTACGTCTCTGAATAAGTTAGGGAAATACAATGACTTAAATTTGAGCTGCGTGCCCGGCCATGCTGGCAACGTTGTCGTCCATTCATAGGCTCTGAGCCTGTCTTCGGCCTCCCTGTCGGTCACATTAGGGTGACGTTACAAAAATGGTCCGAACGCCAATTGCTTTACACATGGACGTCCACTTCCGAGACTTTTGTGAAACTCTCCCGTTTCATGGCATGTAAGCTAATGCTGCTTAAGAAGGCCAAACTAAGACTGCTTGTTGGCACTGATACAACCAGTTTGTAATAGGTAACACATCTACAAAGATATGCAGATTTTGTAAGGTGGATGACGAAACGTCAGAACATATGCTCTGCTACTGTCCCGCCTAGGGGACTTCTGGGAGGAAATTTGTCACAAAAGATCCTCTGAGTCATGGTGCTTATGGTCTCTACGTACATGGTAGGTAGGTAGGTAGAAAGGCTGGTGTGAAGTTTCCTCCACACCTTCACCCAGAGACCAATATGTTCCATTGCGACGCCTTAATTAGGATAGATAAGGTGAAAAGGAAAAGGTAGATGAAAAAGAGAATGACAGCCCGAGAATAAGAAAATAGATATAGAAATAAAGCAAAGACCAAACCAAAATTCACACTACACGCGGACAGCGCCCCGTCTCCTCTCGCGCAGCCAGGTCATCCCCATTACGAATCCTATAAGACCCTCGAGTCCACACCCCGAGACGTCCCCTAACTCGCCCAGGAATCTACTGCCCAGCCACCTTAGCCTGCAATTCTGGAGCCTGGGACAGTGGCACAGAATATGCTCAACCGTCTCCAGCTCCTCCGGGTCCTCACACAACCCGCACACATCCGATAAGTCGGATCCTATTCTCACCGCCATCCTGCCTATCATACAGTGGCCCGTGATAATCCCTATCAGGGTCCTGACACAGACCCTACTCTTGCCCAGCAGCGATTTCGAATCGGACCTCCTAAGTACCGGCCACAGTGTCCTTGATACACGGCAGTCCATTCGGCTCCCCCAGGCCCGGTTGGTCGCCTCCAGAATCCATTCCGTGATCCTTCCAAAGAGGAAGCCAATTGGAGGCCTAACTGCCTTCACCCGGTCAGGATCATCCATCTCCGAGCCCTGTCTCGCCAACTCATCAGCCACCTCATTGCCGATTATGTTGGAGTGACCCGGCACCCAGCATATCCTCAACGCATATTCCCCTAAGACTCCCCCTAGGGCCCTCCTACAATCATCAACCAGCCTGGATTTCACATAACAGCCCCTCACAGCCATAAGAGCTGCCTGGCTGTCCACATATATAGTGACCTCCGATCCCCTATCAATGTTGTCCCTCATCAGTCCCACGGCCCTTAAGACCCCAAGAACCTCCGCCTGAAAAACACTGCAGTCGTCGGGAAGCCTATATGACATTCTGATGTTCAGATCCTCGATGTAGACCCCCGCACCCGTGCCCCTCATCTTCGAGCCATCAGTGAATATAGCGTACATACGTACATACGAACGAATAATAATACTGTGAGATCAGTTTTCACAAAGATTTGTTAGTTATTTATATATTTAATAGAAAGTCCACTTCTGAAAAATCTTAACTGTCGGTGGAAGGTATCAAAAATTCGGCACAGCCGAATATAACACTTTTACTTATTCAGATTGTTTTTTTTAATGTATGTATAACTCTTTTACCTACAGAACAACTCATAAATTTTGATTTAAATTAGATAATAAAATAGCGGGTTAATAATTATTTGAATTTATCCTGTGGCTTAATTCTTCGCAGACCATAATAAATAAACCATTGTTTATGCAATAAATAATTTTATTTAAAACTTTTTCTAAATAAAAATAAATTGTTCAAGTACTTTTTAATTGGCTTTGTTATTTAAACATTTTTTTTTTGTTGTTTTATGCTATCTATTAATTTTTATTGTTACAATTTTTTCCTTTAATTTTTCAATTTAAGCCTCGGGCTTATAACACGATAAAAAGTTTAAAAATATTGACTTATGACTCGTGCCAATGTCCTTGAAAATTATTCAGCAGTGATTAGTATTTTCAAAGGCGATCATTTTTTTTTTTATAATTATTTAATTTTATTTGCTTATAGTCAGCAAACATAAACGCACAATGGGAGCAGAAGAGGTTAATAATCATAAAAATAAAGTAAAAATTATACAATTTCAACCATTAATTCTAAACAATATCATTAAAATATCTTACTTACCCCCAATTTCACCAAGTTCAGTTATAATTGACCATCAGTTATAGCTGTCAAAACATATTGTTAACTGGAAGTTAAAGTAATAGTTAATTTTAACTTTAATTTACGCATTTTCACAAAATGTTTTTCATTTCATTACAAATAAATTATTAAATTAACTTAACTGCGAAATTCGTTTTTGAACAAAGCAAATACTAGTACTCCTTCACAGAGTGTTAGAAGCTAACGTTTCGTTTTGTGTACCAGTGTGCAAGTTGCAACAGAAGAGAATGTTCCGGAAAAAAATTTACAACTACTTTTTTGGTACCTCTTACAAAAGTTTCGTAATACGATAAAATTTGCGTTAAAATGGCATCGATTTGTTTTTGCATATTGTTGCATATTTTGGGGAAATGCATACTTTTGCATCAATCCTCATAACAAAACATATGAAACAAATTACAAAAAATTTAGAAATTTACTAAATAAAAAAATATATAATGCCAAAAATAACTACTACAGAATGAAATTTATAGAAAACAGAAACAATATACGTGTCACCTGGAAATTAATAAACGAGATAATCGGGGGAAAAAATAAATAATATAGACAATACAATTATACAAAACTTTAAAAATATAAACTCAAAGTCAATTTTGCACAACTTTGCAATCAGCTTAAGTAAAAATGTGCTGAAAATTCTGCATAAATGCAACATAAACACAATAAACAGCATAAATACAACAGTAAGTAACTCGATGTACCTAAATGCCACTAATGAAGAAGAGATATTTAACATATTAAACAATCTGAACGTTAAAAAGAGTGCAGGTTTTGACGAAATACGGCCAAAGGACCTGAAAAATAATGCAACCTACATAACTCCAGTTTTGACAGCTCTTATAAACTCATGTTTAAATGATATGCAGATACCAAATATATAAAAAATCTCACTCATACAGCCAATATACAAACAGGGTTCTAAAACTGACTATAATAACTATAGACCAATTTCAATTTTATCTATTATTGAGAAAATTATTGAGGAAATAGTTGTCAGAAGACTAAACGATTTTCTAGAAAAATATAAAATTATAAATAAAAACCAATTTGGATTCCAAAAGAAAAAAAATATAAAAAAGCTACTTGGTAACTTTTCTAGCCAAATAAATAATTATTTAAGCAAAAACTATCACTGCTTAGCGCTATTTATCGATTTCAAAGCAAAAATAAACAACAACCTCAGCGAAGAAATGGCCACAACTCAGGGCGTACCTCAAGGTTCTAAATACAGCCCGTTATTATATATTATCTACGCAAACGATATGATGAACCAATTAAGGAACTGCACAGCGTATGCCTACGCAGATGCCACTGCAATTATTGTAGCGCATAAACATCTAAATGCCACTTGTGAAAATATGCAAAGGCAACTTGATATTGTGACAAAATTGTGCCACGATAATAATCTTGTTGTAAACGCAACAAAAACGAAGATCATGCATATTAAACCGCGACATATTTTATACACAAGTATCAAAATAAAATTCCACAATTTTAGTTGCTTACATACTAACACAAACAATAACATTGATCCAAATGATAATTGTGACACTTACATTGATATGGTAAATACTTATAAATATTTGGGTGTTTTCATTGATCAAAACTTTAAATGGAAAACCCAAATAACACAACTCCAAAAAAAGCTACGTAAAGCAGCGTATATGCTTTTCCATTTAAGCAACTGCGCATCTACAGTAGTGCTAAAGCAAGCGTATTTCTTTCTCGCCGAATCTTACATAAGACATGGCATAACTGCATGGGGAAACGCAAATTCTATAATACAGTTGCAAAATACACAAAATAGACTACTGAAAATCCTGCAAAATAACCAAAACTACAATAATAACATTAGAAACAATCGCACATTCACTACTAGGAATAATTTAAACCATAACCTACCTAACAGCAACATCAATGTTCCAGCTAATTCAAACAACAACAGCATAAATTACAACAGCGGCGAAGACCTAGCTAAAAGTCTAAACGTCCTCAATGTACAAAGAATATACTACACAACTTTAGTCAATGAATTTTTGAATGATTCCCGTTTCCTACAAGCGATCGACCACACACAACAACACAAGATCACCGGTAGATTTAAAGTCCAAAAATATAAGAATAATAACGGATTATGCACCTTAAACGTATCTCTGCCAAAAATAATGAATAAGTTGCCAGCAGATATAATAAGGATTACTAACCCAGCAAATAAAATTGGATCACCTGACCCATTTTGATAAAATGGACTACTCCATGGACTGGTCCGATGTAATGCAAGCATGGACCATGTCATTGTTAAAAAGTGTTTGTAGTGAGACGACATGTCTTCGTTTTTTAACGACGTGCTTTCGTTTTTAAACGACTTCAAAACTAATCCTCTTGAGTATACCATGGAGTAGTTTTAAAACTACTCCTTAGTGGTCCAAAGGTGGGTTATTTACCATGGAGTAGTTTTAAAACTACTCCTTAGTGGTCCAAAGGTGGGTTATATGATCCTCTCCTAGGACATCGTAATGTTAAATAGACCAGGTTTTTTCCATACGTTTGGGTTACTTTTGGACTAGTCCTGGTCCTTTGTGGACTACTCTTTACACGCGTGTTTGGACTGGTCCTATTATTTGCAGGGAATAAATATAAAAGAAGAAAATTGATAAAAAGACATTTTTTAAGTTCGCAATGAATAAACATCTTGAATATTAAATAGATTCCACTTCTGCAGACAAGCCTCAAGGCTTCGAAGATTAGTTCCTATATAATATTAATGTAAATCACTTATTGCAAAATTATAATATGGGTCCTCATGATGTCGCTTAAAATTGCCATTTGTGCAAATGCGCAAACTTACGAGTCTTGTTTCATGAAGCCCCTTTTTTACTTTTGTGTAATTTTAAACAATTAATGTCAGTTTGTAAGAAACGTCAATACAAAAATAAATTAAAAATTAAAATTCAAAAATATAAAAATTTGTGTTTAAATTTGTGATGATATGTATGAGAAATTTGCTTTTAAAAATGCTCAAAGAAAGCCAAAAGACCAATTTACTAAAATTATTGCTAGAATTTATTGTTTGTGATTTATAGACACTTGGATTTTTCATTGAAAACGACGTTAAAATCATTAAAAGATCTGTTTGTATAAATGCACAATTGAACAGCGCAAGTTTACGAGACAAAATTGTTGGGCAAATTTACCTAGTTTGTGTAAATGAATTCTCATACAATTTTTGACAGTTCATTTACGAGGGCGTAAAAATGCACAGTTTGCACAGATTACGAGACTTATAAACGATATCATGAGGACCCTTAATGTTAAGCTCTACATTTGTACTTCTATTATTATTATTATTATTATTATTATTATTATTATTATTTTTATTATTATTATTATTATTATAATTATTATTATTTTTATTATTATTATTATTATTATTATTATAATTATTATTATTATTATTATTATTATTATTATTATTATTATTATTATTATTATTAATATTATTATTATTATTATTATTGTCTATAAAGTAAATAAAGTATTAATAAAGTGCAAAAAAAAAATTAAATGTAGAAAATAAACAAGTAAATGTAATAGAATCAGTTAAAACGAAAAAAAAAATTACTGAATTTTTTTCACAAATACATACCATATAGCTCATGGTATGTAAATTTACTACGTGTTAAAAAAAAATATGGGCATTTCCAGCGAAAAGTCTACTTTTTGTAACGTAAGGCCAGAAGTATTTTAAATTGTTTCTCAAAAAATTTTATATGTATAGTTTACTTTTTTATATTTTGGGGTAAAGCGCAACTAGCTCTAACACTCAAAGAACTAAGTGCTTTTCATTTCAATTTTACTACACGTTCAATCACTTGTGTTGTAAAAACAGCACATAGATTCACAAAAAACCTTCCAAAAAATTTTTAAATAAATAAATAAATTATTTTGGAGCTTTGCTTAATATACAATATTTTCATGATTTCGACAAAAGATCCTTGTTTTTTTAAAACAATGCAGCACCTTACATTGTTAAGGCTTTCAATGGGATTAGCATATTTTTTCCAAAACTGTTGCAAATTACTTGTTTGGCACATGGGTTATATCGCGTTGCAGAGGAAATTAGAAGCCAATTCTATAATATTGCAGTTTATAATGAAATTTTTTTCCTTGATTCTCCTTCCCATGCAGCCAGTAGTAAGAAGATGGTGACCAGATGCTGCTGAATTTTATTCAAAAAACTTTGAAAAATATCAATGTGGAGGAAAACGTTTTGCAAAAAAATTAAAGATTTCAAAAAATTAAATAAATTTCATATATTTTTGATCTGATCAGAAATCAAAGTGGGATCTGAAGTTTTTCAAAATGCATTGGCGTTCTTCAAGTACAAGACAAAGTTATACTTTTAATAAAACTGTACTTATTTATTTAAACAATCAAAAATTTTAATCAGTTCTATAATTTTTTAAAGATTTTTATATATCATAATGCAGACTTTTTGGTATTTTTCTTTAAAATCAGTAACAAACACATATTTTTATTGATTTCTTACAAAAATGATTTTTTTTTTTGCCAACTTCATTCGGGCTACGTAAAAATATCATTAAAATTTGAAGGGTGCTAAAATTTCTACAATTGAGGAGGTTCATAACAAAACGCAATAATTACACCCTAACATTTTTTTGGATAAACGACAAAATGTAATTAAAGTAAGTAGCACATAAATTTTAAAAAAACAATTATTGAGGTATTATTGTCTACAAAAAGTAATATTAATCACAAATTAATTATTTTATCTGACAGTTTGTTTTCAAGTTATTTAGAAAACAAATTTGGAATTATTGCGTTTTAGTCCGAATTATGTAGAATTTATTTAATTTTGCTTTGAACTGTATGAAAATATTGCGTTTTTAGTTGGCATTTCTGCTTTTTTGTTTAATAGATTAATGCCCAATTTTCAGGATTGTATTTAAATCTATATATAAGTTAATACGATTTCCGTATGACGTGCTAAATTCCCAGTTTTTCATATTTGATAAATACACTGAAATTTATTGTTGAGGAAAAGCTAGCTTCTAAAACTTAAATCGTATTTAAATACAGATTGTTTTTTTTTTGGGTTTTACTTTAAAAGTCTTATTTAATTAAGATAAAAGTATGGTAGCACTACTAAATACAAAAAAAAATATATAAACAAGTGTATTTATTTACAAGGTGGTCTGAAAACACAGCTGACTGTTAATGCTTTGCTAAAATATTACAATGGAAACTTTAGTTGAAATTAATGGTGTTTTCTTTTCTAAAAAAAAATGATGCATTATAGTTGTGTAATATATTTATCAGGTTACACGAACCCTTACAAAGTGATACATTTTTCTAAATTACAATGGAACAAAATAATATCTACTTTTTACACCCAACACTAATGTGTATTTAGCGTGTCAAATATTACATGCAAAGTTTATACTAATAAGCGATATTTTGACTCCAATTAGCGTTAACAACACTGATTTTTCAATAATTAAAATCAGCTGCTGTAAAAATTTTGCGCCAAAGAAAAAATTCATCAGATGATGATGAGGTTTCCAAAATTTCTTTTAAACAAAAAGTTTTTATATCCATCACAAAATAACCAAAAATCAACAAATTGCACACAAACATAAAAAAAATTGTAATAAGAAAAATACTTGCTTGCATAAAAAAGTACTTCCCGCAGATGTAAAAAAGGGTATTATCTCACACTCAGTTATAACTGCGGGTAAGAAATGGAACAAATTTGCCATTTATTGTTGCAACATGTTTAGAAAGGAAAACGACAACTTCTCACATTTTTGCATATATTTTTAGAATGGAACAAAAAACCGCACGAATGGTAGCATATATGGAACATTATTGTCAGAAAAGAAAACACCATAAGTGTACCACATCGGTTACTTAAGTTCCACTTAAGTTTTTAGTGAAGAATAGAATTTTGTATTTAAAACGATTTTAAAAATAAATGTGTTTTAATATCAATCCTGAAAATTGGCCATAAGTTTTACAGTTATCTAAGAGTTACCACCAGAGCATAATTTATTTATAAAGTTGATTTTTTTAAATTTCTTGAGTTTTGAAATGCTTTATAATTAAGGTAATATAGATTTCAATGTGTAGAATAGGATTTTATCAAAAAATCAAAAAACGTGAAAAATGTAATGATTGCGTTTTGTTATGGACCTCCTTAATTATTCAATGAATAATGAAAATTTTGTTTAATTCTGCAAAAATTTTATTTCTCAATAGTAAAGTTATTTTGTACGCAGAAAGAAAAACAGTCGGGATAAATTAAGGCCCAACCAGAACATGCATGTATTAGCTTAAGCAACTGTCAAAAATTAACGAAAAGTCTGTCAAATGCATAAGCAAATAAAAAAAGACTTTTAGGTGGCCATAATGTACTTAATATCTGTTTAACCATTGTTGCATATTTGTGCATATTTTGTTTTTTGCGAGTACTTTAAACTAAAAAGTACCAAAAAGTCCAACCGTGTATTTGTTTATTTTATGCCATTTAATTTGTAAAGAATTTAAAAAAAGATAATTTGTGAGTGTCTTAAAAACAAATGGAAAATAAATTAAAATATGTTAATTCGTCTTCTTTGTCCATTTTAATTTATTTTATTTTTTATTGTTATACATACACAGCTGTTTTCGTACGGAATGTGCGTTCAGTTGGGCACTTTGCTTAAGCAAATGACATTTGACGAAACTTGACGAAAAGCATCATAAAGTACATTGTAGCTTGCCATATATGTTTTATATGTATTCGCATAGCTACTTAAGTTGACTTAAGCGACCTCATTCATGTTCTAGTTGGGCCTTTAAGCTTTTTATACTCACTTTAGGTAGGCGTCGTACTCAAAAATGCAAGTACAAATAACATTTAAACGTAATTAAAACGATCCTAAATGGGATTACTTTTCAAAATCAATCTCGGAATTTTTTAAAATAAGTTTAAAATTCTTAAATCAAGTAAAAAAAATATTGAACTTTTCGTTGGTATTGCCACTCTTAAGCTGGGATCACACGATTGCCGCAATGCACCAATTTTCACACTTTTTAATATCCCAATCGTGTGACCGCACAACCAAATGGCTCATGTACCAATCGAGGACAATATTGTGCTTACTTTTACCAATCAAATGCAACCCTGGTACGGCAATCGTGTGACTGTTTGCTATGCAACCGCGCGTCAATAAAAATGACAAAAATGCACCAATATTTATTGTGTTCTTGTGCGGCAATCAAACAACACAATACGCGCCAATATTTGCTTTTTTTATTAGATTTACTTTTTTGTGTTTCTTTTATTAGGTAATGAAAATAAATATGTATGTACATACATATATATTTATTTTGCATTTAAATTTTTTTTAATTAATTATTTTAAGTATGTATGTTCACAAGCATATTTAGCTGTTCTGTGCGAATATTTTCATTAAAGATATTTCTATTCGAACCTAAACATATGAAATTGTTGAACAGACTGTTAATTTTTGGAATATCTTAAAAAATTAAATAAAACTATTCAACAATAATTTGTTTAAGTATATGATTTGTATCATTTATCATTTAATTTTTTTCAATGAACAATCCAACAAGAACTTTCAAACAAATAAAACAGCTACCACGACAGCTGTTTTCGCAGATAATATACATAAGTAAGAACAATCGTGTGACTGTTCTGCGGCAATAGTTGTAACCATTTCGCTTTGTACCAACTAGCGGCAATTAAATTTGTATAAAACAGGGCAATCGTGTGATTTCAGAAAATTTGGTTGGGGCAATTTCATTATTGTGCGTCAATAAAGCACAATAATAATTGTGTCATATTGGTGCATTTGCGGCAATCGTGTGATCCCAGCTTTAGACTTAAGTACATACATAGTTAAAAAACGATTTGCTTGTTGTGTGTAGAAACAACAAAAACAACAGAACAAGACGAAAACCCAATATCGTCATGTTTCAAAAGTAAAATTGAAACACAACAATATTTATTTAAACAATTGCTAAATATTATTAAGGACATTATGACGATATGACTTGATAGCACACCTTGTGAATCCTCCAATTTTTTAATAGCAAATCGAACAAAGAAGTAGAAAAAAATGTTTAAGTATAAAGAGTTTGTCTTCAATTCCATAGTAAAAATGCATGGACCAGGTTGTAACATAAAATTCTTTTCATTGCACTATTAAAATTTCACTTTTACTACAAATAATTTACAGGGGTGTGCTGGAAATTGAAAACGTAAAACGCAAGAATTTTAACAGTCGTTTTTTACTTAGATTTCAGTAATAAAAGAATTGTATGACAAATATTATCCAAATATTTGTCTGTTAAACAGAATTTTATAACAAACATTATAAAAATTGTATTTAAAGTGTATTAAAAAGAACTCCCAAATTCTTGCGTTTTACGTTCTCAATTCCCAGCACACCCCTGTTAATCTTTTTTGACAGTTTGATTAAATGTTTTGTTAAGGAAATATTTGTTTATGTGTGACCACAGGGAAACATGTTTTCCCAAATATCTGTTTGCCGTTATTTTACGGATGTTTGAGCAAACAAAAATCGGGCAAATAAATGTGATTAGTATGACCATAAAATTAAATTGGTTTTGCTTTGAAAAATTTTGGGCAACTAAGAACAAATTTTTCGGAGCAAATATTTAACAAGTATGAACTGACCGTACCTATAGACTAGATTTTCATTAAAACTTGTCGGCTTTAAAAAAAACTCGCATGACTTTTTACACCGTAGACAGTCTGTTTCGCCATACAAAAAGTTATACTAAAATTCAAAAAAATGTGTATAAAAACTCTGTATGCAAATTTTACATAAAATTACAAAAAATTAAATTTGTCACCTTAAATTGCAATATATTTTTATCAATTGATTTTTAAATTGTTTTCATTTTTATTTTGTGTCTTTTTATAGCAATAAATTTCAACGTTTAATCTATTATTATCGTAATATAAATTCATTGATATTAATAGTGGTTGTTGTGGCTGAGCTGTTTGCTCTCATGTGGTTTGTTTTGTCGAAGGCACAAAAAACTAAAAAAAATAATATAAAAAAATAGAAATAATCACACAAATTAAAAATAATTTTAAATAAAAGGAAAATTGCAGAAAAAAATTAAATAAATAAAAAATATTTGCCAAAGTTTAGAGAGATTAGAAAATAGCGTTTGTTTTAAATATTTAATACGGGTTTTATTGACAAAAATAAACAATTTGTGGTTTTTAAAAAGTTGCAGTGCAATAAAGCCATATGGCCTTATTTTACATTTCACAATAGAGTCATTATTTTACTTCTTATAAGGAATTATGTTATTGTTCATTAAAAAATTTTTTGTTCCATGTAAATCTTAATTTTTTTTATGTAATGGGTAAACACCTAAAAAAAGTTAAATTGTGAAAAATCTCTTAATGTCAAAATCCCAAATATCAGAATTCTGAATTTTAAGATCTTTTTTTTTATCATCACGAACTTTGAAATCCTTTATTAAAAAAGTCCCCATATTAAATCCCGAGTTTAAATTTTTGAGTTGATAAAGCCGGTGTTTATTGTACCTTACAGGAGAAAATCGATAAATGGTATAAAAAAACACCGGCCTAGCAAACTAAGATCCTCGGCCGGACGCAAGGACTTCTTACACTATGGTAGAACAAATACCGGCCTCCCTAACTATGCCATCCTGCGGCATATTTTTCAACACTTGATAACGGCAATTCATTCTTTTGGAAATATTATTACACTGTTATGGCGTTATTTCAATTTTGGTTGCTAAACGATTATGGCGCTACTGTTTTTGGGTGTGTGAAATAAAGCCATATGATTTTATTTCTCACTCCATTGAGAAAAAGGCCATATGATATTGTTTCCCAAAACATTATTATAGTCGGAAAAGGCACCATCATAGAAAGCCATTACCACAACAAAATTATTAAAGCTACCAAAAAAAAGTTACAAAGCTCGCTGGCAGCACTCGTTGTTGGCGCAGACAAATACTTTATCCAGTGTTTGAAAATAAACAGAACACTATTAAACGTTCAGCTCACACACCCTGAAACGATATCTAATATTCTAGGGTTGTGTTCGTAACCCTTAATAGCCCTCGAAACTATTTTTTTTAAGAGCTTGACGAACATTATATAGTGTTCTGTTCGAACAATTGTAGTGATGTTGTAGACATATGTTATATTTTAATATTCAATAGTGTTTATTTTTCACATTAATAATGAAATGTGCAAACTAAAAATTTTAGGAACGACCATAGCTCGAATAGCTTGTGTGTGCATTGTCACAATATATTATATATAATACTATTGTGCACATCCCTGTAAATATTATTGGACCACCTGATCTATTTTGATTAAATGGACTACTCCATGGACTGGGCCAATGTAATGCAAGCATGGACCATCTCATTGTTAAAAAGTGTTTGTAGTGTCATGTCTTCGTTTTTTAACGACATATTTTCGTTTTAAAACGAAGTTGAAACTAATCCTCTTGTGTATTCAATGGAGTAGTTTTAAAACTACTCCTTTGTAGTCCAAAGCTGGGTTATATGGTCCTGCCCTAGGACATCGTAATGTCAAATAGACCATGTTTTTTACTTACGTTTTGGTTGCTTTTGGACTAGTCCTAGTCCCTTGTGGTCTACACTTTACATGCTTGTTTGGACTAGTCCTATTATTTGCAGGGATGTTTTGTTTGTATAAATTTGTTCGCTGGCTTTTTTTTTTGTATATAAATTTCGTTTTTGTAGAAAATTAATACGAACGAATATTAATGTGACGAAACGAAAACAACGAAGTTTATGGTTTAAAAAAAACAGAACGTAATTAAATGTTCTCATATTTTTGCTAAGTTGCATAAGTACAGTATAATTTTTGTGTTCGAAGATCACAAAAACACTATTAGCGTTTGTGTTTTCCACAAATCAACCGAACCGAACACTTAGGAACTATATTTAATAATGATTTTCGAACACTGATTTTATTGCTACTGGCCACTGGCCACTGCTGGGATCTGGAAAAAAAAAATTATGTTATGGTGTTAAGATTCATGTGAAAGCTCATTTTGCCAAATATTATTCAGATATATTCATCTATATGAGATCTGTTTGCCCTTAAGTGATTTTATAAAGAGGGCTTGTATGTACGGTGACCTTTCGTCCTTTTGTTTAAAGGACAGTCCTTTTTTTTTGATACGATGTACTTTAAGATTTTTTCAAAATAAAGGACAGTAGATTGCCCTTTTTTAGTGAATTGTCCGTTTGTTTAATTATGACTTCTGCTTTAAACCCAAAATCTATGAGTTTTAATTTCCCAAAACCCCAAAATTTCAACATTAATACGGGAAAACACACTGGTTAACACTAATGCCAGCGTTAGATCGAATTCTAAAATTGTAAGTTCCATTGAAAGAATATTTTCTCTCTCAACATGGAAGCCCTATGATTTTGCCAAAATTATTTTGACGATCCATGAGCTGGATTGTGGTTACTTAAGAAACTAAAGATATCAATTATTAATCCAAATTTTGATATTTTTATTAGGCTTAAGTTCATCAAATTTAATTATCATTAAATTATTTTTATGAAGAAAGGAATTTTACAATATGAAATTAATTTCAATTTATTGATAATTTTTCATTCTTGACTGACCTGAGGCTCGAACCCAGGCGTTTTACGGACAGGGTACCCTTAAGCTTGATTCACCCATGCGTTCCGAACAAAATTTTTGTCCGGACAAAATTTTTTTATATAGTGTTTGGCGTTTTACTTTTGAGAGAGAGAGAAATTATTTGTTCGGCACGTTTTTTATTGAATTGGTTTAATTTTAAATCTTGTTCCGAACAAAATGAACTGAGCTGCCATTTTTTTCAATTTGAACATTAAAGTTGAATTGAGCTGCCACATATGTAAGTATGTAGTGTTATTACACTTTTTGTGGTGAATAATTAAATAAAAAAAATTAAACAAAAATGGATGTAGAAGAAAATATTGCAATATAAATAAAAAAATATAATAAAAATGGAAACTGGGAATTATTTCCTTCTGAAGGTTACAATATAATAGTCTGATAGTGTATAAAGTCATTTCTGAAAAATTGAAGGAATATGACTATTACAAAAAAGCTTTATAAAATACATAACTGAAATTTAGCTCATAGAATAAATTCGAAAAATAAAAAATGTTGAATATAATATAATAAAAATGTTTTGTTTGTGATAATATCGTACAAATAGCAATATAAATATGAAATGTTTATATATCTATATACATATATATATATATAAAATGTAACGTTCAGCATAAATGCCTGAAGCTAAAAACTTGAAATTTGGACCGAAGGTTGGTCTCTCCCCAAATCGATTCACTAAGACGGAATTTTTGGAAATTCGAATATTTAGGGGGTAAAAAAGGATAAAAACGGTTAAATTCGGTAACCTTATATCTCCAAAACTAAAAGAGATACAATAAAAAATTAAAACTTATCCATTTTGCTTAGAAAAATAAGCGGATAGGTGTCTAGGACGTTTTTGAAACTGGGCCTTTAGGGAGTAAAGGAAAAACCTGTATTTTGGCACTTTTTGTCACCCTATCTATCTTTTAAACCAATGAATAAAGAAATAATATAGCGTAATTTCTATATTAATTGGTTTGATTACATTCGAAACTTATCTAAAAAATACAAATATTAGTTTGGTACTTTTTCGAAATTCGAACGTTTAAGGGGGTAAAAATCGTAACTACTTTTGGTACTTTTTTTACAAAACATTGTTCTCCATTCATTTGTATAAAATTATGGGCTCCCACTACAATATTGAAATTTTTAATACTTCAATGGGGATAAAAAAAGTACCAAAACAGGGAAAATATGGGAAATTAAATTTCTTTCCTTAGCTTTATCGTTCAACAACTTGTACTTTTTTAACTTTTGTTAATATTGGACCCAGAAACTTGAAATTTAACATGCAATGTCCTGAGTATATATGAGGGAACCTTTTGGTACTTTTTTGATCTTTAGCTGGTACTTTTTGATTTTCCGTTAGTATTGGACCTAGAAACATGAAATTTAACATTCAAGGTCCTGAGTGAATGAGAATCTTTAAGAGAGTTCTTGTTACTTTTTTTCTTTGACTGGTTCATTTTAAAATTCCGTTAGTATTGGGCATAGAAACATGAAATTATGCAGTATTTAAAAAATACTTGAAATTTTTACTTTCCTTTTTTTTACTTTTTACTTTCAACCTTTTTTGATAAATTTGTTTTTGCTAGTAAATGGTTTTATGCAATGCAATTAAAAATTCGACTTTTACACACTTTTTAAATTGCTAACTGCGCTGCCACTTTGTATAATCGTTTACATCTGTAAACCATATGGTAGCTTTGTTTGTCCGGACAAATTTTCCGAAATGGGTGAATCGTTCTGCAGAACACTCTCTCAAAAAAATTATTCTCCGGACAAAAATATTGTTCGGAACGCATGGTCGAACCGACCTTTAGAGCCATTCACATTATACGATTTTTGTTGTTGCGATTCATAGTTTATTGGCAAGAGGTGTGAGAGGAATCAAAAGGGGCACACAAGCGAGTGTACTCAAGGTATATTTACACAAGGTAGACTCATTTGGGAGTGTAGACATGCTGCTCTTTAAAAATAACCGAGTGGAACTGAATTGTCAAAATTGCCTTCATATAAATTTAACGCACACATATAAAAATTTTGGCTCATATACACGAAATTTGACATTAATGTTCCAACTTAAGTAAACAGCTGACAAGCATATGGGGCAACGAGTTTACCGTGTGTAAATATACCTTGAGTGTACTCTTCGATTCTTTTTGTTCGCTCATTAGTTCTCTCATTGTTCTCTCGTTTGACGAAAAATGTATTGAAGTTCGGTTTCACAGAAAAAGTCGTAACGACAAAAATCGCACAATGTAAACATCAGACCGACTTCAAAAAAGAACCGACAATAATCGCTGACAGTCAATAGTCAAACATCAATCTTTAAACCAAATTTTATTTAACCTTTGGCAGATCAAAATTTGCTTTGAATGATTATCTATTTTAATCGATTTTACATGTTCTTCCTTACTTCTGTTTTTTCGTACCTTTTGTCAAGAATTCTTCTTGAAGTCCAAAATACATTTTTTGTATTAAAAACCATTGAACAGTTCAACAAAAATAACCACAATATGTACTAATAATTGATATCAATCATTTAAATTGACTTTTATTCGACCTTTACAAAATGTATTATTATTATTATTATTTAATTAAGGTTGAGGTCTCTTTTTTTTAAAAATATTAAACTTATTGAACCACTATTTCGGCACTCCGTTGTGTGGCTTCTTCAGGGTTTTTTTTCTTGAATTTTTGACAAAAAATAAACATTTTTAACATATTAAATAAATTTAACAAAAAGTCATAAAACAATTTTCAATTAAATACAAAAAAGGTTTTCCAATTTAAAAACTAATCTATTACATTATAAATAAATTTTTAACTTCCGTTTATATTTTTATAAATTAAATGCCTATAATTTTGTGCTAAACTGTCAGTATCTAGTATCTGACTTAAAATTAATTTTCGATATTGTCGGTACATTTATAATTTGCAACATTTCTAACATAACCTTCGTTGATAATTATTTTCTGTATTTAAAACTGTTGTATTTTCAAAATCAGGATAATGGTTTAAATTTGCACAGTGAACTGATAAAGCTGTTTTTTTTTTGATGAAATATGTCTACATTTTTGATCTGACTTTTGTCCTGTTAACCTAGTTTTCAGTTTATTCTTCGTTGTACCAACATATACTTTACCACATTGTCCATTAACATTTCCCCTACTAGGTATTTTATAAACTTTATTCGACATTTCCAACTTATTTATTTTATCTTTCATATTAGTAAATAATCTACCTATTGTGTTATAAGATTTATGCGCAATTTTAGATTTTTCTAATCTCTCCGAAAATGTTGGTACATAAGTTATCGATTTATAAACTTTTGGTTCCGTATTACCGTTCGAGTTATTTATTCTATGGTTATTATATTGTATTAATAAATTAGATATAATTTCCTTCGGAAAACTATCTTCTCTTAATGCTCTAGACATTTTCTCCTTTTTATTCCTATGGAAACAAGAATCACTTATTTTCAATACTCTACCTATAAAATTTTTAGCCCTGTTAATAATAATCCTTTTAGGATGATTTGAAAAAAAACCCTGAAGAAGGCAAACAACGGAGTGCTGAAATATTCGTTCAATAAATTTAATATTTTTAATAACACAGAAAAAAATTACGACAAATCAATTGTCATATTGAATACCATATTCGTCAATACAATTTACTTTTTAATTGAAAATGCACCAATAACTTAATTTGTAAATATAAAAAATTATTTTGTTAATTTAAATTGTTAAAACTCAACAAATATTTTAAACAATGAGTTTGTTATATTAAATACAATATTTGTTAACAATTTAATATAATTTTTTACTGTGAGTTTGCCATATTAACAAAATATATTGTTGCTAAATAAGTTAAATCAGAAGATGCATTTATAGAATATTTTTATTATTTGTTTTAGTAAAATGCATACATATGTATGTATATTATAAATCACATGATATCTAACATTACAATTTATTTAACCAAACAATTTAGACCTGGATGCACTATTAAGGCTCTGAACTCAGCACAAAACGGAATCTGGACACCATTATCAGTAATATTTAAAAATCTATAATTTATAAAGGATTCGTTAATATTTCTTTATTAATCATTAAATATTTACTTAACTTACCGTATAGATTGATTAAATTTCGCAATTATCATCGTATCGCTTGTTCTTTTAAAGATTTTAAATCGAAAATACAGATTTTTTTATGTTATATTTTTAACGTTTTGACACAAAATTATTTTTTTTCTATGATATACATACATATGTACTTATTTATTTTTTTACAAATTAGGAAAATTGTTAAAAATATTTCAAATGTTTTACAAATTTTATTTAATTACTTAATAACTTTTGTTATTTTTTCTGTGAATAATAATAGATATCGATTATTTTTAATTATAAAATTTTTTTGTTTTAAAGACTTTTACAAAGTTTTGCTCTTTATATAGGCAATAAAATAAGCATATATATTAATAGTAGTTCTACTTGCTAATATCATATTCTTTGAATTGATTTATTACCTATCCAATCTTTATCATTATTACTACATTGCGATTTGTCCTTTTTATTGTTTGAAAAACATTTTAATATGACATATTATTTTAATATGACATAGCAGCTATAACAAAAGTTATCGTCGACAATTTTTACATCAATACCACCATTTAGAAGAAGGTAATTCTGGCAAAAATTTGATCTAAATACCGTCGTAATAAGATAGTTTATAGGCACAAACACAGTTGCGCAAAGAAGTTTGTAGGGGGCACATGTGATGAACTATTTTCAGAAGGTTTTATCCTGAAAGATTGCGACCTGTACTTTGAGCACAAGGGGACATGGTTAAATCGACTCATAAATTTATATTTTTTAGTGTTCACACATTAGCACAAACTCATAATACCCTCCCTCTCAACTATTGTGGTGTGGGTATAAAAAATAAAGAAGAAGCTAAAATGTATCTATTTCTATTTTTATCAAAGGCAGACAAAAATGTAGATGCTTGGTTAATAGTGTTACCAAAGCAATCGACAAAAGTGGCTATTTGTAGACACTTGACCTACGGCTTCCTACAGGAATACGAGTACACAAACTTATGTAACGTTATGAACATAAATAAACAATAATTAAATGTTAAGTCTTTCTGGTCAAGGCTGGAGATATGTTATTAGAAATTGTATCATTGAAAAGAAACGTAAGTTAATCCACCTCAAAGAAATTATGAAACTTCGTGGGTCTTTTTTTAACTGTACCAAAAAAGGATGAATTGTACCAATAAAGTTTCGATTGTACCAAATATGGTACAATTGTACCACAAATCCCATCAGTGCTACTGCCTTCAAGTTGTAAAAAGGATAATAATCTAAATACTCAAATAAATTAATGCTACGTAAACTTTAGGGCTAATCTATATATAAATCGGCAAAGGCAAAACAGTTAAGAACACTTTTCTCCTCTATATGTCAACCGATTTGAACAAAATATACACCATTTAAAAAATATTTACTTACAAAAGTGCACAATATATATTTCACTAAAATTTGTTCATCCCAGCGGTAAATTTTGAATGGACTCTGCACTCCTTTCTAAAAGATTCGCTTCGTAAGATATCCTTCTCTCATAAATATGCCTTCTAGAAGGTATAAATTTCTTTTAGAAAGACCTTCCAAAATATTCTTTACACATTCGCTAAATTGTTCAATTTTTATCTTTTTAATTTTTTTTGGTCTCTAACAATTTTATACATTTGTTTTTGCACGTGATCTTTTTCTTAAAACGGTTTTTTATTTTTGTTCCGTCGTCCCAAAACGCGTCGCTTGTCTTATGTAAGCGTATACGTTGCGTATCAGCTGTTTCGTTTTTCCTACTAAGTTTTTGTATATTAAGTAATAATAACTCCTACGTAAACATGACTTTGCGTTGCGGAAGAAACTGATAATATTAAAATTTTCTCCCGTATTAACGTAACAGCTGTGAAATTTTATCTGACAATAAAAAATAATAATTTAACAATTTTTTTAAATCATGGAGGCAAACTTATTGAAAAGTTTAAAAAACATACAGTATTATATAAAATAAAGAGCTGAAGCTTGGAATTCTGTTAAAAAAGTTTTAAACAAATAAAAAACAGGCTTAAGTCCATCAAATTTAATTTTCATTAAATTATTTTTATGAAGAAAGGAATTTTTACAACATGAAAATTAATTAAAATTGTTATTGATAATCATTCATTCTTGACTGACCTGAGATTCGAACCCATGCGGCTGGTTACCATGACATGTTTCGATCGCAACCACTCGATCTCCTCAGATGGATTTGCCGTCTTACACTCGCAGCCATCGACGACTGCTGACGTCAATAGTCAAACATCAATCCTTAAACCAAATTGTATTTAACCTTTGGTAGATCGAAATTTGCTTTTTTGAATGATAATCCATTTTAATTGATTTTACATGTTTTCACTAACCTCTGTTCGCACTTATGTCAAGAATTCTTCTTGAAGTCCAAAGTACATTTTTTGTTTTTCATTTTGTCTTTCTTTTTCTTGTTGACCTTTTACAGCATAACTTGAAGGACAAATAGAGCCCGTGCCCTATCTTTAACAATAATTAGAATTGTGGTTATTTTGTTGAACTATTTATGGTTTTTTAATCCAAATTATATAACACATATTGTTAAGACTTGTTGGTTTTAAGATTCGGGTTTCCAGCCATAAACTTCTCTATGTAAGTTTTCCTAGCAAACTTTACAACAATTGACTTTTTATGTTTTGATTCATTTTAATTACTTCCATTATTTTTATTATTCTTTTTATTAGGTAAAAAAAAAGCATCATCGATTTGATCACCAACAACTTCTGTACCCATTTTTCAGCAATCTGAACAACCAGGTCAAGAGCTTTCTTTGTATCATCACTAACCTCCACTCCATTTATTATACAGTCGTTTTTAACTCGGCCGTCATTTAAGTATTTAATTGAAGATTTTAAAGAACTAACTTCTTCCCTTAACAAACAATTTTCCCTTTGTAAACAATCGATCTTTTTTTTTGTTTGCGGCAATTCCTTTTAGTATTGTATCATATTGCGATGACATAAACTGAATTGTTTTTGTTATTTCATCCAGCTGATTCAATTGTTGTAGCTTTGTTTTTATCCCTAAAGGTAGAAGTACATAACACGCGTTCATTCGACGACGTTTGTCATGCGTTTAAAAACTTTAGCGCATGAAAAATTGCAAGTTACACAACACGCGTTACAAAAGCCGTTCCTGTCAGCTGTTTTTTATTTGTTTACTTATTTGTGCATTGAAAACGGGTTCGAAAGTATATCAAGATTTATTTATTTTATTGAATTTATTCTTTTTATATAAATATTGTATGTTTTTGAAGCTCTTCAATAAACTTTTCTTTCGCGATTCGCAAATTTGTTAAAAAAAATTTTTTATTGATTACTTGTCAAAAATACACAACGCGTTAAAAAGTTCAAAGTTAAGCAACTTTCTGGCGCTAACGCGTCAAAATATTTTGCATGTACATAGCTTGTTCTATTAAAATACACTAGTTTAACTTTTTTTGACAGAAGTCTACAGAGCGCGCGCGCACTAACACGTGTTATGTACTTAACAAATTATTTGACACTGATGAATTTTCAATACTACCATCGCAAAACTGACATTCATAGTTTAAAGATGTGTTATTCATGAGCTTTTCATATTCTCTTTTATCAAGTTTCGTACGAACTGAGTGGAGTTTTTTTCTCACAAGCATCACATTGAATTGAGTCCTCTTCTTGCAATACTTGCAATTGACATTGGCGACAAATAACTTTCCTTTTATTTAAACTTTGACGAGATTTTGGTGGCATTATTTAATATGTACAGAACACTGATTCGTTAAATATATGATTAAAAAGGTTTTTTTTTAAATAAAACTGGGTTTTTATAATTAAACTTTTATTTAAAAACTCTTTAAGATGAAAACTGCAAATTTTGACGGCTTTTCAAACCGGCGTTGCCAGACTTTTTTCTCTGCGTAGTCGGATTTTAGAAGCTTAATTAGCGAAACCGGTCTTTGTTATATCATAGAAGAGAATATCCTTGCGCACGGCCGAAGGCCGGCTATACTTAGAAGCTTTAGTTAGCGAAGCCAGTATTTGTTATACCATAGAGAAAAAAATCCTTTAGCCCAAAAGTGTTTTCGTTATATATTTAATATATACACCCAGAGAAAAAGCAACAAAGCATAGTGTCCAGAACCAGCTGATTTGTTTTTGTTATTAAAAAACCTTTGAAATTGATTAGTTGTTCTGTTCTGTTGCGGTTCAGTTTGATAAAATCAAAAACTTGTAAAGTAATTGTAAGTGACCGCAAAATAAATAATAAAAAATACATTAATTAAATTTTATTTCTTCAAATTTATGTGCATAAAAGTTATTGAAATAAAACAATGGATGGTGCAAAACTAATAAATTTGTCATAAATGGATAATAAGTTGCCACAGAAAAAGTAACTTTGTTTCAATTTTGAAATAGAACGGCACGTAACAGAACAGAAACAGAAAGTAAAGACTAATTCTGCCTTTAACCTTACTAATTTATGGTAACTATTTAACGTAACTTTGACCTGTTATAATGACTTTATAAATTTTTGCAGGCAAACTCATGTGTGCATTTGGTATTTTCTAAAAAGTTATGATATACCATTAGCTAGAATAAAAATGTATGCACAGATGTTTAAAGTATGAGCAACCCAACACCGTGAACACCATTTCTATATTACTTACCACTATGAATACCCTAACTATTTACTAAAATAACTTTTTCACGTTATAATTCTCATATTGAATTGAAAAAATGGTTATTAGAAGAGGAAATCAATGAACCAAAATCAGTTCCCAAACTGAATATGTAGATTTCAAGTTTAGTAATATTGGAAATTGTTAAGAAAGGAAGACCATTGTGGGATGGTGTTTTTATCAAGCAATTGCTAAAGAAAATTTGGGAAAGGCTTAATTATAATACTAAATTTATAGAGTCTCTTCCCCTGTACAGTCAAAAGGTAGGCCGTCGTGTAGAATCTGCAATTAGGGAAAAAGTAGTTAATTGCGATTTTTTTTTCAATTTGTTTAGACGAACGCACTGACATTAATGATCTGTGTGAACTTGTAATTTGTATTCGATGCGTAGACAGGAATACACTATTTTTTAGTCAATGTTTACTTTAGAATCATTTTATGGAAATGTAACTGGCACGTTGTTGTATGATGTTGTCAGAGAAAAGCTTCTTTCCATTGTAGACATAAACAAATTTGCTGGAGTCTGCACAGATGGAGCCAATGTAATGTTGGGCAAATATAATGGACTTATAGGCCAATTAAAAACACACGAATTAGCAGTTCATAATTTTCACTGCATAATTCATCAGACCGCTCTTGCATCGAAATTCATAAATGATACCCCAGCTATGAAGACAGCAGAGGATATAATAAATAAAATTCGAGGCGGACATCAAGCGCTTATCCACCGAAAATTTGTAACCTTTTTAAAAAACAAAAATGCTGTGAATTGTGACCTGAAAATGTTTACAGAAGTTCGGTGGCTAAGTCGCGGTGATTGCCTGAATAGACTTTATGATTTAAGAGAAGAAGGTCTTCAGTTTCTAGAAACTGAGAAAATAGAAAAAGTTTTAGTCCAGTGTTTAAAAGACAATAATTTTATTTTAGACTAAGCTTTTTTGGCGGATACGACAAGTATGTTAAATGAACTTTATTTGGAATTGCAAAGAAAGGAACGCAATATATGCGACTTGTCAAAAATCACTCACAATTTTAAAACAAAACTTTTTCTAATTTTTTCCCAAATTAAAAGTGTTGATTTTTCCAACTTTCCAAAAACTTCACTTGTTTACAGAAATCTCGAAATCGACAAAAGATATGAATATGCCAAAATATTTGAAACACTTTTCAAGACAGGTTTCAAGATTTTGTAATTTTACAACCGCTATTAGATCTTTTCGAAAACCCTTTTCGTTGCGATGTAAGCAACTACGAATTTGATATTCAATCAGAACTAATCATACTACGAAGCGAAATAAATGCCCCAGACGAAAATAATATTGTAGAGTTCTGGAAAGATTTGGATGGCGAGTTCTATCCTGAACTAAAAAAAAATTCATTGAGGTGCCTCTCTTTATTCGGCACTACTTACCTATGCGAACAAATTTTTTCGGATTTAAAATTTATTTGTTCCAAGCAACGTAATAAATTAAGTTCATCCCATTTGAAAAGCATTCTACTATTCCGAAACTGCCATAAAAGTATAAATTTAGAAGATTTTATTTTATAACTTGTATAACACAAGGGAAAAAAATTGAACATTTTTTTGTTGCTAGAAAATTTGTAGCAGTTCTTTACCAATTCAATGTCGCTGATTTTAAAACTGACTTTTTTTCTATCAGCTGTGATTTGCGTGCAATATTTATTTTTTATGAATTTTTAAAACATAAAAATCTTTAATTTTTTACAATTGTTTGATAAGATGAGGCCCTATGCTACTTATAGGAACTAAAGGAACCAATATATAACCACATATATACATATATGTTTGATAAGATATTTGAAACTGATTTATGTGCTGTTTTCACAAGACAAGTAACTGAACGTGTAGTAAATTTTATATGGAAAACACTCAAAAAACTGATTGCTTTTCATATAAATTTAACTACACGTTCAGTAACTTGTGTTGTGAAAACAGCACATTAGAGTCAAAAAGCTTCCGAATAAAAAAAAATTGTAGTTTTAAAATCAGCGACATTGAATTGGTAAAGAATTGCTACAAATTTTTTATCAACACAAAAAATTTTTAATTTTGTACCTTTGTGTTATACAACTTTTAAAATATATTACTAACATTTTATTTCGGCTGTAAATAAATGCATTCTCTCAATTTGCTTACTCTCTCCCAGCAAATAAAATTGGACCACCTGACCCATTTTGATAAAATGGACTACTCCATGGACTGGTCCGATGTAATGCAAGCATGGACCACGTCATTGTTAAAAAGTGTTTGTAGTGAGACGAAATGTCTTCGTTTTTTAACGACGTGCTTTCGTTTTTAAACGACTTCAAAACTAATCCTGTTGAGTATACCATGGAGTAGTTTTAAAACTACTCCTTAGTGGTCCAAAGGTGGGTTATATGATCCTCTCCTAGGACATCGTAATGTTAAATAGACCAGGTTTTTTCCATACGTTTGGGTTACTTTTGGACTAGTCCTGGTCCTTTGTGGACTACTCTTTACACGCGTGTTTGGACTGGTCCTATTATTTGCAGGGTCTGGTACTCACTAATACACAACCAAAAAAATTTTGGAAATCCCTGCTTTACAGACATCAACATGTCAACATTAACTTTAACTTACGACATTTGCAGCATACGTTGTTAATGATAACAATGCATCATTTGAATGGCTTTTTATATACAGTAGTTTTGACTTAGCTGCACAATCTCCTTTGCACGATTTTTTGTGCAGGTAAATCAAAAATGCCTAAATGTGCAGGTACAGAATTGTGGTTACCTGCACAAAAGTGCAGCTAAAGTAAAGTGTTTGATTTAAAAGAAGAATAAAAAAATTATTTTTTTATTACATAAATGTATATTTTATTAAAATTTTATTTCAACCCAGGATCTTACTGGGAATCTCACAAATAGTATTTTTGATCGTCGACGAGCTCATTTTTTAATTGTAGACGATTAAGTAAGAGAGATTCTTCCATAACGCAGCGAAAAACGCTTATATTAATCGTAAAGGGAATCGTGATGTTTGTTGAGATTATCTAACGAGTCTTTCAAAAAGCATGCTAAGAGTCGTATGAGACTCATGTAGGTATTATTTTACAACTCGTGAAATACTCAGCGGTATGACTAAGCTACCTACATACATAAATAAGGGCATCAGGTGTATTTTTCATGCCAAAACTTCTAATTTTCATACAATTTCTATAAAACAAACCTTAAGGTCGCGAAATCAACACAATCCTGTCGGAAAATCCTTTTTTGCAGATCCTTAGGCCGGTTTGTTTTATTAAAATTGTATTGGCAATAGCATTTTCGCATGAATAAAATAAGCAAGATCGAGCATTGCGCAGGTCCGTTATTTTTGTGTGTGACGAAAGAATAGACTTTGTGTGTGTTCATTTGTGTGTGTCTTACATTTTTTACAACAAACACTCATATTTAGTCTATGATGACGTAGATGCGCAGTAGAATTTGTTTTGTACGGCTATCATATTATTTAGGTAGCTCAGTAATTGTTATACGACTCTTACAGAGAGTCCCAAAAGGTTCATTTTAAGATTTAAAGACGAGCGTGTCAAAAAATAAATAAAAAAATAAATAAATTAAAAAAAGATTTAGATGTTTTTGTTACTCGTCAGATAATCACCAGAAGATTCTTTAAGGAGTTGTATATTAAACATAATCGTCTAACAAACAGCCTATGCTAGCTGGGAAATAACAGATCATTTTATACATGTATGTTTGTTTATTTAATATAAAAGAAACATTAACAAAAACTATGAGAATTCACAGAGAACATAAAACATAAAAAAACAAAATAATTGCGATTTATATTTTTATAAACAGGTTAAATTGGATTTTTATTTGAAAAACTGGCCACCATATATTTTTATGTGTGCAGTTAACTTTGATGTTTTGTATGAAAAATATTTTAAAGCTGCCCAAAAATATGAAAAATGTGCAGGTATACAAAATGCACGTAAACAAGGATTTTGAAGAATAATTCCAGAAAATATTTATTTTGGGCAGTTAAGTCAAAGTGCAGCTAACTTTGATATTTTGTATGAAAATAATTTTAAAATGCCAACAATTTTGTTCATTTATCTTAAATGTGCAGGTATAGAAAGTGCACTTAAAAAAGGAATTTGTATGGAATTAGAAAGAATAATTCCAAAAATTATCAATTTTGTGCAGTTTAGTCAAAAGTGCACGTAAACAAAAGGTAGTTAAGTCAAAACTACGTACAATATAACTAAAAATAAAATAAGAAAACTTTTAATTATGATTGTTATTAATTTCAAGGATTTAGCTTGAAGATTTTAGAAAATAAATATTCAGGTGTGTGATTAAAAACGATCGTTTTCAAAATTATCGTATTTAACAGGTGTGATGAATTTCGACCGATTTTAAAATCTATTTCTACAGTAAAGTCTCTATTTTTCGATCAAAATACAGTTCACTTTACATATTTAATAAAGATTTTAAAAGAATATATAGGTACAGGAAGACAGAGGAAAATGTAATAGAAATCAATTTTTAAAGATACTGAAAACGATATTATCGTTTTCAAATCGTATTGCTTGAACCGCTGGAGTGGTGGGAATCCCGCAAAAGAGAATATCCCTTGCTTTTCAATCTAAGTTGTTTTGTATTAGCAACACCAGCCAGCTCCGCTTCTTCGGAAAGGCTCTAACAAAAGCTCGACATTTATTATCCGAAAATAGGTGGGAACTCGGAAAAAACCCAGTAAGCGTAAATTAAATTATGTTTTTACTAAAAAGTACCTAAAAGAAGAAGGCTTAGGATGGAGTTTGCTATTTCTTTTTTTTTTTTTTTGGTGGCCAGTATTATGTTTTCACCAGACTTTTGATCGCCTATCTCTAACAAACAAATAAAATTTACTTATAGTTTGCCTAAATTCTACGTCTTTGCTTTTATACTTATTGGCAAACTCTATCCTAAGCCTTCTTCTTTTCTCACTTATTAGATGATTTTTCCGTGGAACCTTGCTGTTATATCCGCTTTCCCGTTATGGCTTTTGAACGGTTTCTGGATGAGCATGTTTATTCAAAGAATATGCGATATCACCCACTATTTTGGTTGCGCTTACTCTAGGATTTTTCTTCACTTCTTGTAGGTCATAGCTAGGAACTCGATTATAAAGTGTTTTCTGTTGGCCGCTTCTAACCATATATTCAATTGAAGCTGTTTGTTTATTACTTCTAACGATGTTCTGGACGCTGGAAAATAGTTTATTCAACAATTTTCCTATTTATCGATAGGACTTTCCCTCTTAAAAATGTTTAATAATGAAAGATCTTTCGCCGAAATCAATCTCTTTTTCCTCCACCCATAGTCAGCGTTAAATTTTGCAATTAGGAATCAAAAAAATTAATAACAGCAACAATTGGACGGACGATGAACAATAAATCTGACATCAAAAAAATTAATAAAAACGGGAACATAAAAGGAAGAAATGGTAATTAATTCGATAAACTTCAATGTGTATTGAAACTTTTTTCCTCGTTATTTTTTGTTTTTTTTTAAATTACCGTTATGTATTCAATAAAGTAAAAATTGTTTCTTAATTTTATATTATCAACGAAGGGAAACAAAACTGCATACCACAAATTTTCGGAAAAACTTTAGTTTTCCAAAAACTCAAAATTTTAAGTGTGTATTTCAGTTTTAGTCTCTGACTGTATATGTTTTCTTTTAATAAATCAAAACCCGTTTTATTGTACTTATTTAATTGTTTTTGAGCTTATTTGAAATAAAAAATGTATTCTAAAAACAAAATTGAATATAAAATTTAAAATGAAAGTTTTTTTCTATTTGAACAATTGTTGGCCAATTATTTAATTTAGAATCTTTATTTAAGAAATAATAAATATTTTTAATACAAGGCAGGCAGGTTCAAACAGTATTAAAAACATGCTGCGGGTTAAACATTTAAAAATGCATGTTATTGAAATAACAGCCTACAACAGCCTAACTAAATTGCAATGACATGCAAAGACAGTATGTTAATGTAAACATAACATGGCATAACACCTTGTCCAAAGACTATAGATTTATAAAGATATTGCACGACCATACAAAGTTGATACATTTTTCTATCTATATCAGCGAAGGGCAGATAGAGAACATTGATTAAAAGAGAGTAAATTAGTTGATTTACACTGAGAGAAATTTTTGAAAACTTTTTTAAACTGTATTTTAATATACAAAACAAAAATAAAAAAAGTTCTGTAAAAATATTATTATTGCATATATAATTAATCAAGTTTTCATTAACGGTAATATATATATGCATATGGTCACCTGAAATCGAAAAGACCGTGAGAAAAAACTTCAAAATGTGTGCTATTTATATGTAAATATGCAAAAAACAAAAAAGAATTCAGTAAAAAGCTTGATTATTATATAATTCATCATCCCACATAATTGACTCTATATTCATTTTTCTGGTGGATTTAGCGACTAAATCCACTTGTAAGAGTAAATTACAGTCTTTATTATTACTCTCAGAGAACTTTTCTCACTTATCAGCGTTAATGTATGTGCCCAGCAAATAAAATTGGACCACCTGACCCAATTTGATAAAATGGACTACTCCATGGACTGGTCCGATGTAATGCAAGCATGGACCATGTCATTGTTAAAAAGTGTTTGTAGTGAGACGACATGTCTTCGTTTTTTAATGACATGCTTTCGTTTTTAAACGACTTCAAAACTAATCCTCTTGAGTATACCATGGAGTAGTTTTAAAACTACTCCTTAGTGGTCCAAAGGTGGGTTATATACCATGGAGTAGTTGTAAAACTACTCCTTAGTGGTCCAAAGGTGGGTTATATGATCCTCTCCTAGGACATCTTAATGTTAAATAGACCAGGTTTTTTCCATACGTTTGGGTTACTTTTGGACTAGTCCTGGTCCTTTGTGGACTACTCTTTACACGCGTGTTTGGACTGGTCCTATTATTTGCAGGGTGCACACGCGTGTGTTTGTGTGTGTGTATGTGTACCCTGCAAATACTATTGGACCACCTGATCCAATTTCATGAAATGGACTACTCCTTTGACTGGTCCGATGTAATGCAAGCATGGACCATGTCATTGTTAAAAAGTGTTTGTAGTGAGACGACATGTCTTCGTTTTTTAACGACATGTTTTCATTTTTAAACGAAGTTAAAACTAATCCTCTTGTGTGCACAATGGAGTAGTTTTAAAACTACTCCTTTGTAGTCCAAAGATGGGTAATATGGTCCTGCCCTAGGACATCGTAATGTTAAATAGACCATGTTTTTTCCATACGTTTGGGTTATTTTTGGACTAGACCTAGTCCCTTGTGGGCTACTCTTTACACGCGTGTTTAGACTGGTCCTTAAATTTGCAGGGTATACATTGCATTTAAAAAAATAACAACAAACTAAAAGAAGTCTCGTTTTCTCGTTAAACACACATTTTAAAATTAAAAGATGTTTTGTTTGCATCCCATTTATGTGCAAATAACCTACGTTAAACCAAATGTGACAGATTTTGATTGTAGGGCAATAATATGTGTTTTATTGTTGTACAGATGAAATTATATCGAATCGCACCGAAGTTCAAATGCTGTTTTTGTCTAAATTTAAAGAATTTTAGGAACATAAAAATAATCTGTCCTATTTATAAAAACTTAAAAGGTTGGTTAAACAAATGTTCATACATGTTTTATTATTTTTTATAAATAACGCCGTATAACATAAAAAAAACTCACACGCATGTTTGATATGACGAAAATCAAAATACTATTGATTTTCATAAAATTTTGAAGTCAGTTTGAAGTGTGTGCACGTAATTTCTTCAAATTTTATTTTTCTTTTGTTTAACTTAAACTTTTTTTTATTAATTTATTAAAAATTTTCGTTAGTTTTTTTCAATTAAATATTTTTTTTTAAATAATTATAATTTAATTCATGTGTTAATTGAATTATTTTTTTAATTGAACAAAAATTAAAACTAAATACATACATATTTGATTCAATTAACATTTTAATTGCTTTAAAAAAATATGTAATTAAATAAATCTAAATCTTAATCGATTTTTTCGATTAAAAAAAAGCTTAAATTTTAAAAATTTTATATTTTTTATATTGATTATTGTCAAAACACGCGCTCTATTTATCATATATAATTTTGCAACACATATTAATTTTTTTTTTTTTTGGTAATACTCGTAAAAGTATACGATTCAAGTTTTTAAATCTGAAAAAATGCCAATAAAGCTTTCAGATTATAAAAGTTATTATTACACTGGAAATAATATGGAATTTTATTAGAAATATGTACCCAGTAAAAAATGTGCTCCAAAAGGAGCAGGTTTTATATATGAATGCATACCTCAAATCGCTTCAAACCTGCTGATAAGATGCCTGATTTTTGTATGGAGTGTTCCCGGTTTGGAGGACTATTTGCTGCTGGCAATAAGCGCTTTTTTTAACATACAAACAAAGCATTCCTAAAGCGCCTTTTTAAGGGATAACTATATTTCCATATTCATTGATTTTTTGCTTTTAATTGCTTAAATGCATTGTTTCAATAATTTTCGTAAACCATTATATATTTGTATTTTTTCGCTTTAAAACCTCATCGTTGTCAGCACTAAAATAGCAGCTTTTTTCTATATTTTATTCTTTATCATTTACTGCTATATAAAAGCTCTTTTATTGAAGCGCTCGATTATGCGCTTTTTCTCTAAAGTGCTTCAAAAAACCCAATTTTTTTATTGGGTATTATCATACATTTCTCTTTTAGCCATATTAAAGTGCTTTTCGGATAGAATGATCCACATTCTGCAAATTCTGAATCGACTAACATAAAAGCCTTTAAGTGTGATTTCTAATCTCAGGAAATCAAAAGCCTAAAACCTACTTTAATGAACCTTTCCGTCAAACAGGGAGTAATCACACTCCTGAAATGAAAATCGCAGATACCTACATACATATATACAATGAAAATGAAGAATATTTTAATGACGATGCCGAATGTTTTACAACCAACAATGTGCCAATAGAATTAACATCGAGTCGAAATTTTGTTGGTTACATAGCACAACGAATATCATGCGTTAAATGTCGTATGGATATAATAAAACGAGGGGTCTAATCACCTCATTCCATACTATCGTATCGAATAAACTATCGAGTGTTTTTGCATACGATAGACACTGACTTATCGAATGAAAACTCGAGAAATGTAGTGTCGAGTTACTTGATATCGAATGCTATTATTTCAAATTCAATAAATTTCATTCGATACCGAGAGTCATGATACAAAAAAAATAATTTCGATCAATTTTGCTCGATATCGTATGCGGTGATTAGACCCCTGCGCAAATTTTGTCAGAAATGTTTGTTCATGATAAAAATTAACAAAAAGAATTCGACTTTGGAGGTTTGTGTGCTCCCTTTGACTTATTTTTTGAAGTTTGTGAAATTAATATAAAAGTCTTTGAAAAAATATTTTTACAAAATAAAGAAATGAAAAGCATAACAAAATTTATTGTTGAGCAATGCGTGAATTGTACCAAAAATTAAATTTATTCTTTTTGGTTTGAGGAGAATGACGTACATATGTATGTTATAAACACAGGATGGAGATGCTTAATTTACTACTAGTTCTTATAGGTATTATTACGGAAGCATTCCACATGGGAAACTTACAACTACAAATTATCATATGGGCTACTTCAAATTTTTTGAGCACCTGCTGAAACCGACATACTATGGCTCTTATTTCGTTAAGTTTAATGAATTGAAAAAAACGTTGTACAGGGTTTGGATGACTATACTTGAAGGATAAGACGTGCAAAGTTTTACGTTGAAAAGTCCTCACCTTAAGAATTGGTGGTCATCTAAAATTCGAAAAATTAAAAAAACGACTTGAAACTTGCAAGAGTTTTTTCATTCATTCCGTTTGCTTTGTAATAGTTTTAAGCTTTCAGATCCAAACACATACAAAATATAGTCACTAGACTTGGACGATATATCCACTAAAAAAAAATTTGCTATCGCTGCTGGGTGAAAAGTTGCATGGTGTTTTAAAGTGAAACCAAAATTTTCGGAATTTTTAAATTTTTAAAGATTTTACATAGAGTTTTTGCGCCGTTTAATAAAAATGAGTTTTAAGCGCAGAATTAAAAAAACTGCGTAATTTCACAAAGTTTGAGGTGTATCAAGTTGGTGTCAGCGCACCAATAACGTATCACGGACATCACAAACTTAAAAGAAATTAGCGTAAATTTTTTAAAAATGTATCTTTTTTGCGTCTGACAATCTGAATTGCCTTTTAAGTTGTCTAGTGTATTGCGTGATGTGAGTAACTTCGTAAAGGGCACCTCCGCGGCGAAAACGCACTTTAAAATTTTTAAACGCAAAAATTTCATGAACTTTTGAAAATTTTTGCAAAAAAACAATTTATTTTTAAGCTTTTTTTTATATCAAAACATGTCATGAGAACATGTTTATGTATCTAAGTAGATTCTTCGCGACGGACTAAACTGATAAAGTGCAAAAAAAAATAATTTTTTTCAACCCTGGCGCGTGCAGCGGCAGTTTTTTCCAAACACATTTCGCTTTGTGACAACTGAAGCGCTGTATCAATTCCGCTCAAACGTACATCGAATAGAAGACTTTACTGAGCTTGATACTAAAATTGAAAACGCACCAAAAAATTTCAAGGATTTAAAATTTTATGGAGGAAACAAAATTTTTCTAACCTCAAAAAGCATCCTTGTATGAAAAAAAATTTGCGCCGTGTGATTAAAATGATTAACGCGAACGGATTTCACATGCTCAAATATCGGTTTATACACACGCAAATCAACATTGATGTCAGACAAAAAAAAAAAATTAAAAAAAAAAATGTCTAGGTGTCGTAAATTTTTGAAGTTGCTCATATATTGAAAAAGTTAAAATTTTAAACCATTTAAATTGTAAAGAGCTCATAAGTAAAATTAATAAATACTCATAGTAAATTCGTTTGATATATACATACATACACACATGGTAAGTGCATAATTAAATAATCTAAAAAATGGAATTATAATTCGGTGCAATACGATGTAGTTTAAGTTTTAAAAAATAAAACAAATACTGTTGCCCTACAATTACACAATCGGTCGCATATGCTCTTACGTAGGTTATTTGCACATAAATTGTTTGAAAACAAAACGAAATCAATTAAAAAAAATACCAAAAACCGGTTTCAATCAAAAAAAAAGCACACACACACACACACTTTGGCTGGTTCCCACCAAACAATTTTCGGAGCGCTCCTAAATATGACTCTTAAAAAATACCTTTTCTTGAGGGTTTTATGATTACCCTCCTAATTTATGAGCAATTCTGATTGATTTCGGAGCCTGTAGAATTCAGGACTCCTAAAAGACTCATTTTTATGACCAATTTAGGAGCACATTCCTAGAAAACTCTTATTTGTGAGGGTTTTCTGAGGGCATCGGTAGTTTGTTTTCTTATTCTTAATAATTTCAATATTTTGCGTTTGTCTGTCATTATTGTGATCATTTTGCGCTGTTCGGTTGTGATTTTGATAAAATCTTTGAGAAATTTTTTTTGATTCTCCTTTAAAATCAGGTCTTGTTTGCATAACAACCTCCGATATTTTGTCACTTGGATTGAGCTCAGTAATTCACTAATGTTTTTTGTGTACTTTATGTGTGAATAGTTGACTAAACATAGTCTTTGTAAATCTTTTCATAAGACAAAACTATCCATTTGAAGCCTTTGTTAAAAGAAAATTAGGTTGTTTTGTTCGTTGAAATTGGTTTAAAATGATTATTATTTCCATGCACAAAACATATATTAATAAAACTTTTCCCTTGAATGCTAACAAGCAAAAATTTACAAATAAAATGAATACCCTAATTTCAAGAAAAAGAAACACTCCTATATCACTCTTTTTTGGCTCCGAAATCCCTCTTTTATGACTCTTTTAAGAGGTTTTTATGATTCATTTGTGAGCAAAAAGGCTCACAATTTTCCATACAAATCGTTAAATTTAGGAGTCCTATAACGCTCATATTCAGTACAAAATTTTTTTAGGAGCTTTTTTTCTGAGCGTTTTGCTCAAAAAGACTCTTTTAGGACTCATATTATTGCTGTTAAAACAGCAGACATGTGTATGTATTAATCATTGTTGCCAATTTTTTTTGAAGACTTCCCGTCAAATCGCACTTCAAAAACCGCTAGAAACCGCTAAATTTTTTATTTAGCTTAAAATGTTTAAAAATATCGTTAAAATCTAGATATAATGTAAAATGTTTGTACAAATCTAGATATAGGGTGCTTTTTTAAAGGTGTTTGTGTCTTTCAATTAAAATTATATTGTAAGGTTTTTAATTTCACTGTCTCTTTTAGTCCCGCAAACGTACAAAATGTTGATATTCATATAAAATTCAGGAATTTGTATTGCTTGAAATCTATCCAGACATTAAAGTTAAGTGCACTTAATATACTGCCAGTTCAACGATTTCGAACGTTATCGTTCGCATAGAAAATGTATATAAAAACACTTAGTTCTAAAAATATTTTCCATATAAAATTCTATGCGAACGTTTACGTTCGAAATCGTCGAATAGGCAGATAGATTTGGTAAAGATGATAAAAATTTTAGACCGAAGACCCTTATTAAAAAAAATCGTAAAAGAACAGAAGGAAGTAAATGCAAGACAATCGATTTGAAATTTTACACAATTGATATATACCCAATAAACCATAAACCGATATGATAGCGAAAACGATATTATATATATTTTACGGCGTTTATGATATTATGTACTATTACTTAAAACGTTATGGTTACGACATTACTTTTCGAAATATTTTTCCCAATTGAAAAACAAACATTTAAAAAAAAAAACATCAAACATTTTTTAAACATAGAAAAATAACGATAGTTTTTCAAGAAATTTAAAAATGCGATTCCACTATCGTTATTTTTGGAAATTATGATATCGAAAACGATATTATAATTTAATGGAAAAATTATATTATAAGGAAAGGTACAATTTAGTCCGTAAAAACCAGGGCTGGCAAAAACCCGGGTTTTTTAAAAAAACCCAACCCACCGGGTTTTTTCATGGGTTTTTTTTGGGTTTTATTGGGGTTTGTTGTTTTTCATGTAATGATATAATAATTAGTCTAAGCAATGTTGTCCATTCAGCCCTTTTCGGTATAGACTTAGCAAGAACAAAATGAAGTGGATTTAAAATCGAGCTCTTTTTTTTTAATTCCCTAATCTAATGCTTAACTGCCAAGTGTTGTACAGTGGAACTTTTTTGAACCTTGACTATGACTTTCATAGAATTTTAAATAACGTTTAGTTGTATAAAGAAGCTTTGAATATCCAACAAATGTTTATCAAAGTTCAAAAAGCTCTAAATGCTTTACAAAGTGATTCCCCTACAAATGCAACTGCTATTGATGTAATTTGTTGAACATGATATACTACTTTCCAAACGGAATTTTGTTGATAAGCGTACTTACTCCAACTCATTATTTAGCGAATATGAAGCATCCCTTAAAGAAAGCAGAAGAATGGATATCTCAAAACCACCTCACATTTCTTGTATTTGTCATCTAAAATTTAAGCTGCAGAATATTTTTCACAATAACGGTATTTAGTAAAGATTTTATTTGATTGATTAAATGAAAAATGCATTTTTGCAATCAAAAAATCTGAATGTCATAAATTTTAAATATTTACCAGCAAACTTTTACGACTTTTTCACTTCAGAGAATCAATAGAAAAAAAAATTCACGTTATTGTTTAATATAGAATAACCATAGAAATCGTCTTGGATTGGAAAAAGCATTAGCTCTTGTAAAAATGTATAAACATTTAAAATCTGAGCCTTATGTACGTGTTTGCGCTGCTATTTTTATGAATTTTTTAATTATTTTAATGTAATTTTTTATGCAGAGGATTTAAACAACTGAAGCCTTTTCAAAATCAAATTCCGGGTTTTAAAAAACAAATTCCAAAATTTTCGAAATCAAATTGAGTATTTTACAAATCATATTCCGCATTTTTCAAATCAAATTCGGCACTTTAAATATTAAAATAAATTTTAATCAAATTCATTTAAAAAAAACTGATTTTGATTTTTAAAATGAATTAGATTTAGAAAAGGCCGAATTTGAAGTTAAATACCTTAAAGTGGTATACTATCTATGTTTCAATTAATAAATAGAGAAAAGCCCTCTTAAATTAAATCTACATACGGACAAATGGGCAAATAAACACATTCTATGCATTATATAATTATTTTCTTTTATTTTTCTGCAAACAAAATGTAAAAATTATACCATCTATGTTTAAATGAATATAAAGAAAAATACCCACTTGGGTTTTTTTAAACAAAATACCCGTTAAAACCCGGTGGGTTTTTCTGGGTTACCCAGTGGGCAGCCAACCCTGGTAAAAACTATCGCTTTCGATTCGTAAGCGATTATCACTTGTGATACTTTCTATCACCTATATGATATTGTTTCAATATCGTTACAATATCGCTTGGTTTACTGGGTACTTACATTTACTTTCTGAGGTAAATTAATTAAAAAGGTTGAATAAACATATATGTATATATATATATGGATAATGTTTATAATTTTTTAAAGTTTCTGCTGGCCATTATTTCAAACATTCATGCTTGAAAACTGTTTAGTCTGAATTTACACGTTTCATCTTTTGATGCTCAAATTCTTTTCAATTCCCTTTTAAAGATGCCAATATATTCACACGCTGCAATCGGTTTCAACTTTTTTCGGTACAAAACAACAACAATTGTATTAATAGCGAATCAAAGAGAAAAAGAAAAGAAAAAAAATTACATGCAGCCATCGTTGTGCATATACCAACGAATAAAAACACAAAGCGTACTGACCGAGTACAGGCATCTCCGTACTAACCCCCTTTCTTCTCTCACCTAAAAACATAAGAGTTGAGCATCAAAAGATGAAACGTGTGAAAGCAGACTTACAATCCTAACAAATGAATAGATAGATCATTTTTGTTTCGCTCCGAAGACCGCTTAGATTTATACAAATTATTTTTCACTTTTTTAGGAAAACTAGAAATAGAGTTTGTATCCGTTAACTTAAATAAAAGTATAGAAGAATTTTGGCATATCTAGATACAAGCTTGCTCATACTAAACAACAAACTTATATAAGCCCAGGCAAAGGCGTAAAATGGCGCTTTCTTGTTGTTTTTGAATTCTTGAATTACAGTACGTTGTTTGGAATTAGGTTTGACAACTGTGTGGAAGTTTTATCCGAGGGATATTAAATAATACTTCTAATTTTTGGTTGCTTAAGTGCTTTAATATAAACATTGATTTGCTGTAGACAGTACCCTTTTAACTTTAGCTGTAACTATAGATTATATTTTGATCGTTAAAAGTTGATAACACTGGTCCGCCGTAAAAAGTGTTTTAAATAAATTCACAGCCTGTTCATCAATTTCGAATGTTAACGTTCGCATAGAAAATTATATGTAAAACAAAAACAATATTGGAAAATTTGTTTTTGTTTTAAATGTAGTTTTCTATGCGAACGTTGACGTTCGAAATCGTTAAACAGGCAGTCAAGTCCGTTCTCAGTTTGTTTTTCTATCACGTCTAGTTTTTTGGGCTGGACAAACATATCGCTGGAAATAAGACGGTTATGTTAAAAATCTGCTTAAAACATTGTAAAATTTTTTATTGCGGAAACAAATTTAATTTCCACAAAAAACAATTTTTTCTTCTTACTTAATTAATTTAATTGAAAAAAAATATTTTAAATCTTTTATTTTGAGATAAAAACTGTAATTTTCAAATGTCTAGAACAAATATTGTATTTTCTAATGATATTAAAAAACCGCTAGATGTCCCGCTAACCGCCAAAACGGAAATTTTACCCCGATGGACACGTAAAAACCGCTAGAATCGCGGTAAACCCGTCAAATTGGCAACAGTGGTTGAGGCAAAAATAAAAGTGTTGCCCAGAATGTCATACTTGTTGCCCCAAAGGTTTAGTATGCTGTTGTCGCAACTGTAAACGTCGCAAATGCAGAAACTGTTAGTGTATCTTTTATCTTTTATTTATATATATAAAAATGAAAAATGTTTGTAAGTTTGTTTGTTTGTTTGATTGTTGGCTTATAGACTCCTAAACTACTGAACCGATTTTCCTGAAATTTTTACAGTAGCATCACGTGAACCTTAAAAATAAAATAGGCTACTTATTTTTTCGATAGGGGCAGGGAAATTGGTACCCCCCATTGGATGCCAATAGTAATTATCGCATATCTTAAGAGCCGCTGCACGCATTTTATTGAACTTTTGGTAGTAGGACCTTTTGAGCCCCAAAATTGAAATAAAATAGCAGCGGGGGAAGTGGTTCCCTCCATAGGACGCCAATGATTAATATCGCATATCTTATGAACTGTTATAGTGAGAATGTTCAAACTTAGTGGAATTCACTCTTATGTTATACTACACTTTTGAAAATAGAAATAAAGCGGGTAGGCGCAGGGGGGAAAAGCTCCCATAGGATGCATATATTAAATATCGCTCAACTGAAGAACTATTAAAGGGGGAGTCTTCAAACGTGGTTAAAGCTACTTCTATGGCAAACTTTAAATTTCAATATACAAATGGGCGGGGTAGACAGGGAAGGAGCAGTACCCCTCATAGATAGAAATATAAATAAGAGCCACTGCATGCATTTTGTTGAACTATTGGCAGTAGGATCTTCTGAGCCCCAAAATTGAAATAAAATAGCAGCGGGGAAGTGGTACCCACCATAGGACGCCAATGTTTAATATCGCAAATCTTAAGAACTGTTATAGTGGGAATGTTCAAAATTTGCAGAAGTCACTCTTATGGTATACTACACTTTTGAAAATAGAAATAAAGCGGGTAGGCGTAGGAGGGGAAATACCTCCCATAGGATGCATACATTAAATATCTCTCAACCGATAAAGTGGTTTAAGTAGTGTAGCGAAGCGCACCGGGTTAAGCTAGTATATTATAAATGAAAACATTATTTTTAGTTTGAGAATATTTATTTAAAATTTTTCCAATTTTATGATTATTGTTTGTATTTATTATATGGCTAATCGTATCCGTCAGATCGATTCGGTTTCGATTTCGGTTAAAACCGAACAGCAATCCCTAAAATAGCATACAATTAAAATTTGAAGGGTTCCGTAATTTCTACAATTATTGAATGAATAATAAAAATTTTGATCAAACAAAAAATTAAATAGATTTTTTTTGTGGAAATGTTCATTTGTAATATTTTATGGATTTTGACTTCGAAACATACATCAAAATTTTACGTAGCCCTAATGTAACTCGTTTCGTGTCATCAATGATACAACGAAATGTATCAGTAATGAACATTTTCATTGCACTAATGAATAGGGGCCATTAAAGCGGGTTCATTCTAGAAAAGATGGAAGGTTTTTTATTTACATTAATACATTAGGCCCAATTAGCTTAACAAAAATTTATATATAATGATTTTTTATTTCAGTTTTTATTCGGTCAAAATATTATAACTTTGCTATTTCTTTTTGTATAGCAAAAAAGTTTATTACGTGGATGAAGTAGCTGAGGGCCGCTCAACTGAAGTTTTAATATTAAATAACGTCCCCTATGGTGTAGTGCCCATAACGCCGCCATTTGCTGTCCAATATTAAAAAAATTCATCTCTGTAAATGGTCTTAATTAAGACTGCTATATTTCTCAGATTAGTGATTTATTTCAAACCTGTTGCAATATCAATTTTGATTTTCATATAACAAATACATTTTCCATGGCATAGGCTGTTTGTTTGACGATAATGTTTAATATACAACTCCCAAAAGAATCTTCAGATGATTATCAGACAAGTAAAAAAACAAAAACATCAACATTTTTTTTTATTTATTACTTTTTTATTTATTTTTTGACACGCTCGTCTATTAATCCTGGAAAGAACCTTTTGCGACTCTCTGTAAGAGTCGTATAACAATTACTTAGCTACCTAAATAAGAGAGTTTTTGAAATATGAAGGGATCTGTCAAAATGTATTTTTCCGATTGTATGGTATTGATTTCGCGATATTAGTGTTTGTTTTTTATAAATTGTATGAAAACTAGAATTTTTGACATGCAAAATACGCTTGATGCCCTTATTTAGGTAGCTCAGTTATATGGCTGAGCATTTTACGAGTTGTAAAATAATCCATACATGAGTCTAATAAGACTCTTGGCATGCTTTTTTAAAGAATCGTTAGATAATCCCTACATGCATTCCGACTACAATTGGATGATTTATCGAAATTTGTAATTACATGTTGGGAAGTTTAAGGCCTAATATTGCATCAAAATTTAAAAACAAATACATTTAGGTCTTGGCCGAAATGTATCTGTGTTCAATGTAGTACATAATACAAATCAGGGTCCTTGTGATTTAGCGCCCAGCTAAGTGGGCGGGTCCAAAGAAGTTATTCTCGAATAACAATATTTCGGCACCATACAATTAAATTGTTTTACGAAGTTTGGTTAACGTTTGAGTTGATAAATTTTTTATACCCTCCACCACAATTAGTTGTGAAGAGGGTATATTAAGTTTGTCATTCCGTGTGAAACTTTTTTATTATTCATCTCAGATCCCATAAAGTATATATTCTGGGTCCTTGAGTGATTCTAAGTCGATTTAGCCATGTCCGTATGTCTGTCCGTCTGTTGAAAATACGCTCACTTTCGAACAACTCAAAAGAAATGAACAAACTTGGTGCCAAATTGCTTGTAGCTATCCGAAGCAGTTTGGGATTGAAATTCAGCAAAATCGGTGCAGTAGAACCAGAGCTATGAATCAAAATGTGGAACCACCTCCTTAAAAAAAAATGATAATTTTGTTACAAGAATTAACATAAATGGTTGAACAAGGCACGGAATTAGATAAGATTTTGCAAAAATTTGTTTTATTCGACTGGAAATCACGCTGTTAAATTTCGTGAAGATCCGTTCATAATTTACCCTAGGCCCCATAGAAGCCCTACTGTCGGAAAACAGTTAAGTACGCCTAAGACCGTAATTAATAATGCTATCATAACAAATTTTGGCACGACAAAGTTTTATAGTACTAGATATTACACTGTGAATTTTCGTGATGACCAGTCCATAATTAACTCTAGGCCTCAAATAAACCCTTCTCTCGGAAAACAGTTTAGTACGCCTAAAGCCGTAATAAATAATGCTATCAAAATAAAATTAAATACTTCACTACTCACACTAACAAATTTCGTGATGCTCGGTTCATAATTTACTATAGGCCCCTTATAAAGCCCACTGATCTGTCGGTGGAGGGTATCAAAGATTCGGCACAGCGGAATATATCACTCCAACTTGTTTAAACTTCAGTTCTATACTGTTCAGAAGAACTGATTCAACATCAAAATCTTTCGTTTTTGTAAAGTCATTTGAAAGTGAGCGTATTTTAAGCAGACGGAAGGAAAGATAAACGGACAAGCCTAAATCGATTTAGAATAACATAACGATCCAGAATATACATATGTACATACATATACTTTATTAAATCGTTAACGATTTAAATAATAAATTTAATAATTTTAATAAATTAACAATAGTAAATAAATAAATAATTTTTCTAAATGTTACACACGAATTGACTAACTTATCACTCGTGCTGGTAGAAGATATGAACATGACAACAAAAAAACTGAACAAAAAGATTTGGTATTTACATCATGAATATTCACCCACATATGGTTTTTATGTATGAATAACAGCAAAAATACATGCATCTGCATGATTAAGAGTTTGTTAAACAAAAGCAACAAAAACAAGAAAAAAAATTAAACCAAAATTTTATATTGTATCGCTCATCCACAGTTAACCACATTGACCGACATGTCAGTTTGTTGTTTAAAATACGACAATAGCAAAACTTTCTATGTTTTAAAATAGCGTTGGTTAAAACGTTTAAGTTCATTAAAGTATTTAATGATTAAAGACAATGTAAGAAGTACATAAATGTTAGAGTGAAACCCCCATATTCATAAAAAATATTTTTGTTTTATTAAAGGTTTATTGAAGAAATTTTCATAGGAAATTCTTTCAATACACCTTTTATTAATCAAAAATATTTTTTATGAACTTGCGGTGGGGGGGGGGGGGGGGGGGTAAGTGTTAAAGAAAAGAAAACTATCAATTAAAATTTATTCTTGTAAAAAATAATTCCTTTTTGATTTTTTACTTTTATTGAGGCGATATATGAATGTTTACATTATGTATGCAAAAATTAAATATATTAATACAGTGAAAGTACATATATACATAGATAAGATGATATCAAATAATCGGTGTTGCCAAAACTTGGTGACCAAAAATGGCTAAATTTACGGAAAAAGGGCTAAAAAATTGCTAAAAATGGACTAAAAAATGGCAAAAATCTTTTTTAAATAAAAACACATTAAAATTTAATAACAAAACATAAAGAATTTATTTAAAGTTTTTTACGATGAAATTGTAAGTTTAGATCAGTTTGTTTAATACGAATAAACGAAAATTAATATTTTGATTGATATACATACATATAAAAAATTAAATCATCGATAAATTCGATGTCGTTATTGCTTATCTCGTAGGCCTATTGGTTTTAAATAATTTGAAGGTAAATCATAATCACGACAACATTTTGAGCCTATGTACCAAATTTTTATCAAATAATCTCCAAAATTGCGACCTGCACTTTGCGCACAAAGTTTACATGGACAGCTAGCCGGCCAGCCAGCCGGACAAACATCGTTAATTCGACTCAGAAAGTGATTCTTAGTCAATCGGTATACGTAAATGTGGGATTAGGACCAATATTTTAAGGTTTTGCAAACATCAGCACAAACGCATAGTACCCTCTCCACTATTGTGGTGTTGGTATAAATATTTAATTGTTATGGTAAAAATATATACCAAATTGATTAAATCTAATTAACGGTTTCTAAATGTAATATATTTCTCCAATTACTTTTTACGATATTTACTTGGCTAAATACCCTCTATACTTAAGCATTAGACTATGGAAGTGAGAGCAACTTTATAATCAATTCTGAAATTTAAAACAAATTTTGTTGCCGCCTGCATCTCTTTATTGAAATCCTTGCAACCAGAAAAAAACTCCAATGTTCGTGTTGATCGATTTTATAAATTTTATATTGGAATACTGTACCTTTATTTTGACAGATGTTTCATAATCATTGTTTATAGCGCTTTTCAACATTGTAAAAGTTGTGATTAAAATTAAAGGCGTTTTATTTGTTAAAAATGTTTATTATCGTTTTATAATAAAATAAAAATTATTCTTTTAAAAGAAAATTGGCAAAAAAAAGTTTTATGGCTAAACAAGTTGAAAAATGGCTAAATCTAGCCACTAAATGGCTAAATTGGCAACACTGGAAATAATATTTATAAATATGTATTATGCAAGAATGTTGCGAATGCGAGTCGTATAAATCGGTCGATTATTATTCTATGTAATTTAAATTTTTAAATTTCAAAAAAAAAACTCTAAACATAAACAAATGAGGTTTTCCATAACAAAATGTTAAAATACCACTTAACCCTTTCGGGTATTCTATGCCATATGGCATAGTGCTTTTTGCATGCCCCTATTTGGGGCAAAACAGTAAGAAATTAATTTTTTTGATATTTTTGTATTTAAAGCTTTTTATTGAAATTGATGACACTTAAAGAAAAGTCAACTAAATTATACATTTCATTAAAATCTTTACATATTCTCCAAAAAGGATCAGAATTTGCATAGTTTGTGTGAAAGGCCTGAAGATATAGTGGTATGTAATTGAGAGTTGATCGCTGAGGAACGTTTAGTTCAACATTATTAAGCAGGAATTCAGAACTAACGTTACCATTAAGCAAATTAACTAAAACCGCAATGTTGACCATTTTTCTTCGGCTTACTAGTGATGGTAATTTAACGCGTGCAAGTCTTAAGCTGGGATCACACGATTGCCGCAAATGCACCAATATGACACAATTATTATTGTGCTTTATTGACGCACAATAATGAAATCGCCCCAACCAAAGTTTCTTAAATCACACGATTGCCCTGTTTTATACAAATTTAATTGCCGCTAGTTGGTACAAAGCGAAATGGTTACAACAATTGCCGCAGAACAGTCACACGATTGTTCTTACTTATGTATATTAACTGCGAAAACAGCTGTTGTGGTAGCTTTTTTATTTGTTTGAAAGTTCTTGTTGGATTGTTCATTGAAAAAAATTAAATGATAAATGATACAAATCATATACTTAAACAAATTATTGTTGAATAGTTTTATTTAATTTTTTAAGATATTCCAAAAATTAACAGTCTGTTTAACAATTTCGTATGTTTAGGTTCGAATAGAAATATCTTTAATAAAAATATTCGCACAGAACAGCTCAATATGCTTGTGAACATACATACTTAAAATAATTAATTAAAAAAATTTAAATGCAAAATAAATACATAAATACATACATATTTATTTTCATTACCTACTAAAAGAAACACAAAAAAGTAAATCTAATAAAAAAGGCAAATATTGGCGCGTATTGTGTTGTTTGATTGCCGCACAAGAACACAATAAATATTGGTGCATTTTTGTCATTTTTATTGACGCGCGGTTGCATAGCAAACAGTCACACGATTGCCGCACCAGGGTTGCATTTGATTGGTAAAAGTAAGCACAATATTGTCATCGATTGGTACAAGAGCCATTTGGTTGTGCAGTCACACGATTGGGGTATTAAAAAGTGTGAAAATTGGTGCATTGCGGCAATCGTGTGATCCCAGCTTTACAGAGTAAGATGAAGTACTTCAGAAGGATTCCAAGTTGAGTTTCCTAAGCAGAACAATAAAAATTGTTTTTGGACAGATTCTATGCGGTTTACGTGAACATCATTATCAGGATCCCAGATTATAGAGCCATATTCGATGATAGGTCTTACCAAAGATGTATATAACAGCTTTGTTATCAAAGCATCAGTGAACTACTTAGCCCAACGCTTTATAAAGGCAAGCACACCACAAGCTTTATTTTTCATTGATGTTATGTGTTTTATAAGATCTAATTTTGGATCAAGCAAAACACCGAGATTCAAACTCTCCTTAACTAATTCAAGTTGGCAGTCATACAAAGTATAGATACCCAAAGGATTCCATTTTCTACAAAAACGAATTTTGTTAAATTGAGATTTATGATGTTGATATTGCACAAGTTATCCAAATCCAAATCATGTTGAAGATTGAGCATTTCCGATGATTTTTTGTAGCTTAAAAGATTTTTACATCATCGGCATACGTTAACACATTACAATTGTGTATTGCCCTAGGCAGATCATTTATAAAAAGTGAAAATAAGATTGGACCAAAGTGACTTCCTTGCAGTACTCCATAATTGATGATGATGCTCTTTGATGTTGCATTATTAAAACGAACACTTTGTTTGCTATAAGTGATGAGTCTTACCTCGAAGCGAAGACTGGCTATGGTTGACTTTAACAAAAGCTTTAGTAAAGTCTGTGTATATAACGTCCGTTATTTGGGAATTATTGAATCCGTTATGAATAATAGTGGTTAGTTGTAATAGGTTTGTAATTGCTGAGCAACCTTTTCTAAAACCATGCTGGACAGGTGATAGTACTGAAGATGCTTGACGAGAGAGAGAATCGGTTATGCATTTCTCAAAGAGTTTAGGGATAGCACTTAGTTTGGCGATACCTCTATAAGTTGCTACATTTGATTTGTTTCCAGACTTAAATAGCAGAATTATATAAGATTCTTTCCAAAGTTGAGGAAAGTAGCCATATGTTATTGTATGGTTAAATATTCGGATTCTCTATATTTTTGTAACATTTATAGGTTATAGGGATGATCTGAATGCTTAAACACTGTGATTTTCGGAACACATTCGTCTAAATATTCAAAAATAGTTTTATAGAAAGTTTCAATCATAGTATCGAAGGAAGATGCTGTGCCATTTGAAATAGATATCTAACTTATCAAGCCAATTTGTATTATTTAGAAGAAAATTTAACTCGTTGTTACTTATTCGTTTGAAACAGTAGACTTTATTATTATTGACCATAGCTTTACGTTTAACGAATGGAGTGTTACAAGTAGGGGTTTTCCCGAGATTTCCCGTCCCGGGAATTCCCGGGAATTTCAATTATTTGCTTTCCCGTTTTCCCGGGATTTTTGTTGCGGGATCCCGGGAAATAAAAGTTCCTCATAGTTTCAGAAAAAAGCTATTTTTACTTTGAAATTTAGTTTTATATTCCCTAAAATTTGCATCTGTTGATGGGTTGTCGATTAGATCAATAACAAGAAGTGACTACGTTCGTAAATCAATACCAAAAGCAGAATGTGCGGTGCAACAGTTGATTATTAATAAATTTAGTTAAGTGAAGAGTTAATAAAGAACAAAAATTCAAAATAAGATACAGTCAGTAAATTTTAATTGTCCATGGACAAGTCTTACAAATAGGAGATATCCAAAAATATCGCTCCTTTATTGCAGCAGGTCATATCTACAAAATGGCAAAATGCGATTAAAGTTAAAATGTACCGATTTAAAGATACATATATTTTGCTATAACTTCGGTTCAGTTTGAGATAAAAACCGATGTTTTGTTACGAGAAAGTAGAAGGAACACTTTGCTTAATTAACTTAAAATTAAAAAAAAATTTGGAGATATGACGATATGTTAATAAGGTGATAAACATAAATTTGTTTCATTTTGTGACGGCTTATATAACTGGGAAGTGCTGGGAAACGGAAATAAAAAAAACTATGGAAACTCGTGTAAGATACTACAACATACAATTTTAAAAACACATTGTCATAAAGATTACAGGTGGATCTTGTAAGATGAAGTCCGTTTGATGCTATTTTTTCCATCAACCTTGACATACATTTGACTGATATAGACGTTGTTTATAAAAAAGAAAAATTACTTCGGTTTGTGAATTAGAAATATGCACTTTTAACTATTTGTCCAATCTCGGTAAAAAAGTGAACGAAATTTTTCGGAAACATGGTAATAAGTAAATAAAATAAGAAATATACTCTTTGCCGACTTTCTAAACGCATGGAGTGTGTCTTAATGTTGTTTCCTAAGCTGTTAAAAAATGTTAATATATTTATTTAAAATATTTTATAAATTTACTTTTTGATCTCAAAACTTGAGTACCATAATTTTTGTTTGTTTTTATTATTGTTTTATGAATTAAATTGTTATGTTTATGTTATCTTGTATCTAGAGCATAATGATTCGAAAAATGTACATATAAAAGCGTAAGGTAATAATAATTCAAGTTCCCCTTTCAACCTTTAATTAATTTTTGGGAGCATTTAGGCATTTCTTTTACTTACTTTGTAAACAAGTTCCCTTACGCTTTTTAAAAAAATAAAGTTTTTTTCATTAATTTAAAACAAATTTACTTTGTATTATTTATATGGAGCGGGATCCCGGGATCCCGGGAAATTTAAAAATTTTTTCCGTTTTCCCGGGAATCGAAAAACTCCGGGAAAAAAAACTCTAGTTACAAGAAATTCCAATAGTAGGATGATAACGAACTTCAGGTGTTGAAATTGCAAAAACTCGAGTTAGTGAACAGTTCATTCACAAACAACAAATCTAATAGTTTTCCGTATTCGTTGTTAACACCGTTAATGTTCCCAATAGAAGCATTTTTTATTGTATGTTTTTGGATTCTTGACAGTTTTAAATATTTTAAATAACTTTGTTATCATACCGCTATTAGCAAATTTTTGCGAATTCCGCTAATTGGCAATTTTTGTTGTTTAATGCTATTACATCCATTAAAGGCCAATTTTCGATGAACACAAACATACTTTAAAATTGAGACAAGTATTGATGTTGTGGTGAAATAAGTTTTAATTTAGTTTGATAAAGCTAGAAATCACACTCCTAAATTTTGTGATTATTGGTCTTAAATTTGCCAAAAATACTGTCATGAAATTAAATACTCACTATTTCCATATGATTAGTAATTTTAATTTCTTATTTTATTAAGAATGATTACCCTGCAAAAAATAGGACTAGTCCAAACACGCGTGTAAAATGTAGCCCACAAGGGACTAGGACTTCTCCAAAAGTAACCCAAACGTATGGAAAACACATGGTCTATTTAACATTACGATGTCCCAGGGCAGGACCATATAACCCAGCTTTGGGTTACAAAGGAGTAGTTTTAAAACTACTCCATTGTGTACACAAGAGGATTAGTTTTAACTTCGTTAAAAAACGGAAACATGTCGTTAAAAACGAAGACATGTCATCTCACTACAAACACTCTTTAACAATGAAATGCTCCATGCTTGCATTACATCGGGCCAGTCCATGGATTAGTCCATTTAATCAAATTGGATCAGGTGGTCCAATATATTTGCAGGGTAATAACAGATCCGAAAATTAATTAACTTACGAAAAATTCTTATTCTCAGTGGAGGGTATCAAAGATTTGGCACAGATTTATCTACATACACTTCTCTATATCAACAAATGGGTGTGAGTTCAAATGTGCCCTGCAAATACAAGGACGAGTCCAAACACGCGTGTAAAATATTTCCAACAAGGGACTAGGACTACTCCAAAAGTAAGCCAAACGTTAGGAAACCCCATGGCCTATTTAACATTACGATGTCCTAGGGCAGGACCATATAACCATATAACATATTACAAAGGAGTAGTCTTAAAACTAATCCATTGTATACACAAGAGGATTAGCTTAAACTTCGTTTAAAAACGAAAACATGTCGTTAAAAAACGAACACATGTCGTCTCACTACAAACACTTTTTAACAATGACATGGTCCATGCTTGTATTACATCGGACGAGTCCGTGGAGAAGTCTATTTAATCAAATTGGATCAGGTGGTCGAATATTATTTTCAGGGTGTTTCAAGTTGAAAAATATTAGTGATTGTTAAAATCTGAGGTGGTACTGAGGGCTCATTAAAAAAAGAAAAAAATAGAAAACAACAACAAAATATATGATTCCAGTTGATTGCAATGTAGCCACAAATATTTATAGCTAACACTCGAAACAAAATAGCAAACACAAACAAACAAAAACAAAACTTCACACATCGACTTCATTAAACTTCCAACATTTTAACAGCAAACGAAAATTCATTAATACATGGCTATGTATGTATATAGGTGGGGTGTCACAAAGCCATAGGACATAAAGTTATAATGGCTTTATGTCTAAATCCAAACGGACATAAAGCCATAATTTTGATATGGCCTTAAGTCTCATATCAATTTTAGTGGAATGGGACATAAAGCCATTATGGTTTTATGTCCCATTTGATGTTTTGCGTCACAAATTGCTTTATTTCCATGGATACTTTCTAGTCTATGGTATAACAAAGACCGGGTTTGCTAACTAAAGCTTCTATGCACAGCCGGCCTTCGGCCGGGCGCAAGGATTTTCAACTTTCTGGTACAACAAACACCGGCTTCGCTAACTAAAGCTTCCCAGCACAGCCGGCCTTCAGCCGGGCGCATGGATTTCTTTACTCATGGTATAACAAAGATCGGCTTCGCTAACTAATGCTTTTCTGCACAGACGGCCGGGCGCAAGTATTTTTTCATTTATGGTATAACAAGTACCGGTTTCGCTAAGTAAAGCTACTAAAATCTGCCTTGTTTTCGAACGAAGGCCGATTTCGCAGAGAAGCTTTAGAAAATCCTTGCGCCCGGCCAAAGGCCGGCTATACAGAGTTTTATCAAGGAGTAGAAAATCCTATAAAAAATATGGCTTTATGTCTCTTAATGGCATATGCCCTAATGTCTCAATGGAATGGGACTTAACGCCATATGGCTTTATGTCCTATAGCTTTGTGACACCCAACCATGTATATATTATGTCCCTGCAGGTTAAATCGTTACTAGTAGGGGTTTTGCCCAGTTTTGAACTACTGGTTAGGCGGCGAAAAATTAGAAAGATGATTAAATTTCAACTGCACAGCTTCATTCGTGGCGCCGTTTGTTGTAGGAACAACAATAACACTACACAATTTAGTAAAAAAAAAGATTTACTACTTGTTAGTTCTAGGAAAACCAGCAACAACACCATAAAAGTTTATAAAAAAAAAACAATTTACGTCTTTGTTGTAGGTTAGTTTAATTTTTAAAACATAATTAAAAAAAATGAAAATACCCGTATTCTTTTTGTAAAAATTATTTAGTTAAATAAAGGGTGGTGAAATTTTAAGGGTCAATGTTGATTTTGAATAAAGGCTGAATTAGTCTTTACTTTCTCTTTCTGTTCTGTTCCGTGCCGTTCTGTTTCGAAATTGTAATAGTTACTTTTTCTGTAGCAACTTATCAGCCATTTATTACAAATTTATTAGTTTTGCACCGTCCATTGTTTTATTTCAATCAGTTTAAAGCACATCAATTTGAAGAAATTAAATTTTATGAATTCTTAAAATCAAAAAATAGTTTATTTCAATATATGTAAATATGTATTTTTTATTATATATTTTGCTGTCACTTACAATTACTTAAAAAATTGTTGATTTTAACAAACTGAACCGCAACAGAACAGAAAAACTAATCAATTTCACAGGTGTTTTAATAACAAAAACAAATCAGCTGATTCGTGACAGAACATAAAGTAAAGACTAACTGAGCCTTAAAACACAAATTATTTAGGAAATTATTGTCATTTCTTTTTATTATGATAATATTGGTTGGTTCAATTATGTATGGAATAAAATGTCGCCCAAATGGCCGCCGGCACACCTCCTTCGGATGGTCCAAATTTTCGATAACGCTGAGCCATAATTGAGGTTCTAAAGTTCGTTATCATCTCACGATAGCGAACACCATCCACAGTAACTGCCTGACCGGCCTCATTTTGGAAAGAATACGGTCCGATGATGCCGCCAGCCCATAAACCGCACCAAACAGTCACTCTTTGTGTGTGCATTGGTTTTTCGATAATCACTTTTGAATTATCATTCGCCCAAATGCGGCAATTCTGCTTATTGAGGAATCCACTGAGGTGAAAATGTACCTCATCACTGAATCACGAAGTGCACAATATGAATGTGTATATGAGCGCCCATATTCATAATAAGCCTAAATAACTTTAACGCGCTGCTCGATTGTGTACCTATCCAAAGTGAGTTAGTCTGAAATTGAGAAATATCAAATTAAATGCAGAAAAAAACTAAACGTTTAGGTTTGGTTCACGTTTAACATCGGCCCTTTAAATTTAACCACCCTTTACAGCAAATTTACAATGGAAAATGATGACGTAACCCATATCGGGATATTCTGCTGGTTTCCTTCAATTGACATTTCATTCTATATACAAATGGGAATATAACAAAAGTGAAACATGGGTTAACAGAAGGATAAATAATAATATTCTCTCTGGCTCTCTCTATTTCCAGGGATAAGTGCTTAGAATTATTCTAAAATTAATACATATACTATAAAGCAAAAATTAAGCATGAAGAAAATATTGAGGGGAATTGTAAAATTTAGTTTTTCTTTGTTAGTACTTCTAAGCAACTAGTTTTAAACTATTTTAAAAATGAACTAGTTGTGCTCCCATATGACAACCCTACTTTAAATAAGATAGTTTGATATATGAAAAAAAAACAAAAGTGCAACTAGTTAAAAGTAAATACTACCTAAATACTAGTTACTTTTTCTGCAGGGAACAAACAACAATTCATTAATATATGCATATGTATGTATAATACATTGTATATGTGTGTATATATGTTTTTATTATACACATGTTTTTATTATACACATGTTTTTAGAGGCCTAATAGAAGGCCTTATTTAGCAGTCACAAGCCCTTCTAGCTACATTCTATTCTTATTTATTTTTTACACAAGTTGTCATTTGGACCAAGCCCTTCCACACTGCCTTATATATCAACTTAGATCCCTTCCCAATGAAGGGAGGTCACTAAAAATAAGAACTTAATAAAACTGAACAACTTCCTATGTCCGTTCTTTAATGAGGGAGTAGCGAATGGGTTCTGAATATTTAAGAAGGTCATTTAAAAAGAAGTTTATACCTTCTGAATGTAGGATATCATGCGAAGCGAATATTTTATAAATCTTAAAAAAAGCCTGCCACCTGCGGTCCTTTCAATATGTACCGCTGGGCAGTATTAAACAAACAAAAAATCACCACAATGTTGCTTTTGTTCTTTTTTGTGGCGTCCGTTTTTCGGTTGTTTCAATGCTGGAATTGAAAGCTGTAAGTTTCTTTTTACAACAATGTTGCTTCCGATGTTTCATGATTCCGGCAAGTATATTCATACATCTAGTGGCATATGTGCATACATAAGGCCCAACCAGAACATGAATGAGGTCGCTTAAGTCAACTTAAGTAGCTGTGCGAATACATATAAAACATATATGGCAAGCTACAATGCACTTAATGATGCTTTTCGTCAAGTTTCGTCAAATGTCATTTGCTTAAGCAAAGTGCCAAACTGAACGCACATTCCGTACGAAAACAGCTGTGTATGTATAACAATAAAAAATAAAATAAATTAAAATGGACTTTTACATATTTTAATTTATTTTCCATTTTTTAAGACACTCACAAACTATCTATTTTTAAATTATTTACAAATTAAATAGCATAAAATAAACAAATACACGGTTGGACTTTTTGGTACTTTTTAGTTTGAAGTACTCGCAAAAAAACAAAATATTGCACAAATATGCAACAATGGTTAGATAGATATTAAGTACATTATGGCCACCTAAAAATCTTTTTTTATTTGCTTATGCATTTGACAAACTTTTCGTTAATTTTTGACAGTTGCTTAAGCTAATACATGCATGTTCTGGTTGGGCCTATACAAATATTCACGTACTCAAAAGTTAATACAATTTTTTTTGTGTTGTTGTCATTCTTGTTTTGTTTTTGCAGCTTTCCCTGCTGTTGTTAAGTATTCTTGTTTTTTCCTTCTTGTTTGTTTCAAATGCCTGTCTGTTTAAATGTTAGCAACATTGTTGATAATTTTAAAAAATACCCAATTCATCACTTTGTTCTTCGTTTTCGGGGAGGGCAATAAGTTTCTATACTCTTCTTTTTGCTATGTTTGAAAGGAATGTGTGCGTTTGAGAGTTTATGTGACGGGAGTGTTTACTTGTTTCTTTTATGGTTAAAGTTATATAAAGTTGTTTTCTCTTTTATTGTTGTTGGTGTTCCGTTAAAATGTTGAATTAATAAATGCTTAAACAGTACCACAACTCGTTTCCAACTCACTCATATACAATTTAAACTCTTACAAAGTCCAACAATACCCCCAAACAATAGAAAGGATTGAGAACAGTTAAACTGGTAACACCAATTCCAACAATATGCGGATAAATTCCTAAATCTATTGTCTGCAAAACGAAAGCAATATTGCAAATCATAAAAAAGCATAATGCCAATAAATACTACTAAGCACTTCTGCTAACGGCACAGCCCTGCATATAAAGTAATTCAGCGTGCACTAACCCACATTTTTAAATAGAATTATTAAAAATAGGTACCTATGTTGAGTACATTGTTCCGTTTAAGCTGCTATTTATATGTCGTAACTTTAATTTAGAAAAGGCAAATCTAACATATAACATTATTTTAAGTTCCAGACATAAAACTTGATAAAAAAAAGAATATATAAAAAAGCCTACAATTGGATAAGCACTTGAAATAAAGGATAGTGTCTATATTTCTTATATGTAACTGTTTGATACATATGTTCTTTTATAAAGTTGTATGTCTCAAATTTAATAAATATGTTGTATACTAGAATACGCCTTTTCTAAATTAAAGTAACGAAAAGTAAAGAAAAAATATAAGAAAGAAAAACAAAAACATATTGCTCATATTTCAGCCATTTATGGACCGTTCTGACTAAACTTAAATAGCAAACATTTACGGAGTCTACACGTAGGGAAAAACATGTTTAAATATGGTCAATGACCATTGACCATTGGTCACCTCCAACAAAACTATTTTTAAAGATAATTGTAAACACAATATGTTTATTTTGACCATATTATTGTCACTGGCAACCATATTATGTTTAAATTAGTCGTCCATCAAAAAACCACAATCATATTATGGTTGCCTCTAAACATATTATTGTTAAATGTGACAATAATTTGTTTTCAAATTAACAATAAGAGCAACATGATGGCTGAAAAATATCCATGATATTACAGTTAAACATATTTTAGTTATTATCAACCATAACATGATCGGAGGCAACCATAATATGGATTTGGCTTCTTGATGTACGACTAATTGAACCATAATATGGTTGTCAGTGACATGTTTAAATGTGACCATATTTAAACATGTTTTTTCTCGGGGTGTATATGACATAAAAATATAACAACCTAGTGCCTCTTACATCTGGGGTGTCCAGAAAACCTATTTCAACATACACACGAACAGACGACGGTCAGATGGGCATCTTTAAATCAACTCTGCTAATCTTAAGTATGAAAGGTCGATATTGTAGAAACTTCAAACGGAATGACAAACTGTCGATTTTTTATGTCCGTCTGTCTTTTAAAAAGGCTTTACCGAAGATGCCAGATATGATGGCAACTTGGTTTTATATATTTCTTTCACATCTGCTTCTTATAACTTTGCTATGAAACTCAGCCAGATCGGTATATTAAAGGCTTGGATATCTTGGCCAATTGGTTTTCAAACGAGTTGTTATGAAATTAATAACTTTTCTCTAAAAATGTTTAACTATTATTAAGAAGGGGTTTCCCTCAAATAAAGGGAACCGCGGGCATTAATAGACGACTAGAGTAGAAGCTCTCTCAAGAAAAATTTCTCCTAAAAAAATCAAAACATTAAAAAGTTAAATTTTTTTGTTATTTTTCTGACCAAATTTTAAATCTTGTTAATAAGAATTTTAAATTTTTTAAAACTAGTAAGAACAATTTTAATAAGAAATCCCCAAAAAATTGCAAACATTTTTTTAAATTCCCAAAAAAATCCCCAATTCCCAAATGACTTTTTTTTGCTCGCATGAGATCCCAAACTTTTGGGATAAATCCCCAAATCTGGCACCCCTGCATTTGTCAGCTGGGTTAGGTTTTTCCCTATCTTCATATTCTAATCGTCTTCTACGACCTCAGGAAAACACACAAGATTAAATAAGCTTACTTTATTTTTAATTGCAATAAATCAATGCATATAAATATTTCCAAATTGCATTAATACCCCCCTTAGACACACACCAACACAAGTCCATTTTTTTTTTGTTAAGCACTTCACTATTGTTAGAGTGATGTAGGTATACTTTTCAAAAAGTCAGTTTATTTCTTACCATCTCCCCTTTAAATTCTCATACAGTACAATTCACGTATAATTTGCCAACAGTTGCAGCTCTATCTGTGATTGATATCTGTTGGCTTTAACAATTCATTTATAACTAATTTTATTTTTTTTAAAGATTTCTTATTATACTTATGGCCATTTTCTCAATGTACCGCCAAACTGACTGTTACTTATTAGACCGATAAACTATCTGTTAACAATTTTGGGTTTCTCAATATGCCGATAAAAAACATGGTTTTAAGCTGGCAACACCTCTCAAAATACATGTAAAAGTTGGGAGTCAGCTGATTTAATTTATCTGTACGGCAAATGTACGGGAAAATAAATAATCGGCAGATGAGTGCTGGTTAGCTTTGCGACGGAATAGAATCAAATGAGACATTGAGAAAACCAAATTTCTTTAATGTGCAGTTTTTCGTTCGGAAAAAAGTTAATCGTGAAATGAGAAAACGGCCATTAGGCTAGGAATTTTAATACAGTTATATTCAGTGTTGCCAGCGAAATTTTGAGAAAGATACATTTTAGTTTCCAAAAAGATCCTCTTTTTCTCAAAAAGATTCATTTTGAAAAAATCCGTTTTTAACGTTAACATTTATTAACATAACATTTGGATTTCCTATTTAATGAATATTGTTAAGAAAATTAAGCAGGAATAACAAAATCTTTTGAAAATTTAAATTTTGTATTCCCAAAAATTTAAATTATTTTTTGTTAAGAAAATTATATTAAATAAATTAATGTTTATCAATAAATTAAATAAATAGTCATAAATATTAGGTATGTAATTTTTGAAAATACAGTAAGCAAACTTCAAAAATGATTATATCGTCATCTAAAAGATCTAATAACCTATCTGCAAAAATTTCAAAATTGATTTTTTTTATGGATTTTTATTCCTTATATCATAACGCATATGTGTGCAAAATTTTGAACATATAATATTACAAATGACAAAGTTGTTCTACCTAGAGGACCGTTACGCACAAAAAAAGGGAAAAACAAGTAAGAGTGCTATATTCGGCTATGCCGAATCTTATATACCCTTCACCATGATAAGAACAGAAGTTTGTATATATATATATTTAAATATATGTTTATATACATGTATATTTATAAAATATATATCGTTTAGTTTTATTTAATTATTTGCACATGATTGTGTGCTATTAAATATATTAAAAGTTAAATTAATATATAGCGCGTTTAGTTTTGATCTAATTTCAGTATTTGGTCATACCGACATCTTAAAGTATAAAATTACCATTTACTTTGGTGATAAAACTTGTAGTCGGGAAGTTCTATGGTTCCCGAAAATAGGTATTAAAAAAAAAACTATATTGTTGACATTACTTTTTTTTACCGATATTTCGAGTTTTTCTAAATATTTCCGATATTGTGTTCTTCTAAAGATTTCCGATATTTTAATATCTAAAACGTATGAATAGGTCGTAATACTTAAAAATAATATTTCCATTAAATTGGCTTATAGGCATATATGTATATATACCTACATACATGTACATATATTTAAGCAAACTTAATTATAAAAAAAAACAAACTTAATTATAAAAAGAGTAATTTTTGGGATTTCAGTATTTTGATTATTACTCAGTAATTTTTTAACCGATTTGACAGATTTATATATCGACGTGTTAAAGAAGAAATTTACCATTTACTTGTGTTATAAAGCTTGGACTCGGGGAGATCTATGGTTCCCGAAAGTGGGTATTTAAAAAAAAAAATTAATTTTGGTCATAACTTTTTTGTATCTGAACCGATTTTTCTGAATTTTTTATAAAATATGTTCTACTAAAAATTTTCGATATTTTGGTATATAAGTCATATCCATAGGACATATGGCAGCCCTAAAATTTAGGTTTTTATACAATTTTTAATTTTTTTTTGTACGGGAGGTACCACGCCCACTTCTCCAATTCCGCCCACATTTTGTAGGATGGTGTGTATTGGCTACCTAAATGTGTGTACATAATTTGGAAACTTTGGCTTTTGCCGTTCCCCAGATATACAGCAAAAAGTAATAAAATTACAACAACCACTTGGGATTTTTGGAAAATATTAGAGGTAGTCGTGATTTTTTGCTCATATCTCAGCCATTTGTGGATCGATCTTGCTGAATTTCACTAGCAACCGATGGTAGACTTTATGTGACATAAATGTAAAACAACCTAGCCGCTATCATGTCTGGAGTCTCCAGAAAACACATATCAAACGTAAGACGGACAGACGGACGGATATCGTTAAATCAACTTCTCTCCCCATAAGGACCCAGAATATATATACTTTATTGGGTCTAGGATCAATATTGTAGAAATTACAAACGGAATGACAAACTTATATATACCCTTTTCCACCTGAGGTGAAGGGTATAAAAAAAATAAAAAATAAACAACAAAAAATAGGTATAGAATATGATTTTTGTTTAAATGTAAGTTAAGCGAACGATTAATATTTACATTGTCAAAAAAATCAAAAATTGCTGAATTATTTTAAAATCGTTTATAGAATATAAAAAAAGTTAAGAAAATTTTTTTTTGAAAAGGTGGATGCCGAGATTTGAACCCCGGCAACTACTAACGACGCTGCGTGACCAACCGCCCAGACAACTCAGCCATTAGGTACGTATTTTTCAATTTAAGCGACCAATCATGTACAAACATGTGTGTGTTTGATATGCCTAACATTCAACACGTTCGAATAAAAGCACAAACAAAAAAAAACAACAACCACAAGGGATTTTTGGAAAATATTAGAGGTAGTCGTGGTTTTTTGCTCATAACTCAGCCATTTTTTAACCGATTTGACAGATTTATATACCGACGTGTTTTAGAAGGAATTTACCATTTACTTGTGTTATAAAGCTTGGACTCGGGGAGATCTATGGTTCCCGAAAGTGGGTATTTAAAAAAAAAATTAGTTTTGGTCATAACTTTTTTGTATCTGAACCGATTTTTCTGAATTTTTTATAAAATATGTTCTACTAAAAATTTTCGATATTTTGGTATATAAGTCATATCCATTGGACATGGCAGCCCTAAATTTTAGGTTTTTATACAATTTTTAATTTTTTTTGTAAGGGAGGTACAACGCCCACTTCTCCAATCCCGCCCACATTTTGTAGGATCGTGTGTATGGGCTACCTAAATGTGTGTACCTAATTTGGAAGCTTTGGCTTTTGCCGTTCCCCAGATATACAGCAAAAAGTAATAAAATTACAACAACCACAAGGGATTTTTGGAAAATATTAGAGGTAGTCGTGGTTTTTTGCTCATAATTCAGCCATTTGTGGATCGATCTTGCTGAATTTCAATAGCAACCGATGGTAGACTATATGTGACACAAATGTAAAACAACCTAGCCGCTATCATGTCTGGAGTCTCCGGAAAACACATATCAAACGTAAGACGGACAGACGGACGGATATCGTTAAATCAACTTCTCTCCCCATAAGGACCCAGAATATATATACTTTATAGGGTCTAAGATCAATATTGTAGAAATTACAAACGGAATGACAAACTTATATATACCCTTTTCCACCTGAGGTGAAGGGTATAATAAATCATCAAAAATCACGATAAAAGTTTTATTTTGTTGCATAGTGTAATTTAAACAAACATTAAGTACTTGTTTTTGCTTAAACCAGTAAAAGAAACTAATACTTTAATTATTTAATGTATATAATATTCATGTGTAAAGAAATTTTTATTTATTCATACTAATTAGTACTGCAGATAGGTTATTTGGTTTCAGATTTTTACAATTCCAAAAAACCTAAGTGTCATAACATAAGCTGTGATTAGAAAAACAAAATTTTCTCACCCGATATATATTACTGGTTTTACTTTAATCAAAATGTGTAATTTTCGTTTCAATATCATTAATAGTTCCAATTTTATAACGTTTTTTCCCTCTCCTGTAAACTTTTGAAAACTTCGTCTTTTAGGTGACGATATGCAACTATCTTTGGATGTTATCAAAACAAATTCATTTATATATGGGTGTTTCTACAGAAAATTACCCCTCATAGCTCAAAAATTAAATTATTATTTTGAATTTTTTTCCCCGCTGATATTATACAAAATAAATGTATCTGTCATTTTCCGAAAGATTCACTTTAATTTTCTTTATACTAACACAAATATTTTACTTTGAGTTAACCATAATAAATGAATTCAAACACAAAAAATACTGTTAACTTAAATGTAACGACCGTTACTTTTAAAAACCAAAATTTTTGTGGGTAACTAATTTCTTTGGTTTGAAAATAAATCTATTCCTTAAACAAAAATTTCAAAGAATTTAATCAGATATTTTACGTAACATATCCTGCGCAAAATTTTACAATACATAATGTTTGTTTCCGACATTTGAAAACAGCACATTTATAAAGTAACGACCGTTACTTTTTTTATGGTCAAAAAAAGTATTGAAATTACATTTTTTATGAATTCTTTCAGTTGCTGCCCTTACTTGAACTTTCGTTAGTCCAAAGTGGAGCAATTTTCGTGGCATATTTGGGTAGGAAGGAATTTTTTTTTAAAAACCTCCGAAAATCGGTAACGACCGTTACTTTGGAAACACCCATATATAATATCCGAGTTAAGGCGTTTATACTAGGGCGATTATATCAAATAATTCATATGTATAAATTTCCTGAAAATAAAAACAATGTTCATATTTCCTCAGAACAACTTCGGGCTACTAGTAATCATCGATTTAGGTGGATCGTATGTTGAAACAACCTTAATGTTCTCTGTCACCATAATTAAAGCTGCTATTAATTAGTATTGATTCGGTTACGATGATCAGTCCTATTAAGTTTAAGTTGGCTAAAAATTCTCACCACACATGCATTCGAAAATGGAAGTACAAATGTTAAACCAACTACTTTTTTCAAATTTTTAAACATCGGTTCATTAACATTTTTTAAATTAAAATTTAATATTTTATTTCTGCACATTTTACGTACAGATTCAAAAGATACGAAACATGTCAGTATTAAACATGGTACATGAAGTCATCAAAAGATACGAAAAATGTATCTTTCGTATCTTAACGGCAACACTGGTTATATTATGTACAAAGTTAAGGCCTCGGTACTCTTACGTAAACGTATACGTTGCTAATCAGCTGTTCCGTTTTCCTTACCAAGCTACTATGCAAATAGGTACTCTTACGTAAACGTAACGTTGCGTTGCGGATGAACCTGATAAAATTAAAATTTCTCTCCGTTTTTACGTATCAGCTGTTAAGAATTGTATTTTTGCTATGAAGCAGTGTTGTCAACAAAACTTATTAACCAACGGTTTACTTTTAAATTTTATTAATGCGATTCTCATCAAAACATTAATTTAAATTTGATGTAATAAAATTCAATGTTATCGGTTTGTTGTTCGAACTAAAATTAATGTTGGCATTATGTGTCACAGAAACCAAAGTTATCGGGTTTTTATTGAAAATAAAAGAAGCAGCTTACAGCTCTTGTTTATTTGTTGAAAATAAATATTGTTGTTAAAAGTTTAATTTTTTATTTTATTTTCTCCAACAGTTAGATTATTTCCATAGATGGAAGTAAATAAAATTGATACATGTTAAAATATTATTTTTGCATGTTTCCGGCAGCGGGCTGCTGCAAATTTGCAAAAGCCTTTTTCTCACTTTTTCTATGGTCAATTTATTTATTTATAAGTTTGAAACAAGAAATATTTTCGTATTTTAACTAAATTCGCTTTATATATTTACAAAACAATAAAATTACACAAATACAAATACAAACAACAAATGCAAGTTATACAACGATGGTATTTATTTCATATTGCACATTAGTATGTTTACTGTATTTCCACTTCTTATTTTCTTTTCTATAGTTTTCATTTATATTTACAACAAAAGTTTAAGCAATATTTTAACGCAAAATCATAATCTATAAAATTATTAAATAAAAATTTATTTTAAAGCTGTAAACACATGAGCCAAAACATAAAACAGCTGATTCGATTATTGATTTTATTATAAAATAATTATTTGCATACATTTTGGAAAATGCAAATAGAAAAACATCCGCGCATAGTTCCGAATATTCGCCTTAACCTTATTATATTAAATATATATATATACATATTATTTATTGTTATTTGACCTTTCTTTTTTTATAATTATTTTGAACTATTTAAGCTTGAGGTCTTTTTTAAAAACATACATATATTATATTTATTTATTTTTCTCATTATTGCGCTAACCTTTGGTTAGCATCTTTAGAAAATTAAATTAAGTTTACAATAAAATATTATAAAAATTTTTTTTTTAAATTTTTGCTTAGACACATATTGGTTGTATCAAGTTTCATTTGAAGAGATATTAATAAGGGCTAAAAATATGTTAAGGTCCATAACTCCAAAACTAGATTCTCAGGCGCAATAAAAACTAGATAAAAAATCAAATTTTTAAAGCAAATTTTGTGCTGGATATGTAAATAACAAAACATCTTAAGTCAAATTCAAAAAGTCGAAAAAAATTTTGCTAATCATACGAATTTTCATTCAAAAAGCATTTTTGTTTACATTTTTAAAATTTTGTATTATAAACGAAATTTTTCTTTAAGTTTGGTTTTTTTTATTATTTGATAAAAATGATTTTTTCAGCGAGTTTTTTTAAAGCATTTTGCTATCTACAGAACAGAAACAGAAAGTAAAGACTAATTCTGCCTTTAACCATACTAATTTGTGGTAACAATTTAACGTAACTTTGACCTGTTATAATGACTTTATACATTTTTGCAGGCAAACTCATGTGCGCATTTGGTATTTTTTAAAAAGTTATGATATACCATTAGCTAGAATAAAAATGTATGCACAGATGTTTAAAGTATGAGCAACCCAACACCATGAACACCATTTCTATATTACTTACCACTATGAATACCCTAGCAGTTTACTAAAATAACTTTTTCACGTTATAATTCTCATGTAATTTATTTTATTTTTGAATAAATTTATTTATTTATTTATTTAAGAAAAAAAAAATTGTAACTTCTACAACAAAACATCAGTCTTAAACAGTAGAAATCTTATGATGTTATTTTGGAAAATGAAAAATTTTAAACTTAAGTCTAGGTATAGTTATTACAAAATTGATATAAATAAAGTTATTGTAATTAAACCAAACAAATAAATAACGAAAAACTACATATCAAAATAACATAAAGACATTTATAAAAAATCAAAAAATTTTGAACTATAGAACTATACCGAACTATAAACAAACTTGTTGATAACGAATAGTATTTAAATATTTCTTTCTTAAATTGTAACGCATTGCTGATTTCTTTTATTGTTGGAGTAGTAATATTATTCCAAAGACGTATTGCAAATATGAAAAATTGCCATTCAGATATTAATGTGTGATGTCTGATTTGAATTAAATTTCTATTTCTGCTGAGTCGACTAAATTTTAAACGATTAAAAAGATGACCTGGCTCACGGGTGGTTATAATTTTGTGAAGAAATACTAAAGTTCTTATTTTCATCAAATCTTCAAAAATTACCCCGAATATTCTCCTAGAGTAAGGCATAATACTTATATAAGTACCATTTATGTTATAATTTCTGATCCCGTAAACGTACCTTGCAATGTTGTTATATGTGACGTTCAATTTAGATTTACTGGTTTCATCACAACTTGCAAAAATCTCACATCCGTAGGTTAAAATTGGTATCAAATATGTCTTAGCAAGTAATAAGCGTATTTGAGTAGGCCAAAGGCTTCTTAGCATCGAATATGTTTTACCACAGGCAGCTATAACGTGATCAGACCAGGTTAGAGTGTTATTAAAAATTACACCTAGATTTTTTGCTTTATCTACGATTTCAGTTCGATGGTTTTTTATAAAAATGTTGGGATAATCAATAATTTTCTGTGTTCTTTTACGTATTACAATGCATTTCGATTTGGTAGGATTTAAACTTAACCCGTTAACATCAACCCAACGTGAAACCCGGTAATTACCCACAAAGTGGCAACACTGATTAGTAGTGGTCAGTGTTGCCACTTTGTGGGTAATTACCCGAATTTGGTATAGTTATTACTGTCGGGGGTAGAGCGTGGGTAATTTCTCTTAGGTGTAATTCAGGTGTTATTTGAAATTCTTACTTCAGACCACCAAATAAAATCAAGATTCGATATCAGTGGATTTATTTCTTTTTAAATATTGTTGATAAAAAATGCACAGTCTTCTTAACCAAAGACGGTTTCTTTTTTAGAAAGGTCTTCAATCATTTAATATATATTTTCTAAAGTTCGATACTGAATGTCGCAAGATGGGCTCTTAGATTTGGATAAAAATGTCTTTCATAGTGATTTAGAACCTGAGGTCGATTGAAAAAAGTTATTCAAACTAAAAACTAGCCTCCACCATATACAGCCCAATTATAAATAAAATTTCCCGGGAGTTTTTTCCCCTCTTCCCATTTTTTTCCTATATAAATTCAATTGGATAAATGGGAGAAGGGAATGATCTCCCGGGGAATTTTTATTCATAATTGGGCTAATAATAAAACTTTCAAATGCTTTAGTTTGAAGAATATTTAACGCCCTTAACAGTTGTAAAACTGAATTACGAAAGTTGTATAAATAAAACCCTGCAGGCATTTTGTTTACTAAATAAAGGGTATTTTAAGGACGGTCAACACAAAAAAAATAATTTTAATGACAGATTAATACACGGCATTACCAATTAAAACTTATTTCAAACAAAAAGGCTCCGCACCTGTTCTTGGCGATATGCATTGCAGACGTTATATTTTTCGAGTATTTCTGGCTGCATGTCACGAATTAAATGAACAATGCTGAACTCCATGTCGTCAATTGTTGCTGGTTTATCAGCATAAACTAGTGACTTCATAGCCCTACGGAAAACAATCAAGAGGTTTCACATCACATGGCCTTGAAGTCTAGTTGACAGTTTATATTCTATTAATCAACACATTCCTTCAACTTTAAAAAAAAGTTGCGTCATTTAAAACATTAGTCGCCTATAAGTTGCGAAAATCGATGGTTGAGTTTCAAAGTAAATTTTAATGATTTGGTGGCGTATTGCTCAAGCATTAATTTATTCATGATGACGTGCCTGAGCAAAAAGTGAGAGCATGACAGCTAACCTTTCGTAAGCTCTATCGGGCTTAAAAAACCCCATTATAAAGGAATGGCAATGAGCATTTTCAACCTCCTCTAGATACATGCAACTAAATTTGGAAGTTAAACTAACTATTTTAGGAGTTTTATTTTATGTTTTATTAATAGTTTTTCAATCTTTAATTTTATTTTTGTTAATTTATTTTAAGTTACAATAATTATCTTAACAGTTTTACTAATATTAATCTTCTTTCAATGAGTTTTTTGTGTTTTGATTCTTTGCAAATGTATTTTTATTAAATAAAACTTAAATTTTATATCAGGTGTAATTTCATTTAAATCGGGTAATTTTGCTTCATCTCAAGTGTAATTTTTTGTTTCAGGTTAACAGAAAAAACTTTATGATGGCACTTAAAAAATATTGTGCGGTCAAAAACGCTTTTGGTAACATCCAATGCCTTATATGCTATGCAACATTTAAGGAAGAAACGGAATTTGTTATTAAACGGCAATGCGATCGTTTTCATAATAATATAAATAGGGAAAGAGAAGACCTGTTTTATAAAAATAAAACAATTATTTTTAGAAAAATTGAAAAAATGGTTATTAGAAGAGGAAATTAATGAACCAAAATCAGTTCCCAAACTGAAAAAGGAGATTTCAAGTTTAGTAATATTGGAAATTGTTAAGAAAGGAAGACCATTGTGGGATTTTGTTTTTATCAAGCAATTGCTGAAGAAAATTTGGGAAAGGCTTAATTATAATGCTAAATTTATAGAGTCTCTTCCCCTGTCCAGTCAAACGGTAGGCCGTCGTACTGTTCAATTAGGAACTTGTGTAGAATCTGCAATTAGGGAAAAAGTAGTTAATTGCGATTTCTTTTCAATTTGCTTAGACGAAAGCACTGACATACATAAATGATCTGTGTGAACTTGTAATTCGTATTCGATGCGTAGACAGCGATTACACTATTTTTGAGTCAATGTTTACTTTAGAATCATTTTATGGAAATGTAACTGGCACGTTGTTGTATGATGTTGTCAGACAAAAGCTTCTTTCCATTGTAGACATAAACAAATTTGCTGGAGTCTGCACAGATGGAGCCAATGTAATGTTGGGCAAATATAATGGACTTATAGGCCAATTAAAAAAACACGAATTTGCAGTTCATAATTTTCACTGCATAATTCATCAGACCGCTCTTGCATCGAAATTCATAAATGATACCCCCGCTATGAAGACAGCAGAGGATATAATAAATAAAATTCGAGGCGGACATCAAGCGCTTATCCACCGAAAATTTGTAACCTTTTTAAAAAACAAAAATGCTGTGAATTGTGACCTGAAAATGTTTACAGAAGTTCGGTGGCTAAGTCGCGGTGATTGCCTGAATAGACTTTATGATTTAAGAGAAGAAGGTCTTCAGTTTCTAGAAACTGAGAAAATAGAAAAAATTTTAGTCCAGTGTTTAAAAGACAATAATTATATTTTAGACTTAGCATTTTTGGCAGATACGACAAGTATGTTAAATGAACTTAATTAGGAATTTCAAGGAAAGGAACGCAATATATGCCACTTGTCAAAAATCATTCACAATTTAAAACAAAATTTTTTCTAATTTTTTCCCAAATTAAAAGTGGTGATTTTTCCAACTTTCCAAAAACTTTACTTGTTTACAGAAATCTCGAAATCGACAAAAGATATGAATATGCCGAAATATTTGAAACACTTTTCAATAATTTTCAAGACAGGTTTAAAGATTTTGTAATTTTACAACCGCTATTAGATCTTTTCGAAAACCCTTTTCGTTGCGATGTAAGCAACTACGAATTTGATATTCAATCAGAACTAATCATACTACCATGCAAAGTAAATGCCCCAGACGAAAATAATATTGTAGAGTTCTGGAAAGATTTGGATGGCGAGTTCTATCCTGAACTAAAAAAAATTCATTGAGGTGCCTCTCTTTATTCGGCACTACTTACCTATGCGAACAAATTTTTTCGGATTTAAAATTAATTTGTTCCAAGCAACGTAATAAATTAAGTTCATCCCATTTGAAAAGCATTCTACTATTACGAAACTGCCATAAAAGTATAAATTTAGAAGATTTTATTTTATAACTTGTATAACACAAGGGAAAAAAATTAAAAATTTTTTGTGTTGCTAGAAAATTTGTAGCAGTTCTTTACCAATTCAATGTCGCTGATTTTAAAACTGCACTTTTTTTCTATCAGATGTGATTTGCGCGCAATATTTATTTTTTATGAATTTTTAAAACATAAAAATCTTTAATTTTTTACAATTGTTTGATAAGATATTTGAAACTGATTTAGAGTCAAAAGGCTTCCGAATAAAAAAAATTGTAGTTTTAAAATCTCCTTTTTCAGTTTGGGAACTGATTTTGGTTCATTAATTTCCTCTTCTAATAACCATTTTTTCAATTTTTCTAAAAAAAATTGTTTTATTTTTATAAAACAGGTCTTCTCTTTCCCTATTTATATTATTATGAAAACGATCGCATTGCCGTTTAATAACAAATTCCGTTTCTTCCTTAAATGTTGCATAGCATATAAGGCATTGGATGTTACCAAAAGCGTTTTTGACCGCACAATATTTTTTAAGTGCCATCATAAAGTTTTTTCTGTTAACCTGAAACAAAAAATTACACTTGAGATGAAGCAAAATTACGCGATTTAAATGAAATTACACCTGATATAAAATTTAAGTTTTATTTAATAAAAATACATTTGCAAAGAATTAAAACACAAAAAACTCATTGAAAGAAGGTTAATATAAGTAAAACTGTTAAGATAATTATTGTAACTTAAAATAAATTAACAAAAATAAAATTAAAGATTGAAAAACTATTAATAAAACATAAAATAAAACTCCTAAAATAGTTAGTTTAACTTCCAAATTTAGTTGCATGTATCTAGAGGAGGTTGAAAATGCTCATTGCCATTCCTTTATAATGGGGTTTTTTAAGCCCGATAGAGCTTACGAAAGGTTAGCTGTCATGCTCTCACTTTTTGCTCAGGCACGTCATCATGAATAAATTAATGCTTGATTTTCGCAACTTATAGGCGACTAATGTTTTAAATGATGCATTAAACACATTCGAGACAGCAAGCTACACGAACACACGACTACAAATGCTGCTGGATGCAATTATAGCCGTGTAGTCAGCTACTGAATTATTTTGAAGACGACAGCTACAACTGGAAAATTATAAACAGCTGTTTTTTTTATTATGTATTTATATTTCAGTGGTGCCACTATCATTTTTTTTGACTTTTATGAAATGGAAAAACATGCATAATTCATGACTAATACACTAACTTAATTTAAGCCAATAAATATATAAATACTTATTTATAATACATTTTATAGCGTAAAAAAATTAAATTTATTAAAAATCATTTAAAATATTAATATTTTTTTTGAACTAATAAACAACAGCAGATTAAATAAAGAAATATATACGGCTTATAAAATAAAATTTGTTTTCAGTCATTGCACGTCGTAAAAGTTTCAGATCACGTTGGGTACGTACGTAAATATATAAAAGCTATGCATTACTGCTGCATTGATGCAAAATGTTGTTGCTGATTCGTGGTTACCAGTTGCAGTTGTGATGCTGATACTTTTTTACTGCAAAACAGCTGTGCAAAGTTTGAATTTTTGAACATGCGCTAAACTTCAAACCTTTAATAGGCAAACATAAAATAATAATAAAAATGTTATCAACAATAACGATGACAAATTCTATTGAAAATATTGAAAGAACAAATGGCAGTGTTCTTAAAATTACAAGAAAAAACATCACAAAAGAAAAATAAAACGATTTCTTTTATGTCAAAAGTTATTGCATCAGAAAATTATCTTAAGGGCATTATAAACCACACTAAAAGCTTGACAAACACACATATATTTTTCGTTTGGTGTTTGTCCATAAACAACACAAATATTCTCCGTACAAACATTAATTTTCATTTTTGTTTTGTTTTCAATGAATGTGGACGTCCATAGTGCTGCGGCATTTTGTTGCTTTTTGCTTAAAACGAAGCAAGAAGAATAATAATATAAAGGCAAATAATTTGAGGTAAAATGTGATTAAAACAACGAGCTGCTAATAAAATTTAATTTACTATTTAAAATTATGTTAATGCTTCTCTTTCAACGTCTTCACTCTGCAAAGTTTTCGCTGAAATTAATACATTTAGAATTAGACGCCACAAAAAGTTTGACAAATATCCAACATGTCTGCCAAATATTAAAAATGTTTAATATTTCTACAAACATTTGAAACAGCAAACACCCCAATTAACAACACAAAATATTTGTACAAACGTAAAATTTTGACATGTTTGCCAAGTCATTTGTGTGGTTTATTATGCTCTTTAAGTCTGGGTTCACACTATGAAAGTGTTCTTTCAGAAAGTCTGAGTTTATGGGTGAGAGAGGAGAAAAGAAAAGCATGTTCTCTTCCCCTCTCACCAATAAAGTCAGACTTTCTGAAAGAAAACTTTCACAGTGCGATCCCAGACTAAGCAATATTTGCAAAAATTTGCTGCAGAGCAACGGCTTGACTACATAAAAAAACTTTTGACGTATGAGAGTGATGCCAAGTTTCTTACAAATGATGCTTTCACGAACATTAAACTTTACTTCTGCGAAAGTGATAACCAACAACTGCATTTACGAACGTTCCCCCTATCAATAACTTTATAGGTAAAAACTGGATCGAAAAAGAATTGGTATTATTAGAAACTACTTCGAAATATTTTTCACATGATGGATTAAAAATTTCGATTTATTAGCCCGTTAAGAGCCAATTTCAAATATTAATATATCTTGATAGATTTTTCAACAAAACTTGAAATTTTGTCAATATATTTAATTAAACATAATAATATTAGGGAGGAACACTTCAAGCTTTAATATACCCTATTTTTATTAACTCCATCAGGTGAAATTTTAAATTTATTAGGGTTTTAAAAATTATATCTTGAAAAATTACTCAATTTATTTATAAGTTTGAGTAAAAATATATGTAAATGTGGTAATAATTTATGTACTTGTTACATATTTAATTATTGTAGTACATATGTACATATTAAATAAGTGTTCCGCAAGGCCGAAACACCGCAATACAGAAAAACTTTATTAAACAAATATCTAAGGATTAAATAATTATTGTTATATCGACATTATTTTAAGATAAAGCCAATTTTGTAAATAAAAGTCAGCCATGGAGAACGAATATAAATCCGAAATTGGCTCTTAATTGGTTAATCGGTATGCTTTAAACGCCATGTGAAAAACACTTTGAAGCATTTTCCAATGTTTCCCATATTGTAAGGATACATTTTATAGCTAAATAAATAAAGATAAAGTGTTTTGAAACTTTAACGACCTCAAAGAGGAAAGCGTAAGCGCGAAAAACATCTTCCTATAGAGCTTCTTTTAAGGATACTAAAAAGTTGTTTTCAATTTCAAGCGTATTCTTTTCTGTTAAACAAAAAATTTTTTAAGCACTTATTCTTTAAATATTTTTTTGTATTAGCAACACTTTTTCTGTTTTGTAGTGGACAAAAATAGAAATTAGTTTAATTTGACAACAACGACAAAATAAGCACAGACAACAACCTGCAGCCATGTAGCCGTGTCGTCGTGAAAATAATCATTTCCATATACGCACATGTATTCTATTTTTGACATATTGAAGTCGGTAGCTTGCTGTCTCGAATGTGTTTATAGCATGACGCAACTTTTTTTTTAAAGTTGAAGGAATGTGTTGATTAATAGAAATTAAACTGTCAACTAGACTTCAAGGCCATGTGATGTGAAACCTCTTGATTGTTTTCCGTAGGGCTATGAAGTCACTAGTTTATGCTGATAAACCAGCAACAATTGACGACATGGAGTTCAGCATTGTTCATTTAATTCGTGACATGCAGCCAGAAATACTCGAAAAATTGAACGTCTGCAATGCATATCGCCAAGAACAGGTGCGGAGCCTTTTTGTTTGAAATAAGTTTTAATTGGTAATGCCGTGTATTAATCTGTCATTAAAATTATTTTTTTTGTGTTGACCGTCCTTAAAATACCCTTTATTTAGTAAACAAAATGCCTGCAGGGTTTTATTTATACAACTTTCGTAATTCAGTTTTACAACTGTTAAGGGCGTTAAATATTCTTCAAACTAAAGCATTTGAAAGTTTTATTATTAGCCCAATTATGAATAAAAATTCCCCGGGAGATCATTCCCTTCTCCCATTTATCCAATTGAATTTATATAGGAAAAAAATGGGAAGAGGGGAAAAACTCCCGGGAAATTTTATTTATAATTGGGCTGTATATGGTGGAGGCTAGTTTTTAGTTTGAATAACTTTTTTCAATCGACCTCAGGTTCTAAATCACTATGAAAGACATTTTTATCCAAATCTAAGAGCCCATCTTGCGACATTCAGTATCGAACTTTAGAAAATATATATTAAATGATTGAAGACCTTTCTAAAAAAGAAACCGTCTTTGGTTAAGAAGACTGTGCATTTTTTATCAACAATATTTAAAAAGAAATAAATCCACTGATATCGAATCTTGATTTTATTTGGTGGTCTGAAGTAAGAATTTCAAATAACACCTGAATTACACCTAAGAGAAATTACCCACGCTCTACCCCCGACAGTAATAACTATACCAAATTCGGGTAATTACCCACAAAGTGGCAACACTGACCACTACTAATCAGTGTTGCCACTTTGTGGGTAATTACCGGGTTTCACGTTGGGTTGATGTTAACGGGTTAAGTTTAAATCCTACCAAATCGAAATGCATTGTAATACGTAAAAGAACACAGAAAATTATTGATTATCCCAACATTTTTATAAAAAACCAACGAACTGAAATCGTAGATAAAGCAAAAAATCTAGGTGTAATTTTTAATAACACTCTAACCTGGTCTGATCACGTTATAGCTGCCTGTGGTAAAACATATTCGATGCTAAGAAGCCTTTGGCCTACTCAAATACGCTTATTACTTGCTAAGACATATTTGATACCAATTTTAACCTACGGATGTGAGATTTTTGCAAGTTGTGATGAAACCAGTAAATCTAAATTGAACGTCACATATAACAACATTGCAAGGTACGTTTACGGGATCAGAAATTATAACATAAATGGTACTTATATAAGTATTATGCCTTACTCTAGGAGAATATTCGGGGTAATTTTTGAAGATTTGATGAAAATAAGAACTTTAGTATTTCTTCACAAAATTATAACCACCCGTGAGCCAGGTCATCTTTTTAATCGTTTAAAATTTAGTCGACTCAGCAGAAATAGAAATTTAATTCAAATCAGACATCACACATTAATATCTGAATGGCAATTTTTCATATTTGCAATACGTCTTTGGAATAATATTACTACTCCAACAATAAAAGAAATCAGCAATGCGTTACAATTTAAGAAAGAAATATTTAAATACTATTCGTTATCAACAAGTTTGTTTATAGTTCGGTATAGTTCTATAGTTCAAAATTTTTTGATTTTTTATAAATGTCTTTATGTTATTTTGATATGTAGTTTTTCGTTATTTATTTGTTTGGTTTAATTACAATAACTTTATTTATATCAATTTTGTAATAACTATACCTAGACTTAAGTTTAAAATTTTTCATTTTCCAAAATAACATCATAAGATTTCTACTGTTTAAGACTGATGTTTTGTTGTAGAAGTTACAATTTTTTTTTTCTTAAATAAATAAATAAATAAATTTATTCAAAAATAAAATAAATTACATGAGAATTATAACGTGAAAAAGTTATTTTAGTAAACTGCTAGGGTATTCATAGTGGTAAGTAATATAGAAATGGTGTTCATGGTGTTGGGTTGCTCATACTTTAAACATCTGTGCATACATTTTTATTCTAGCTAATGGTATATCATAACTTTTTAAAAAATACCAAATGCGCACATGAGTTTGCCTGCAAAAATGTATAAAGTCATTATAACAGGCCAAAGTTTCGTTAAATTGTTACCACAAATTAGTAAGGTTGAAGGCAGAATAAGTCTTTACTTTCTGTTTCTGTTCTGTTCCGTGCCGTTCTGTTTCAAAATTGTAAAAGTTACTTTTTCTGTAGCAACTTATTAGCCATTTATTACAAATTTATAAGTTTTGCGCCATCTATTGTTTTATTTCAATAACTTTTATGCACATAAATTTGAAGAAATAAAATTTAATTAATGTATTTTTTATTATTTATTTTGCGGTCTTACAATTACTTTACAAGTTTTTGATTTGATCAAACTGAACCGCAACAGAACAGAACAACTAATTAATTTCAGGTTTTTTAATAACAAAAACAAATCAGCTCGTTCGTAACAGAACAGAAATTAAAGACTTACTGAGCCTTAACTCTTTGGGCTCGGTCAAATAATTGTAGAATAAAAAAGTAAGCAATAAAAATATTGCGAAACAATAAAGTTTCATTAATACATCAATAAAACACATCTTCTTACCCAAAAATGGTACCTACTGTCACATTTGCTTTTATGTGTAGAGGTTATTTACACATAAATTGTAGCAAAACAAGACTTTTTTACCTGTTTTTTAAATATTTCTACTTACTTAAGAAAAGTTTTTTCAAAGAAAAAATCCACCTACGCGAATGGTACAGAAACCAAAATATTTTAACAAGCTCAAAATACCAACAAATTCTTGTGGCTATTTTTTTCTTAATAATTTTAGGTACGTCTTTTCAACGAAAGAAAAGGGGACCCATTTACAGGCATCAACCCAGTGAGCATTTTTTAAAATTATTAATCATAATCGAGTCTTTTTTGACTCTTCAACGCGATTAAAAAATCAGAATATGCGCTCATTTTCTGATCATAAATGATACTTTTGTCGGGAGAAAATGGTACCCTACCCGCGACTCTTCTTGATGAGTCATTTATGATTGGTTTTTTTTATTAGTTTAGAGTCACTTTAGACTCTTTTCTAATGGTATTTATGATTATTTTCGAATAATTTTCTAGTCATTTATCAGTCTTTTTTAACTTCTATTCTGCGTTTTTTTCGATTCCTATATAAGACATATTTCTAATCAACTATGAGTCATTTATCAATAGTAAATAACAAAAAAAATAATCACTTTTCGAACGCATGCATAATCAGTTTGCGATCAAACAGTTTATAACCTTCTAGTAATAGGTGGTAGTTATTTTATATGTTACCTGGTAAGTAGCTGTCATTACAATTGTCATTATTCTGAAAACTTCAATAAGTACTTACTAGTAATAACCCCAGCAACTACTTATTACTTCTATTATTTTCACTACTGAATATTTGCTTACTAATAATCAGATCAATAACTACTTATAAGTTGTGTTGTCTTCAGTACTGAATATCTACTTACTGGTAACTAGTTCAATAACTACTTATTAGGTCTCTTAACTAGTGAATTTTTGGCTTTTAGTAAGTATATTGTAAGTACTTACAATTTAACTTACTCGTAGTTAAATAATAACTAATTACTTTTCGGCTTCTAGTAAGTGTGTTGTAAGTACTGAATTCTGTGGACACCTCGAACAAAAATAAGTAGTTGTTCAGCCGAAAAATAAGTAGTGTTTAATTTCTCCAACATTACTTGCTAACTTACCAGGTAAGTAAAGTTTTTTCTGGGTAATAACGGATGAAATACTCACATTTTAAGCGCCAAGATGATCCATTTGCGGTTTCAATACGATTTGTTATTGCATTTTAAATCAAACAGTTTAGAATCATAAGCGTGGGTAATTTTCGAGTCTATTTTTAAGCGTGTAGCTGATTAATCAGTTTTTGATCACCAAAAGTACTCGAAAAAGACTCATACTCTGATTTTTTAAAAAACAATCTTCCAAATGCTAGCAGGGAAAGAATTTTTTTTCACAAACAAAACACCTATCGTTATCTTAACGGCAAAACAATGTAGATACTATTGGAAAATTTTAAGTTGGATTGTTTTGTTGATTACGATTCACGTTATATATTTTTATTAAATTTTAAACTTCTTAAAAAATAACCAAATTAATTACAAAATTAAAAATTACGTATCATCAAATACATACATATGTATATAATTATTTTAAACAACATAATGTATAATTCTTTTTATAAGAACACCTTAATATTTTTAAACATCAAAACTGGGTAATCTGTTTTATAACCACGGTGTTAGTGGAATTAGTGATCAGATAATAATTTTCAGTATTGCATAAGAAAAAATTAAAAAGTGCTGTAAAATTATAAGAACCGAATCCATGTACGTATGTATGTAAAATAAAACCTATTGAACAAGTTATTTTGGGAATTCTGGGGGTTAGATAATTGGCTTATTAGAGTTTAGTAGACGTAGAGTTAGCAATGCCTATATGGGTATAAGTATAAGCCAACTAGTTAGCTTGATCCCGTTTACTTGTTATACGCGGCTTTATAATTTCTCGTAGCCAGGAGAAATTATAAAGGAATTAAAGTTTGGTAAAGTTTTTGGGGTTAGAAAAATAAAAGAGTTAGGGTTAGATTCAATATAAGTACAAAGTTCAGCTTTTAATGATGCTCACAGTTGGCTAGCTTTCAGACAAGTGCCATCTTTTTTAATTTTTACAATTTTAACTAAGTTTCGTTAACAAATGTGTGTATAGCAAAATTCCAGTATAACATTTTAAATAGAATTCACAATAATAGAAACTTAATCGTTACATGATATTAACATTAAGAAGCAAATTCAATATTTTAATTATGTTAATAAATTCAGTTAAAAAATATGTAATTTCAAAAAAAATAAAAGGAAATTTATTGTTTAAAATTTTGATTTTAAACATGCCGGGCCCCTTGCACTTGTGCAACATTGTTATTGGGTTGTGTACAAAGAACTTGTGCCAGGGAACGGATGGCTTCGGAAATTACTTGATGATCAGGAGCAGCTGGAACTGTTGTAGCAGTTGTAGTTTGCAACCGATTGTTGGTTGTGGTGTATGCGGTTTTAGTTCTCCTGTTGTTTCTATTAGCAGTGCTAGGCCTTTCGTCCCGCTGGCTACTGCGCCTAAAAATTCTGTTACGTAACTCTGGTCGTCTTTTTGGAGTTGGGTGCAGAAGGGTGTGGTGATAGCTTCCGCACTTTCGACATGTCTCTAGAGACGAACAGGCCCTCAGGTCATGGCTCCTGGCTAAGCAGTTGTCACAATAGTGGAATCGGCGAACCACTCGGTCTCTCTCTTTTACGCTCATCCTTAGAAAACGACGGCAAAATCTTAAGGCGTGATATTTTTTGCACACCATACATTGGTGAATGGCTGGATTTCGCTTACGTTGATGTTGCCTTCTGTGAAAGAGTAAATTTAATAAAGAAAAAGAAAAATAAAATATATGTATTAGTAAGGATATGATATGAGTGTTTTTATACGGGTTAATTAGAGAGCATGTTTTTAGAGTAAGAGTGTTATCCTGTTAAAGAATCCTCTCCATTAAGCAATGGCAAAAAACAGAGTTTTACTATAGGTCGTGTTATGACCCCAGTAAAGACTCGAACATCCGCTACCCTAACATTATCATCCGAGCCTGTATAGGTTTTAACTATTCGTCCCAATCGCCATTCCGAAGGGGGTCAAATATCATCTATAACTACGACCAGGTCTCCGGGTTTTATATTAGGTGTGGCAATTGTCCACTTATATCTATAATGTAGGGCTTTAAAATAGTTTTGTTTGCACCTTCTAGAACAGACAATGAAGAGCTTTGAGTTTTTCCCATCGATTTAAAAGAAATATATTTTCGGTTACTGGGGTAGGGAAAGACATTATGGGTTTTCCAGTAAGAAAGTGCCCTGGGGTTAGCGCAGTTAAATCCGAGGGATCCTCTGACATAGCCGAAATGGGACGGGAGTTTAAAACTCCTTCTATGCTAATAAGAATTGTTGAAAATTCCTCGAAATTAAACCTGTGTGTTCCAGCGATACGTTTTAAGTGATATTTAAAACTTTTAACAGCGGCCTCCCATAGGCCGCCCATATGTGGAGCATGAGGTGGGATAAAACTCCATTCAAATCCCTGGGTTACGTATTTTTGAGCAATGTCCTCTGACGCTGAATTTATAAAAGCAGTAAATTCCCTTTTTAACTCCCTACTAGCACCGAGAAAATTGCGACCATTGTCTGATACTACCCTGTAGGGGAGCCCCCGCCTCCCAATGAAGCGAGAGAATGCCGCAAGAAATGCTGCGGTGGATAGATCAGAACATACTTCGAGATGTATGGCCTTTGTGCTGAAGCAGATGAAAACAGAAACGAAGCCCTTTTTGTAGGGAGCGTTTCACAACGAGGACGTTTTGAGTTCGAAAGGCCCGGCGATGCCCACACCGGTGGTTTGAAAAGAAACAGAAAGATTACATCTTTCCGGCGGTAATGGAGCCATTATTTGAGAGCATGGTCTTTGTTTGAAAATATGGCATATTTTGCATTGACGAATAATTTTCTTAATTCGAGGTTTTAAGCGAGAAATGTAGAATTCAGTTTGAATCATTCTACACATTTGGTTACAATCTGCATGAACTAAATGTATATGTAAATAAGTAAGATATAATTGGCGGAGTCGGGAGTTGCCTGGTAATATAACTGGAAAGCGTTCGTTATAGGGAAGAGATGATTCTGATAAACGACCATTTACACGCATGATTTTATTTGAGTCGAGAAAAGGATTTAATGTTTTCAGAGCGCTGTGGTTAGAAATTAATTGAGAGTTCGATAAGCTTTTATATTCGGATTCGTATGCGCATTTTTGTGCAAGTTTGATAAGTCTATTTTTTACGAAGTTTACTTCGTTCTGACATAGACTGAGGGATGAATGACCATTAAATGGCCTACGAGTTGACTGGCGTTTGTCAATAAATCGAAATATGTAGCACAAGACACGCAAAGCTTTATGATATGAGGAAAATTTTTCCAAAATATCACTATTTGGGATAGGATTCAATGATGTTGCTAATGAGTGTTGTAAAGGCGGAATATCCTTTTTTGCTGGCCATTCTGAAGGAGGATTGACAAGCCATGATGGTCTATGCCACCATAAGGGATTTATTATCAGATCTTGTGGTTTACAACCACGGGAACCGATGTCGGCGGGGTTGTCATGGGTGGGAACATGACGCCATACTGCTTTGGGAACGGATCGGTGGATTTGAGCTATGCGGTTAGCAACATAAGTTTCCCAAGTTGCTGGGGTTTCGACAACCAGCTGAGTACAATTGTCGAGTCAGTCCATAATATGACTTCGGAATCCTTAAAACTGAGAATGTTAAGTACATGATTAACCAAATTGGCCAATAAGACAGCACCGTTGAGCTCAAGTCGAGGCAAACAAACAGTTTGCAATGGCGCTTCTTTGCTTTTTGCTACGAATAGATTTGAGAAAACGTTTTTTTCAGTTTGACATCTAATAAAAACAGCTGCGCAATATGCCTGTTTAGAGGCATCAGAAAAGCCATGTATTTGAATACGGTCAGAAGGTGTGTATTGGATCCATCTTGGGATAACTATTTTTTCAACGTGAGAGAGATCAGAAATAAGATGGTTCCAGTTGTCGAGAGATTCTGAACTAACATTTTGATCCGAATCTAGCCCTTCTAGCCAAAGTTTCTGCTTCAGAATTTTGGCTCTGATAACTACCGGATTTATCCATCCTGCAGGATCGAATAATTTTGCTACTGAAGATAGAATACAGCGTTTAGTAGCCTTAGATGTTTGAACAATTGGGTTAAACGAGTGGGAAAAATAATCAGTACGAGCATTCCATTTAATTCCTAATGTTTAAGCTGTGCTTGTTTCATCAAATCGAAGAAATCATAAATCATATAAATCCTCGGGAGGGATGTTAGCCAATAGTTGGGAGTCGTCAGCAGTGAGTTTTTTCAACGGAAATCCTCCTGACTTTAGGGTTTGAATAAGTTCTGTCTGAGCATCTAATGCTTCATCAATAGAATGACCTCCAGACAGTATGTCATCGACGTAAATTTCATTGCGCAAAATTGAAGATGCTCTTGGAAATTGTGATTTTGAATCTTTAGCCAGCTGAAGAAGTGTGCGAATGGCTAAAAATTGGGCACAGTTTACTCCAAAAGTCACTGTCTTCAGTTGGTAGTCAATAAAAGGAGCATTGTTTTTGTTTTGAAATAAAATTCTTTGGTAAGGCCTGTCTTCGGGATGTACTAAGACCTGGAGATACATTTTCTGAATATCGCCGCTAAACACATATCTATACTTTTGCCAATTAAGAATTATATTCATAAGATCCTGCTGTAGCGTGGGCCCTGTGTACAGAATATCATTGAGAGAGAAACCAGATTTGGTTTTCCGTGAGGCGTTAAAAACTACTCGGACTTTTGTCGTTTTGTGCTCTGGTCGTACTACTGCATGGTGTGGCAAGTAGAATGAGAAAACTTTTCCATTAGAGCACACTTCTCGAAATGTAGTTTTTTCCATATGTTGGAGGGACACATATTCGTCCAAAACTGCATTGTATTGGGTTTGGAGTTCAGGGTTTTTTATTGGTCCTCTTTTGACATATTTTTGGTTAAGGGCAATTCTTCCTGTACCCAAAATTTTCTCAGCAGACGATTTAATTCAGAGTTTTCTGAAGGAACTATAGATGTATTAAATGAGTGAATAGGATCGCCCCCAATTGGACCGCTAAGCACCCAACCAAATATTGTGTTGTACGCAGAAGCGAAACCACAAATATTTTTCTTTATACCATCGAGATTAATGAAGCGTTCTGAATCGTTTCCGAGAATAAGGTCAATTTGAGAAGACTGAGTGAAAGTTGGGTCAGCAAGATCGAGATTTTCTAAGTTTGAGCTTGAAATTTGGAATGACGTTGAGGGGATGAGCTTAGTAACTTTTGGCAAAATAATAGCCTTTATTGCAAATTTTGTGTTTGCTTTCTTTGAAAAAACAATCAAATCACATTCTTTAGTTGCGGTTTGTATTTGACCCCCAATACCAACAACATCTACATGAAATTAGGCAACTGTAATCTATTCATTATTCGTTCGGATAAAAAGGTTCTCTGAGATCCAGGGTCAATTAACGCCCTGACTGTAAATAGCTCTCCCATGTGTTCAATATGAACTAAAGCAGTTATGAGTAATATAAATTCATTATTGAGTGAAAGGTTTGAATGGACTTGGGATTTTTGAGACGTGGATGGTAGATTAGGTTTTAGGTTAACGCTTTCCTGGGAATTCGTTTTAGTTTGACCCGAGTTAGTGGGTTGAAAACTTGAAGGGTTAGATACATCAGTTTGATTTAAATTGCTCACAGGTTTTATTAAGTGTAGGGAAGTATGATGGTTCATTTTGCATATGAAACACGTATTTTTACTAGGACATTTAGAGAGGCAATTGTTACAAATTCTATTAGCTGATACAAAATCTATCCTTTGCTGTACCGTAAATCTTTTAAACTTTGACATACTCTTAAGTTATGATTCTCATTGCAGACTTTACATGTAGGGTTGAGTTTTTCAACTGATGAATAGGATTGAATTCTATGTTGAGGAATATTTGGCAGACTTAGACGATCTCTTGTGATTTTCATATTTGAGATTCTTTCTACAGCTTCGTATCTGTCAATTAGGAATTCCTCTAACTGAGACCATTTGAGTAATTCACGATGGGATTTAAGTGATTGTTCCCAAAGAGCGAGAGTATCATTAGGAAGTTTAGAGCACACTAAGTAAACAATAAAGAAATCGCAGTTTTCCGTGTTAACATTAAGAGTTTTTAGAGTTTGTAAAACGTCTGAGACAGTTGAATGGATTTTCTGAAGGGTTTTACTGTCTTCAGATGTGGCTACAGGAATGTTGAAGAGAATTTGAAGTTGGTGATCAACTAAAACTCTTTTGTTTTCGTAACGAGCTTTGAGTGCATTCCAGGCCAGATCAAAGCTGTCATCGCACAATGGGTAGCGTTTTACTATTGCCCCTGCCTCATTTATTGTTTTATTTCGCAAGTGAAACAATTTTACCACAGGTGGGCAGTTTGTACCGTTTATGTACACGGCCGTGAACATATCACGAAAGGATGGCCATTTTTCGTAACTGCCTTCAAAACTTTCAGTATCGCACGGAGGTAGCTTGATTTGCATCGCAGAGTTTGGAACTGAATAGTTCTGAAGAGGTAAACTCATACGAGAAGCAACATTTTGAGCACTATGCGTAATTCGTGTAATTTTAAGTATGTCCATAATATAATATTTAGATGTTTCCTTGAGTTCTTTGCTAATTGTGGAGACTGGCGAGAACATGAGATTTTCGTATGAAATTTCCAGTTTCTTCCACCTGTTTTCTAGATCACTTAATTTTGTTTCTAATATAGAATCAGTTTGATCCTGAATTTCTAAATTGCTAAAACTTGAGCAAAATGTGAGAAGGTGATCTGAGTCAAAAAGAAACTTATCTTGGACAAAAGATTGCGAGTGATCTCTAAATGCTTCGCTTTGGTTAGGCATTATTAAATTTTTAGAAATTAGGGGAGTAATAAAATTCTAAATATATAATTGAATTTTTGCAAATGCAAAATTAAAATTTCTGTTAGGTATATGTGTATTCTGGGTTGAAAAATTTATGTTTTAACGAAAAAATAGATTTTTACAAAATTTTCAGAAAATATCGAATTTAGGTTTAAGTCGTTAAAATGTGTGAATTATTGAATTTTCGTTCCCACAAATTATGAAGAAATAGGGATCCTTTTTGCAAATTTCACGATTTATATTCTCAGCGTTATAAGAAAAAATTTATTCTGGTTCCAAACAAAAAAAATTAGATTTAAAAGAAAATTTAAAATTTTCCTAAAATCGTTTTCTGATGTAAATTGTTGTAAAATATATAGTTGGTAATGAAAGATATCGATATACTTTATTTTGGAGATAAATAAATGTTTGCAATATGATAAACCATTTTAAGTGTTCAAAATTTGGATATATATTTTTTATTTTCAATTAAATTACGTATCATCAGATACATACATATGTATATAATTATTTTAAACAACATAATGTATAATTCTTTTTATAAGAACACCTTAATATTTTTAAACATCAAAACTGGGTAATCTGTTTTATAAGCACGGTGTTAGTGGAATTAGTGATCAGATAATAATTTTCAGTATTGCATAAGAAAAAATTAAAAAGTGCTGTAAAATTATAAGAACCGAATCCATGTACGTATGTATGTAAAATAAAACCTATTGAACAAGTTATTTTGGGAATTCTGGAGGTTAGATAATTGGCTTATTAGAGTTTAGTAGACGTAGAGTTAGCTATGCCTATATGGGTATAAGTATAAGCCAACTAGTTAGGTTGTTCCCGTTTACTTGTTATACGCGGCTTTATAATTTCTCGTCGCCAGGAGAAATTATAAAGGAATTAAGGCCTCGTTACTCTTACGTAAACGTATACGTTGCTAATCAGCTGTTCCGTTTTCCTTACCAAGCTACTGTGCAAATAGGTACTCTTATGTAAACGTAACGTTGCGTTGCGGATGAACCTGATAAAATTAAAATTTCTCTCCGTTTTTACGTATCAGCTGTTAAGAATTGTATTTTTGTTTTAAAGCAGTGTTGTCAACAAAACTTATTAACCAGCGGTTTACTTTTAAATTTTATTAATGAGATTCTCATCAAAACGTTAATTTAAATTTGATGTTATGAAATCCAATGTTATTGGTTTTTTGTTCGAACTGAAATTAATGTTGGCTTTATGTGTCACAGAAACCAAAGTTATCGGGTTTTTATTGAAAATAAAAGAAGCAGCTTACAGCTCTTGTTTATTTGTTGAAAATAAATATTGTTGTTAAAAGTTTAATTTTTTATTTTATTTTATCCTACAGTTAGAACTTCAGCAACAATTTGTATGAAATTGTTTCTGACGTTTAAAATAATTTTATTTAGTTTTGAATGAAAATTTTAACAAAATGTTTACAAAAATAAAAATATATGCTTAATATTGTTGTGGCTAAAATTTGCAAACGGTTTCTTGATGCAAAATGTGTGTAGTTACAAAAGAAATTGTTGCTCTATTATGAACACCAAGTGAAAATGTTTTTTTGATTGTGAACGCAGCTTAACACATTGGTTATATCAAGTTTCATTTAAAGAGATATTAATAACGGCTAAATATATTTTAAGGTCCATAACTCCAAAACTAGATTCTCAGGCGCAATAAAAACTAGATAAAAAATTAAATTTTTCAAAGCAATTTTAGTGCTGGATATGTAAATATACAGTGCCAGCTCGCTTATCCGAAGGTGTGTAATCCGAATTATCCAGTAATCCAAATTGAATTTATGACGTATTACATACTCTATAGTTCGCATTGATTGCAAGTTCGCTAAACCGAATTTTTATTTACTTTATTTTTCTGCTTTTTTATAATTTTAAGAACCGAATTTCTGTGCAAACTTTGAAAATTTGCAACTAATTTTACCGCAATAATGACGTGTGAATTTCTAAAGAGGAAATTCTTAGCTGGATTATTAAATCTGGCAATACTTCGTGGGAGCATGTGCACTGCAAAAACAAAACATTTAAAAAAAGCTTAACTGCCGTATTCATTAAAAACTAAATTGGTCTTGAAATATATTTTCAGAAAAATTTGTATAGACATTTTGTTTGAAAATACGTTTGATACAGGGCGAATTCATACAATGTGGTCTTATTTGAAAACGTTTACAACACTGTAAAATATTTTACCGTTGTGTCAAATATTCAAACAAATATTTCATTTTGTTTTTAATTTTAAATTGTGTGTTTTTAAATTTTATTTTAAATTTCATAATTTTAATCGATAATTATAGAATTTAGTAAAGATGCCCCAGAACCACCAGAAAGGTATACCATTTTGTCACAAGGTAAGTTATCAGCTGTTGCTTACGTAGCAAGATAAGGTCACCTGGTGTAAATTCGCTTTGGTTTGATATCTAAATTATGTTTTTAGAATAAAAAACTTAATTTTTTCATTCTAGATTAATAAAAATAAAATAAATTAGTTTTAAAATCCTAGTCTGCGTTTTATTTTCGGAATTATAATACATAATAACAGCACATCCAGTAATCTGAATATCTCGTTAATCCGAATCAGGGTCTGCAATCATTAATTCGAATTAGCGAGCTGGCACTATATATCTGTGGCATTTTGACAAAACATCTAAAGTCAAATTCAAAAAGTTGAAAAAATGTTGTTAATCATACGAATTTTCATTCAAAAAACATTTTTGTTTACATATTTAGAATTTTGTATTATAAACGAAATTTTTCTTTAAGTTTGATTTTTTAAAGCATTTTGCTATCTTATCACGACTTAAGATGTTTTGTCAAAATGCCACAGATATGTATAAAGTATTTTATTTTTTGTACAAAAGCGCCGGTATCGGTATGTATTGGCGATTTTAAACAAGAATGTTAACAACATGTTTTGGAACAAGACTGTGAGCAAAATCAAAACAAATACCCTGCAAATATAGGACCAGTCCAAACACGCGTGTAAAGAGTAGCCCACAAGGGACTAGGACTAGTCCAAAAGTAACCCAAACGTATGGAAAAATCATGGTCTATTTAACATTTCGATGTCCTAGGGCAGGACCATGTAACCCAGCTTTGGACTACAAAGGAGTAGTTTTAAAACTACTCCATGGTATACTCAAGAGGATTAGTTTTGAAGTCGTTTAAAAACGAAAGAACGTCGTTTGAAAACGATGATATGTCGTCTCACTACAAACACTTTTTTACAATGACATGGCCCATGCTTGCATTACATCGGACCAGTCCATGGAGTGCTCCATTTAATCAAAATGGATCAGGTGGTCCAATAATATTTGCAGGGTAATGATTTACACACATACATATGTACGAGTACACACATACACCTCAACAACATATGACACGTTTACGTTTTTGTAGTAACTACCAACATTTCAAGTCGACCACAACGTATACGTATCCGCAACCTTTACGTAAGAGTAACGAGGCCTTTAGAGTTTGGTAAAGTTTTTGGGGTTAGAAAAATAAAAGAGTTAGGGTTAGATTCAATATAAGTACAAAGTTCAGCTTTTAATGATGCTCACCGTTGGCTAGCTTCCAGACAAGTGCCATCTTTTTTAATGTTTACAATTTTAACTAAGTTTCGTTAGCAAATGTGTGTATAGCAAAATGCCAGTATAACATTTTAAATAGAATTCACAATAATAGAAACTTAATCGTTACATGATATTAACATTAAGAAGCAAATTCAATATTTTAATTATGTTAATAAATTCAGTTAAAAAATATGTAATTTCAAAAAAAATAAAAGGAAATTTATTGTTTAAAATTTTGATTTTAAACACCTATAATAAGTATGACTATCAGCTTCTTCCACATAGGACTGTTAGAAATTTTGAAATTGTGCAGCCTACCCCATTGCACTCCCAAATGCTAAAAATTTCCAAGAATAAATGGCAACATCTGCAGGATTCATAGCTAAATTTAATGAAGTACATTTTTAGTTAAAACCACTACTTATAAGTAACTAGCTGACCCGGTCCACGTTGTTGGCCCTAAGCAAACATTAGTGTTGTATTACCACACGATTTAAATTGAGCATTTAACGAAATTTACGGCCTTTAAAATAAAAATCCATGGAATACCTATCACAAAGTTTTTTTACAAAATAACTTACATATGGTGTAAAGATGGGCTCAATCAAAAAAGAATAAGTTGGACAATGGCGATCATTTTAAAGAAAAAATCGTCCAAATCGGGCAAGCCGTTCTCATATTATGCGCTTAATAGAAAAAGTGGGCGTAAAAGTAGGCGTGGTAAGTTTTTCTTTCGATGAAAACTTAAAATGGATTAATACAAACATTTGAAAGAAAAATTTGTCAAATCGATGAAGCCGTTTTCTGGTTTTTTGTAATTCGAAAAAAGTGGGCGTAAAAGTGGGCGGGGCAACAATTTCTTTCCGCAAAACCTAAGTTAGACCATGGCGATCATTTTAAAGAAAAAATCGTCCAAATCGGTCAAGCCGTTCTCCAGTTATGCGCTTAATAGGAAAAGTGGGCGTAACAGTAGGCGTGGAAAATTTTTCTTTCGGTGAAAACTTAAAGTTGATTAATACGAACATTTGAAAGAAAAATTAGTCAACTCGATGAAGACGTTTTCTGATTTTAGGTTAATCGAAAAAAGTGGGCGTAAAAGTGGGCGGGGCAAAATGTTCTTTCCGTAAAAACCCAGGTTGGACCATCCATGGTGATCATTTTAAAGAAAAAATCGTTCAAATCGGTTAAGCCGTTCTCAAGTTATGGATTTTGCCACGCCCCTCCGCCCCCAGACCGAAAATCAAAAATCAGAATCACAGTGTCACCCGCCGGAATATTCTGAAGATTCTCTGAAAATTTCATCAAAATCGGCCCAGCCGTTTTGGAGTCCATACGTTACACACATACATACATACTTCCTATTTTATATATGTATATAGATTAAAATCAGTAAAAAAATTATACACAATACCCTGTAGGAAGTCAAACACATTTATAAGTAATTTCAAACTGGTTTTTTATAACCACATCTAGTTGATTAAGTCACTATTTATTTCTTTTCAGCATATGGTTTGTAGTCCCAAGTATTCTCTTTAAAATGACATTTAAATCATCTTCGTATGTCAAGTAGTTTTCGAGATATTGAAGAAATAAGCTCAACACATTCGGCTAAATCTGCGAAATTATGACATTTTGAATATGACATAACTTTTGAAAAAAAAATTTAAAAATTTTTTTCGTTCATATATGTTCCTTATAAGATAAAAGGAACCTTCTCACCAAATTTCATTACAATCGGAAGAGGTCGTGTCCCACTCTTGGTCGTTTTGACATGGAATTACCCATATATATTATATTTTTCTGGTAATTTAACACAAATATTTAATATTTTAAATGTTTGTTTCACTGAATAACTACTTGTATACTTTCGTTGATGATACGTCTTTTTGTTTCTAAAAATTACAAATTAATATAACGTAACACACACAACTTAAAAAATAATAATAAAAATAATATTTTTTCCTCGGTTATCGCATTTTTAGCTGAAATGTTTAAAATAGCTTTTCAATCTCAAATAATTACCATTTTACAAAGTTTTTTGCTTCGAATGTAAACTAATGAAATGTTATATTATTCTGCATTTAAGTCTTAAAAATTAGACTCTAAATAAAAAAAAATATTGCACTCAAGGCATTGGATGTTACCAAAAGCATTTTTGAGTGTCAAGCTGAAAGAAAATAACATACCTAGCATCCGCTAGACATGTACACTAGGGTGGGTCACTGATGTATGAGAAAAAATTAAAGTTCTCGAATCATATTCTAATAGCAATTTATTTTGTATTACGTTAAAACAAATAAAAATTGCAAAAAAAAAGTTCAAAAAAGTGACATCTTGAGCCCGCGCATGAGCTCCTAAGAATTAAGAATAGATTTGAAAAAAGTCCATTTTTTAAATTTTAATATTTTATTTACTATCAATTATTATTAATTAAAACTAAAAATATTTTGAAATAAACTTAAAAAAAATAAAAATTTGGTTCTTGTACAACATAAAACAATTAAATCATTTTTGGTCACAAAATCTTGTTTACTGTCAAATCAGTGCATCTCTCGTCTTGCTTCAAGTTTCGTCTATATTAAACCATCGATTGACTTTTTTAGCGAAAAGAGTCATGAATGCTTCTTACACTATTTTCACGAACCTAAAAGTCGTTAAAATACAGAAATATGCTTTTCTGCAATACAATGCTCTTGTTGCTCTTGTTGTATTCCAATTCTTGTTGTATCCCAAATTTAACAAAATTGAAGGTCAATGCGCGGGCTCTTACACTAAAAATAAATTAATAATATTTTACATGGATCTAATTCAGCCAAAAATACAACATATTTACGCTATTAGAAGTCGATAAGAGAAAAATATTTTTTTGACCCAGCCTAATGTACACTCTTCGAAGTCACATCGACGACTGAGTTGAAGAGCATAAAAAATGTGTTAGAATTGGTGTGCACAATCCCTGCAAATAATAGGACCAGTCCAAACACGCGTGTAAAGAGTAGCCCACAAGGGACTAGGACTAGTCCAAAAGTAACCCAAACGTATGGAAAAAACATGGTATATTTAACATTACGATGTCCTAGGGCAGGAGCATATAACCCATCTTTGGACTACAAAGGAGTAGTTTTAAAACTACTCCATTGTGTACAAAGGAGGATTAGTTTTAACTTCGTTTAAAAACGAAAACATGTCGTTAAAAAACGAAGACATGTCGTCTCACTACAAACACTTTTTAACAATGACATGGTCCATGCTTGCATTACACCGGACCAGTCCATGGAGTAGTCCATTTCATGAAATTGGATCAGGTGGTCCAATAATATTTGCAGGGATTGTGCAAAGAAATGGAAATCCCTGGTGTAAAATATGTTGTGCTAGTGCTGTTGTTTCTTTGTTTTTTGTAATGTCTATTTTGTGTTCCCCCATTCTCGTCTGTAAACTTCGTTTTGTTGTACCATTGTATATAAGGTCGCATGGTTCGTCATTATTCCCTTTACATTGTATTTCGTATACAACGTTGCTTATTTGTTGTTTGTCGATTGGTGTTTTTGTACTTGTAAAAATTGTATTAATCGTTCTATTTGGTTTGTAAATAAATAAATAAAATAAATTGTGTTTCTTATGTTCGCATTATCAATTAGGTGTGGAACATATGGTACACTGTAAAAAACTTTTGGTGATTCTTTCGTGAGTTAATTCCGTTTTTGTTTTAATTGTGTTATTACACTTTGAATAAGACATTTTGTTAAGTTGTTTGGAAAACAGTTATTTTTTAAAATTTTATAGATAACATGAATATTTTTGTCGAGAAATTCTTCATCACTTATATTTATAACTCTCCTAATAAAACTTTTTGCCGTATTAATTATTTGATTACTTGGTTGAGTAGTGTAATAATTCATTATCCTGCCTGATGATGTCTCTTTCGTAAACCAGTCAAAACTTATTGTATTTTCTGTTCTATATAGTTTTGTGTCCAGAAACGCTATTTTCCCTTCATTTTCCATTTCCATTGTAAATTTGATTTTAGAATGATAATCATTTAATGTTTTTAGAATTATATCCCTGTCTTTGGATGAAATTATTGCCAAGAAATTGTCTTCATATTTTGTGATGTATTTGATATTAATGTTCATCTCGTTAAGTTTTACCAGTGCGTCGTCAAGAAAGCTGTCAAGAAGTATATCTGCTATAGTCGGGGATAGAGGGTTGCCCATGGGCATTCCAAACACTTGCTAATAAAATTTATTGCCATATATAAAATAATTTTTATCATTTAGGCAAAATCTCAGGATGTGTAGATATTTTGCACGAGAGAATTTTGTTAGCTTTTCGATTTTGTTCCAGGTTTTTCATAATGTTTTTCATTGCCAATTGTTTTTATTTTTGTTTTTTCTTTACCTACTTACAACTACATTTGGAGTTCACAAAAAATCAACCAATTGTGGTCGGGAGAAGCTAATGTGTTACTGCTCAGTTGCTCCCTAAATTTGTCATTTTTTCCTGTAAGAAATTTATAAGAAATTTAATTCGTTTTCGCCAGGTGTTTAAAATAAGCTTAACAACTTTTTTTAGCATCGTACCTGCTCGAATTAGAGGATCTCAGTTTGAGCTTTTATTAGGGATCAGTCGACGTAGTGCTGTATAGGTCCATGGAAAACAATTAATTGAATTCCCTTTTAAACTTTAACTAAAAAGTTTTGTTTTTTTTCTTGGCAAAATGGCATTACAAGCCATAAAAGATCAAAAGTAATTTTTAAACAAGTTGTGCCTTTTTGAATAGAAAGTAACTTGTTGCATAAAAGTAACTTGTTGCATAAAAGTAACTTGTTGCATAAAAGGAACCATTTGGAATAATAAGGCCTTGTTTTTGAGATGTGGAATAGGTGTAAACATAGTTTAACGTAGTCTGAAACTCGAATTTTTCCGGTTTTCAGATTAACTAAGTCCAGCTTAACTGGGATCTCAAAACCCCAGCCTAAGTGTGTTGTTCTTTCTCATATAAAAGACCTTTTTTATGAAAAAATAAAAATAAAAAAATGATTTTTCAACTATTTGCATTTTAAAGATACATACTAATAATTTCTTCTGTTCATTTCTGTAGCACACTTTAGTTGTTTATCTACTAAGAAGTACAAATACATAAAGCATATAAGCATTAAGCATATAATCTTATACATAATTAACCGAGCAATAGTTACTAGAAGTTTAGACCGTTCTTGCCAGCCCCCCCGCACTGATAGACCAGCTCACGACCCGGGGTAACACTCTTATTTTTAATAGATTACTAAATGATAAGACAATATGACAAACTATTATAGATTTATATACATAACAAAATTAGAAAAAGTATGGGTTAAATGTTTGATTGTCAACACCTTTATTTTGTTGCACGTACTTTTTATACATGTGGATGTGTTAAGTTAATTGCTTCTTCTCATATCAGTCTTTTAACAAAATTAACCGAAACAATTATAAGTGTTAACAATTTTAAAAAACTTTAATGGCATAATGGAGGATTGTATATGCTTAGAGAAATCCTGGAAAAAGACTGAAAAATAAGATATTCATCTACGATATGTATGTAGTTCTGTGTGTTAGGGACACACACAAGCTATAAACAATCTTCACTTTTGAAAACAGAACTGCTAGGTACTTCAAATGTAGGGTAAACTTTGGTAAAGACTGTAATTATAACCACTCAAATGAATGATTATAATTGTAGGGAATGGGAGAGCAAATAAAACAAAGAGAAAATTATTCCTGTTTCAATAATGGATTAACTTAAGATCTTGGTTAATATTTACCTTTTGAGGTCGGGGGTTGATTCTGGTGCAGATCACTTTAAATGAGGGTACACAGATTGGTAGGGTTTAACTTGCTTTTTATTTGAGAAGCATATAGGGCTTAGGGTTTAGATATTTAAGTTTATGTTAAGCAAAGTTCAAACGGGGTTGGAACATAGCGCCGGCCCAGGCCTTGGCTACAGATTATGCGCTATATTTTACGCATAACACGTTGGCCAATGATTAAATGGCCTTGGCTTATAGTTGCCCATCAAGGCGTGGCTCTGGGTTACTGGCTGGTTGCGCTGCCAGCGGTTGAATTGCTTTATTTTGTTGTTGCTGCTGGTTTCGCCGTTGTTGTTGCTGACGACGTTGCTGCTGACGCTGGTGACGACGATGTTGGTGATGTTGGTGTTGATGACGCTGCTGTTGATAGGGACGTGAAGGTTGCTGGCGACGTAGTTGATTTGTGCGCATTGGCCTGGCCGAAGCAGCTCTGGCCGGTGTTGTTCTGGCAGGGGTGCTTCTTCTGGAGGTTGATCTCCGAGGGGTTGTTCCACTGTTGTAGTTGTTGCCGTGGTTGATGCAGCATTGTGTGGTGCAACTCGCCGCACCGTTTGCAGGCCTCCATGAAGGTGCACGAGTTTCTGGTGTGGCTTCTTGCCAGGCAATTAAAACAATAGCCCAGGTTTCCTACCACCTCTCGCCTTCTTTCTACCACCATTGCCTTGAACCTACGGCGGAATACCAGACCGTGGTACCACTTGCAGAGCACGCAATAAAACACCTCAAGGTCATCGGGCTGGTGATTATCGCTTTCCGAGCTACGGTCCGGACGTGGCACTCTGGTGGCCGTAAGCCTTCGATTGGACCTGCTACTAAAGAAAAGGAGTACCAGAAAAAGAACATACATTTTTATTAGTAAATTATAGAAAATTTCGGATGGAACGAGGAAAAGGTTGTGTTAGCTGAATAACTACGGGAATTTAAAGGTTGGATGAGAGAATATAATTAATTATGCTGAAAATATACGAGACGATTAATTAGGTTAACTGTCAATTGCCCAAGAAAGGCAGATAGCATAGTTTTACTATGGGCCTGGTTACTATTCCCGAGGCTGTGCGCACCTCTGCTATACGAGCGTTTTCGTCAGAGCCACCAATGGCCTTTTCGATCCTACCTAGACGCCACTCGTGGGGTGGTAACAAGTCGTCCATCAGGACCACCAAGTCGCCTACTTGCCTGTTGGGAGCTGTGTTCTGGCATTTGTAACGTTTATGCAAGGATTTAAGGTAATCTGACTTCCATCGGATGGAGAACTGGTGATGAATCGCTTTTAACTTTTCCCACCTGTTTACGACAGATATACTTTGGGATGGTTGTTCCGGGAATGCCATTAATGGTGCACCTCTTAAAAAATGTCCAGGAGACAGGGCAGTCAAATCAGCTGGGTTTTCTGAAATGGCAGAGATTGGGCGAGAATTCAACACCCCCTCTATTCGGGCCAATACGGTGGAAAATTCTTCTAAGTAAAATTTCTGAGCGCCTGCTATACGCTTGAAATGAAATTTAAAACTTTTTACAGCGGCTTCCCCTAAGCCGCCCATATGCGGAGCGTGGGGTGGTATTAACCTCCATTCGAACCCGTGAGATAAATATTTTTGCGAGATATCCTGAGCTGAGTTTTGCAAAAACGAAGCATATTCGCGCTCGAGAGCTCTACTGGCACCAAGAAAATTCTTTCCGTTGTCTGAATTAACTATTTTGGGCAGGCCCTGCCTCCCGACGAAACGAGCAAATGTGGCTTGAAATGCCCTCGAAGATAGCTCTGAGCATGCTTCTAAGTGTACCGCTCTAGTACTGAAGCAAACGAAAACGCAGACGTTTCCTTTTACGTAAGTGGATTTGAGTAATGGAGAAACCTTAAGTTCAAATGGCCCGGCGAAGTCGGCGCCTGTTGTTTGAAATGGTGGCGATAAAGTGCACCGTTCAGGTGGCAAGGGAGCCATAATCTGAGTACAAGGTCGTTGCCCTTGTATGATACATATTTTACAATTGCGAATTATACCCTTAACTCAAGGTTTAAGTCTTGCAATAAAATATTCTGTCTGTATCATTCTGCACATCTGGCTGCACTCAGCATGATATAAAAAAGTATGCAAATGTGTGAGATACAAATGACAGAATTGTGATTTACCCGGAAGTATCATAGGGTACCGCTCATTATATGGGAGAGTCGCTTGAACCAGTCTACCTTTTGATCGCATAACTAAATCTGAGTCCAGAAATGGATTCAAAGGCTTAAGAGAACTTTTACTTGGCAAGATTTGAGAGGCTTGCAGACATTTGTAATCCTCAGGATAAAATATCTCCTGGGACAAAGCAATAAGTCTTGATTTTACAAATTTCATCTCCGCGTGTGTTAGACTTATTCGATTCTCGGTTTGGCATTTTTCCCTTTCATTTTTCTGCATTTTCTATAAAACCTAAACATGTAGCATATAACGCGCAAGGCCCTTCTATATGATGAGAATCTACTAAGAATTGCATTGTCCTCAACCTCAACATGTAGCGCATGGGACTGGTTTCTAGAGACTTCAACTTCCTTTAACGGGTTTCTTTTCGGCCATTCCGTTGAGGGTTTAATGAGCCATGGTGGTCCATGCCCCCAGAGCGAACGCTGCGCCAGATCTTGAGGTCTGCAACCTCTAGTTCCCAATTCCGCAGGGTTGTCGTGAGAGGGAACGTGATGCCATTTCACATCTGACACTAAACTGTGAATATGAGATATTCTATTCGCCACATACGTTTCCCACGTCGACGGGGGTTTAGAAAGCCAACCTAGTGTTATGGAGGAATCAGTCCACAGATGAATCTCGTCAGGGTTTAAACTTAAGGTTGATATTACATAATTAATGAGCTTAGCTAGAAGAACTGCTCCACTAAGTTCCAGCCGTGGCAAAGAAACGGTCTGAATAGGGGCTACGTTACTTTTCGCTACTAACAAATTAACAAATTAATAAAAGTAGTACGAGAACTAGTCTGACATCTAACAAATTAATAAAAGTAGTACGAGAACTAGTCAGACATCTAATATAAACCGCTGCACAAATCGCAGTCTTAGAGGCATCTGAGAAACCGTGCAGTTGAACTTTGTCAGAGGGATTATACTGTAACCAGCGAGTAATCGAGATTTTATCAACCAGTGAGAGATCTTGAACCAATTAGTTCGACTTTTGCAGAGATTCTTGTGCCACATCTTCGTCCCACTCTAGGCCTTCCAACCAAAGCCGTTGCTTCAAGGTTTTTGCCCTAATAACGATCGGCGCGAGCCATCCCGCAGGGTCAAATAGCTTTGCCACTGATGACAAAATCTGCCGCTTAGTTATTCTTGTGGCTTGATCAATTGGATCGAATTTATACGTAAACGAGTCTGAAAGCGCATTCCACTTTATACCTAGGGTTTTGGTAGAGCTTGCATTGTGAAAGCGCAAAAAATCAGAATCATACAAATCCTCCTTTGGAAGATGGGCCAGCAAATTAGGTTCATTTGCCGTTATTTTTTTTAAAGAAAATCCAGCTGACCGTAATACTAGAATAAGCTGATTTTGAGCTGAGAGCACATCTTCTACCGAGTAACCTCCCGAGAGAATGTCATCGACATAAGTTTCTGTGCGCAGAATTGCAGCTGCTCTAGGGTAAGCAGATTCGGATTCAGAAGCTAGTTGTAAAAGGGTCCGAATAGCGAGATATGGGGCACAGTTTACTCCAAAGGTTACTGTTTTTAATTGATAGTCCTTAATTGGGCCGTCATCTTGCGGTTGTTATAAAATCCTCTGAAAGGGTCTATCAGACGGATGTAATAGTATCTGGCGATACATTTTTTGAATATCGCCATTGAACACATATTGATATTTTCTCCAATTGAGTATTATGGAGATCAAATCGCTTTGCAGTGTGGGTCCTGTATATAGAACGTCATTTAAAGAGAAGTCCGACTTTGACTATCTACTCGCAATAAATACAACCCTGAGTTTGGTTGTTTTATGCTCTGGGCGGACTACACCGTGATGAGGCAAATAAAATGAGCCATATTTACCACTTCATTAAACCTGCTCGTTGAATGCAGACGTGTTTTTTTTCAACTCGGCATACGGTTTTTTTTTCTGTCAATATAATAAGTTTTTATAATATAATATTATTTTGTTTAAAAAATAATAGGTATAATACCTATCAGCGAATGAACGCTTTGAAATAATTATTAATTAGTGAACATAAACATCAATAATAAAAATATTAAAAATTACAATTAAAAAAATATATGTATGCACATATGTACATACATACAAACATTATAAGCAAAAACATTTCTTGTTTTTACTTATTCTTTTTTTATTCTCGTGGTTTTAAACAACAAATAAAAAGAAGAGCACAATTAAACAAACAGTAAAATAAAATAAAAAAAAAAACTCTTATGAATGCGTATAATGCAAAAACAATAAAACATAACGAAAGAAATGCTTATGTTACAGTGAGTGTTGATGAAACAAATGTAGAAAAAAAACAAAGATTCGATGAAAGCAATTACTTAACGGCTAAACCTATTACTCGAACGCGTTCCCTCTCACCCTCTTTGTTTACAAATACGGTCGATCGTAATACAATAACAAATCTTTTAACTGGAACTGTTGCCGCAGTGGCAAAAACTACTTTAATAAGTGATGATACGGTAAACCCCAAAACAGCTGCTATGGAAAACTCAGTAAATCAAGTTGGCATTGATAGATATATAACAGTGCTTAAACGGGGTCGTAGCCCTACCTCCTCAGCAGTGGCTTCGGCACCGAAAGTTTTAAAAGATGGTACAACCGACAGAATAAATTCCCAAAATCGTTTTGCAATTCTTGAGGATGAATCCCCTGAAGCACCAACCGTGACAAAGTCGTCCAAGCCTCCCCCGATATATCTTAGGGAGCAAAACTCAAATGAGTTAATAAAAAGTTTGATTTCCGTAATAGGTGAAAATTCCTTTTACGTAGCTTCAATAAAGCGAGGTATGATTAACGAGACTAAAATACAGGTGAATAACGAGGATGACTTTCGAAAAGTAATTACAAGATTTGAGGCTCTTAATAAAAACTTTTATACATATCAACTGAAGAGCAGTAAAGGCCTTCAGGTAGTGATCAAGGGCATAGACTCATGTGTAGACCCAGGAGAAATTAAAGCTTTTTTGGAAGAGAAGGGCTTTAAAATAAAAAACGTTACAAATATCAAAAATAAGGAAAAAAATCCCCAACCACCATTTCGAGTGGAGTTAGAACCCGGCGACGTTAAGCTCAAAAAAAATGAAACGCATCCAATTTATAACCTAAAGTATGTTCTATACAGAAGGGTAACTATAGAGGAGCCGCATAAGAGAAATTGTCCTGTTCAATGTCTAAACTGCCAGGAATTTGGCCATACAAAGGCATACTGCTACTTACCCCCTGTTTGCGTAGTATGTGGTGAACTACATGGTACAGTTCTTTGCGATAAGTCTAAAACCGACCCCAACGTAAAAAAATGTAGCAACTGTGGCGGTAATCACACTGCTAATTATAGAGGATGCCCCGTATACACTATCGTCAAGCAGTCGGTTGGACCGAAAACTAATCCCCCTCAAATGCAGGTAACAAACCAGGTAAACACTAATAACATTCAGGGCCAGCAGCCTAGTTATAACAGAACCTCCTATGCTAACGTCCTAAAATCAAACCATGTGCCGCAAGGTGCTTCGCCAAGTAATGACGAAACTCCAGATTCTAATATAAGTCGTCTAGAAAAAACCATGGAAACATTAGTGCAAACAGTAAACAATTTTACAAACACAATGGGTAATATGTTACAAGAAATTCTAAGAATGCAATCGATGTTATTGCAAGCTGTACTTAACAAGCCATGAACTGTTTAAAAATTTGTTTTTGGAACGCAAACGGCATCCGCCAACATAAAAATGAACTAGAATACATTCTCAAAAATAAACAAATTGATGTTATGATGGTTTCTGAAACTCATCTGACCTCAAGAAATACGTTTAAAATCAATGGTTACATGCTATATGATACCAAGGACCCTCGAGATAGAGCTTGTGGAGGTTCTGCCATTTTGATAAAAACCCGAGCCAAACACTACTTAATGTGTGATCATCGTGAGGATTATCTGCAAGCAACAAATGTTCGTGTTGAAGAGCTTAATCGAAACATAGTAATTTCATCTTTATACTCTCCACCTAGATTTTCAATATCAGAAAGCCAATATTGTGAATATTATAAATCCCTAGGACCCTGTTTCCTGGCCGCTGGCGATTATAACGCTAAACATACCTTCTGGGGGTCACGACTTATAACACCAAAGGGTCGTGTTTTGTTTAATACAATCTCTAAAATGAATTTAAATGTTGTCGCGAGCGGACAACCAACATATTGGCCTGCTGATCCACAAAAAATTCCAGATGTCATCGATTTCGGCGTGGTTAAAAACATCCCCACAGAAACGATTCACGTTGAAGCCTCATTAGAATTATCCTCTGATCACACACCCACAATTGTTACTATAACAAACACCAATAGAATTGTATCTCCCTCTAGTTACATAGCGACGTCAGCTACACAAATAAATTGGTTAAAATATAAAAAATATCTCAGTACTCATTGCACAGAAAATATTCCGCTTAACACACCGGAGAATGTGGATCTCTCTATTGCCAATTTTGACAGTTATCTTAAACTAGCGGTTCAACATTCCTGCAAAACCCTCAAAAAAACTTATAATAATAAAATATATTCTACAGATGTCGAGCGCCTCTTGAATGAAAAAAGGAGAGTGCGAAGAGAGTGGCAATTGCACAGATCCCCCCAACTTAAGAACTTATTAAAAGAGTGCACAAAAAAGCTAAGAAAATTACTGCAGTCTCGGAAAACGGCTTCCGTGGAAAAATATCTTAAGGACTTGGATGCTACACCACAATCAGACTACTCATTATGGCGTGCAGCCAGAAATCTAAAAAGGCCAGTTATCACGAAACCACCATTAAGAAACCTGAACGGAAGTTGGGCAAGAAATGATAATGAGAAAGGAAACCTGTTTGTAAATCATTTGAAAAACGTATTTACCCCAAATATATCTGACGACATAGCGGACGAGCTACCACCTGTTGCTGCTAGAGCAGCTGTTCCCCTAAGATTTGAGATGAGAGAAATCGAAAAGGCTATTTGTAACTTAAGCCCCAAGAAAGCCCCTGGTTTTGATAAGATAAGCAACAAAATGCTTTTGGAGCTACCTCGCATAGCAAAGAAAATTATTCTTTATATTTTTAATGCTATTTTACGCCTTGAATACTACCCTCAAGAATGGAAGGTCTCCTTAGTAAAGATGATACCAAAGCCAGGAAAATATCACACAAAAGTTGAGTCATATAGGCCTATTAGCTTATTGTCTAATATATCAAAGCTGTTTGAGAAGCTCTTAGCGTCAAAATTAACCCCAATTTTAAATGATAATGGGTGTATACCTAACCATCAATTCGGTTTCAGAAGAGAACATAGCACAATTGAACAAACCCATCGAATAGTAAACGCCATAAGAAAAGCCTCTAAAGAAAGAAAATATTGCTCCGCTCTCTTCATCGATGTTTCTCAAGCTTTTGATAAAGTCTGGCATGTAGGCTTGTTACATAAATTGAAGCTAAACCTACCGGTTAACACACACAAGCTGCTAGAAAGCTACTTGGTCGGTCGAAAATTTATTATTAAAGAAGGTGATTTTTTAAGTTCCCCTCAGCCAATTGAAGCTGGAGTCCCTCAGGGAAGCATCCTGGGCCCACTTTTTTACCTTATATGTATATACCTCGGACATGCCAATAAATAATTACACCCTAACCTCAACTTTTGCTGATGATACAGCTTTTCTAAGCGTACACGAGAACAGTCGTGAAGCATCTCAATACCTGCAGGATCATAAATTTCAACTAGAACTGTGGTTAAAACAATGGAGAATAGAGGTCAATGAGCAAAAATGCGTACATATAACATTCACCTTGCGTCGGGAAACATGCCCCCCTATTAAAATCAATAAACAACTAGTGCCTCAACAATTGCATGTCAAATATCTCGGTATTCATCTAGATCGGCGTTTAACATGGAAATGCCATATAGAAGCAAAATTAACCCAAATGAAACTAAAAGCAATTCAAATTAACTGGCTTATTGGAAGAAATTCTGTTCTTAGTCTCGATTGCAAACTACTACTTTACAACGCTATTTTAAAGCCAATATGGTGCTACGGTATTCAACTATGGGGCACTGCCTCGGCCTCAAATATCGAAAAAATTCAAAGGCGCCAAAATAAACTTCTTCGAATAATTACAGCTCTCCCTTGGTATGTTAAAAACTCAAATATCCACAAGGATCTCAATGTGCCACTGGTAAGGACTATTATTACGAAGTATGCGGTAAAATATTTAAAAAGGCTAGAGTTGCACCCTAATCCACTAGCACGAAATATTTTAAATGATAGTGGCCACACTCGCTTAAGAAGAAGAGACACTGCAGCACTTACCCATTAAGATGAGCGATAAACACCTACATATGTGAACAGAGCCCGTGATGAAGAAAATTTTTGTCTGGCACTGGCAGGACATAAAATAGATTATTAGGATAAGATTTGATTAATTATTGTAAGTTCATATTTAATATATGAAGATTCAATAAATAAATAATGAAAAAAAAAATATTTACCATTCGAGTTAATTTCAATTGATGACGTTTCGTCTATATGATCAAGCGTGAGGTACTCATTTATAACAGCCTTGTATTGTGAGTGAAGGTTGGGATCTTTGGCTTGCGTTTTGTCCAGGCTTGTGTACTGTGCCAGGATTATGAATCGAGATGACCCCAGATGTATTTTTTCGGGAAACTCATGTTTAAATGGCAATCGCACTACGTATCTACCACTCTCGCTACGTGTGGTTGTTTCTGTATAGAATTTTTCACAATAGTCATCCTCCACTGAACTTGAACGAGCTTCCGGGATTTCTTCCTGCTCCCAAAACTTTTTTAAGAGCGTGTTTAGCTCCAAAATTTCAGTTGGAACTACTGTAGTTGTAAATGTTTGTATTTATTGCGATTTTATGGGACCACTGAGCACCCAGCCAAAGATCGTATTATAGGCCGATGTTTGACCACAAATATTTTTTCTAATACCTTCAATATTTAGCGAATGTTCATAAACATTTCCTAAAATTAGATATATTTGCGATGATTTGTTAAATGTTGGGTCTGCTAGATCTAACTCAGCCAAATCGGAAGAGTAAGGTATTTCGAAAGTGCATGCCGGAAGTCTTTTTGTTACTTTTGGCAGCACTATGGCTTTAATAGGGACTCGTAAGTTATACCTTTTTGCGTATAAATCAAATTCGCATTCTTTGGTTGCCGTTTGCTTTTTCCCGCCAATACCGATTATTTCGAAATGAGATTTTTCGAAGGGCAGCTGTAGGCGATTATGAATTCTTTCTGTTAAAAAAGTTCGTTGAGAACCAGGATCAATTAGCGCTCTAGTTGTAAAAAGTTCACCTCCATGCTCTATTTGCATTAATGCGGTTCTCAGCAATATATTTTCATCACTTGCAGAGAAATTAGCCTGAAATTGCCTTGAGGTACCAGGTATTTCATCTTGATCAACTCTTCTAGAGACCTGGGTACTATTCTGAGAAGGTTTTTGGGCTGTATTGCTAATATTAGCGACCGATTCGCTATTTTGTGAGTTTTGTGCCGATTGAGTGGTATTCTGTGCCCTTTGCCCCATACGTAATAGGGTGTGATAAGGTTTTTTGCATTGAAGGCAAGTATGTTTGCTCTTACAATTGGATTTAAAATGAGAAGAGGCTAAACAATTATTGCAAAATTTATTCTTAAACACATAATCCACTCTTTGCTGTACTGTAAAGGCTCGAAACTTTGGGCACATTCTCAAAGAGTGATTTTCTTTGCACAGTTTGCATAACAAACTTAAGTTGTCTTGAGATACGTATGTATGTATGTATATCAGGGTTGAATGTGTCTTTTAGAGTGAAACAATCTTTAGTAGTCTGTATACTACTGAGACGCTCTACTGCCTCATACCTGTCCACAAGGAATTGGGACATTTGGGTCCACTTGGGAAGTTCACGTGGGGATGCTCCCATAACGAAAGTGTTACATGTGGCAATTTAGTTGAGATGAGTCGAATCAGAATAGGGTCCCAGCTCTCCACGTCGACGCGAACATGTCACAAAATGATGGCCACTGTTCATAGCTGCCCTTAAAAATCTCAGTATCACATGGTGGCAGTTTTATGCATATGGAGCTATCAGCGAATAAACTAGGATTAGGGTGAGAATAGCGGGAAGTCGACTGAAACACTGGTATTTGAGAACCCTCTATTCGGCTTATTTTAAGCAAGTCATTCATTTGAGAATAACAATGGAAGTAAGCTTCGGAACACATATTGTATTCCCCTTTGGCTTTTGCCTTGAATTCAGTATCAACTGGTGCATCATGGGTTAGCATTACTTTTCTATAGGACTCTTTTAAATTCGCCCATGCTGACTCTAGTTCCCTTAATTTTACCTCAAGTATTGACTCGTTATGATCTTCAACCGTGTTATTATTTAATGTCTCACAAAATTGCATTAAATTACCACAATCGAATTAAAATTGTTCCCTATATATTGAAGTCATATTGTGGACTGTGAACTAAATGAGCCAAAATTTAGAAAGTTGTTGTATTAATGAGGTTTCTTGCAAGAGAATAGAATTCGCTGAATTCAGATATGAGATTTGATTTACGAACAAAAGCAAAAGAAACACGAGTTGAGATATAATTATTGGTTTTACTAAAGTTTTCCAGAATACGGTACTAAATTTATTTTATTGTCGCAAATTTTTTAACTTAAGTTGCATAGGGTTGTCTATATTATCTTTCACGAGTTTGGGCTACGGAATAGCCAAATGCCAATTTTCCAGCTTAAAATGATGGATAATATAGATTTCTTAATGTATTGCGAATAGGGCTATAAAATAGATGGTTAATCTAGTTAATTTGTATTAGTTATTAAGAACGTTTTTTTTTTTATTAATTTTGGGGCTATATGAGGATAGCACTAGATATGGATGTCTAGTATCAAGTTTCAATTCTTCCAAATGGTTTTTTATAGCATTTTATTTATAGGGCCTAATGGTAGTAGAAACTTGTTTAATTTCATGTAGAAATAAACTCACAGTAAATTTGGGTATTGTAAATTTTTATTTCCAGTATAAGTACTATTCCAACGTTTAAATCGTAATTTTTGAGAATTTATATTAACGATATTTACTATATAGATTTAATTTTTTAATAAAAAATTTCTTTCCCCAACTTATTTTATTTCCTTACGGCAACTTTAAAAGAAAAAACCGACTAATGTACAGAAAAAAGTTAATTTTTATTTCATTTTAATTTCATTGTGAATTGTAATTAATTTAATTGCCTAAATTTTAATTTCATCCGCTGATTCAAAAAATAAAACCAAAATTTATTTAAAAATAATTTTTATTTTATTTATTTTAATTTTCATCAAATTTAATTTTCATCAAATTTAATTTTCATTAAATTATTTTTATGAAGAATGGAATTTTACAACATGAAAATTAATTAAAATTGTTATTGATAATCATTCATTCTTGACTGACCTGAGATTCGAACCCAGGCGGCTGGTTACCATGACATGTTTCGATCACAACCACTTGATCTCCTCAGATGGATTTGCCGTCTTACACTCGCAGCCATCAACGACTGCTGACGTCAATAGTCAAACATCAATCCTTAAACCAAATTGTATTTAACCTTTGGTAGATCGAAATTTGCATTTTTGAATGATTATCCATTTTTATTGATTTTACATGTTTTTCCTAACTTCTGTTTTTTCCGTACTTATGTCAAGAATTCTTCTTGAAGTCCAAAGTACATTTTCTTTGTTTTTTCATTTTGTCTTTCTTTTTCTTGTTGACCTTTTTCAGCACAACTTGAAGGACAAATGTACACATAGAGCTCGTGCCTTAGCTTTAACAATAATTAGAATTGTGGTTATTTTGCTGAACTATTTGTGGTTTTTAATCCAAAATTTTTTTTTTTAATATTTTAATCACTCTCAAGTTCATCAAATTTAATTTTCATTAAATTATTTTTATGAAGAAAGGAATTTTACAACATGAAAATTACTTAAAATTGTTATTGATAATCATTCATTCTTGACTGACCTGAGATTCGAACCCAGGCGGCTGGTTACCATGACATGTTTCGGTCACAACAACTTGATCTCCTCAGATGGATTTGCCGTCTTACACTCGCAGCCATCGACGACTGCTGACGTCAATAGTCAAACATCAATCCTTAAACCAAATTGTATTTAACCTTTGGTAGATCGAAATTTGCTTTTTTGAATGATTATCCATTTTAATTGATTTTACATGTTTTTCCTAACTTCTGTTTTTTCCGTACTTATGTCAAGAATTCTTCTTGAAGTCCAAAGTACATTTTCTTTGTTTTTTCATTTTGTCTTTCTTTTTCTTGTTGACCTTTTTCAGCACAACTTGAAGGACAAATGTACACATAGAGCTCGTGCCTTAGCTTTAACAATAATTAGAATTGTGGTTATTTTGCTGAACTATTTGTGGTTTTTAATCCAAAATTTTTTTTTTTAATATTTTAATCACTCTCAAGTTCATCAAATTTAATTTTCATTAAATTATTTTTATGAAGAAAGGAATTTTACAACATGAAAATTACTTAAAATTGTTATTGATAATCATTCATTCTTGACTGACCTGAGATTTGAACCCAGGCGGCTGGTTACCATGACATGTTTCGATCACAACCACTTGATCTCCTCAGATGGATTTGCCGTCTTACACTCGCAGCCATCGACAACTGCTGACGTCAATAGTCAGACATCAATCCTTAAACAAATTGTATTTTAACCTTTGGTAGATCGAAATTTGCTTTTTTGAATGATTATCCATTTTAATTGATTTTACATGTCAATAATGAATGATTATCAATAACAATTTTAATTCATTTTCATGTTGTAAAATTCCTTTCTTCATAAAAATAATTTAATGAAAATTAAATTTGATGAACTTAAGCCTGATAAAAATATTAAAAATTTGGATTAAAAACCATAAATAGTTTAACAAAATAAACACAATTCTAATTATGATTATAATATAAATAGACTTTTTTTGATTTTAATTTGTAAATATTTTTATATATTGTTTTACAATAATGCAATATATTTCTCAGAAAAGAAATCGCCATAAGTTTGTCATTTTTATGCAACCTTTTTTAATATTTATCTAAGAACCCATAAAGTATATCCATTCTGGGCCCTTGAGTAATTCTAAGTTGAAATAGTCTACGTGGGTGTCAAATTGCTTCTAATTATCCTTAGCAGTTTGGGATTGAAATTCAGTAAAATCGCTTCGGTAGGAAGTAATCATATCGCTTACTTTCGGAAAGATCGGCCTATAATTTATTATATGCCTCAAATAATGTCTAATCTCGGAACACACTATAGTACACCTTAAACTGTAACGTAAAAAGGTATTATGGTAAATTTTGGCATGTCACAGTTTCAAAGGACAACATTTAAATACCCCTAAATCCGCAGTAAATATAGACATTGTGTTAAAATTTGGCTCCATTTAATTTTATGTGGCCAGAAATAACACCATGCAAATTTGAAAAAATCGGACTAAAACGTTCCATATGCCCAATATAAAGCAGCCTTCTGAAAAGCTCTTTGAAGCGTGTCAAACCCTTCTATATTGAAATTTAGTCTGAGTAAGATTTTGCAATACCAGAAATCACTGTACAGAGTTTTATGATGATTGGTCCAATATAAATTTCCATCCTGAAAATTACTTTCGTTCGGTTAAAACTCTTACGAATCATGATATTTTATTCAAATTTGGTGAAATTAAGGTTCATATGAAAAGAAATGATGGTCTGCCTATAATTTAACATGGGTCTAAGTCACAACTAATTACAATTTTGAAGACAGTCATTAAAAATATTGGCTAAAACTGTATAGATCTCATATAGAGCCCAATCCTGAAATGTTCTAAATGTCGGTGGAGGGTATCAAGGATTCGGCTCAGCCAAACGTAGCACTTTACCTTGTTTTTCACTGAAAACTAATGTATCATATAAAAACAATTTTTTTAGTAAATTTTTTAAAAATATGCCTTCAAAATAATATTGCGCAGATATTTTTCTATTTTTAATGAACTAAATATTTATTTTCAAATAAAAAACAATTTGATTAGCTGTTTATTTATTCAACTGTTTTTTTAAGAATTTTTCAATGAAATAATTAAAAAGTTTATTGTTAATTTGTTGAAAATTGACTTTAGAAATACTTAAGAATGTATGTATGTACATTAAAGGGGTTCGGTCCCCACACGCAGAGAAAAAACACTACGACCATTTTAATTCATATTTGCCTAATATGTTTATTAGGGTTTTGCTTTAATCGGTTAATCGTTCGATGAATTAACCGAGGTTTTGGTTAATTGGTTAATAATCGGTTAGGTTTGTTTTTGATCGGTTAACCGATTAATTAAGTTTTTTTTATAAATTAAGTTGTTTCAATATATACAAATGCATTAATTGTTTATTAATTGGAGTTTATTAGTAAAAAAAAAACAATAACATACCAAACATAACAATTCTTGAACTAAAACGATCAAACAAAAAAAAAACAATTTATAAATATGTAATATGCATTTTTCCCAGGGCTGTGGAGTCGGAGTTGATGTTTTTGTGCCGGAGTCGTAGTACCCACAAAAACTCGCGACTCCGACTCCAAAGTTTTTCGGCATAAACAATTTAAAAAAATTTTCTAAAATAAAAAATTATCTTCTTAAAGCACATTTAAAATTTTAATAAATGGTTTATGAATACTGCTCTTATGTGCTGTTTCCAAATGACAGGCGATGGACTGAGTGCATTTAATATACAGGGGTGTGCTGGAAATCGCAAACGTAAAACGCAAGAATTTTAAAAGTTGTTTTTAAATAAGATTTTTGTAATAAAAGAATTTTCTGACAAATATTTTCCTATTAAACAGGATTTTAAACCAAAAATTATAAGAATTAGGGTTAAAGTTTATTAAAAACAACTTCCAAATTCTTGCGTTTTGCGTTTGCGATGTCCATCACACCCCTGATAAATTTTGCTACACAATCAATCTCCTGTCATTTGGAAACAATGGTGCCTATTATGAACTAAATTCGATTTTCGACAGCAGTCGAATTAGCTGATCGAACGAATTTTAATTTGGTATTATGGTGGGCATTCGATAAAAATTTACTATTGTGATTTTGTTAATTCACAGTAGTACATTTCCTATCAGCTGTCACTTAAAATAAAAATTTTCTTTACAAATTTAAAAAATAATATTCAGCGTGACCACGGCGGAATTATGTTTGTTTTCAAATAATTAGCTTCATCCCACTTTTTTAAATGCTGAACTTTGCTGCAAATCATTTGGTCAAAAAAGACTTTTGTTCCATAAGGAATATGGGCGTTTCTAATTGAGGCTTATGACGCTGGACTTGCATAACATGAACAAAACTGATAAAGAATATGGTATTTGGTATACGAACACGAAAAAAATTTACATATAGTTCCATTTTCAACAAGATGTTTACATTTATTTGCACCGTCGAAAGCAAATTTGTTTTCGTTGAAAAATTCGATGCACAACGAAATTTTCGACGGTGCTGCCACCTCATAATACCAAATTAACATTCGATAGTCGATGTTCGATAGCCATCGAAAATCGTTAATCGAATGTTACTCATAATAGGGCCCAATTTCTTCTCAAAAACTCTAATTTTTAGAAGGCCGTACGGTAATGAAAAAATAAAAGTTAACATCACTGAGTCTCATATCCATTTAGCATCAAGATTATAGTAGGAGTCGGAGTAGGAGTCGCACTTAAACAATTTCAGCATTTGGAGTCGGAGTCGGAGTTAGTACTTTTTTCGGACGACTCCACAGCCCTGATTTTTCCAATTAACACACAAGGTGTGCTATCAAGTCATGTCGACATAATATCCTAAATAATATTTTGCAATTGTTTTAAATAAATAAAAATAAAAATGTCAATGCTGTGTTCATTGATTCGTCATAACTGTACAGTAGAAATCTTAATCATTAGCGGTAGCCCACAACAGTAATGTCGTCGACTTAATATGCAAATCTGCTAACTAATTTTCAGCACATTTTACAGGAGATAAAAAAAATTTTTAATTTCCCTATTTGCAGCTTGATAGAAAATTAAAAATACAGTTAGTTTTAAACAAATCAAGCCTTAAATAGAAGCAAAACTACATGCTAGTCGACGAGGCGTATCTTTCTCTACCATACGGCATCAAAATCTCAATTTACATAAAAAGTGGATTTAACCCGTTTGCATTTTAAACCGACGATATATATTTATTGTAATTATTTTAAGACATAAGATTATTATAAGTTATTTCAATAGTTAAAGGAGATCTTATAAAATAATCTTTTAGAAAATTAATTTGGTTTAAATGTTTAAGATTAAAGCGAATGTCTTTAGTTTTGACAAAACTTGACTTGGAAAAAATTATTTTACATATCGTTGATGAATATCTTATTTCTCAGTCGTTTTCCAGGATTTCTCTAAACATATACAATACTCCATTATGCCATTAAAGTTTTTTTTAATTGTTAACACTTATAATTGTTTCGGTTAATTTGGTTAAAAGCCTGATATGAGAAGAAGCAATTAACTTAACATATACATATGTATGTATAAAAAGTACGTGAAACAAAACAAAGGTGTTGACAATCAAACATTTAACCCATTTTTCGCCACATTCCTGTTGATCGATGATGAAGATAAAAAAAACATTGAAAAACATTGTAATTGCAGTCACCGGTCGGCGGAAAATGGGTTAAAATGAAGATCACTGAACACCTTCTTTGTTTGTATGCAAAAATATTTTCTAAACACATACATTTTGTATATGAGGCCAAACAAATAATTAAAAACACAAAATATATGTTATAATACAACAAAATAGTGAAAATTTTGTTACATCGGCTAATCGACTGGAATTAACCGGTTTAATCGTTAATCGAAAAAAGCCAATTTGTAATTAACCGATCCGTTAATCGGGTAGTAATTAATCGGTAAACCGATTGAAGGTAAGCCGAATGAATACACTAATGTTTTACCCTAATAAATTACTTACAGTCCTAATATAACTTGAAAAAATATACATATTTCGTACTTAACATTTTTAAAATCCATTATAATAATATTCAATTATGTTTTGCACCTAAAAATTTACTCTGATCTAGCTAATTTTATTCAATTATGTGAAATATTTGCTTCTATTATCCATATACATATGTTAATATTTTCAACGATTCAGTTTAAATCATAATATTAGTTGCACACAAAAGTTATGTTTAATACCATAATTTATGTTTGCTTTAAAACACATTCTCCAAAGAGTCATGGCATCAATATTTCTAGATTCATCTGAAGGTCCTCTGAGACAATCCCATCCGGGCCTGGGGATTTAAAGTGATGAAAGTTTTGAACCGCCCATTTCTCAAGAGGATGAGTTATTTGAAAAGCTCTTTAAAACGTGTAAACCACTTCTGTATTAAAATTTAGTCTGAATTAGATTTTTCATTACCAGAAATCTCTAAACAGAATTTTATGATTATAAATTTCCATCCTGGAAATCACTTTGGTTCGGCCAAAACTCTTATTTTTTTATATGAAAAGAAATTATGGTCTGCCCATAATTTAACATGGGTTGTTACGATTTTTTTTTATTGAAACTATGACTTTTTTTTTTTGTAATTTTGTCTCATACAATTACCAACATTTTGTTTAGTAATACCTTTTTTACTAAGGTTCCCTTCCCTCATAATTGTGTTAATTTCTAGCATGATAGAGGTTTATCGTTTGCATTGCAACCTGCATTGTCTCTCACTTAACAATATATTTATATAGTTGCGTGTATAGCTGTACGAATAAACTGATCTCCATTATGGAGCCTTTTGCTTAAAATTATTTTTGTCTTTTTTTTTGTATGTACATGTAATTGTACTTTCAATAATATCAACCTCTCATTGGAAAGAAATTACGCAGTTATTAAATTCTGGGCTTACGCAATTTAGTTTATTATCCATTTTCTTGAAACACAAAATTCATTATATACCTGAAAGTGGTCATTGTAAGAGGTTCAAAATTTTGAATCGGAAAAAGTGTAAATTAAAAATAAAAAGTTGTCCACGTGGAAATTATACTAAAATTTTCTAAAATATTAAAATTGATATGGAAATATTCTGTAAAGTCAGTTACGTCTCAAAAGGAAATCTTCTAATTTCCAAAACAAAGAAAAAAGAAATTCGTTTGACATAAGTGTGGCTTTGTTTTTCACCTTGTACTGAAAAGGCTTTTCAGGATCATGCCGTGCAAAGAAGAAGCCATTTTAAAGTTGCTCAAATAAGCTAGAACTGCTGCGAACAATATAAGCTCCATTTTGTTTGGTCAAGGTCAAAGTCAAGGATTTTTTTTGAAGAAGTCTAAAGCCCTCACTATCAACAAGTTATGGATTCGTCTCTAACCTCCAATGAAATTTTTATATAAATCGTGCTAAGTATAATTACATAATTTTATATAAACATATGTATGAATCGTATATTCTGGTGTAAAAGGGGTTATTAATTGATGATATATGAATATATATTAGAAAATTACCTAAAATTTGCGTAATTCCTAAAAAAATAATTAATTAAATTAACTTTTACAAATCTAATTTCCTTTTTTTTTTTTTTGATAAACCTGTCTAAACGATTTATAAAATGAGTTGCTAAAACCTTAAAATTATATTGCACACTTTCAATAAAACTAATAAACTTACACTGACACCGGTATTACAAAATATACAAAAGAAAAAAAATTTAATTCTAACAATTTCCTCAAATTAGTATATAACAATTTTGGAATATAAGAATATTACACCTAATTATTGTCCGATGAAAGAAAAAACCTAATATACAACCTCATCTTATTTTAAAAATAAAAAAAATGTTAATATTAATAACTATAAAATCAAATATGAAATTAAAATAATTTAATTTGATTCCTTTTTCTTTATTTGTTTAAATAACGTAACTTTTACGTGTTTTTTTTAAATCTAAATTTTCTTATTAAATAACATAATTACTATTTTTTTGGATATTTAAATTAACGACCATTTTTCCATTGGTGTACTTAAGTATCTTTTTCATTATTTCTTTTTATTATTTTAAATATACTTTTCTATATACTTTTTCTAAATTTAAATACTAATTGCAAAATCATTTTTACTATTATGTACCATATCACATTGAACATTCATAAGACAACAACAACATTATGTACTCCTGTATGCTGGGCCCAACATCAAAGAGACATCGTGAATTGGAACAATTAAGTGATCAATGATTTTGTAAGTAATCTGATTTTAATTAAAACAAAGAAGAGAAAAAAAACGCATTGCTTATTTAAATTTTGTCATTATAATTACTCTTTAAGAAAGATTTTTTTTTTTTTATTAAGAATAACAATTTGATAATGAATATACATAAGAGTAGTACTACCTGTAAATTTTTTTTTTTTGGTTTTGTTTACATTTCATATTTCTTTTATTATTTTCGGAATAAAATTATGAGTGAATTTTTGTTGTAAAATGAATCATTAATTTATTTTTTTTTATGGGAGGGATAGCCAAAACAAGATGTAACTATATTTAAAACAAGGTCATCATTTTAGGGACAGATTTATAATCAGGGGTAATCTTTCTGTTACGGTGTTTATTGGGTGGGATAATTGTACCCTATAGCGAGTCAACTAGCCATTAATTCGTGTTTGTTAATTTTATATACCTTTTTTTAAATTCGATTTCCTTGTAGTTGTTATACATACTCTGGTATTTTACTATTTTCAATTTTTGGTAAGACAAACTATTTAGATCCAATTTTTATTATTAATAGATGTTAGCCGCGCGTAACAGGGTCTAAGTCGCAACTTATTACAATTCTGAAGACAGTCATTAAAAATATTGGCTAAAACTGTATAGATCTCATATAGAGCCCACTCCTGAAATGTTCTAAATGTCGGCGGAGGGTATCAAGGATTCGGCTCAGCCAAACGTAGCACTTTACCTTTCACTGAAAACTAATGTTTCATATAAAAACAATTTTTTTTTAGTAAATTTTATAAAAATATGCCTTCAAAATAATATTGCGCAGATATTTTTCTATTTTTAATGAACTAAATATTTATTTTAAAATAAAAAACAATTTGATTAGCTGTTTATTTATTCAACTGTTTTTTTAAGAATTTTTCAATGAAATAATTAAAAAGTTTATTGTTAATTTGTTGAAAATAGACTTTTGAAATACTTAAGAATGTATGTATGTACATTAAAGGGGCTCGGTCCCCACACGCAGAGAAAAAACACTACGACCATTTTAATTCATATTTGCCTAATATGTTTATTAGGGTTTTGCTTTAATCGGTTAATCGTTCGATGAATTAACCGAGGTTTTGGTTTAATTGGTTAATAATCGGTTAATTTTGTTTTTGATCGGTTAACCGATTAATCAAGTTTTTTTATAAATTAAGTTATTTCAATATATACAAATGCATTAATTGTTTATTAATTGGAGTTTATTAGCAAAAAAAACAATAACATACCAAACATAACAATTCTTGAACTAAAACGAGCAATAAAAAAAAAACAATTTATAAATATGTAATATGCATTTTTCCCAGGGCTGTGGAGTCAGAGTTGATGTTTTTGTGCCGGAGTCGTAGTACCCACAAAAACTCGCGACTCCGACTCCAAAGTTTTTCGGCATAAACAATTTTAAAAAAATTTCCATAATAAAATTGATCTTCTTAAAGCACATTTAAAATTTAAATAAATGGTTTATGAATACTGCTCTTATGTGCTGTTTCCAAATGACAGGCGATGGGCTGAGTGCTTTTCATATACAGGGGTGTGCTGGAAATCGCAAACGTAAAACGCAAGAATTTTAAAAGTTGTTTTTAAATAAGATTTTTGTAATAAAAGAATTTTATGACAAATATTTAACAAATATTTTCCTATTAAGCAGGATTTTAAACCAAAAATAAGAATTAGGTTTAAAGTTTATTAAAAACAACTTCCAAATTCTTGAGTTTTGCGTTTGCGATTTCCAGCACACCCCTGATAAATTTTGCTACATAATCAATCGCCTGTCATTTGGAAACAGCACATTAATGTTTGCGTACGGTAATTGCTTCTCAAAAACTCTAATTTTTAGAAGGCCGTACGGTAAAGAAAAAATAAAAGTTAACATCTCTGAGTATCATATACATTTAGCATCAAGATTATAGTAGGAGTCGGAGTAGGAGTCGGAGTCGCACTTAAAAAATTTCAGCATTTGGAGTCGGAGTCGGAGTTAGTACTTGTTTTCGGACGACTCCACAGCCCTGATTTTTCCAATTAAAACACAAGTTGTGCTATCAAGTCATGTCGTCATAATATCCTAAATAATATTATGCAATTGTTTTAAATAAATAAAAATAAAAATTTCAATGCTGTGTTCATTGATTCGTCATAACTGTACAGTAGAAATCTAAATTATTAGCGGTAGCCCACAACAGTAATGTCGTCGACTTAATATGCAAACCTTCTAACTCATTTTCAGCACATTTTACAGGAGATATAAAAAAACTTTTTAATTTTCCTATTTGCAGCTTGATAGAAAATTAAAAATACAGTTAGTTTTAAACAAATCAAGCCTTAAATAGAAGCAAAACTACATGCTGGTCGACGAGGCGTATCTTTCTCTACCATACGGCATCAAAATTTCAATTTACATAAAAAGTGGATTTAACCCGTTTGCATTTTAAACCGACGATATATATTTATTGTAATTATTTTAAGACATAAGACTTTATGACTACCTTTTGAATCCCCCAAAATATGTATTTATATAAAAATAAACTGAGATAATTTTATTAGTTATTTCAATAGTTAAAGGAGATCTTATAAAATAATATTTTAGAAAATTAATTTGCTTTAAATGTTTAAGATTAAAGCGATTCTTGTCTTTAGTTTTGACAAAACTTGACTTGGAAAAAATTCTTTTACACCTCTTAGATGAATATCTTATTTCTCAGTCGTTTTTAAGGATTTCTCTAAGCATATACAATCCTCCATTATGCCATTAAAGTTTTTTAAAATTGTTAACACTTATAATTGTTTCGGTTAATTTTGTTAAAAGCCTGATATGAGAAGAAGCAATTAACTTAACACATACATATGGGGGATTTCATGTCAAGTGACCCAAATTTTCAACAAGATCGGTCTAAAAGTTTCTGAGTTAGTGGGGGTCAAAATTTGACATTTTGGCCATACAGGTGTTCTTTCTTATCCTTGTAACTTATTACTTAGCTTCGATAGCTATTTGATCCATCTTTTGAAAAATTTTTTTTTTGTTTTTTAAAAATTTTTTTTTAAAATTTAAAACTTTTTTTTAATTTTTTTAACGGGAATGTTTTTTTTTTTTTATTATTCAAAAGAAAGCTTACATATGTCTTTTCCTTTAAGAAAGTTTTGGTCCCTTTTTGGGATGCGAGCGGCTTATGTATAAAAAAAAATAATTTCTAACTCTTTCCCATCCATGTAACTTTTTACCTATTGGTGTTAGCAAAATTTGTCCCTAGTAGCTTCGATAGCTATTTGATCAATATTTTGAAAAACAAATTTTTTGTTTTTTAAAAAATTTTTTAAAACTTTTTTTTTAAATTTAAAATTTTTTTTTTATATTTTTTTTTATCCGGAATGTTTTTTTTTTTTTTTTTTTTTGCTCAAAAGAAAGTTTATGTCGTTACCTTTAAGGTAGTTTTGGTCGCTTTTTGGGAAGCGAGTGGCTTATGTATAAAAAAAATAATTACTAACTCTAGACGAGGGTTTTTAAATTTTTAGCATATGCACTATTTTGAATTTTTTTCCTATTTCTGTTTAAGTGTTTCTAAAGCCTTAAAAATAAAACGTATGCAAAGAAACTAGACAAATTAACCTTTCCGACGTTATGTTACAAACCCAATTATTATTTTATACCTTCGATACTGTAATAATGTTAATCCCAGGAATAAAATCACTTTTTTTCTGTAGAAATGTTGACAAATTAAATTCTTTTTATTAATTTGTAATAATAATTAAATTAATATATAATTATAATAATAATAATTTCAAATACTAATAATAAAAGATAAATAATTTAATAAAATTTTATCCTCATCACATTAGATCCTTTTATATCCTAATTTTTTTTACATTTGTTGTAGCTGATGAAGTGTTAAGGTTTGCAAATTCAAATTTCAAATTTTATCTCCTCCATACATTCTCGCTCAAAAGAGTTAATACAATTCTCTTTGATGAATGTTGTTTCCGGGCAATTTGAACATTCTCCTAAGTGGCAAGAAGTTGTTGCATTAGTACACATAGTCAATTTAAGGCAATCGCGGTAATCGTGCAATTCTTCAGGTGAATCATCTGTTAAATACCTTAAGTTAATTTCCTTTAACATCAGTTTAACATTTTCATGGTAAATGCAAACGCATACTGTGTGAGTTCCGCTGCTTCCTGCCAAAACGCAGTGTTTTGGCCTCAGTTGGGTAAATTTCGTGAAGCCAATTTTGATATCATCGTGTTCTGTTTGAAATGTTGCGAATAACTCATTCAGGTTGCAGAGAACCATTCTCTTTTGCATTTGAACTTTCTTGCCATCGATTCGTACGGACATCCAGTCTTTCATCCCTGGCATCAAGCGACTCATATTATCTCGCTGATAAAACTAAGTTACTAGAGTTTTAGTTTCGCACTCTAAAGTTTTCCCCTTCTTTTTGTTTGGGAGTGTGAGAATACCATGCTCAGCAACCAATTTTTTAGCAATTCTTGCTTTTCGTTGAGACGTTCCAAACTCAGCCATTATTTTTGCACAACTCCATGTGGATGGTGCAAGCGTAAGAAGTTGAATTCTTTCAGCTCTGCTCTGTGACATCTTGCATTTCTCTTTTATTTGTTCCAGAACTTCTACTGCATCCTTATGATATTTGTTTTGACACTCATTCTTTGAACGTATACCTTCTACTGAAAAGTTAGAATAACCATCATCATCAACAGTTCTGTCATCATTCTCAGAACTACTTTTGTCTTCATCTGGGATTACTTCAACGCAAGGCTCATTACAATTCAAATCCGGTAATTCGTTCAACTTTCCCAGCTCTTTCCTGCATGACCCACAAATTTTCCACCGTTTTGACAGCGTAGGAAATTTTGTTTAATAAGCCGTCGGAAATATTTCGCATATCCGATGATCTGTGAACTTTTTTTGTTAAAGGGATTAAAACAAAAAGAAGCAAATATATCACTTTGAAGCTTGGCCTTTTTCGGAGCTGTAGACATTGTAAAAATTAATTATGTAAATAACACACGTCTAACCTGTAACGCTGTTTCAAAAAAACTGAATACCGAAAGTCTTCAGAATGACAATAAATAGTTTTTTTAAGATTATATAGGTAGTGCATTCTAATGAAGGTGTCTAATTTTTTTTATAAGGGTGAAGAAGGGCTTAGTGTGGGTTAACCGCATGTTACATAATAAAAATAATAAAGTACCTTTTTTAACCAATTATTACTAATAATAATAAAAATAAGCCACCTGTAAATTTTCACCTTCTAAACATAATATTAAAAAACTACCTGTTAACTTCTATCTCTCCACCCACATTTTAAAGGCAAGTGAAATAATAAATTAACTGGTATTTCGGAGAATGGCCATAGAATATTTCCACCTGATTTAAGCACTTGCCTCTGGGGCACCTGATATTTTGACAACAAAAATCAAATTCAGTATTACGTGCGCTAAAAACTGTATATTTTTTATGTAGGAAAAATTAAAAAAAGAATTATTTGTCAACATTTCTACAGAAAAAAGTGATTTTATTCCTGGGATTAACATTATTACAGTATCGAAGGTATAAAATAATAATTGGGTTTGTAGCATACCGTCGGAAAGGTTAATTTGTCTAGTTTCTTTGCATACGTTTTATTTTTAAGGCTTTAGAAACACTTAAACACAAATAGGAAAAAATTCAAAATAGTGCATATGCTAAAAATTGAAAAACCCTCGTCTAGAGTTAGAAATTATTTTTTTTATACATAAGCCACTCGCTTCCCAAAAAGCGACCAAAACTACCTTAAAGGAAAAGACATAAGCTTTCTTTTGAGCAAAAAAAAAAAAAACATTCCGGATAAAAAAAATATATAAAAAAAAAATTTTACATTTAAAAAAAAAATTTTAAATTTAAAAAAAAAGTTTTAAAAAAACAAAAATTTTTTTTTCAAAATATTGATCAAATAGCTATCGAAGCTACTTGGGACAAATTTTGCTAACACCAATAAGTAATAAGTTACATGGATGGGAAACAACACTGCATATGCTAAAAATTGACAAACCCTTGTCTAGAGTTAGAAATTATTAATCCAAATTTTTCAATTTTTAATCAGGCTTAAGTTCATCAAATTTAATTAATGGGTTCGAATCTCAGGTCAGTCAAGAATGAATGATTTTCAATAACAATTATAATTAATTTTCATGTTGTAAAATTCCTTTCTTCATAAAAATAATTTAATGAAAATTAAATTTGATGAACTTAAGCCTGATTAAAAATTTAAAAATTTGGATTAAGAACCATAAATAGTTCAACGAAATAACCACAATTCTAATTATTGTTAAAGCTAGGGCACGAGCTCTATGTGTACATTTGTCCTTCAAGTTGTGCTGAAAAAGGTCAACAGGAAAAAGAAAGACAAAATAAAAAAACAAAAAAATGTACTTTGGACTTCAAGAAAAATTCTTGACATAAGTACGGAAAAAACAGAAGTTAGGAAAAACATGTAAAATCAATTAAAAAATGGATAATCATTCAAAAAAGCAAATTTCGATCTACCAAAGGTTAAAACTACAATTTGGTTTAAGGATTGATATTTGACTATTGACGTCAGCAGTCTTCGATGGCTGCGAGTGTAAAGCTACGATCACACTTATTAAATATTTGACCAAATAAGCGTAACCACTACTTTTTTTAATAGTTAGTGAGATTTAACAATCTCTTAATGTCACAAAATAAAGATTATTATACTGCTAGACATTGCAAAAAACTGTTTTCTGTAAGATGTGGAATTATAATCAAAATAAATGTTGGAAATAAAGGTACAAATAATTTAGTTTGCTTGTTGGTTCCGTTTTTTTCGTCAAATATTTGACAAGTGTGACCGTAGCTTAAGACGGCAAATCCATCTGAGGAGATCAAGTGGTTGTGATCGAAACATGTCATGGTAACCAGCCGCCTGGGTTCGAATCTCAGGTCAGTCAAGAATGAATGATTATCAATAACAATTTTAATTAATTTTCATGTTGTAAAATCGATTTCAAAATTGGGTCACTTGACATGAAATCCCCCATATGTATAAAAAGTAAGTGAAACAAAATAAAGGTGTTGACAATCAAAATTTAACCCATACTTTTTCTTATTTTTTTATGTATATAAATCTATAATAGTTTGTCATATTGTCTTATCATTTAGTAATCTATTAAAAATAAGAGTGTTACCCCGGGTCGTGAGCTGGTCTATCAGTGCGGGGGGGCTGGCAAGAACTGTCTAAACTTCTAGTAACTATTGCTCGGTTAATTATGTTTAAGCATATAAATTGTTTATGTATTTGTACTTCTTAGTAGATAAACAACTAAAGTGTGCTACAGAAATGAACAGTCGAAATTATTAATATTATCATTAAAATGCAAATAGTTGAAAAATCATTTTTTTATTATAATTTTTTCATAAAAAAGGGTCTTTTATATGAGAAAGAACAACACACTTAGGCTGGGTTTTTGAGATCACAGTTAAGCTGGACTTAGTAAATCTGAAAACCGGAAAAATTCGAGTTTCAGACTACGCTAAACTATGTTTTAACCCATTCCACATCTGAAAAACAAGGCCTTATTATTCCAAATGGTTCCTTTTATGCAACAAGTTGCTTTTATGCAACAAGTTACTTTTATGCAACAAGTTACTTTCTATTCAAAAAGGCACAACTTGTTTAAAAATTACTTTTGATCTAAAAGTACATAAAATTCGAATAGAAATTCTAACGATTTCGATAAATAACGAGTTCGCAAAATGAGTCTTTACAAGATTTTTTAGAACCTTTTATGGCTTGTAATGCCATTTTGCTAAGAAAAAAAACACAACTTTTCAGTTAAAGTTTAAAGTTTAAAAGGGAATTCAATTAATTGTTTACCATGGACCTATACAGCACTACGTCGACTGATCCCTAAAAAAAAGCTCAAACTGAGATCCTCTAATTCGAATAGGTACGATGCTAAAAAAGGTTTTAAGCTTATTTTAAACACCTGGCGAAAACGAATTAAATTTCTTATAAATTTCTTACAGAAAAAAAAATGACAAATTTAGGGAGCAACTGAGCAGTAACACATTAGCTTCTCGTGAGTATAAAAGATTCGGCATAGCCAAGTACTGCACTTTCACTTGTTTAAAATAATATTATTTACAACTAAAATATTGTTTTCTATACCCTCCACCAATAGTGTTGAATGGGGATCTACTAATAGCGATTTCTTTTCTGAGAAAAATATGTAACAGTTTATACATGTAACACTTTCTAATGTTACCTATAATCACTCAAAGTGTTTCATGCTGGGCAATTTCAATAGAACGCAATTAGCTGCTTTTATTTACAACTATTACACTTTCATCATAAATGGACTTCATGAGCGGTTTTTAAAGCTATTTAAGCGGTTTCTGCACGCTGATACGGCTTGGAAACAAATATTGGCATCACTAAAAATTAAAAGATTATAATATAAATAGACTTTTTTTGATTTAATGTGTAAATATTTTTATATATTGTTTTAAAACAATTGTTTTTACAAAATTATGAGCGGTATGAATTATGACAAACAAAATAAGACATTGGTTGTACAAACAAAGTAGTAAGTACCAAAGTTATAAAACAGGGCAGTATGAGAACACCTTAAGTAAAAGTAAGGGTAAAATATGCAATATGTTTTGCATTTTTTTCATCAACATATTCACAAAAGAACATGAACATTTTTCCCACAGTTTTTTTTTTTTGGACAAACGAACACAAAAATGTAGAACATGTTACATTAATGCAATATATTTCTCAGAAAAGAAATCGCCATAAGTTTGTCATTTTTATGCAACCTTTTTTAATATTTATCTAAGAACGCATAATTCTGGGCCCTTGAGTAATTCTAAGTTGAAATAGTCAATGTGGGTGTCAAATTCCTTCTAGTTATGTTTAGCAGTTTAGGATTAAAATCCAGTAAAATCGCTTCGGTTGGAAGTAATCATATCGCTTACTTTCGGAAAGATCGGCCTATAATTTATTATATGCCTCAAATAATGTCTAATCTCGGAACACACTATAGTACACCTTAAACTGTAACGTAAAAAGGTATTATGGTAAATTTTGGCATGTCACAGTTTCAAAGGACAACATTTAAATACCCCTAAATCCGCAGTCAATATAGACATTGTGTTAATATTTGGCACCATTTCATTTTATGTGGCCAGAAATAACACCATGCAAATTTGAAATAATCGGACTAAAACGTTCCATATGCCCAATATAAAGCAGCCTTCCGCAAAGCTCTTTAAAGCGTGTAAAACCCTTCTATATTGAAATTTAGTCTGAGTAAGATTTTGCATTACCAGAAATCACTGTACAGAATTTTATGATGATTGGTCCAATATAAATTTCCATCCTGAAAATTACTTTCGTTCGGTTAAAACTCTTACGAATCATGATATTTTATTCAAATTTGGTGAAATTAAGGTTCATATGAAAAGAAATTATGGTCTGCCCATAATTTAACATGGGTCTAAGTCACAACTTATTACAATTCTGAAGACAGTCATTAAAAATATTGGCTAAAAATGTATAGATCTCATATAGAGCCCACTCCTGAAATGTTCTAAATGTCGGTGGAGGGTATCAAGGATTCGGCTCAGCCAAACGTAGCACTTTACCTTGGTTTTCACTGAAAACTAATGTATCATATAAAAACAATTTTTTTAGTAAATTTTATAAAAATATGCCTTCAAAATAATATTGCGCAGATATTTTTCTATTTTTAATGAACTAAATATTTATTTTCAAATAAAAAACAATTTGATTAGCTGTTTATTTATTCAACTGTTTTTTTTAAGAATTTGTCAATGAAATAATTAAAAAGTTTACATATTGTTAATTTGTTGAAAATAGACGTTTGAAATACTTAAGAATGTATGTATGTACATTAAAGGGGCTCGGTCCCCACGCGCAGAGAAAAAACACTACGACCATTTTAATTCATTTTGTTTTTGATCGGTTAACCGATTAATCAAGTTTTTTTTATAAATTAAGTTATTTCAATATATACAAATGTATTAATTGTTTATTAATTGGAGTTTATTAGTAAAAAAAAACAATAACATACCAAACATAACAATTCTTGAACTAAAACGAGCAAACAAAAAAAAAAAACAATTTGCATACATGTAATATGCATTTTTCCAATTAACACACAAGGTGTGCTATCAAGTCATGTCGTCATAATATCCTAAATAATATTTTTGGTACAATCGAAACTTTATTGGTACACTGGTACATTTCATCCCTATTTGGTAAAATTTAAAAAAAGACCCACGAAGTTTCATCATTTTTTTGAGGTGGAGTAACTTACTTTTCTATTCAATAGTACAATTTATCATAACATATCTCCAGCCCTGGCCAGAACTTCTAAAAATTTAATTTATGTTCATGATGTTATGCTAACATATTGAGTACATACATACATAAGTATGTGTATTCGTATCCATGTAAAAAGATCAAGTGCTTCCAAATCGCCACTTTTGTCGATTGCTTTGGCGACACTATCAACCAACCATCTACATCTTTGTCCGCCTTTGATAAAAAATTGAAATAGATACATATTTGCTTTTTCTTAACTTTTTTGTACCCACTCCACAATAGTGGAATATTTTGCGTTTGTGCTAATGAGTGAACACTGTATATATTTCAGTATACCGATCGACTTAGAATCACTTTCTGAGTTGATTTAACTATGCCCCTCCATCCAGCTGGATGTCTGTCCATGTTACTTTGTGCTTGAAGTACAGGGCGCAATCTTTAAGGTAAATCGGTCAAATTTTTTACATACTTTTCAATTCATAAGGACAAGGCCTACTGAAAATAGAAAGAAACGGTCCATAATTTCACATGTCCCACATACAAACTTCTTTCCGGACAGTGTTAGTGCCTATAAACTATCTTATTACATTGGTATTTAGATTAAATTAGTACCAGAGTTATCTTATTGCAATCTAAATCACCTTACCAAATTGTATTGGAATCGTTCCATATTTGATAGCTCGCATACAAATACTACTCCCCAAGTAGCTTTTAATGCCACAACTTCCTTATACATAAATGTTGGTATTTTTGTGCTGGTAGGTCCAAAATTTACCATAGATCCCATATAAACCCCCTTCCTAAAATCACTTTAGGGGAAAGAAATCTCATAAAGATCAAGATATATAAATAATATTTGGCACAACGAACTTTCACATGAATCTTAACCCCCTAATATATTTTTTTTCTGGCGGGTTTATAATTTCCCATGGGTCCCAAATGGGTGGTGGTATTAAATGCTCGGGCTTGACCGACTTTACCTGCGTACTTGTTTTGTTTTTGCTATAATTGAATAAAAAAGTGTTATTAATTCTTACTATGTATGGTCTTTTAATTTTTAGCGAAACTTTGGTACAATTTATGTCAATTTGGTACAATTTTGCCATTGAGACGGTACAATTTAAGAATTTCCAGATCCCAACAGTGATACGTGTGAGTTTAATTTGCTGATTTCAGCCACTACTGGGCATCTTTGGTTTAAAACTCTTTATTCAACTATTGGATGCAGAGAGTGGAGTGAGCACTGAAAAGAAAAACCAGATATACAAATAAAGGCAATAATAAGAAGGAGAAAAAAGCAACAATGATCGCATGGAAAATCGAGAAGAGATTGCATTTAACAAAACAATTGGAAGAAAAATATAGTCCGTCACAAATAAAAGGAAGCCCTAAATACACAAATCACTAAAAGTAAATAAAATGCATAATACCTATTAAGAAGTGTGAATCATAGAACTTTTGGAATAAACCGATTTTTTTTTTGGAATAGAATTTTCTCTGTGGGTACTAACCAGAAGCTAATAGATATTTATTACGATAAATTGAAATGTATCTTTAGTTAATGAAATGAAATTAAATTAACGCCAACATAATTTATAAAATAAATAAATTTGCTGTACAAAAAAAAATTATTGTGCTTTAATAATAGATGCCGTAACGTTTACAAAATTAATTACCCCTACTTGTTCGAATGATAACATTAATTGGTTTTAAAATGATTCTCTTGCACGGATCTAAAAGCTAGCCCGAAAATCTATCTTATCGTTTGTAAACACAACAAATTCTTAGTCATTTAATATTTGCATACTCCTTTGCTTCATTACTTTAACAAATCGATTAATGATCTCTTAAACATTATTGGAATTATACTTTTATTAACAAACAAATAATAACTAGAAAATATACACATTCGCTCATATACCTATATTACTTATATTGGAATATTGAAACAAGCGAGAGACCGACGGATACACTCCGCTGCAAAATAATACGGCAACGTAAAGGCAAAACTTTAAGCGTTAATACAAAATTAAATTTAACTTACAATAGTTAAACTTTAATTCATGGTTTAATAAGAGTTGCATTTAATTTAATTAATTTGAGATTAAGGTGGATTTAATTACTACGTTATTTTTCATAATTAATAATAATCATAACTAACTCAAAGCGAAATTGGTATGAAATATAGTTGTTTATTCGTTTTTTAAGTGAAAGTTTTATTAAAATCGGACTATTAAATAAATAAAGCGTTGGTTTACTCAAATTTCGAAGTGTTTGTTAATTGTATATTCTTGGTATAGGAACAGACCTGTTGTTGGGAAGTTTCCTGGAATATACATAATCTTTAGTTCCAGTGAGATCATATGGTCGATTGTGCATGCTTGGTACAAGAACAGACCTGTTGTTGGGAAGTATCCTGGAATGTACGTAACTTAGTTCCCATAAGCAAAAGGTATATGGTCATACACTCGCTTGCACGGTTGGTGGCACACTCGTGTTGGGAGGTTGTAAATCACAAAGTATAAAGCAAATTTTGCATTTTTTTTTAATTTAAGTGCACAAGTGAAATTAAATTTTGAACAGTTAAATTAAGCAGATTGCATATAAAATTAAAATAATTAGAATTGTGGTTATTTTGTTGAACTATTTATGGTTTTTAATCCAAATTTTTAATATTTTAATCAGGCTTAAGTTCATCAAATTTAATTTTCATTAAATTATTTTTATGAAAAAAGGAATTTTACAACATGAAAATTAATTAAAATTGTTATTGATAATCATTCATTCTTGACTGACCTGAGATTCGAACCCAGGCGGCTGGTTACCATGACATGTTTCGATCACAACCACTTGATCTCCTCAGATGGATTTGCCGTCTTACACTCGCAGCCATCAACGACTGCTGACGTCAATAGTCAAACATCAATCCTTAAACCAAATTGTATTTAACCTTTGGTAGATCGAAATTTGCATTTTTGAATGATTATCCATTTTTATTGATTTTACATGTTTTTCCTAACTTCTGTTTTTTCCGTACTTATGTCAAGAATTCTTCTTGAAGTCCAAAGTTCATTTTTTTTTGTTTGTTCATTTTGTCTTTCTTTTTCTTGTTGACCTTTTTCAGCACAACTTGAAGGACAAATGTACACATAGAGCTCGTGCCTTAGCTTTAACAATAATTAGAATTGTGGTTATTTTGTTGAACTATTTATGGTGTTTAATCCAAATTTTTAATATTCTAATCAGGCTTAAGTTCATCAAATTTAATTTTCATTAAATTATTTTTATGAAGAAAGGAATTTTACAACATGAAAATTAATTAAAATTGTTATTGATAATCATTCATTCTTGACATGTAAAATCAATTAAAATGGATAATCATTCAAAAAAGCACATTTCGATCTACCAAAGGTTAAATACAATTTGGTTTAAGGATTCATGTTTGACTATTGACGTCAGCAGTCGTCGATGGCTGCGAGTGTAAGACGGCAAATCCATCTGAGGAGATCAAGTGGTTGTGATCGAAACATGTCATGGTAACCAGCCGCCTGGGTTCGAATCTCAGGTCAGTCAAGAATGAATGATTATCAATAACAATTTTAATTAATTTTCATGTTGTAAAATTCTTTTTTTCATAAAAATAATTTAATGAAAATTAAATTTGATGAACTTAAGCCTGATTAAAATATTAAAAATTTGGATTAAAAACCATAAATAGTTCAACAAAATAACCACAATTCTAATTATTTTAATTTTATATGCAATCTGCTTAATTTAACTGTTCAAAATTTAATTTCACTTGTGCACTTAAATTAAAAAAAAATGCAAAATTTGCTTTATACTTTGTGATTTACAACCTCCCAACACGAGTGTGCCACCAACCGTGCAAGCGAGTGTATGACCATATACCTTTTGCTTATGGGAACTAAGTTACGTACATTCCAGGATACTTCCCAACAACAGGTCTGTTCTTGTACCAAGCATGCACAATCGACCATATGATCTCACTGGAACTAAAGATTATGTATATTCCAGGAAACTTCCCAACAACAGGTCTGTTCCTATACCAAGAATATACAATTAACAAACACTTCGAAATTTGAGTAAACCAACGCTTTATTTATTTAATAGTCCGATTTTAATAAAACTTTCACTTAAAAAACGAATAAACAACTATATTTCATACCAATTTCGCTTTGAGTTAGTTATGATTATTATTAATTATGAAAAATAACGTAGTAATTAAATCCACCTTAATCTCAAATTAATTAAATTAAATGCAACTCTTATTAAACCATGAATTAAAGTTTAACTATTGTAAGTTAAATTTAATTTTGTATTAACGCTTAAAGTTTTGCCTTTACGTTGCCGTATTATTTTGCAGCGGAGTGTATCCGTCGGTCTCTCGCTTGTTTCAATATTCCAATATAAGTAATATAGGTATATGAGCGAATGTGTATATTTTCTAGTTATTATTTGTTTGTTAATAAAAGTATAATTCCAATAATGTTTAAGAGATCATTAATCGATTTGTTAAAGTAATGAAGCAAAGGAGTATGCAAATATTAAATGACTAAGAATTTGTTGTGTTTACAAACGATAAGATAGATTTTCGGGCTAGCTTTTAGATCCGTGCAAGAGAATCATTTTAAAACCAATTAATGTTATCATTCGAACAAGTAGGGGTAATTAATTTTGTAAACGTTACGGCATCTATTATTAAAGCACAATAATTTTTTTTTGTACAGCAAATTTATTTATTTTATAAATTATGTTGGCGTTAATTTAATTTCATTTCATTAACTAAAGATACATTTCAATTTATCGTAATCAATATCTATTAGCTTCTGGTTAGTACCCACAGAGAAAATTCTATTCCAAAAATACTTCGGTTTATTCCAAAAGTTCTATGATTCACACTTCTTAATAGGTATTATGCATTTTATTTACTTTTAGTGATTTGTGTATTTAGGGCTTCCTTTTATTTGTGACGGACTATATTTTTCTTCCAATTGTTTTGTTAAATGCAATCTCTTCTCGATTTTCCATGCGATCATTGTTGCTTTTTTCTCCTTCTTATTATTGCCTTTATTTATATATCTGGTTTTTCTTTTCAGTGCTCACTCCACTCTCTGCATCCAATAGTTGAATAAAGAGTTTTAAACCAAAGATGCCCAGTAGTGGCTGAAATCAGCAAATTAAACTCACACGTATCACTGTTGGGATCTGGAAATTCTTAAATTGTACCGTCTCAATGGCAAAATTGTACCAAATTGACATAAATTGTACCAAAGTTTCGCTAAAAATTAAAAGACCATACATAGTAAGAATTAATAACACTTTTTTATTCAATTATAGCAAAAACAAAACAAGTACGCAGGTAAAGTCGGTCAAGCCCGAGCATTTAATACCACCACCCATTTGGGACCCATGGGAAATTATAAACCCGCCAGAAAAAAAATATATTAGGGGGTTAAGATTCATGTGAAAGTTCGTTGTGCCAAATATTATTTATATATCTTGATCTTTATGAGATTTCTTTCCCCTAAAGTGATTTTAGGAAGGGGGTTTATATGGGATCTATGGTAAATTTTGGACCTACCAGCACAAAAATACCAACATTTATGTATAAGGAAGTTGTGGCATTAAAAGCTACTTGGGGAGTAGTATTTGTATGCGAGCTATCAAATATGGAACGATTCCAATACAATTTGGTAAGGTGATTTAGATTGCAATAAGATAACTCTGGTACTAATTTAATCTAAATACCAATGTAATAAGATAGTTTATAGGCACTAACACTGTCCGGAAAGAAGTTTGTATGTGGGACATGTGAAATTATGGACCGTTTCTTTCTATTTTCAGTAGGCCTTGTCCTTATGAATTGAAAAGTATGTAAAAAATTTGACCGATTTACCTTAAAGATTGCGCCCTGTACTTCAAGCACAAAGTAACATGGACAGACATCCAGCTGGATGGAGGGGCATAGTTAAATCAACTCAGAAAGTGATTCTAAGTCGATCGGTATACTGAAATATATACAGTGTTCACTCATTAGCACAAACGCAAAATATTCCACTATTGTGGAGTGGGTACAAAAAAGTTAAGAAAAAGCAAATATGTATCTATTTCAATTTTTTATCAAAGGCGGACAAAGATGTAGATGCTTGGTTGATAGTGTCGCCAAAGCAATCGACAAAAGTGGCGATTTGGAAGCACTTGATCTTTTTACATGGATACGAATACACATACTTATGTATGTATGTACTCAATATGTTAGCATAACATCATGAACATAAATTAAATTTTTAGAAGTTCTGGCCAGGGCTGGAGATATGTTATGATAAATTGTACTATTGAATAGAAAAGTAAGTTACTCCACCTCAAAAAAATGATGAAACTTCGTGGGTCTTTTTTTAAATTTTACCAAATAGGGATGAAATGTACCAGTGTACCAATAAAGTTTCGATTGTACCAAAAATATTATTTAGGATATTATGACGACATGACTTGATAGCACACCTTGTGTGTTAATTGGAAAAATGCATATTACATGTATGCAAATTGTTTTTTTTTTTGTTTGCTCGTTTTAGTTCAAGAATTGTTATGTTTGGTATGTTATTGTTTTTTTTTTAACTAATAAACTCCAATTAATAAACAATTAATACATTTGTATATATTGAAATAACTTAATTTATAAAAAAAACTTGATTAATCGGTTAACCAATCAAAAACAAAATTAACCGATTAAACCAAAACCTCGGTTAATTCATCGAGCGATTAACCGATTAAAGCAAACCCCTAATAAACATATTAGGCAAATATGAATTAAAATGGTCGTAGTGTTTTTTCTCTGCGTGTGGGGACCGAGCCCCTTTAATGTACATACATACATTCTTAAGTATTTCAAACGTCTATTTTCAACAAATTAACAATATGTAAACTTTTTAATTATTTCATTGACAAATTCTTAAAAAAAACAGTTGAATAAATAAACAGCTAATCAAATTGTTTTTTATTTGAAAATAAATATTTAGTTCATTAAAAATAGAAAAATATCTGCGCAATATTATTTTGAAGGCATATTTTTATAAAATTTACTAAAAAAAATTGTTTTTATATGATACATTAGTTTTCAGTGAAAACCAAGGTAAAGTGCTACGTTTGGCTGAGCCGAATCCTTGATACCCTCCACCGACATTTAGAACATTTCAGGAGTGGGCTCTATATGAGATCTATACATTTTTAGCCAATATTTTTAATGACTGTCTTCAGAATTGTAATAAGTTGTGACTTAGACCCATGTTAAATTATGGGCAGACCATAATTTCTTTTCATATGAACCTTAATTTCACCAAATTTGAATAAAATATCATGATTCGTAAGAGTTTTAACCGAACGAAAGTAATTTTCAGGATGGAAATTTATATTGGACCAATCATCATAAAATTCTGTACAGTGATTTCTGGTAATGCAAAATCTTACTCAGACTAAATTTCAATATAGAAGGGTTTTACACGCTTTAAAGAGCTTTGCGGAAGGCTGCTTTATATTGGGCATATGGAACGTTTTAGTCCGATTATTTCAAATTTGCATGGTGTTATTTCTGGCCACATAAAATGAAATGGTGCCAAATATTAACACAATGTCTATATTGACTGCAGGTTTAGGGGTATTTAAATGATGTCCTTTGAAACTGTGTCATGCCAAATTTTACCATAATACCATTTTACGTTACAGTTTATGGTCTACTATAGTGTGTTCCGAGATTAGACATTATTTGAGGCATATAATAAATTATAGGCCGATCTTTCCGAAAGTAAGCGATATGATTACTTCCAACCGAAGCGATTTTACTGGATTTTAATCCTAAACTGCTAAACATAACTAGAAGGAATTTGACACCCACATTGACTATTTCAACTTAGAATTACTCAAGGGCCCAGAATTATGCGTTCTTAGATAAATATTAAAAAAGGTTGCATAAAAATGACAAACTTATGGCGATTTCTTTTCTGAGAAATATATTGCATTAATGTAACATGTTCTACATTTTTGTGTTCGTTTGTCCAAAAAAAAAAAACTGTGGGAAAAATGTTCATGTTCTTTTGTGAATATGTTGATGAAAAAAATGCAAAACATATTGCATATTTTACCCTTACTTTTACTTAAGGTGTTCTCATACTGCCCTGTTTTATAACTTTGGTACTTACTACTTTGTTTGTACAACCAATGTCTTATTTTGTTTGTCATAATTCATACCGCTCATAATTTTGTAAAAACAATTGTTTTAAAACAATATATAAAAATATTTACACATTAAATCAAAAAAAGTCTATTTATATTATAATCTTTTAATTTTTAGTGATGCCAATATTTGTTTCCAAGCCGTATCAGCGTGCAGAAACCGCTTAAATAGCTTTAAAAACCGCTCATGAAGTCCATTTATGATGAAAGTGTAATAGTTGTAAATAAAAGCAGCTAATTGCGTTCTATTGAAATTGCCCAGCATGAAACACTTTGAGTGATTATAGGTAACATTAGAAAGTGTTACATGTATAAACTGTTACATATTTTTCTCAGAAAAGAAATCGCTATTAGTAGATCCCCATTCAACACTATTGGTGGAGGGTATAGAAAACAATATTTTAGTTGTAAATAATATTATTTTAAACAAGTGAAAGTGCAGTACTTGGCTATGCCGAATCTTTTATACTCACGAGAAGCTAATGTGTTACTGCTCAGTTGCTCCCTAAATTTGTCATTTTTTTTCTGTAAGAAATTTATAAGAAATTTAATTCGTTTTCGCCAGGTGTTTAAAATAAGCTTAAAACCTTTTTTAGCATCGTACCTATTCGAATTAGAGGATCTCAGTTTGAGCTTTTTTTTAGGGATCAGTCGACGTAGTGCTGTATAGGTCCATGGTAAACAATTAATTGAATTCCCTTTTAAACTTTAAACTTTAACTGAAAAGTTGTGTTTTTTTTCTTAGCAAAATGGCATTACAAGCCATAAAAGGTTCTAAAAAATCTTGTAAAGACTCATTTTGCGAACTCGTTATTTATCGAAATCGTTAGAATTTCTATTCGAATTTTATGTACTTTTAGATCAAAAGTAATTTTTAAACAAGTTGTGCCTTTTTGAATAGAAAGTAACTTGTTGTATAAAAGTAACTTGTTGCATAAAAGCAACTTGTTGCATAAAAGGAACCATTTGGAATAATAAGGCCTTGTTTTTCAGATGTGGAATAGGTTAAAACATAGTTTAGCGTAGTCTGAAACTCGAATTTTTCCGGTTTTCAGATTTACTAAGTCCAGCTTAACTGTGATCTCAAAAACCCAGCCTAAGTGTGTTGTTCTTTCTCATATAAAAGACCCTTTTTTATGAAAAAATAATAATAAAAAAATGATTTTTCAACTATTTGCATTTTAATGATAATATTAATAATTTCGACTGTTCATTTCTGTAGCACACTTTAGTTGTTTATCTACTAAGAAGTACAAATACATAAACAAATTATATGCTTAAACATAATTAACCGAGCAATAGTTACTAGAAGTTTAGACAGTTCTTGCCAGCCCCCCCGCACTGATAGACCAGCTCAAGACCCGGGGTAACACTCTTATTTTTAATAGATTACTAAATGATAAGACAATATGACAAACTATTATAGATTTATATACATAAAAAAATAAGAAAAAGTATGGGTTAAATTTTGATTGTCAACACCTTTATTTTGTTTCACTTACTTTTTATACATATGGGGGATTTCATGTCAAGTGACCCAATTTTGAAATCGATTTTACAACATGAAAATTAATTAAAATTGTTATTGATAATCATTCATTCTTGACTGACCTGAGATTCGAACCCAGGCGGCTGGTTACCATGACATGTTTCGATCACAACCACTTGATCTCCTCAGATGGATTTGCCGTCTTAAGCTACGGTCACACTTGTCAAATATTTGACGAAAAAAACGGAACCAACAAGCAAACTAAATTATTTGTACCTTTATTTCCAACATTTATTTTGATTATAATTCCACATCTTACAGAAAACAGTTTTTTGCAATGTCTAGCAGTATAATAATCTTTATTTTGTGACATTAAGAGATTGTTAAATCTCACTAACTATTAAAAAAAGTAGTGGTTACGCTTATTTGGTCAAATATTTAATAAGTGTGATCGTAGCTTTACACTCGCAGCCATCGAAGACTGCTGACGTCAATAGTCAAATATCAATCCTTAAACCAAATTGTAGTTTTAACCTTTGGTAGATCGAAATTTGCTTTTTTGAATGATTATCCATTTTTTAATTGATTTTACATGTTTTTCCTAACTTCTGTTTTTTCCGTACTTATGTCAAGAATTTTTCTTGAAGTCCAAAGTACATTTTTTTGTTTTTTTATTTTGTCTTTCTTTTTCCTGTTGACCTTTTTCAGCACAACTTGAAGGACAAATGTACACATAGAGCTCGTGCCCTAGCTTTAACAATAATTAGAATTGTGGTTATTTCGTTGAACTATTTATGGTTCTTAATCCAAATTTTTAAATTTTTAATCAGGCTTAAGTTCATCAAATTTAATTTTCATTAAATTATTTTTATGAAGAAAGGAATTTTACAACATGAAAATTAATTATAATTGTTATTGAAAATCATTCATTCTTGACTGACCTGAGATTCGAACCCATTAATTAAATTTGATGAACTTAAGCCTGATTAAAAATTGAAAAATTTGGATTAATAATTTCTAACTCTAGACAAGGGTTTGTCAATTTTTAGCATATGCAGTGTTGTTTCCCATCCATGTAACTTATTACTTATTGGTGTTAGCAAAATTTGTCCCAAGTAGCTTCGATAGCTATTTGATCAATATTTTGAAAAAAAAAATTTTTGTTTTTTTAAAACTTTTTTTTTAAATTTAAAATTTTTTTTTTAAATGTAAAATTTTTTTTTTATATATTTTTTTTATCCGGAATGTTTTTTTTTTTTTGCTCAAAAGAAAGCTTATGTCTTTTCCTTTAAGGTAGTTTTGGTCGCTTTTTGGGAAGCGAGTGGCTTATGTATAAAAAAAATAATTTCTAACTCTAGACGAGGGTGTTTCAATTTTTAGCATATGCACTATTTTGAATTTTTTCCTATTTGTGTTTAAGTGTTTCTAAAGCCTTAAAAATAAAACGTATGCAAAGAAACTAGACAAATTAACCTTTCCGACGGTATGCTACAAACCCAATTATTATTTTATACCTTCGATACTGTAATAATGTTAATCCCAGGAATAAAATCACTTTTTTCTGTAGAAATGTTGACAAATAATTCTTTTTTTAATTTTTCCTACATAAAAAATATACAGTTTTTAGCGCACGTAATACTGAATTTGATTTTTGTTGTCAAAATATCAGGTGCCCCAGAGGCAAGTGCTTAAATCAGGTGGAAATATTCTATGGCCATTCTCCGAAATACCAGTTAATTTATTATTTCACTTGCCTTTAAAATGTGGGTGGAGAGATAGAAGTTAACAGGTAGTTTTTTAATATTATGTTTAGAAGGTGAAAATTTACAGGTGGCTTATTTTTATTATTATTAGTAATAATTGGTTAAAAAAGGTACTTTATTATTTTTATTATGTAACATGCGGTTAACCCACACTAAGCCCTTCTTCACCCTTATAAAAAAAATTAGACACCTTCATTAGAATGCACTACCTATATAATCTTAAAAAAAACTATTTATTGTCATTCTGAAGACTTTCGGTATTCAGTTTTTTTGAAACAGCGTTACAGGTTAGACGTGTGTTATTTACATAATTAATTTTTACAATGTCTACAGCTCCGAAAAAGGCCAAGCTTCAAAGTGATATATTTGCTTCTTTTTGTTTTAATCCCTTTAACAAAAAAAGTTCACAGATCATCGGATATGCGAAATATTTCCGACGGCTTATTAAACAAAATTTCCTACGCTGTCAAAACGGTGGAAAATTTGTGGGTCATGCAGGAAAGAGCTGGGAAAGTTGAACGAATTACCGGATTTGAATTGTAATGAGCCTTGCGTTGAAGTAATCCCAGATGAAGACAAAAGTAGTTCTGAGAATGATGACAGAACTGTTGATGATGATGGTTATTCTAACTTTTCAGTAGAAGGTATACGTTCAAAGAATGAGTGTCAAAACAAATATCATAAGGATGCAGTAGAAGTTCTGGAACAAATAAAAGAGAAATGCAAGATGTCACAGAGCAGAGCTGAAAGAATTCAACTTCTTACGCTTGCACCATCCACATGGAGTTGTGCAAAAATAATGGCTGAGTTTGGAACGTCTCAACGAAAAGCAAGAATTGCTAAAAAATTGGTTGCTGAGCATGGTATTCTCACACTCCCAAACAAAAAGAAGGGGAAAACTTTAGAGTGCGAAACTAAAACTCTAGTAACTTAGTTTTATCAGCGAGATAATATGAGTCGCTTGATGCCAGGGATGAAAGACTGGATGTCCGTACGAATCGATGGCAAGAAAGTTCAAATGCAAAAGAGAATGGTTCTCTGCAACCTGAATGAGTTATTCGCAACATTTCAAACAGAACACGATGATATCAAAATTGGCTTCACGAAATTTACCCAACTGAGGCCAAAACACTGCGTTTTGGCAGGAAGCAGCGGAACTCACACAGTATGCGTTTGCATTTACCATGAAAATGTTAAACTGATGTTAAAGGAAATTAACTTAAGGTATTTAACAGATGATTCACCTGAAGAATTGCACGATTACCGCGATTGCCTTAAATTGACTATGTGTACTAATGCAACAACTTCTTGCCACTTAGGAGAATGTTCAAATTGCCCGGAAACAACATTCATCAAAGAGAATTGTATTAACTCTTTTGAGCGAGAATGTATGGAGGAGATAAAATTTGAAATTTGAATTTGCAAACTTAAACACTTCATCAGCTACAACAAATGTAAAAAAAATTAGGATATAAAAGGATCTAATGTGATGAGGATAAAATTTTATTAAATTATTTATCTTTTATTATTAGTATTTGAAATTATTATTATTATAATTATATATTAATTTAATTATTATTACAAATTAATAAAAAGAATTTAATTTGTCAACATTTCTACAGAAAAAAAGTGATTTTATTCCTGGGATTAACATTATTACAGTATCGAAGGTATAAAATAATAATTGGGTTTGTAACATAACGTCGGAAAGGTTAATTTGTCTAGTTTCTTTGCATACGTTTTATTTTTAAGGCTTTAGAAACACTTAAACAGAAATAGGAAAAAAATTCAAAATAGTGCATATGCTAAAAATTTAAAAACCCTCGTCTAGAGTTAGTAATTATTTTTTTTATACATAAGCCACTCGCTTCCCAAAAAGCGACCAAAACTACCTTAAAGGTAACGACATAAACTTTCTTTTGAGCAAAAAAAAAAAAACATTCCGGATAAAAAAAAATATAAAAAAAAAATTTTAAATTTAAAAAAAAAGTTTTAAAAAATTTTTTAAAAAACAAAAAATTTGTTTTTCAAAATATTGATCAAATAGCTATCGAAGCTACTAGGGACAAATTTTGCTAACACCAATAGGTAAAAAGTTACATGGATGGGAAAGAGTTAGAAATTATTTTTTTTTATACATAAGCCGCTCGCATCCCAAAAAGGGACCAAAACTATCTTAAAGGAAAAGACATATGTAAGCTTTCTTTTGAATAATAAAAAAAAAAAAACATTCCCGTTAAAAAAATTAAAAAAAAGTTTTAAATTTTAAAAAAAAAATTTTAAAAAACAAAAAAAAAATTTTTCAAAAGATGGATCAAATAGCTATCGAAGCTAAGTAATAAGTTACAAGGATAAGAAAGAACACCTGTATGGCCAAAATGTCAAATTTTGACCCCCACTAACTCAGAAACTTTTAGACCGATCTTGTTGAAAATTTGGGTCACTTGACATGAAATCCCCCATATGTATGTGTTAAGTTAATTGCTTCTTCTCATATCAGGCTTTTAACAAAATTAACCGAAACAATTATAAGTGTTAACAATTTTAAAAAACTTTAATGGCATAATGGAGGATTGTATATGCTTAGAGAAATCCTTAAAAACGACTGAGAAATAAGATATTCATCTAAGAGGTGTAAAAGAATTTTTTCCAAGTCAAGTTTTGTCAAAACTAAAGACAAGAATCGCTTTAATCTTAAACATTTAAAGCAAATTAATTTTCTAAAATATTATTTTATAAGATCTCCTTTAACTATTGAAATAACTAATAAAATTATCTCAGTTTATTTTTATATAAATACATATTTTGGGGGATTCAAAAGGTAGTCATAAAGTCTTATGTCTTAAAATAATTACAATAAATATATATCGTCGGTTTAAAATGCAAACGGGTTAGATCCACTTTTTATGTAAATTGAAATTTTGATGCCGTATGGTAGAGAAAGATACGCCTCGTCGACCAGCATGTAGTTTTGCTTCTATTTAAGGCTTGATTTGTTTAAAACTAACTGTATTTTTAATTTTCTATCAAGCTGCAAATAGGAAAATTAAAAAGTTTTTTTATATCTCCTGTAAAATGTGCTGAAAATGAGTTAGAAGGTTTGCATATTAAGTCGACGACATTACTGTTGTGGGCTACCGCTAATAATTTAGATTTCTACTGTACAGTTATGACGAATCAATGAACACAGCATTGAAATTTTTATTTTTATTTATTTAAAACAATTGCATAATATTATTTAGGATATTATGACGACATGACTTGATAGCACAACTTGTGTTTTAATTGGAAAAATCAGGGCTGTGGAGTCGTCCGAAAACAAGTACTAACTCCGACTCCGACTCCAAATGCTGAAATTTTTTAAGTGCGACTCCGACTCCTACTCCGACTCCTACTATAATCTTGATGCTAAATGTATATGATACTCAGAGATGTTAACTTTTATTTTTTCTTTACCGTACGGCCTTCTAAAAATTAGAGTTTTTGAGAAGCAATTACCGTACGCAAACATTAATGTGCTGTTTCCAAATGACAGGCGATTGATTATGTAGCAAAATTTATCAGGGGTGTGCTGGAAATCGCAAACGCAAAACTCAAGAATTTGGAAGTTGTTTTTAATAAACTTTAAACCTAATTCTTATTTTTGGTTTAAAATCCTGCTTAATAGGAAAATATTTGTTAAATATTTGTCATAAAATTCTTTTATTACAAAAATCTTATTTAAAAACAACTTTTAAAATTCTTGCGTTTTACGTTTGCGATTTCCAGCACACCCCTGTATATGAAAAGCACTCAGCCCATCGCCTGTCATTTGGAAACAGCACATAAGAGCAGTATTCATAAACCATTTATTTAAATTTTAAATGTGCTTTAAGAAGATCAATTTTATTATGGAAATTTTTTTAAAATTGTTTATGCCGAAAAACTTTGGAGTCGGAGTCGCGAGTTTTTGTGGGTACTACGACTCCGGCACAAAAACATCAACTCCGACTCCACAGCCCTGGGAAAAATGCATATTACATATTTATAAATTGTTTTTTTTTTATTGCTCGTTTTAGTTCAAGAATTGTTATGTTTGGTATGTTATTGTTTTTTTTGCTAATAAACTCCAATTAATAAACAATTAATGCATTTGTATATATTGAAATAACTTAATTTATAAAAAAACTTGATTAATCGGTTAACCGATCAAAAACAAAATTAACCGATTATTAACCAATTAAACCAAAACCTCGGTTAATTCATCGAACGATTAACCGATTAAAGCAAAACCCTAATAAACATATTAGGCAAATATGAATTAAAATGGTCGTAGTGTTTTTTCTCTGCGTGTGGGGACCGAGCCCCTTTAATGTACATACATACATTCTTAAGTATTTCAAAAGTCTATTTTCAACAAATTAACAATAAACTTTTTAATTATTTCATTGAAAAATTCTTAAAAAAACAGTTGAATAAATAAACAGCTAATCAAATTGTTTTTTATTTTAAAATAAATATTTAGTTCATTAAAAATAGAAAAATATCTGCGCAATATTATTTTGAAGGCATATTTTTATAAAATTTACTAAAAAAAAATTGTTTTTATATGAAACATTAGTTTTCAGTGAAAGGTAAAGTGCTACGTTTGGCTGAGCCGAATCCTTGATACCCTCCGCCGACATTTAGAACATTTCAGGAGTGGGCTCTATATGAGATCTATACAGTTTTAGCCAATATTTTTAATGACTGTCTTCAGAATTGTAATAAGTTGCGACTTAGACCCTGTTACGCGCGGCTAACATCTATTAATAATAAAAATTGGATCTAAATAGTTTGTCTTACCAAAAATTGAAAATAGTAAAATACCAGAGTATGTATAACAACTACAAGGAAATCGAATTTAAAAAAAGGTATATAAAATTAACAAACACGAATTAATGGCTAGTTGACTCGCTATAGGGTACAATTATCCCACCCAATAAACACCGTAACAGAAAGATTACCCCTGATTATAAATCTGTCCCTAAAATGATGACCTTGTTTTAAATATAGTTACATCTTGTTTTGGCTATCCCTCCCATAAAAAAAAATAAATTAATGATTCATTTTACAACAAAAATTCACTCATAATTTTATTCCGAAAATAATAAAAGAAATATGAAATGTAAACAAAACCAAAAAAAAAAAATTTACAGGTAGTACTACTCTTATGTATATTCATTATCAAATTGTTATTCTTAATAAAAAAAAAAAAATCTTTCTTAAAGAGTAATTATAATGACAAAATTTAAATAAGCAATGCGTTTTTTTTCTCTTCTTTGTTTTAATTAAAATCAGATTACTTACAAAATCATTGATCACTTAATTGTTCCAATTCACGATGTCTCTTTGATGTTGGGCCCAGCATACAGGAGTACATAATGTTGTTGTTGTCTTATGAATGTTCAATGTGATATGGTACATAATAGTAAAAATGATTTTGCAATTAGTATTTAAATTTAGAAAAAGTATATAGAAAAGTATATTTAAAATAATAAAAAGAAATAATGAAAAAGATACTTAAGTACACCAATGGAAAAATGGTCGTTAATTTAAATATCCAAAAAAATAGTAATTATGTTATTTAATAAGAAAATTTAGATTTAAAAAAAACACGTAAAAGTTACGTTATTTAAACAAATAAAGAAAAAGGAATCAAATTAAATTATTTTAATTTCATATTTGATTTTATAGTTATTAATATTAACATTTTTTTTATTTTTAAAATAAGATGAGGTTGTATATTAGGTTTTTTCTTTCATCGGACAATAATTAGGTGTAATATTCTTATATTCCAAAATTGTTATATACTAATTTGAGGAAATTGTTAGAATTAAATTTTTTTTCTTTTGTATATTTTGTAATACCGGTGTCAGTGTAAGTTTATTAGTTTTATTGAAAGTGTGCAATATAATTTTAAGGTTTTAGCAACTCATTTTATAAATCGTTTAGACAGGTTTATCAAAAAAAAAAAAAAGGAAATTAGATTTGTAAAAGTTAATTTAATTAATTATTTTTTTAGGAATTACGCAAATTTTAGGTAATTTTCTAATATATATTCATATATCATCAATTAATAACCCCTTTTACACCAGAATATACGATTCATACATATGTTTATATAAAATTATGTAATTATACTTAGCACGATTTATATAAAAATTTCATTGGAGGTTAGAGACGAATCCATAACTTGTTGATAGTGAGGGCTTTAGACTTCTTCAAAAAAAATCCTTGACTTTGACCTTGACCAAACAAAATGGAGCTTATATTGTTCGCAGCAGTTCTAGCTTATTTGAGCAACTTTAAAATGGCTTCTTCTTTGCACGGCATGATCCTGAAAAGCCTTTTCAGTACAAGGTGAAAAACAAAGCCACACTTATGTCAAACGAATTTCTTTTTTCTTTGTTTTGGAAATTAGAAGATTTCCTTTTGAGACGTAACTGACTTTACAGAATATTTCCATATCAATTTTAATATTTTAGAAAATTTTAGTATAATTTCCACGTGGACAACTTTTTATTTTTAATTTACACTTTTTCCGATTGAAATTTTTGAACCTCTTACAATGACCACTTTCAGGTATATAATGAATTTTGTGTTTCAAGAAAATGGATAATAAACTAAATTGCGTAAGCCCAGAATTTAATAACTGCGTAATTTCTTTCCAATGAGAGGTTGATATTATTGAAAGTACAATTACATGTACATACAAAAAAAAAGACAAAAATAATTTTAAGCAAAAGGCTCCATAATGGAGATCAGTTTATTCGTACAGCTATACACGCAACTATATAAATATATTGTTAAGTGAGAGACAATGCAGGTTGCAATGCAAACGATAAACCTCTATCATGCTAGAAATTAACACAATTATGAGGGAAGGGAACCTTAGTAAAAAAGGTATTACTAAACAAAATGTTGGTAATTGTATGAGACAAAATTACAAAAAAAAAAAGTCATAGTTTCAATAAAAAAAAATCGTAACAACCCATGTTAAATTATGGGCAGACCATAATTTCTTTTCATATAAAAAAATAAGAGTTTTGGCCGAACCAAAGTGATTTCCAGGATGGAAATTTATAATCATAAAATTCTGTTTAGAGATTTCTGGTAATGAAAAATCTAATTCAGACTAAATTTTAATACAGAAGTGGTTTACACGTTTTAAAGAGCTTTTCAAATAACTCATCCTCTTGAGAAATGGGCGGTTCAAAACTTTCATCACTTTAAATCCCCAGGCCCGGATGGGATTGTCTCAGAGGACCTTCAGATGAATCTAGAAATATTGATGCCATGACTCTTTGGAGAATGTGTTTTAAAGCAAACATAAATTATGGTATTAAACATAACTTTTGTGTGCAACTAATATTATGATTTAAACTGAATCGTTGAAAATATTAACATAGTATATGGATAATAGAAGCAAATATTTCACATAATTGAATAAAATTAGCTAGATCAGAGTAAATTTTTAGGTGCAAAACATAATTGAATATTATTATAATGGATTTTAAAAATGTTAAGTACGAAATATGTATATTTTTTCAAGTTATATTAGGACTGTAAGTAATTTATTAGGGTAAAACATTAGTGTATTCATTCGGCTTACCTTCAATCGGTTTACCGATTAATTACTACCCGATTAACGGATCGGTTAATTACAAATTGGCTTTTTTCGATTAACGATTAAACCGGTTAATTCCAGTCGATTAGCCGATGTAACAAAATTTTCACTATTTTGTTGTATTATAACATATATTTTGTGTTTTTAATTATTTGTTTGGCCTCATATACAAAATGTATGTGTTTAGAAAATATTTTTGCATACAAACAAAGAAGGTGTTCAGTGATCTTCATTTTAACCCATTTTCCGCCGACCGGTGACTGCAATTACAATGTTTTTCAATGTTTTTTTTATCTTCATCATCGATCAACAGGAATGTGGCGAAAAATGGGTTAAATGTTTGATTGTCAACACCTTTGTTTTGTTTCACGTACTTTTTATACATACATATGTATATGTTAAGTTAATTGCTTCTTCTCATATCAGGCTTTTAACCAAATTAACCGAAACAATTATAAGTGTTAACAATTAAAAAAAACTTTAATGGCATAATGGAGTATTGTATATGTTTAGAGAAATCCTGGAAAACGACTGAGAAATAAGATATTCATCAACGATATGTAAAATAATTTTTTCCAAGTCAAGTTTTGTCAAAACTAAAGACATTCGCTTTAATCTTAAACATTTAAACCAAATTAATTTTCTAAAAGATTATTTTATAAGATCTCCTTTAACTATTGAAATAACTTATAATAATCTTATGTCTTAAAATAATTACAATAAATATATATCGTCGGTTTAAAATGCAAACGGGTTAAATCCACTTTTTATGTAAATTGAGATTTTGATGCCGTATGGTAGAGAAAGATACGCCTCGTCGACTAGCATGTAGTTTTGCTTCTATTTAAAGCTTGATTTGTTTAAAACTAACTGTATTTTTAATTTTCTATCAAGCTGCAAATAGGGAAATTAAAAATTTTTTTTATCTCCTGTAAAATGTGCTGAAAATTAGTTAGCAGATTTGCATATTAAGTCGACGACATTACTGTTGTGGGCTACCGCTAATGATTAAGATTTCTACTGTACAGTTATGACGAATCAATGAACACAGCATTGACATTTTTATTTTTATTTATTTAAAACAATTGCAAAATATTATTTAGGATATTATGTCGACATGACTTGATAGCACACCTTGTGTGTTAATTGGAAAAATCAGGGCTGTGGAGTCGTCCGAAAAAAGTACTAACTCCGACTCCGACTCCAAATGCTGAAATTGTTTAAGTGCGACTCCTACTCCGACTCCTACTATAATCTTGATGCTAAATGGATATGAGACTCAGTGATGTTAACTTTTATTTTTTCATTACCGTACGGCCTTCTAAAAATTAGAGTTTTTGAGAAGAAATTGGGCCCTATTATGAGTAACATTCGATTAACGATTTTCGATGGCTATCGAACATCGACTATCGAATGTTAATTTGGTATTATGAGGTGGCAGCACCGTCGAAAATTTCGTTGTGCATCGAATTTTTCAACGAAAACAAATTTGCTTTCGACGGTGCAAATAAATGTAAACATCTTGTTGAAAATGGAACTATATGTAAATTTTTTTCGTGTTCGTATACCAAATACCATATTCTTTATCAGTTTTGTTCATGTTATGCAAGTCCAGCGTCATAAGCCTCAATTAGAAACGCCCATATTCCTTATGGAACAAAAGTCTTTTTTGACCAAATGATTTGCAGCAAAGTTCAGCATTTAAAAAAGTGGGATGAAGCTAATTATTTGAAAACAAACATAATTCCGCCGTGGTCACGCTGAATATTATTTTTTAAATTTGTAAAGAAAATTTTTATTTTAAGTGACAGCTGATAGGAAATGTACTACTGTGAATTAACAAAATCACAATAGTAAATTTTTATCGAATGCCCACCATAATACCAAATTAAAATTCGTTCGATCAGCTAATTCGACTGCTGTCGAAAATCGAATTTAGTTCATAATAGGCACCATTGTTTCCAAATGACAGGAGATTGATTGTGTAGCAAAATTTATCAGGGGTGTGATGGACATCGCAAACGCAAAACGCAAGAATTTGGAAGTTGTTTTTAATAAACTTTAACCCTAATTCTTATAATTTTTGGTTTAAAATCCTGTTTAATAGGAAAATATTTGTCAGAAAATTCTTTTATTACAAAAATCTTATTTAAAAACAACTTTTAAAATTCTTGCGTTTTACGTTTGCGATTTCCAGCACACCCCTGTATATTAAATGCACTCAGTCCATCGCCTGTCATTTGGAAACAGCACATAAGAGCAGTATTCATAAACCATTTATTAAAATTTTAAATGTGCTTTAAGAAGAAAATTTTTTATTTTAGAAAATTTTTTTAAATTGTTTATGCCGAAAAACTTTGGAGTCGGAGTCGCGAGTTTTTGTGGGTACTACGACTCCGGCACAAAAACATCAACTCCGACTCCACAGCCCTGGGAAAAATGCATATTACATATTTATAAATTGTTTTTTTTTTGTTTGCTCGTTTTAGTTCAAGAATTGTTATGTTTGGTATGTTATTGTTTTTTTTTTACTAATAAACTCCAATTAATAAACAATTAATGCATTTGTATATATTGAAACAACTTAATTTATAAAAAAAACTTAATTAATCGGTTAACCGATCAAAAACAAACCTAACCGATTATTAACCAATTAACCAAAACCTCGGTTAATTCATCGAACGATTAACCGATTAAAGCAAAACCCTAATAAACATATTAGGCAAATATGAATTAAAATGGTCGTAGTGTTTTTTTTCTGCGTGTGGGGACCGAACTCCTTTAATGTACATACATACATTCTTAAGTATTTCTAAAGTCAATTTTCAACAAATTAACAATAAACTTTTTAATTATTTCATTGAAAAATTCTTAAAAAAAACAGTTGAATAAATAAACAGCTAATCAAATTGTTTTTTATTTGAAAATAAATATTTAGTTCATTAAAAATAGAAAAATATCTGCGCAATATTATTTTGAAGGCATATTTTTAAAAAATTTACTAAAAAAATTGTTTTTATATGATACATTAGTTTTCAGTGAAAAACAAGGTAAAGTGCTACGTTTGGCTGAGCCGAATCCTTGATACCCTCCACCGACATTTAGAACATTTCAGGATTGGGCTCTATATGAGATCTATACAGTTTTAGCCAATATTTTTAATGACTGTCTTCAAAATTGTAATTAGTTGTGACTTAGACCCATGTTAAATTATAGGCAGACCATCATTTCTTTTCATATGAACCTTAATTTCACCAAATTTGAATAAAATATCATGATTCGTAAGAGTTTTAACCGAACGAAAGTAATTTTCAGGATGGAAATTTATATTGGACCAATCATCATAAAACTCTGTACAGTGATTTCTGGTATTGCAAAATCTTACTCAGACTAAATTTCAATATAGAAGGGTTTGACACGCTTCAAAGAGCTTTTCAGAAGGCTGCTTTATATTGGGCAACGTTTTAGTCCGATTTTTTCAAATTTGCATGGTGTTATTTCTGGCCACATAAAATTAAATGGAGCCAAATTTTAACACAATGTCTATATTTACTGCGGATTTAGGGGTATTTAAATGTTGTCCTTTGAAACTGTGACATGCCAAAATTTACCATAATACCTTTTTACGTTACAGTTTAAGGTGTACTATAGTGTGTTCCGAGATTAGACATTATTTGAGGCATATAATAAATTATAGGCCGATCTTTCCGAAAGTAAGCGATATGATTACTTCCTACCGAAGCGATTTTACTGAATTTCAATCCCAAACTGCTAAGGATAATTAGAAGCAATTTGACACCCACGTAGACTATTTCAACTTAGAATTACTCAAGGGCCCAGAATGGATATACTTTATGGGTTCTTAGATAAATATTAAAAAAGGTTGCATAAAAATGACAAACTTATGGCGATTTCTTTTCTGAGAAATATATTGCATTATTGTAAAACAATATATAAAAATATTTACAAATTAAAATCAAAAAAAGTCTATTTATATTATAATCATAATTAGAATTGTGTTTATTTTGTTAAACTATTTATGGTTTTTAATCCAAATTTTTAATATTTTTATCAGGCTTAAGTTCATCAAATTTAATTTTCATTAAATTATTTTTATGAAGAAAGGAATTTTACAACATGAAAATGAATTAAAATTGTTATTGATAATCATTCATTATTGACATGTAAAATCAATTAAAATGGATAATCATTCAAAAAAGCAAATTTCGATCTACCAAAGGTTAAAATACAATTTGTTTAAGGATTGATGTCTGACTATTGACGTCAGCAGTTGTCGATGGCTGCGAGTGTAAGACGGCAAATCCATCTGAGGAGATCAAGTGGTTGTGATCGAAACATGTCATTGTAACCAGCCGCCTGGGTTCAAATCTCAGGTCAGTCAAGAATGAATGATTATCAATAACAATTTTAAGTAATTTTCATGTTGTAAAATTCCTTTCTTCATAAAAATAATTTAATGAAAATTAAATTTGATGAACTTGAGAGTGATTAAAATATTAAAAAAAAAAATTTTGGATTAAAAACCACAAATAGTTCAGCAAAATAACCACAATTCTAATTATTGTTAAAGCTAAGGCACGAGCTCTATGTGTACATTTGTCCTTCAAGTTGTGCTGAAAAAGGTCAACAAGAAAAAGAAAGACAAAATGAAAAAACAAAGAAAATGTACTTTGGACTTCAAGAAGAATTCTTGACATAAGTACGGAAAAAACAGAAGTTAGGAAAAACATGTAAAATCAATTAAAATGGATAATCATTCAAAAAAGCAAATTTCGATCTACCAAAGGTTAAATACAATTTGGTTTAAGGATTGATGTTTGACTATTGACGTCAGCAGTCGTCGATGGCTGCGAGTGTAAGACGGCAAATCCATCTGAGGAGATCAAGTTGTTGTGACCGAAACATGTCATGGTAACCAGCCGCCTGGGTTCGAATCTCAGGTCAGTCAAGAATGAATGATTATCAATAACAATTTTAATTAATTTTCATGTTATAAAATTCCTTTCTTCATAAAAATAATTTAATGAAAATTAAATTTGATGAACTTAAGCCTGATTAAAATATTAAAAATTTGGATTAAAAACCATAAATAGTTTAACAAAATAACCACAATTCTAATTATTGTTAAAGCTTAGGCACGAGCTCTATGTGTACATTTGTCCTTCAAGTTGTGCTGAAAAAGGTCAACAAGAAAAAGAAAGACAAAATGAAAAAACAAAAAAATGTACTTTGGACTTCAAGAAGAATTCTTGACATAAGTACGGAAAAAACAGAAGTTAGGAAAAACATGTAAAATCAATTAAAATGGATAATCATCCAAAAAAGCAAATTTCGATCTACCAAAGGTTAAATACAATTTGGTTTAAGGATTGATGTTTGACTATTGACGTCAGCAGTCGTCGATGGCTGCGAGTGTAAGACGGCAAATCCATCTGAGGAGATCAAGTGGTTGTGATCGAAACATGTCATGGTAACCAGCCGCCTGGGTTCGAATCTCAGGTCAGTCAAGAATGAATGATTATCAATAACAATTTAAATTAATTTTCATGTTGTAAAATTCCTTTCTTCATAAAAATAATTTAATGAAAATTAAAAAATTAAAATATTAAAAATTTGGATTAAAAACCATAAATAGTTCAACAAAATAACCACAATTCTAATTATTTTAATTTTATATGCAATCTGCTTAATTTAATTGTTCAAAATTTAATTTCACTTGTGCACTTAAATTAAAAAAAAATGCAAAATTTGCTTTATACTTTGTGATTTACAACCTCCCAACACGAGTGTGCCACCAACCGTGCAAGCGAGTGTATGACCATATACCTTTTGCTTATGGGAACTAAGTTACGTACATTCCAGGATACTTCCCAACAACAGGTCTGTTCTTGTACCAAGCATGCACAATCGACCATATGATCTCACTGGAACTAAAGATTATGTATATTCCAGGAAACTTCCCAACAACAGGTCTGTTCCTATACCAAGAATATACAATTAACAAGCACTTCGAAATTTGAGTAAACCAACGCTTTATTTATTTAATAGTCCGATTTTAATAAAACTTTCACTTAAAAAACGAATAAACAACTATATTTCATACCAATTTCGCTTTGAGTTAGTTATGATTATTATTAATTATGAAAAATAACGTAGTAATTAAATCCACCTTAATCTCAAATTAATTAAATTAAATGCAACTCTTATTAAACCATGAATTAAAGTTTAACTATTGTAAGTTAAATTTAATTTTGTATTAACGCTTAAAGTTTTGCCTTTACGTTGCCGTATTATTTTGCAGCGGAGTGTATCCGTCGGTCTCTCGCTTGTTTCAATATTCCAATATAAGTAATATAGGTATATGAGCGAATGTGTATATTTTCTAGTTATTATTTGTTTGTTAATAAAAGTATAATTCCAATAATGTTTAAGAGATCATTAATCGATTTGTTAAAGTAATGAAGCAAAGGAGTATGCAAATATTAAATGACTAAGAATTTGTTGTGTTTACAAACGATAAGATAGATTTTCGGGCTAGCTTTTAGATCCGTGCAAGAGAATCATTTTAAAACCAATTAATGTTATCATTCGAACAAGTAGGGGTAATTAATTTTGTAAACGTTACGGCATCTATTATTAAAGCACAATAATTTTTTTTTGTACAGCAAATTTATTTATTTTATAAATTATGTTGGCGTTAATTTAATTTCATTTCATTAACTAAAGATACATTTCAATTTATCGTAATAAATATCTATTAGCTTCTGGTTAGTACCCACAGAGAAAATTCTATTCCAAAAAAAAATCGGTTTATTCCAAAAGTTCTATGATTCACACTTCTTAATAGGTATTATGCATTTTATTTACTTTTAGTGATTTGTGTATTTAGGGCTTCCTTTTATTTGTGACGGACTATATTTTTCTTCCAATTGTTTTGTTAAATGCAATCTCTTCTCGATTTTCCATGCGATCATTGTTGCTTTTTTCTCCTTCTTATTATTGCCTTTATTTATACATATATCTGGTTTTTCTTTTCAGTGCTCACTCCACTCTCTGCATCCAATAGTTGAATAAAGAGTTTTAAACCAAAGATGCCCAGTAGTGGCTGAAATCAGCAAATTAAACTCACACGTATCACTGTTGGGATCTGGAAATTCTTAAATTGTACCGTCTCAATGGCAAAATTGTACCAAATTGACATAAATTGTACCAAAGTTTCGCTAAAAATTAAAAGATCATACATAGTAAGAATTAATAACACTTTTTTATTCAATTATAGCAAAAACAAAACAAGTACGCAGGTAAAGTCGGTCAAGCCCGAGCATTTAATACCACCACCCATTTGGGACCCATGGGAAATTATAAACCCGCCAGAAAAAAAATATATTAGGGGGTTAAGATTCATGTGAAAGTTCGTTGTGCCAAATATTATTTATATATCTTGATCTTTATGAGATTTCTTTCCCCTAAAGTGATTTTAGGAAGGGGGTTTATATGGGATCTATGGTAAATTTTGGACCTACCAGCACAAAAATACCAACATTTATGTATAAGGAAGTTGTGGCATTAAAAGCTACTTGGGGAGTAGTATTTGTATGCGAGCTATCAAATATGGAACGATTCCAATACAATTTGGTAAGGTGATTTAGATTGCAATAAGATAACTCTGGTACTAATTTAATCTAAATACCAATGTAATAAGATAGTTTATAGGCACTAACACTGTCCGGAAAGAAGTTTGTATGTGGGACATGTGAAATTATGGACCGTTTCTTTCTATTTTCAGTAGGCCTTGTCCTTATGAATTGAAAAGTATGTAAAAAATTTGACCGATTTACCTTAAAGATTGCGCCCTGTACTTCAAGCACAAAGTAACATGGACAGACATCCAGCTGGATGGAGGGGCATAGTTAAATCAACTCAGAAAGTGATTCTAAGTCGATCGGTATACTGAAATATATACAGTGTTCACTCATTAGCACAAACGCAAAATATTCCACTATTGTGGAGTGGGTACAAAAAAGTTAAGAAAAAGCAAATATGTATCTATTTCAATTTTTTATCAAAGGCGGACAAAGATGTAGATGCTTGGTTGATAGTGTCGCCAAAGCAATCGACAAAAGTGGCGATTTGGAAGCACTTGATCTTTTTACATGGATACGAATACACATACTTATGTATGTATGTACTCAATATGTTAGCATAACATCATGAACATAAATTAAATTTTTAGAAGTTCTGGCCAGGGCTGGAGATATGTTATGATAAATTGTACTATTGAATAGAAAAGTAAGTTACTCCACCTCAAAAAAATGATGAAACTTCGTGGGTCTTTTTTTAAATTTTACCAAATAGGGATGAAATGTACCAGTGTACCAATAAAGTTTCGATTGTACCAAAAATATTATTTAGGATATTATGACGACATGACTTGATAGCACACCTTGTGTGTTAATTGGAAAAATGCATATTACATGTATGCAAATTGTTTTTTTTTTTTTGTTTGCTCGTTTTAGTTCAAGAATTGTTATGTTTGGTATGTTATTGTTTTTTTTTTACTAATAAACTCCAATTAATAAACAATTAATACATTTGTATATATTGAAATAACTTAATTTATAAAAAAAACTTGATTAATCGGTTAACCGATCAAAAACAAAATTAGCCGATTAAACCAAAACCTCGGTTAATTCATCGAGCGATTAACCGATTAAAGCAAACCCCTAATAAACATATTAGGCAAATATGAATTAAAATGGTCGTAGTGTTTTTTCTCTGCGTGTGGGGACCGAGCGCCTTTAATGTACATACATACATTCTTAAGTATTTCAAACGTCTATTTTCAACAAATTAACAATAAACTTTTTAATTATTTCATTGAAAAATTCTTAAAAAAACAGTTGAATAAATAAACAGCTAATCAAATTGTTTTTTATTTTAAAATAAATATTTAGTTCATTAAAAATAGAAAAATATCTGCGCAATATTATTTTGAAGGCATATTTTTAAAAAATTTACTAAAAAAATTGTTTTTATATGATACATTAGTTTTCAGTGAAAAACAAGGTAAAGTGCTACGTTTGGCTGAGCCGAATCCTTGATACCCTCCACCGACATTTAGAACATTTTAGGAGTGGGCTCTTTATGAGATCTATACAGTTTTAGCCAATATTTTTAATGACTGTCTTCAGAATTGTAATTAGTTGTGACTTAGACCCATGTTAAATTATAGGCAGACCATCATTTCTTTTCATATGAACCTTAATTTCACGAAATTTTAATAAAATATCATGATTCGTAAGAGTTTTAACCGAACGAAAGTAAATTTCAGGATGGAAATTTATATTGGACCAATCATCATAAAATTCTGTACAGTGATTTCTGGTAATGCAAAATCTTACTCAGACTAAATTTCAATATAGAAGGGTTTTACACGCTTTAAAGAGCTTTGCGGAAGGCTGCTTTATATTGGGCATATGGAACGTTTTAGTCCGATTATTTCAAATTTGCATGGTGTTATTTCTGGCCACATAAAATGAAATGGTGCCAAATATTAACACAATGTCTATATTGACTGCAGGTTTAGGGGTATTTAAATGATGTCCTTTGAAACTGTGTCATGCCAAATTTTACCATAATACCATTTTACGTTACAGTTTATGGTCTACTATAGTGTGTTCCGAGATTAGACATTATTTGAGGCATATAATAAATTATAGGCCGATCTTTCCGAAAGTAAGCGATATGATTACTTCCAACCGAAGCGATTTTACTGGATTTTAATCCTAAACTGCTAAACATAACTAGAAGGAATTTGACACCCACATTGACTATTTCAACTTAGAATTACTCAAGGGCCCAGAATTATGCGTTCTTAGATAAATATTAAAAAAGGTTGCATAAAAATGACAAACTTATGGCGATTTCTTTTCTGAGAAATATATTGCATTAATGTAACATGTTCTACATTTTTGTGTTCGTTTGTCCAAAAAAAAAAAACTGTGGGAAAAATGTTCATGTTCTTTTGTGAATATGTTGATGAAAAAAATGCAAAACATATTGCATATTTTACCCTTACTTTTACTTAAGGTGTTCTCATACTGCCTACTTTGTTTGTACAACCAATGTCTTATTTTGTTTGTCATAATTCATACCGCTCATAATTTTGTAAAAACAATTGTTTTAAAACAATATATAAAAATATTTACACATTAAATCAAAAAAAGTCTATTTATATTATAATCTTTTAATTTTTAGTGATGCCAATATTTGTTTCCAAGCCGTATCAGCGTGCAGAAACCGCTTAAATAGCTTTAAAAACCGCTCATGAAGTCCATTTATGATGAAAGTGTAATAGTTGTAAATAAAAGCAGCTAATTGCGTTCTATTGAAATTGCCCAGCATGAAACACTTTGAGTGATTATAGGTAACATTAGAAAGTGTTACATGTATAAACTGTTACATATTTTTCTCAGAAAAGAAATCGCTATTAGTAGATCCCCATTCAACACTATTGGTGGAGGGTATAGAAAACAATATTTTAGTTGTAAATAATATTATTTTAAACAAGTGAAAGTGCAGTACTTGGCTATGCCGAATCTTTTATACTCACGAGAAGCTAATGTGTTACTGCTCAGTTGCTCCCTAAATTTGTCATTTTTTTTCTGTAAGAAATTTATAAGAAATTTAATTCGTTTTCGCCAGGTGTTTAAAATAAGCTTAAAACCTTTTTTAGCATCGTACCTATTCGAATTAGAGGATCTCAGTTTGAGCTTTTTTTTAGGGATCAGTCGACGTAGTGCTGTATAGGTCCATGGTAAACAATTAATTGAATTCCCTTTTAAACTTTAAACTTTAACTGAAAAGTTGTGTTTTTTTTCTTAGCAAAATGGCATTACAAGCCATAAAAGGTTCTAAAAAATCTTGTAAAGACTCATTTTGCGAACTCGTTATTTATCGAAATCGTTAGAATTTCTATTCGAATTTTATGTACTTTTAGATCAAAAGTAATTTTTAAACAAGTTGTGCCTTTTTGAATAGAAAGTAACTTGTTGCATAAAAGTAACTTGTTGCATAAAAGCAACTTGTTGCATAAAAGGAACCATTTGGAATAATAAGGCCTTGTTTTTCAGATGTGGAATAGGTTAAAACATAGTTTAGCGTAGTCTGAAACTCGAATTTTTCCGGTTTTCAGATTTACTAAGTCCAGCTTAACTGTGATCTCAAAAACCCAGCCTAAGTGTGTTGTTCTTTCTCATATAAAAGACCCTTTTTTATGAAAAAATAATAATAAAAAAATGATTTTTCAACTATTTGCATTTTAATGATAATATTAATAATTTCGACTGTTCATTTCTGTAGCACACTTTAGTTGTTTATCTACTAAGAAGTACAAATACATAAACAAATTATATGCTTAAACATAATTAACCGAGCAATAGTTACTAGAAGTTTAGACAGTTCTTGCCAGCCCCCCCGCACTGATAGACCAGCTCACGACCCGGGGTAACACTCTTATTTTTAATAGATTACTAAATGATAAGACAATATGACAAACTATTATAGATTTATATACATAAAAAAATAAGAAAAAGTATGGGTTAAATTTTGATTGTCAACACCTTTATTTTGTTTCACTTACTTTTTATACATATGGGGGATTTCATGTCAAGTGACCCAATTTTGAAATCGATTTTACAACATGAAAATTAATTAAAATTGTTATTGATAATCATTCATTCTTGACTGATCTGAGATTCGAACCCAGGCGGCTGGTTACCATGACATGTTTCGATCACAACCACTTGATCTCCTCAGATGGATTTGCCGTCTTAAGCTACGGTCACACTTGTCAAATATTTGACGAAAAAAACGGAACCAACAAGCAAACTAAATTATTTGTACCTTTATTTCCAACATTTATTTTGATTATAATTCCACATCTTACAGAAAACAGTTTTTTGCAATGTCTAGCAGTATAATAATCTTTATTTTGTGACATTAAGAGATTGTTAAATCTCACTAACTATTAAAAAAAGTAGTGGTTACGCTTATTTGGTCAAATATTTAATAAGTGTGATCGTAGCTTTACACTCGCAGCCATCGAAGACTGCTGACGTCAATAGTCAAATATCAATCCTTAAACCAAATTGTAGTTTTAACCTTTGGTAGATCGAAATTTGCTTTTTTGAATGATTATCCATTTTTTAATTGATTTTACATGTTTTTCCTAACTTCTGTTTTTTCCGTACTTATGTCAAGAATTTTTCTTGAAGTCCAAAGTACATTTTTTTGTTTTTTTATTTTGTCTTTCTTTTTCCTGTTGACCTTTTTCAGCACAACTTGAAGGACAAATGTACACATAGAGCTCGTGCCCTAGCTTTAACAATAATTAGAATTGTGGTTATTTCGTTGAACTATTTATGGTTCTTAATCCAAATTTTTAAATTTTTAATCAGGCTTAAGTTCATCAAATTTAATTTTCATTAAATTATTTTTATGAAGAAAGGAATTTTACAACATGAAAATTAATTATAATTGTTATTGAAAATCATTCATTCTTGACTGACCTGAGATTCGAACCCATTAATTAAATTTGATGAACTTAAGCCTGATTAAAAATTGAAAAATTTGGATTAATAATTTCTAACTCTAGACAAGGGTTTGTCAATTTTTAGCATATGCAGTGTTGTTTCCCATCCATGTAACTTATTACTTATTGGTGTTAGCAAAATTTGTCCCAAGTAGCTTCGATAGCTATTTGATCAATATTTTGAAAAAAAAAATTTTTGTTTTTTTAAAACTTTTTTTTTAAATTTAAAATTTTTTTTTTAAATGTAAAATTTTTTTTTTATATATTTTTTTTATCCGGAATGTTTTTTTTTTTTTGCTCAAAAGAAAGCTTATGTCTTTTCCTTTAAGGTAGTTTTGGTCGCTTTTTGGGAAGCGAGTGGCTTATGTATAAAAAAAATAATTTCTAACTCTAGACGAGGGTGTTTCAATTTTTAGCATATGCACTATTTTGAATTTTTTCCTATTTGTGTTTAAGTGTTTCTAAAGCCTTAAAAATAAAACGTATGCAAAGAAACTAGACAAATTAACCTTTCCGACGGTATGCTACAAACCCAATTATTATTTTATACCTTCGATACTGTAATAATGTTAATCCCAGGAATAAAATCACTTTTTTCTGTAGAAATGTTGACAAATAATTCTTTTTTTAATTTTTCCTACATAAAAAATATACAGTTTTTAGCGCACGTAATACTGAATTTGATTTTTGTTGTCAAAATATCAGGTGCCCCAGAGGCAAGTGCTTAAATCAGGTGGAAATATTCTATGGCCATTCTCCGAAATACCAGTTAATTTATTATTTCACTTGCCTTTAAAATGTGGGTGGAGAGATAGAAGTTAACAGGTAGTTTTTTAATATTATGTTTAGAAGGTGAAAATTTACAGGTGGCTTATTTTTATTATTATTAGTAATAATTGGTTAAAAAAGGTACTTTATTATTTTTATTATGTAACATGCGGTTAACCCACACTAAGCCCTTCTTCACCCTTATAAAAAAAATTAGACACCTTCATTAGAATGCACTACCTATATAATCTTAAAAAAACTATTTATTGTCATTCTGAAGACTTTCGGTATTCAGTTTTTTTGAAACAGCGTTACAGGTTAGACGTGTGTTATTTACATAATTAATTTTTACAATGTCTACAGCTCCGAAAAAGGCCAAGCTTCAAAGTGATATATTTGCTTCTTTTTGTTTTAATCCCTTTAACAAAAAAAGTTCACAGATCATCGGATATGCGAAATATTTCCGACGGCTTATTAAACAAAATTTCCTACGCTGTCAAAACGGTGGAAAATTTGTGGGTCATGCAGGAAAGAGCTGGGAAAGTTGAACGAATTACCGGATTTGAATTGTAATGAGCCTTGCGTTGAAGTAATCCCAGATGAAGACAAAAGTAGTTCTGAGAATGATGACAGAACTGTTGATGATGATGGTTATTCTAACTTTTCAGTAGAAGGTATACGTTCAAAGAATGAGTGTCAAAACAAATATCATAAGGATGCAGTAGAAGTTCTGGAACAAATAAAAGAGAAATGCAAGATGTCACAGAGCAGAGCTGAAAGAATTCAACTTCTTACGCTTGCACCATCCACATGGAGTTGTGCAAAAATAATGGCTGAGTTTGGAACGTCTCAACGAAAAGCAAGAATTGCTAAAAAATTGGTTGCTGAGCATGGTATTCTCACACTCCCAAACAAAAAGAAGGGGAAAACTTTAGAGTGCGAAACTAAAACTCTAGTAACTTAGTTTTATCAGCGAGATAATATGAGTCGCTTGATGCCAGGGATGAAAGACTGGATGTCCGTACGAATCGATGGCAAGAAAGTTCAAATGCAAAAGAGAATGGTTCTCTGCAACCTGAATGAGTTATTCGCAACATTTCAAACAGAACACGATGATATCAAAATTGGCTTCACGAAATTTACCCAACTGAGGCCAAAACACTGCGTTTTGGCAGGAAGCAGCGGAACTCACACAGTATGCGTTTGCATTTACCATGAAAATGTTAAACTGATGTTAAAGGAAATTAACTTAAGGTATTTAACAGATGATTCACCTGAAGAATTGCACGATTACCGCGATTGCCTTAAATTGACTATGTGTACTAATGCAACAACTTCTTGCCACTTAGGAGAATGTTCAAATTGCCCGGAAACAACATTCATCAAAGAGAATTGTATTAACTCTTTTGAGCGAGAATGTATGGAGGAGATAAAATTTGAAATTTGAATTTGCAAACTTAAACACTTCATCAGCTACAACAAATGTAAAAAAAATTAGGATATAAAAGGATCTAATGTGATGAGGATAAAATTTTATTAAATTATTTATCTTTTATTATTAGTATTTGAAATTATTATTATTATAATTATATATTAATTTAATTATTATTACAAATTATAAAAAGAATTTAATTTGTCAACATTTCTACAGAAAAAAAGTGATTTTATTCCTGGGATTAACATTATTACAGTATCGAAGGTATAAAATAATAATTGGGTTTGTAACATAACGTCGGAAAGGTTAATTTGTCTAGTTTCTTTGCATACGTTTTATTTTTAAGGCTTTAGAAACACTTAAACAGAAATAGGAAAAAAATTCAAAATAGTGCATATGCTAAAAATTTAAAAACCCTCGTCTAGAGTTAGTAATTATTTTTTTTATACATAAGCCACTCGCTTCCCAAAAAGCGACCAAAACTACCTTAAAGGTAACGACATAAACTTTCTTTTGAGCAAAAAAAAAAAAAAAAAAAAACATTCCGGATAAAAAAAAATATAAAAAAAAAATTTTAAATTTAAAAAAAAAGTTTTAAAAAATTTTTTAAAAAACAAAAAATTTGTTTTTCAAAATATTGATCAAATAGCTATCGAAGCTACTAGGGACAAATTTTGCTAACACCAATAGGTAAAAAGTTACATGGATGGGAAAGAGTTAGAAATTATTTTTTTTTATACATAAGCCGCTCGCATCCCAAAAAGGGACCAAAACTATCTTAAAGGAAAAGACATATGTAAGCTTTCTTTTGAATAATAAAAAAAAAAAACATTCCCGTTAAAAAAAATAAAAAAAAGTTTTAAATTTTAAAAAAAAATTTTTAAAAAACAAAAAAAAAATTTTTCAAAAGATGGATCAAATAGCTATCGAAGCTAAGTAATAAGTTACAAGGATAAGAAAGAACACCTGTATGGCCAAAATGTCAAATTTTGACCCCCACTAACTCAGAAACTTTTAGACCGATCTTGTTGAAAATTTGGGTCACTTGACATGAAATCCCCCATATGTATGTGTTAAGTTAATTGCTTCTTCTCATATCAGGCTTTTAACAAAATTAACCGAAACAATTATAAGTGTTAACAATTTTAAAAAACTTTAATGGCATAATGGAGGATTGTATATGCTTAGAGAAATCCTTAAAAACGACTGAGAAATAAGATATTCATCTAAGAGGTGTAAAAGAATTTTTTCCAAGTCAAGTTTTGTCAAAACTAAAGACAAGAATCGCTTTAATCTTAAACATTTAAAGCAAATTAATTTTCTAAAATATTATTTTATAAGATCTCCTTTAACTATTGAAATAACTAATAAAATTATCTCAGTTTATTTTTATATAAATACATATTTTGGGGGATTCAAAAGGTAGTCATAAAGTCTTATGTCTTAAAATAATTACAATAAATATATATCGTCGGTTTAAAATGCAAACGGGTTAAATCCACTTTTTATGTAAATTGAAATTTTGATGCCGTATGGTAGAGAAAGATACGCCTCGTCGACCAGCATGTAGTTTTGCTTCTATTTAAGGCTTGATTTGTTTAAAACTAACTGTATTTTTAATTTTCTATCAAGCTGCAAATAGGAAAATTAAAAAGTTTTTTTATATCTCCTGTAAAATGTGCTGAAAATGAGTTAGAAGGTTTGCATATTAAGTCGACGACATTACTGTTGTGGGCTACCGCTAATAATTTAGATTTCTACTGTACAGTTATGACGAATCAATGAACACAGCATTGAAATTTTTATTTTTATTTATTTAAAACAATTGCATAATATTATTTAGGATATTATGACGACATGACTTGATAGCACAACTTGTGTTTTAATTGGAAAAATCAGGGCTGTGGAGTCGTCCGAAAACAAGTACTAACTCCGACTCCGACTCCAAATGCTGAAATTTTTTAAGTGCGACTCCGACTCCTACTCCGACTCCTACTATAATCTTGATGCTAAATGTATATGATACTCAGAGATGTTAACTTTTATTTTTTCTTTACCGTACGGCCTTCTAAAAATTAGAGTTTTTGAGAAGCAATTACCGTACGCAAACATTAATGTGCTGTTTCCAAATGACAGGCGATTGATTATGTAGCAAAATTTATCAGGGGTGTGCTGGAAATCGCAAACGCAAAACTCAAGAATTTGGAAGTTGTTTTTAATAAACTTTAAACCTAATTCTTATTTTTGGTTTAAAATCCTGCTTAATAGGAAAATATTTGTTAAATATTTGTCATAAAATTCTTTTATTACAAAAATCTTATTTAAAAACAACTTTTAAAATTCTTGCGTTTTACGTTTGCGATTTCCAGCACACCCCTGTATATGAAAAGCACTCAGCCCATCGCCTGTCATTTGGAAACAGCACATAAGAGCAGTATTCATAAACCATTTATTTAAATTTTAAATGTGCTTTAAGAAGATCAATTTTATTATGGAAATTTTTTTAAAATTGTTTATGCCGAAAAACTTTGGAGTCGGAGTCGCGAGTTTTTGTGGGTACTACGACTCCGGCACAAAAACATCAACTCCGACTCCACAGCCCTGGGAAAAATGCATATTACATATTTATAAATTGTTTTTTTTTTATTGCTCGTTTTAGTTCAAGAATTGTTATGTTTGGTATGTTATTGTTTTTTTTGCTAATAAACTCCAATTAATAAACAATTAATGCATTTGTATATATTGAAATAACTTAATTTATAAAAAAACTTGATTAATCGGTTAACCGATCAAAAACAAAATTAACCGATTATTAACCAATTAAACCAAAACCTCGGTTAATTCATCGAACGATTAACCGATTAAAGCAAAACCCTAATAAACATATTAGGCAAATATGAATTAAAATGGTCGTAGTGTTTTTTCTCTGCGTGTGGGGACCGAGCCCCTTTAATGTACATACATACATTCTTAAGTATTTCAAAAGTCTATTTTCAACAAATTAACAATAAACTTTTTAATTATTTCATTGAAAAATTCTTAAAAAAACAGTTGAATAAATAAACAGCTAATCAAATTGTTTTTTATTTTAAAATAAATATTTAGTTCATTAAAAATAGAAAAATATCTGCGCAATATTATTTTGAAGGCATATTTTTATAAAATTTACTAAAAAAAAATTGTTTTTATATGAAACATTAGTTTTCAGTGAAAGGTAAAGTGCTACGTTTGGCTGAGCCGAATCCTTGATACCCTCCGCCGACATTTAGAACATTTCAGGAGTGGGCTCTATATGAGATCTATACAGTTTTAGCCAATATTTTTAATGACTGTCTTCAGAATTGTAATAAGTTGCGACTTAGACCCTGTTACGCGCGGCTAACATCTATTAATAATAAAAATTGGATCTAAATAGTTTGTCTTACCAAAAATTGAAAATAGTAAAATACCAGAGTATGTATAACAACTACAAGGAAATCGAATTTAAAAAAAGGTATATAAAATTAACAAACACGAATTAATGGCTAGTTGACTCGCTATAGGGTACAATTATCCCACCCAATAAACACCGTAACAGAAAGATTACCCCTGATTATAAATCTGTCCCTAAAATGATGACCTTGTTTTAAATATAGTTACATCTTGTTTTGGCTATCCCTCCCATAAAAAAAAATAAATTAATGATTCATTTTACAACAAAAATTCACTCATAATTTTATTCCGAAAATAATAAAAGAAATATGAAATGTAAACAAAACCAAAAAAAAAAATTTACAGGTAGTACTACTCTTATGTATATTCATTATCAAATTGTTATTCTTAATAAAAAAAAAAAATTCTTTCTTAAAGAGTAATTATAATGACAAAATTTAAATAAGCAATGCGTTTTTTTTCTCTTCTTTGTTTTAATTAAAATCAGATTACTTACAAAATCATTGATCACTTAATTGTTCCAATTCACGATGTCTCTTTGATGTTGGGCCCAGCATACAGGAGTACATAATGTTGTTGTTGTCTTATGAATGTTCAATGTGATATGGTACATAATAGTAAAAATGATTTTGCAATTAGTATTTAAATTTAGAAAAAGTATATAGAAAAGTATATTTAAAATAATAAAAAGAAATAATGAAAAAGATACTTAAGTACACCAATGGAAAAATGGTCGTTAATTTAAATATCCAAAAAAATAGTAATTATGTTATTTAATAAGAAAATTTAGATTTAAAAAAACACGTAAAAGTTACGTTATTTAAACAAATAAAGAAAAAGGAATCAAATTAAATTATTTTAATTTCATATTTGATTTTATAGTTATTAATATTAACATTTTTTTTATTTTTAAAATAAGATGAGGTTGTATATTAGGTTTTTTCTTTCATCGGACAATAATTAGGTGTAATATTCTTATATTCCAAAATTGTTATATACTAATTTGAGGAAATTGTTAGAATTAAATTTTTTTTCTTTTGTATATTTTGTAATACCGGTGTCAGTGTAAGTTTATTAGTTTTATTGAAAGTGTGCAATATAATTTTAAGGTTTTAGCAACTCATTTTATAAATCGTTTAGACAGGTTTATCAAAAAAAAAAAAAAGGAAATTAGATTTGTAAAAGTTAATTTAATTAATTCTTTTTTTAGGAATTACGCAAATTTTAGGTAATTTTCTAATATATATTCATATATCATCAATTAATAACCCCTTTTACACCAGAATATACGATTCATACATATGTTTATATAAAATTATGTAATTATACTTAGCACGATTTATATAAAAATTTCATTGGAGGTTAGAGACGAATCCATAACTTGTTGATAGTGAGGGCTTTAGACTTCTTCAAAAAAAATCCTTGACTTTGACCTTGACCAAACAAAATGGAGCTTATATTGTTCGCAGCAGTTCTAGCTTATTTGAGCAACTTTAAAATGGCTTCTTCTTTGCACGGCATGATCCTGAAAAGCCTTTTCAGTACAAGGTGAAAAACAAAGCCACACTTATGTCAAACGAATTTCTTTTTTCTTTGTTTTGGAAATTAGAAGATTTCCTTTTGAGACGTAACTGACTTTACAGAATATTTCCATATCAATTTTAATATTTTAGAAAATTTTAGTATAATTTCCACGTGGACAACTTTTTATTTTTAATTTACACTTTTTCCGATTCAAAATTTTGAACCTCTTACAATGACCACTTTCAGGTATATAATGAATTTTGTGTTTCAAGAAAATGGATAATAAACTAAATTGCGTAAGCCCAGAATTTAATAACTGCGTAATTTCTTTCCAATGAGAGGTTGATATTATTGAAAGTACAATTACATGTACATACAAAAAAAAAAGACAAAAATAATTTTAAGCAAAAGGCTCCATAATGGAGATCAGTTTATTCGTACAGCTATACACGCAACTATATAAATATATTGTTAAGTGAGAGACAATGCAGGTTGCAATGCAAACGATAAACCTCTATCATGCTAGAAATTAACACAATTATGAGGGAAGGGAACCTTAGTAAAAAAGGTATTACTAAACAAAATGTTGGTAATTGTATGAGACAAAATTACAAAAAAAAAAGTCATAGTTTCAATAAAAAAAAATCGTAACAACCCATGTTAAATTATGGGCAGACCATAATTTCTTTTCATATAAAAAAATAAGAGTTTTGGCCGAACCAAAGTGATTTCCAGGATGGAAATTTATAATCATAAAATTCTGTTTAGAGATTTCTGGTAATGAAAAATCTAATTCAGACTAAATTTTAATACAGAAGTGGTTTACACGTTTTAAAGAGCTTTTCAAATAACTCATCCTCTTGAGAAATGGGCGGTTCAAAACTTTCATCACTTTAAATCCCCAGGCCCGGATGGGATTGTCTCAGAGGACCTTCAGATGAATCTAGAAATATTGATGCCATGACTCTTTGGAGAATATGTTTTAAAGCAAACATAAATTATGGTATTAAACATAACTTTTGTGTGCAACTAATATTATGATTTAAACTGAATCGTTGAAAATATTAACATACAGTCAAAGCCCGGTATAACGAATACGCAGTTTAACGAATATCCGATATAACGAATGGCCCAATTTTTACATTAACTACCTTGTATAGCGAATGGCAGAAAAAAAATAGTACCGATTTAACGAATGACAAAGCAAAATAAAAAAATCTTAACAGAACCGTTACATTTTTATGTTTGTATTGAAAGAACACGTGTGATGCGTTGCTTTTTTCGTTAAAGTTTTTGTAGTTTGGTTTGGTTCATTGTGAAAACGAGATGTCAAATCGAAAAAGAATTACTTTTGATAAAAATATTAAAGATTTTAGAAGAGTATAAGAAAGGTGTAAATCTTTCAGTAATATCCAAAAGTATGGAATACCAAAATCTTATTAAAGTTCTATTTCGACACTAAATTATAAATACAATTAATTTTTAATGTTTTTCAAATTGTAGACCACCGTTTTTTTTATAAAATTTTAAGGTAAAAATTACTGATCGATATAACGAATATTTCGGTATAACAAAAGGCCTGAACACTATATCATTCGTTAAACCGGGCTTTGACTGTATATGGATAATAGAAGCAAATATTTCACATAATTGAATAAAATTAGCTAGATCAGAGTAAATTTTTAGGTGCAAAACATAATTGAATATTATTATAATGGATTTTAAAAATGTTAAGTACGAAATATGTATATTTTTTCAAGTTATATTAGGACTGTAAGTAATTTATTAGGGTAAAACATTAGTGTATTCATTCGGCTTACCTTCAATCGGTTTACCGATTAATTACTACCCGATTAACGGATCGGTTAATTACAAATTGGCTTTTTTCGATTAACGATTAAACCGGTTAATTCCAGTCGATTAGCCGATGTAACAAAATTTTCACTATTTTGTTGTATTATAACATATATTTTGTGTTTTTAATTATTTGTTTGGCCTCATATACAAAATGTATGTGTTTAGAAAATATTTTTGCATACAAACAAAGAAGGTGTTCAGTGATCTTCATTTTAACCCATTTTCCGCCGACCGGTGACTGCAATTACAATGTTTTTCAATGTTTTTTTATCTTCATCATCGATCAACAGGAATGTGGCGAAAAATGGGTTAAATGTTTGATTGTCAACACCTTTGTTTTGTTTCACGTACTTTTTATACATACATATGTATATGTTAAGTTAATTGCTTCTTCTCATATCAGGCTTTTAACCAAATTAACCGAAACAATTATAAGTGTTAACAATTAAAAAAAACTTTAATGGCATAATGGAGTATTGTATATGTTTAGAGAAATCCTGGAAAACGACTGAGAAATAAGATATTCATCAACGATATGTAAAATAATTTTTTCCAAGTCAAGTTTTGTCAAAACTAAAGACATTCGCTTTAATCTTAAACATTTAAACCAAATTAATTTTCTAAAAGATTATTTTATAAGATCTCCTTTAACTATTGAAATAACTTATAATAATCTTATGTCTTAAAATAATTACAATAAATATATATCGTCGGTTTAAAATGCAAACGGGTTAAATCCACTTTTTATGTAAATTGAGATTTTGATGCCGTATGGTAGAGAAAGATACGCCTCGTCGACTAGCATGTAGTTTTGCTTCTATTTAAGGCTTGATTTGTTTAAAACTAACTGTATTTTTAATTTTCTATCAAGCTGCAAATAGGGAAATTAAAAATTTTTTTTATCTCCTGTAAAATGTGCTGAAAATTAGTTAGCAGATTTGCATATTAAGTCGACGACATTACTGTTGTGGGCTACCGCTAATGATTAAGATTTCTACTGTACAGTTATGACGAATCAATGAACACAGCATTGACATTTTTATTTTTATTTATTTAAAACAATTGCAAAATATTATTTAGGATATTATGTCGACATGACTTGATAGCACACCTTGTGTGTTAATTGGAAAAATCAGGGCTGTGGAGTCGTCCGAAAAAAGTACTAACTCCGACTCCGACTCCAAATGCTGAAATTGTTTAAGTGCGACTCCTACTCCGACTCCTACTATAATCTTGATGCTAAATGGATATGAGACTCAGTGATGTTAACTTTTATTTTTTCATTACCGTACGGCCTTCTAAAAATTAGAGTTTTTGAGAAGAAATTGGGCCCTATTATGAGTAACATTCGATTAACGATTTTCGATGGCTATCGAACATCGACTATCGAATGTTAATTTGGTATTATGAGGTGGCAGCACCGTCGAAAATTTCGTTGTGCATCGAATTTTTCAACGAAAACAAATTTGCTTTCGACGGTGCAAATAAATGTAAACATCTTGTTGAAAATGGAACTATATGTAAATTTTTTTCGTGTTCGTATACCAAATACCATATTCTTTATCAGTTTTGTTCATGTTATGCAAGTCCAGCGTCATAAGCCTCAATTAGAAACGCCCATATTCCTTATGGAACAAAAGTCTTTTTTGACCAAATGATTTGCAGCAAAGTTCAGCATTTAAAAAAGTGGGATGAAGCTAATTATTTGAAAACAAACATAATTCCGCCGTGGTCACGCTGAATATTATTTTTTAAATTTGTAAAGAAAATTTTTATTTTAAGTGACAGCTGATAGGAAATGTACTACTGTGAATTAACAAAATCACAATAGTAAATTTTTATCGAATGCCCACCATAATACCAAATTAAAATTCGTTCGATCAGCTAATTCGACTGCTGTCGAAAATCGAATTTAGTTCATAATAGGCACCATTGTTTCCAAATGACAGGAGATTGATTGTGTAGCAAAATTTATCAGGGGTGTGATGGACATCGCAAACGCAAAACGCAAGAATTTGGAAGTTGTTTTTAATAAACTTTAACCCTAATTCTTATAATTTTTGGTTTAAAATCCTGTTTAATAGGAAAATATTTGTCAGAAAATTCTTTTATTACAAAAATCTTATTTAAAAACAACTTTTAAAATTCTTGCGTTTTACGTTTGCGATTTCCAGCACACCCCTGTATATTAAATGCACTCAGTCCATCGCCTGTCATTTGGAAACAGCACATAAGAGCAGTATTCATAAACCATTTATTAAAATTTTAAATGTGCTTTAAGAAGAAAATTTTTTATTTTAGAAAATTTTTTTAAATTGTTTATGCCGAAAAACTTTGGAGTCGGAGTCGCGAGTTTTTGTGGGTACTACGACTCCGGCACAAAAACATCAACTCCGACTCCACAGCCCTGGGAAAAATGCATATTACATATTTATAAATTGTTTTTTTTTTGTTTGCTCGTTTTAGTTCAAGAATTGTTATGTTTGGTATGTTATTGTTTTTTTTTTACTAATAAACTCCAATTAATAAACAATTAATGCATTTGTATATATTGAAACAACTTAATTTATAAAAAAAACTTAATTAATCGGTTAACCGATCAAAAACAAACCTAACCGATTATTAACCAATTAACCAAAACCTCGGTTAATTCATCGAACGATTAACCGATTAAAGCAAAACCCTAATAAACATATTAGGCAAATATGAATTAAAATGGTCGTAGTGTTTTTTTTCTGCGTGTGGGGACCGAACTCCTTTAATGTACATACATACATTCTTAAGTATTTCTAAAGTCAATTTTCAACAAATTAACAATAAACTTTTTAATTATTTCATTGAAAAATTCTTAAAAAAAACAGTTGAATAAATAAACAGCTAATCAAATTGTTTTTTATTTGAAAATAAATATTTAGTTCATTAAAAATAGAAAAATATCTGCGCAATATTATTTTGAAGGCATATTTTTAAAAAATTTACTAAAAAAATTGTTTTTATATGATACATTAGTTTTCAGTGAAAAACAAGGTAAAGTGCTACGTTTGGCTGAGCCGAATCCTTGATACCCTCCACCGACATTTAGAACATTTCAGGATTGGGCTCTATATGAGATCTATACAGTTTTAGCCAATATTTTTAATGACTGTCTTCAAAATTGTAATTAGTTGTGACTTAGACCCATGTTAAATTATAGGCAGACCATCATTTCTTTTCATATGAACCTTAATTTCACCAAATTTGAATAAAATATCATGATTCGTAAGAGTTTTAACCGAACGAAAGTAATTTTCAGGATGGAAATTTATATTGGACCAATCATCATAAAACTCTGTACAGTGATTTCTGGTATTGCAAAATCTTACTCAGACTAAATTTCAATATAGAAGGGTTTGACACGCTTCAAAGAGCTTTTCAGAAGGCTGCTTTATATTGGGCAACGTTTTAGTCCGATTTTTTCAAATTTGCATGGTGTTATTTCTGGCCACATAAAATTAAATGGAGCCAAATTTTAACACAATGTCTATATTTACTGCGGATTTAGGGGTATTTAAATGTTGTCCTTTGAAACTGTGACATGCCAAAATTTACCATAATACCTTTTTACGTTACAGTTTAAGGTGTACTATAGTGTGTTCCGAGATTAGACATTATTTGAGGCATATAATAAATTATAGGCCGATCTTTCCGAAAGTAAGCGATATGATTACTTCCTACCGAAGCGATTTTACTGAATTTCAATCCCAAACTGCTAAGGATAATTAGAAGCAATTTGACACCCACGTAGACTATTTCAACTTAGAATTACTCAAGGGCCCAGAATGGATATACTTTATGGGTTCTTAGATAAATATTAAAAAAGGTTGCATAAAAATGACAAACTTATGGCGATTTCTTTTCTGAGAAATATATTGCATTATTGTAAAACAATATATAAAAATATTTACAAATTAAAATCAAAAAAAGTCTATTTATATTATAATCATAATTAGAATTGTGTTTATTTTGTTAAACTATTTATGGTTTTTAATCCAAATTTTTAATATTTTTATCAGGCTTAAGTTCATCAAATTTAATTTTCATTAAATTATTTTTATGAAGAAAGGAATTTTACAACATGAAAATGAATTAAAATTGTTATTGATAATCATTCATTATTGACATGTAAAATCAATTAAAATGGATAATCATTCAAAAAAGCAAATTTCGATCTACCAAAGGTTAAAATACAATTTGTTTAAGGATTGATGTTTGACTATTGACGTCAGCAGTTGTCGATGGCTGCGAGTGTAAGACGGCAAATCCATCTGAGGAGATCAAGTGGTTGTGATCGAAACATGTCATGGTAACCAGCCGCCTGGGTTCAAATCTCAGGTCAGTCAAGAATGAATGATTATCAATAACAATTTTAAGTAATTTTCATGTTGTAAAATTCCTTTCTTCATAAAAATAATTTAATGAAAATTAAATTTGATGAACTTGAGAGTGATTAAAATATTAAAAAAAAAAATTTTGGATTAAAAACCACAAATAGTTCAGCAAAATAACCACAATTCTAATTATTGTTAAAGCTAAGGCACGAGCTCTATGTGTACATTTGTCCTTCAAGTTGTGCTGAAAAAGGTCAACAAGAAAAAGAAAGACAAAATGAAAAAACAAAGAAAATGTACTTTGGACTTCAAGAAGAATTCTTGACATAAGTACGGAAAAAACAGAAGTTAGGAAAAACATGTAAAATCAATTAAAATGGATAATCATTCAAAAAAGCAAATTTCGATCTACCAAAGGTTAAATACAATTTGGTTTAAGGATTGATGTTTGACTATTGACGTCAGCAGTCGTCGATGGCTGCGAGTGTAAGACGGCAAATCCATCTGAGGAGATCAAGTTGTTGTGACCGAAACATGTCATGGTAACCAGCCGCCTGGGTTCGAATCTCAGGTCAGTCAAGAATGAATGATTATCAATAACAATTTTAATTAATTTTCATGTTATAAAATTCCTTTCTTCATAAAAATAATTTAATGAAAATTAAATTTGATGAACTTAAGCCTGATTAAAATATTAAAAATTTGGATTAAAAACCATAAATAGTTTAACAAAATAACCACAATTCTAATTATTGTTAAAGCTTAGGCACGAGCTCTATGTGTACATTTGTCCTTCAAGTTGTGCTGAAAAAGGTCAACAAGAAAAAGAAAGACAAAATGAAAAAACAAAAAAATGTACTTTGGACTTCAAGAAGAATTCTTGACATAAGTACGGAAAAAACAGAAGTTAGGAAAAACATGTAAAATCAATTAAAATGGATAATCATCCAAAAAAGCAAATTTCGATCTACCAAAGGTTAAATACAATTTGGTTTAAGGATTGATGTTTGACTATTGACGTCAGCAGTCGTCGATGGCTGCGAGTGTAAGACGGCAAATCCATCTGAGGAGATCAAGTGGATGTGATCGAAACATGTCATGGTAACCAGCCGCCTGGGTTCGAATCTCAGGTCAGTCAAGAATGAATGATTATCAATAACAATTTAAATTAATTTTCATGTTGTAAAATTCCTTTCTTCATAAAAATAATTTAATGAAAATTAAAAAATTAAAATATTAAAAATTTGGATTAAAAACCATAAATAGTTCAACAAAATAACCACAATTCTAATTATTTTAATTTTATATGCAATCTGCTTAATTTAATTGTTCAAAATTTAATTTCACTTGTGCACTTAAATTAAAAAAAAATGCAAAATTTGCTTTATACTTTGTGATTTACAACCTCCCAACACGAGTGTGCCACCAACCGTGCAAGCGAGTGTATGACCATATACCTTTTGCTTATGGGAACTAAGTTACGTACATTCCAGGATACTTCCCAACAACAGGTCTGTTCTTGTACCAAGCATGCACAATCGACCATATGATCTCACTGGAACTAAAGATTATGTATATTCCAGGAAACTTCCCAACAACAGGTCTGTTCCTATACCAAGAATATACAATTAACAAGCACTTCGAAATTTGAGTAAACCAACGCTTTATTTATTTAATAGTCCGATTTTAATAAAACTTTCACTTAAAAAACGAATAAACAACTATATTTCATACCAATTTCGCTTTGAGTTAGTTATGATTATTATTAATTATGAAAAATAACGTAGTAATTAAATCCACCTTAATCTCAAATTAATTAAATTAAATGCAACTCTTATTAAACCATGAATTAAAGTTTAACTATTGTAAGTTAAATTTAATTTTGTATTAACGCTTAAAGTTTTGCCTTTACGTTGCCGTATTATTTTGCAGCGGAGTGTATCCGTCGGTCTCGCTTGTTTCAATATTCCAATATAAGTAATATAGGTATATGAGCGAATGTGTATATTTTCTAGTTATTATTTGTTTGTTAATAAAAGTATAATTCCAATAATGTATGCAAATATTAAATTAAATATTAAATGACTAAGAATTTGTTGTGTTTACAAACGATAAGATAGATTTTCGGGCTAGCTTTTAGATCCGTGCAAGAGAATCATTTTAAAACCAATTAATGTTATCATTCGAACAAGTAGGGGTAATTAATTTTGTAAACGTTACGGCATCTATTATTAAAGCACAATAATTTTTTTTGTACAGCAAATTTATTTATTTTATAAATTATGTTGGCGTTAATTTAATTTCATTTCATTAACTAAAGATACATTTCAATTTATCGTAATCAATATCTATTAGCTTCTGGTTAGTACCCACAGAGAAAATTCTATTCCAAAAATACTTCGGTTTATTCCAAAAGTTCTATGATTCACACTTCTTAATAGGTATTATGCATTTTATTTCCTTTTAGTGATTTGTGTATTTAGGGCTTCCTTTTATTTGTGACGGACTATATTTTTCTTCCAATTGTTTTGTTAAATGCAATCTCTTCTCGATTTTCCATGCGATCATTGTTGCTTTTTTCTCCTTCTTATTATTGCCTTTATTTATATATCTGGTTTTTCTTTTCAGTGCTCACTCCACTCTCTGCATCCAATAGTTGAATAAAGAGTTTTAAACCAAAGATGCCCAGTAGTGGCTGAAATCAGCAAATTAAACTCACACGTATCACTGTTGGGATCTGGAAATTCTTAAATTGTACCGTCTCAATGGCAAAATTGTACCAAATTGACATAAATTGTACCAAAGTTTCGCTAAAAATTAAAAGACCATACATAGTAAGAATTAATAACACTTTTTTATTCAATTATAGCAAAAACAAAACAAGTACGCAGGTAAAGTCGGTCAAGCCCGAGCATTTAATACCACCACCCATTTGGGACCCTTGGGAAATTATGAACCCGCCAGAAAAAAAATATATTAGGGGGTTAAGATTCATGTGAAAGTTCGTTGTGCCAAATATTATTTATATATCTTGATCTTTATGAGATTTCTTTCCCCTAAAGTGATTTTAGGAAGGGGGTTTATATGGGATCTATGGTAAATTTTGGACCTACCAGCCAGAGTTCGAAAAAAACTGTAAAGTACACAATTAAGTGTAGCATACCGTATTTTCCCTGCAAATAATAGGACCAGTCCAAACACGCGTGTAAAGAGTAGTCCACAAAGGACCAGGACTAGTCCAAAAGTAACCCAAACGTATGGAAAAAACCTGGTCTATTTAACATTACGATGTCCTAGGAGAGGATCATATAACCCACCTTTGGACCACTAAGGAGTAGTTTTAAAACTACTCCATGGTATATAATCCACCTTTGGACCACTAAGGAGTAGTTTTAAAACTACTCCATGGTATACTCAAGAGGATTAGTTTTGAAGTCGTTTAAAAACGAAAGCACGTCGTTAAAAAACGAAGACATGTCGTCTCACTACAAACACTTTTTAACAATGACATGGTCCATGCTTGCATTACATCGGACCAGTCCATGGAGTAGTCCATTTTATCAAAATGGGTCAGGTGGTCCAATTTTATTTGCTGGGTTACCATGAACAGCACACATACACATTCGTTACAAGAATACAAAATAAAAAAAAAAACAATTTTCTGTTTGTGACTGTGTGCAGAAACAATATACGGTACACAGCGAGAATGAGCTGACACACACAAACACTGCGATAACGTACATCACTTCTTTTAGCGTACATGTAAAGTATTTTTAGCGTACTTATCTGTTCATTTTAGTGAACAAGTATTTATTGTACTTTTAACGTGCGTTTAAAGCAAAGAAAATTTTATAAAATCAAAAAAGAGCCAAAAATATGATTTTAAGGTGAGCTATATAACAGGAGTGCAGAAATATAAGAAATATGCAAAAGTGTAGTAGCTCGCCAAACAGCGAAGAATGCACACGTGCGTGGCTGTATTTAACTTTGTACAAATACAGTGTGTAAGATAATTGCTAATAGAAGTAATTATAAACATAATTTATGATAAACAATGTCTTTTCTAATGTCCACAGTCTTTTATATTCATTTTATAAATAGACTTGTTAAATGTGGTAGGACAAAGTGTGTTGAAGCAACTGACTATATCGCAAGGCAATAGAAAAAATATAATATATATTAATTGTTGGGGAAACTTCGGATGTGCCAATGAAGAAATGAAAATAAAAAAATTTTAACAACAAACAATATTCCTTTAAAAAGAATTATTGAATTGGCAGCAGACGGCGGCAACACCATGGCGGGTGAAGTAAGTGGACTAAAAAACTAACTTAGCAATGAATTTGTTTTATTTTACATTAAGTGCGCTCTCTCAACCTTTGTTCAAGTTACGCATGAAAATGCTGGGGAAAATTATAGAGGTTCTTTGTTGTAATAATAACAGTTTTTTCCCATAGCCCTAAATGAATTACTGAACTAAAAGAATTTCAGGAATACTGTTTGGTACCACCCCATAAGATATTAGGTGTTTCTTATACAAAACACCTATCTTTGGAGGTTGTTATTGCAAGAATTACTGAACAGTGGGATGCGCTGGTACTGTATTTTGAATCATGTTTTTACAAAGTCAATGGTATAAGAAAAATATGTCTTAAAAAGTCAAATGCAATTTTTTATTTGTGTCATATACAGGTATATTGCGATTCTGACTTAAAATCGAATAATAGGCATTTTCTAAATTGCAATCGCAAGAAGTTAGCCCACTTCAAAAACCACGAAAGATCGTAAGCAAAACGCATGAGTTTTCGAACACCATGAAGTAAATCGGGCGATTGTTAGAAAATGGCCGATATACTAATCATAATTAATTATCTTAATAAAGATTATCAACCAGAAGGATATCGTTTGTCATATTTATAACATGTTTAAAGTCCAATTTTTTTTACACATTTTAATTAATTTTATAAAAAAAGGGTTTGATACATAGCGACACTAACATAAGTCGATTTCGATAAAAAAATAATCATATTGATGTCTTAAACATTTTTATTGACACATAAGTTAAAAAAGAAATATGTACTTAAATTTAAAATTGGGGTGTCCTGGAAATCGATTGGAATTGGATTAAAATTGTATTAAAAAGAACTTCCAAATGATTGCGTTTTACGTTTTCGATTTCCAGCACACCCCTGCTAGATATGACTTTAAGTATGAAGAAATTAAAATGTTACAAATAATAACTCTTTTTAAGTTATTGTCTAATCAAGATTTGCCTATTTATATAGTACTCACATATTCTAAAATTTTCCAATATTGTAGATTGTTACCTTAACAGAAATTAACCTTTAAGGAGACTTAGGCAATGATATATTTTCGAATTAAGTGAATTCCATTAAAAACGGATTCAACTAAAAATATTTTACGATCATGCCAACTTTGTCTTTAATTCACTTTGGTCCCACATAGTTCCGCAGCTGTCGAACGCAAGTTTTCAACACTTTTTTTTTAAAACCAAGTAGAGAAATAAACTCGATATACGAACAATTAACAGCATAATGCTCTGGTAAAAAATTGATGCATGCTACATGTGGTCAGCAAAAAGGAATCTTTCTAAAAAGTAAAAATTGTACATATATACATACATATGTAAATCCAAATTGTAATTTATTTTTTATTGGTATTATTGCATATGTTCAATGAACAGTTCTAGTTTATAAGCGTTATTAAATGAATTTTTATATACGTTTTTTTTGTTACTTATTGGTTTTATTTTAAATTGCATATTGCAAAAAAAAATATCGAATAAAAGTTATGCTTTACATCAAAAATATACATATATACATACATATACATGTGTACATTTTTAAATATTTGAAAAAATTGGTCGGTTTCAAGGATTTTTGTAGGTTTAATAGACAATTTTAGTTGGATAAAAACTTTGTAAACGGCAACCCTGGTGGTAAATTGAACGTCGAAAATTGTTGTTGTGCTATGAATTATTCGAGTTTATTTGAAGAAAAAAAATATTTTAACACTCATAAAATTATTACAGTAATTGATGGTTTCATTTTTCGTACTATTAAAATTGAATAAAAATATAGTTAGTTTTCAAATAATTTTGTTTTTAACATTTATGCTTGTTATTCAAAAAACAAATTAGCAATAAAATGAAGTTTTTCCGTACATATAATGTTATGTAGTTTGATGTTTTGTCGTTTAAAATATATTTTAAAAAGCAACAACTATTAAATTTTACGGCCCACACATTAACGCTGTAAAATAATTGTATAAGTTAACACAATACAAATTTGAATTTCAAAATAAAACAATTCTTGTTAATTTGATTGAAATTCATTTATTGCTTGTGACCCAATTAATATTGATTATTTTAATACACTTTGTATTTCTTCTTATGCTGACATTACGTCTGTTTTGGATTACGAATTTCAGTCGTAGTCAAGTACTCGAAAATAAAACATCAATTTGTTTAACTACAACATTTGGGACAATTGATGTACATATGTACGCATACCTAAGTACATATGTACATATTTATATGAAGATCCTTTTTATGGGCATTTTTTACTTCTGCTTTGCATATTTGAAGAAAGAAAAAATCATTTTAATGACTGTTCTTGTTTTTTATAATAAAAAATTTTTTTCAGGTAAGAATTGTTCATATATTTAAAGAAATTTTTTTTTCTTGGCTATTTTTATGAGCAATATTTATGGCACCAAACTCTTTCATATGAAATATCATTCAAAAAAAACCCAAAAGCAACAAATTCGCAGAAAATTAAGGAATTGTTTTTGCGCTTTGTGTTATTCGAGTTTATCTGAAAAAAAAAAATTTATGACTCTTCTTGTTTTTTATAATTTAAAAATTTTCAGTAACAGAATTGTTGCTATTTTTTATATTCATACATACCTTTTAAGTAAATCTTTTTTATTTAATATTTTTGTATGCACTTGTGTGGATAATGGTATATTAAACAATTATAATGGCACCAACCTCTTTCAGAAGCAATATCATGCAAATAATTCGTTATTAATGGTAAAATCAAACGGGTTTTTACATATGAAAATTAACAAAATTAAATGAAATAACAATGAAATAGATCTGTGATAAGTTATTCATTATTTGCTTGTATTGCCTTGAGAAAACATAATACATTTTTTATTGCATATAATTTTTATTTTAATCAAAGGTACTTAAAACATTAATATTGTTTTATTTGGGCTTGACATTTCTAAATTTTTAAGTTTAAAGATATTCGCAGAATGGTTATGCGTGAAATAACTTTATTTTTATTATATTAAAAACGAATTAAATTACCCACAATCAATTATCGTAATAATTTTATGAGTGTAAGAATAATTTTTTTTCTGCAAATATACTCGAATAACGTAAAGCACAACAACAATTTCATTTATTACCACTCACAAATAATAGGACCAGTCCAAACACGCGTGTAAAGAGTAGTCCACAAGGGACTAGGACTAGTCCAAAAGTAACCCAAACGTATGGAAAAAACATGGTCTATTTAACATTACGATGTCCTAGGGCAGGACCAAATAACCCATCTTTGGACTACAAAGGAGTAGTTTTCAAACTACTCCATTTTATACACAAGAGGGTTAGTTTTAACTTCGTTTAAAAACGAAAACATTTCGTTAAAAAACGAAGACATGTCATGTCGTCTCACTACAAACACTTTTTAACAATGACATGGTCCATTCTTGCATTACATCGGACTAGTCCATGGAGTAGTCCATTTTATCAAAATGGATCAGGTGGTCCAATATTATTTGTAGGGTGTGCACAAACAATTACCTAGCGGGAAAAGTCAGAACAGCTTCTTATTCAGGCCTTATTTAAGGCCTAATTTGACATTTTTTTAATTCAATTACCATTCTGATAAAGGCAAATTGATTAGAAGGTGGGGTCAAGTCAACATATGGTTATTTTTTTCTGTGGTGTAGTTGTCAAAGTTTGTATACAAACTACAGTTTTTATGTAAGCAAACCTTTTTTCAGCAATATTTTTGACAATCGGACCACAGAAGCAGTGTTGTTGTAGTGCTGACTTCATTTTCTAGTGAATTCGCCTTGATTCTGATCTAACTGCTAAATAAGATCTCTTCGAAGAAGGCTTCGGATCTTTCGTAGGTATAAAAGTTAAGATCAATATTCCACATTACCTTCTATGAGAAGGGAGAAGAGAAGGACCAAGATATTTAGTTTTTTTGCGCGTTATAAAATTAAAATTACATAAAAAAAAGACAAAAACATAGTTTAAGAACTGCTAAAAAGTGTTACAAAAAAGTTTAAAAAATAAATGCACAATCAAAACTTAATTGTTTTCTGATTTTTAGTATAAAAACCATTTTTAACTTAAAACCATCTATTAATTATGTATAAAATATAATAAATACCCATTAAAAGTGCACAATTAAATTTCTATAATAAAGGGGTTTGACCCCTTTTCCGTATATTTGGCTCGTTTTTTTTTTTTTAATTTTGGCACAAAGTGAAAATTTGTGTATCCCATGAATGGTTTTTAGATCCAATAACTTGATGCCCTTTTGAAATACATTTCTAAAAGACTCTTTAAGATTACCTTTATTCTAAGGCCTTTTGAAACCCATTCTCATCTCATGAAAGCCTTAAAAAAGACATTAATTAAAATGAATTTCAGTATCTCTGGCAAATGAAGCCAGATTGGAAGGCCTACCCCGCAACGACAATATGTGTAAAAAAGCTATGAATATGCAATGGGGCGAGCAGGCCTTGTACATCCAAAAAAAAGTACTGAGGCCTTCTAGAAGGCATATGTATGCCCTCTTTTTCCCGCTGGGTATACATTCATATTTACATATACGCATACTCTTAACATTTTACAACTGATCATTCCTTACAATTTTCTTTTCTTTACTGCATAAAGTATTAATACACTTTTGCATGTTTCTTATATTCCTGCACTCCTGTTATACAACTCGCCAGCAAATCAACTTTGGCTTTTTTAATTTTTTCCTTTGGTCTTCCTTCCTTCCTTTAAAAAAAGAACTACGACTCCGACTCCGGCACAAAAACATCAACTCCGACTCCACAGCCCTGGGAAAAATGCATATTACATATTTATAAATTGTTTTTTTTTTTTTGTTTGCTCGTTTTAGTTCAAGAATTGTTATGTTTGGTATGTTATTGTTTTTTTTACTAATAAAATCCAATTAATAAACAATTAATGCATTTGTATATATTGAAATAACTTAATTTATAAAAAAAAACTTGATTACTCCGTTAACCGATCAAAAACAAAATTAACCGATTATTAACCGATTAAACCAAAACCTCGGTTAATTCATCGAGCGATTAACCGATTAAAGCAAAACCCTAATAAACATATTAGGCAAATATGAATTAAAATGGTTGTAGTGTTTTTTCTCTGCGTGTGGGGACCGAACCCCTTTAATGTACATACAAACATACATTCTTAAGTATTTCTAAAGTCTATTTTCAACAAATTAACAATATGTAAACTTTTTAATTATTTCATTGACAAATTCTTAAAAAAAACATTTGAATAAATAAACAGCTAATCAAATTGTTTTTTATTTGAAAATAAATATTTGGTTCATTAAAAATAGAAAAATATCTGCGCAATATTATTTTGAAGGCATATTTTTATAAAATTTACTAAAAAAAATTGTTTTTATATGATACATTAGTTTTCAGTGAAAAACAAGGTAAAGTGCTACGTTTGGCTGAGCCGAATCCTTAATACCCTCCACCGACATTTAGAACATTTCAGGAGTGGGCTCTATATGAGATCTATACAGTTTTAGCCAATATTTTTAATGACTGTCTTCAGAATTGTAATTAGTTGCGACTTAGACCCATGTTAAATTATGGGCAGACCATAATTCTTTTCATATGAACCTTAATTTCACCAAATTTGAATAAAATATTATGATTCGTAAGAGTTTTAGCCGAACGAAAGTAATTTTCAGGATGGAAATTTATATTGGACCAATCATCATAAAATTCTGTACAGTGATTTCTGGTAATGCAAAATCTTACTCAGACTAAATTTCAATATAGAAGGGTTTTACACGCTTTAAAGAGCTTTGCGGAAGGCTGCTTTATATTGGGCATATTTAGTCCGATTATTTCAAATTTGCATGGTGTTATTTCTGGCCACATAAAATGAAATGGTGTCAAATATTAACACAATGTCTATATTGACTGCAGGTTTAGGGGTATTTAAATGATGTCCTTTGAAACTGTGTCATGCCAAATTTTACCATAATACCATTTTACGTTACAGTTTATGGTCTACTATAGTGTGTTCCGCGATTAGACATTATTTGAGGCATATAATAAATTATAGGCCGATCTTTCCGAAAGTAAGCGATATGATTACTTCCTACCGAAGCGATTTTACTGGATTTTAATCCTAAACTGCTAAACATAACTAGAAGGAATTTGACACCCACATTGACTATTTCAACTTAGAATTACTCAAGGGCCCAGAATTATGCGTTCTTAGATAAATATTAAAAAAGGTTGCATAAAAATGACAAACTTATGGCGATTTCTTTTCTGAGAAATATATTGCATTAATGTAACATGTTCTACATTTTTGTGTTCGTTTGTCCAAAAAAAAAAAACTGTGGGAAAAATGTTCATGTTCTTTTGTGAATATGTTGATGAAAAAAATGCAAAACATATTGCATATTTTACCCTTACTTTTACTTAAGGTGTTCTCATACTGCCCTGTTTTATAACTTTGGTACTTACTACTTTGTTTGTACAACCAATGTCTTATTTTGTTTGTCATAATTCATACCGCTCATAATTTTGTAAAAACAATTGTTTTTAAACAATATATAAAAATATCTACACATTAAAATCCAAAAAAGTCTATTTATATTATAATCTTTTAATTTTTCTAAGCCATTAGTGATGCCAATATTTGTTTCCAAGGCGTATCAGCGTGCAGAAACCGCTCAAATAGCTTTAAAACCCGCTCATGAAGTCCATTTATGATGAAAGTGTAATAGTTGTAAATAAAAGCAGCTAATTGCGTTCTATTGAAATTGCCCAGCATGAAACACTTTGAGTGATTATAGGTAACATTAGAAAGTGTTACATGTATAAACTGTTACATATTTTTCTCAGAAAAGAAATCGCTATTAGTAGATCCCCATTCAAAACTATTGGTGGAGGGTATAGAAAACGATATTTTAGTTGTAAATAATATTATTTTAAACAAGTGAAAGTGCTGTACTTGGCTATGCCGAATCTTTTATACTCACGAGAAGCTAATGTGTTACTGGTCAGTTGCTCCCTAAATTTGTCAATTGTTTCCTTTAAGAAATTTAATTCGTTTTCGCCAGGTGTTTAAAATAGGCTTAAAACCTTTTTTAGCATCGTACCTATTCGAATTAGAGGATCTCAGTTTGAGCTTTTTTTAGGGATCAGTCGACGTAGTGCTGTTTAGGTCCATAGTAAACAATTAATTGAATTCCCTTTTAAACTTCAAACTTTAACTGAAAAGTTGTGTTTTTTTCTTAGCAAAATGGCATTACAATCCATAAAAGGTTCTAAAAAATCTTGTAAAGACTCATTTTGCGAACTCGTTATTTATCGAAATCGTTAGAATTTCTATTTCGAATTTGATGTACTTTTAGATCAAAAGTAGTTTTTAAACAAGTTGTGCCTTTTTGAATATAATGTAACTTGTTGCATAAAAGTAACTTGTTGCATAAAAAGAACCATTAGGAATAATAAGGCCGTGTTTTTGAGATGTGGAATAGGTGTAAACATAGTTTAACGTAGTCTGAAACTCGAATTTTTCCGGTTTTCAGATTAACTAAGTCCAGCTTAACTGGGATCTCAAAAACCCAGCCTAATTGTGTTGTTCTTTCTCATATAAAATGCCTTTTTTTATGAAAAAATAAAAATAAAAAAATTATTTTTCAACTATTCAACTATTTGCATTTTAATGATACATATTAATAATTTCTACTGTTCATTTCTGTAGCACACTTTAGTTGTTTATCTACTAAGAAGTACAAATACATACATAAACAAATTATATGCTTAAACATAATTAACCGAGCAATAGTTACTAGAAGTTTAGACCGTTCTTGCCAGCCCCCCCCCGCACTGATAGACCAGGGCCCTATTCCACAAAACAACTTTTCAACTTTTCACTTTGCACTTATCAAATTTCATTTTTTGGCAAAGGGATAAGTGTTTCTGTTCCACAACATTCTTTGCAAATCTCACTTTGTACTTAGCTACAGGGTTGTTAGACTTTTTTCCTCAAAAATCGTCAAAAGTTTTAACAAAACTCGTCAAAATCGTCACGAAAATTGAACAAAATTGTCAACAAAACGTCAAATATATAAATTTTACAAATTAAAGACTATTTATTGCATAGATTGGTTCGAACATATAATTTTTTAGCAAGAAATTCTATTTATGATGAAGAAAGTCATATAGTTAAGTTTTATTCTATTTATTTCAGCAAGTGAGCTGAATATATTTATCATTTAAAAAGAAAACATAAGAAAAAATATATTTGCATAAATGCATAACAAAAATTTCTTTATTTCATTTATCCATATTCAGAAAAATATTAAATAATAAATAAAATCTCATTTGCTTTAAACTCGAGCTATTTTTAAATGATTAACTTTTAGCGCTGTCTCTATTGCCTATCTAAAAACCAAGGATTCTGTCTATATCAACAGTCCTTTTACCCGACTCGAAACGTTTTATTACGTCCAATATTAGTTCCAAGTTAATACATTTTCTTCTCATTGCACTCAATTTTCTACACAACTTCTTATTTAAAAGTAACTTCTTACTTCCTAACACGCAATTTTACTAAGAATAACTAACCAACAGAATTAAATGGGATTTGCCTTTTTACCAGCGATGCCAACTTAGTGCTTTTGGCACTATTTATGGTGCTTTTTGATGTCCTAAAACGCCAAAATTTTATCCTTAGTGCCAAACATAGAAAAGGCACTAACTTGGTGCTTTTTCAATTTTTCGTTAGTGCCTTTAGTGCTTTTTACAATTTTTATTTTTTTCTACCATTTTTTAAAACTTTGATTATAAAGAGGATGATTTAGATGAGCTTTGCTATTTGGATTAGAATTTTGAGAAAGCCTGTAAAGATTTTAAGATTTCAAATGATAAAAAAGTAATAAAAGTTGCATTCGTTTTGCCAAAAACTTTATTTACGAGGTTAGAGATGGGCGATGACAACATATTTAGTAATCGTAATAAAAACGATGTAGTTGTTTGCGATAAACATTTTTTTTAAAGATGTAGACACTGTGTCAAAAATAGAAAATGGCTTGGAAAATATAAGGAATTGTGAATGGAAAAATAAACAAAGATTTTGAGTCATGTAGAAAAGTTAACAAACATGCAGTAGGAAACCGTACAAAAGAACGCAAAGACTTTAAAAACAAAAAAGAAAGTGTTAAATAAATTAAAAAATTAGTTTTCAAACACACAACACTCTGCACCAAATAACCGCGTGCTGTGCACTTCTACCTCTAGTCCTATTGCAAAAAGGTTTGACTAAGTATCAGAATGCAAATAATAATGTTTTTTTTTATTTTACACCTTATGTGTGTTTTTTATTCAGAAGGGTTCATAGGTTAAAATAATTGGATAATATCATACGCCAATTGTTTAATTAAACTTTGCACGTTTTTAATTTAGATTTATTTTTTTTATATTTTTTATTAAAATATAGGCTTGTCAGTAAGTTTTATAAACAATGGTCGGTCATTGCAAATTTTTTGTAATTGCAACAGGCAAGATTTTTCGATTTACAAAAATCGAGCTCGCTCTGTATTACTTAAAAACGGCCAATTCAAACATACCTTATGGATCATCATGATTTGGATGATATTATTTTTATTGAAGATAATAATAATACAATTAAAAATGTTTTTATACATATGTAAACATATTTGATATTTAATCTAAAAAAATGGTCCCCATAAACGCCATCGCCTTTTTTAAAATTTTGAAGGTATATAATATTCGGCATAGCCGAATGCAACTTGTTTTGTGATAAATTAAATTGTAAAAATGGGTTAGTGCTTTTTAACGCGTTTTATTGCTCGAAATAGTGCTTTTTAGTGCTTATTTTTAAATTTAAAGTGCTTTTTTCTCTCACAAAGTTGGCATCACTGCTTTTTACACACAAATAGAAAAATTCTGCTCATGTGATTATTACTTCATCGAAAAATGCATTCGTATGTAGCGACGCAAATCGAAATCATAAAAACGCAAAGCGGATTTAACCAATTTTTAAAAAGCGGGCCAAAATAGAACAGACGCAAATTAGGCCTCTAGTGTATATTTTTTGCAGTATGGCGTTCTATAATTGTAGAATTTGAATTACTAATGGTTCTAAAGCAGGGATGTCAGCGCCTTGCACAATTGTGCAAATTAATTCACATGTACGCTTACGCTCTCTTATTTTGCGAGCGTAAAATATAATTGTTTACTGAGAAACACTCTCATTCAGCGGGAAATATCGCAAATATTGCAAGGCCTGTTTTGAGGCCTCTAAATATATTTATGTATATAAATATATATACAATAACTGTATGTAGGTACATCTTTTTTTTTGTTTTATAATCTTTTTTATTTTATTTATTATCTATGTTTTTGTTTTGTTTTATTTCTGTTTTTGACATTGGGATTTCCATTTCTTTGCACAATTGTGCAATTGTGGTTATTTTTTAAGATAGAATTTGAAAATTTTATAAAAATATATATGTAAAGTGAATCCTAATCAACAAAAATTTCAAATTTTCAAAATAATTGTGTTGCATTTAAGCTAACGATATGTGTTTTGTTCGTGAAAAAAATTCGTTGATGCCTGTAACAGGGTCCCTTTTTCTTTCGTTAAAAAGACGTACCTAAATGCAGAAATTATTAAGAAAAGAAAAAGCCACAAGAATTTGTTGGTATTTTGTGATTGTAAAAATATTTTTGTTTCTGTACCAATCGCGTCGGTGGGTTTTTTTTTTTGAAAACTCTTTTCTTAAGTAGGTAAAAATATTTAAAAAACAAGTTAAAAAAGTCTTGTTTTGCTACAATTTATGTGTAAACCTATACACATAAAAGCAAATGTGACAGCAGGTAAAATTTTTGGGTAAGAAGATGTGTTTTATTGATGTATTAATGAAACTTTATTGTTTCGCATTATTTTTATTGCTTACTTTTTTATGCTACAATTATATGACCGAGTCTAAAGAGTAAACCTTACTACTTTATGGTATTTATTTAACTTAACTTTGACCTGTTATAATGACTTTATACATTTTTGCAGGCAAGCTCAGGTGCGCATTTGGTATTTTGTAAAAAGTTATGATATACCATTAGCTAGAATTAAAATGTATGCACAGATGTTTGAAGTATGAGTAACCCAACACCGTGAATACCCTTTCTATTTTACTTACCACTATGAATCCCCTAACTTTTTACTAAAATAACTTTTTCACGTTATAATTCTCATGTAATTCATTTTATTTTTGAATAAATAGACCAGGGAATTCCATTTCTATGTACAATTGTGTATATGTACCTGTAAACTTCAAATTAGAATTTCATTTAATAGTCTTGTGGACAGCGATAACGGACGTGCAAGCGGATGAGTTTATTAAAAAAAAGATAAATGATGCCATATAATATATTTTTATGATAAAAAATGCATTTAATTATTTTCAATGTCTCTTATGTTTTAAAACATTTGAACTGAAGAGATTGTATACTTTGAAAAGGCATTATGATCATTTCCATAATGATATTAAACAATATGAAGTAAAAGAAAGGGAAAACCAATATAAGATTAAAAAAAAAGGTTTATTTGGATAGCTTGAAAAGTTGGGTATCACAAGAAGAAGAGCATGAAGATAGGATAGAAGAGTTAAAAATAGAAATATCAAATTTACTAACTTTGGAAATAGTAAAACAGGGAAGACCATTTTCCGATGGGGCATTTATAAAAAAGCTTTTCAATGCAGTTTTGGAAAAACTGAAAATCGATTGCAGCGTAATAAAAACTTTTCCCATGAGCCGAAATAGTGTCGTCAAGCGCACATCAATTTTAGCTGCACATATACAATCTGTGATTAGGGAAAAGTTAAAAAATTGTGAATACTTTTATTTTTGCCTAGACAAAAGCACCGACATTAATGATCTTTGCCAATTGGTCATTTGTGTTCGATGCATAGATAGTGAGTACAATGTTTTTGAAACTATGTACTCACTTGAAACGTTTTACGGTAATGTAACAGGTAAGGTATTATACGACGTAGTCTTTGAAAACCTGATATCTGTTACACAAGCTTCAAAATTAGCAGGAGGATGGTGCAAACGTTATGGCCGGGATGTATGAAGGTTTCGTAGGACAGCTTAAGCAAAATGGAATTGATGTACATGCTTTCCATTGCATAATTCATCAGTCCATGCTTGCCTCAAAATTTATAAGTGATCATGCCGCTATTAAGACTGCAGAGCGGATAATCAATAGAATACGGGGGGGTCATCATTCATTAACGCACAGAAAATTTTAAAGTTTTCTTAAAAACGTAAACGCCAATCACCACGACTTAAAAATGTTTACGGAAGTTCGTTGGCTTAGTCGGGGTGATTGTCTTAACAGGTTATTCGATCTTAGAAAAGAGGTGTTGCGTTTTTGGGAAACTGAAAATTTAGACGAATGTGAATTAATACAGTTGAATGATTATGAGTTCATTTTAGACCTTGCGTTTCTGGCGGATACAAGCAGTATTTTAAATGAGCTAAATTTGGAACTACAAGGAAAGGGAAACAATTTAAGTGACATATATACGATTGTTTTTAATTTTAAAACCAAATTATTTTTATTAACAAATGAAATAAATAATAAAGATTTTTCCAACTTTCCTAAAACTTTGCTTATTTATGACAAGGAGGAATATTTGAAAAAATCTGAGTATTTGGCAATTTTTGAAAACCTTTTCAAGATTTTGAGGATATAAAACCACTACTTTACATATTCCAAAATCCCTTTAAGTGCGACATTGCGAGTTATGGATTCAGCATCCAGTCGGAACTAATCATACTTAGGAACGAAATTAATCCTCCAGACAGGGAAAATATTATTGAGTTCTGGAAAAATTTAGACGGGGCGCTATATCCTATATTAAAAAAAAATTCCTTCAAATGTTTGTCGCTTTTCTCCTCAACATATCTTTGCGAACAAATATTTTCCGATTTGAAATACATTTGCTCAAAACAACGCAATAAATTAACATCCGCAAACCTAAAAAATGTTTTGTTGTTACGAAACTGCAATATAAATTTAGAAGATATTATTGGTAAATAAAAGTATTTATTATAGGCTAGTAAAATCTTTTCTTTTTATAATGGTGGTAAATACTTACAGAATATTTTTAAACTTAATATTTGCATTAGTATGAGCAAATGAATTTTCATTGTTAGAATTCGCAAAGGTATGTTGAGCAAAAAACGAAAAATATTGGAAAGAATTGTATTACGTTGTAAAAAGACTTCAAATATTGCGAACTGCGCAATTTTTCCAAAAAATAAGCAAAGTTTCTGAGGTTCCAAATTAAATTTATTTAAATAATAACTAATTGTGTCTGTCCATAACTCAACATTTTTCGATAATTGTATTATTATTTATTGCTTTTAAGTCTTCATAGCAATAAATGTAAGTTAACTTAAAATGGCCTGATGAAAAATGAATGGAAAGCATGAACTATATTTCCTCGCATAATGCTGGCCCTGGTGTTTGCATCGCCCTTTCATGAAAATGTTTTGTAAGTTTTAATACCTTACCTGATTCCCAACAATTTAATCGAACATAGATGACCCTTAGAAAAGGTCTTTAATAAGGCCTCGCAATAGGCCTCGCAACCGCATATTTCGCCCGCTGGGCATGTAAAGCAGACCATACACGATTCAATTCAATTGTCAACTGAGTCGGTTGTTGTCCAAATCAAAGCGTGTATGGCCTTGTCAGTTGATTAGTTTGACGGTTGTCGAGTTGGTTGAAGAAAAATCAAAAGATTTTGATTTTTTCAAGTTGACTCCAAGTCTTTCAACTCGATTGTACTGTGTGTGCTTAAGTCTCTTGATCAGCTGTCAAAATTTATGTTTGTAATTTTTTTTTGCAAAGAAAAAGTGAAATATTTTTAAAATTGTCTTTAATTTCAATAAAATTTTAAATAAAAAAATGACATTGGTGGCAAACATGGATACTTAGAGAGAAAAAAAATTTTTGTAAAATTGTAAAAAAATCTAAATTTGACAGTTGAATTAAAATCTTTCAATTCAGTTGAAGAAGTGTGTGGCCAAGTATCAATTCAGTTGAAAGACTCAGTTGACAATTGAATTGAAAAGTGTATGGGGCGCATAAGAGATAAGAGTTATCTCACCAACACAATCATAATTGACATCACTGTTCTAAAGGCACATAAAATAAAATGCAACCCTGATCCAACGAAAAGTATTATTGTTTTGAAATTTTTCAAAAAACGATGAAGTCGTATGGGATGTCAAAATTTTTTCTTTAATACTTGTCATTTTCATCACACATGCATTCATACTATCAGACTTTTACATAATACTTGAGTTTTTGACATGTATTAATACAAAGTATAATAGTGTAAACTAGCCTTAATGAAATCCACCTGGTTTGTGATGGGGGAGGAATTTTTTTGTTTAATTTCCAAAAATTTGTGTATTTTGAAAAATTGATTTTTCAGTTTTGGACTGTTTTCAATATAATTGTAAATATTTCTTGTGTGTTTTATCGATGCCAGAAAATCGTCATAACACTATTACTTTTAGTCAAAAAATCGTCAATCGGCATTTTAGTGTATTTTCTCAAAAAAAATCTTCAAAATGACGAAAAATCGTAACATCTTCCAACCCTGCTTGCCAGATTAAAGTGTTATAAAATTGATGCCAGATTAAAGTTTAAAGTAAATTTATTGACGGGATTAAATCGTCAAAACATAAGTGACTCTACATCAAAAATCGTCAATCGTCATTTTGGTAAATTCATCGAAAAAAATCGTGAAACTGACGTAAAATCGTCACATCTAACATCCCTGCTTAGCTAAAACTTTGCTCTCTTTGCACTCTTTGCAAATACTTTGCACTCCTTGCAAAGTCTTTGCATTCTCTTGCAAAGTGAGTCTGCAAAGTGTTCCACAAAGGATTTAATCGTCTTTGCAATTCTGTCTTATACTACATTTACACCTACGCAAAATCTAGTACTTACGAGATTTCAAGCCAAATCTAGTTGTTTTTGACTAGATTTCCCATACAAAACAAAATCTACTTCGTGACTAGATTTCTACTCAAAATCTAGTAGTACTTAATGATTCAACTATGGTTTTTTCAATATAGCACTAAAAAATACTTTCCTGCTCAAGAAAAAATGACATTTAAAAAAAAACAAAACATAAATTGTTAAAAAAAAATTAAAAAGTTTTATAAAAATTGTAAAAAAATAAAAAAGACGAATAATAATGATAAAATAAATATCGTCAATTGTTAATAAAAGGTAATGCAAATTTTTTAATGTATATTTCTTTTTGTTTTTATATGTGTAACGAAAAAACTTTTAGTCAGTTGTTTTGTTATAAAAACAAAATCTCGCTAATGTCAAAAAAGTATAATGTAAACGACCTAGATTTCGAAGAAGATTTTAAATCAATTCTTCAAGATTTCGGCCTAATGTAAATGTAGTGTTATGTATAAGTAAGTATTTTTTCTAAAATTGTTGTTAATATTTAAAACATATTTAAGTTAACTTGGATTTGATTTAATCGAAAGCACTCTTTAAAATTAAAGTTTTGTAGTCCCGAAAAATTAATTCGGTCTCTATAATTTCTTGATATAGCAACCTCTTCACTATCGTCGATAGAGTTTTTTTTCCCGGAGTTTTTCGATTCCCGGGAAAACGGGATTTTTTTTTAATATCCCGGAATCCCGGGATCCCGCTCCATATAAATAATACAAAGTAAATTTGTTTTAAATTAATAAAAATAACTTTTTTTAAAAAAAGCGTAAGGGAACTTGTTTACAATGTAAGTAAAAGAAATGCCTAAATAATACAAAAATTAATTAAAGGTTGAAAGAGGAACTTGAATTATTATTACCTTACGATTTTATATGTAAATTTCGTATTGTTTAATGATGACTCGTCCCAAACGCAGCACCCTGTAAAATACTAACGGTCCTTAAATTGTTGTTTACATATTTACACATTTTGTCATTACATTATTTTTCTTGTTCTTAATTTAACTTGCAAGATCATTTTCTCAATAATTAAAACTCACGCTAGTTTCGATCGTTAAAGTGCAAACATTAAACCGTAAAAAGTAAAACCCAACCAAAACATTAAAACAAGTGACAAATTTAATTGTAAAAATAAATAAAAGAAACATTGCAAAAACCAAAAAAAACTGTGAACAAAAAAAACTCCAAAATATAATTGAACAAAAAGTGAATTAAATAAAACTAAAATATAAAAAACGAAAATAAAAAGGTGTTTTTTATTAATAGTTTAAAAACAGAAAAAAGAACCACAAAAAATCAACCCCCAATCACGTATCATTATGCTCTAGATACAAGATAACATAAACATAACAATTTAATTCATAAAACAATAATAAACAACAAGTAGGAGTGCTATATTCGGCTATGCCCTTCACCATGAAAAGAACAGAAGTTTATATATATATATTTAAATATATGTATATATACATGTATATTTATAAAGTATATATCGTTTAGTTTTATTTAATTATTTGCACATGATTGCGTGCTATTAAATATATTAAAAGTTAAATTAATATATAGCACGTTTAGTTTTGATCTAATTTCAGTATTTGGTCATACCGACATCTTAAAGTATAAAATTACCATTTACTTTGGTGATAAAACTTGTGGTCGGGAAGTTCTATGGTTCCCGAAAATAGGTATTAAAAAAAAACTATATTGTTGACATTACTTTTTTTTACCGATATTCCGAGTTTTTCTAAAGATTTCCGATATTGTGTTCTTCTAAAGATTTCCGATATTTTAATATCTAAAACGTATGAATAGGTCATAATACAGCTCTAAAATTTTAGTTAATGTTTTTCAATCCTTTTTTGGAGTATTTTGCACATAACTTAACCATTTTTAACCGATTTGGCAGATTTATATACGAACGTGCCTCAAAATAATATTTCCATTAAATTGGCTTATAGGCATATATGTATATATACCTACATATATGTACATATATTTAAGCAAACTTAATTAAAAAAACAAGTAAGAGTGCTATATTAGGCTGTGCCGAATCTTATATACCCTTCACCATTTTGCGAGCAGAATACATAGCAATTAGACAAAAACTAAATAAAACTGGTAAATTTTTTTTTTAAATAAGATACAACTGGTTTTGAACTTCGCTTTTCATAAGGGCCCAGAATATATATACTTTATGTAGTGTAGGATCAATATTGTAGAAATTACAGTTATATATACCTTTTTTAACTTCCGTGAAGGGTATCAAAAGAGTAATTTTCGGGAATTCAGGGGTCTAATCACTATCGTATCGAATAAACTATTGAATTTTTTTGCATACGATAGACACTGGCGTATCGAATGAAAACTCGATAAATGTAATGTCGAGTTACTCGATGTCGAATGCTATTATTTCAAATTCAATACATTTCATTCGATATCGAGTTTCAAGATACCAAAATAAATAATTTCGATGAATTTTGCTCGATATCGTATGCGGTGATTAGACCCCAGTATTTCGGTTACAAATCATACAAATTTCCGACATTTTGGTATATAAGTCATATACATAGGACATATGGCAGCCCTAAAATTTAAGTTTTTATAAAAATTTTGATGTTTTTTAGCCCATTTTTTGAGTATTTTGCTCATAAATTACCCATTGTCTAACCGATTTGATATTTTTATATACCGACGTGTTAAGGAAGAATTTTGCCATTTACTTAAGTTATATTCGTATATAAACATTTATATAAACTTGTAAATATATATTTTAACAAATTTAATTATAAAAAAAGAGTAATTTTTGGGGATTCAGTATTTCGGTTATAACTCAGCCATTTTTTAACCGATTTGGCAGATTTATATACCGACGTGTTGAAGAAGAAATTTACCATTTACTTTAGTTATAAAGCTTAAACTCGGGGAGATCTATGGTTCCCGAAAGTGGATATTTAAAAAAAAAAATTTAATTTTGGTCATAACTTTTTTGTATCTGAACCGATTTTCCCGAGTTTTTAATAAAATATGTTCTACTAAAAATTTCCGATATTTTGATATATAAGAAATATTCATAGGACTTAGAGCAGCCCTAAAATGTAGGTTTTTATACAATTTTTAATTTTTTTTTGTACGGGAGGTACCACGCCCACTTATCCAATCCCGCCCACATTTTGTAGGATGGTGTGTATTGGCTACCTAAATGTGTGTACCTAATTTGGAAACTTTGGCTTTTGCCGTTCCCCAGATATACAGCAAAAAGTAATAAAATTACAACAACCACAAGGGATTTTTGGAAAATATTAGAGGTAGTCGTGGTTTTTTGCTCATATCTCAGCCATTTGTGGATCGATCTTGCTGAATTTCAATAGCAACCGATGGTAGACTATATGTGACATAAATGTAAAACAACCTAGCCGCTATCATGTCTGGAGTCTCCGGAAAACACATATCAAACGTAAGACGGACAGACGGACGGATATCGTTAAATCAACTTCTCTCCCCATAAGGACCCAGAATATATATACTTTATTGGGTCTAAGATCAATATTGTAGAAATTACAAACGGAATGACAACATATACCCTTTTCCACCTGAGGTGAAGGGTATAAAAAACAAAAATTGTGGTACTCAAGTTATGAGATCAAAAAGTAAATTCATAAAATAGATAAAATATTTTAAATAAATAAATTAACATTTTTTAACAGATTAGGAAATAACATTAAGACACACTCAATGCGTTTAGAAAGTAGCAAAGAGTTTATTTCTTATTTTATTTACTTATTACCATGTTTCCGAAAAATTTTGTTCACTTTTGTACCGAGATTGGACAAATAGTTTAAAGTGCAAATGTTTAAAGTTGTTGCATATTTCTAATTCACGATCCGAAGTAATTTTTCTTTTTTATAAACAACGTCTATATTAGTCAAATGTATGTCAAGGTTGATGCAAAAACATATCGTCATATCTCAAAAATTTTTTTTAATTTTAAGTTAATTAAGCAAAGTCCTTCATACTTTCTTGTAACAAAAAATCGGTATTTTGTCTCAAACTGAACCGAAGTTATAGCAAAATATATCTTTAAATCGGTACATTTTGAAAACCTTAATCGCATTTTGCCAAGCTCTATTTTTTTTTGATTTTGCTGCAATAAAGGAGCGATATTTTTGGATATCTTCTATTTTTAAGAATTGTCCATGGACAATTAAAATTTACTGCCTGCATCTTATTTGGAATTTATGTTCTTTATTAACTCTTCACTTTACTAAATTTATTAATTATCAACTGTTGCACGGCACATTCTGCTTTTAGTGGATTTATTGCGTCAGTAGGCATTGATTTACGAACGTAGTCACTTCTTGTTATTGATCTAATCGACAACCTATCAACAAATGTTAATTTTTAAAGAATAGAAAACTAAATTTCAAAGTATAAATAGCTTTTTTTCTGAAACTATGAGGAACTTTTATTTCCCGGGATCCCGCAACAAAAATCCCGGGAAATCGGGACATAAAATAATTGAAATTCAAGGGAATTTCCGGGACGGGAAAACCCGGGAATAAACCCTAATCGTCGAACAAAAACTCACGTCTTAATATTTTCAAAGCTTCACTAGTTTTAATAATATGAATTTGCAAAGAGATCGTTTACCTTGCAAATTTTTGGCAAACTTATCAAAATTTGCTTTGCAAAAATAGAATTTACAGTTTTTGTGGAACGCAACAGCATAATTATTTGCAAAGTCTTTGCAAATTACACTTTGAAATAATAACTTTGCACTTTGCATAATAGAACGTACGTGGAACAGAAATTAAAAAGAGAATAAAAAAATTGCAAAGACTTTGCAAATTTCACTTATCAATTTCAACTTATCACATCAAATTTAATAGTTCTGTGAAACATACAGTTTTGCAAATTGACGAAAAATTTGATTAGTGCAAAGCGAAAAGTTGATAAGTTGTTTTGTAGAATAGGGCCCAGCTCACGACCCGGGGTAACACTCTTATTTTTAATAGATTACTAAATGATAAGACAATATGACAAACTATTATAGATTTATATACATAAAAAAATTAGAAAAAGTTTGGGTTAAATGTTTGATTGTCAACACCTTTATTTTGTTTCACGTACTTTTTATACATATGTATGTGTTAAATTAATTGCTTCTTCTCATATCAGTCTTTTAACAAAATTAACCGAAACAATTATAAGTGTTAACAATTTTAAAAAACTTTAATGGCATAATGGAGGATTGTATATGCTTAGAGAAATCCTGGAAAACGACTGAGAAATAAGATATTCATCTACGAGGTGTAAAAGAATTTTTTTCAAGTCAAGTTTTGTCAAAACTAAAGACAAGAATCGCTTTAATCTTAAACATTTAAAGCAAATTAATTTTCTAAAATATTATTTTATAAGATCTCCTTTAACTATTGAAATAACTAATAAAATTATCTCAGTTTATTTTTATATAAATACATATTTTGGGGGATTCAAAAGGTAGTCATAAAGTCTTATGTCTTAAAATAATTACAATAAATATATATCGTCGGTTTAAAATGCAATCGGGTTAAATCCACTTTTTATGTTAATTGAGATTTTGATGCCGTATGGTAGAGAAAGATACGCCTCGTCGACCAGCATGTAGTTTCGCTTCTATTTAAGGCTTGATTTGTTTAAAACTAACTGTATTTTTAATTTTCTATCAAGCTGCAAATAGGAAAATTAAAAAGTTTTTTTATCTCTCCTGTAAAATGTGCTGAAAATGAGTTAGCAGGTTTGCATATTAAGTCGACGACATGACTGTTGTGGGCTACCGCTAATAATTTAGATTTCTACTGTACAGTTATGACGAATCAATGAACACAGCATTGAAATTTATATTTTTATTTATTTAAAACAATTGCAAAATATTATTTAGGATATTATGACGACATGACTTGATAGCACACCTTGTGTGTTAATTGGAAAAATCAGGGCTGTGGAGTCGTCCGAAAACAAGTACTAACTCCGACTCCGACTCCAAATGCTGAAATTTTTTAAGTGCGACTCCGACTCCTACTATAATCTTGATGCTAAATGTATATGAGGCTCAGTGATGTTAACTTTTATTTTTTCATTACCGTACGGCCTTCTAAAAATTAGAGTTTTTGAGAAGCAATTACCGTACGCAAACATTAATGTGCTGTTTCCAAATGACAGGCGATTGATTATGTAGCAAAATTTATCAGGGGTGTGCTGGAAATCGCAAACGCAAAACGCAAGAATTTGGAAGTTGTTTTAAATAAACTTTAAACCTAATTCTTATAATTTTTGGTTTAAAATCCTGTTTAATAGGAAAATATTTGTTAAATATTTGTCATAAAATTCTTTTATTACAAAAATCTTATTTAAAAACGACTTTTAAAATTCTTGCGTTTTACGTTTGCGATTTCCAGCACACCCCTTTATATAAAAAGCACTCAGTCCATCGCCTGTCATTTGGAAACAGCACATAAGAGCAGTATTCATAAACCATTTATTTAAATTTTAAATGTGCTTTAAGAATATAATTTTTATTTTGGAAATTTTTTTTAAATTTTTTATGCCGAAAAACTTTGGAGTCAGAGTCGCGAGTTTTTGTGGGTACTACACAGAAAAAATTATTGCCGAATTATTTTCAAACAAACGATTGTTTGAAATTTTTTTTAATTTCTACAAATTTTTTTACTGATTCAATTAATATTTTTGTTTGATTTTTATTTAAACCAACAAAAATGTTGACAACTTTTCAATAATATAATATACGCGCTATTGGTTTCAATTTTTCATAATTTTGTATGAAATATTTAACGCTCTTTAATGTTGTCGTTTTTTGCATTTTTTATTTGATCGTAAGCAACACTTCTTTATGTGAAATATAAGAACAACAACACAAAACACATACAGTTTATTTTTGGACGCTTTAAAAAAGTACAACAAGAACAAGGCGAATTCAACTACAGGCGGTGTCGCAACTACAACAATCCAAAAACAACAGAAACAACATAGGGGGTTTTGCATTGCATTGTTAGTGTTTACGGCTCGAAATGTCAACCATTCTTAGCAAAACACTAACAAATCAAACTGTCAAAATCAGAAGGTGGTTCGACACCACCTGTAGTTAATTCGCCTTGAACAAGAAAAAAGATGATAAAATAGCGCGACGAGGTTATTAGTAAAAAAACAAAAAAAAATAGCAGGTAAAAAAAAGGTTTCATTCTTTTTTAAACTACAGAAACAACAACAACATTGTATGAAACAAAATAAATTTTTGGTTGGTTTCAAAGTTGGAAAAAAATGAATGAAAAACAAAATCCCGTATTCAATTTTTGAAAACTGTTTACTTAAATATCTACATCAAATACAAAAATAAAATGATGTCGAAAAACATATCGAGTCGGTCTGCTGCCGTTGTTTGTTACATTTCTTCATCTTTAGCCAAGGAAAGGATACAGCAACAGTGAGTGATGAAGAAAAACATTGTGTGTATAAACAAGACTTCGTTCAAAAATAATTCCAACAAAACATGTGTCTCAAAGCCAGCCGCCGCTCTGCTTCTGCCTTCATCTTCTCCTTCAGTGATAGCTTGGGTGCGCGAGTTATGGAATCACCCACATTAACACATCCAACAACAAAACCACCAAGACAAAATACACACATTTTCTCACTTCCTGTACAGACAAAATTATTAGGAAATTTAAATAAATAATAATCAATTTTAACACACTTCTGTATTTAGTTTAATAATCAATTTTAACACACTTCTGTATTTAGTTTAATAATCAATTTTAACAGACTTCTGTATTTAGTTACTAAGAATTTTTGTACTTAATGAATAAGCATTTTTGTAAAACTTCATAATAAACACTTTTATATTTAGTTAATAAGTTTCATTGTATAATAAAACAAATAAATAATCAATTGTATTAAAACCATAAAAGTGAAAAGTTGTTTTTTTCAATCTCCTCTAAATAAATAACATAAGTCGCGTCATTGCTTGTGCAAAATATTTTTGTTTGATTCAGCAAAATTATTTGTTTGAAATTTAGGTATATGAATTTCAGTAAACTTTTTGTTTGATTCTGTAAATTATTTGTTTGAAAAAATCAGTGTTTTTTTAGTAAACAAAATGCAAATAAATTGTTTGAATATTCGAATTTGTTTGTAGGACCGATTTCAGGCAAAAAATGTTTTGATACTACAAATTGTTTGTTTGAATTCGAAAAATAATTTTTTCCGACTCCACAGCCCTGGGAAAAATGCATATTACATATTTATAAATTGTTTTTTTTTTGTTTGCTCGTTTTAGTTCAAGAATTGTTATGTTTGGTATGTTATTGTTTTTTTTACTAATAAACTCCAATTAATAAACAATTAATGCATTTGGATATATTGAAATAACTTAATTTAAAAACAAAATTAACCGATTAAACCAAAACCTCGGTTAATTCATCGAGCGATTAACCGATTAAAGCAAAACCCTAATAAACATATTAGGCAAATATGAATTAAAATGGTCGTAGTGTTTTTTCTCTGCGTGTGGGGACCGAACCCCTTTAATGTACATACATACATTCTTAAGTATTTCTAAAGTCTATTTTCAACAAATTAACAATATGTAAACTTTTTAATTATTTCATTGACAAATTCTTAAAAAAAACATTTGAATAAATAAACAGCTAATCAAATTGTTTTTTATTCGAAAATAAATATTTGGTTCATTAAAAATAGAAAAATATCTGCGCAATATTATTTTGAAGGCATATTTTTATAAAATTTACTTAAAAAAATTGTTTTTATATGATACATTAGTTTTCAGTGAAAAACAAGGTAAAGTGCTACGTTTGGCTGAGCCGAATCCTTGATACCCTCCACCGACATTTAGAACATTTCAGGAGTGGGCTCTATATGAGATCTATACAGTTTTAGCCAATATTTTTAATGACTGTCTTCAAAATTGTAATAAGTTGTGACTTAGACCCATGTTAAATTATAGGCAGACCATCATTTCTTTTCATATGAATCTTAATTTCACCAAATTTGAATATAATATCATGATTCGTAAGAGTTTTAACCGAACGAAAGTAATTTTCAGGATGGAAATTTATATTGGACCAATCATCATAAAATTCTGTACAGTGATTTCTGGTAATGCAAAATCTTACTCAGACTAAATTTCAATATAGAAGAGTTTTGCACGCTTTAAAGAGCTTTGCGGAAGGCTGCTTTATATTGGGCATATGGAACGTTTTAGTCCGATTATTTCAAATTTGCATGGTGTTATTTCTGGCCACATAAAATGAAATGGAGCCAAATTTTAACAGAATGTCTATATTGACTGCGGATTGAGGGGTATTTAAATGATGTCCTTTGAAACTGTGTCATGCCAAATTTTAGCATAATACCATTTTACGTTACAGTTTATGGTGTACTATAGTGTGTTCTGAGATTAGGCATTATTTGAGGCATATAATAAATTATAGGCCGATCTTTCCGAAAGTAAGCGATATGATTACTTCCTACCGAAGCGTTTTTACTGGATTTCAATCCTAAACTGCTAAACATAACTAGAAGGAATTTGACATCCACGTTGACTATATCAACTTAGAATTACTCAAGGGCCCAGAATGGATATACTTTATGGGTTCTTAGATAAATATTAAAAAAGGTTGCATAAAAATGACAAACTTATGGCGATTTCTTTTCTGAGAAATATATTGCATTAATGTAAAACAATATATAAAAATATTTACACATTTAAATCAAAAAAAGTCTATTTATATTATAATCTTTTAATTTTTCTAAGCCATTAGTGATGCCAATATTTCGTCGTTCGCAAGTTATTGTGTTCTATATGACAAAAATGTTGTTTTTGGTAAATCGCTGTTAAAGTTAAGTTGTTAGTTACAAAAAACTGAACCGAAAAAGTTGTCGCAACCTTCTTACCAAGGAAACTTCTAGAGTTTCTAATTTTTTTTTGGTAACAAAATTTCAGTCATTGGAAAAGCTTCTAAGAGTAATAAGCGTTTTTTTAAAAAAAGTTTTGTTCTATATGCACATATTTACGAAACTCTTATTGTTTTATAGAATATAGAACAAAATGTAAAAAATTATTGTGAGAAATGAAAAGCAATATGTTTTCACGTAACAAGACCTTTATTTCTGTAGCATGCAACGTTGGAAACTGGCTAAGTCATACTTAACCATTAGTATTTAATATTCAACTTGCATGGGTGTAGGTGAGCTAATAGCATGCATCGGGTTCCGGCTATTTCCTCGTCGGCTAATGGGTGAAGTTCGTTGCCACCTACCCAATACAAAAAAAATACATTCTACAGACCTAATAATTTTAAAAGTGCATGCAAAAAAAAATAGTAATAGATAAACCGGATCGAATAAGGAAATTTACGAATTCCAACTTTGTAGATGAAGTTGTGCTTGATGTTACCACAACAAAACGAACCCTCCCAGCCATGATCATGTCATTTCCGCCAGCGCCATTGGACATGATCCCTAATGCCACATGCCCTACACCTCAGAAACCTTCAGAAATCAAACCTCTAAATTGTTCAATTATTCATTCATTCTGACATTTATTTATTCATACTAAAAAAAATTAATAAATTCTAACGAAGTAAAGACTTACAAAAAAAATACTTTTATTAAATAAAAAAAAATGTCTAAAACAAATGCAAAAATCACACTGCACCTGAAACAAAATTACAGAGGCGTCCAGTTCGGCTGCCTTTATTAAACCATTAAATAAGTAAGATATATAATTGTAAAGAAAATTAATGCGGGGAAATTTATTCGCGAAAAAAAATTGGATTTTACTTTTACATTCGGAAGCGAAAGGAAAAAAAATTTAAAAAAAATCTATGTGGGTCCGACTAGGATGGGATCCCAGGACCTTAGAGTGTATGGTAGTTTTGTTGTTGGGTTTTCTTTTCTCACATATACATACATACATTAGATAATCATTATACTAAATGTTTTTCTTCCTTTTTTTTTTCTTTAATTCAATAAATAAAAAAAATCTATTTTTATTTCCAAAATCTCACCCCATCAATTGTACATTAACTTTTATGTAACTACTAAAATCACTTTATCATAAGTACATGTTTTGCGTTTTCCAGCACTGGGTACAAAAAAAAACAAACATTCTATAAATAGAACGCGGCGAATTTTAAACAATCAATAGCAAACAAGGAAGAAAACTTTTATATTTCATTTGACTTTAATACCATAATTAAATACGTTTTGTGGATCATTCAGCCCAGTTATACTAATTGTTTAACAAATTTGTACTTATTTTAAAGGTATTTTTATTTCCAATTTGATGGTGCATAAATCTTTTAAATTTAATGAAATTTGAAGGAATTATGAGCTATTATCAAATTTGAGTTAACATTGCCAAAGTGTTAACATTTATAATCTGTTAACATTCTGACCAATGCTGTTACTCATATTGTTGCCCCAGCTCTTAATTAGGTGTAAATAGTTTTAGGAAATGGAAACAACTAATAAGTAAAATGTTATTACTTACATACCTCTGTTTTACTACTGGAACTCCAACGATGAAAGATCTTTCAGGTTGTAGTAGTATAGGCAGGGTTTAAAAATTAGTAAATAGTTTTTTTGCTTCATATCGAAAATCGCAGTAAATATTCAAAACTAAAATATTTAAAGGTATTCATATTGCAAAAATATTCATAATTTACTAAAAAACCTCGTAGTATATTGAAAAATATTTAACCAGTGGCAATTTTTAATATAACAACGCGAAAAATATTAAATATTTCGCCGTATAAATATATTTTATATCGAAATATTAAAATGTTTTTAGTCACCATAAATATGAAATGTTGTGTTTCTACAATATCAATATATTACGACCACACATTACAAACTGCGCAGTAAATGCGAAATGTACGAATATACCTAAATAACATAACAAAACAAAATATGCCGTCTTGTTGATCATCGACTGCCAAAATATGCGACACAAAATATGCGACTATTACACACGAAATATTTAAATATTTCAGTGTGAATAGTAAACGTATTATTAGTCGAAAAATAAACTAATAATAGTCACAATATGAAGAACAAAATATTTTTGTGTGTACATACAAAAAAGGTTTAAAAGGGAAAGATTTAAAATAAGAAAATCTTTGAATATAGGTATGTGTTGAAGTAAATATTATTGTTTAATGGTTTATTTATTTATTGAAAAATGGCAATATATGATTGAAAGGTGAGTTTTATAGTTTGAGTGCAAAAATATAAAAAAAGATTGAAAAGTTAACTAATGTTTTAAGAAAACATATATGTATGTATGTGCACACACAGAAAAAATTAAAAATTTTCTCTAATCACCAATTTTATACCAAATTCATAGAATCAAGCAATCCATTTGTTGTAAAATTGTAAAAATTTAATATTTTGAATATTTTTTTTTCAATAAATGATATTTTTAGTTTTAATTAAAAAAATGATCCAAAAACTTTGCCGTTTCAAACAATGTGTTGATTGAGTTTGACAATTTCCAACAACAATTTCACAATTTTAAATTATTTTATTTTAAACGAAATAATGTTTTGTGATTTAATTAATATCTTTTAAAATTTATTTCAAAACAACTAAAATGGTAATCAAATTAAAATTATATTTTTAATTTTCTTTCAACAAAAAAAAAAATAATTGAGTCAATTATCACATTAATTAAATTTAAATAATTTTTTAATTGATAAAAAACTACTAATAATTTTTACTGTGTAGTTTGTATTTATAAACAGCCATTAAAATAATATAGGGTGTGTTTTATCAAAGACAAAATTAAATGGGTGTTTGGACTAGTTGTTCAAAAATAGAGTTAAGGTGCAAAAGTGCGTTTGTGTTTTGAGAAATTTATTTACAACAGTCAAATTCTCTTTATAAGGGACAAAATTTGTATGCGTGGGTGTGTGTGTAGATCATAGTTTTATGATGCATTTTGTTTTTAGCTAGACTCTTTTAATTGTTGATGCAAATGGATGAATTCAAAATAGAACAACCAATCGCGATATTATAATAGAGGCTCAAAAAAAGGATGTAGTGTAAAATTGGTAGGAAGCTGCTTATATGAACTTAGAGAGAAAAGAACATCTGAAGTAGTGATCAGTTGTAAAGGCTATGCATATACATATGTATGTATGTATGTGTGCACATAGATATGTATATATAGTTGTTAGCGACAAAGTAAACTTCGAAAATTATATTGTGGTTTGCGTAATACAAGTTGATTTGAAAAAAACCGTTTTATGACTTTTCTTGTTTTTTTTACAATTCCATATGTAATTGGAAAAAAATGTTTTTTCAGAGTATTGTTGTTTTTTTTTTATTTGCACCTATCATAAATATTGTGTTTGCTATATGCACTTGCGTAGACATTTGTAAATTAAGCAATAATTATGACGCCAACATTAACGAAACCCAAATTTTCATGCAAGTATCGATCCTTTTGGTTTTTTTATACACTTGTGACCTTTTTATTTGTTGTTGCATATACATACATATAACAAACAAATGCAACAATACCTTGTGGAATCACAACAACAAATGTATGCAAATAAATGATCTATTTTTTTTAGCGGAAAATAAAGGCTTATTTATTTTTTCATTGTTGTTTTTTGCAAAAGGAAAAGGAAACGAGTGTATAAATTAGGTCGCACAATCGGACAAAACGACAGTTGTTTAATTTGATTTTTAACGTTTGGTCTTACGAAAATATGTTTTACAAGTAATAAACAATTAACAAAAATGGAAAAAATATATGATTATTTTGAAGTGTGTGATATTGAGAACAAAGTTTTATGCAAAATATGTAAAAAAACATTAAATAATAACAGAAGTTATAATTTAAAGTCGCATTTACTTAAAATGCATAAGATTATAATAGATCTTAAAAAATCCATAAAAAAGTCTAAAAATATATAAAATAAATATATAAAAGCATGTGTTTCAGTTAATCGACATGAAATAATTAAATCGTATATAGGATTGGTCACTGAAAATGGATTAGCGTTTGATATTTTAAACAGCAGTAACATGCAAAATATTTTTTAACCTATATGTAGTGCATTAAAAACAAACAGCGGGCAAATGTTTTCTTTAAACTCGGACAATGCCAAAAAAATTTTATGTGAAGTTGTAACTAAACTTCGTGGTTTAATTCAAAGTGAACTGTCAAATAAATTATTTTCGATTAAAATTGATAGTGCGACTCGATTAGAAAGGAGCATTTTCGGTATCAGTTTACAATACTGCAATCAATTTATCTAATATATTAATTATTGCCCTCATTTTTAAGCAAATGTTAAAATAAATGAATTAAAACATATCTTACATGCATATATTTACATATTTGAAATAATTTTTTTGCGGTAAGTTTTTATATTTTAGTAAATTATATATATATACAGAACATAACATACATAATGGGGGATTTAATGTCAAGTGACCCATTTTTTGAAATCAATGTCTTCCGATTTAGATAAAATTTGCATCAAGGTTAGTCCTAGTAAAACACATGTAACCACAAGGAAAAATAATTTAACTTTAATCGCCATTTTTAATGCTCACATTTACTTTTCGCTTTAGTACTGCCAAGTTTATTTTTGATTTGATTTTAACTTTGACAAACATTTGACATCAAATTGAAAAAACATTTGATATCAAATGTTTATTTTCAAATCATTATCAATTTGCATTTAAATGTTAAATCAAACAATTGAAAAACGTTTGAGAATTGCGTTTGATGTCAAATGATAAAGTCATTTCATATCAAAGGTTTGACTTCGTGTTTGTTGGGAGGTATTGTGTACAATTTTGTTTACTGCGTTAGTATTGGCGTCATAATTATTGCTTAGATTGTGTCAACCTTTTTATATGTACACTCGTTTCGTTTTCCTTTTGCAAAAAAAACAAGTCAAAAAATAAATAAGCCTTTATTTTCCGCTAAAAAACAAAAAAAAATAGATCATTTATTTGCATACATTTGTTGTTGTGATTCCACAAGGTATTGTTGCATTTGTTTGTCATATGTATATGCAACAACAAATAAAAAGGTCACAAGTGTATAAAAAAACCAAAAATTAATTCATAAGAAAGGATCGATACTTGCATGAAAATTTGGGTTTCGTTAATGTTGGCGTCATAATTACTGCTTAATTTACAAATGTCTACGCAAAAGCATATATGCAGCAAACAAAATTGTTTTACCTAAAAAATATTTATGATGGTACAAATAATAAAAAAACAATACTCTGAAAAAACTTTTTTTTTCATATTACATACATACTTATAAAAAAAAAGTTTACTTTGTCGCTAAAAATTGTATGTACAAACATACATATGTATATGCATAGCCTTTACACCTGATCACTACTTCAAATGTTCTTTTCTCGAAGTTCATATAAGCAGCTTCCTACCAATTTTACACTACATCCTTTTTTTGAGCCTCTATTATAATATCGCGATTGGTTGTTCTATTTTGAATTCATCCATTCGCATCAACAATTAAATTAGCCTAGCTAAAATTAAAAAGCATACGTCATAAAAAAACCATATTGTTGTAAATAAATTTCTCAAAACATAAACGCATTTTTATACCTTAACCCTATTTCGAATAACCATTCAATTTTGTTTATATTTTTACACTCAAATTATGAAAGGCACCTTCCAGTTATATTCTACCTTTTTTTTAATAAATAAATAAACCATTTAACAATTATATTTTAATCTACCAACACATACATACAAAGAATTTCTTATTTTAAATCTTTCCCTTTTAAACCTTTTTTGTATGTACACACAAAAATATTTTGTTCTTCATATTGTGACTATTATTAGTTTATTTTTCGACTAATAATATGTTTACTATTCACACTGAAATATTTAAATATGTCGTGTGTAATAGTAGCATATTTTGTGTCGCATATTTTGGCAGTCGATGATCAACAAGACGGCATATTTTGTTATGTTATTTATATTCGTACATTTCGCATTTACTGCGCAGTTTGTAATGTGTGGTCGTAATATATTGATATTGTAGAACAGTGATGTCAATTATGATTGTGTTGGTGAGATTACTCTTATCTCTTACATGCCCAGCGGGCGAAATATGCGGTTGCGAGGCCTATTGCAAGGGCTTATTAAATTATTAAATTTAATTTAATTATTATGGAAATGATCATAATGCCTTTTCAAAGTATACAATCTCTTAAGTTCAAATATTTTAAAACATAAGAGACATTGAAAATAATTAAATGCATTTTTTATCATAAAATATTTTTTATATGGCATCATTTATCTTTTTTTTTAATAAATTCATCCGCTTGCACGTCCGTTATCGCTGTCTACAAGACTATTAAATGAAATTCTAATTTGAAGTTTACAGGTATACAAAAATAAGAAAAATATTCAAAAATAAAATGAATTACATGAGAATTATAACGTGAAAAAGTTATTTTAGTAAAAAGTTAGGGTATTCATAGTGGTAAGTAAAATAGAAATGGTATTCACGGTGTTGGGTTACTCATACTTCAAACATCTGTGCATACATTTTAATTCTAGCTAATGGTATATCATAACTTTTTACAAAATACCAAATGCGCACCTGAGTTTGCCTGCAAAAATGTATAAAATCATTATAACAGGTCAAAGTTACATTAAATAAATACCATAAAGTAGTAAGGTTTACTCTTTAGACTCGGTCATATAATTGTAGCATAAAAAAGTAAGCAATAAAAATAGTGCGAAACAATAAAGTTTCATTAATACATCAATAAAACACATCTTCTTAACCAAAAATTTTACCTGCTGTCACATTTGCTTTTATGTGTAGAGGTTATTTACATATAAATTGTAGCAAAACAAGACTTTTTTAACTTGTTTTTTAAATATTTTTACCTACTTAAGAAAAGAGTTTTCAAAAAAAAACCCACCGACGCGATTGGTACAGAAACAAAAATATTTTCACAATCACAAAATACCAACAAATTCTTGTGGCTTTTTCTTTTCTTAATAATTTCTTTAGTTAGGTACGTCTTTTTAACGAAAGAAAAAGTGACCCTGTTACAGGCATCAACGAATTTTTTTCACGAACAAAACACATATCGTTAGGTTAAATGCAAAACAATTATTTTGAAAATTTTGTTGATTAGGATTCACTTTACATATATGTATATTTTTTTATAAAATTTTAAAATTCTATCTTAAAAAATAACCACAATTGCACAATTGTGAAAAGAAATGGAAATCCCTGTTTTAAAATCATTGTACAATGTCAAAAACAGAAATAAAACAAACCAAAAACATAGATAATAAATAAAATAAAAAAGATAATAAAACAAAAAAAAGATGTACCTACATACAGTTATTGTATATTTATTTATATACATAAATATATTTAGAGGCCTCAAAACAGGCCTTGCAATATTTGCGATATTTCCCGCTGAATGAGAGTGTTTCTCAGTAAACAATTATATTTTACGCTCTCAAAATAAAAGAGCGTAAGCGTACATGTGAATTAATTTGCACAATTGTGCAAGGCGCTGACATCCCTGTTGTAGAAACACAACATTTCATATTTATGGTGATTAAAAATATGTTAAACCTTCGATATAAAATATATTTATACGGCGAAATATTTAATATTTTTCGCATTGTAATATTAAAAAGTTACCACTGGTTAAATATTTTTCAGTAATACTAAAATTATATTAATACAGCGATGCATTTTAATATATTACGGTAGTGGATTATTTAATATTTTTAGATTTTCTGTCAGTTTGTGTTTCAAATTATGCATATTTATGGCTAATATATTAGTATTTTTAAACCCTGAGTATAGGTGGTTAATTTCTGGTTCTGGACACAGGGTTTTTCGTTAGTGGGTTAATTTGACAATAAAAACATTATCCAACATATATACATATATAGGAGAAATAGTTATTTTCCCATTAACACTCTTTGCAATATTTCTTTAATCTCTAACTCCACTTCGTGCACATTGTTTTTTTTTCTTCGCTCATTCGGCCGTTGCCGTAATATTTTTTCCCGCACTGTACTGCTAAAGGTAACTGGGATCTTTCTCATGTAATATCACAATTATAGATTTTTATTTTTATTTAATAATTATTTTTTTTTCTCTTGCCGCGATCCTAGACTTTAATTTCTCTTTTTTTTATTTTATTTCTTATTTACAAATTTTGGTTTTGGTTTGACTTATTCTGACACTTGTTTTCAAAAATTTTCTGTAATACTTTACTCTTTTTTTTCCCGACGCGATCGTGTGATTTTTGCAATAAATTTAGTTAAATATGTATATAAACCAAAATTCAAAGGTAAAAGTTAATTTTAATTAAATAAGTACAAAAAAAAATACGAATAAATTCAATTTTACATGGGCGAATCTCTTTTGACATTGGGCTATTTCTTTAGAGAGGAAAAACAAGTAAGTATCCTAAATAAATTGTTATCTTTAAATTCCAAGTAAATTACATTTTTTTATCATCTTTTCTTTACTTCATTTTTTTTCTTTTTATTTAGCAATTAGCCCCTATAGCCTATAGTGATTTGCTCTAGTAACCATTCAGGTTATGTACCCTTTTTGTTTATACTTTTCTCACATACAACTAATCAAGCACTTTGCACTTCTTTTCAGAATTATTTTCATCTTTTCCGCACTTTAATTTTTTTCTTAAACCCCTTTACTTGGTGAATCACGAATTTCTACTACTGGATTATAAGTTCCTTTACTTTCGGGGCCCTTTCCCGCTGATCTGATGTTATTACCGTGGTAGGCTAAAACTACTTCCTTCCCCACTAAATCTGGGCAATTATATCCGGCCTATTGAGGAGAATTTTAGGGTTAAGTTAGAAGTTAACTCATGCTTTATATGTATGTATATAGGTTTGTGTTACAGAATCATAAAAAAAATTTTACCTTGGTATGAATAATAAAAGGCAGAGGTTTATCAAAAACCCAGGATGTCTATCCACTTCTTCCCAATCGTCCTCTTTCCTTTTTCACCTTTGTTCTCTATGTACCCAAATCTAAAAAAAATTAGATCACCTTAAGTCGTAGGTAATAATTTTCATTTTTTTCACTGACTTAAGGCCGTATTGAAATTTATATACTAAGCAAATAATGTACAACAAATCTGATGAGAATTTGTTTTTCTATTATTTGCTAGAATAAAAATCAAATAAGTACGACAAGTCGGCGATACCAAAGGAGCCAAAGTTTATAAACCGTGTATTTTTAAATAACTTTTATTTTTTTAGCAAAGGTTTATCAAAAAAAAAATTACATAAAGATTTGTTTTTTTTTTTGGTCCACTTTTATTAAATTAAAAAGAAATTCCACTCGTACTTACTTTTTTTTTTTTTTTTTAAATAAATTATGTTCTCACACCAAATAAAATTACACTAAAGCCAACACTAGTTTTTAATTTTTTTTTCACTGTTTTAAAAGTTACTGGCACTGGTGACGTTGAAATAGGAAAGGAAGATTTTGGGCCCGCATACTCATTTTATACCTCTGATTTTCCTAAAAATTCCTGGAAAATTCATGTTAACACAAATACATACAAATTTTAGCATAAACTCCAACATCCAACTTCACCCCAAATACCCACTACTGCATTATCATTTACCCTGCTTTATCTTTTATGCTCAAAATATCTCATCAATGTTCCATTCAAATTTCCTGCTATAATCTTATTTATCACTTGAGCAAAAAAATCATATATAATTCATGGATGTGTTAAAAATAATAATTCCTTTCTGTTATTCTGAATTTTTGGCCAAATAAAAAATAGAAACCATTGTGTTTAAAATTTTTTTTTTTTTTCTTTTGCGAGAAACCGATAAAGTAGAAAGTAGAAATTAGAAATTAAAAATAAAACAAAAATTTAAAGCCCATGACAAATAAAAAAATGATAGTATATATGATTAAAACTAGATAAGTTCCGATTGAATGAGCCCATAGGCAGGTATTTTGGTCCTGACGCTGATTCCTAAATAATTAGATTATGCTACTACATTCTAGCTAGGGAAAGTCCGAATTTTAACTCAATAAATAAGGCACACTTATAAAATTATACCAGTAACTGAGTGTGGGTTGATTTCCGTACTGTTAAAATATAATAAAATTATAGTTATTTTACGAATAATTTTATTTTTTTTTTAAAAAAAACTAATTACAAAAAAAATAATGTTTTTCCGTATTTATTTTGCTATGTAGTTTGAGGTTAGTCGGTTAAAATATATATTTTTTTTTTTTTATTTTAAAGTAAAACTATTTAATTTTAAGGAATAAGCGGGTTCATAAAAATTTAAAAATTCATGTATAAATCATTTCTTTTAAATGAAATGTAAATAATCCGGTTTTAAATGAATTTTAAGCCGTTAAAATAAATTTTCGTTTGAATTTAACTACATCATATTTTGAGTGTAGTATTACACTAAATTAAATTATATTACAAATAAATAAAAAAAAGAATAAAAACTGGATGAAGTACTTTAAACTAAACTTGCGACTAAAGTTTTCCTCGTATGTATGTCATCAAAACGTTTTTATTTATGTTATCGAAATACCACAAATTACAAAGTACGAAAAAAAAATTTTAATTTACAATAAAAGTTTTAAATAATTCTATAATAGCTCAATAAGTTTAAAATGTTTTCAAATACAAAATACACTTCGGATAAGGTAGAAATAAAAATTCAGAAACACAATTACCCATTTCCGACGTATAATCTATACAACAAATTTCATTGTAACTGGACGTTTGCAACTATAATTTGATGTGTATGAACAAAAAAATTGCCAAAGAAATTTTATTTTCACCACAAGCGCCACTACATTTCATATAATATTGACTTAATTTTAAACTAAATCTAATAGTTATGTTTTTATAAGTCCACTTAGGCAATACTTGGTAATTTCTTAAAACAAGTTTAGTTTCGTCTATAAAATAAGAAATATGTTAATCAAATTCATTTGACTTCGATTTTTAATTTAAGCTTGTTTAAAAAAAAACAAACACACACTGCCGTATGCATAAAAAATTTTAGATTTAATAAAGGTTTACAAAACAAATTTTGTATTAAAATTTCCCTTAATAAACGTTTGTAAAATTTTATAATCGTATATGAATACGGGGGGAAACGTTGTAAATATTTTTTAAGTTGTATTCAACAAATTATTGTAGTATGCCACATTATCAAGCGATTAAAAGTTATATATAATCTTCTGACATGATTAATTTTTTTCGATGATACCTAGTTCTGAAGATGTTCATCAAATAAATTGCTTGGAGTTAAAAAAGCAAATGATAACAAAGAAAATATCAAGAAATCAATAATTGCTAAAGGCTAGTTTACAATATCTCACAACTCTAACGTATTCCATAATACTTTGTGGCATAGAAATCCAATGAGTTTTGTTGCGACTGTCAAAAAATCTAATTTAAGATAACAGTTTGTGTTCACACCATCACACAAAGTATAAACACTTACATATGGAATAAAATGCAACCCTGATCCAATGAAAAGTATTATTGTTTAAAAATTTAAAAAAAAAACGATGAAGTCGTATTGGATGTCAAACTTTTTTTCATAATACCTATCATATTCATCAAACATGCATCTACACTATCAGACTTTTACATATTAGTTGCGGTTTTGACATGTGTTAATACAAAGTAGAATAGTAGCGGTTTTCACCCTTTGTATTAAGTGTACAACTCTGTTTTTCTTAATACGATCTTATACTACATAGCATGAGTGTCTTTTTCGTTAGTATTGTAAATTAATGAAGTTGCTGAGTGAGGAAAATACACAGATATAGTTTCTTCAACTGTTTTATTTGGGGTTATTTAACAAACGTGTTTACTACAGCTTTTTGTTGGATTTTTCAACAACAGCGTAGCAAATTTCAGTCTAATACATTTTGTTGTTGCAGTGTTGTAAATCTTAGTACTTTTACTAAATTAATAAAATTCACAAGGACTGCAAGGGACATTACTATCAAGGGTGAAAACGGCAAGTGTAAACTAGCCTTAAGCGATTAACCTTCGATTACAACTATCCTATTTTGCAACACTACAAGTAACAATAACATTTCATTGATATCAACGATTAGAAAACACGCGGACCTAATTAAAAATTAAAGGCTTTAGCATACTGTATGTTTGTTTGTTTTTCTTTTGTTTTTTTTTTATTTCATTTGCCAACTGCAATGTGAAGTCACAAAAAGGCAATAAAACAAAAACAGACAATGCAAAGAGTTCCAAAGTACCACAAACTTTATTTACACTTTCATATAGAACAAAAAAAAAATTATTTTTTTATTTATTATTTTTGCTGCGTTTTTGTTCTATATGCACGTGTTTTTGCATATAGAACACAATAGCTTACGAAGCTTGTCACGGAAGTGTTTTATAGAACAACTAGCTTAACCCGGTGCGCTTCGCTACACTGCTTTAACCACTTTATCGGTTGAGAGATATTTAATATATGCATCCTATGGAAGGTAGTTCCCCCCTGCACCCACCCGCTTTATTTTTATTTTCAAAGTGAAGTATACCATAAGAGTGACTTCCACAAAGTTTGAACTTTCTCACTATAACAGTTTGTAAGATATCCGATATTAAACATTGGCGTCCTATGGTGGGTAGCACTTCCCCCGCTGCTATTTTATTTCAATTTTGGGGCTCAGAAAATCCTACTACCAAAAGTTCAACAAATTGCTTGCAGTGGCTCTTATTAATATTTCTTTCTATGAGGGGTACTGCTCCTCCTCTGGCTACCCCGCCCATTTCTATATTGAAATTTATAGTTCACCATAATAGTAGCTTTAACTACGTTTGAAGACTCTCCCTTTAATAGTTCTTCAGTTGAGCGATATTTAATGTATGCATCCTATGGGAGGTATTTCCCCCCCTGCGCCTATCCGCTTTATTTTTATTTTCAAAAGTGTAGTATACCATAAGAGTGACTTCTAGAAAGTTTGAACATTCTCACTATTACAGTTCTTAAGATATGCGATATTAAACATTGGCGTCCTATGATGGGCATCACTTCCTCCGCTGCTATTTAATTCCAATTTTGGGGCTCAGAAGATCCTACTACCAAAAGTTCAACAAAATGCGTGCAGTTGCTCTTATTTATATGTCTTCTATGAGGGGTACTGCTGCTCCCCTGTCTACCCCGCACATTTTTATATTGAAATTTATAGTTTACTATAATAGTGGCTTTAACCACGTTTGAAGACTCTCCCTTTAATAGTTCTTCAGTTGAGCGATATTTAATGTATGCATACTATGGGAGGTATTTCCCCCCCTGCGCCTACCCGCTTATTTTTATTTTCAAAAGTGAAGTATACCATAAGAGTGACTTATAGAAAGTTTGAACATTCTCACTATTACAGTTCTTAAGATATGCGATGGTAAACATTGGCGTCCTATGGGGAAAACCACTTCCCCCGCTGCTACTTTATTTCAATTTCGGGGCTCAGAAGATCCTACTACCAAAAGTTCAACAAAATGCGTGCAGTGGCTCTTATTTATATTTCTATCTATGAGGGGTTCTGCTCCTCCCCTGTTTACCCCGCCCATTTTTATATTGAAATTTATAGTTTGCCATAGTAGTAGCTTTAACCACGTTTGAAGACTCCCCCTTTAATAGTTGTTCATTTAAGCGATATTTAATATATGCATCCTATGGGAGGTTTTCCCCCCCCTCTCCTACCCGCTTTATTTTTATTTTCAAAAGTGTAGTATACCATAAGAGTGACTTCCACAAAGTTTGAACATTCTCACTATAACAGTTCATAAGATATGCGATATTAAGCATTGGCGTCCTATGGGGGGAACCACTTCCCCCGCTGCTATTTTATTTCAATTTTGGGGCTCAGAAGATCCTACTACAAAAAGTTCAGCAAAATGCGTCCTGCGGCTCTTAAGATATGCGATAATTAATATTGGCATCCTATGGTTGTACCAATTCCCCTGCCCCTATCGAAAAAATAAGTAGCCTATTTTATTTTTAGGGCTCACGTGATGTAACTGTAAAAATTTCAGGAAAATCGGTTCAGTAGTTTCGGAGTCTATAAGCCAACAAACAAACACACAAACAAACAAACAAACATACAAACATTTTTCATTTTTATATATATAGAAGTTAATGTCTCATATTTCGAAAACTATAAATGATACGAGCAAACTCATGACACAGATCGACAGATCTCTAAAAGTTTACCTAAAAATCAATCTTATCTAAATTTTTTATATTTTGCGGTATAGAACACAATAACTTGCGAACGACTATTTGTTTCCAAGCCGTAATAGCGAGCAGAAACCGCTCAAATAGTTTTAAAACCCGCTCATGAACTACATTAATGATGAAAGTGTAATAGTTGTAAATAAAAGCAGCTAATTGTGTTTTATTGAAATTGCCCAGCAAGAAACACTTTGAGTGATTATAGGTAACATTAGAAAGTGTTACATGTATAAACTGTTACATATTTTTCTCAGAAAAGAAATCGCTATTAGTAGATCCCCATTCAACACTATTGGTGGAGGGTATAGAAAACGATATTTTAGTTGTAAATAATATTATTTTAAACAAGTGAAAGTGCTGTACTTGGCTATGCCGAATCTTTTATACTCACGAGAAGCTAATGTGTTACTGGTCAGTTGCTCCCTAAATTTGTCAATTGTTTCCTTTAAGAAATTTATAAGAAATTTAATTCGTTTTCGCCAGGTGTTTAAAATAGGCTTAAAACTTTTTTTAGCATCGTACCTACTCGAATTAGAGGATCTCAGTTTGAGCTTTTTTTAGGGATCAGTCGACGTAGTGCTGTATAGGTCCATGGTAAACAATTAATTGAATTCCGTTTTAAACTTTAAACTTTAACTGAAAAGTTGTGTTTTTTTCTTAGCAAAATGGCATTACAATCCATAAAAGGTTCTAAAAAATCTTGTAAAGACTCATTTTGCGAACTCGTTATTTATCGAAATCGTTAGAATTTCTATTTCGAATTTGATGTACTTTTAGATCAAAAGTTATTTTTAAACAAGTTGTGCCTTTTTGAATATAAAGTTACTTGTTGCATAAAAGTATCTTGTTGCATAAAAGGAACCATGCATAAAAGGAACCATTTGGAATAAAAAGGCCTTGTTTTTGAGATGTGGAATAGGTGTAAACATAGTTTAACGTAGTCTGAAACTCGAATGTTTCCGGTTTTCAGATTAACTAAGTCCAGCTTAACTGGGATCTCAAAACCCCAGCCTAAGTGTGTTGTTCTTTCTCATATAAAAGACCTTTTTTATGAAAAAATAAAAATAAAAAAATGATTTTTCAACTATTTGCATTTTAATGATACATATTAATAATTTCTACTGTTCATTTCTGTAGCACACTTTAGTTGTTTATCTACTAAGAAGTACAAATACATAAACAAATTATATGCTAAAACATAATTAACCGAGCAATAGTTACTAGAAGTTTAGACAGTTGTTGCTAGCCCCCCCCGCACTGATAGACCAGCTCATGATCCGGGGTAACACTCTTATTTTTAATAGATAACTAATGATAAGACAATATGACAAACTATTATAGATTTATATACATAAAAAAATTTGAAAAAGTATAAATACGATAATTTGTTAGACATTTACAAATTTAACTTTTAAACGTTAGGTATTGATCATCATCACGCTTAAGGAATTCTTTATAATTTAAACAGATCTTAATATATAAATACAAAAAATTAAACGTTCAACCATAATGAACTTAAACTCAATTGCAAAAGTCTTTATATTTTGCTTCGGGCTACTAGAGACAGTATTAAGCATCCCTACGCCACATAATGGACTAGATGGCCACCAATTTCTTATTGAAACGGAGCAGAAGGTAATTTCCCATAAATATTGTAAGAAAAAATTTAATAAATACAATTTTTAGTTCAACTGGCATGAATCCTGGATTGTGTGTGCCCGCAAAAATTATCGACTTGTTACAGTTAATTCAGCTTATAAAAATTATATTGTTCTGGAACTATTGAAAAAGGTTATAGGGAAACCCACAAACTTGTGGATCGGCGCTCATGATACAATTAATACAGAAGAAGATTTCGGTCGTGTCTTTGTCTGGATGGCACAGGGTGAAACCATGAGGTTCAATCATTGGTCGTCTGACAATCCAAATAATAATCATAAGATCGAACACTGTGCACATATCGGCATAAGAAAGGAGTATTTTTGGAACGATATTGATTGCGATTATAAAATGGGTTTTGTGTGTGAAATTAATCCCATCTTATTAGAATAAAAAACGAATTTAAACATAAATGTGATGTGGTCAATAATATGACTACATCGATACAAAAAACCTGGATGAGCATTGAATGTGGAAATATAAAATTCTAGAGCGGATATTATCAGTACATATGTTTTCGAAAAATCAAATGTAAAACAAAATTAAATAAATAAAATGTGTAAACGTATCCTTACATTTTTAATTACTCACCATTATCGTGAATAACAAGTGTAATTTTTGTTCCCATGAAATTTTCATTCCCCTCGAAGGGAAAAAGGAATCGTGTATCTCATGTGAACATTTTTTCACGCTATCAGTTCCAGTGAATGTAAAAAAAGATTAGACAAAATTAAAAATCAATGAAAATTTTGTTTAAAAATATACACGTATATATTTTAAAGAAAAGTTAAAATATATTAAGTACTTGCTTACCCGACAGAAGTTGTCCTGTCCAAATTAGCAAAATGTTTGCGTTCGATTTTTAAAATCCGTTAAAAATAGGAATAAAAAGTATTTTTAAATTAAAATGTTGTTCATATACATATATTTGATTTACATTTGATTTGAAAATACATATGTATGTATATACATACATATTATGTATGTCTCGGAAGTTTATTAGCAATATTTGTTTATAATTGACCATGCGAGAAGCATGGATTCTCAAGGTTAATGCCGCAAACACGCAATGACTGCCCTTGAGATTTGTTGATTTTCAAAATCAAATGCCATGTCGGTTGGAATTATTGGGATCCGAGGTATCAAAACATTTTTTCCCTTGTACTTTCCTTTAAGCATTGTTGCTTCGATGACGTTGTTCATCAGTTTTTTTTACCGTAAGTCGGTACCATTACAAAGACGTGGTGTGTTTATATTTTGTAACATTATGATTACCGATCCAACTTTTTGTTTGAGATTATGAGGCGGTAATACGGGTAATTCCAGGGAGTTTAAAAATTCGATTGGATAGTTGACGACATCGTTCTGAGAAGAAACGGAATCTACCGATTTGTACACTCAAAAGAAAAATCAATCCATCCGTACTCAAATCAATCCGAAGCGGCATTAATAGTACAGTGAGTACGGATTTTCTTGAATCAAGTACAGAAAGATTGATTCCAGTACGGATTTTTAATCCCATAATACTTAAATTATCGTACTTGAAATAATCCAAAAATGAGATTGATTTAAGTAAAACTAAGATTGAATCAATCTCAAAATGCGCTTGATTCAAGTAATATAAAGTTGATTTTATCCCGAATTCATGATTGAAAAAAACAAAAAAGAAATTAGAAAGAAAAAGTTATTATGATTGATCTACTGTAACGATTCTGTGTTTGAGTTAACTAAGTTTGGGAACGAGGCGACCTATTAGATTCGGCCGTGCTCGTCGGATGGGGAGGGTTGTATAATGTTCCCATGAAATATTTTGAATCGAAACAGGAAACTTTACTTTAGGTAGCATGAATAAAAAAAAATGACCTACAGAGTAAGAGGGAGAAGAGAGAGGAAAAAGAAAGAAGTGGTTGCTGATTGTAGGGTAGCTTGAGGTGGTATATACTACCCTATGACCTAGCCCGCCCAACATGCTGACAGTATGCTTATCATCCGTTGTCAGCCCAAAATAAAAATAAAAGAAAACAGAAACTAAATTAATTTACATACCTCCATACCCTACTTCACCTTTCGTAATAAAAGAAAATTAAAATTTCACGTTATAAAACATTATAATATTTCAAAATATTTATTATAAAAAAAATTATAAAATTTATCACCATTAAAACTTGGTAATTATTAATAAGAAGGGTCACCATAAAATTAAAATTTGTTTATAATTGTTATAAAAAAAAAAAACAATTAAAATGGTTGAGATTAAAATTTAAAGGGTTTATATTTCCATTCAAATAAACTCCCCATTAGGTATTTAAAAAAAAAAAAAAATAAAACCAAACTAATAAAAAAAAATATTTCGTGTGCGTAGAGTGTTCTTAGTTCGTATTATGAATATCTAAATAACAAAAATAAACTTAAATGTTTAATTGTTTAATAATCAACATTTGTTGAATTTTAAGTTGTTGTTAGTTATTTATTTCAGGCCAAACAATAATATCTGCATCATTTGTTGCCTACATTTATATTTAATTCTGTTTATAAACAATGAATGTATATATACAGAAATTTGAATTTATAAAAAAAAATATGTTAATCGCATTATGTATAGATTCAAATGTTGCTATACATATATATTCAATTTACGAAACAAACAAAAAAAAAATATAAATATGTAAACAAAAAAAAACTACCACTTACTTAAACATGTTCCATCGTAGTCAGCAGGCGCCGGATGACAGAGGAATGTTACGCAGTTGGTTTAACGAAGATTGTTTATTTTAGCAAAGTGTGTGTGTTTGTGTGGAATAAGCTACCCAGCGGTAAAACTTAGAAGACCTTCTTACTTCAGGCCTTTTTGAAGGCCTGATTAAAAATTTTTTTGATTTAATTACTATTCTTATGTAACTGCTAAAGAATGCCACATAGAAGGCCTTGGCTCTTTGGTATAAAAGATAAGATACACCTTCCACACTCGCTTCTATGAGAAGCGATAAAAGAAGGAGTAACATTTTTTTTTTGTTTTTTTGCACACGCAAAAGCAAAACAGTTCAGATTCCTTTACAAAAACAAAGTAACATACATAATAAAATAACTTCCAAATGAATACAATAACGTAAATCTTTTTAGTTGATGTTAAAAAGAGAAAGAGTAAAATTTTTTGTTCTGTTTTTTCGCCAAAGCAAAAGCGAAAGAATTCAGATCCCGTTATAAAAATAAAAATACATACATATTAAAATAACAAGTGAAAACAATAATATAAATCTTTTTAGTTGTGTTTTGTTCACTGAAGAAGAAGGTTCTGTGTAGGGATGGACACTGTAAAAAAACATCGATGTTTTTTTCGATGCGATGCGAATGAAAATGGTCAGCCAATTTCCATTAGAACCGATGCACTTTTTACAAGGATGGTCCGAAAGGCCTTTTAAGAGCCATTAATTAAAAGGCCTTTTAACATACCTTTCTTAAAAACCCTTTAAGATAACCTTTATTCTAAAGCCTTTTAACAGTCCTTCTCAGGAGAGCCTTCTAAGAGCCATATATTTGAATGCCTTTAAGAAGCTCTGGCGAAAGAAAGGAAAGCGGAAGGCCTTCTCCGCAATGACAACGCGTGTAAAAAAGATATGAGTATGGAATGGAGCAAGAAGGCCTTGTACATCCAAAAGAAGGGGTACAGAGGCCTTCTAGAAGGCCTTCGTACTCCTTCTTTTTCCCGCTGGGTACATTTGAGAATGTTGCTTATGGCTTAGATAATGTGTTAATGTGTATATGTATGAATGTAGTTCAAGAATATATATATGTACCCAGCGGGAAAAAGAAGGAGTACGAAGGCCTTCTAGAAGGCCTCTGTACCCCTTCTTTTGGATGTACAAGGCCTTCTTGCTCCATTCCATACTCATATCTTTTTTACACGCGTTGTCATTGCGGAGAAGGCCTTCCGCTTTCCTTTCTTTCGCCAGGGCTTCTTAAAGGCATTCAAATATATGGCTCTTAGAAGGCTTTCCAGAGAAGGACTGTTAAAAGGCTTTAGAATAAAGGTTATCTTAAAGGGTTTTTAAGAAAGGTATGTTAAAAGGCCTTTTAATTAATGGTTCTTAAAAAGCCTTTCTGACCATCCTTGTAAAAACGGCATCGGTTCTAATGAAAATTGGCTGACCATTTTCATTCGCATCGCATCGAAAAAACATCGATGTTTTTTTACAGTGTCCATCCCTACACAGAACCTTCTTCTTCAATGAACAAAACACAACTAAAAAGTTTTACATTATTGTTTTCACTTGGTATTTTAATATGTACGTAACTTTATTTTTATAACGGGATCTGAATTCTTTCGCTTATGCTTTGGCGAAAAAACAGAACAAAAAATTTTACTCTTTCTCTTTTTAACATCAACTAAAAAGATGTACGTTATTGTTTTAATTTGGAAGTTATTTTATTATGTATGTTACTTTGTTTTTGCGTGTGCAAAAAAACAAAACAAAAAAAGTTACTCCTTCTTTTATCGCTTCTCATAGAAGCGAGTGTGGAAGGTGTATCTTATCTTTTATACCAAAGAGCCGAGGCCTTCTATGAGGCATTCTTTAGCAGTTACATAAGAATAGTAATTAAATCAAAAAAATTTTTAATCAGGCCTTCAAAAAGGCCTGAAGTAAGAAGGTCTTCTAAGTTTTACCGCTGGGTATGTATATTCAGTAGGTTTATGAATTTGATTCTTATTATGGTTGAATTTGAATGAAAATAAGAAAACCAAATTAGGTGACCATATAAGAAATTAAGAAACTATGTATATAACAATTGAAGTTATCAACACAAGATAATGTGAAATTTGAAAATAAAAGATAACAAATAATAGAATTTAAATTTTTATAAACAATAAGTAAAATTAAGTCATTTTAAAATTAAATTAAACGAAAATTAAATGAAATTTTATTACATGTGTATGTATATGAAGTTAACAACTACAAATCAATGAATTAAAACATAATTATTTGAAGTAATTATTTTTCTAAAATTTTTGGTTACTTTAAAACCCACGTTTTAAAATAGAAATGTTTGTAAAGAATATTTTCTTTTAAGATAAATCTGATTGAAATTTATTCAAACAATAGTTAGGTCCCGATAAGAAGGAATATATTGTATTATAAATACTTTGGATGCTTATTAGATCATTTGGTCACCCTAATATAACCAATAAGGGTGCCAAGATTAATATCCTCACACAAATGAATAGTTGGAGGCGATGTTGTTGCATAAAACTTATAACATCTGGTTACCCCAATGCACATAGGGGTACTTCTTTCGTGTTTTAGCAAATATATATGGTAACACCTAAGACCAAACAAACCACACTTAGAAATAAATAAAAGCAAATCACACGTGATTAAGACAGGCACTATGGATACAATTAACCGCAAACAAATATTTCCCCGGGATTTTTGCTCTTGAATTAGTATTAGGGATGGTACTATAACAGGCAATTAAGTAAAAAAAATCACGTTAAATCCCTTGAACAATTCTAGAAATCAAAAATACTCATTATACTAACGATCGGGCACAGAAAACAAGATCCTTACCTCACAATTTACGACTCAAAGCTCACAAATAGCAAGGTCCACAAACAAAAAGCAATTACTCCCTCCTATAGACTGTCCACAGTTGTATCTTCCTTTCCAATCTTATTCTTTTTCCCTGCAATATACCCCTGTCCTTCTGTTTTTACCTTTTTCTTCCTTTCCAACCGACTCACTCAAAATGATATATACAAATGAAAATTTTTCCCTCAATATAAAAACTTGAAAATTGAAAATTCAAAGCCTGCCACTTTTGAAAATTTCGAAAATAAATAAATATAAAAAAAAATATGAATTTTCCTACAGCCGAAATTTTATGTTAGTAAAATGTAAACTTAAATTCAGTAAATTATAAAAAAAAACTAGTCGCCATCACACTACTTACCCGTATAACACATTACAGAATGATAAAACACCAACATCGTGCCCGATATGGTTTTAATTTTTGACATCTTATGTAGATATTTAACCAAAAATATAAACTAAATGAGAAGCAAAAGTTCAAATTTACTTTTTAACCCTTCGTTGTACACATGAGTCTGGCCAGACCTTTTTCCATGTGTAAAGAAAATCAAAACATGCGCAAGCCGGAGGGTTAAACATGAAAATAATATGTATGTGTTTTTTCTTTCCTGCAAATAATAGGACCAGTCTAAACACGAGTGTAAAGAGTAGCCCACAATAGACTAGGACTAGTCCAAAAGTAACCCAAACGTATGGAAAAACATGGTCTATTTAACATTACAATGTCCTACGGCAGAACCATATAACCCATCTTTGGACTACAAAGGAGTAGTTTCAAAACTACTCCATTGTGTACACAAGAGGATTGGTTTTAACTTCGTTTAAAATCGAAAACATGTCGTTAAAAAACGAAGACATGTCGTCTCACTACAAACACTTTTTAACAATGGCATGGTCCATGCTTGCATTACATCGGGCCAGTCCATGGAGTAGTCCATTTCATGAAATTGGATCAGGTGGTCCAATAATATTTGCAGGGTTATAACAACACAACACAAGTTTGGAAAAAACGGTTTGCTTATTGTGTGTAGAAAAATCAAAACAAACCTGCAAATATTATTGGACCACCTGATCCAATAATAAAAAACGATAACAAAATATGAAATAAATGCTTCGAAGTGTTTTTTACATGGCGTTTAAAGCATACCGATTAACAAATTAAGAGCCAATTTCGTATCTATATTCGTACTCCAAGGCGGACTTTTATTAACAAAATTGGCTTTATCTTAAAATTATGTCGATATAACAATAATTATTTAACCCTTAGATATTTGCTTAATAGTCTTGTGCTTAATCGTTCATTTAGGTGACCGGTCATTATTGTTCAATTCAAAACAATGTACGAGTTCGTTCATTTCGTTCAATCGTTCATTTCAGGTCACTTCCCTACAAGAAACGAATGAGCGAGTAGTCACATTTTTCATTTTGGTGTTAAGAAAATGATAGGAAAAAATGACCGAATGTGACCGAAAACTTCATTTTGGTAATTTCTTTCTATCATTTTCTTAACACCAAAATGAAAAATGTGACTACTCGCTCAATCATTTCTTGTAGGAGACATATCCTTCCCTTTATATTTTGAATGCAAAAATTTTATTGGCTGATGGTCAGTCAGTATCTTAAATTTCCTGCCGTAGAGGTATGGGCGCAAATAGTTCACACTCCATAATATTGCAAGGAATTCTTTATCCGTTGCCGAATAATTCCTTTCGTGGTTGTTCAATGTTCTGGACGCGAAACATATCGGATGTCCTTCTTGTGACAGTACCGCACCAATTGCATAGTTAGATGCATCGGTGGTTAAGGTAAAAGTTTTTTCAAAGTTTGGATACCTAAGAATTGGGTGTGAGGTTATCAACAATTTTAATTTTTCGAATGCCTCTATATACATCGGGTCTTTAACGTTAATTTTTACTCCTTTCTTCAGATATTTCGTTATGGGTTGTGCCACCTTGGCGTAATCTTTCACAAATTTCCTATAGTAACCTGTGAGTCCTAGGAAGCTTTTTATTTGCTTTTCTGTTTTGGGAATCTCTACTGCTTGAATTACGGTAATTTTGTCTGGATTGGGCTTTAGTCCTTCACTAGTCAAAATATGTCCTTAGAATTCGGTTTCTTTTTTCATGAAATTACATTTGTCAATTTGGATTTTCAATTCTGTCCGTTCTAGTACTGTGAATATGTCTTTTATAGCTTTTAAATGTTCTTTCAGAGATGTACTAAAGATGAGTATATCGTCTAGATATACAACACAATTTTTATTAATATAATCCCGTAATGTCTCGTTCATTAACCGTTGAAATGTCGCCGGCGCGTTTTTCAGTCCGAACGGCATTCTTATGAACTCATACAGTCCATGAGGGGTTACGAAAGCAGTTTTGTGTCTGTCCTCTTCTTTTATTAAAATTTGGTGATACCCTTTTGCTAAGTCTATTGTCGTAAAGTATTGTGCTCTGCCTAACTTGTCCAGGATAGCGTCTATATTTGGAAGTGGGAATTTGTCATCTATTGTCACCTCGTTTAATTTTCTACGGAGGATATCTATAGAGCTTAGCATTTATTTGTTGGTCAGTAACAGTTTTTATCTCATGTTGAATGCTTGGCGAGCTGGTGAGTTGGTCACCTTCTATGAAAAATAAGTTTTTAAATCTTTTTAGAATAACATTTATTTCTTTATACTCATCATCATTAAGATGATCTAATGAAAATCTATTCCAATCAACTTCTTTTGCTTCCAACGTACAGATCTCTAAGTTTTTATATGGATTTATAAAAAAGTTTGTAATTCTGTCGTTAATTGAAATATAACCATCGTCTAAATTAATCATTGTTTTGAAACAATTAAGCAAATCAATTCCTATTATAAATGTATACTGTCTTCCTTATAAATCGGTCACCTTCCATCTAATTTTTGAATAATGCGGAATATTAAATTCATCCGGTGCATCTGTTAAAACTTCGTATTTAATTATATCCTTCTTATTTATGGTACTATAGTGAATTGGTTTTATTAATAAATTTTTTTGAAATAATTTATTATTAATTTATTGATATTAAGCTAATACTCGCAGCTGTATCTATAAGTGCTTTGTATACTTTTCCATTTATTTTTATGTTTATGATGGGTAAGTAGTCGGATGCGGTCTCTGAAAAAACGTATGTCTATTATCTGGATTTGATTTCATTTCTTGTTCTTCAACTTGGACTGTCTGACTATAATTACTTGTTGTGTCCTTATTATCCACTAACATTCGCTGGTCTTGCCTAAATTGTTTACAGTAATTTAGACTGCAATATTGCCTAAATCCGTGAACGTTATTTATTTGTATATTATCTATTTCCATAGGTTCTCCTTGCCCTTGCCTAGGTTGCGTAAAGCGATTTTGGTTTAAAATTTTCCTAGGGTTTCCTGGCTGTGGGAACCGTTGGAAACTACCTGAATTGTTTTGGGCCCAATATTGTTCTACATTATTTTGTACTCTATATCGCCCTGAGTTATTTATTTGATTGTTCTTAAAATTAGGGTTATAATTACGATTGTAGCTAGGGTTGTAATTATGATAATAGTTATCATTGAAATTGCCTTGTGTTTTATAATTTGTATTTCGATTTGAATTTGTGTTATTAAATTTATTTGTCTTAATTTTTTTATACTCTTCCCTGATACAGCTGTCTTCAAATCGTCTTCTGGCTAGTATTTTGAGTATGTCATTTATGTTTCTTTCGTCGTATATTTTGTCTAATAGTATGCTCTGCGTCATTTCCTTTACGGTATTTACTAGAATACTATCTACGTTTGATAAGTAAATAGAATGGTCATTGTGATAATATACGGTCAGTTCGTCTGCTTTGTATTTAATATTTTGAATTTCAGTTATAAGTTCGCTTATCGTATTTACTCTTAAATTTGATAACATCTTGTATATTTGATGAGGCTCCACATTAGGCCTATACCGTAACTTTAGGGTTTCTTTAATCAATGTCCAGTTGTCAGGTTCTGTGATATTTATAACTGCATCTTTTGCTTGTCCCTGTATAGTTTTATAGAAAATCAGCTTCACTGCTTCTCTTCGTAAGTTGTCTTCCAGTATTGTTGATAGCAAGTATTCTGTGCTGTAAAAAAAACTATTTACAGTTACGTCACCAGTTCCCGTAAACACTGGTAAATGATTGATAGTCTGGAGTACGTTTTCTCTGGAACTGTTGCGTAAAGGTGGGTTTTGTTGTTGTAACTGTTGGAGTTGTTGTTGTTGGTGCTGAGTCTGTTGTTGCAATTCCGTGTAAGCTTGCCTTAAACGTTCAAGTTGTTGATCCTTTCGGGCCACTTCCTCTACTAGATTTATTTGTGATTGCTCCTCCATTCTTGGTCTTTGTTGATCAAAACGATGGGCTCTGTTACGTTTCTTTGTTAGCCACGAAATTTTTGCTGGTTAATGGTGTCCAATGTGCTAATTGTTCACTGCATTAAATTTGATTTAACTTTTACTTAATTGCGTCCACTATTTTATAATGTTCACTGAATTAAGATTTGATTTTATTTTTACTTAATTGCGTCCAGTATTTTGTAATGTCCACTGAATTAAGATTCAATTTTATTTTTACTTTTATTAACTGTGACCACTACTTTTACTGTTCACTGAGTTAATTCGTTAAAAGTTTATTAAATTAAAATTTTTGAAGGATTCGCAAGATATCCTTTTATTTAATTATTAACTATTCGTTGGTTCGAACACTGGATCCTGTCCCTTGACTTTGGATCCTACCGACTGCGCCACTTAAGTTTTTATTTAACGAATTGACTAAAAAAAACACAATTCAATTTTTTTGTTTTAAATTTTCCGTTTATTCATTTAACTTTAACCAGCGTCGCAACAAGACCGACTTTTCATTTTTCTTATGTTAAACATCGTACTTTATTAATTGTTGCGTTAACATGATTTTGGTAAAGTGTAAAAATTGTCAATTTTGCATTTTTGTTTTATTTAGCAATTCTTATTAAATTTATTGAAAATTATTTATGGGAACGGATATGTAAATTTATTTATTTAACTTTTGTTAAGTGCAAAATTGTCAATTGTGCATCTAAAGCAATTCTTATTAAATTTATTTAAAATTGTTCATGAGAACGGAAATGGAAATTTATTCAAAATTTGTTAACGCATCAATTTTACATTTTGTTATATTTTGCTTATTGATTCTAAAAAATTATCTATGTTATCAGGAGAAGTATTCCTATATGTAACTCATGCATGTAGGCAAGGCGAATTAACTACAGGTGGTGTCGAAACGGCATCTGATTTTGACAGTTTGAGCTTATTTGTTTTGATTTGTTAGTGTTTTGCTAAGAATGGTTGACATTTCGAGCCGTAAACACTAACAATGCAATGCAAAAAACACTATGTTGTTTCTGTTGCTGTTGGATTGTTGTAGTTCCGACACCACCTGTAGTTAAATTGCATGTAGGTACCCAGTAAAAAAATGGTGCTTACTGGTAAGCAGGTTTGTAAGGGAGAGAAGCACAATTCCCCCTTACAAACCTGCTTACAAGAGGCATGATTTTTATATGGCGAATTCCCACTTGGAAGCACTACTTTTTTGTAAAATCATTGCGTTTTTCATGGCTTACATTATTCAGTGAAGGAATAGCTTCCGAAAACCGCAACTTTCATACCTTTGATTAATTGCTTCTATACTTTATACAGGAAGCGCTTCTTTCATGTTTCTATTAATATAGCGATTTCATGCCTTACCCAATGCTATTACTGTGTTGGCTTTTTGGAAGCATTTTATTCATGCCTCTTATATAAGCTATGAAAACATTACTATTTTTTTTAGTTTTGTACATTTTATTTTTATTTACTAAATAAACTTATAAAAAAATAAACTTAAAATACATCCATTGTAAATTGTGATATGATATTTAATAGTAAACTGCAATATAATTGGGGTATTCACAAGGTGTGCTATCATGTTATATTGTCATAATGTTCTAAAATTTTACAATGGTTTAAAAAAATTGTTGTTGTTTAATAGAACTTTGCTTGGTATGTTTATTGTTGTGCTGTCGTAATTAATCAGAAGATATCTGCGCTGAGCGGCTGAGCCGAACCGCACTAGTTTTTGTAGCCGTCGCCGTTGATGGTATAGTTTTATGCATTATGTAGACAGCTACTGAATTATTTTGAAGACGACAGCTACAATTGAAAAATTAAAAACAGCTGTTTTTTTATTGTGTATTTATATTTCAGTGGTGCCACTATCATTTTTTTAAACTTTTATGAAATGGAAAAAAATGCATAATTCAAGACTCGTAACAAACTTAATTTAAGCCAATAAATATATAAATACTTATTTATAATAAATTTTATAGCGCAAAAACAAATGAATTTATTAAAAATCATTTAAAATATTTTAATTTTGTTTTTGTAACAGCAGATTAAAAAAAAAATATATACTGCTTTTAAAATAAAAATTTTGTACCGTCATCGCACGTCATAAAAGTTTCAGAACACGTTGGGTACGTACGTAAATACATAAAAGCTATGCATCAATGCTGCAGTGATGCAAAATTTTGTTGCTGATGCGTGGTTACCAGTTGCAGTTGTAATGCTAAAGGCCCAACCATAGTATGCATAGCCTGGCTAAACCTACTGTCAAAAATTAACAAAAAGTCTCTCAAATGTACTTTAAAAAACAAAAATAAAATAAAAAAACATTTGATTCCGTACGGAATGAGCGATTAGATTCGCACCTTGCTTTAGCAAAAGACAGTTTCATTAAATTTAGTAAAAAGTTGCCTTTAGTTCAATATGGTTTGCCTTATTTAATTTACATGTATTCGCACATTTGATTAAGCCAACTTAAGCACATTATGGTTGGGCCTTAATACTTTTTTTACTGCCAACAGCTGTGCAAAGTTTGAATTTTTGAACACGAGCTAACTTTTAAAAGTTTAATGGGAAACATAAAATAATAAAAAAATGTTATCAACAATATAGATGACAAATTCTATTGAAAATATTGAAAAAAAGTGACAGTGTTCTTATAAATTACAAGAAAAAGCATCACAAAAGAAAAAATTTTTTTTATGTCAAAATTTATTGCATCAGAAAAAAAATTTGCTGCAGAGTTGCGGCATGACAGCATAAAAAACTTTTGACATATGAGAGTGATGCCAAGTTTCTTACAAGTGATGCTTTTATGAAAATTAACCTTTACTTCTGCGCAAGGGACACCCAACAACTGCATTTAGGAACGTTCCCCTTATCAATAACTTTAAAAACTGAATCTAAGAAGTATTGGTATTATAAGAAACTAATTCGAAATATCTTTCACATGATGGATTAAAAATTCCGATTTATTAGCCTGTTAAGAACCAATTTCAAATATTAATATTTCTTGATAGAATTTTCAACAACACTTGCAATTTTGTCAAAATATTTAATCAAACATATTACCTACATATTAGTAACTCCATCATGTAAAATTTTAAATTTATTAAGGTTTAAAAAATTATATCTTGGAAAACTACTGAATTTATTGAGTAAAAATATATATGTGGTAGTAATTAATGTACTAGTTACAAATTTAATTATTGCAATATGTACATAATTAATAAGTGTTCCGCAACGCTGAAAACCCGCAAAACTTTATTAAGCAAATATCAAAGGGTTAGATAATAATTGCTATACATATCGATATAATTTTAATTTTAAAAGCTAATTTTGTAAAAAAAAATCAGCCACGGAGTACGAATATAGATATTAAATTGGCTCTAAATTGGTTAATCGGTATGCTTAAAACGCCATGTGAAAAACACTTTGAATAATTTTCCAATGATTCCCATATTTTATAGATTCTTTTTAAAGCTAAAGAGATATAGATAAAATATTTTACAACTTTTCAGTCCTATAACTCCTAAACGAGGAAAGCGTAAGCACGAAAAAATCTTCCTATAGAACTTCTTTCAAGGATACTAAAAAATTATATAATTTTTTCAATTTCAAGTGTATTCTTTTCTGTTAAACAAAAAAAATATTTTCAAGCACTTATTCCTTAAATATTTTTTAATATTAGCAACACTTTTTCTGTTTTGTAGTGGACAAAAATAGAAATTAGTTTATATTGACTACAACGACAAAATAAGCACAGACAACAACCTGCAGCCATGTAGCCGTGTCGTCGTGAAAATAATCATTTCCATATACACACATGTATTCTATGTTTGACATATTTAAGTCGGTAGCTTGCTGTCTCGAATGTGTTTATAGCATTATGCGGTTAACATCCGAATTGCAACACAACACTTGCAGCGTCAAATTAGATCGGCTGAGGACTCTGATGTTTGGTAAACAAACAAAATAAAATTAATTTGTGGTTTGCGTCTGAAAATGGAAAATAGTCAGGGAAGATCTAATTTAATTTATTAATTCATGGATAAGAATTTCTAAACATTTTTATTTTTGGTAAATACATACCTATTAATTTTTTATATTTGTTTTAAATCAGCTGATTTAAATTCAAAATAGCACACTAAATTATGAGGGGTTGTTTACAACAGTCGTATATTTTCATATTATTATTTTATTATATTTTATACCTATATTATGTTTTTTTAAAGCTTGCACTTAAGCTAGTGAGGTATTCATTGGCGTTGGTTCTTCTCTGTCCAGAAATATATTTTCCGCATCAGACCCTACATCACTATCAGAAATCTAGTAATTGACCACACAAAAATAATAAACTTAAAAATGTATGTATGTATTATTGTATTTAAAAAGAATACTTACAGTTACTTGTATTATTTATGTGTAATTTCTATTTAATTTTTTGTTTATTAATTATAAAAATGATCACCCTTGTTCAATTTGCTTGCGCCCTCGCAGCTCAAAAACAATTTGCTGACTGATTTCGTAATAAAAAAGAAGTAATTTAAGGCATCTCTTGTTTTCGGCAACATGTCGGGAATAATCGTAAACACATTTTGAAATCATTGCAATACAACGTGCTTCCATGTAAGAGATTAACAGAAGCACTTTGAACTTTGGTCGTACATTTTTTCTTTTAAAAAATCATTTCAACTATTTCCTTACAACCTGCTTACTTATAAGGGATTATGCGAAGCTTTTAAATAATTTTCATTTACTTATATTAAAAATTGACTTCAATGGTTTTCGCTTCCGTGTTGCTTCTAAGTAGTATGTAATGGCCAGCGCATATATCAGCGCTCTTGTACTTTTCTTGCTTCCGAAAACCTTAAAATTTTTACTGGGTATGTAAATAATAAAATAATTTAAGGTAACTTTGCAGTTAAGTATTTCAGTTTTATTTTATGCATAAAAAATAACTGAACATTTTTGGAACAACATGTTGAAACAGTAAAAGAATTTGTTTAATTATAAAATAACAAAATTTTCATTAATTTTTTTTTAACTTTACAGAAAATAATTTTAGTAAATTACACTCAGTTACTGTAAAACTTTTTGAGTGTACCCAAATTCGCAGTTGTGTTTTTCGTTTACCAAACAACTGATTGAAAAGAAACAAAACTATTATAGTGTTTATGTTATACGAATATACTATACTTGTTTCTTTTAACACATTACCAGTGGCTATTTGCCATATTGTTTTAAAATTTTCATAATATAATCTGGGCTGCCATATGTAGTGATTTCTCGCTAAACGCGGCTATTTTAATACTTGCAATTTTTACAAATATAAACAAAAATAACGTAAGAAAATAACTAAAAATTTAAAATGGATGTGGTATTTAAAGAACAAAAGACTTTAAATAATAGAAATAACAGCAATCCTAAAAAACAATGAACAAATAGCAGATGTAATTATTATTATTCATATGTGTTATTTTTTCAAAAGATATGATAACATGTATTTTATTTTTTGTTTTTATTTTATAAAAATTAGAAGTAAAAAACCTTCTTAAAACAAAATTACTTAAAAACTTTTACTGTCTGTTTTTAAAACTTATAAGCTTGAAAGCTTGTCGCGAGATTTAAGTTTAAAAATTTCAATAGTCACATCAACGCTTTAATAAATAAAGCTGTCAAATATTGAATTTGGTTATTTATTTAAAGGTTAGTCGCAGTTATATATATTTTATTTAATTAAAGTAAAATGATTGGTGAATACAAAAAAGGTACAATAGTTTACAATAGTCTAATTAAAGCAGCAAAACGTTTTTTTGGTGGTTAGTATTAAAGAAATATTGGATATACATCATATATTTAAAACGCTATGCACATCACCGGCAAGGCAATTCTTACTGTTTTTTTTTAACAATGTATACGATTCAGTTTATTCAACATATCGTGGGAAGGTACAAAAGTGCTATTTACATTCATATAATTTATAAATCTTAGGCCCGTTTTCACAACTAACCGATGGCTAAAAGTAGACTTTAAACGGCCTTATAAAAAGTGTTCCATTATTAAAACTTTACTTTAACTTAAAGTGATCGCTCAAGTAAATTAAGGTTAATCCTATCTGGTATGTAAAAGTGAAGTTGTAATAATGGAAGTTTGTATTGCACTCTACTTTGAAGGCAAGTTTTAGTGGAGTTATTTATTTAAAAGAACTCTTTCAACACAGACCTTACCGAACGTATCCTTATAGCAATAAACTTTTTTTCAAAAGTGATTAAACTTATATGGAATACCAGCATTGAAATAGTCTTTCCAAATAAAGGGTAAAATTGTCTACGAGTCTCAAAACAAATTCATGGCTTATACTATGTTCACACTAGGGTTCTTAAAAGCGTTAAAGGCACCCGAACATGATTAAGCTCTGATCACATAAAAATCGAGATGATTACCCATACACTGAAGTGATTTGTTAATCACTTCAAACTGAGTACAATGTAGAATCAGCCAACATGAGCGTGTATAACCGACCACGATTTCTGCTTAATGTTTTTCCTTAAATAATTCATAAATTTTCACAATTTCATTATTAATATGTTTAAAACAATCTTCATATAACTTAATAAAAGTATTTTATTCATTTTTAATACTTTAAGGAAATATAAATTTGTTTGTTGGGTTTTTTCTAATCATCTGTTATCTTATATATCTCATATGTAATAACATTTTGCTTAAACGCGTCAAAAAACCCAAGTGTGAACATAGCATTATCAAATAACCAACAAAATCGACATTTATTTTATAAGTGCCAAAAAATCGCCATGTCGCCAAATTGAATATTAGGTCGCAAAGATACTTGACAACCCTGACCATATTATGAAAATGTGTAAAGCAATGAGTAAATGAAATATATATTTTACTGGCATCACAAATAGACCACAATAGTATTGTTGTTTCTTTTCAACCAGTTGTTCGGTAAACAAGTGACCGACTGACTAAAAAGACCCAAGTGAACCATTGAACGAAATTGACCGATGAAACTGAACGGCCGTTCATCGTTCATCTGACTGATCCTGTTTGGGGGTTGATTTTTTGTGGTTCTTTTTTTCTTGTTTTCATTTAATAAAAAACACCTTTTTTATTTTGATTTTTGTATTTTAGGTTTATTTAATTTTTTGTTGTTTTTGTTTTATTAAATCTTTTGGTTCATAATTTTCTGTTTCTAAAACTTTGTTTTTCTTATTTATTTTTACAATTTAATTTGTCACTTGTTTTAATGTTTTTGTTGGGTCACAATAAAAATGTTATTTTCTTTTTACTTTGTTAATTTACTTGTTCTTTGTTTAAAGGTTGAAACTAGAGTGAGTTTTAATTATTGTAAAAATGATTTTGCAAGTGAAATTGAGTACAAGGAAAAATAATGTAATGACAAAATGTGAAATAAATAAATAACAATTTAAGGACCGTTAGTATTTTACAGGGTGCTGTGTTTGGGACGAGTCATCATTAAAAATTCCGGCCCCCATGACTCGGTGCAGTTTAACATAGGTCCGCAAAACAGGTTACCATGTAACAAGGTGTTGTGATGATTTTTGGCAGATATGGCATTTAGGATCTCACTTCGATTCAAGTTTGCGGGTCGTGTGGGGTTGTATATGTTGACGGCAATCAAATCTGTTGATGAGAAACTTAGAATTGTTTTGTGGGATGCCATACCTGTAAGTAGAAATTCAGTGAAACATTTACCTGCGATGCAGTTCGGCCAGATACTCGGATTTCCATCTTTGGCAAAATGAGTTGTAGATGACCTTTAGGCGTTTCCAGCGGTTGATGAGGGTCAGGTTTTCGCTGCTTACATCAGGTTCGGCTGGGGTCAATAATGGAGTTCCAATAAGGAAGTGTACAGGGGTCAATGGGTTAAGGCCATTTGGGTCATCGCTAGGAGGACTTAAGGGTCTAGAGTTTAAACACGATTCTATGCGGGTGAGAATTGTTGACAACTCTTCCAAGGTGAATTTCATATCTGGTATCATTTTCTTTGGGTGGGTTTTGAATGACTTTACACTGGCTTCCCAGAGTCCTCCCATATGTGGGGCACCAAGGGGTATAAATTTCCAAATGATATTTTGATGGCTATAGTTGTGTGTAACTTGGGACTAAAAAGTTTTTATAAATTCTAGACGATCTTTTTTGATGAGTTCTACTGCTCCGACAAAGCTCTTGCCGTTGTCCGAATATATGATTGCTGGACATCCACGTCTTCCAATAAAACGGGAAAAGGCAGCTAGGAAGGCTTGGGTCGATAAATCACTTACTGGTTCTAAGTGAACAGCTTTAGTAGCAAAGCATACAAATATGCAGACATACCCTTTTGTGATAAGGCAGGCTCGACCAGTAAAGTTTCGAATGTTGAAGGGTCCAGCGTAGTCGACTCCAGTTGTGGTGAAAGAGCGTACAAAACACAAGTTTTACAATTATTAATCACCATTTTTACTAAGGGCCTCAAACGAAAAATCCAAAATTTCGTACGAAGTACTCGGACCATAAGTTGGTTTCCACCATGAATAGTTATTTTGTGAGTGTATTCGGTCAGCAATCTGGTGAACTTAGAGTTGTGCGGCAGCAATATTGTATTTCGTTCGTTATATGTGAGCGCTGGTGATTGAACCAGACGTCCGTTGGCTCGGATGACGCCTAGTTGGTCCATGAACGGGTTGAGGGTCAAAATACTGCTAGAAGACGAAATCCTTTGCTTGAGCTTCAACTGCTTATATTCGTCTGGGAAGTGTTGTTTTTGCGTTAAAATAATGAGTCGTGTTTTGACATCTTTTATTTCTTCTGGTGTAACTTCGTTTGAAGATATCCGAAGGCGGGTTTTGTTTACACCAGTATTTCTCCAGAAACGTAGGGCATAAGCTAATACTCTATAAGCGCGCGTCAAATTGGAGAAGCGGTTCAATGGGTCCTCATGAGTAGTAGTAGTTAACGTCTTTACAGTTTTTGCTTCTAAAATGGTGTCATCTGGACTTCTGGATTTTGGCCATTTATCTTTGGGTAATTTTAGCCATGAAGGTCCATACCACCATAAGTTGTGGGTTTCTAATTCTTGGGGCGTACATCACCGGCTGGCTATATCTGCAGGGTTTTCTTTTGAGTCGACATGTTGCCAAGGACTATTCCTACAATTCTGAGACACGATTTCCAACAAAAGTGTTCCACGTGCAGGGGGGTTTCTTTAACCAGGCCAGTACTATTGTTGAGTCGGTCCAAAAATATGTGTCGATTTGCGTAGCTTGAAGATTTGGCAGAATTCCTGAGGCTAAATTTGCCAGTAAAACTGATCCACAAAGCTCCAAACGTGGTAGCGATATTTGTTTAATGGGAGCAACACGAGTCTTAGAGGCCAGTAAATATGTAAATATAGAATTTTCAGACTGTATTCGGACGTAAAGAGTCGCAGAATAAGCCTTTTCTGAGGCGTCTCTAAAGCCATGTATTTCAACATTTAAATTAGGGCTGTAGTGGATCCAACAATGAATTTTCAGGGCATTTATTGCAGAGCAGTTTTTAACGAATTTTTGCCATTTGAGGCAAGTCAAGGGTTTTAGGTTGTCATCCCAGTCGTCTTTATCTAACCAAATCTGTTGCATGATTAACTTGGCGTCAACAATTACTGGAGCTATCCATCCGCAAGGGTCAAAGAATTTGGCAATTGTAGATAAAACTTTCCTTTTTGTGTAATTTTCTTTCAATTCAACACCTGGGGCAGTGAATGTAAAAGAGTCTGAGAAAATGTTCCATTTTATCCCGAGTGTCTTGGTTCCGGCGTTCTCGGATAAGTTTAACCAGTCGAGCGGTAGTAGGGTCTCATTTGGCAAATCTTGAATTACGCGTGGATCATTTGAGGTCCATTTCATCAGATCGAAACCGGCAGATTTTAGAACAGTTGTAAGTTCTTTTCGTGATTTGATGGCTTCGTTTAATGTGTGGCCACCAGCTAAAACGTCATCTACGTACATGTTGTGTTGTAAGATGTTTGACGCCAGGGGGTGAGTTGTCCCTATATCTTCGGCTAGTTGAAGAAGGGTTCTTATGGCAAGAAAGGGCGCGCAATTAACTCCAAACGTCACTGTGAGGAGTTCGTAATCCTTAATATGGTCAGCCTCAGATTTCCTAAACAATATCCTTTGATATTTTGTTTGCGAAGGGTCAATGAGTATCTGGCGATACATTCTTGTGACATCTGCGTTGTACACAAAACGGAAGAATCTCCACTTCAATATTATGAGCACTAAGTCTTGTTGAAGTATGGGTCCTGGATACAAAATGTCATTAAATTTTCTCTTATTTGAAGACGGGCTCAATGCGTTGAAAACTACTCTAATCTTCGAAGTCAACTTTTCGGGTTTTATTACTGCGTGATGCGGCAGGTAATAATTTGGGTATTTATTCATTTCCAGGGGAGAAATTTTCCTCATGTGTCCTAGCTCGAGGTATTCTACAATAACTTGGTCGTATTGTTTCTTAAGTTCCGGCCTTTGGCTAAGCATGCGCTCCATTCTCAAAAATTGGGCCATGGCAATATTTCTAGATACGCCTATTTCTTCGCCATTTTTAAAGGGTAGGGTAACAATATATCTACCCGAATCACTTCTACGGGTTGTAGACTTGTAGTGATTTTCACAGTGCGTGTCCTCTTCTGACCTCAAAACCTTTTTTGGGGTCTCCTGCACCTCCCAAAAGCGTGTGAGGATTGGGTCCAGGGACGATGTGTTTAGTAACGATATCGTTTTTCTAGGTGAAGTTGTTGTACAAATTGGTCCCCCCACAATCCAGAAAAATACTGTTTTTTGTGCCAAAAGGGATCCAATGGACCGCATCGGTGTTTCCATACTATATATTGAGGGGCCTAAGTCGAGGCCTATTAGTAGGTCGATGGGTCGACTTTGATGAAAGTGTGGGTCTGCAAGTTCTAGTATTGCATCCTCTGCGAATTGTTCTGCGTTTAACGTTTGGGGCGGTAAATTGGATGGAAGGGTCTTCAAAACTGGTGCCCATACCTCTAACTTAAACGATGTGTCCACCCTGGAGCAAAGGTTAAACAAACAGGCTTTGGTCGAAGTTTCAGAAACTGTCTGACTCAAGCCGGAAACGTGTACTATATTACGTTTTGTAGGTAAGTTTAATCGGTTTTTTAATTTGTCCGATATAAACGTGGATTGGGATCCAGGGTCGATGATTGCTCTTGCCTGGTATCTTGCGCCTCTAGTTTCGATTTGTACAATTGCAGTGAACAACAAAGTTTCTTTGTCTACTAGTTGTGTCGAGGACTGACTATTTCCCCGCAGGGTCAAGGAAGTGAGGTTAGGAATACCTGATCTGGAAGTGGACTGTATATTTTGGGCTTGCGCTGTAGCCCTTGTACTAGCTTGCTCGTCAGCGTTATTTGGTGGTAAACTTATAGGCTGGGGCACCGTTGCCTTGTGCAACAAAGTGTTGTGTTTTTTTTTGCACAGCCTACAACTATATTTGCTTGAGCAGTCCTTGACACCATGATTTATTGACAAACAATTAAAACATGAATTTGTGACTTTTACTATGTGAATTCGGTCATTCACATTTTTTTTCAAAAAGTTAGGGCAGGATCGTAATGGGTGAGGCTCTTTACAATGTTGGCAATTGTGCGTAGAGTCTTTTTGTCCCCCCTTTGCTGGAAAACGTTTCTGAGTTTTCGACTCGTTATTGGTTTGAGTCGCGTTTGTTTGAAAACTGTGAACCTGTTTTTGTTAAGTGAACGGTTTGGAACTTTCCTTTTTTGGCTGATAGGGTCTTAGAATGGCGAGTCAAAAAAGTGTTAAATTGTTCCCACGATGGAACCTTTGTTATTTCTTGAAGAGAGTTTTCAAATTCCTTTAAAAGTGTTCGGGGGAGCTTGGTCGAGCAAAGATATACCAGGAAGGGGTCCCAAGTGCCAGTTTCTACCCTTAAAGCATTTAAAGCTTGACTGCAGCCATTAACGGTTCGTTGTAGTGTCTGAATAGAATGGCCTGAATCTTCGGTAACTTTCGGAAGGTCAAATAAAATTTTCAATTGTTCGTTTCCTGAATCCGATTGTTCTCGTATTGAAGAACAAGATTTTTCCAGGCTATATCGAAGCCTTCGTTGGTTAATGGGGCATTTGAAACTATGTTCCTAGCGTCTCTTCCAGTTTTTTGAAGCAAATGAAATAATGTTTCAATTTTACTGAGTCTTGAATTATTTAAATATAGGGCAGTAAAAAGGTCGCGGAAAGTTGGCCATGTCACAAAATCACCTAAAAATGTATCTATGTCGCAAGGTGGCAGCCGAATAGCCGAAACGTCGCTGTTTTCTAAAATTGGGGTTTCCGCAGACGAAACCCGCTCGTGCTTACTCGTGTCATTAGTCGGGGCAGAAAGCGCCAGAATTTCCGCGTTAAGTGAGGCCAAACAAGTTTTGTATGCAGCCAGGGCCTTTTTATACCGATCGCGAAGCTTCTGCCTGTCTACCGGTTGTTCGCCAGGTTCCGGTTTCTTGTCCCTACACTCTTCATAAGCCCTTTTGATTTGCTGCCAAAGTGAGTCTAGTTCTACTCGAAGAACTTCTAAACTATGAATGTCCACACCTGTCTTTGATTCTGAATACTCGCTTTCAAATCCAAAAGGTCATTTGTACAATTAACAAATTTATCGAGTGCCATTATTTATTAGATAAACAAGAATCGTGAAAAAAAACTATTAAATTGGGTCAAGAAAGTACCTGCTAGCAATATAACAACAACAAGTATTGAAAAAATATAATGATTTAAAAAATTTTAAGAGTCCAACAAAGCGATTTGTTTCCCCGGCATTTTTTAAAAATGGACGCAATGGTAACTCGGTTTTTATTTATTTGGGTCACGGGTTTTTCTCTTAAAAATTGCAGCGGCAAAAAAATTCAAGAGTAACACAACAAGCTAGAATATTTATTTCTTGTTGTGTTGTATACTTTGACTTACTTGTTGTTGTTGGGTCTTTTATTTTTTGTGTCACTGCTTGTAGATTTGGTCTTCTTTGTTGTTGTTGTTGTGTGTCTGCTGATGCTGACGCTTTTCAGCAAAAAATCTTTATTTCACCAAAAAAAAAATCTTGTTTTTGAAGAAAATATCTTATTTTTGGAAAAAAGTAGTTTTTTTATTATAAATAATAAAAACAATTCATATTTTATTTAATACATAAAATAAACAAACAAAAAATTTATTTTCTTATACTAAATTGTATTATTTAGTTTAAATGGGAACAAAGAAGGATTTTTTTAATTGAACCTAACCTTTGTCTTGACAAAGCAAAAAATCTTGTTTTTGGGGAAAAAATCTTAAAATCTTTTTTCGGGTAAAAAATCTTAAAAAATAAGGTAAAATCTTACTTCTGGCAGCGCTGCTGCTGCTACTGCGCCAAAGAATTTGGGTCCCGTTAGCTTGTTCACTATTAACTTTGCAAATTTTGTTTTTTGTAAACAATTTTAATTTAAATAATTTTTGATTTTAATTTTTTTATAAAAACTTTACTTTTGTTTTATATTGTACACTCTCACACTACACTTTATGCTTCGGTTCGAAGTGACCAAATGTTTGGGGGTTGATTTTTTGTGGTTCTTTTTTTCTTATGTTTTCCTTTAATAAAAAACACCTTTTTTATTTTGATTTTTGTATTTTAGGTTTAGTTAATTTTTTGTTGTTTTTGTTTTATTAAATCTTTTGGTTCACAATTTTCTGTTTCTAAAACTTTGTTTTTCTTATTTATTTTTACAATTTAATTTGTCACTTGTTTTAATGTTTTTGTTGGGTCAAATAAAAATGATATTTTCTTTTTACTTTGTTAATTTACTTGTTCTTTGTTTGAAGGTAGAAACTAGAGTGAGTTTTAATTATTGTAAAAATGATCTTGCAAGCAGGGATGTTAGATGTGACGATTTTACGTCAGTTTCACGATTTTTTTCGATGAATTTACCAAAATGACGATTGACGATTTTTGATGTAGAGTCACTTATGTTTTGACGATTTAATCCCGTCAATAAATTTACTTTAAACTTTAATCTGGCATCAATTTTATAACACTTTAATCTGGCAAGCAGGGTTGGAAGATGTTACGATTTTTCGTCATTTTGAAGATTTTTTTTGAGAAAATACACTAAAATGCCGATTGACGATTTTTTGACTAAAAGTAATAGTGTTATGACGATTTTCTGGCATCGATAAAACACACAAGAAATATTTACAATTATATTGAAAACAGTCCAAAACTGAAAAATCAATTTTTCAAAATACACAAATTTTTGGAAATTAAACAAAAAAATTCCTCCCCCATCACAAACCAGGTGGATTTCATTAAGGCTAGTTTACACTATTATACTTTGTATTAATACATGTCAAAAACTCAAGTATTATGTAAAAGTCTGATAGTATGAATGCATGTGTGATGAAAATGACAAGTATTAAAGAAAAAATTTTGACATCCCATACGACTTCGTCGTTTTTTGAAAAATTTCAAAACAATAATACTTTTCGTTGGATCAGGGTTGCATTTTATTTTATGTGCCTTTAGAAGCATTAGTAATTCAAATTCTACAATTATAGAACGCCATCGATACTGCAAAAAATATACACTAGAGGCCTAATTTGCGTCTGTTCTATTTTGGCCCGCTTTTTAAAAATTGGTTAAATCCGCTTTGCGTTTTTATGATTTCGATTTGCGTCGCTACATACGAATGCATTTTTCGATGAAGTAATAATCACATGAGCAGAATTTTTCTATTTGTGTGTAAAAAGGCAAATCCCATTTAATTCTGTTGGTTAGTTATTCTTAGTAAAATTGCGTGTTAGGAAGTAAGAAGTTACTTTTAAATAAGAAGTTGTGTAGAAAATTGAGTGCAATGAGAAGAAAATGTATTAACTTGGAACTAATATTGGACGTTATAAAACGTTTCGAGTCGGGTAAAAGGACTGTTGATATAGACAGAATCCTTGGTTTTTAGATAGGCAATAGAGACAGCGCTAAAAGTTAATCATTTAAAAATAGCTCGAGTTTAAAGCAAATGAGATTTTATTTATTATTTAATATTTTTCTGAATATGGATAAATGAAATAAAGAAATTTTTGTTATGCATTTATGCAAATATATTTTTTCTTATGTTTTCTTTTTAAATGATAAATATATTCAGCTCACTTGCTGAAATAAATAGAATAAAACTTAACTATATGACTTTCTTCATCATAAATAGAATTTCTTGCTAAAAAATTATATTTTCGAACCAATCTATGCAATAAATTGTCTTTAATTTGTAAAATTTATATATTTGACGTTTTGTTGACGATTTTGTTCAATTTTCGTGACGATTTTGACGAATTTTGTTAAAACTTTTGACGATTTTTGAGGAAAAAAGTCTAACAACCCTGCTTGCAAGTGAAATTGAGTACAAGGAAAAATAATGTAATGACAAAATGTGAAATAAATAAATAACAATTTAAGGACCGTTAGTATTTTACAGGGTGCTGTGTTTGGGACGAGTCATCATTAAACAGATCCGTTCAATTGAACGAGTTCGTTCATGAACGACACAACTCTATTGCTTACAAAAGTTTTTCTGTATTGCTGGGTTTCGCCTTGCGGAACATTTATTAATTATGTACATATGTACTACAATAATTAAATATGTAACAAGTAAATAAATTATTACCACGCATGTATATATTTTTACTAAAACTTATGGAAGATATTGTTTGTAAGTCATCGTCCAGACAAGCAAATTTTGTTGATGCAGTGTTCGGATTATGAAGTTCTAGTTTTTCAATTTTTGTATTTTCATCTTGTCTTTCCTATTCTTCTTTTTAAATTTTATGAATAAATACAAATACACATACTCATTTGCGTATCGGAAACATGGTTTCACAAGGATATCAGTGATTTATCTGTATGTCTTAGTGGTTATAATCTTTGTAGGGTTGATAGAGAAAAACATGCTGGTGGTTTTGCAGTGTACGTTAGGAAGGGTATAATGTTTAATGTTGTTCCGGCATTGCTGGGGCTAATGAGGTTGTTGATAATGAAGATGGAAATGAGAACATTCAAGCTAACTTGGTTGAATATCTATTCGTAGAAGTGATCAGTGAGTGACGCAAGTTACTTGTTTGTAGCGTTTATAGATCAAATAGTAGAATATATACTCAACGTTTTTTGAGAAGTCTTGAAACACTTACAGCTTCCTATGATAATATTATAATAGCAGGTGACTTTAATTCCAACCTTTTAACTGAATGTACTCTTTCCAATAATGTGATATCTCTTAGGCTTTTTACACCAAATATTTGCATGCCTACGCATTTTACATCAACAAGTAACTCGTTACTTTATCTGTTTTTTGTCAGTAATCTGTCGGATGTTTTGCTTTATGACCAACTTTCTGCATCTTGTTTTTCCAGGCACGATCTTATATTCATGGCATATGATTTTAGATTACAGGTACCTGAGCAATTGATAACTTACCGTGACTTTAAACATTTGAACTATCAAATCCTTGAGAATGAATTCATCGAGATAAATTGGAATAGTTTACATAATATGGCTTCAGTTGATGATCAACTTTCCTTTTTTGAGTTAAACCTTAAGTCTTTTTAATCTATATGTTCCACTCAGAACGAAAACTATTAGTAAACGGAGAAAACAATGGTTTTCTTCGGATATTAAACGGGCTATACATTATAGGGATCTGTCTTTTTCACGATGGAAACGTTTCAAAACTGATCGACTTTATGAAGAATATCGTATTGCCAGAAGAGTAACGAACAGGACGATTAAAAAGGCTAAATCTGATTTTTTTTTCTGCCAAATTCACTTCCGCCTTAGGTTCTAAGAGAACATGGCAAACTATTCGCGAAATTGGTATTGGTAAAGTTACTGCACAGGAGCCGATTACTACCATGACTATAAGTTGTTCATGAACTGTCGATCAATGTGATGTACTTAATAGTTGTTTGTCTATTAAGTCTAACGCTTTTGGCGATGATGGTATTCATCCAAGATTCATAAAAATCATTCTTCCCAGTTTACTTCTTTTTATTACATTTATTTTCAACAACATTCTTACTTCCAGCTTATATCCTACAAAATGGAAAAATGCCAAGATAATTCCGATACCTAAAACGAAATCTGAATACCGCCCAATCGCGATTCTACCATTCCTTTCTAAAGTGTTTGAAAGGCTTAAGGCCTCGTTACTCTTACGTAAATGTTGCGGATACGTAAACGTTGCGGTCGACTTGAAATGTTGGTAGTTACTGCAAAAACGTAAACGTGTCATATCCCTGCAGTGCGCTGGACCGGTCCCAAATTGGTACTTTCACCTATCACTAGGGGACACTGTTAGTCTTTTTACCGGTAAAACGACCAGAGATTTTAACATGAGGTAGTCGTAGAAACAGTCAATTGACCCCCCTATAGATAACTATGGGACAGTCTGTTTACCGGTGCCACAGTATCAATCCCGTGGTTGATGCCGTCGTACCAGTCAATTAACTGGTTAATTCGGTCTGGTAAAATAAATAGTGCCACAGTATCAATCCCGTGTTTGATACCGAGGTACCAGTTAATTAACAGGTGAATACGGTCAGGTTAAATAAATAGTTCCAAAGTACTTTACATCTAATTTTCCCTGATAAGCCAGTGATTACTTATTAACATGTAAGAATAACACACAATATAACCAGGTTTTAATTTTAATATTGTTATTGATATATTTATATATAAAAGGAAATAAAATAAATAAATCAAATCATAAAAGAAAGTATTTAATTAGAACCAAAAGGGAATTCATTACTATTAATTAAATAAAAGTTAAGTTTATTCATTAGGTAAAAGTAAATTAAATTCAAATTATTTCAATATTAGTAATTATATACAAGTTCAATACTTCAAAAAACAATTTTTTAATACTTTTTTGTTTTAAAAATCTTTTTTTTTTGAAGAAATATGGCCTGGCGTAGTTGGTGTTCTGCTGAACCCGATTCAGTTGATATATCAATTGCGTCTGAAAGTGGACATTATTGTAAAGATTTTACTCAGGTAAATAATTATTATATTATTAATATGTTACCTAACAGTAAATGGAAAAACTTGTCCACTCGCTTCAAACCCTTCTTTCCGTGGTTACCATCGACATAGTATTGGTCCACTAGTTCAGAGCTTAACACGTATTTCAGATTTTTAACTTTAACTTTTCACTTTTTCCCTTTATTTAATGTGTCTTGTCAAACGCCAGAACTATAACTGAAGTATATATTATGTGCACAACTCACCAAATAAATGAATAACGGATTATTTTTTTGCATTCACATTTACCGCACATAGCAACAAAATTCAACTTTCATTGACAATGCTTCTGAGCACAGGCATAACTTCAAATTAACACCTCTTCGATAACAAAGGGACAAAAAAGTGTGAGTGAACACCTCTTCGATAACAAAGGGACAGAAAAGTGTGAATTGACAATTATTCGATAACAAAGGGACAGAAAAGTGTGAATTGGCATCGCGAAAGACAACGTTGAGTCAGAAAAATAACCGAAAAATGGGTCAATTAACAAAATAAAACTGCAGGGATGTTGTTGAGGTGTATGCGTGTACTCGTACATATGTATGTATGTAAATTATTATTTGTTTTGATTTTGCTCACAGTCTTGTTCCAAGACATGTTGCTAACATTCTTGTTTAAAATCGCCAATACATACCGATATCGGCGCTTTTGTACAAAAAAATAAAATACTTTATGCCATGTTTCCACGACGATTTGAATCACCTGCTTCGCTCTCTGAATCATGTTAATGAATCACGGTGTTTATACGACTTATCTACTTGCTTCGTTTTGACAGTTGTCTTTAAAAAACAAATCAGCGTTGTCAACTTTGCATTTTCAAAACGCACCAAAATGGTGAAAAAACGCAGCAATTTCAGACTTTTTTTTATTTAAAATATTTATTTAATTAATTAATTCTGCATAACATTTTTATATGAATAACACAGTAGAATCGCAAATTGTCGTTCAAGAGGAGTTGTGCACTTTAAACCAGCCGGTGCAAATTAAATCTAAGTTAATTTATTAAAAAAAGTAATTTAAATAAATTAAGTGTGTTATTTTGGAAAAATCTTTGCTTATTTTTGCATTTTTTACAATTAAATACCCCTTAGAAAATTTAATAGTTCAAAAAAGTTAACAACTCATATAATATTTCGGTCTATTTTTTTCGCGATTCTACTGTAACACAATAAAACAGTCTTTAAAGTTCAGAGTTTTAGAAAGAATAAATAAAACTTAACAAACATAAAAAAGCTACACAAATTAGTTTGTTTTCATACAAGGCGAATTCAACAAGGTAAACTCTTTAGAGCAACTGCTCGTCAGCTGTTACATCCCATTCGTCAAAATTTTCTTTTTTAATTGTTTTGTTTTAATTACATACATTAAATTGTCGAAGTTAAAATTTTTTGAGAAAAAACTTATTTGTTGTGAAACTTTTATTAAAATTGATTACAAAGTACGTATACTTACTTGTTTTTCAATAGCTTATATATTAGTTATTCCCTTTAAATTGTTCCAACAACTTCAAAATCTTGAGAAACACAAATTAAAATATAAAAATCAATAACATTTATTTCATTTATTAATTACGTCTTCATCACATTTTGTAAACAACTATTTTGACAAATTGGAATTGTTAAACTAACAAAATTCCTGTTATTTTTGTTAGAGTTGTAATTGTTGAAGCGACGAGTTTAGCTTGTTGAATTCGACTCGGTATTCATATGTACTAATTAATTTTTATTTATTTTCATAAAATATATACCAGCGATCAACTGTAAATATCTAGTAGGGATTCAAAGTTAACAATAGTTCAGTATTTATCGTTTTATTAAGAAAAATTTAAAAAATTTAATTTTTTCAGAAGTTTAGTATTTTCATATTTAAAATTATAACAATTAAACAGCCTTTTACATTTACATAGTTAAACAAGAAAACCCCAAAACTTTATAAAAAATAAAGAAATTTGTATATAAATACATAATATATGTATATGTTTGCATTCATTTGTACAAGATGATACATTTTCGAAAATTAAATTAATAAATCTTGTTTAAAACTTTTTAAAAAGAGATCAAAAATTTATAATAATTATTCCAAATTAATAAAGTTAATATTTTCATCATTATTGTTATCGCAGAATAAATTTAAAAAAGCACCAAAACTGGTGCGAAACGAACCGAGTTGACAACTCTGAAATAATCGATTTTGACAGCTAGATCAGATAAACTTGCGATAAAAATTGGAGAAGAGAGAAATTTTTCGTGCTTCACAAGTAGATTCATATTGAATCTACTTGCTTCGCTCTCAAAATTTTGTATGGCGAAGCAGGTGCTTCGTTCATGATTGGAATGTGAAGCATGAATAGAGAGCGAAGCACGTACCGTGGAAACATGGCATTATACATATCTGTGGCATTTTGACAAAACATCATAAGTCGTAATAAGATAGCAAAAAGCTTTAATAAAACTCGATGAAAAAATCATTTTTATCGAATAATAAAACATTTAAAAAATCAAACTTAAAAATGTCGTTTATAATACAACATTTTAAAAATATCAAAAATGTTTTTTGAATGAAAATTCGTATGATTAACAACATTTTTTTCAACTTTTTGAATTTGACTTAAGATGTTTTGTCAAAATGCCACAAATATACTATATTTACATATCCAGCACTAAAATTGCTTTGAAAAATTTAATATTTTATCTAGTTTTAATTGCGCCTGAGTATCTAGTTTTGGAGTTATGGACCTTAAAATATATTTAGCTGTTATTAATATCTCTTTAAATGAAACTTGATATAACCAATATGTGTTAACCAAAAATTTAAAAAAAAAATTATTTTATTGTAAACTTAATTTAATTTCCTAAAGATGCTAACCAAAGGTTAGCGCAATAATGAGAAAAATAAATAAATATAATATATTTTTTTAAAAAAGACCTCAAGCTTAAATAATTCAAAATAATGATAAAAAAAGAAAGGTCAAATAAAAATAAATAATATATATATTTAATATAATAAGGTTAAGGCGAATATTCGGAACTATGCGCTGATTTTTTTCTATTTGCATTTTCCAAAATGTATGCAAATAATTATTTTATAATAAAATCAATAATCGAATCAGCTGTTTTATGTTTTGGCTCATGTGTTTACAGCTTTAAAATAAATTTTTATTTAATAATTTTATAGATTATGATTTTGCGTTAAAATATTGCTAAAACTTTTGTTGTAAATATAAATGAAAACTATAGAAAAGAAAATAAGAAGTGGAAATACAGTAAACATACTAATGTGCAATATGAAATAAATACCATCGTTGTATAACTTGCATTTGATGTTTATATTTGTGTAATTTTATTGTTTTGTAAATATATAAAGCGAATTTAGTTAAAATTCGAAAATATTTGTTGTTTCAAACTTATAAATAAATAAAGTGACCATAGAAAAAGTGAGAAAAAGGCTTTTGCAAATTTGCAGCAGCCCGCTGCCGGAAACATGCAAAAATAATATTTTAACATATATCAATTTTATTTACTTCCATCTATGGAAATAATCTAACTGTTGGATAAAATAAAATAAAAAATTAAACTTTTAACAACAATATTTATTTTCAACAAATAAACAAGAGCTGTAAGCTGCTTCTTTTATTTTCAATAAAAACCCGATAACTTTGGTTTCTGTGACACATAAAGCCAACATTAATTTCAGTTCGAACAGAAAACCCATAACATTGGATTTCATTACATAAAATTTAAATTAACGTTTTGATGAGAATCTCATTAATAAAATTTAAAAGTAAACCGCTCGTTAATAAGTTTTGTTGACAACACTGCTTCAAAACAAAAACACAATTCTTAAGTGCCGGTTCACACAAGTCAAGTCAAGTCTTGAGTTTTTAGGAGAGAAGGGAAAAGAGAATGCCATTTCTTTTCCCCTTTCTCCTAAAATCTCAAGACTTGACGAGTCAAACTTGACTTGTGTGAACCGGCACTAACAGCTGATACGTAAAAACGGAGAGAAATTTTAGTTTTATCAGGTTAATCCGCAACGCAACGTTACGTTAAGAGTACCTATTTGCACAGTAGCTTGGTAAGGAAAACGGAACAGCTGATAGCAACGTATACGTTTACGTAAGAGTAACGAGGCCTTTATTCATACACAAATAAGTAAATTTTTAGACAATAATAATTTGTTAACTAAGCGGCAATCCGGCTTTCGTAAAGGACATAGTAGCACAACTGCTTTGGTAGATGTTGCTGAGGAAATTAGAAATGAGATTGAAAGCAATAATATAACTTTTTTAGTACTTTTGGATCATTCAAAAGCGTTCGGTACAGTTGATCATAGCATTTTATGCTTTAAATTAAGAAAAATGTTTAATTTTTCTCGAACAGCTACGCATTTAATCTCAACGTATCTTGGGGGTAAATCACAATATGTTGAGTCGTCTAATGCTAAATCAAGCTCCCTCTCGGTAAGTCGGGGTGTACCACAAGGTTCGAATCTTGGACCTCTTCTGTTCTCAGTCTATTCAAATGATCTCCCGGATACACTTGAGCTATGTAAATCTAGCATGTATGCGGATGATGTCCAACTTCATGTTAGTTGTAAAGTAAATTCAATTGATTTATGCGTGAAAAATCTAAATCGCGAACTGCACAGAATCTTTATATGGGCCTCGGCAAATGGTCTTAGCTCAATCAAAATGCCGAGTTATTAGGAAGCGATTAACAGTCATCAATTTTGTACCTGTCATAACTCTTAATGATCAACAAATTGAAATAGTAGACTCCGTGAAGAATCTTGGAGTATATTTCAACAACACTCTCACGTGGTCTGACCATATTAATTATGCTTGTGGTCGGACTTTTTCCATGTTGAGAACACTCTGGCAAACACAGCACTGCACGCCAATAAATATTAGAATACTTCTTGCTAAAACCTATTTAATACCTACTCTCATATATGGGTGTGAAATTTTTGCTAGTTGTGAGACACAAAGTAAAAGAAAACTTAACGTCGTCTTTGATAATATCGCCCTATATGTTTATGGTTTGAAACGATTTGGTAGGGTTTCAGCGTTTTCGATAAAGTTGTATGGCATAAGTTTTGAAAGTCTTCTTAAAACTAGAATATTACTATTTCTACATAAGATTATTTACACTAAACAACCACAGCATTTATATGATCGATTGAATTTTTCAAGATCAAAGATTTTAATTGATTATAAATGTGTAATATTTTTATTTTATTAGTTTTTAAGTTTTTAATAACAAAACCTGTTATTTTACAAAAGCTCAGTTATTTACTGCAATATGAGACTCTAAGTCTTGTGTATTGAACATCAAATAAATAAAAAATAATATAAAAATACAGGCGACTTCAAGTTAAAAAGTGTAAGAATTACAAAACAAAACAGAATTGCATAGTGCGTGACCTGAGTACCCCTTTTTAATTTTAAAACTCCTTTCACTAATGTTTGAGGGCTGATTGGGTTACGATTTGGTTTGTCCGTCCGCTGTTGGCCGGTTGGCTGTGGTGGTTCCAATTAAAAAAAGAAAAAAACTTCTTTATACTTTGTTTATTTTATTTTAACTTTATTTGACTTCTGTTTCCTTTAGTTTAATTAAAGTAACATTAAGGTTTTACACTTATTCTTTTGTTTTATTACAAATTTAGTTGGCTCACTATAAATTTGGTCGTTGCTTTGTTGGTTGAAAAATAGAAGTGACAGCTCGTCACAAACCAACGAGTATATTAACCCAGGTCAGTACCCTACAAGAAATGAATGAGCGAGTTGTCACATTTTTCATTTTGGTGTTAAGAAAATGATAGAAAGAATTGACCGAAATAAAGCTTTCGGTCACATTCTTTCTATTATTTTCTTAACTCAAAAATGAAAAATGTGACTACTTGTAGGGAATAAATGAATGAGCGAGTAGTCACAATTTTCATTTTCGTGTTAAGAAAAATGTGACTACTCGCTCAATTATTTCTTGTAGGGTTATACATGCGGAACATACATATAACTTTGCTGATGCGTACAACAATTGTTTCACCAATCAACCGCAGGAAACAGTTGCAATAACCACAGTGGGACCTAAACAACTAATAAACTCGAGAATAGCTGCAATAAAAATTGCAAGTCTGCACCATGACTAAGTGGTTTTTTTGCAGGCCGCGGTCGGACTTTGAGTTAATTTAAAACTAACTTATTGTCAACCAGAAATGAGTCACAGGTGACTAAAAAGCTAGCTTATTTCCCTTGTTAAACTCTATTCAGTTTTTACACGTAGTGTCATCAGAGCGAGTCAGTACTCACTCACTCTGCATAACTTTCAGCTAACCACAAGCTAGTTCATTATGAGTTAGCTTGTAGTGCATAAAGTAAGAGGGCACTATGCGTTAGGTATAAATTGACTAACTTATAGTTGGGTTTTACTAGGCAGCTTGTAGTTCATCAGAACAAGTCAACACTCACTCCACCCTTCATATTTATATTATTATTAACTAATTATGTATATATTTCTATTATTTCTTACAATATTTATAATAAATTTTATGTATTTAACTTAATAATTTTAACAAATAGAATCTGGGAATTTATTTCTCATTGTGAGTACATTTATTATACATGCATAAATTTGCATATAATTCGAATGTGTATTCTAAGTCAAATTACAATTCAATTTCAATTTTTTTATTATTAATACGATTTTCGTATGACGTGCTAAATTCCTAGTTTTTCATATTTGATAAATACACTGAAATTTATTGTTAAGGGAAAGCTAGCTTCTATGCGCATTTCACTGGTTGCTTAGGCCAGCTCATCAGGAAACCTTTTCCAAAGATTTTAGAAAAGCCAAAAATATTAGTCAAATAAAACCCTAAAGCGAATAAGAATTTTAAACGCTCAAAGTCTTACTTGTAACAATATCAAAGCTAAAACAAAACACTAACAATAAACAGTGAGTTTATATTTGCTTACATTCCCCTACAATTGGTTAGGTCCTTTCCGACTCGAATTGTAGTTGTAAGCGGGTAAAAAGAAAAAACAAAATTAAAAAACAAACTGCTTCATTCTACTGTCTTCGTAAGAAAACAACAAAAAAAAAAAAGTATGTATATTATCAAAGTTATTTTCGGGAATACAAAATTTATTATTAATACGATTTTCGTATGACGAGCTAAGTTCCCAGTTTTTCATTTTTTAATTTTATGAAATAACTTGACAAATTTTTCTCTGTTCAATGAAAACAAAAAAATATTTCAACAAAATAAACTTTCACCTGTATTAATAATGCAAACAAAACATAAATTTTATTACAGTTTTTCCCAACGTTTCGTAGAGTATTTTTCTACTTCTTCAGGGGGCGTCTATTAAAATATGTGTAAAAACTAACATTATCAATCATACAATCTTTTTGTTAATTCATAAATATAACTTACAAAATTTTTTGATTATATAACATGATTTAAAATATTTGATTTTCTCCGAAAATCTTATTGAAAAACAAAAATAATAAATAATTAACAAAAATACTTTTCAACCACATCCTATTCTAATATCACAGTGAACATTTTTTTAAATTTGTTTATTAATTTAAAACAACCCTGTAATTGATGTTGATGTTGTCTGTCTCTTCCTTCAGATTCATCGTCTTATTTATTTTCTGTTGGATTCGTAGACTTTCGATCGTATATCTCTTTTTTTCAATATTCTCTCTATCCAATATTTTGACGTTTTTAAAATCAGCAGTATGAACATGGTGTAAAATATGTTGTGCTGTTGTTTCTTTGTTTTTCGTAATGTCTGTTTTGTGTTCCCCCATCCAGTGTTACCGTTCAAAATTTTCAAAAAGGGGCACAAAAAGGGGATTTTCAAAAAAAAAGTGTCACAAAAAGGGGAATTCTGAGAAAAAAAGGGGCAACTTTAAAAACATGAAAATTTAAAAAAAAACGTATGTATTTATTTTCATTGAAAACTAAACATAACAAATAATAAACTTCATATTTATAAAAAAATACATAATAGGTATATAATACAAATTGTTTGGGAAAAAAACACATATATATATATATATATACATGTATATACATATGTATAAATATACACATATCGTGAAAATACATGTCTTGTTTGCAAGTAAACGATAATGAACTGTTGCATAAAATATTTATTTCAATTATTTATACAAAAACAGTTACTTATTACTTGTAAATAAAACGAGCTTAAAATAGTGTAATAACAATACTTACAAAAACAAAAAATAGTTCATAATATGATTTGAAACAAAAAAACTTTTAAATAGATAGAGATATGTACATATATACATACATATGTAAGTATATGTACATAAATATTTGGCACTTGGATTATTTTACTTTTTTTACCAAAAAAATTAAGTTACGAAAAAACCTCGAGGAAAAAGCATATAAAAGTATTGATAGGAAGATAGTTAATATCAGGTACAGATCCATTTTTTTATAAATTGCAGTGTTATGTTGTTTCTTCAACTATTAAATATCTATTTTTTTGAAAACGTAAATCTATATTTATTAATCAATTCATCAATTGGAATCCAATCTCCCAAGTCATTTTGATACAAATTTAAAGCGGATAACATAGGCTGACAGGTATCTACTTTTAGTCTATTTGTCACTTTATTTTTTAAATATGCTAACTTAAAAAAAATCCGCTCAGCGGATGCACTACTATGTGGTAAAGTAAAAAAATTCGAAGCAAATTTATACAAGTTTGGATATAAATTGTCACCCAAACAGTTTTTTAAATTGCCAATTTCGTACCAAAATGTTTCAGGCTTAGATATTTTAAAAATTGCTTCATAGCTTTTATCGTTTGATCTGGTTTCTAAAAGTTTGAACTCTTTTACAAAATCATCTGGGTTAGTAATTATATCAACAAAAACGGTAACAATTTCAAAGTAATTTATGTCTTCAGCTGACTTAATAAATACTGGATCTAAAACCTTTAATGAACTCAGCCTCTTATCGCTTATATTAATTCTTGATAAAATTTCTTTGCACAGCTTTTGGTAAAAAAGTAAACAGTGATGGGAATCAAAAATGTTTAAATGGTGACCGCTGTGCAGAAAAAGTACCAAGTGATTTAAATGGTATTAAAGTAGTATTTTAATAATACAGTAGTTTTGACTTAACTGCCTTTTGTTTACGTGCACTTTTGACTTAACTGCACAAAATTGATAATTTTTGGAATTATTCTTTCTAATTCCATACAAATTCCTTTTTTAAGTGCACTTTCTATACCTGCACATTTAAGATAAATGCACAAAATTTTTGGCATTTTAAAATTATTTTCATACAAAAAATCAAAGTTAGCTGCACTTTGACTTAACTGCCCAAAATAAATATTTTCTGGAATTATTCTTCAAAATCCTTGTTTACGTGCATTTTGTATACCTGCACATTTTTTATATTTTTTGGCAGCTATAAAATATTTTCATACAAAACATCAAAGTTAGCTGCACACATAAAAATATATGGTGGCCACTTTTTCACATAAATATCAAATTTAAGCTGTTTATAAAAATATAAATCGCAATTATTTTGTTTTTTTATGTTTTATGTTCTCTGTGAATTCTCATAGTTTTTGTTAATGTTTCTTTTATATTAAATAAACAAACATACATGTATAAAATGATCTGTTATTTCCCAGCTAGCATAGGCTGTTTGTTAGACGATTATGTTTAATATACAACTCCTAAAAGAATCTTCTGGTGATTATCTGACGAGTAACAAAAACATCTAAATCTTTTTTTAATTTATTTATTTTTTTATTAATTTTTTGACACGCTCGTCTTTAAATCTTGAAATTAACCTTTTGGGACTCTCTGTAAGAGTCGTATAACAATTACTGAGCTGCCTAAATAAGACAGTTTTTGAAGTATGAAAATGCTATTGCCAATACAATTTTAATAAAACAAACCGGCCTAAGGATCTGCAAAAAAGGATTTTCCGACAGTATGGTGTTGATTTCGCGACCTTAAGGTTTGTTTTATAGAAATTGTATGAAAATTAGAAGTTGTGGCATGAAAAATACGCCTGATGCCCTTATTTAGGTAGCTTAGTCATACGGCTGAGTATTTCACGAGTTGTAAAATAATGCCTACATGAGTCTCATACGACTCTTAGCATGCTTTTTGAAAGACTCGTTAGATAATGTCATAAACGATTCCCTTTAGATTAATATAAGCGTTTTCGCTGCGTTATGGAAGAATCTCTCATACGAATCAGCACGTGTAACAGTTTCTCCCGTGCTAGGAATCGTCTACAATTAAAAAATGAGCTCGTCGACGATCAAAAAGACTCTTCGTGAGATTCCCAGTAAGCTCCTGGATTGAAATAAAATTTTAATAAAATATAAATTTATGTATTAAAAAATAATTTTTTTATTCTACTTTTAAATCAAACACTTTACTTTAGCTTAGGGTAGCCAGATTTTAAATTCGGAAAAACAGTACATTGACCACAAAAAAACAGTACAATCAAGAAAAAAACAGTACATTTTTTTTTTGGCGAAAACACAACTATTTATTTAAATTATTATATATTTAAAACTTTTGATTGAATATGCAACAATTATATAACGAAAAACACTTGAAATGTGTAACGACAAAGGAATGATTTCCGTTTTATGGCATTTTAAACGTATACGAAATTACTCCATTTGTGTAAGTAGGACTTTCTTTAAGCATTCTGGTAGTTAAAGCAATTTTCACCACACACATAGTTGCACAAATCAAATAGAATTTGAAAAAATGTATGTGTCCAAGTTAATTTTCAAATTTCAAAAAAATTTTAAGCTATTTACGGACAATTTTACCAAGTTCAGCTATAATCTATAAATTCCAAAAAACATAGTTTGGTGTATTTTTATTTAACAAAATCTGAAAATATTAAAATAGTAAAAAACAAGTTTCAATAAAATTTATACGCTGAAAATATTCAATAAATTTTTTTTAAAAATTAACGTAGCTTTTCTTTATTTCAAAAGTAGTTTAGGTAGAGAAAAGTGGTCCGAAAGGAATTAGGTATTTTTATAAATTTTGAGCCCGGAGAATTTTTTAAATTTGTTCGTTTTTTCAATTTCACGTGATTTCGATTTCCAGAACTTGCCCGAATATAAAAAAAAATTCTAGGAATTAACGATAGTTGTGTTGGAATAAGTATGTATTTACCCCCGTATTTATAAACGATTATTAAATCTTACAAAAGTTTATTAAGGAGAATTTTTATACAAAATTTGTTTATTAAATTTAAAAATTTTTTATAAATACAGACGTTAGTATTTTAAAAATATAATATTTTTAACAAAATTTCGATTATGTTTTTATCTTTCTCAGGTGTTTAAAGGAAAATACTATTGGAAGAGGTATCAATAAAATCATGTGTCTTAAAAATAATAACATGAAAATATACAACTGCTGCGAGTCACCCATTATAATTAAGATGTCTACTGCGTGTTTATGAGAAAACAATGACCACAGCGTAAAAAGTCTTATTATTTTAGAGCTTTTTTATTTGGAACACAACCTTTTTTTTAATCTATGTACTGTTAAATATTAGGATATTTTCAAAATATGACTTAAACAGGGTTTTTCTTAATATCTTGGTTTATTGTAGACTGAACCAAAAAAAACAGTACAAAAAACAGTACAAAGTGTAAAAAACAGCACATTTGCGTACTGTTTTGGACATTATGCATAAAACAGTACAATTGCAAAAAATCAGTACATGTACTGTTAAAAACAGTACGTATGGCAACCCTACCTTAGCTGCACTTTTGTGCAGGTAACCACAATTGTGTACCTGCACATTTAGGCAGGTAAATGCATTTAAGATAACTGCATTTTTGATTTACCTGCACAAAATATCGTGCAAAGGAGATTGTGCAGCTAAGTCAAAACTACTGTATTTATATTATTGATTTACCATAAACAAATTTGTATATTAGCATACATATGTATATATTTTAAGCATACATTTATTGTAAATGTGCATACACCAAACAAGGTTTTGATACCATTTAAAGCCTTTTATACGTTTCACATTTCCATTGTATGTGTACATACATATCTTAACATATGTATATTTGTATATACATATATATAAAAAAATGTTGTACTGTAAGTTGTTGTGTCACAATTCCATAGCTTTACAGAAAAAAGGACAAAAAAAAAGAGCAAAAATACCCGCATTCCAAGAAACATACAAGCCGCCCATCACTGTTTTGCAAATGTCACGTAACAACGGTATGAAATTCTATTTTATACAGAATGGTACGTTGCAACTACGGTACATTACATTTCGGTAAGCTTTTGTATTGCGTTTCATATAACAAAAAGCGAACAGCTGATTGATACAGTACAGATACGGTACAGCAACGTTCGCCTAACTGAGCCTTTATTCCCTTTACCAATGTTGTTTGTCGATTGGTGTTTGGTTTGTAAACAAAACAAGTGTGTTTTGTCTTAATTGTGTTTCTTATGTTCGCATAATAAATTAGGTGTGGAACATATGGTACACTGTAAAAAACTTTTGGTGATTCTTTCGTGAGTTAATTCCGTTTTTGTTTTAATTGTGTTATTACACTTTTAATAAGACATTTTGTTAAGTTGTTTGGAAAACAGTTATTTTTTAAAATTTTATAGATAACATGAATATTTTTGGCGTGAAATTCTTCATCACTTATATTTAGAACTCTCCTAATAAAACTTTTTGCCGTATTAATTACACAGTGAGACAAAAAAAATTAAGTAAAAATACCTGGGATCTTATATCATTTTTCTGGTGGGTACTGTCGAGTATAACAACAGTCTGTTTTTGGAATTTTCAAAACACCCCCAAAATCTTGAGTTACGGGTAAAAACCCGGTTTTTCATACCCGAATGCACTTATTATCCTGTAACTCAGTTGAATACCAACCGATTTGAAATTTTTTGACAGATCTAGAGAGAATAACCTTAGACCTTTCGAACGGTATACATTTTCATTAAGTAAATTTCAGAAACCTATATGTATTTTTACACCAAATGTGTTTTTTTACGGTTTTTTTCTCATTTTTCTATTTTCGTGACGTTTTTACACAACATTTTTGTATAGGAACCGTGCTATTTATGGTTTTATTTAAAAAATATAATTGATTAAAAATAAAACGAGGGTTTGTGTTTAAAAATCCGTTGAAAATTGACTGATTTATTCAACTTTAAAAAAAAAATACATTTTTTACAAAAAAATTATTTACGATTCCGATCAAAAATGTTTGTTTGACCTTTTTCTTTTTAAATTAACGTCTTCAGTATCTCGTTTAAGGGACCAGTAGCTCGTTTCTGTATTTCTCGCATCGTAAAATTTCTTACATGAAGTGTGAAACAAAAAATTCCATCGTTTCTCGATTTATGAGATAAAAGTGTTTCTGTATTTGAATACGAAAACAGACACAACAAATTCTGTTTATACTGGAATATTTCCAGTAATTAAGTGTCAAATAAAAGCGAAACGTCAACAAAAGAAATAAATATAATAAAAACAGGGCTGCCAGATTTGACGAGTTATCGTCATCTTGACGATTTTTTGTTTTGATATTAACAAAGTGACGTTTTGATGATTTTTTCTAAAAAAGTGACGAAAGCAAAAGCAAAAACAAAATCAAAAATATTTTATAATTTTGTTGTTACTTTCTATAGAAATTCATCTTGAATTTTTAAATTTCAAACACTTCTATTTTGTGGCATTGAAAATTGAAAAAAAAAATAATATGAATGTCTGTAGAAAGCAACAACAAATTTATAAAATATATTTGATTTTATTTTTGCTTTTAATGAAATTGTTGGCGTTGCGTTTTACACTATAAGCCCCTTAGTCTTCGAAATAAGATAATTGTTAATAGTTTTATATGTTTGTTTATTAGAAAAAAATATATCTTTAGAAACAAGGCTGCTTAAATTTTTATATTTATCCCTATTGTGAAAATTGTCCTCGAAATTGTTTGTTTCTTCCCTAAAAAATGTATCGGCAAAAGCAAAAATTCGAGGGAAAGTAATGGACCGACTTGGCTTATTATGAACATTTAATACTTCTTATATACATATACAAAATATGATTGATATTTGATTTTCTTATCTTATATGCACACTTTTGTGCCAAAACCATTATTCCGGCAAGAAAGAAATTTGTTTGTCTCCCAGTAAAAACTTTTTCAAAATGGATAACTTCTTTCACTCGTTATTAAGTAGCTTTCTTCCATAAGAACTTCGATAACTACTTTTTTTTGGATGTATTAAGATAAAAAAAAGACTTACTTTTGAATTTGTTCTTTTTGGCAGAACCCTTGTAAAATTCATTAGTTTTTCAGTAGAATTGTATGCAGTGCTTTTATGTGTTTCTGATTACTTAACATATTATTTTGTAGGCGAAGATTTTACTGGGTCTTTAACCCGTTTATTTATGAACCGATTTTTTTAATTTTAACTACAAGGTATTCTACTAAGTCTATTTCAGGTAAAAAGAAAAAGATTATAGGAATAGGTAAATTAAAGATTTATATCTCAATTATTAAATAATAATTATTAAATACCCACGAACTTAAACTATGTTTTTGTTTGATTATTTTTTAATAAAAGTCGAAACAAATTAGTTTAAAATTGCACGATTTTTAAAACAAAAAAGACGATCTTTTTTATTTTTTTCTCAGGATATTGACGATTTTGACACAAATTTATCTGGCAGCACTGATTAAAACCAAACCAAAACAAGAAAAGGCTAACAAAAATTTAAACTAACAATATATAACAATTGTTTTTTGTTTATTTTCATCATATAAATTATGCATTTATCATTTATATTCCTTCTATTTTTTTTTGTTTATTTAAAAAAAATAGTATATAAACATATCGTTAGCTTAACGTGAAAATATGCTAAGTCATCTTTTTCAAATTTTACAGGAGAGACAAAAAACCTAATAACTTTTAAATAAAACATTATTTTATTAAACTGTAAATGCAGTAACCTCAATGTCATAACTTCTCAACGCAAAGGAGAAAAAACAAACTAAAAAAAACATGCAGTTTACCCCTATCAGCTTTTTATTGAGTTAGCAGTTTTTCTTAAGTAATTTTTTTTTTTTTTTCTGACTTAGCACATTTTACTAAACTTATTTCCTCATAGTATTAATAAATAAAATTAAAGCAATTTAGTTTCAAAAATAAAAAGGTAGGTACTTGTTTATTTGTTAACATTGATCACAAATTATATGCAGTCTTATTTCATTGCTGCTATTTAATTATTCTTAGTTAATTATTTATAAAAACAATCTTAAAATTATATAAAAATTAATACAAATAACAATTTTGCAGTCTTACTCCTGCTGCTAGTAAAAGTTATATAAAAAAATCAGTAAAAATTTAATTATTCGAAAAGCAAATCATCATAAAATTGATGATGGTCCTTAGGCAAAGTAAGTTTCAAGTATTGTAGATCTTCGTATTTCTTACGTTTAATTGGTATTCTGTTTTGGTACAGTTGTTCTAAATTGCACCACTTTAAAGCAACTATTTTTTGATCAATTCTTTGCGGCAGAATTTTCCATAAAGTGGTGAACCGTAATTTAAAAAATATTTCTCGATTTGGTGTATATTTTAATGCACGAATGTCTGTGACTTTGGCATCACCTTTGATACGTCCAGGACGAATACTTTTACAGAATTCAATATTGTTAAATTTTTTAAAAAAGTCATGTGTCAAATAAGTCACATCGTATGGCATAGGCTTTTTTCTTGCTGCTTTACATATTCCGATATATTCGGCAGGAACATCGATATTTTTATTCTTCATAGCACGCTCTATGGTAGAGTGGACACTATCGGCCTCCATCTGCGTATGCCCAGGCTCCAGTATTTTCTGCTCTATCACAATGTTGTGCTTAATAGCAGTATTTAGAAGTGCGTTACTCATTACACAATTGCGGTTTTGGTAACCACATCCATCACTATAAAATATAATCTTAATAGGGTTATCACTGTTATCAAGGCTGGGAAGAATTTTGGTTTCAATAAAATAAACCCATATGCTTGCAAAGTCTTCAGCATTCACACCTCCTTCAGCTTCATTCCAGAGGAAGCAATACCCTTTTTTGTTTATTATGTTGAAAAAAACCAAATTGTGAACCTGTAATTTCGTTCTATAATATAAGCTGCTGACTTGGGATTTCGGAGCCATGAGTACAGCTTGAAGATCTACGGTAAACACATTGGATTCGTCAGACCTGTCTTTGTTCTTTTCCATTCTTGCTTCTTCTTTTTTTTCTTGGTGACAAGAATATTCTTCCAGTGGAGTAGTGCCGGCAGAATAACGTGCACATATATCACACTGGTCCTTCTTTGGTGCAAACAAGCCAAGATTTCTGCTCTCAAATACCGAATGAAACGTACGTAAGGAAAGTGGCCGGACGTTGTGAGTTGCGCACCAATCTTTTGAATAAAAATCATAAAGCATTTGCTTAGAACGCCATTCCGGTAATAGATATTTTTTTTGCGTGACAGCACGACAGTAATGAGACTCCATTACTGGCAGAGAATCAAAAAATAAGTTCATGTCTTTTTTTTCTTCTGAAATGTTGTTTTCAAAATTTCTCATGACATTATTATGTGCAGTCACGGGTTTATTCACCCAACTAAGCACTGAGCATCTACCTATGCACAAGGTATTTAAAAAAAAAATTCTACATACGCGCAAATTTTTACCATCCACTTTCAAGTGATATTTCAAAGTTTGCACTCTTCTAGACGCATTAGGATTTGTTCTATTTCGAGGATTGGATGGTTTAGTCGTTTGCACTAATGTATTCACATAAACTTTTTTTTGTTTCCAATCCATCTTCCAAAACGTTTTGAATATCTGCTGTCGTTGACCATCAGTCACCAATGCACATTTCATGGTAGCAGTATCACATGTTTGAGCACACTTACATCTTGCCTTTATGGCTCGTGCAACTTTTATTTTTTTATAATTCCACACGTCACTTTCTTTTTTTCTTCCCCAATAGCTTTTTCCACATTCTCTTCTGTTTTTATTTTTTGCAACGAGCCATGTATTGTTCTCCACCTGCGCTCTCTTTTTGCGTTTTTTATTTCTCACTGGCATATCAAAGGAATTGTCAGAGTCACTGTTGAAGCCATAAGGAACCAAACCAACCACACCATTGTCAGATTCTATTCCAAAAGACGCATCATCGATGCACTGAAGTGATTGTGCTGTAACGTTGTTATTGTCGTGCAAATCCATGAAAATCTGCTAAGAAATTGTTTTGTTTTTATTTAATTCTTCGTTTAATTAAGACATTAAAGTCATTTATTACCTTTTTCGTTTAAAATAAAACACAAATAATATTTATTTTGCACAAATAAAGCTCACGAAAAACAAGAAGCGCAAGTGGATATTATTGTTTTGTAAAAAAGGGCGCGAAAAAACAATAACATCTGACTTAGCGCAATTTCTTTGACAGTCGTCAAGTTAGCACATTTACACATCATTGCCAACATCAGGTAAAAATTATTCACATTCATAATTTTTTTTTTTAAACTGTGTATTTTGAATTTATTTCTAAGACTGCATCAAAATCTCATTTTTCAAAAAAATTGACTTAGCACAATTTCATGTTAAGCTAACGATATTTTAAATTCGAAATATCTACATTTTGTTTTTCTCGCCACCAATTTCAAATGTGACTTATTTTGACAGTTCTTGAAAGAAACTTTTCGCAAAATATCGTTATAGAAACACTTTTTCTCGCATCCTTCCAATAATTGCTGGAAAATTATTAAAATGACAGATAATTCTCGCAACGAAAAGATACAGAAACACTTGTGCGAGAAAAACCATTTGTTGTTTCATTTTGCACTGTTTCTGTCCCGATTCACTGGTTTCATGCGGAAAATTTTACGATGCGAAAAATACAGAAACGGGCTACAGCAATACTCTGAAAGCATTTTTATTTTATTTTTTCCTTCAAAACGTTTTTCCATTGCAATTATTTCCTGGTGAAAATGTTCGCCTTGTTCATCGCTAAACTGGCCTAGGTTGTCTGGAAAAAAATCCAAATGCGAGTGCAGAAAATGAAGTTTTATAGACATGTTGCAGCCCATTTCACCATAAGCTTTTAAAAATTCATTAACGACCATGACATAGTCGTCGCTTCTGTGACTCCCAAGAAAATTATCACAAAGCGCAACAAAACTGTTCCACGCACGTTTTTCAACGGAACTCAACATTTTCAAAAAGGTCTCATCTCTCATAACTTTACGAATTTGAGGTCCAATGAAAATACCTTAAATTAATCGGAAGAGATAAAAATGTTAAAACTGAATGCTATTTCGAAGTAAATACAAAAATACCTCCTTTTATTTTGGCTTCACTTAATCTTGGGAATATCGATTTAAGATGCTTAAAAGCTTCGCCGTTAATATCAAGCTTTTTAACAAATTGTTTCATGTATCCTAATTTTAAATGTAGAAGAATAATATTCTCAGCTTTAACTAATGGTATGTTAAGAACGTTTTTGCTGCGACTCACGAGATGGCCATACTTTGCAATCATAGTGATTTTTTGCACGACTGTCCCATTCACAAAGAAAGCACGGATATTTTGTGTAACCACCAAAAATAAAATTGTCAATACTTTTAAATCAGCTATGATTTTCCATTTATACGTGGCATAGTTGACGAACAGGAGTATTTTTTGCATGACTTCGTAAGTTTCTTTTGTGGTAGTCGCATAGAAAATTGGAACTGATGGCAACCGATTTTCGTTATGTAATAAAACTGCTTTAAAACCTAAATATGAAATTACAGATTGCAGATAATCCACTATTTTAAAAATTACTTACTTTTACATGAGCCATCAATGAAAAGTCGCCATTCGTCTGCATTATAATTGTAATTTAGTGCAGAAAATAACTTTGGAATATCACTGCAATACGTAAGATTGCTGTCATTTTTATTAGTTTCAAAGCTTTCTTCAAATAACAAAGTCCTCTCACTTTTTCTACAATATGTAATACGAAAGTCTGCTTTCACCAAATTTCGCTGTTTTAATCGCGATCCGAGAATTTCAGACTGTCGTTTTGACAATTTTAAGTCCCGTACGAGATCGATAAAATCTGCGTTAGAAATTAATTTCGGTTCCATTGCCGTTGATTTGAATGGAAGGTAATCTTCTTCCTCCATATATTTGTTATCATCAGCAGCAGATTTGCTTGTTTTTGGAAGTTCATCATTTGATATTATGGGTTTTGTTACAGTAACAACATTTGCGTACTTAATGTTTTTTCGCGTTTTAAAACTATAGCCTGAAGTATTCGTTTGGCAAAAATAGCAATCAGCAGACTTGTGATATACCTGTTGATGCCAAGTCATAGGCGCAGCAAAGGGCAAAGACACTGACGGTTGAACTTTAAATTTTTTAAGGTTGCACAACAATAAATACAAATGAACTCTGGCTCATACCAGCAACTGGTTTTATAGGAGCGATTGAAAACTGCGTTGTAAACTTCCACCACTGCAATATTATTTTTAACATTTCTCATATGACCAATATCCGCAAATAAGCCACATATAACAAAATTTGTTACGTTTATCACACATTTTAAATTTAAATTTTACACGATTTATTAAATAGCCAAATTTTTAATATACACAGTTGGAAAATAATAAAGAAGTGATAAATAAAGGGTCATATTAAATCTCTGACATTTTGACAAAAAATCCTAAGTCGAGATAATATAGCAAAAAAGTTAAAAAAAAACTCGGTGAAAAATAATTTTTATCAAATAATAAAATAAACCAAAATTAAAGAAAAACATCTTTTATAATACAAAATTTTAAAAACGTAAACAAAAATGTTTTTCTAATGAAAATTCTTAAGGTATTTTGTCAAAAAGCCACAGAAATAAAAATACAGTATTTTTACATGAGTTGAGCTCTTTTTGTTCAGTTTTGTTTTTATTTTAAATTTGACAAGGTTGGTCTGCAAAGTTTCCGATCTCAGCGCTCGTTTATAAAAGCTGGTAAACGTAGTTTTGCATCTTTTGATAATTACTCACCAAGGTTTTAGCTATTTTGGACGGGCAGTTTTTAGTTGATTAAGTCGATGAGAGTGTTTTCGTGTAAATGAAAAAATTGAGTAGATAGGATTTTTTTAAGGCAGTACGCCTACGCAAGGAGATTATATAGAAAAATAAAAAATATAAGGCTAAATTTCCGGTAATTTTTCAGACCACCCTCGTATGTAAAATAACAGTGATTTTTTAACGCGCGACTCGCAGGCTGCAAAAATTGTTTTAATTATTTTAATAATTACTTAAAAGAGATACTGAAGACGGTAATTTAACAAGAAAAAGGTCAAGCAAACATTTTTGATCGGAATCGTAAGAAATACTTTTTTTGTAAAAAATGTGTTTTTTTTAAGTTGAATAAATCAGTCAATTTTTAACGGATTTTTAAACAAAAACCCTCGTTTTATTTTAAATCAATTATATTTTTTAAATAAGACAATAAAAAGCACGGTTCCTATACAAAAATGTTGTGTAAAAACGTCACGAAAATAGAAAAATGAGAAAAAACCGTAAAAAAACACATTTGGTGTAAAAATACATATAGGTATCTGAAATTTACTTAATGAAAATGTATACCGTTCGAAAGGTCTAAGGTTCTTCTTTCTAGATCTGTCAAAAAATTTCAAATCGGTTGGTATTCAACTAAGTTACAGGATAATAAGTGCATTCGGGTATGAAAACCCGGGTTTTTACCCGTAACTCAAGATTTTGGGGGTGTTTTGAAAATTCCAAAAACAGACTGTTGTTATACTCGACAGTACCCACCAGAAAAATGATATAAGATCCCAGGTATTTTCACTTCATTTTTTTTTGTCTCACTGTGTTATTTGATTCCTTGGTTGAGTAGTGTAATAATTCATTATCCTGCCTGATGATGTCTCTTTCGTAAACCAGTCAAAACTTATTGTATTTTCTGTTCTATATAGTTTTGTGTCCAGAAACGCTATTCTCCCTTCATTTTCCATTTCCATTGTAAATTTGATTTTAGAATGATAATCATTTAATGTTTTTAGAATTATATCCCTGTCTTTGGATGAACTTATTGCCAAGAAATTGTCTTCATATTTTGTGACGTATTTGATATCAATGTTCATCTCGTTAAGTTTTACCAGTGCGTCGTCAAGAAAGCTGTCAAGAAGTATATCTGCTATAGTCGGGGATAGAGGGTTGCCCATGGGCATTCCAAACACTTGCTTATAAAATTTATTGCCATCTATAAAATAATTATTATCATATAGGCAAAATCTCAGGATGTGTAGATATTTTGCACGAGAGATTTTTGTTAGCTTTTCGATTTTGTTCCAGGTTTTTCATAATGTTTTTCATTGCCAATTGTTTTTATTTTTGTTTTTTCTTTACCTACTTACAACTACATTTGGAGTTTACAAAAAATCAACCAATTGTGGTCTGGACTGTAAGAAAAGATAAACTCACTGTTTATTGTTGTTGTTTTTGCTTAGGCTTTGATATGTTACAGGTAACACGATGTTTACATTTGCCAGTACTGGCAAGACAGTTGCAATACATGCAAACTTATCCAACTGTCTTGTCTACTGTCTAGCAAATTTTTCAGACAGTAAAATTGGACAGTGATTTGGCATTTTTAACAGTAATTTGAAGTTTTGTTAGCAAAAGGGAAACAAATCGAAATGTAAACAAAATTTAACATACATATTTTGCTTTGATTTTTTTATATTTTAGTTAGGTCTTATGTTTGTTAACACAATTTAGTTATTTTAAGCTATTTTTAAAATTGTTTAGTAAATGTAAAACAACTTTAGCTGGACTTGCACTGCAACCAGGGTTGTTAGACTTTTTTCCTCAAAAATCGTCAAAAGTTTTAACCAAAATCGTCAAAATCGTCACGAAAATAGAACAAAATCGTCAACGAAACGTCAACTATATAAATTTTATAAATTAAAGACAATTTATTGCATGGATTGGTTCGAAAATAGAAATTTTTAGCAAGAAATTCGATTTATGATGAAGAAAGTGATATGGTTAAGTTTTATTCTATTTATTTCAGCAAGTGAGCTAAATATATTTATCATTTAAAAAGAAAACATAAGAAAAAATATATTTGCATAAATGCATAGCAAAAATTTTTTTATTTCATTTATTCATATTCAGAAAAATATTAAATAATAAATAAAATGTCATTTACTTTTAACTCGAGCTATTTTTAAATGATTAACTGTTAGCGATATCTCTATTGCAAATTGTTTTTATTGTTAAAGGTGCTAAAAACCAAGGATTCTGTATATATCAACAGTCTTTTTACCCGACTTTAAACATTTTATTACGTCAAATATTAGTTCCAAACTAATATATTTTCTTCTCATTGCACTCATTTTACTACACAACTTCTTATTAAAAAGTAACTTCTTACTTCCCAACACCCAATATTACTAAGAATAACTTACCTAACACACAAATAGAAAAATTCTTCACAAGTTTATGACTTCATCGAAAAGTTTATTCGTATGTAGCGAAGCAAATCGAAATCATCAAAACGCAAAGCGGATTTAACCAATTTTTACAAAGCGGACCAAAAAGCACAGGAGGTCTAGTGTATATTTTTGCAGCATCGAAGGCATTTCTATATAATTGTAGAATTTGAATTACTAATGCTTCTTATGAAATCCACCTGGTTTGTGATGCGGGAGGAATTTTTTTGTTTAATTTCCAAAAATTTTTGTATATCTAAAAATTGATTTTTAAGTTTTGGACTGTTTTTAATATAATTGTAAATATTTCTTGTGTGGTTAATCGATGCCAGAAAATCGTCATAATACTATTACTTTTATTCAAAAAATCGTAATTTTACTGTATTTTCTCAAAAAAATCGTCAAAATGGCGAAAAATCGTCACATCTACCAACCCTGCTTGTCAGATTAAAGTGTTATAAAATTGATGCCAGATTAAAGTTTAAAGTAAATTTATTGAAGGGATTAAATCGTCAAAACATAAGTGACTCTACATCCAAAATCGTCAATCGTCATTTTGGTAAATTCATCGAAAAAAATCGTCAAAATGACGTAAAATCGTCACATCTAACATCCCTGACTGCAACATTCACGTTTGACATATATTCAAACTACTGTCTTGACGCCTACGTCACAAAGAGTAGTCCATTTCATGAAATTGGATCAGGTGGTCCAATAATATTTGCAGGTTTGTTTTGATTTTTCTACACACAATAAGCAAACCGTTTTTTCCAAACTTGAGTTGTGTTGTTATAAATATAAAAAAAAAACTTTGAAAACACACACACGTACCCTGCAAATTTTTTGGACCATCTGATCCAATTTCATGAAATGGACTACTCCATGGATTGGTCCGATGTAATGCAAGCATGGACCATGTCATTGTTAAAAAGTGTTTGTAGTGAGATGACATGTCTTCGTTTTTTAACGACATGTATATATGGTCCTGCCCTAGGACATCGTAATGTTAAATAGACCATGTTTTTCCATACGTTTGGGTTACTTTTGGATTAGTCCTAGTCCCTTGTGGGCTACTTTTTATACGCGTGTTTGGACTGTTCCTATTATTTGCAGGGTATGCACGCATAATAGAATGCATGGCTGAGAGATGAGACTAATAAGTTTTATGAGATTAAAACCCTCATGCTATAAACACATTCGAGACAGCAAGCTACCAACTTCAATATGTCAAAAGTAGAATACATGTGTGTATATGGAAATTATTATTTTCACGGCTACATGGCTGCAGGTTGTTGTCTGTGCTTATTTGTCGTTGTATTCAAATTAAGCAAATTTCTATTTTTGTCCGCTAAAAAACAGAAAAAGTGTTGCTAATATAAACAAATATTAAAAGAATAAGTGCTTAATTAGTTTTTTGGTTAACAGAAAAGAATACGTTTGAAATTGAAAAAATTATATAACTTTTTAGTATCCTTGAAAGAAGTTCTATAGGAAGATGTTTTTCGCGTTTACGCTTTCCTAGTTTTTGAGTTATGCGTCGTAAAAGTTGCAAAATACTTTATCTGTATTTATTTAGCTATAAAATGAATCTTTACAATATGGGAAACATTGGAAAATGCTTCAAAGTGTTTTCACATGGCGTTTAAAGCATACCGATTAACCAATTAAGAGCTAATTTCGGATCTATTTTCGTACTCCATGGCTGACTTTTATCTTAAAATTATGTCGATATAACAATAATTATTTAACCCTTAGATATTTTCGTAATAAAGTTTTTCTGTATTGCTGGGTTTCCCCTTGCGGAACACTTATTAATTATGTACATATGTACTACAATAATTAAATATGTAAGAAGTACATAAATTATTACCACATACATATATATTTTTACTAAAACTTATAAATAAATTGAGTAATTTTTCAAGATATAATTTTTAAAACCTTTATAAATTTAAAATTTTATGTGATGGCGTTATTAAAAATAGGGTATATTAAAGCTTGAAGTGTTCTTCCCTAAAATTATTATGTTTGATTAAATATATTGAGATGAGATGAAGCCACTGTTTATTGTTGATGTTGTTTTGTTTAAACTTTGATATTATTACAAGTAGTACTGTTGCTATAATTCTTATACGTTTAACAGTTTTATTTGGTTTAATATCTTTAGTTTTTCTAAAATCTTTATGGATGAAGTTTTCTGATGATCTGGCCTAAGCAACCAGTGAAATGCGCATAGGAACAGCTTATCCCATCAACAATAAATTTCAAGTGTTTTTATCAATAATAAAAACTGGGAATTAAGAACGAATAACAAAATCTTTTGAAAATTTAAATTTTGTATTCCCAAAAATTTAAATTACTTTTTGATTATATTGACAATATTTTAAGTTTTGTTGAAAAATCTATCAAGAAATATTAATATTTGAAATTGGCTCTCAACGGGCTAATAAATCGAAATTTTTAACCATCATGTGAAAAATATTTCGAAGTAGTTTCTAATAATACCAATTCTTCTTCGATCCAGTTTTTATCTATAAAGTTAATGATACATTTACAGTTGTTGGTTATCACTTGCGCAGAAGTAAAGTTTAATGTTCGTGAGAGCATCACTTGTAAGAAACTTGGCATCACTCTCATAAGTCAAAAGTTTTTTATGTAGTCATGCCGCAGCTCTGCAGCAAATTTTTGCAAATATTGCTTAACCCTAGGTCTTCACTAAAGATAATTATCTCAGCAAGTTGGCAATAGCGTCGGCTAAATAACAGAGCAATATTTCTTATTGCTCAGCTTATGTTAAAGGCATGGGAAAACGTATTTATGTTAACTCATAGTTTGAAAAAATCAAGAAAGAAGGTGCGGTGTAAAAAATGGCGGTATCTTACAAGAATTATTATTATTAATATAAATTCTTTCTTATTCGACTTTATTATTTAAATTTATATTAATTTGTTTAAGCTTGAGGCCATTTTTATTACAAATATATTAATTTTATTGATTTTTTTATTTTTGTTATTGTAAAATTATTATTTTTATATAAAAAAGAACTCGAACTTAAACAAATTAATATTAATTTTAACAATAAAGATCAAATAAGGAAAAAATTATAATTTTTGCAATTTTATTTTAGTGTTTATTTAATTTTTTAATTTAATTATTTTACTACAATTATAATTTGCTACAATCTAAAAAAACTTAATTTCTTTCCCACACAATTTGCTTATATTTTTTTTCTTTTTTGCTTCTTTTTTCAACTGACAACCAAATTGACGTTTTTTGTAATCAATAATTGTCAACGAAAATGGCCTAACAATTATTGCAACATAAATTGTTAGCAATAAATACATATGTACAAAAAATTGCTGTCTACATTAAAGATAACATAATTTTGACAATTACTGCAATATATGTCGCAATAATTATCTCTGGTATAGACGGGCAGTAAGTTAATTTTCTGATGCAATAACTTATGACATAAAAAAATCGTTTTATTTTTCTTTTGTGATGTTTTTTCTTGTAATTTTAAGAACACTGCCACTTTTTCTTTCAGTATTTTCATAAGAATTTGTCATCGTTATTGTTGATAACATTTTTATTATTATTTTATATTTGCCTATTAAACTTTTTTTTTTAGCTCATGTTCAAAAATTCAACCTCTGCACAGCAGTTGTGCAGTAAAAAAGTATCAGCATCACAACAGAGAGCTGCAAGGAATATGATCGAGCCGACTCAATCACTTCAGCTAAAAATTCAGTATAAATCAAAAAAGAATTCTACAGTTTTGTTCTTGTTCAAACGTCAACACGAACCAAGAAATGCAGTAAGATGAATCGATAGCAAAATTATGCTTGTATTTGTTTATTTAAAACCCTGCAAATCATAGGACCAGTCCAAACACGCGTGTAAAGAGTAGCCCACAATGGACTAGGACTAGTCCAAAAGTAACCCAAACGTATGGAAAAAACATGGTATATTTAACATTACGATGTCCTAGGACAGGACCATATAACCCATCTTTGGACTACAAAGGAGTAGTTTAAAAATAATCCATTGTGTACACAAGAGGATTAGTTTTAACTTCGTTTAAAAACGAAAACATGTCGTTAAAAAACGAAGACATGTCGTCTCACTACAAACACTTTTCAACAATGACATGGTCCATGCTTGCATTACATCGGACCAGTCCATGGAGTAGTCCATTTTATCAAAATGAATCAGGTGGTCCAATATTATTTGTAGGGAAGCGATGCATCTGTTTATGAACAACAGCTTACTTGTACTCGGGTTTCGGCTTGGTGATTCGAACATGATTTTATTGTAATCAGTTGCACCCACCACTCGAACTTTATGATTCAATCGTTTTTGTTCAACAACAAGAAATTACTTAAATGCAAAAAGCTCGTTTCAAACAGTCAGTTTCAATTCTTGTACTCGCAACCAGCGTTGCCGTTTTGGTTACTTTTAACCAAAATTGGTTACTTTTTTTCTGAATGTGTACTTGTGAACTTTTTTTCCATTTTGGTAACTTTTCTTCAACACAAAAATAACCAATTTTTTATTTTGGGACAAGAACTACCCGCTGCGCTTTTCTGACCATTAAAAATTGTGTGTGGTATTTGTGCATCTAAAGCCAATACTTTTGTCATCAACTTATTAAAAATTATTTTTTTAGAAGTGGCCAGTGTATATGGCCATTGTCTGCTACTCTTCATGCTTCAAAGGGCTAACTGAAACACTTTTCTAGATAAGCGATAAGGTCAAAGGCCCTTCCGATTCGATCCCGTTTAATATGAGTATATTTCACCGGGCAAAAAGCATCTATATATAAGAGATCTGCCCCAAAATTTAGCTCAATTTTGAACTTTGATAATATAACACACAGCAAGACTTTAAACGTTTTCCTTGTAAGAGCTTTTCATATAAAAAGATTGAAAACTGTAGCTCATTAAGTTTTTAAAATGGACGAAAATAAAGGTCAACTATAGGACGTGCTTCTTTCACTAAAAATTTCGAAAAATTGTATAGCCTATTGTTCTTTCCAGAAAGCGGTCCAACGGCTTATGAGTATATAGTGTGTACTTTTGATACAGAATAATTTTGGTTACTTTTTTTGCTTTTGGTTACTTTATTTTTACATTTTGGTTACAAAATTTTTTTGGTCGTGGCAACACTGCTCGCAACGAACATGAATGTATTTATTTCTTTGGTATGATAGAAGTAAAATTCATGTTATAAGCTCGAGCCACTTGTTTAAATACACATTGTGATTTATTTATATACCCGCTTGACCACGGCAATCGAAAATAATATTGCTATTGAACAATTGGCAAACGTTTCTCTGATAAAACGTTCGAGAACGACTACTGCTAGTGAAACGAAAAAGAACTCATAGAGTTCACCCGTCGCTCAGTTTGTGGCAGCAAATCTTTCGATCTCGAAGGTTTGCTTTAATATTAATAGCGATTCTTTGGCAATATCTATAACGAACAACTTTAACGACATCACTAAATATTCACTAAAAACAGTTTTTATTATTCGATTAAAATATCGCTAAACATTCGTTTTTAATAGTTTTGCAAAAGTTCGTTAGCGAAGCTTTTATATTTTTCTCTCTTAATTTTGTTTGTTTTTTTTTCTAAAAAAAAAGAGTACGTTTTGTTTTTTTAATTTATAATACATATGTATTATATAATATTTATTTATAAAAACAAAACAAAAATTTGTACTTTAAGTTAAATAAAAATAATTCTTACAAATGCTTATAAATTAATTTTAAGTATTTAAATTAATTTACATGAAAATAATTTTTGAAAAAATGAAATACATATTTTAAAAAATAAGGTAATAAAAGGTATGTAATTAAGAAAACGCAGTTTTATTATGGTCAACTTCCATTCTTTTTTCTTGGTACTTAGCTGATTTATTTAATCTGTCATGGGCATATTGAAAAAACCTCTGTGATATTTTATCAAAATCACCATCTTCTAATGCAAATTTGTTTTTAAAAGAATCTAATGAAATATATATAAAAATCAATTATTCTACATTTATTATAAACAAAAGTGTTCAAATTTTTTCTTACGTCGAACAGCTGAAGTTAATCGCGATCCCCTTATACATTTTTTGCTGATAGTTCCCCTCCAAGAGAACTGCTCCGCCAGTACATCAGAAAACATCCTTTTCCACAAGTTTCGTATAAATTTTTCGTACGACTTTTCTTTAGACATTGACAATTCCTTCACCTTAAATAAATACAAGTATAAAAATATGTATGTATGTTAATAATGTATATTTATGAATGTAAATATCTGATGTACATATGAATATAAATAGTACTTACGAATTGCTTATAAGTTTCTTCGTCTTCCAAACTGCTTTCAAAATTATTATATTGTTCCATTAATACAAATGGTTGAATCGGAACAATATGTTCAATACAAGCAACGTCTCCGTATACTTTCGTTTTTAGGGATGAAATTTCACTGCGAATTGAAATCAGCTCATTTGTTAAACGATCGGTTTTTGTATTAAGAATTGTTACATTCAGGTCTATTTTCCGCAAAAGGTTTAATATTTCTAATAGAAAAAATATAAATGGGGGATTTTTCAAAAGTAAAATAAATAATTTTTTTTATGTTATAAAGGCCAAGACTATAAAAAAATACATACCTCTTAATTCACTGCTTTTATTGTTTGTGTTTGCCGTATAATCTGTTAAGGTTAAAATTTGACTGTTGCCGGTAAAATTTATATCGGAATTTTGTTGAAATAGCTCCGTGTATATTGAAATTGGCTCTTTATTATTTTCTTCATTCTGAGTAATATTATTATTGGTAAATGCATTTGTGTTAATTCCTGCCATATTATACCTAAAAGTGAATTAATGGAATTAAAATATGATTATACTCAGTTTTAAAATAACAAATTTTTCCGGAAATTTCACAAATTTTAAATATGTCAATGGTTTTACTGAATTGTAAATTATTTGAAGAAAATATTCCTATTAAACTTGAATCTATTGGATAAGAGAGAAAAGGTTCAAGGTTAACAACTAATTTGCTATGTAGAATGTAGGTTGTGGTCAAAGTTTCTATTTTAACTATTCGATATACCTATTTTGTATTGTTCATCTTTTATAAAGAAAAACGCGTCTGGGTCATTTAAATTAAAGCAAAAGTTATTGTAGGTTATTGTACTTTTTGAAAATCCTAAATGCTGATAAGAATCTTGTTTTTGGAGGTTTAAAATACTTTGTTCTACAACACGATTATACAGTTGTGGCAAAACACCCTGACCTTTCTGAACAAATTTTTTTAATTTACCCAAATAGTTTTCAAACGGAAATGCGCTAATAGTTTCTAAAGAATTAAATGTTTTTGCCTGGTTGCTTAGGTGTGTCAAACAATGAAAGTTGAATGATACCATTGAAAATAAATATAAAGTTGGAACTTGAGCAACGAAATCATCTAGTAATCTAGAAGCAAGTTCATTCTTGGACTCGCAATATTTTTTATCTAGCAGAATTCGTATTGCTATGCTAAGAAGCATGAAATGATTGTATCTTGGGACATCTAATATATTTTTTAAAGCTATTGGTCCGGTGTATAATAAAAATGTTCTAAGTTCGGTGGCCTTAAATCTTTCCAAATCGTCAAGAGATCTGGGTTTTCTACAAAACTCCTTAGGAATAGATTTTCTTAATTCAAGTATTTTGGAACTTATTTCTTTAGTTTTAGAACTATGTAACGAAAATGTATGACCCTTTACCCTTGTTAATGCCATTAGCAATGTCTTCATAACACCGAGGCAAACAACATGCATATAATCTAGAGGAAACTGTTGCACCATGTCAATTGATAGTTTTTCTAAAACTAGTTGGCTGTGTATATTATGATGTTCAGGATGTGAACGATTTCTAAAATCATAGTCAGTACGAACAGAGTTTTCACACTTTTTAAACACAATTCTTCTTTGGAAACTTTCTCCTTTCTGAGTGCATTTGTTGCAACTATAAAAACCAGAATGACTTTTTATACCCAGTAGAAATGCTCTTGCTGGAGCATCACAGATAAAAGCTCTTATGTGAACTGAATATAATTTTTCCCGAAAAATCATACCGTTTGCAATTATAGATTGCATCTCTTCTACAAACTCGGTTAAATATATATTAGTATCCCTAGGTTTAGCACGACCTACATAAATGCCCACAACATAAACAGGTTTAGTCCCATTGATATTAATCAAAATTGGCCACGCTTGCATAAGAGAGCTTTTAAAAAGAGGGAGACCATCAGCATTAAGATTTAACAATATGTTCGTCCTTGTATATTGAAAATTACTCAAGAAGTCTGTAAGAGCGTCCTCTACACCGTAGTGAACATACTCTCCTGGCTCCACTATTCTTTTAACCATTTCACGTGGAGTACATTTCAATGTGCGTGCATCTTTTGGAAGATCTGGTATTTTTTCTCTTAATAAAGCAAGTAAATTGTTTGATGGATTTCTACTAATATTATGTGCAGAAAGCCATTGAGCCAACTTGGTATTAAAATCAATTGGAGCTTCAGGTGTTTTTTCAACTTCTTCTATATTTAAATCAGGTTCTTCAGTCTTTTGACGTTCAACAATTTTAATATTTTCGTGAGCACTATTACTTGCATTTATCACATGCTTTGCTTCGGAAATATATTTTCTGTTTTTTCTATTCATTTTACTTACCTTATTTTTCTTTAATTTTGAAAATAAATATTTATATTTTTACTATGTATTTTTTTAATATTAATTTTTATTTAAACTTGCGCTTTTATCACTTTCACTTTTAACTCACAAATGACCTGTTCATTATTATTTCTCAATTAAAAACAATAAAAAACGGTTTATTTGGTTTTGCTTTTCTTGCGATCAGCATTTTTTTTAATGATTTTTTGTTCGCAAAAAGAAAACCGCAATATCATTTATACAGATTTGGTGAGAAATAAGCGAAGATAACGGTTTTCAATTAGCTTACTCAAATTTATGTTCGCCAAATCTTCGCAAAAACTTCGTTAATGCGAACGTTCACTTTTACCTTAAATTTTCGAACTTTAAGCGAACATTTTTGTTTCGCTAATTCTTCGCAGTAGTGAATGTTCGCTTTTTTCGAATCTCAGGTCAAGCGGGTAAGCAATATAAAGCTCATGCATGTTATTGTGAGCGTTGCGTGTTGTTCTTAGTAGTACTGTTCCTTTTGTAGTTATGAATTATATTTTGTTATATAATACTACTTGTATTGAAAACCCATGTTCCTTTTGACATTTTGATATAAAAATATGTTTTTTTATTATTAACTTTTTTAATATCTCCAAAAATTTCTTTGAATAATACATGTATGTAGATACATACAGACAACTTTCTCGCAAATTTAATTTTCAAATAAATTTAGCTTGGGTTACGATTTTTTAACATTTTTATATATTTTATATATTCATATGCCCTAAAAATGTATGCACACAATATGAAAAAACAATATGGGCTTGCATACATTCATTCAAACATTTGTATTTTTTGAACTAATAATGTTGCCACTGATACATACATACATATGTATAATGCTCAAACGAGAACGAAACTGTAGAATACATGAATGGTTTGTACTTAAATTTTCGCGTTAATGATTGAAACGACTCCATCATACATGTTGCAGCTAAATGAACATAATATCGCATTTGAAAACGAATATTGCAAGAATGATGCGAACACCGCTTCGTTTCCTTGCAGTGATCTACAGTCATACCAAAAAAAAAATTTACAAACGTTCATGTTCGATGCGAGTACAAGAATTCAAACTGATTGTTTGAAATGAGCTCGGTACTCCAAAACAGGGATGTCAGCGCCTTGCACAATTGAGCAAATTAATTCACAAGTACGCTTACGCTCTTTTATTTTGCGAGCGTAAAATATAATTGTTTACTGAGAAACACTCTCATTCAGCGGGAAATATCGCAAATATTGCAAGGCCTGTTTTGATGCCTCTAAATATATTTATGTATATAAATAAATATACAATAACTGTATGTAGGTACATCTTTTTTTTTTGTTTTATTATCTTTTTTATTTTATTTATTATCTATGTTTTTGTTTTGTTTTATTTCTGTTTTTGACATTGTACAATGATTTTAAAACAGGGATTTCCATTTCTTTGCACAATTGTGCAATTGTGGTTATTTTTTAAGATAGAATTTTAAAATTTTATTAAAATATATATGTAAAGTGAATCCTAATCAACAAAAATTTCAAATTTTCAAAATAATTGTTTTGCATTAAAGCTAACGATATGTGTTTTCTTCGTGAAAAAAATTCGTTGATGCCTGTAACAGGGTCCCTTTTTCTTTCGTTAAAAAGACGTACCTAAATGCAGAAATTATTAAGAAAAGAAAACGCCACAAGAATTTGTCGGTATTTTGTGATTGTAAAAATATTTTTGTTTCTGTACCAATCGCGTCGGTGGGTTTTTTTTTAAACTCTTTTCTTAAGTAGGTAAAAATATTTAAAAAACAAGTTAAAAAAGTCTTGTTTTGCTACAATTTATGTGTAAACCTATACACATAAAAGCAAATGTGACAGCAGGTAAAATTTTTGGGTAAGAAGATGTGTTTTATTGATGTAGGTATTAATGAAACTTTATTGTTTCGCACTATTTTTATTGCTTACTTTTTTATGCTACAATTATATGACCGAGTCTAAGGAGTAAACCTTACTACTTTATGGTATTTATTTAACGTAACTTTGACCTGTTATAATGACTTTATACATTTTTGCAGGCAAACGCAGGTGCGCATTTGGTATTTTGTAAAAAGTTATGATATACCATTAGCTAGAATTAAAATGTATGCACAGATGTTTGAAGTATGAGTAATCCAACACCGTGAATACCCTTTCTATTTTACTTACCACTATGAATACCCTAACTTTTTACTAAAATAACTTTTTCACGTTATCATTCTCATGTAAATCATTTTATTTTTGAATAAATAGACCAGGGAAATCCATTTCTATGTACAATTGTGTATACCTGTAAACTTCAAATTAGAATTTCATTTAATAGTCTTGTAGACAGCGATAACGGACGTGCAAGCGGATGAGTTTATTAAAAAAAAGATAAATGATGCCATATAATATATTTTTATGATAAAAAATGCATTTAATTATTTTCAATGTCTCTTATGTTTTAAAACATTTGAACTTAAGAGATTGTATACTTTGAAAAGGCATTATGATCATTTCCATAATGATATTAAACAATATGAAGTAAAAGAAAGGGAAAACCAATATAAGTTAAAAAAAAAGGTTTATTTGGATAGCTTGAAAAGTTGGGTATCACAAGAAGAAGAGCATGAAGATAGGATAGAAGAGTTAAAAATAGAAATATCAAATTTACTAACTTTGGAAATAGTAAAACAGGGAAGACCATTTTCCGATGGGGCATTTATAAAAAAGCTTTTCAATGCAGATTTGGAAAACTGAAAATCGATTGCAGCGTAATAAAAACGCTTCCCATGAGCCGAAATAGTGTCGTCAAGCGCACATCAATTTTAGCTGCACATATACAATCTGTGATTAGGGAAAAGTTAAACAATTGTGAATATTTTTCGTTTTGCCTCGACGAAAGCACCGACATTAATGATCTTTGCCAATTGGTCATTTGTGTTCGATGCATAGATAGTGAGTACAATGTTTTTGAAACTATGTACTCACTTGAAACGTTTTACGGTAATGTTACAGGTAAGGTATTATACGACGTAGTCTTTGAAAACCTGATATCTGTTACACAAGCTTCAAAATTAGCAGGAGTTTGCACGGATGGTGCAAACGTTATGGCCGGGAAGTATGAAGGTTTCGTAGGACAGCTTAAGCAAAATGGAATTGATGTACATGCTTTCCATTGCATAATTCATCAGTCCATGCTTGCCTCAAAATTTATAAGTGATCATGCCGCTATTAAGACTGCAGAGCGGATAATCAATAGAATACGGGGGGGTCATCATTCATTAACGCACAGAAAATTTTAAAGTTTTCTTAAAAACGTAAACGCCAATCACCACGACTTAAAAATGTTTACGGAAGTTCGTTGGCTTAGTCGGGGTGATTGTCTTAACAGGTTATTCGATCTTAGAAAAGAGGTGTTGCGTTTTTGGGAAACTGAAAATTTAGACGAATGTGAATTAATACAGTTGAATGATTATGAGTTCATTTTAGACCTTGCGTTTCTGGCGGATACAAGCAGTATTTTAAATGAGCTAAATTTGGAACTACAAGGAAAGGGAAACAATTTAAGTGACATATATACGATTGTTTTTAATTTTAAAACCAAATTATTTTTATTAACAAATGAAATAAATAATAAAGATTTTTCCAACTTTCCTAAAACTTTGCTTATTTATGACAAGGAGGAATATTTGAAAAAATCTGAGTATTTGGCAATTTTTGAAAACCTTTTCAAGATTTTGAGGATATAAAACCACTACTTTACATATTTCAAAATCCCTTTAAGTGCGACATTGCGAGTTATGGATTCAGCATCCAGTCGGAACTAATCATACTTAGGAACGAAATTAATCCTCCAGACAGGGAAAATATTATTGAGTTCTGGAAAAATTTAGACGGGGCGCTATATCCTATATTAAAAAAAAATTCCTTCAAATGTTTGTCGCTTTTCTCCTCAACATATCTTTGCGAACAAATATTTTCCGATTTGAAATACATTTGCTCAAAACAACGCAATAAATTAACATCCGCAAACCTAAAAAATGTTTTGTTGTTACGAAACTGCAATATAAATTTAGAAGATATTATTGGTAAATAAAAGTATTTATTATAGGCTAGTAAAATCTTTTCTTTTTATAATGGTGGTAAATACTTACAGAATATTTTTAAACTTAATATTTGCATTAGTATGAGCAAATGAATTTTCATTGTTAGAATTCGCAAAGGTATGTTGAGCAAAAAACGAAAAATATTGGAAAGAATTGTATTACGTTGTAAAAAGACTTCAAATATTGCGAACTGCGCAATTTTTCCAAAAAATAAGCAAAGTTTCTGAGGTTCCAAATTAAATTTATTTAAATAATAACTAATTGTGTCTGTCCATAACTCAACATTTTTCGATAATTGTATTATTATTTATTGCTTTTAAGTCTTCATAGCAATAAATGTAAGTTAACTTAAAATGGCCTGATGAAAAATGAATGGAAAGCATGAACTATATTTCCTCGCATAATGCTGGCCCTGGTGTTTGCATCGCCCTTTCATGAAAATGTTTTGTAAGTTTTAATACCTTACCTGATTCCCAACAATTTAATCGAACATAGATGACCCTTAGAAAAGGTCTTTAATAAGGCCTCGCAACCGCATATTTCGTCCGCTGGGCATGTAAGAGATAAGAGTAATCTCACCAACACAATCATAATTGACATCACTGCTCCAAAATCATTTTTGTTGTTGAACAAAAACGGGTTGAAATCAGAGATGCCAGAAGTTATCTGCATTTTGAAGATTTTATCCCTAAAATTGTGAAAATGCAGATCTGCAGATTTTTGGTTCAACATTGCAGATTTTTTAGCTCGGTGGAAACTTCTTAACATTGTCATGATTGTACTATTTCCAGTTGTTGCATTGATAAATAAATATAGTATATCAACCATTCATGGAAGAACCGTGTGGAAATACATTCATTAGTAGACATTTTATGCACAAAAGATTACTTAAAAATTAAAAATTCGCATTGTCTTGACACATTAATATCGCCGGACTTATGTCATCTGATTTTACACAAAATATTATGCATACATATGTATGTACGTATATATTTATATGCACTTATGTACAAATATCTTTAAAAGTTGCAATATTTGAACGCTTCTAAATTTTTAAAAAGACCCTTGATAATTTAAATAACATTTCAAACAATTAACGTTTTTTAAAATAACAAAGATTAATCCTTACTCAGCCTGAGTAATTAAATAGATAGATATTTTTAATGTAAAAATATCCGAAAGTTATTAGTCATGTTCTTAAAATCGAACAAATTTTTAAAACTTTTCTGTGTTGAAAGGTTAAAAAAAATATTACATTTTTTATACCTCATACTTCGAGGACCACTCATATTGACCAGCACGATTTTAACTTCGGGAACATATTTTGAAACTAATTGTAATATCTTTTTCTAAACAAACTACATAAAAAATGTAATAAATTTGTGTTGAAGGTTTATTGAAGATTTTTAAAACTATGGCGCAGATTTTGCAGATTTTTTGACGAAAAATTATGGGTTTTTGCTGATTTTTCCTCTAAAAGTTCTGGCAACACTGGTTGAAATATAACAATTCAGAGTAAATGATTGAATATACTCCAAATTTTAGTATTCGTTGCAGTTCACTGCATCACAACTGCAACTGGTAACCACGCATCAGCAACAACATTTTGCATCAATGCAGCAGTGATGCATAGCTTTAATATATTTACGTACGTACCCAATGTGATATGAAACTTTTACGACGTGCAATGACCAAAAACAAATTTTATTTTAAAAGCAGGATATATTTTTTTATTTAATCTGCTGTTGTTTATTAGTTCAAAAAAAAATTAAAATATTTTAAATGATTTTTAATAAATTCATTTTTTACGCTATAAAATGTATTAAAAATAAGTATTAATATATTTATTGGCTTAAACTTATGTAATAGTTTTGAATTATGCATGTTTTTCTATTTCATAAAAGTAAAAAAAAAAAATGATAGTGGCACCAATGAAATATAAATACATAGTAAAAAAACAGAATTTTTCAATTGTAGCTGTCGTCTTCAAAATAATTCAGTAGCTGACTACACGGCTATAATTGCACCCAGCAGCATTTGTAATCGTGTGTTCGTGTAGCCTGCTGTCTCGAATGTGTTTATAGCATCATTTTGTAATTTTACTCTCAGAGTGGCACCATCATCGAAAAGTTTAATCTTTTTTGTACTTGATTTAGGAATTTTATACTTGTTTCAAGATATTCCGGGATTGATTTTTGAAAGTAATCTCATTTAGGATTGTTTTGAGTACTTTTAAGTGTTATTCGTACTTGAATTTTTGAGTACGACTCATACTTAAAGTAATCCCAAAAAACTTGATTTATCCCGAGTATTTTTCTTTCTATGTAGTATTTTTGACAACTTATATGTATATTCTTACTGTCTTGCCAGTACTGCAAATGTAAGCGCGATGTAAAACTAAGGTTTTTAGTTCTTATTCGCTTAACAGTTTTATTTGTGTAATACTTTAGCTTTTCTAAAATCTTTGGATGAAGTTTCCTGACGATCTGGCCTAAGCAACCAGTGAAATGTGCATAGGAATAGCTTCCCTACAAGAAGACTACCGGTCATTTTACTAAGTAGTTATATGACCGGTAGTGTTGACCAATATAGTGTTATAGTAATAGTAATTTTTTTAGTTTTGGTTATGCATTTCTTGTAGGGTTATCCCTTCTACAATAAATTTCAGTTTCTCAATAGTATTAAATGGGAATTAAGCACATTTGAAAGAAACCTGGTCAACAAAAATAAAATTTTACAGGAGAAGGTTTTTTTAAATAATTTTATCTTCAAGTCTAGCTTTTGCTCTTATTTCGTAACGGTACTTCCCAGAGCTACGAGATTTTTAGAGATGATGGAAATGATCAAAAATGATAGATTTTCATCAAAAAACAGATATCTAAAATGTTATTGGTTACATCATTTTTACTATTAGGGCTCGATATATCCTTTTATAGATTCAAGTATTTTAAAACGAATATCACACATAAGGTCAACGATATTTAGTGTTATATGATTTTAACATTAAAAATGCATTCTTCGAGGGGTAACTGATGCTCCAGCTTTGGAAAATAATCAAAACTGTCTCACTTTCAGATTAATTTCAATACCAAAGTGAAACGATCACTTTTGACTTATACCGAGTATTTTTTTTACCGATACTACAAAAATACTTGGTACTTATATAAAAGTACATATCGAGTATGTACTTGTATTTACTCGTATCGTTTCTTCCCTAATGCGGTGGTATTTTTAATATTTGCAAATATTGCAAAAAGTTATAGCTCTTAGGTATACTGGTTCTACGAATGTGTCTTCCGGCGCAGCCATTTGGTGACCGGCTCGGTTGGCAATAACGGTAACAGTTGCCATAAAAACCAATCCTTCCCAAGCAATGATTACGATCTTGTAATGGTTATTACCAGACATTTTGGCGAAGAAGTTGGCGGCATGTCAGCAGTAAGTCTATGGGCCAATAGAGCATGGAGAGATTACAACATCGGACATGCAAGAATCCTGTATGATATAAATTGGGAAACATACGTTGATTATTTCACACCTGAGCCAATCTTTGATTATTGCTTCACGACAATGTCGTCGACGACAGTTTTGCCAACTGGGGTAGTATTATTGCAATAAAACAATACCACAAACTAAATTTAAGAACCAAATTTTAGAAAGTCCCAAGAAAATGTTTCGCACCACCGTTGACTTTTTCTACCTTTTTGTTCTTAATAGACGAATTTTACAAGCAGCTATTTCAGCAGTGCAATTATTTTCTTCGTGCGGCTCCGTCATTCACTTATTTAAAAAGTTAAGAACATCTTTCCCAAAAATTAAAACGCACAATATTTAAGATTGCGTCACGAGTAGTGAATTGGTTGTTGTTCTTGAAGTTGTAGCAGCGAGACCTGAAGAACAGTTCTTGCTGAGTTGACAATCCTTGGTCGGGGGCCGTTGAACTGCGAGTCGTTCCGCTGCGTAGAACGAATTTTCTTCGGAACATGGTGAAATGGATAAACTTATTGTTGAAAACCGTCAGGAAACACTTCTCTTCTTTCATAGAACCCTAGCAAATGATCAGCAGTCTCGTTATCATTTTGGGAGGCATTTCTCAAAAAGAAAAGAAAATACAAATGCCCGGTGTTTTTCATCAGGCTCAGTGGATAGCAAGGCTATTTATTCAATAAAAATATGTCTCCTAAAATAAGAATTCCCAATTATTTAAGCTGAAGAGAAAGCATTATGTAGGATGTGTGGTCTTATTGCAGCATAACATATAACCATGTTTAACGCAAATAAAGCCATTGAAGCCCCATGGAACGACATTTTACTTTACCTCCGAAAAAGTATTTTCTGGAAAAGGATTTAGCATGTAGCTTAATCACTAAATGATAATTTTAACAAAGAAAAGGAAATATTATCTTCGATAAATGCTGTAAATGACTCCGCCGAAAGTGCAGTCTAATTGATAGAATAGTTTAAAACAGCAATCACCAAAAATGAGCATTAACCCATTTCGTCCCAGCAATTTTTTTTTCAAATATCTTTATAAAACTTGGTGGTTGATAGATAATTTGGGCCTAGAAAACACGAATCTGAAGTCCAAATTTTTTTTAGATTTTTTGTTTTTAAGAAAATTGGTGTTCGATTAATCGAACATTGGGCACTATTTAGCATTTTTGTTTTATTGCTTCTATAGATTGTATATATGGAAAACCTATGTTTCTTATGAACTGAAACTAATTCATTTTATTTAAATAAATAAAAAAAGAACAAGGCATTTATTTGAATTACAAATATACAGTTGATCCTCGATTATCCGGCTAGCGCAGAACCCGGCTAAGCATGGATAATAAGAAAAAATGGTTAAAAGATATATCGGGTCCTTCATCGTGAGGTTTGAATTATAATGTAAAATAAAACACACAAATTTGAAAGTGAACTTGAAATTTTTATTATCGGTTAAAAGAACAATTTATTGCATTTAACTGTTTGAAAATGATATCATGCATATGTTGGCCATGTTATTCCTAAAGACGCAATATATATCGCCAGAGAAAAAAGTCCAAAGGTGTGACATCGAATGATCTAGGTGGCGAATTAACCATAGCAAACGAGAAATTAAGTGCTCACCAAAATGATTCCTCAACAAGGTCATTGTTTCACGCGCTGTATTATTGAAACCAGAGCTCACCGAGACCATGCGCTTGATTTTCAGGTCGCTCTACTAGAGACCTGCTAGCCCTGTTATTGGAAAAATGGTGCCGGTCCATTTACGATTTTGGCAAACGTAAGGTTATTGCTTTAGATATTTCCAAGGCCTTTGACAAAGTTTAGCATGGTGCACGTTTTGACACGAATGTAATAGGTTTTGTCACCGATTGGAATATTAAGAAAGGAGTTGTTAAGATACAAATAAAATATGTATATAAGTATTTACTTAGCATGCACGAATTTTCTTTGAGAAGAAAAACAAATCAATAGTCAGTTGAATTAATTTTGATTTTATTAAAATAAATCAATGGCTTATATACTTAATTTTAGCCTATCATCAGCATTTACCCAAATTAATGTTCTTTAACTTTAAATTGTTCAAACCGTGGGAATGATGATGTTGTTTTTTTTATACAACTTTTGAAAAAAAATAATAAAAAATACTTAAATTAAACAAAGTTCTTTAACTACAAACGAAATAGTGGTGTTCATCAAAATAGCACATTCACTACAATAAACTAGTTGCATTTGGTGTCCGTGATAATTTCTCTCGATTTCTATCGCACTAAACGATTTGTTATAGATGGGGTTTCGGCAAACGAGTTCAAAATTTATTCAGGGGTGTCACAAGGCTCCGTTCTTTCTCTTACTCTATTTCTTATTTTTTTAAATGACCTCCTATGTCAGCTTTCGAAGAAATAAATAAAATAAAAAGTGGCAACACGAATTGCTTAACCCTTTCGGTTATTCTATGTCATATGGCATAGTGCTTTTTGCAAGCCCCTTTTTGGGGCAAAACAGTTAGAAATTAATTTTTTGGATATTTTTGTAATTTTATTTAAAGCTTTTTATTGAAATTGAAAAATAAAATATTTTGATTGGTACAACCAGTGCATACCGATAGGCCAGAAAGCAAACATGCATTTCAAGATTTGTAATTTACGAAATAAGGTCACTTTGTAATTTTGTAAATATTGTTATGAAAATAATGTTATTTTATAACTTTCCATAAGGGATTTAGCAGATTACCATTGCCTTAATAAATGGAGAAAAAGTTAGATCCCAAGTGTTGTTTAAAGAAGGTGTCCGATTTTTTTTTAAATCATACTATGCCATTTGGCATAGATTTTATTCAAAGGAAAAAAATAATAACATAGAAATATACATATGTACAAATATTTAATAAAAATTATCGTGTTTTTTAATTCATTTGTCTTTCTGATTCTAGATGAATAGCTTTATTTAATAAATAAATCTCTTATACAACTTTCTGATTATAAAATTTTAGAAATTGCATTAAAAATTTTAATTAAAATTATTTTCTTTTTTTCCTTTAAATACATTATATGCCATATGGCATGATGCTCAAAAACCACTTTTGGTACAAAATTTAAAAAAAATGATCATTGATTGTTAATAGCATAAGGTTTAAGAGTTATAAAATCGAAAAAAAAATTTTTTTAATCAAAAACAAAAAAGAAGTACCGAAAGGGTTAATCAAAACAAAATATTCAAAAAGGGCAGATTTCGAAGGAAAAGACAGAAAAAATTACAATATTTTCTGTCTCGTGACGCCTCTGTGTGCTCTGTTGCTCCGAGGTGGCCAAACGACATCAGCTCTGCGGCTGATAATGCGATCTTCAAAAACAGGGCGCAAAACATCGAGTGTAGCTTCGGCTGTGTGGCACGTAGCGCAAACGCATATTTCCCAGCGTTGTTCAAGCGTATACACAACCATATTCGTTCAGCGGAAGGATAAAACTTATTATCTGTCAAATCAGACATGGGCTAAGTGTTACCATTCACGAAATAAGCACTATTTGAAAAAAAACGTTAGATGGCGGACCCGTTAGATGCACGAGCTAATGATCATATGTCAAAAGATGAACATTTCTTTAAAGATATAAAAAACTGAACAATCCTATTTTTATTAATGTAGCAAAGAGTAACGTCTGCATAACATCAACAACGATGGGTAACATTAAAGGAAGTATTCATGGCAGTGGAAAATATATGAACTGTCAAATAAAGAATGTGCTGTTATGTAAGAATCTCAAGTGTAAATTATTTTCAATCAAACGTTTGGAAGAAGCTGGTTTCAAAATAGTATTTGAAAATAAAACTGTTAATGTAATTAAAGGTTGTTTCATGTGGTTACAAGGTATGAGAACTGGTAGTTTGTATGAATTTAGTTTAAGCTGCTATGATAATGCGAATTCAAATTTAACGGTTTCGAAAAATCAACTTAATTTATGGCATCTCAGACTAGGTCATCTAAACGTATCAGATGTGTTAAAGTTGTCATCGATTGTGGATGGCATTGATTCATTAAAGACAGAAGATAAGTTGTTTTGTGAATCCTGTGTTTTAGGAATGTAGTCAAGAAAACCTTTTAGGTCAGTATCTCATTCAAAATCAAGCCTTTGTTTGCCGCTAATACATAGTGACGTTGTGACAATGCTTATGCAAATGAACAATAGCAATACAATTTATGTCGTGTCCTGTCTTATAATGTCGCTAATCTTGCTTAAAGTGTTAATTTTGGAAATTTTCTAACCTATATTAATAAATTTGATATATTTTTTCTATTCGAAACTCATGTTTTGCCAGATAAACAAATGTGGCTCTCTAATTATTTACAAAATTACAATTTGCACTGGATCGAAGCCAAGAAAATTCACAATGCTGGTCGTGCTAGTGCTGGGTGTTTGTATGGTTACAAAAAAGAATTAAGAAAATTATTTAATCTAAAATTCTTGAATCTTTCTAATGGTAATGTCGTATTAACTTCTAGACTAAATAATGATATTTTTACTTTATCCCACGATATCTTAACTGCACAAGCTGGAATGTTAATTTTGAGTCGTTTGAAAATTTCTTAAATGATCTTTGCCCTACAAATTTTTGCATTGTTGGTGACTTAAATGCTCGCATCGGAGAAGGACAATATATATTGGATACTAATCTATTAACTAATCTACCACACGTTAACAAAATCTGATGGTCTAAGGATAAAGTAACAAATAGTCAAGGAAGAAGATTAATGGATTTAATAGAAAGCATAGGTGGTATTGTCGTGAACGGCAGAATGGATGGTGATGTTGAAGGTGATTTAAGCTTTTATGGAGGTAGAGGTAATTCGTTAATTGACTACTGTATTTGCTCGATAGCTTTTTGCTGTTTTTTGAGAATTTTAAAATTGATTGTAAGCCCTATTCAGACCATATGCTTATAAAGGAAGCTTAAATTTCCTAATATCAACAATAATACACTGAGAACTAATTTACGTCCACATAAAATATATTGGAATAAAAATAATGCTGAAAAACTTAGTCAGCTAGCATGTACTCCATATTTCGATCAAACTAATTCAGTTGATAACCTGGTTCTCTCAATTAAGAACAAAATTCTTGATGCTACCGTAAAAACAAAATCAAATTTTAGCTTCGAACCCAAGCAAAAATGGCTTAATTGGAACTGTTCTCGTAGAAAAATGCTTAAAAATCTTAAAAAGTACAGAAAAAAACATTCATCTGCAAATAAACTAAAATATATGTCATCAAAAAGCAAATACTTGAAAGTGCGTAAAAAAAGTAAACTGCAACACTACAATTCTAACCTTAATAAATTGAATAATATACGATGCAGCAAAGAGTGGTGGAAATTGTCTAATGATTTGAAGTCTCGTCCATATTTCATACGTGGGGATTTAAATGCTGATGATTTTCTTCAACACTTTAGCAGCATTTTACAAAATTCAAATCCAATAACTACATTTCATTGGTGCATGCCTTACAACATTGATGCATTTCTTGATTCTCCGTTTGAATTATGTGAACTTATCTCTGTTCTAAAAAATTTAAAGGACAATAAATCACCTGGACAGGATGGTATCAGCTACGAATTCTTTAAATATGCGCCAATAAACTTTATTATTGATGTACTTTATGTTTTAAATGTTATATTTCTTAAAGAAAATATACCAGCTAGTTTTAAAACTGCAATTCTTATTCCACTACTGAAAAAAGGTGATCCTAACATTCCTTCTAATTATCGCGGACTGTCTCTAATAGATACTCTATGCTAAATTTTTAATAGCATAATAATGAATCGTATATCGTACTGGATTGTCGAACATAATATTTTAAATGAATACCAAGCTGGGTTAAGAAAACAATATTCAACCGTGGATAATGTCTTCAATCTAACAAATATTGTTCATTTAAATAAACTCAATGGTAAAAACACGTATGCCTTTTTTGTTGATTTTACTTGTGCATTTGATTCGATTCCCAGGAATTCATTGTTCAATAAACTTGCAAATATGGGATTGTCATCAAAAATAATACGAATACTGCAACAATCGTATGAAAACACCTCCAGTCAAATATTGTTCGGAAACTCACTCTCCAATTCTTTTAATGTGATCCTTGGTGTCAAACAGGGTTGCATATTAAGCCCAATTCTGTTTGCATTATACTTGAACGACTTAGCCGACGTTTTTACTGGCGGGATAATTGTTGACAACATCGCAGTAAAAGTTCTTCTTTACGCAGACGACATTGTCATACTATCTGGTCTCCAAACGATGATTGATTCCCTTCATGTGCATAGTAACTTATGGCATTTAAAAGTCAACCTTGCTAAATCCAAAGTATTAGTTTTTCGCAGTGGCACTAGAATATCAAACAACTTAAAGTGGAAATTTGGAGAAAATGAAATTGAAATCGTAAATTCATATAAATATCTTGGTATGGACCTGTGTTACAAATTATCCTTTAGAAAACATTTGGAAAATAAACTAACTACATCAAAAATTGCAATATCTTCATCTTGGTTAAAATATATAAGCCATCCCAAAATATCTAATAAAAATAAACTTAAAATCTTCAGCGCTGTATCTCGGTCAATCATGTTTTACGGAGCCCAAGTATGGGGTTACATGATATACGAAATAGTCGAAAAACTATTTAGATTTTTTATTAAAAAGATGTTACTTTTACCTAGCAACACTCCAAACTATATGCTCTTTTTAGAAACGGGTTTAAGCTCTTTATACATAGATACGTTAAATTTGCATTTTGATTACATCAACAAAGTTCTTAACATGCCTTGCGACAGATTACCTCGAAAGCTTGCAGAAATAATAATCGCTAAACAAACTTTTTGGGCTGAGGATTGGACGAACCTGTTTGCTAAAATTAATTTTGTGCCACATAATAATTCTGTACCACTAAGCATACATTGCAAATCAATTTTACCACTTGGTAAAATTTATGAATATCAAACCTTTATTGCCGACGCTAGAAACTCTCAGTTTCATGACTTAAACCAAAGAATATAAATTATATAGAATGCGCATCATGTAGAACAGGGGTTTCCATTTCTTTGCACAATCCCTGCAAATAATAGGACCAGTCCAAACACGCGTGTAAAGTGTAGTCCACAAGGGGCTAGGACTAGTCCAAAAGTAACCCAAACGTATGGAAAAAACATGGTCCATTTAACATTACGATGTCCTAGGGCAGAACCATATAACCCATCTTTGGACTACAACGGAGTAGTTTTTAAACTACTCCATTGTATACAGGGTCCCTTTTGCTTTCTTTAAAAAGACGCACCTAAATGCAGAAATTATTAAGAAAAAAGCCAAAAGAATTTGTTGGTATTTTGCTTGTAAAAATATTTTGGTTTCTGTACCAATCGCGTCGGTGGGTTTTTTCTATCTTTGAAAACACTTTTCTTAAGTGTTGTGACCGAACACTTCATTTCGGTCATTTCTTTCTATCATTTTCTTAACAACAAAATGAAAAATGTGACTACTCGCTCATCTCATTTCTTGTAGGGAAGTTCGACGGCTATACATGTCATGCGTCTGTGGGAAACTCCGAGTTAAAACATATGTATGGGTTTTAACGGTTTTTATTAGATGCACATTTTGGTAGTGTTTTTTGTCCAATAGAATATTTACACACTTATGATGGTATGTACAATATATTCACACATGATAGAAGCCAGGATGTTATTGAAAATGTTTACTCGTAAAGATTCTATGAACTAAACATTTTATGACGTATATAGACGTCATGTCCCACGAGAAAACTTTGTTTTGACTTCTATACACGTCAGTGTCCGCGAAAGGGTTAAAAAACAAGTAAAAAGTCTTGTTTTGCTACAATTTATGTGTAAATAACCTCTACACATAAAAGCAAATGTGACAGTATGTAAAATGTTTGGGTAAGAAGATGTGTTTTATTGATGTATTAATGAAACTTTATTGTTTCGCACTATTTTTATTGGTTACTTTTTTATGCTACAATTATTTGACCGAGCCCAAAGAGTTAAGGCTCAGTAAGTCTTTACTTTCTGTTCTGTTACGAACCAGCTGATTTGTTTTTGTTATTAAAAAACCTGTGAAATTAATTAGTTGTTCTGTTCTGTTCGCAATTAACTATTTTTTCCCAAATTGCAGATTCTACACAAGTTTCTAATTGAACAGTACGACGGCCTACAGTTTGACTGGACAGGGGAAGAGACTCTATAAATTTAGTATTATAATTAAGCCTTTCCCAAATTTTCTTCAGCAATTGCTTGATAAAAACACCATCCCACAATGGTCTTCCTTTCTTAACAATTTCCAATATTACTAAACTTGAAATCTCATTTTTCAGTTTGGGAACTGATTTTGGTTCATTAATTTCCTCTTCTATTAACCATTTTTTCAATTTTTATAAAACAGGTCTTCTCTTTCCCTATCATTTAAATTATTTATATTATTATGATAACGATCGCAATGCCGTTTAATAACAAATTCCGTTTCTTCCTTAAATGTTGCATAGCATATAAGGCATTGGATGTTACCAAAAGCGTTTTTGACCACACAATATTTTTTACGTGCCATCCAGGGATGTTAGATGTGACGATTTTACGTCATTTTGACGATTTTTTTCGATGAATTTACCAAAATGACGATTGACGATTTTTGATGTAGAGTTACTAATGTTTTGACGATTTAATCCCGTCAATAAATTTACTTTAAACTTTAATCTGGCATCAATTTTATAACTCTTTAATCTGGCAAGCAGATTTGGTAGATGTGCCGATTTTTCGTCATTTTAACGATTTGTTTGAGAAAATACAATAATATGACGATTTTTTGACTAAAAGTAATAGTGTTATGACGATTTTCTGGCATCGATAAAATACACAAGAAATATTTACAATTATATTGAAAACAGTCCAAAACTTAAAAATCAATTTTTCGAAATACAAAAATTTTTGGAAATTAAACAAAAAAATTCCTCTCCCATCACAAGCCAGGTGGATTTCGTTAGAAGCATTAGTAACTCAAATTCTTCTATTATAGAAATGCCATCGGTACTGCAAAAAATATACACTAGAGCCCCGATTTGCGTCAGTCCTATCTGGTCCACTTTTAAAAAATTGGTTAAATCCGCTTTGCGTTTTTATGGTTTCGATTTGCGTGGCCACATACGATGAAGTCATAATCACATGCAAAGAATTTTTCTATTTGTGTGTAAAAAGGCAAATCCCATTTAATTCTGTTGGTTAGTTATTCTTAGTAAAATTGCGTGTTAGGAAGTAAGAAGTTACTTTTTAATAAGAAGTTGTGAAGAAAAATGAGTGCAGTGAGAAAAAAATGTATTAGTTTGGAACTAATATTGGACGTAATAAAACGTTTCAAGTCGGTTGATATAGACAGAATCCTTGGTTTTTAGCACCTTTTACAATAAAAACAATTTGCAATAGAGATAGCGCTAAAAGTTAATCATTTAAAAATAGCTCGAGTTAAAAGCAAATGAGATTTTATTTATTATTTAATATTTTTCTGAATATGGATAAATCAAATATATTTGTTATGCATTTATGCAAATATATTTTTTCTTATGTTTTCTTTTTAAATGATAAATATATTCAGCTCACTTGCTGATATAAATAGAATAAAACTTAACCATGTCACTTTCTTCTTCATAAATAGAATTTCTTGCTAAAAATTTATATTTTCGAACCAATCCATGCAATAATTTGTAAAATTTATATATTTGATGTTTTGTTGACGATTTTGTTCAATTTTCGTGACGATTTTGACGAATTTTGTTAAAACTTTTGACGATTTTTGAGGAAAAAAGTCTAACAACCCTGGTGCCATCATAAAGTTTTTTCTGTTAACCTGAAACAAAAAGTTTCAAAAGATTTTGTTATTCTTGCTAAATTCCCAGTTTTTATTATTGATAAAAACACTTGAAATTTATTGTTGATGGGATAAGCTATTCCTATGCGCATTTCACTGGTTGCTTAGGCCAGATCATCAGGAAACTTCATCCATAAAGATTTTAGAAAAACTAAAGATATTAAACCAAATAAAAATGTTAAACGTATAGGACTTATAGCAACAGTTCTACTTGTAATAATATCAAAGTTTAAACAAAACAACATCAACAATAAACAGTGCGTTCATCTCATCTTACATTCCCCGCTACAATTAGTTGAAATTCTCTCAACATTAATTGTAGTTGTAAGTAGGTTAAGAAAAACAAAATAAAAAACAAACAACAACTTACAAAAGATGTTGTCAATTAAGTGTTTTTTAGGCCGTGCACCTGCCTGTTTATTATCAAAAAGTAATTTCAATTTTTGGGAATACAAAATTTTTAAATTTCAAAAGATTTTGTTATTCGTGCTAAATTCCCAGTTTTTATTATTGATAAAAACACTTGAAATTTATTGTTGATGGGATAAGCTATTCCTATGCGCATTTCACTGGTGGCTTAGACCAGATCATCAGGAAACTTCATCCATAAAGATTTTAGAAAAACTAAAGATATTAAACCAAATAAAAATGTTAAACGTATGAAGCTGAAGGTCCACACCATGCGTTTATGCGTCTGTCCTTTTTATGCATCTGACAAAAAAGTAGAATCAGTGTAATTGTATATGACAAGTTACACAGAAAATCGCATAGAATGCATAGTTGTATCAACGCATGAAAGTAGGTTTACTTTCTACTTTTGTATCCGTCGCATGTGTGGTGAAAAAAAGTCAGCTGTTATTGATGGCCATGGATGACAAATCATATTTTATTTTCAATGTTATCGATAAATATGTTTGTGTGGTGGATTACTTTTTACTATTTTTTTGCATTTAAAAAGGTTTTTAATAAGAGAAAAAGCTTTCGTTATTAAGATTGTATAAACTTTAAAGAATAAAATACATTAAAATTAATTTTAATCACAATTTTACCACGAACAAAATTTGCCATTCTAGTTATCGATTACTTTTATGTTCTGAGTATCATCTTTGTTGTGTTTATTATATTTTTTTTTTTAACAAATGCCATGAACTGGAAACTTATTAATACCGTGAAAAACCACGAATATTTTTATAATAAAAGCTTACTTTTCTATGAATTCTTTTAAATAAATTCTATTAAAATATCAATAACACTTTCCTTTTTTGGCAAAATTGCTTTTAATTGATAAACATATTAAAGACCTGCACAGATACATCTGTTTATATCTGTTTCTGTGTGTTTTCTAAAGTGGATGCGTATGGATGAGTGCTCTTGTGTTTCTGATATAAGTTGATATTGATATGATTTGTAAAAGAGTGGATGTAAGTTGATACAAAAGCGAAAGAGAGTATCATATCTGTTAATATCTGCTTCGCAAAAGCAGATACTAGTGGATACTGATGGAATACAATAAGTTACTTATTGTACGATGCCGTTATTTTCAATTATTTGTCAACGAAAAAGAGCGTGAATGTATTACGAGCGAAAAAAAAAGCCAAACAAAAAATTTTACAAAAACAAAACACACAGGCTGCTTGTACTATGGTCGTACAAATTGCCAAGCAACAACAACACTACTAGTTACGTATTATACCTACGACGAAAATACAAGTGGAAGCACTTGCAATTTTTCTTGATGAGCAGCACGATTAGCCTTTGTGTCTGCTGCGTACATGATTTGTTCTTGTAAAAATGTGTATGCTGCTTTTTTTTAAAGCAAACATTTTTGAAAATTTTAGTAACGGTAATATTTTTTTTCTTAAATTCTTTGATGCCTGTGTATGGTTGTTTTTGTTAAAAAGACATGTAGACAAAAATTATTGTAAAAAAAAAATTACTGAAAGAACTGAACACATGTAATTTGTTCTTGTAAAAAAACTTGGGTTTTTACCAACCAAAACTATTTTTTTCGTTTAAAGCACTTTTCTAAAATATGTAGGTAAATACTTTTGAAAACATTAAAAAAGAAGTATGCTACATTTTATGTGGAAATAACCTACATACATAAATGCAAATGTTACAGTAAGTATAACTGTTGGGTTAGAAAAATTAAAAAACGCACCGAAAAAATAGCAAACAATCAAGAAAAAAACCCTGAAGAAGACACTCAAAGGAGTGCTGAAATATTGATTTAAATAAATTTTATATCAAAAACAAGACCTCAAGCTCGAAAATTTAATAAGTTATACTTTAGGTTTTTTTATTTAATATAACCGTATTATGTAGAAAAAAATAGAAAATTCATATTAACGTTTTTAAATATTTTTATTTTGAAAAGAATTGTTTGACGAATAGTTGAATTTGAGCCCTAACCGCGAAAATAACGTAAGCGGCATCATTTTAAATTTTTGTTTTTTTCTCCAGGGACCCTATAAAGGAAACGACAAAAAATCATATAAATATAACCATTAATATTGATGAATTATGGGTAAAGGTTAAAAATTACAATTATCATTTAATATATATATTTTATTCTGGTTATCGTAACCAATTAAAGTAAAAAATATTTTTTTTGGTTATACCTTCATAAATAACCACTAATTCAACTAAAAAATTTTTTGGTTACAAACAACTATTAAACCAAATAAATAATTTTTTAGTTACAAATAACCATTTTAACAAATAATAAATTAATTTGGTTACAAATAACCATTAAAACAAGTAATTTATTTTTTGGTTACAAATATAAATTATACATAAGTAAGAAAGTATAGTCGGTTACTATTTGGGACCCTTGGGCAATAATTTTTCCGGCAAAAGCAAAAAAACTGTTTTTAAGTACAGACGGTGATTCTAGCGGTTTAGAATTGCCTCTCAAGTCACGCACAACAGTTGACACGTTCACTCCTTCTTCTTAGTCATCGAAATAATAAATGCACGGAAATAATCATACATATAAATACATATGCACAGAAAAAAATATCTGAAGAAAATTTTTAACCTGTGTCGTTGTTAAAAAAAATTGCTTGTTTTAATGGTTATTTGAAACCAAAAAAATTAATTATTTTTTTAAAATGGTTATTTGTAACCAAAAAATTAATTATTTGGTTTAATAGTTGTTTGTAACCAAAAAAAAATTGTGGTTGAAGTAATGGTTATTTATGTGTAACAAAAAAAAGAAATATTTTTTACTTTAATTGGTTACGATAACCAGTATAAAATATATGTAACGATAATGGTTAAAAATAACCAAATGAAAATAAAAGGAATTTTCCAGTAAACTCAAATAAAATACAATAACCATTATGTTTGGTCCCTGATTTTATCGTGAGCAACAAATTTAATACAAAACTTATATGAATTAGAATAAAAAAAACTCTCACCTATAAAATTTATTTTGGTGCTTACGTTATTTTCGCGGTTAAGGCTCGATTAATAAAAATGTTTCACACGAAATGACAAACTAAGTATACCCAGCTAGTTGTGGCGGAGGGTATACATAACAAAAAGCCAATAAAAAACCAGACATGTCACACACACACTGTGTGTTGTGCTGTGGCAGTACAAATTGCCGAGCAACAACAGCAACACAAGCGAGAATCGTTGTTATCAGGCCATATTTCACGATTTTTAGGCATTTTGCCGATATTTTCCTCTAAATTATCAAAGTGCCTATTTTTTGAGAAATACTTACAACACGGTAATTTGTGGTTTGTTTTATATATATTACACTACGCTAGTTGGAAAAACAGACAAGCTGGGCACCTGGCGTTTTAACCTAATTCGGATACGCTGAATCCAGTGGTGCTCGCCGTTTTTAAGATTGGCTCTGGTTTTCGAGATATACCGTTATTTTGAAAATGGAGGAGGTTGCACAACATACACCTATTAGCGTAACTCAAAAACGGTTTAGTTTACTAAAATTACTAAAAAAACCGAAACTCCGCAATTTTTTTTGTTTTGTTTGCAGCTTCGTTTTTTATATGTCTGCAAAAAATTAGAAGCCTTGCTGCATTTTTTAATTTTTTATGAATTTTTAAAAAACAAAAATTTCGAAATTTTGATAAAAAAATTAATTTTTTTCAATAAAAAAACCTATGTTTCAAAAACGACTGCTCACATTAGAAATAAGTTTTACTTTTCTTAAAGGAAATTTTATCGCAAAAGCGTGTTTGAGTTACCGGAACATATGTTATGCAACCTCCTCCATTTTCGAAATAACGGTATATCTCGAAAACCAGAGCCAATCTTAAAAGCGGCGAGCACCACTGGATTCAACGTATCCGAATTAGGTTAAAACGCCAGGTGCCCAGCTTGTCTCAAAAAAAGTGTAAATTTCTTGCACAGTGTTATTAATTTTGGGTAACTTGTTACATTACAAAGATACAACTGTTATTAATTCAGCGCTTATATCTACTTAAGGAAAAAATGGTTATATGTATTCCATATATGCAGTATTTGTATTGTATGTCTAACCAAGCAAACACATTTTGAGAAATATACCACTACATATGAGGGGCTTAAGGCACAAGGGGAATCGATCTAAAGAAATCCACCCGTCCGGCTGGCTGTCCGTGTAAACCTTGTAGGCAAAGTTCAAGTCGCAATTTTGAAGATAAATTGCTGAAATTCGGTACATAGGTTCTTATTGTCCTAAGAATTAAGCCTACGATAAATGGTAATAACATTGACCTGAATCTTAACTTTATAATATAATTTGTTTTCCTGGGTCCATGATTGCCCATTGGTCCCAATTAAGGTACACTCTTGAAAAGTTGTCTAAATGATGTGGTGTGGAGTATCATAGGGTCGGGATTGAAGAACTTTACTTTCTTATTTGTTTAAATTGGATATTTGTACCCAAAAAATAAAAAAATTTAACCAGGAAAAAATATATTTTTTCCAATAGATATTTGTAACAAATTTGGTTATCATTAACCAAAAAAAATAAATTTTACTTTCATTGGTTACTACCAACAAAATAAAATATATATAACGATAATGGTTAAATATTCCCAATTGAAAATAAAGGAATATTTCTCGTAACCTTTACAAAAAATAATAATATGCAGTAATTATTTTCAGTCCCTGAGTTATTTTTTTAATTTAAAAACAAACCAGTCCATATAAAACAGTCATTTTTCAACGTAAAAATAAAAGGTAAAATTTAACTCTTAAAAAGAGAGTTTTATTAAGCCGTCATAAATTAAAACTCAGTTGAGGAATAAAATATCGAATAAAACTGTTAAAACGAGAATTTTATTCAGCCGTCAAAAAATAAAACTCATTTCAGGAGTTCGATTTAAACCAGCATTTTATTCAACTAATTTTTTGTACATTAACTACCAAAGCTTGTCGCTGGTCAGATCACTACAATTTCAACGTAAAAATAAAAAAAAAGAAGAAAAACATAATGAGTATTTTAAACGTAAAAATTAAAATCCTTAAAAGAGTTGTATTTGTTGATGGTGTGAGTTCTATTTCAGGGCGAATATGTTATGATTGCGAAAAAAAACTCTCTTTTTAAGAGTTCATCCAAACTTTTATTTTTTCGTTGAAAAATGATTTTTAACTGTGGAGTTGAGATCTTATTTTCTAGATCACCATAGGTTCTTAAAGAGAACTTTAGAACAAACCTATGGGTTGACTCCGTTTTTAAGCTAACATTTTATGGATAACTCTTATTTACGGTCCTTGCGATTTTTTAATTAACTAAAATTTATTTCTAAAAAGTTTATTTTTTTTAATTTTTTTAAAGCATTAGGTAATGGTTAATTGTTTTGCTTTTTTATTTTTGTCAATGTTTTATTGTGTTTAAAATCGTAATAGTAATTTGCCGATTTTTTTATATAATTTAATTTCTGATTTGTTTTTGAAAATATGCCGATTTCTTACCAAAACCATCTGGCACCCCTGGTTGAGATCGTATACAAGTTTTTATAAACTTTCTTATTTTCATCAACTCGCCAACAATATTTTAAAATACAACAGAACACCACAGATATTGTAGAAATACTCATGGTGACAACAGATATTTGGAAGAAAAAAAAAATGTTATGTCATACTCAATACAAAACCATAAGCAACTGTTTTTGTTTTTAAGATATGGTGAGTGGACAAAAGCAAAACCATACAATATCAGTTACACTCATTCTCTCATTTATATCAGTAGTAACAGATAAATATCTGGTGTATCTGTTTCAACAATACTTACTGATACACTCGTGCAGGTCTTTAAAACATATTAGCACAACAGCTGATAAAAACAAACAAATTTGGCGCAAATGGCATGTAACTTGAATTTAGAAACGCATAAAATGCATAGAAAGTATCATACGCATCTACGCATGAACGCATGGTGTGGACCTTCAGCTTAAGACTTATAGCAACAGTTCTACTTGTAATAATATCAAAGTTTAAACAAAACAACATCAACAATAAACAGTGCGTTCATCTCATCTTACATTTTCCGCTACAATTAGTTGAAATTCTCTCAACATTAATTGTAGTTGTAAGTAGGTTAAGAAAAACAAAATAAAAAACAAACAACAAAAAGTATACAAGTATTAGTACACAATTGCGCATGGAAATGGATTTCCCTGGTGTATTTATTCAGAAATAAAATAAATTACATGAGAATTATAACGTGAAAAAGTTATTTTAGTAAACAGTTAGGGTATTCATAGTGGTAAGTGATAAAGAAATGGTATTCACGGTGTTGGGTTGCTCATACTTCAAACATCTGTGCATACATTTTTATTCTAGCTAATGGTATATCATAACTTTTTAGAAAATACCAAATGCACACTTGAGTTTGCCCGCAAAAATGTATAAAGTCATTATAACAGGTCAAAGTTACGTTAAATAGTTACCATAAATTAGTAAGGTTAAAGGCAGAGTTAGTCTTTACTTCCTGTTTCTGTTCTGTTCCGTGCCGTTCTGTTTCAAAATTGTAAAAGTTACTTTTTCTGTAACAACTTATTAGCCATTTATGACAAATTTATTAGTTTTGCACCATCCATTGTTTTATTTCAATAACTTTTATGCACATAAATTTGAAGAAATAAAATTTAATTAATGTATTTTTATTATTTATTTTGCGGTCACTTGCAATCACTTTACACAGAACAGAACAACTAATCAATTTCACAGGTTTTTTAATAACAAAAACAAATCAGCTGGTTCGTAACAGAAGAGAAAGTAAAGACTTACTGAGCCTTAACTCTTTGGGCTCGGTCAAATAATTGTAGCATAAAAAAGTAACCAATAAAAATAGTGCGAAACAATAAATTTTCATTAATACATCAATAAAACACATCTTCTTACCCAAACATTTGACATACTGTCACATTTGCTTTTATGTGTAGAGGTTATTTACACATAAATTGTAGCAAAACAAGACTTTTTACTTGTTTTTTAACCCTTTCGCGGACACTGACGTGTATAGAAGTCAAAACAAAGTTTTCTCGTGGGACATGACGTCTATATACGTCATAAAATGTTTAGTTCATAGAATCTTTACGAGTAAACATTTTCAATAACATCCTGGCTTCTATCATGTGTGAATATATTGTACATACCATCATAAGTGTGTAAATATTCTATTGGACAAAAAACACTAAAATGTGCATCTAATAAAAACCGTTAAAAACCATACATATGTTTTAACTCGGAGTTTCCCACAGACGCATGACATGTATAGCCGTCGAACTTCCCTACAAGAAATGAGATGAGCGAGTAGTCACATTTTTCATTTTGTTGTTAAGAAAATGATAGAAAGAAATGACCGAAATGAAGTGTTCGGTCACAATCGGTCATTTTTTTCTATCATTTTCTTAACACCAAAATGAAAAATGTGACTACTCGCTCATTCATTTCTTGTAGGATAACTTATATACGACTGACGTCTAGGAACGTCATGCCGTTTTTACATCACATTAAGGACATACGTAGACGCATGACATTCATAACCGTCAAAAATAAAAACTTATGTGCTGTTTCCAGGTGACAAACAATCGATTGTGTAGAAAAATTTATATGAAAATCACTGTTTTTGAGCGCTTTTCATACAAATTTTATCACACAATCAATTGCTTGTCACCTGAAAACAACCCATTAGTCTTTGCCGTTATATAGTTTTTATTTTAAATTTCTAGCAGTTTGGTGATTTCAGAATTCTCCTATCTTGCCTAATAATGGAGACATAGCAAAATGCCCACGGGAAACCCTTCGTTAAAATTGGTGTCCGCGAAAGGGTTAAATATTTCTACTTACTTAACACCCAGGCTACAACTGACATCAAATGGTTAACATTAACACTAACATCATGTTAGTGTTAGGTATAGCCTCCTCATGTTAGTGTTTTGTTTGTGTTTTAACAGCGTTGTTAAGCAATCTGTCTTGAAAGCTATTTTATAACATAACTTGACGTTTAAGTTTGACAGACAGTTTTTTTGTTGCTTTTTATTAACTTTTTTATGCAACTTGTCAAAAATACGCGCGTGGCTGATAAATAATTAAAATTAAAGCGCAAAAAAAATATAACAAGCACGTTAATATTTAATATTGTTATTTTTAGCGATGTATACTATGTTTAAGCGCTAAACTTTTCCTTCGGTATGAATATAACACACAACCTGTCTTTAGCTTTATTTTAAACTTATGTTGTAAGATATTTACGTGCTCTCCACCTAAAACACATTGGTAATTTGACGAAGTTATTCTGCCGGCGTTATTGCTTGTGTTATGACATTACAAATTGCACGTGTGGCCGTAGGGTAAGAAAAGTGTTTTCGAAGAAAGACAAAACCCACCGACGCGATTGGTACAGAATATATTTTTACAAGCAAAATACCAACAAATTCTTTTGGATATTTTTTTCTTAATAATTTCTGCATTTAGGTGCGTCTTTTTAAAGAAAGCAAAAGGGACCCTTTTACAGGTATCAAAGAATTTTTTTTCACAAACAAAACACATATCGTTAGCTTAAACGTTGCAGTAAATGTTATTGTTAAAAAAAGTTACTTAATAAAATTTACGATAGCTTTGCTGTTAAAAATTTTCAACAATTTAAATTATGTTAAAATTAAATAGAAATTTTTGATATTCTTTAATTAGGCTTGAGTTCATCAAATTTAACTTTCATTAAATTATTTTCACTGAGGGAAGGAATTTAACAACTTGGAATTTTTTATTAAAATTTATTGATAATTTTTCCTGGCTGAGCTGTCCGAAGATTGACGAGCTAGAGCAATATTTGGCGGAAAAGTTTGAACAGCTGTTAATTCAGGAGGTGCATTTGAAGCAGTGGATAATTAGCAGCGGCAGATGTTCCCTTGAGACCGTGGTAAAGCAGATTCCGGAATTCACCAATGAATTCGGATTCAAGTTGATTGAACTGAAGGCGCACCATTTCATATCCGAGATGCAATCGAAATTTCTAAAGGAAAGTAAGGAGAAATTAGCCCAAAATGAATTCATTGTGATAAGCGACTTTGCCGAGAATTACACTTTTCTCGTTCAGGATGAAATTCAGGCTTATCACTGGGCAAACGACCAGTGCACGGTGCATCCTTTTTGCATTTATTTCAAAAACGAAGATAACGAACTACAGACCGTAAGCCTTGTTGTTGTCGCGGAGAGTTTAGCTCATAATTATGTGTCCGTTTATTTATTTCAAATGAAACTGTTTGAATGCTTAAGATCAAAATTCGATGCAATCGACAAAGTAACGTTTTTCTCAAACGGCGCGGCTTCTCAGTACAAGAATAAACAAAAATTTTTACAATCTTTGCATAATTAAAGAAGAACAAAACTGCAAGGTCGAGTGGCACTTTTTCGCGACGTCCCACGGTAAGGGCCCATGCGATGCGTTAGGGGGAACCCTAAAACGCATGGCGACTAAGGCATGTTTGCAAAGGCCATATACTGACCAGATCTTAAATGTACAACATTTGTTTTCGTGGATTCAAAGCAAGGAAATTCCATTAACACAGTTTTATGCACGCAAAAAGAACACGATGCCATGGAGCGACAAATTCAAAACAGATATAATAATGTCAAAACTATAACTGGAACGCAAAAGTTTCATTGCTTCATACCAAATATTTCTGATATGTCAATTAATGTAAAGCGGTACTCTTCGTCTGCCGACGTGCTAAATTTAAAGTTACTTTAATTTTATAATGATGCCAAGACAATTGAAATTTTTAATAAATATTGTAATTAAGTATAAGCAGCAAAATAAGAAAGATTTTTTCTTCATAAATGTATTTTTAACTGTAAAATAATTTTTAAAATGTATTTTTAACAAGTTGGTCTCTTAAATGCTCTTCTCCTGTCCAAACAAGGAGTCGGGGCCCATTTTTTTATTGCTGATTCTTAAAGCAAAAATTATGAGGAATCCAAAAAAAAAAATTAGCCGGAAAATTTAGGAGCTTCTGTGGAATATCGGAAAATTTAATTTTCATGGGAAAATTTAAAGGTAAATTTCTATGAAAAATTAGGAAAATTTTATTTTTCAATTAAAAATTAAATTCAATACCTTTCCAACGAGCTATCACTCGTTGCGATCGCTTTAGTAGTTTTTTTTTAAAACAACTTTCAATGAGGTCCCTTATGAAGAATTCTTCAATTTTGTCACATGACAGTGGTGTACACCACCACTAAACCAGTCACTATAAAAAAAAAATATATGTAGGTACATTATTTTTTGCTGGGCAATCGATTGAGACTATTTATTTTAAAATCGGAGAGGGGTCGTCCAAAAGGTGATCGCTTTCATATGGAATTGCTCTATAAATATTTGTACTTAGTTCTTTTGTTAAACACATTTTATGCTGTAAATTAGTTTACAAATTTATCTTTTTGAATTTTTGGTTTTTAACACCTTTAATTTTGCCAATCTGGCTCACAACTGTATGTTATGTCAGTTATAGATCATATTTAAATTTAAACAGATTTTGTTATTATATTAGTAAATGAATCTATTAAATAAATAAAAATAACATAGTGACGTTTGCGATCCAATTGCGGGTACTTCTTGGAATGGAAAAAGGTATATTTTAACGTTTATTGACGACTATTCTCATTTTACTGTAGTGTATTTGCTGTCGAGAAAGTCAGAAGTGTTTCAATATTTTAAAGAGTACAAATCAATGGTTGAAAATATGCATAATTCCAAAATCGCTACACTGATAGAAATATGGATCTTCATATTGATGACGCCCTAACATCAGAATTGTAAAATCAATGTTACTACAAATGGCATCAATGATGCAAAAAAAAAATTCCAATATTCTATTTTTTTCAATTATTTAGTTAAATACAACAAATTTTTAAAGTATAATGATTACGAAAACCTTATGGGACATTGTGCTGGTGTCTTATTATTGAGAGTGCTGCTCTAAACAAAGGTCGTAATTCAACAAACGTGAAACAAACAAATGAAACGAGTAAGTAAATAATAATGTTCTCTCACTTTGAGTTAAGTAAATTCCAATGACTTTGGCTTAATGACAAACTGTCATTAAATTGGTGCTAATGTATCCTTTCTCCGATGTTACTTCGTCATCGCACTGAGGACATGTTCGTCATTTCTATGATGGCGATGTGTCATCCTATTGATGATATAATTTAATTTTGACCCTGATGACACTTTCGCCAAGTGATGTTAAGGTTGACATCACAATGATGAAAAGTTTCATGGGGTCAAAAACGAAGACACTTGTCATAGTACTGATGTCAAAATGCATCAGCGTTATGACGCCTTTTCTATCGGTGTAGCTTAAGATGTGACAATTATTTTTCAGTATTCAAAATGTTCTGCAAAACTGCTGAAATAAATATTCAATACACAATTTTATATACGAAAGACAGAATGGAACTGCTGAGAGAATGAATAGGACATTCATGGAAAAATACCAAAAATACATCGAAAGAAATTGGATATGAAGTCAGAAAAATTAATTATTGTTGGTTATGGTGGAAATGGTTATCGTTTTGGAACCCTAAAACTCAGAATATTGTGTTTTCAAGAAAAGTGGTGTTTAATGAAGAAGATTCTTTTAAGAACAAAACAACAATAAATAGAAATGAATTTAATAGAAAACTTAAAATTTCTACAGGTATTGAAAAAGAAAACATACCATTTATAAAATCGTATGCAGGAAAAGAATCACCTTCCAATTCGTGTAGTGAAGGACCAAGTACAAGTGAAAATATTGAAAGTGTCAACCGTGATTGCAGTGAATATGAAGATTTTGATGATCAGAAAACCCTAGAAGTGGTAGACAGAACTGTAAAATCAACACAGAAGAAAAAGGTAATACGCCCTTAAGAAGAAGTTGGTATATACCTAAATTCACACAATTTTGTATGTGATGTTCCCAAGTCATTTGGTGATATAGAAGGTAGACCTGGAAGCAAATTACGGCATTCGATATCGATCGATATTCCAATTTAAATTGTTTTGCAATTTCGATCGATATCGAATGCCGTAATTTGGCCACTTATTTAATGAATTGGTATAAGGCAGTTGAGAGTAAACTAAATTCTCTCAAGAAAAATAATACCTGGACTATTATCAATTTACAACCAGGAAAATCTACTGTAGATTGCAAGTGGATATATAAACGTAAAATGGACGCAAATGAAAATCCTGGTGAATATAAAGCTCGTGTGGTTGCAAGAGGGTTTCCCCTGCAAAACGTTTTCTTCAGTTGCAAGCTGTAGCAAATAAAAACGAATTATCATATTCATCAGATGGATGTTAAGACAGCTCTCTTGAACGGAAAGAAACTCTTTGGAAAGTGTCGCAATGTCCACAACTTAACTTTCGCTAACTAAAGCTTATATGCACAGCCGGCCTGAGAAGCTTTAGCTGGCGAAGCCGGTATTTGTTATACCATAGAGAAAAAAATCCTTTAGCCCAAAAGTGTTTTCGTTATATATTTAATATATACACCCAGAGAAAAAGCAACAAAACAATTTTTCAGTTATATTTCTTTTTAAGCTAATAAGACCTAATGAAGTTGATGTAAATAAAAACAAATTTATTACATTTCACCCGACGTTTCGTCACTTTTTTGGTGATTTTTTCAAGGGTCGTCTATTTAAATAAAAATAATAAAAGGACAATATTAATACAAAATATTTTTTAAAAAAAAATTTAACCATAATATGTTTAATTTAACCAAATCGTTGTAACCGACAACCATATTATGGTTAAATTAGTTTCTTTAAAAATAGTTTTGTTGGTTGTGATCATAATAAAACATGTCTTTCTCAGCGTGTATGTATATCTTCTTTGTTGTATATTACCTCTTTAGTAATTACGGACCTTATGACACTTATGAAAGTGACATAATGTCATTTTGCAAAGTGCCATAATGCCCACAGACATTGTGACACTTTCAAAAGTGTCACTATGACACTGGACGTTATGACATGCCACCATGTAAACTTAAGGCTCAGGAAGTCTTTACTTTCTGTTCTTTTACGAATCAGCTGATTTGTTTTTGTTATTAAAAACCTGTGAAATTGATTAGTTTTTCTGTTCTGTTGCGGTTCAGTTTGTTAAAATCAAAAACTTGTTAAATAATTGTAAGTGACAGCTAAATAAATAATAAAAAATACATATTTATATTGAAATAAACTATTTTTTGATTTTAAGAATTCATAAAATTTAATTTCTTTAAATTTATGTGCATTAAACTTATTGAAATAAAACAATGGATTGTGCAAAACTAATAAATTTTTCATAAATGGCTGATAACTTGCTACATAAAAAGTAACTATTACAATTTCACGGCACGGAGCATTACAGAAATTAAAGACTAATTCTGCCTTTAACAAGGGACTATACGGCCATAAACAAGCTCCGAGAATGTGGAATGAAATGTTCAATAATTATATACATACAAAAATGAAATTTTGAAAGGTCTAAAAATGATTACTGTTTTTTCGAAAGCACAATGGTAGTGTTGTTTACTTACTTCTTTATGTAGACGATTTCCTACTTATTGGAAATGATATAACGGATATCGAGATTGTAAAATAATTATTAATGAACGAATTCGAAATGAAGGATTTAAAATATGTAAATTAATGTTTATTTATTAGTTAAAATAGCTAGAAATATGGAAAAATCTGAATTGAGGCTAAGTCAGAAATCTTGTATTAAAAATCTGTAAACACGTTTTGAAATGGAGAATTGCAATGGAATTGAAAATTCCTATGGAACCAAAGCTCTCATAAGAAGATAATTCATCTGCTAAATGTACTACACATTGTTATGGAGAATGGATTGGTTCTCTTATGTATTTAATTATCACAACCAGACCAGATTTAAGTTTTTCTGTAAATTACCTTAGCCACTTTCAAAATTGTCCAACCGATAATCATTGGCAACATTTAAAGCGCATACTTAGATACTTAAAACATACTATCGATATAGAACTTGTATATAATTCAATATCAGATAAAGCTATTATTGGTTTTTCAGATGCTGATTGGGGAAGTGATATTAAAGATCGCAAGTCTGTTTCTGGAAATTTGTTTCAAATATATGGCTGTACGGTATCCGGGGCAACTAAGAAGCAACCAACTGTCGCTCTATCATCGACCGCAGCTGAATACGTAGCACCTTGTGTGGCAAGCTGTAAAGCTGTTTATCTTAAATAGGTTCTTCAAAAGTTGGACATAGAATTTAAATCGCCAATTGCTATATACGAAGGCAACATGTCATGCATTCAAAAGTGTAATTAAAATTTTACGCATTTTTTATCTGTACGAATCGAAGTAGAAAATAAGTATTATGGCAAAAGAACATACCTTAAGAAAACACATTTCAAATAATGAGTTGTTCATTTCTTCTTTTGATTTTCGAGTTTGGTTTGTTTTATTGCAATAGCGTCAATGTTATTTTTTGTTTCCATATCAACCATGCCATCAAAAAGGAATAAAGTAACGACTTCTAAGGTTAAATAATGCAAAAGCTGACAAAATTAGATTAAATCAGCATTTGATATAATTTGGTATACACATTCATAACTCCTATCAGCTTTTATAAAACGCAAATCATGATGGGATGCTTTTATGGACATGTCACATTGCATTCTTTGTTAAACGTAAATTGTTGCAATAAAAAGAGAAACTTTTTGGAAGCCTTCGGCCTTTTGTTAACTTTAGGTGATCCCGAAATAAAAAAAATACCTTTTGAGGACTTATTTAAAATTTGTTATTATCATTTCCGTTAAAATAATATCGAAAGCTCAATCAACTCACGATAGCCACCTCTCACAATTGGTTTTTGAAACTAAGAAAAATAAAAGCTAATCAAGTTGTCAAACTGCAATGAATTAAAGTGGTGGCTTGGAATGGAAATGCGATTGCTTGATGCTATTCCAGTTTTTGTTTAAACTTTTTAAAGAGCAGTCTGAGGAATTTCAATTCAAATACAGTTCTAAATACCAATTCATATACATGATGCCTGTGCCCAAATAAAAGAAAATCCTTTTCTAGTGCTTGCTCCAAAAGTTTGCTTTAATATTTTTTGCATTTTTTTCTTATCCGTGTTATTATTCTTTGTATTCGCTTACATTATGTCAAAGTGCTTCTAGAGCAGCTTCTAAAATATGCACTGAGTCGCACATACTCATTTGAGATAAACAGGGCAGCTTCAAGTTTTGGGAAGGAAACATATTTTGTTTAAGAAAACTGTGAGCTTTGAACTTGATGATTTTCAACAGAAATTTACTGAAAATTATTTTCCTTTTCCAGTCTATTTCATTCTTTAGTTTTGTTAATTTTTCTTTTATCAATAGATTTGAATCCACCAGAGAGCGTAATCTATACGATTCCTATTGCCGCAGCAAAAAATTGTCTTTATCGATTTTAATTTACTTTAATGCATCAAGGATCGCTATATCAAGAGATGGTTCGAAGTGCGTACAAATAAATTTTCCTTATCTTTAACCACCTGTAAGAGGTATTAAATTTTTTTTTTGCAAAACTCTGTAATTTCACAAATTTTTCTACAGAATTTTTCACAACAGCTTTAGTTAGATCTCTTTTTTATCATAAAATAAGTAAAACAACAATTTTTGAGCATAAAATCAGTTCGATAATTAAAACACATAAATTTTTAGCTTAAAGGCCTCGTCGCTTTGGTAGGCGTGGCAGTAGGGGCGTGAAATTACAAATCTATTACAATTATGGCAAATAGAAAAAAATTTGCGGGTAGAGTGTCAACATTTCAAACATTTTAAAAATAAGGGACACTCTAATGCACTTTTATATCCCCATGATGCTTTTTATGCTAAAAATAACATTTTATGGGGCTCCTGCTTTAAAAATTTTTAATTCAGAAAATAAGGACCAGTCTAATGTACATACATTCTAAAGTGTTTCAAAAGTTTACTTTTAGCAAATTTACAAGCACTTTTTAATTATTTCAGTGACAAATTCCTAAAAAAAACAATTGAATAAATAAACGGTTAATCAAATTGTTTTTAAATTTGAAAATAAATATTTGGTTCATTAAAAATAGAAAAATATCTGCGCAATATTATTTTGGAGGCATATTTTTATAAAATTTACTTAAAAAAAATTGTTTTTATATGATACATTAGTTTTCAGTAAAAAACAAGGTAAAGTGCTACGTTTGGCTGAGCCGACTCCTTGGTACCCTCTACCGACATTTAGAACATTTCAGGAGTGGGCTCTATATGAGATCTATACAGTTTTAGCCAATATTTTTGATGATAAATGTCGTTTGTTCTAATTCTACTGTTAGTAAGTTTAGTAGCTACTTAATTCTACTTTGTAGGTTAGCGTGAATAATTTTAGTTAGAGAGATTCCTTATTCTAAGTTAGTGCTTTTTTCTAAATGGTTCTTAGTATTTCTACAGATTTAATCTTCATTTATTTTAACAATTTTAACTTTTTCCTTTTTTTTATTATTTTAGTATGGAATCTTATTCTAAGTTATTCCTGGCCAGGTTTTATGCTACTTTACTTTATTATTCTATGTTAGGTACCTAATTTTTTTTTTTTTTTTATGATTTTTCTTTATGCGCAACTTTGTGGCTGAATGCCATATTTTCCCTTTTTTTCTTAAAAAAAGAAATTTAATAAATTGTTTAATATTATTTTTATTTCATTTGAGTAAGGTGTGATTGTCTGCCATCTGCTAAACGACAAACGATAGTCTCTTAAGCCATGGACCTCTTTTGCAATTTACAACCGACATGGATCACCCTTGCTCTGAAATAGATTTGATTCATTGCAATGCTTTTTTCAATATTTATAAATGTATTTATGCTCAAGCCTTTCTTTTTCAATTTTATACCTTTGTTTTTTTTAAATATTGAAGGCATATTTTCTTATATTTTTAATATTAATATTTTCCTTTTTTTATAAGTACGTACGTACATCAAATTATTTTTCCATTGGCATTTTAAAATTTTGTAATTAATATTTTTATTTCAAGGCATATTTATGCTTTATATTTAATAGTTTTTCATTTATGCCTTTTTTTATTTTGAGGCTTTTCCACCAATACGATTTCTTTACTCTCATGGTACCCATGGGGAATTGAACCCCTCCGCAAATATGCGGTTTCCACTGAAATTCTGGGCCCATTTGTTACAATCTTTGTTTGGACTGTAGTTTCCGTGTTGATCCCTTTTAGTCTCAATCGTTAATGGTTTAATTGAAAGAAACCTACAAACAAACAAAGAAGGTGTGCAGTGATCTTCATTTTAACCCATTTTCCGCCGACCGGTGACTGCAATTACAATGTTTTTTTTATCTTCATCATCGATCAACAGGAATGTGGCGAAAAATGGGTTAAATGTTTGATTGTCAACACCTTTATTTTGTTTCACGTACTTTTTATACATATGTACATACATATGTGTTAAGTAGGGTTTTTTCCCAAGATTTCCCGTCCCGGGAATTTCAATTATTTTAATTCCCGTTTTCCCGGGATTTTTCTTGCGGGATCCCTGTTTCATAATTTCAGAAAACAGCTATTTATACTTTAAAATTTAGTTTTCTATTCTCTAAAAATTAGCATCTGTGGATGGGTTGCGGATTAGATCAATTAGAGAAGTGAGTACATATTTAAATCAATGTCTCCTGATGCAATAAATCTACTAAAAGCAGAATGGGCAGTGCAACAGTTGATAATTTTTACATTTAGCGAAGTGTAACTCTTCTCTCTTCACATAAAGTACATTAATTTAAAATAAGATGCAGGCAGAAAAGTTTCATTGTCCATGAACAAGTCTTAAAAATAGAAGATACCATATCGCTCCTTTATTGCAACATAGTCATATCTACAAAAACAAACGATCTTGGCAACATGCGATTGAAGTTTTCAAAATGAACCGATTTTAAGATATATTTTGCTATAACTTCGGTTCAGTTTGAGATATAATACGAGAAGGTGTGAAGGAAAACTTTGCTAAAGTTACTTAACATTTTTGATTTTTTGAGATATGACTATGATGCAATGAAGGAGCGATATGTTTATTATTAGACATTTTTTCAATTTGTGTTGGTTTATATAACAGTGAAGTGCGGGGTAACCGAAATAAAATAACATTTTGGAGACTCGTGTAAGATACTACAACATACAACTTGAAAAACCTTGACATGCATTTGACTGATATAGACGTTGTTTATAAAAAAGAAAAAATTGCTTTTGATTGTGAATCCGAAGCATGCTACAACGGTGCACTTTTAACTATTTGTCCAGCCCCGGTAAAAAATGAACGAAATATTTCGGTAACCTGACTGTTGTGGGCTACCGCTAATAATTTAGATTTCTACTGTACAGTTATGACGAATCAATGAACACAGCATTGAAATTTTTATTTTTATTTATTTAAAACAATTGCAAAATATTATTTCGGATATTATGACGACATGACTTGATAGCATACCTTGTATGTTAATTGGAAAAATCAGGGCTGTGGAGTCGTCCGAAAAAGTACTAACTCCGACTCCAAATACTGAAATTTTTTAAGTGCGACTCCGACTCCTACTCCTACTCCGACTCCTACTATAATCTTGATGCTAAATGTATATGAGACTCAGTGATGTCAACTTTTATTTTTTCATTACCGTACGGCCGTACGCAAAACGCAAGAACTTGGAAGTTGTTTTTAATAAACTTTAAACCTAATTCTTATAATTTTTGGTTTAAAATCCTGTTTAATAGGAAAATATTTGTTAAATATTTGTCATAAAATTCTTTTATTACAAACATCTTATTTAAAAACAACTTTTAAAATTCTTGCGTTTTACGTTTGCGATTTCCAGCACACCCCTTTATATGAAAAGCACTCAGTCCATCGCCTGTCATTTGGAAACAGCACATAAAAGCAGTATTCATAAGCCATTTATTTAAATTTTAAATGTGCTTTAAGAAGATAATTTTTATTTTGGAAATTTTTTTTAAATTTTTTATGCCGAAAAACTTTGGAGTCGGAGTCGCGAGTTTTTGTGGGTACTCCGACTCCGGCACAAAAACATCAACTCCGACTCCACAGCCCTGGGAAAAATGCATATTACATATTTATAAATTGTTTTTTTTTTTGTTTGCTCGTTTTAGTTCAAGAATTGTTATGTTTGGTATGTTATTGTTTTTTTACTAATAAACTCCAATTAATAAACAATTAATGCATTTGTATATATTGAAATAACTTAATTTATAAAAAAAACTTGATTAATCGGTTAACCGATCAAAAACAAAATTAACCGATTAAACCAAAACCTCGGTTAATTCATCGAGCGATTTACCGATTAAAGCAAAACCCTAATAAACATATTAGGCAAATATGAATTAAAATGGTCGTAGTGTTTTTTCTCTGCGTGTGGGGACCGAACCTTTAATGTACATATGTACATACATTCTTAAGTATTTCTTTAAGTCTATTTTCTACAAATTAACAATATGTAAACTTTTTAATTATTTCATTAACAAATTCTTAAAAAAAACATTTGAATAAATAAACAGCTAATCAAATTGTTTTTTATTTGAAAATAAATATTTGGTTCATTAAAAATAGAAAAATATCTGCGCAATATTATTTTGAAGGCATATTTTTATAAAATTTACTAAAAAAAATTGTTTTTATATGATACATTAGTTTTCAGTGAAAAACAAGCTAAAGTGCTACGTTTGGCTGAGCCGAATCCTTAATACCCTCCACCGACATTTAGAACATTTCAGGAGTGGGCTCTATATGAGATCTATATAGTTTTAGCCAATATTTTTGATGACTGTCTTCAGATTTGTAATTAGTTGCGAATTAGAACCATGTTAAATTATGGACAGACCATAATTTCTTTTCTTAAAAATAAGAGTTTTGGCCGAACCAAAGTAATTTCCAGGATGGAAATTTATATCGGACCAATAATCATAAAATTCTGTTTAGAGATTTCTGTAGCTCGTTTCTGTATTTCTCGCATCGTAAAATTTCTTACATGAAGTGTGAAACAAAAAATTTCATCGTTTCTCGATTTATGAGATAAAAGTGTTTCTGTATTTGAATGCGAAAACAGACACAACAAATTCTGTTTATACTGGAATATTTCCAGTAATTAAGTGTCAAATAAAAGCGAATCGTCAACAAAAGAAATAAATATAATAAAAACAGGGCTGCCAGATTTGACGAGTTATCGTCATCTTGACGATTTTTTGTTCCGATATTAACAAAGTGACGTTTTGATGATTTTTTTCTAAAAAAGGACGAAAGCAAAAGCAAAAACAAAATCAAAAATATTTTATAATTTTGTTGTTACTTTCTATAGAAATTCATCTTGAATTTTTAAATTTCAAACACTTCTATTTTGTGGCGTTGAAAATTGAAAAAAAAAATAATATGAATGTCTGTAGAAAGCAACAACAAATTTATAAAATATATTTGATTTTATTTTTGCTTTTAATGAAATTGTTGGCGTTGCGTTTTACACTATAAGCCCCTTAGTCTTCGAAATAAGATAATTGTTAATAGTTTTATATGTTTGTTATTAGAAAAAAAGATATCTTTAGAAACAAGGCTGCTTAAATTTTTATATTTATCCCTATTGTGAAAATTGTCCTCGAAATTGTTTGTTTCTTCCCTAAAAAATGTATCGGCAAAAGCAAAAATTCGAGGGAAAGTAATGGACCGACTTGGCTTATTATGAACATTTAATACTTCTTATATACATATACAAAATATGATTGATATTTGATATTCTTATCTTATATGTACACTTTTGTGCCAAAACCATTATTCCGGCAAGAAAGAAATTTGTTTGTCTCCCAGTAAAAACTTTTTCAAAATGGATAACTTCTTTCACTCGTTATTAAGTAGCTTTCTTCCATAAGAACTTCGATAACTACTTTTTTCTGGATGTATTAAGATAAAATAAATGACTTACTTTTGAATTTGTTCTTTTTGGCAGAACCCTTGTAAAATTCATTAGTTTTTCAGTAGAATTGTATGCAGTGCTTTTATGTGTTTCTGATTACTTAACATATTATTTTGTAGGCGAAGATTTTACTGGGTCTTTAACCCGTTTATTTATGAACCGATTTTTTTAATTTTAACTACAAGGTATTCTACAAAGTCTATTTCAGGTAAAAAAGAAAAAGATTATAGAAATAGGTAAATTAAAGATTTATATCTCAATTATTAAATAATAATTATTAAATACCCACGAACTTCAACTATGTTTTTGTTTGATTATTTTTTAATAAAAGTCGAAACAAATTAGTTTAAAATTGCACGATTTTTAAAACAAAAAAGACGATCTTTTTTATTTTTTTCTCAGGATATTGACGATTTTGACACAAATTTATCTGGCAGCACTGATTAAAACGAAACCAAAACAAGAAAAGGCTAACAAAAATTTAAACTAACAATATATAACAATTGTTTTTTGTTTATTTTCATCATATAAATTATGCATTTATCATTTATATTCCTTCTATTTTTTTTGTTTATTTAAAAAAAAATAGTATATAAACATATTTTAAATTCAAAATATCTACATTTTGTTTTTCTCGCCACCAATTTCAAATGTGACTTATTTTGACAGTTCTTGAAAGAAACTTTTCGCAAAATATCGTTATAGAAACACTTTTTCTCGCATCCTTCCAATAATTGCTGGAAAATTATTAAAATGACAGATAATTCTCGCAACGAAAAGATACAGAAACACTTGTGCGAGAAAAACCATTTTTTGTTTCATTTTGCACTGTTTCTGTCCCGATTCAATGGTTTCATGCGGAAAATTTTACGATGCGAAAAATACAGAAACGGGCTACTGGTAATGAAAAATCTAATTCAGACTAAATTTTAATACAGAAGTGGTTTACACGTTTTAAAGAGCTTTTCAGATAACTCGTCATTTTGAGAAATGGGCGGTTCAAAGCTTTCATCACTTTAAATCTTCAGGCCCGGATGGGATTATCCCAGAGGACCTTCAGATGAATCTAGAAATATTGATGCCATGACTCTTGGGAGAATGTGCATTTGTGTACAACTAATATTATGATTTGAACTGTATCGTTGAAAATATGAACATATATAATAGAAGCAAATCTTTTACATAATTCAATATAATTAGCTAGATCAGAGTAACTTTTTAGGTGCAAAGCATAATAGAATATTATTATAGTGGATTTTAAAAATGTTAAGTACGAAATATATTTTTTCAAGTTATATTAGGACTATACAAAATTTATAAGGGTAAAACATTAGTGGATTCATTCAGCTTACCTTCAATCGGTTTACCGATTACCCGATTAACGGATCGGTTAATTACAAATTGGCTTTTTTCGATTAACGATTAAACCGGTTAATTCCAGTCGATTAGCCGATGTAACAAAATGTTCACTATTTTGTTGTATTATAACATGTTTTTTTTGTTTTTAATTATTTGTTTGGTCTCATAGACAAAATGTATGTGTTTAGAAAAATTTTTTCATACAAACAAAGAGGGTGTTCAGTGATCTTCATTTTAACCCATTTTCCGCCGACCGGTGACTGCAATTACAATGTTTTTCAATGTTTTTTTTTATCTTCATCATCGATCAACAGGAATGTGGCGAAAAATGGGTTAAATGTTTGATTGTCAACACCTTTATTTTGTTTCACGTACTTTTTATACATATGTACATTAGGGGTATAACTTTTTAACAATTTTTTAAATTATCAAAAAATACCTATCCATGCCATATAGACCATGAAAATCTATGATAAAAATTGGGGTCACTTTTTCGCGGGCGTTAAAAAAGTTCCCCCCCAAATCACTTTGAAGTTTAGTATTTGTATTTTTGTTTGTTAATTAAAAATACAATATCTCTATTGTAAAAACAAAAAACATTCAGTTCTATTTTACTATTTCACAAATAAGCCTTATACCACCAATTATACTACATCCAAACAGTTAAAATTATGTTAAAATAACACGGAAACACTTTTTTTGAACAAAATGGAAAAAAACCGTTTGGGGGGAGGTTTTTTATCCAAATTGATCTCAAAAAACTGTTTTCTTGATATATACATCAGTGGCCACCCCGTCGTGATAGGTATTTTTTTTGGTTATACCCCTAATGTACATACATATGTGTTAAGAAGGGTTTTTTCCCAAGATTTCCCGTCCCGGGAATTTCAATTATTTTAATTCCCGTTTTCCCGGGATTTTTCTTGCGGGATCCCTGTTTCATAATTTCAGAAAACAGCTATTTATACTTTAAAATTTAGTTTTCTATTCTCTAAAAATTAGCATCTGTGGATGGGTTGCGGATTAGATCAATTAGAGAAGTGAGTACATATTTAAATCAATGTCTCCTGATGCAATAAATCTACTAAAAGCAGAATGGGCAGTGCAACAGTTGATAATTTTTACATTTAGCGAAGTGTAACTCTTCTCTCTTCACATAAAGTACATTAATTTAAAATAAGATGCAGGCAGAAAAGTTTCATTGTCCATGAACAAGTCTTAAAAATAGAAGATACCATATCGCTCCTTTATTGCAACATAGTCATATCTACAAAAACAAACGATCTTGGCAACATGCGATTGAAGTTTTCAAAATGAACCGATTTTAAGATATATTTTGCTATAACTTCGGTTCAGTTTGAGATATAATACGAGAAGGTGTGAAGGAAAACTTTTCTAAAGTTACTTAACATTTTTGATTTTTTGAGATATGACTATGATGCAATGAAGGAGCGATATGTTTATTATTAGACATTTTTTCAATTTGTGTTGGTTTATATAACAGTGAAGTGCGGGGTAACCGAAATAAAATAACATTTTGGAGACTCGTGTAAGATACTACAACATACAACTTGAAAAACCTTGACATGCATTTGACTGATATAGACGTTGTTTATAAAAAAGAAAAAATTGCTTTTGATTGTGAATCCGAAGCATGCTACAACGGTGCACTTTTAACTATTTGTCCAGCCCTGGTAAAAAATGAACGAAATATTTCGGTAACCTGACTGTTGTGGGCTACCGCTAATAATTCAGATTTCTACTGTACAGTTATGACGAATCAATGAACACAGCATTGAAATTTTTATTTTTATTTATTTAAAACAATTGCAAAATATTATTTCGGATATTATGACGACATGACTTGATAGCATACCTTGTATGTTAATTGAAAACATCAGGGCTGTGGAGTCGTCCGAAAAAGTACTAACTCCGACTCCAAATACTGAAATTTTTTAAGTGCGACTCCGACTCCTACTCCTACTCCGACTCCTACTATAATCTTGATGCTAAATGTATATGAGACTCAGTGATGTCAACTTTTATTTTTTCATTACCGTACGGCCGTACGCAAAACGCAAGAACTTGGAAGTTGTTTTTAATAAACTTTAAACCTAATTCTTATAATTTTTGGTTTAAAATCCTGTTTAATAGGAAAATATTTGTTAAATATTTGTCATAAAATTCTTTTATTACAAACATCTTATTTAAAAACAACTTTTAAAATTCTTGCGTTTTACGTTTGCGATTTCCAGCACACCCCTTTATATGAAAAGCACTCAGTCCATCGCCTGTCATTTGGAAACAGCACATAAAAGCAGTATTCATAAGCCATTTATTTAAATTTTAAATGTGCTTTAAGAAGATAATTTTTATTTTGGAAATTTTTTTTAAATTTTTTATGCCGAAAAACTTTGGAGTCGGAATCGCGAGTTTTTGTGGGTACTCCGACTCCGGCACAAAAACATCAACTCCGACTCCACAGCCCTGGGAAAAATGCATATTACATATTTATAAATTGTTTTTTTTTTGTTTGCTCGTTTTAGTTCAAGAATTGTTATGTTTGGTATGTTATTGTTTTTTTACTAATAAACTCCAATTAATAAACAATTAATGCATTTGTATATATTGAAATAACTTAATTTATAAAAAAAACTTGATTAATCGGTTAACCGATCAAAAACAAAATTAACCGATTAAACCAAAACCTCGGTTAATTCATCGAGCGATTTACCGATTAAAGCAAAACCCTAATAAACATATTAGGCAAATATGAATTAAAATGGTCGTAGTGTTTTTTCTCTGCGTGTGGGGACCGAACCTTTAATGTACATACATACATTCTTAAGTATTTCTTTAAGTCTATTTTCAACAAATTAACAATATGTAAACTTTTTAATTATTTCATTAACAAATTCTTAAAAAAAACATTTGAATAAATAAACAGCTAATCAAATTGTTTTTTATTTGAAAATAAATATTTGGTTCATTAAAAATAGAAAAATATCTGCGCAATATTATTTTGAAGGCATATTTTTATAAAATTTACTAAAAAAAATTGTTTTTATATGATACATTAGTTTTCAGTGAAAAACAAGCTAAAGTGCTACGTTTGGCTGAGCCGAATCCTTAATACCCTCCACCGACATTTAGAACATTTCAGGAGTGGGCTCTATATGAGATTTATATAGTTTTAGCCAATATTTTTGATGACTGTCTTCAGATTTGTAATTAGTTGCGAATTAGAACCATGTTAAATTATGGACAGACCATAATTTCTTTTCATAAGAAAAAATAAGAGTTTTGGCCGAACCAAAGTAATTTCCAGGATGGAAATTTATATCGGACCAATAATCATAAAATTCTGTTTAGAGATTTCTGGTAATGAAAAATCTAATTCAGACTAAATTTTAATACAGAAGTGGTTTACACGTTTTAAAGAGCTTTTCAGATAACTCGTCATTTTGAGAAATGGGCGGTTCAAAGCTTTCATCACTTTAAATCTTCAAGCCCGGATGGGATTATCCCAGAGGACCTTCAGATGAATCTAGAAATATTGATGCCATGACTCTTGGGAGAATGTGCATTTGTGTACAACTAATATTATGATTTGAACTGTATCGTTGAAAATATGAACATATATAATAGAAGCAAATCTTTTACATAATTCAATATAATTAGCTAGATCAGAGTAACTTTTTAGGTGCAAAGCATAATAGAATATTATTATAGTGGATTTTAAAAATGTTAAGTACGAAATATATTTTTTCAAGTTATATTAGGACTATACAAAATTTATAAGGGTAAAACATTAGTGGATTCATTCAGCTTACCTTCAATCGGTTTACCGATTACCCGATTAACGGATCGGTTAATTACAAATTGGCTTTTTTCGATTAACGATTAAACCGGTTAATTCCAGTCGATTAGCCGATGTAACAAAATGTTCACTATTTTGTTGTATTATAACATGTTTTTTTTGTTTTTAATTATTTGTTTGGTCTCATAGACAAAATGTATGTGTTTAGAAAAATTTTTTCATACAAACAAAGAGGGTGTTCAGTGATCTTCATTTTAACCCATTTTCCGCCGACCGGTGACTGCAATTACAATGTTTTTCAATGTTTTTTTTTATCTTCATCATCGATCAACAGGAATGTGGCGAAAAATGGGTTAAATGTTTGATTGTCAACACCTTTATTTTGTTTCACGTACTTTTTATACATATGTACATTAGGGGTATAACTTTTTAACAATTTTTTAAATTATCAAAAAATACCTATCCATGCCATATAGACCATGAAAATCTATGATAAAAATTGGGGTCACTTTTTCGCGGGCGTTAAAAAAGTTCCCCCCCAAATCACTTTGAAGTTTAGTATTTGTATTTTTGTTTGTTAATTAAAAATACAATATCTCTATTGTAAAAACAAAAAACATTCAGTTCTATTTTACTATTTCACAAATAAGCCTTATACCACCAATTATACTACATCCAAACAGTTAAAATTATGTTAAAATAACACGGAAACACTTTTTTTGAACAAAATGGAAAAAAACCGTTTGGGGGGAGGTTTTTTATCCAAATTGATCTCAAAAAACTGTTTTCTTGATATATACATCAGTGGCCACCCCGTCGTGATAGGTATTTTTTTTTGGTTATACCCCTAATGTACATACATATGTGTTAAGAAGGGTTTTTTCCCAAGATTTCCCGTCCCGGGAATTTCAATTATTTTAATTCCCGTTTTCCCGGGATTTTTCTTGCGGGATCCCTGTTTCATAATTTCAGAAAACAGCTATTTATACTTTAAAATTTAGTTTTCTATTCTCTAAAAATTAGCATCTGTGGATGGGTTGCGGATTAGATCAATTAGAGAAGTGAGTACATATTTAAATCAATGTCTCCTGATGCAATAAATCTACTAAAAGCAGAATGGGCAGTGCAACAGTTGATAATTTTTACATTTAGCGAAGTGTAACTCTTCTCTCTTCACATAAAGTACATTAATTTAAAATAAGATGCAGGCAGAAAAGTTTCATTGTCCATGAACAAGTCTTAAAAATAGAAGATACCATATCGCTCCTTTATTGCAACATAGTAATATCTACAAAAACAAACGATCTTGGCAACATGCGATTGAAGTTTTCAAAATGAACCGATTTTAAGATATATTTTGCTATAACTTCGGTTCAGTTTGAGATATAATACGAGAAGGTGTGAAGGAAAACTTTGCTAAAGTTACTTAACATTTTTGATTTTTTGAGATATGACTATGATGCAATGAAGGAGCGATATGTTTATTATTAGACATTTTTTCAATTTGTGTTGGTTTATATAACAGTGAAGTGCGGGGTAACCGAAATAAAATAACATTTTGGAGACTCGTGTAAGATACTACAACATACAACTTGAAAAACCTTGACATGCATTTGACTGATATAGACGTTGTTTATAAAAAAGAAAAAATTGCTTTTGATTGTGAATCCGAAGCATGCTACAACGGTGCACTTTTAACTATTTGTCCAGCCCCGGTAAAAAATGAACGAAATATTTCGGTAACCTGACTGTTGTGGGCTACCGCTAATAATTTAGATTTCTACTGTACAGTTATGACGAATCAATGAACACAGCATTGAAATTTTTATTTTTATTTATTTAAAACAATTGCAAAATATTATTTCGGATATTATGACGACATGACTTGATAGCATACCTTGTATGTTAATTGGAAAAATCAGGGCTGTGGAGTCGTCCGAAAAAGTACTAACTCCGACTCCAAATACTGAAATTTTTTAAGTGCGACTCCGACTCCTACTCCTACTCCGACTCCTACTATAATCTTGATGCTAAATGTATATGAGACTCAGTGATGTCAACTTTTATTTTTTCATTACCGTACGGCCGTACGCAAAACGCAAGAACTTGGAAGTTGTTTTTAATAAACTTTAAACCTAATTCTTATAATTTTTGGTTTAAAATCCTGTTTAATAGGAAAATATTTGTTAAATATTTGTCATAAAATTCTTTTATTACAAACATCTTATTTAAAAACAACTTTTAAAATTCTTGCGTTTTACGTTTGCGATTTCCAGCACACCCCTTTATATGAAAAGCACTCAGTCCATCGCCTGTCATTTGGAAACAGCACATAAAAGCAGTATTCATAAGCCATTTATTTAAATTTTAAATGTGCTTTAAGAAGATAATTTTTATTTTGGAAATTTTTTTTAAATTTTTTATGCCGAAAAACTTTGGAGTCGGAATCGCGAGTTTTTGTGGGTACTCCGACTCCGGCACAAAAACATCAACTCCGACTCCACAGCCCTGGGAAAAATGCATATTACATATTTATAAATTGTTTTTTTTTTTGTTTGCTCGTTTTAGTTCAAGAATTGTTATGTTTGGTATGTTATTGTTTTTTTACTAATAAACTCCAATTAATAAACAATTAATGCATTTGTATATATTGAAATAACTTAATTTATAAAAAAAACTTGATTAATCGGTTAACCGATCAAAAACAAAATTAACCGATTAAACCAAAACCTCGGTTAATTCATCGAGCGATTTACCGATTAAAGCAAAACCCTAATAAACATATTAGGCAAATATGAATTAAAATGGTCGTAGTGTTTTTTCTCTGCGTGTGGGGACCGAACCTTTAATGTACATACATACATTCTTAAGTATTTCTTTAAGTCTATTTTCAACAAATTAACAATATGTAAACTTTTTAATTATTTCATTAACAAATTCTTAAAAAAAACATTTGAATAAATAAACAGCTAATCAAATTGTTTTTTATTTGAAAATAAATATTTGGTTCATTAAAAATAGAAAAATATCTGCGCAATATTATTTTGAAGGCATATTTTTATAAAATTTACTAAAAAAAATTGTTTTTATATGATACATTAGTTTTCAGTGAAAAACAAGCTAAAGTGCTACGTTTGGCTGAGCCGAATCCTTAATACCCTCCACCGACATTTAGAACATTTCAGGAGTGGGCTCTATATGAGATTTATATAGTTTTAGCCAATATTTTTGATGACTGTCTTCAGATTTGTAATTAGTTGCGAATTAGAACCATGTTAAATTATGGACAGACCATAATTTCTTTTCATAAGAAAAAATAAGAGTTTTGGCCGAACCAAAGTAATTTCCAGGATGGAAATTTATATCGGACCAATAATCATAAAATTCTGTTTAGAGATTTCTGGTAATGAAAAATCTAATTCAGACTAAATTTTAATACAGAAGTGGTTTACACGTTTTAAAGAGCTTTTCAGATAACTCGTCATTTTGAGAAATGGGCGGTTCAAAGCTTTCATCACTTTAAATCTTCAGGCCCGGATGGGATTATCCCAGAGGACCTTCAGATGAATCTAGAAATATTGATGCCATGACTCTTGGGAGAATGTGCATTTGTGTACAACTAATATTATGATTTGAACTGTATCGTTGAAAATATGAACATATATAATAGAAGCAAATATTTTACATAATTTAATATAATTAGCTAGATCAGAGTAACTTTTTAGGTGCAAAGCATAATAGAATATTATTATAGTGGATTTTAAAAATGTTAAGTACGAAATATATTTTTTCAAGTTATATTAGGACTATACAAAATTTATAAGGGTAAAACATTAGTGGATTCATTCAGCTTACCTTCAATCGGTTTACCGATTACCCGATTAACGGATCGGTTAATTACAAATTGGCTTTTTTCGATTAACGATTAAACCGGTTAATTCCAGTCGATTAGCCGATGTAACAAAATGTTCACTATTTTGTTGTATTATAACATGTTTTTTTTGTTTTTAATTATTTGTTTGGTCTCATAGACAAAATGTATGTGTTTAGAAAAATTTTTTCATACAAACAAAGAAGGTGTTCAGTGATCTTCATTTTAACCCATTTTCCGCCGACCGGTGACTGCAATTACAATGTTTTTCAATGTTTTTTTTTATCTTCATCATCGATCAACAGGAATGTGGCGAAAAATGGGTTAAATGTTTGATTGTCAACACCTTTATTTTGTTTCACGTACTTTTTATACATATGTACATTAGGGGTATAACTTTTTAACAATTTTTTAAATTATCAAAAAATACCTATCCATGCCATATAGACCATGAAAATCTATGATAAAAATTGGGGTCACTTTTTCGCGGGCGTTAAAAAAGTTCCCCCCCAAATCACTTTGAAGTTTAGTATTTGTATTTTTGTTTGTTAATTAAAAATACAATATCTCTATTGTAAAAACAAAAAACATTCAGTTCTATTTTACTATTTCACAAATAAGCCTTATACCACCAATTATACTACATCCAAACAGTTAAAATTATGTTAAAATAACACGGAAACACTTTTTTTGAACAAAATGGAAAAAAACCGTTTGGGGGGAGGTTTTTTATCCAAATTGATCTCAAAAAACTGTTTTCTTGATATATACATCAGTGGCCACCCCGTCGTGATAGGTATTTTTTTTGGTTATACCCCTAATGTACATACATATGTGTTAAGAAGGGTTTTTTCCCAAGATTTCCCGTCCCGGGAATTTCAATTATTTTAATTCCCGTTTTCCCGGGATTTTTCTTGCGGGATCCCTGTTTCATAATTTCAGAAAACAGCTATTTATACTTTAAAATTTAGTTTTCTATTCTCTAAAAATTAGCATCTGTGGATGGGTTGCGGATTAGATCAATTAGAGAAGTGAGTACATATTTAAATCAATGTCTCCTGATGCAATAAATCTACTAAAAGCAGAATGGGCAGTGCAACAGTTGATAATTTTTACATTTAGCGAAGTGTAACTCTTCTCTCTTCACATAAAGTACATTAATTTAAAATAAGATGCAGGCAGAAAAGTTTCATTGTCCATGAACAAGTCTTAAAAATAGAAGATACCATATCGCTCCTTTATTGCAACATAGTCATATCTACAAAAACAAACGATCTTGGCAACATGCGATTGAAGTTTTCAAAATGAACCGATTTTAAGATATATTTTGCTATAACTTCGGTTCAGTTTGAGATATAATACGAGAAGGTGTGAAGGAAAACTTTGCTAAAGTTACTTAACATTTTTGATTTTTTGAGATATGACTATGATGCAATGAAGGAGCGATATGTTTATTATTAGACATTTTTTCAATTTGTGTTGGTTTATATAACAGTGAAGTGCGGGGTAACCGAAATAAAATAACATTTTGGAGACTCGTGTAAGATACTACAACATACAACTTGAAAAACCTTGACATGCATTTGACTGATATAGACGTTGTTTATAAAAAAGAAAAAATTGCTTTTGATTGTGAATCCGAAGCATGCTACAACGGTGCACTTTTAACTATTTGTCCAGCCCCGGTAAAAAATGAACGAAATATTTCGGTAACCTGACTGTTGTGGGCTACCGCTAATAATTTAGATTTCTACTGTACAGTTATGACGAATCAATGAACACAGCATTGAAATTTTTATTTTTATTTATTTAAAACAATTGCAAAATATTATTTCGGATATTATGACGACATGACTTGATAGCATACCTTGTATGTTAATTGGAAAAATCAGGGCTGTGGAGTCGTCCGAAAAAGTACTAACTCCGACTCCAAATACTGAAATTTTTTAAGTGCGACTCCGACTCCTACTCCTACTCCGACTCCTACTATAATCTTGATGCTAAATGTATATGAGACTCAGTGATGTCAACTTTTATTTTTTCATTACCGTACGGCCGTACGCAAAACGCAAGAACTTGGAAGTTGTTTTTAATAAACTTTAAACCTAATTCTTATAATTTTTGGTTTAATAGGAAAATATTTGTTAAATATTTGTCATAAAATTCTTTTATTACAAACATCTTATTTAAAAACAACTTTTAAAATTCTTGCGTTTTACGTTTGCGATTTCCAGCACACCCCTTTATATGAAAAGCACTCAGTCCATCGCCTGTCATTTGGAAACAGCACATAAAAGCAGTATTCATAAGCCATTTATTTAAATTTTAAATGTGCTTTAAGAAGATAATTTTTATTTTGGAAATTTTTTTTAAATTTTTTATGCCGAAAAACTTTGGAGTCGGAATCGCGAGTTTTTGTGGGTACTCCGACTCCGGCACAAAAACATCAACTCCGACTCCACAGCCCTGGGAAAAATGCATATTACATATTTATAAATTGTTTTTTTTTTTGTTTGCTCGTTTTAGTTCAAGAATTGTTATGTTTGGTATGTTATTGTTTTTTTACTAATAAACTCCAATTAATAAACAATTAATGCATTTGTATATATTGAAATAACTTAATTTATAAAAAAAACTTGATTAATCGGTTAACCGATCAAAAACAAAATTAACCGATTAAACCAAAACCTCGGTTAATTCATCGAGCGATTTACCGATTAAAGCAAAACCCTAATAAACATATTAGGCAAATATGAATTAAAATGGTCGTAGTGTTTTTTCTCTGCGTGTGGGGACCGAACCTTTAATGTACATACATACATTCTTAAGTATTTCTTTAAGTCTATTTTCAACAAATTAACAATATGTAAACTTTTTAATTATTTCATTAACAAATTCTTAAAAAAAACATTTGAATAAATAAACAGCTAATCAAATTGTTTTTTATTTGAAAATAAATATTTGGTTCATTAAAAATAGAAAAATATCTGCGCAATATTATTTTGAAGGCATATTTTTATAAAATTTACTAAAAAAAATTGTTTTTATATGATACATTAGTTTTCAGTGAAAAACAAGCTAAAGTGCTACGTTTGGCTGAGCCGAATCCTTAATACCCTCCACCGACATTTAGAACATTTCAGGAGTGGGCTCTATATGAGATTTATATAGTTTTAGCCAATATTTTTGATGACTGTCTTCAGATTTGTAATTAGTTGCGAATTAGAACCATGTTAAATTATGGACAGACCATAATTTCTTTTCATAAGAAAAAATAAGAGTTTTGGCCGAACCAAAGTAATTTCCAGGATGGAAATTTATATCGGACCAATAATCATAAAATTCTGTTTAGAGATTTCTGGTAATGAAAAATCTAATTCAGACTAAATTTTAATACAGAAGTGGTTTACACGTTTTAAAGAGCTTTTCAGATAACTCGTCATTTTGAGAAATGGGCGGTTCAAAGCTTTCATCACTTTAAATCTTCAGGCCCGGATGGGATTATCCCAGAGGACCTTCAGATGAATCTAGAAATATTGATGCCATGACTCTTGGGAGAATGTGCATTTGTGTACAACTAATATTATGATTTGAACTGTATCGTTGAAAATATGAACATATATAATAGAAGCAAATATTTTACATAATTTAATATAATTAGCTAGATCAGAGTAACTTTTTAGGTGCAAAGCATAATAGAATATTATTATAGTGGATTTTAAAAATGTTAAGTACGAAATATATTTTTTCAAGTTATATTAGGACTATACAAAATTTATAAGGGTAAAACATTAGTGGATTCATTCAGCTTACCTTCAATCGGTTTACCGATTACCCGATTAACGGATCGGTTAATTACAAATTGGCTTTTTTCGATTAACGATTAAACCGGTTAATTCCAGTCGATTAGCCGATGTAACAAAATGTTCACTATTTTGTTGTATTATAACATGTTTTTTTTGTTTTTAATTATTTGTTTGGTCTCATAGACAAAATGTATGTGTTTAGAAAAATTTTTTCATACAAACAAAGAAGGTGTTCAGTGATCTTCATTTTAACCCATTTTCCGCCGACCGGTGACTGCAATTACAATGTTTTTCAATGTTTTTTTTTATCTTCATCATCGATCAACAGGAATGTGGCGAAAAATGGGTTAAATGTTTGATTGTCAACACCTTTATTTTGTTTCACGTACTTTTTATACATATGTACATTAGGGGTATAACTTTTTAACAATTTTTTAAATTATCAAAAAATACCTATCCATGCCATATAGACCATGAAAATCTATGATAAAAATTGGGGTCACTTTTTCGCGGGCGTTAAAAAAGTTCCCCCCCAAATCACTTTGAAGTTTAGTATTTGTATTTTTGTTTGTTAATTAAAAATACAATATCTCTATTGTAAAAACAAAAAACATTCAGTTCTATTTTACTATTTCACAAATAAGCCTTATACCACCAATTATACTACATCCAAACAGTTAAAATTATGTTAAAATAACACGGAAACACTTTTTTTGAACAAAATGGAAAAAAACCGTTTGGGGGGAGGTTTTTTATCCAAATTGATCTCAAAAAACTGTTTTCTTGATATATACATCAGTGGCCACCCCGTCGTGATAGGTATTTTTTTTGGTTATACCCCTAATGTACATACATATGTGTTAAGAAGGGTTTTTTCCCAAGATTTCCCGTCCCGGGAATTTCAATTATTTTAATTCCCGTTTTCCCGGGATTTTTCTTGCGGGATCCCTGTTTCATAATTTCAGAAAACAGCTATTTATACTTTAAAATTTAGTTTTCTATTCTCTAAAAATTAGCATCTGTGGATGGGTTGCGGATTAGATCAATTAGAGAAGTGAGTACATATTTAAATCAATGTCTCCTGATGCAATAAATCTACTAAAAGCAGAATGGGCAGTGCAACAGTTGATAATTTTTACATTTAGCGAAGTGTAACTCTTCTCTCTTCACATAAAGTACATTAATTTAAAATAAGATGCAGGCAGAAAAGTTTCATTGTCCATGAACAAGTCTTAAAAATAGAAGATACCATATCGCTCCTTTATTGCAACATAGTCATATCTACAAAAACAAACGATCTTGGCAACATGCGATTGAAGTTTTCAAAATGAACCGATTTTAAGATATATTTTGCTATAACTTCGGTTCAGTTTGAGATATAATACGAGAAGGTGTGAAGGAAAACTTTGCTAAAGTTACTTAACATTTTTGATTTTTTGAGATATGACTATGATGCAATGAAGGAGCGATATGTTTATTATTAGACATTTTTTCAATTTGTGTTGGTTTATATAACAGTGAAGTGCGGGGTAACCGAAATAAAATAACATTTTGGAGACTCGTGTAAGATACTACAACATACAACTTGAAAAACCTTGACATGCATTTGACTGATATAGACGTTGTTTATAAAAAAGAAAAAATTGCTTTTGATTGTGAATCCGAAGCATGCTACAACGGTGCACTTTTAACTATTTGTCCAGCCCCGGTAAAAAATGAACGAAATATTTCGGTAACCTGACTGTTGTGGGCTACCGCTAATAATTCAGATTTCTACTGTACAGTTATGACGAATCAATGAACACAGCATTGAAATTTTTATTTTTATTTATTTAAAACAATTGCAAAATATTATTTCGGATATTATGACGACATGACTTGATAGCATACCTTGTATGTTAATTGAAAAAATCAGGGCTGTGGAGTCGTCCGAAAAAGTACTAACTCCGACTCCAAATACTGAAATTTTTTAAGTGCGACTCCGACTCCTACTCCTACTCCGACTCCTACTATAATCTTGATGCTAAATGTGTCAATGCAGTGATGTCAACTTTTATTTTTTCATTACCGTACGGCCGTACGCAAAACGCAAGAACTTGGAAGTTGTTTTTAATAAACTTTAAACCTAATTCTTATAATTTTTGGTTTAAAATCCTGTTAAATAGGAAAATATTTGTTAAATATTTGTCATAAAATTCTTTTATTACAAACATCTTATTTAAAAACAACTTTTAAAATTCTTGCGTTTTACGTTTGCGATTTCCAGCACACCCCTTTATATGAAGAGCACTCAGTCCATCGCCTGTCATTTGGAAACAGCACATAAAAGCAGTATTCATAAGCCATTTATTTAAATTTTAAATGTGCTTTAAGAAGATAATTTTTATTTTGGAAATTTTTTTTAAATTTTTTATGCCGAAAAACTTTGGAGTCGGAGTCGCGAGTTTTTGTGGGTACTCCGACTCCGGCACAAAAACATCAACTCCGACTCCACAGCCCTGGGAAAAATGCATATTACATATTTATAAATTGTTTTTTTTTTTTGTTTGCTCGTTTTAGTTCAAGAATTGTTATGTTTGGTATGTTATTGTTTTTTTACTAATAAACTCCAATTAATAAACAATTAATGCATTTGTATATATTGAAATAACTTAATTTATAAAAAAAACTTGATTAATCGGTTAACCGATCAAAAACAAAATTAACCGATTAAACCAAAACCTCGGTTAATTCATCGAGCGATTTACCGATTAAAGCAAAACCCTAATAAACATATTAGGCAAATATGAATTAAAATGGTCGTAGTGTTTTTTCTCTGCGTGTGGGGACCGAACCTTTAATGTACATACATACATTCTTAAGTATTTCTTTAAGTCTATTTTCAACAAATTAACAATATGTAAACTTTTTAATTATTTCATTAACAAATTCTTAAAAAAAACATTTGAATAAATAAACAGCTAATCAAATTGTTTTTTATTTGAAAATAAATATTTGGTTCATTAAAAATAGAAAAATATCTGCGCAATATTATTTTGAAGGCATATTTTTATAAAATTTACTAAAAAAAATTGTTTTTATATGATACATTAGTTTTCAGTGAAAAACAAGCTAAAGTGCTACGTTTGGCTGAGCCGAATCCTTAATACCCTCCACCGACATTTAGAACATTTCAGGAGTGGGCTCTATATGAGATTTATATAGTTTTAGCCAATATTTTTGATGACTGTCTTCAGATTTGTAATTAGTTGCGAATTAGAACCATGTTAAATTATGGACAGACCATAATTTCTTTTCATAAGAAAAAATAAGAGTTTTGGCCGAACCAAAGTAATTTCCAGGATGGAAATTTATATCGGACCAATAATCATAAAATTCTGTTTAGAGATTTCTGGTAATGAAAAATCTAATTCAGACTAAATTTTAATACAGAAGTGGTTTACACGTTTTAAAGAGCTTTTCAGATAACTCGTCATTTTGAGAAATGGGCGGTTCAAAGCTTTCATCACTTTAAATCTTCAGGCCCGGATGGGATTATCCCAGAGGACCTTCAGATGAATCTAGAAATATTGATGCCATGACTCTTGGGAGAATGTGCATTTGTGTACAACTAATATTATGATTTGAACTGTATCGTTGAAAATATGAACATATATAACACTGCTTTACAAATTTTAAATTTGGAAAAATACCAAGAACGCCACATGCCTAGATAAGTTAATTGGGACCTCCTGAACACGAAAAACGCTGTAATTTTTTTTTTCTAAGTACCGTTTTTTAGATAACGGTACTTTTGTGTTTTTCGGTGTATGGTCCCACTCAAACCCTTGTGGAGCCCAGCCGAGAAGTCCGATCGAGATAAATGGTACATCGTTGCAAAGGTAATTGAATACCTTTTTTGTCGATATGTCGGAAATTTCTATCTGATAAGAACTGGCTGAGTTATGATACCTCAAAATTCAAAATTTGCCTATTTTTTACGTTTTTTTGAAAATTTTTCATTTTTATTTCGTTTTTTTTCTACGTTATAGTAAAGATCTGGAATGTTTTATTCTTTTACCTAATAGTTTATTTAATTACCAACATTTTAAGTGTAATTTGAAAAAAATCGGATAAAAAATAAAGTTTTTATTAAGGATTTTGTGAAACGACAATATTTTCATCTTCATTGCTCACACACTATATTCGGCGTAAATTCAAAAAATTTAAATTAAAATGACGAGCGACTTGAACTGTTGCGTTTTTTTTCGGATGCATCTTCGCGAATGAGGAACCAACAATAGTCCGCCATCATTTGTTCGTCCCACCAGCCTTTGTAACGTCTCTCGATTTCTTCCATTTCTTGGTGAAATCTTTCACCTTGTTCATCACTTTCGGAGCCCAAGTTCGTGGGGAAAATATCCAAATGACTGAATAAGAAGTGTAATTTAGGTGTCATATTTGAACCTTAAGGTTAAAAAGAATTAATTTTAAAATGATAAAGGCCTTTTTGATATACATGTTTTCACTCAACACTTACCAATGGCATTAAATTTTTGCAGTAATGTATCGATCTTCTCTGTGTAATCAGGACTTCTGTAGTTTCCCAAAAAGTTGTGAACGATGTCCTGGAATGCTTCCCATGCCTCCAAATGAGCTGGACCTAAACACTCATGAAATGATTGGTCACCGTACAGAGCCCGAATTTGAGGTCCACCAAAAATATCCCAGCTTCAATTTTGCTCGCTGTGGCTCTCGGAAATTTTTGTTTAAGGTAATTCATGGCAAAACTGTCTTTTGGCAACTTTTTTACAATATTTGTAAATAACCCAAGCTTTATATGTAATGGAGGAAGTATTATCTTCTCCAGAGGAATAAGTGGGTCATTTTTGATATTGTACTCTCCGTGCGTACGTCCTCTTCGCTCGGGCCAAACTTTTCGGGTGTAGTGATTCTGACGGTCATAGCTGTCCCATAGACATAGAAAACAGGGAAACTTCGTATTGCCCCCTTGCAATCCAGATAGTATGGCAACTAATTTAAAATCAGAGCAAACTTTCCATTGATGTTGGTCATAATGTATGAGATCGAGAAGTTCTTTCATTGCTTCATATGTTTCCTTTATGTATTTTCCATATCCGATTGGAATTGATGGTTTCGTTTTCCCTTTATGAAGCAAGACTGCCTTCAAACTATCCTTGCCTCCATCCATAAAAAGACGCCATTCCTCTGGGTCATAATTTTGTTGGAGATCATTGAAAAGACCACATATGTTGGCACAAAAACAAAAGTTTGCCGTTTTTGCGAAGAAAAGTGCAAGTTGTTTGCTGCGATCACGGTAATATGTAACACGTGTCTCAGGAGCCAAATATCCCCACTATTGTAATCGCCACAGCGAGCAAAATTGAAGCTGGTATATTTGATGGACCTCAAATTCGGGCTCTGTACGGTGACCAATCATTTAATGAGTGTTTAGGTCCAGCTCATTTGGAGGCATGGGAAGCATTTCAGGACATCGTTCACAACTTTTTGGGAAACTACAGAAGTCCTGATTACACAGAGAAGATCGATACATTACTGCAAAAATTTAATGCCATTGGTAAGTGTTGAGTGAAAACATGTATATCAAAAAGGCCTTTATCATTTTAAAATTTATTCTTTTTAACCTTAAGGTTCAAATATGACACCTAAATTACACTTCTTATTCAGTCATTTGGATATTTTCCCCACGAACTTGGGCTCCGAAAGTGATGAACAAGGTGAAAGATTTCACCAAGAAATGGAAGAAATCGAGAGACGTTACAAAGGCTGGTGGGACGAACAAATGATGGCGGACTATTGTTGGTTCCACATTCGCGAAGATGCATCCGAAAAAAAACGCAACAGTTCAAGTCGCTCGTCATTTTAATTTAAATTTTTTGAATTTACGCCGAATATAGTGTGTGAGCAATGAAGATGAAAATATTGTCGTTTCACAAAATCCTTAATAAAAACTTTATTTTTTATCCGATTTTTTTCAAATTACACTTAAAATGTTGGTAATTAAATAAACTATTAGGTAAAAAAATAAAACATTCCAGATCTTTACTATAACGTAGAAAAAAAAACGAAATAAAAATGAAAAATTTTCAAAAAAACGTAAAAAATAGGCAAATTTTGAATTTTGAGGTATCATAACTCAGCCAGTTCTTATCAGATAGAAATTTCCGACATATCGACAAAAAAGGTATTCAATTACCTTTGCAACGATGTACCATTTATCTCGATCGGACTTCTCGGCTGGGCTCCACAAGGGTTTGAGTGGGACCATACACCGAAAAACACAAAAGTACCGTTATCTAAAAAACGGTACTTAGAAAAAAAAAATTACAGCGTTTTTCGTGTTCAGGAGGTCCCAATTAACTTATCTAGGCATGTGGCGTTCTTGGTATTTTTTGGCTGTAAACCAGTGTAATAGAAGCAAATATTTTACATAATTTAATATAATTAGCTAGATCAGAGTAACTTTTTAGGTGCAAAGCATAATAGAATATTATTATAGTGGATTTTAAAAATGTTAAGTACGAAATATATTTTTTCAAGTTATATTAGGACTATACAAAATTTATAAGGGTAAAACATTAGTGGATTCATTCAGCTTACCTTCAATCGGTTTACCGATTACCCGATTAACGGATCGGTTAATTACAAATTGGCTTTTTTCGATTAACGATTAAACCGGTTAATTCCAGTCGATTAGCCGATGTAACAAAATGTTCACTATTTTGTTGTATTATAACATGTTTTTTTTGTTTTTAATTATTTGTTTGGTCTCATAGACAAAATGTATGTGTTTAGAAAAATTTTTTCATACAAACAAAGAAGGTGTTCAGTGATCTTCATTTTAACCCATTTTCCGCCGACCGGTGACTGCAATTACAATGTTTTTCAATGTTTTTTTTTATCTTCATCATCGATCAACAGGAATGTGGCGAAAAATGGGTTAAATGTTTGATTGTCAACACCTTTATTTTGTTTCACGTACTTTTTATAGATATGTACATACATATGTGTTAAGTAGGGTTTTTTCCCAAGATTTCCCGTCCCGGGAATTTCAATTATTTTAATAAAAAAATTCCTCAAATTTCAGAAAACAGCTATTTATACTTTAAAATTTAGTTTTCTATTCTCTAAAAATTAGCATCTGTGGATGGGTTGCGGATTAGATCAATTAGAGAAGTGAGTACATATTTAAATCAATGTCTCCTGATGCAATAAATCTACTAAAAGCAGAATGGGCAGTGCAACAGTTGATAATTTTTACATTTAGCGAAGTGTAACTCTTCACTCTTCTCTCTTCACTCTTCACATAAAGTACATTAATTCAAAATAAGATGCAGGCAGAAAAGTTTCATTGTCCATGAACAAGTCTTAAAAATAGAAGATACCATATCGCTCCTTTATTGCAACATAGTCATATCTACAAAAACAAACGATCTTGGCAACATGCGATTGAAGTTTTCAAAATGAACCGATTTTAAGATATATTTTGCTATAACTTCGGTTCAGTTTGAGATATAATACGAGAAGGTGTGAAGGAACACTTTGCTAAAGTTACTTAACATTTTTGATTTTTTGAGATATGACTATGATGCAATGAAGGAGCGATATGTTTATTATTAGACATTTTTTCAATTTGTGTTGGTTTATATAACAGTGAAGTGCGGGGAAACAGAAATAAAATAACATTTTGGAGACTCGTGTAAGATACTACTACATACAACTTGAAAGACCCTGACATGCATTTGACTGATATAGACGATGTTTATAAAAAAGAAAAAATTGCTTCTGATTGTGAATCCGAAGCATGCTACAACGGTGCACTTTTAACTATTTTTCCAGCCTCGGTAAAAAATGAACGAAATATTTCGGTAACCTGATAATTCGTAAATTAAATCAGAAATAAACTTTTTGACGACTTACTTAGCGCTTTGAGTGTGTCAGACAGTTATTTTCTAAGCCGTTTAAATGTTATATATTTATTTAAAATATTTTATCTATTTTATTGATTAACTTTTTGGCCTCATATCTTGAGTACCTCAATTTTTATTTTGTTTTTATTTTGTTCTATGAATTAAATTGTTATGTTTATGTTATCTTTTGATCTTGTACCTAGAGCATAAAACTACGGAATAAAAGCATAATAATAGGTAATAAAAGCGTGAGGTAATAATAATTCAAGTTCCTATTTCAATATTCAATTAATTTTTTGGTATTGAACCTTTTCTTTTACTTTCTTTGTAAACAAGTTCCCTTACGTATTTTTATAAAAGTTTTTTTCATTAATTAAAAACAAACTTTACTTTGTATTGCTTCTTCTCATATCAGGCTTTTAATAAAATTAACCGAAACAATTATAAGTGTTAACAATTTTAAAAAACTTTAATGGCATAATGGAGGATTGTATATGCTTAGAGAAATCCTGGAAAACGACTGAGAAATAAGATATTCATCAACGATATGTAAAAGAATTTTTTCCAAGTCAAGTTTTGTCAAAACTAAAGACAAGAATCGCTTTAATTAATTTTCTAAAAGATTATTTTATAAGATCTCCTTTAACTATTGAAATAACTAATAAAATTATCTCAGTTTATTTTTATATAAATACATACACAGAAAAAATTATTGCCGAATTATTTTCAAACAAACGATTGTTTAAAATTTTTTTTAATTTCTACAAATTTTTTTACTGATTCAATTAATATTTTTGTTTGATTTTTATTTAACCAACAAAAATGTTGACAACTTTTCAATAATATAATATACGCGCTATTGGTTTCAATTTTTCATAATTTTGTATGAAATATTTAACGCTCTTTAATGTTGTCGTTTTTTGCATTTTTTATTTGATCGTAAGCAACACTTCTTTGTGTGAAATATAAGAACAACAACACAAAACACATACAGTTTATTTTTGGACGCTTTAAAAAAGTACAACAAGAAGAAAGAGGATAAAATAGCGCGACGAGGTTATTAGTAAAAAAACAAAAAAAAGGCAGGTAAAAAAAAGGTTTCATTCTTTTTTAAACAACAGAAACAACAACAACATTATAAGAAACAAAATAAATTTTTGGTTGGTTTCAAAGTTGGAAAAAAAAGAATGAAAAACAAAATCCCGTATTCAATTTTTGAAAACTGTTTACTTAAATACATCAAATACAAAAATAAAATGATGACGAAAAACATATCGAGTCGGTCTGCTGCCGTTGTTTGTTACATTTCTTCTTCTTTAGCCAAGGAAAGGATACAGCAACAGTGAGTGATGAAGAAAAACATTGTGTGTATAAACAAGACTTCGTTCAAAAATTATTCCAACAAAACATGTGTCTTAAAGCCAGCCGCCGCTCTGCTTCTGCCTTCATCATCTCCTTCAGTGATAGCTTGGGTGCGCGTCATTGCTTGTGCAAAAAATTTTTGTTTGATTCAGCAAAATTATTTGTTTGAAATTTATATGAATTTCAGTAAACTTTTTGTTTGATTCTGTAAATTATTTGTTTGAAAAAATCAGTGTTTTTTTTTTAGTAAACAAAATGCAAATAAATTGTTTGAATATGCGAATTTGTTTGTAGGACCGATTTCAGACAAAAAATGTTTTGATACTACAAATTTTTTGTTTGAATTCGAGAAATAATTTTTTCTGTGTATTTTGGGGGATTCAAAAGGTAGTCATAAAGTCTTATGTCTTAAAATTATTACAATAAATATATATCGTCGGTTTAAAATGCAATCGGGTTAAATCCACTTTTTATGTAAATTGAAATTTTGATGCTGATGGTAGAGAAAGATACGCCTCGTCGACCTCTTCTATTTAAGGCCTGATTTGTTTAAAACTAACTGTATTTTTAATTTTCTATCAAGCTGCAAATAGGGAAATTAAAAAGTTTTTTTATCTCTCCTGTAAAATGTGCTGAAAATGAGTTAGCAGGTTTGCATATTAAGTCGACGACATGACTGTTGTGGGCTACCGCTAATAATTTAGATTTCTACTGTACAGTTATGACGAATCAATGAACACAGCATTGAAATTTTTATTTTTATTTATTTAAAACAATTGCAAAATATTATTTAGGATATTATGACGACATGACTTGATAGCATACCTTGTATGTTAATTGGAAAAATCAGGGCTGTGGAGTCGTCCGAAAATGCTGAAATTTTTTAAGTGCGACTCCGACTCCTACTCCGACTCCGACTCTACTATAATCTTGATCCTAAATGTATATGAGATTCAGTGATGTTAACTTTTATTTTTTCATTACCGTACGGCCTTCTAAAAATTAGAGTTTTTGAGAAGCAATTACCGTACGCAAACATTAATGTGCTGTTTCCAAATGACAGGCGATTGATTATGTAGCAAAATTTTTCATAACGATTTATTTAAATTTTAAATGTGCTTTAAGAATATAATTTTTATTTTGGAAATTTTTTTAAATTTTTTATGCCGAAAAACTTTGGAGTCGGAGTCGCGAGTTTTTGTGGGTACTACGACTCCGACTCCGACACAAAAACATCAACTCCGACTCCACAGCCCTGGGAAAAATGCATCTATATATATAAAAATGAAAAATGTTTGTGTGTTTGTGTGTTTGTTTGTTTGTTGGCTTATAGACTCCGAAACTACTGAACCGATTTTCTTGAAATTTTTACAGTAACATCACGTGAGCCCTAAAAATAAAATAGGCTACTTATTTTTTCGATAGGGGCAGGGGAATTGGTACCCCCCATAGGATGCCAATATTTATTATCGCATATCTTAAGAGCCGCTGGCGGCATTTTGCTGAACTTTTTGTAGTAGGATCTTCTGAGCCCCGAAATTGAAATAAAATAGCAGCGGGGGAAGTGGTTCCCCCCATAGGACGCCAATGTTTAATATCGCATATCTTATGAACTGTTATAGTGAGAATGTTCAAACTTTGTGGAAGTCACTCTTATGGTATACTACACTTTTGAAAATAAAAATAAAGCGGGTAGGGGAGGGGGGGGGGGGAAACCTCCCATAGGATGCATATATTAAATATCGCTTAACTGAAGAACTATTAAAGGGGGAGTCTTCAAACGTGGTTTAAGCTACTACTATGGCAAACTATAAATTTCAGTATAAAAATGGGCGGGGTAAACAGGGGAGGAGCAGTACCCCTCATAGATAGAAATATAAATAAGAGCCACTGCACGCATTTTGTTGAACTTTTGGTAGTAGGATCTTCTGAGCCCCGAAATTGAAATAAAGTAGCAGCGGGGGAAGTGGTTTTCCCCATAGGACGCCAATGTTTACCATCGCATATCTTAAGAACTGTAATAGTGAGAATGTTCAAACTTTCTAGAAGTCACTCTTATGGTATACTTCACTTTTGAAAATAAAAATAAAGCGGGTAGGCGCAGGGGGGGAAATACCTCCCATAGGATGCATACATTAAATATCGCTTAACTGAAGAACTATTAAAGGGAGAGTCTTCAAACGTGGTTAAAGCTACTACTATGGCAAACTACATATAAATTTCAATATACAAATGGGCGGGGTAGACAGGATAGGAGCAGTACCCCTCATAGATAGAAATATAAATAAGAGCCACTGCATGCATTTTGTTGAACTTTTAATAGTAGGATCTTCTGAGCCCCAAAATTTAAATAAAAAAGCAGCGGTGGAAGTGGTGCCCACCCTAGGACGCCAATGTTTAATATCGCATATCTTAAGAACAGTTATAGTGGTAATGTTCAAAATTTGCAGAAGTCACTCTTATGGTATACTTCACTTTGAAAATAAAAATAAAGCGGGTAGGCGCAGGGGGGAACTACCTTCCATAGGATGCATATATTAAATATCTCTCAACCGATAAAGTGGTTAAAGCAGTGTAGCGAAGCGCACCGGGTTAAGCTAGTATTACATATTTATAAATTGTTTTTTTTTGTTTGCTCGTTTTAGTTCAAGAATTGTTATGTTTGGTATGTTATTGTTTTTTTTTACTAATAAACTCCAATTAATAAACAATTAATGCATTTGTATATATTGAAATAACTTTATTTTTAAAAAAAACTTGATTAATCGGTTAACCGATCAAAAACAAAATTAACCGATTATAAACCGATTATTAACCGATTAAACCAAAATCTCGGTTAATTCATCGAGCGATTAACCGATTAAAGCAAACCCCTAATAAACATATTAGGCAAATATGAATTAAAATGGTGGTAGTGTTTTTTCTCTGCGTGTGGGGACCGAACCCCTTTAATGTACATATATACATTCTTAAGTATTTCAAAAGTCTATTTTCAACAAATTAACAATATGTAAACTTTTTAATTATTTCATTAACAAATTCTTAAAAAAAACATTTGAATAAATAAACAGCTAATCAAATTGTTTTTTATTTGAAAATAAATATTTGGTTCATTAAAAATAGAAAAATATCTGCGCAATATTATTTTGAAGGCATATTTTTATAAAATTTACTAAAAAAAATTGTTTTTATATGATACATTAGTTTTCAGTGAAAAACAAGCTAAAGTGCTACGTTTGGCTGAGCCGAATCCTTAATACCCTCCACCGACATTTAGAACATTTCAGGAGTGGGCTCTATATGAGATCTACACAGAAAAAATTATTGCCGAATTATTTTCAAACAAAGGATTGTTTGAAATTTTTTTTAATTTCTACAAATTTTTTTACTGATTCAATTAATATTTTTGTTTGATTTTTATTTAACCAACAAAAATGTTGACAACTATTCAATAATATAATATACGCGCTATTGGTTTCAATTTTTCATTATTTTGTATGAAATATTTAACGCTCTTTAATGTTGTCGTTTTTTGCATTTTTTATTTGATCGTAAGCAACACTTCTTTATGTGAAATATAAGAACAACAACACAAAACACATACAGTTTATTTTTGGACGCTTTAAAAAAGTACAACAAGAAGAAAGATGATAAAATAGCGCGACGAGGTTATTAGTAAAAAAACAAAAAAAAAATAGCAGGTAAAAAAAGGTTTCATTCTTTTTTAAACAACAGAAACAACAACAACATTATAAGAAACAAAATAAATTGTTGGTTGGTTTCAAAGTTGGAAAAAAAAGAATGAAAAACAAAATCCCGTATTCAATTTTTGAAAACTGTTTACTTAAATACCTACATCAAATACAAAAATAAAATGATGACGAAAAACATATCGAGTTGGTCTGCTGCCGTTGTTTGTTACATTTCTTCTTCTTTAGCCAAGGAAAGGATACAGCAACAGTGAGTGATGAAGAAAAACATTGTGTGTATAAACAACACTTCGTTCAAAAATTATTCCAACAAAACATGTGTCTCAAAGCCAGTGATAGCTTGGGTGCGCGTCATTGCTTGTGCAAAAAATTTTTGTTTGATTCAGCAAAATTATTTGTTTGAAATTTATATGAATTTCAGTAAACTTTTTGTTTGATTCTGTAAATTATTTGTTTGAAAAAATCAGTGTTTTTTTTTTAGTAAACAAAATGCAAATAAATTGTTTGAATATGCGAATTTGTTTGTAGGACCGATTTCAGACAAAAAATGTTTTGATACTACAAATTTTTTGTTTGAATTCGAAAAATAATTTTTTCTGTATAGTTATATATAGTTTTAGCCAATATTTTTGATGACTGTCTTCAGATTTGTAATTAGTTGCGAATGAGAACCATGTTAAATTATGGGCAGACCATAATTTCTTTTCATAAGAAAAAATAAGAGTTTTGGCCGAACCAAAGTAATTTCCAGGATGGAAATTTATATCGGACCAATAATCGTAAAATTCTGTTTAGAGATTTCTGGTAATGAAAAATCTAATTCAGACTAAATTTTAATACAGAAGTGGCTGAACCCAAATTCATATGACAGTTGATTTCTGGATAAATGTATATTATTCATTACATGAAAATCCATTCAGTGAATTAGCTTATTTTGCTATGCAGTTCTTGGTTTTGCCAGTTAGCAACGCGGAAGTTAAAATTGGGTCTTAAGCTATGGTCACACTTGTCAAATATTTGACGAAAAAAAACGGAACCAACAAGCAAAATAAATAATTATTTCCTTTATTTCCAATATTTATTTTGATTATAATTCCACATCTTACAGAAAACAGTTTTTTGCAATGTCTAGCAGTATAATAAGCTTTATTTATTGATATTAAGAGTTTGTTAAATCTCACTAACTCCTAACAAAAGTAGTGGTTACGCTTATTTGGTCAATTATTTAATAAGTGCTACGGTCACACTTATTAAATAATTGACTTAATAATTGATTTAGTGGTATAAATATCTAAAAAACGAAAATTCGAAACAGAATGACGTTAATATATTATAATGATATCTTGACCTATTCTTCAGAAGCTGAAGAAGAATATTCATTTGATGACGTATTTAATTTATAAAATGAAATATTTTATTAAACATGTTATTTAAATTTTATTAAAATACTAAATAATTCCCATTTATGGGTCAAGTTCCTTTGATTTTTTGTTATGTTATGGAACCTTTTGTTTAAAAACTTTTTTTGTACGTATATAAAGATTGAAATATATTTCTTTTATAGTTTTAAGACTTTTTATGTTTCATAAATATTATATTGTTATTTTTTAATCAGTTTGATTTATTGATACGATGTGAGATTATATTATAGGTATTTTAACTAAAATAACAAAAAAATAAAACAATTTAAACTTTAGCATTATTTTTTGGCAGTTAAGGATTTTTGTTAGCATTTTTTAGCATTATTTTTAAGCCGATTTAGCTGTTAAATATTTTTGGATATGGCCACTCTGCTTGCGATGCTTTAAATAGCTGATCATTAATTACGTACTGCTGGTTATTATTTTCAATGATGTTTTGCTCGGACTTTAACACGCTGTCCCAATCAGCAGCATCTGGGTTGCCAGCCAACCATTTCCAGGCTGAACCGATCCAATTAATAGAGCGTTTCTGCTTATTGTATTTACCCATAAGCGTATCTAGTTGGGAAGAAATTACATTAACATGGAAATCAATTACCATTTTTTCTTTCTCGTCCACAGTGATTTTGCTTAACATTGATATCGTCTGGTGTAACAAGCGTTCGTATTCCCCCAGGTTGATGATATGAACGAGGTTGAATCTCCCATCAACCAGCCAACCCTTGCCATATTTGAACGTAACCAACGGTGAGTGATATTCGAAAATTTGTAGGCTGGTCACAGCAGTGAACCACGTGAGACTGGAATGATAAATGTCGTTTGTTCTAATTCTACTGTTAGTAAGTTTAGTAGCTACTTAATTCTACTTTGTAGGTTAGCGTGAATAATTTTAGTTAGAGAGATTCCTTATTCTAAGTTAGTGCTTTTTTCTAAATGGTTCTTAGTATTTCTACAGATTTAATCTTCATTTATTTTAACAATTTTAACTTTTTCCTTTTTTTTATTATTTTAGTATGGAATCTTATTCTAAGTTATTCCTGGCCAGGTTTTATGCTACTTTACTTTATTATTCTATGTTAGGTACCTAATTTTTTTTTTTTTTTTATGATTTTTCTTTATGCGCAACTTTGTGGCTGAATGCCATATTTTCCCTTTTTTTCTTAAAAAAAGAAATTTAATAAATTGTTTAATATTATTTTTATTTCATTTGAGTAAGGTGTGATTGTCTGCCATCTGCTAAACGACAAACGATAGTCTCTTAAGCCATGGACCTCTTTTGCAATTTACAACCGACATGGATCACCCTTGCTCTGAAATAGATTTGATTCATTGCAATGCTTTTTTCAATATTTATAAATGTATTTATGCTCAAGCCTTTCTTTTTCAATTTTATACCTTTGTTTTTTTTAAATATTGAAGGCATATTTTCTTATATTTTTAATATTAATATTTTCCTTTTTTTATAAGTACGTACGTACATCAAATTATTTTTCCATTGGCATTTTAAAATTTTGTAATTAATATTTTTATTTCAAGGCATATTTATGCTTTATATTTAATAGTTTTTCATTTATGCCTTTTTTTTATTTTGAGGCTTTTCCACCAATACGATTTCTTTACTCTCATGGTACCCATGGGGAATTGAACCCCTCCGCAAATATGCGGTTTCCACTGAAATTCTGGGCCCATTTGTTACAATCTTTGTTTGGACTGTAGTTTCCGTGTTGATCCCTTTTAGTCTCAATCGTTAATGGTTTAATTGAAAGAAACCTACAAACAAACAAAGAAGGTGTGCAGTGATCTTCATTTTAACCCATTTTCCGCCGACCGGTGACTGCAATTACAATGTTTTTTTTATCTTCATCATCGATCAACAGGAATGTGGCGAAAAATGGGTTAAATGTTTGATTGTCAACACCTTTATTTTGTTTCACGTACTTTTTATACATATGTACATACATATGTGTTAAGTAGGGTTTTTTCCCAAGATTTCCCGTCCCGGGAATTTCAATTATTTTAATAAAAAAATTCCTCAAATTTCAGAAAACAGCTATTTATACTTTAAAATTTAGTTTTCTATTCTCTAAAAATTAGCATCTGTGGATGGGTTGCGGATTAGATCAATTAGAGAAGTGAGTACATATTTAAATCAATGTCTCCTGATGCAATAAATCTACTAAAAGCAGAATGGGCAGTGCAACAGTTGATAATTTTTACATTTAGCGAAGTGTAACTCTTCTCTCTTCACATAAAGTACATTAATTTAAAATAAGATGCAGGCAGAAAAGTTTCATTGTCCATGAACAAGTCTTAAAAATAGAAGATACCATATCGCTCCTTTATTGCAACATAGTCATATCTACAAAAACAAACGATCTTGGCAACATGCGATTGAAGTTTTCAAAATGAACCGATTTTAAGATATATTTTGCTATAACTTCGGTTCAGTTTGAGATATAATACGAGAAGGTGTGAAGGAAAACTTTGCTAAAGTTACTTAACATTTTTTGAGATATGACTATGATGCAATGAAGGAGCGATATGTTTATTATTAGACATTTTTTCAATTTGTGTTGGTTTATATAACAGTGAAGTGCGGGGTAACCGAAATAAAATAACATTTTGGAGACTCGTGTAAGATACTACAACATACAACTTGAAAAACCTTGACATGCATTTGACTGATATAGACGTTGTTTATAAAAAAGAAAAAATTGCTTTTGATTGTGAATCCGAAGCATGCTACAACGGTGCACTTTTAACTATTTGTCCAGCCCCGGTAAAAAATGAACGAAATATTTCGGTAACCTGACTGTTGTGGGCTACCGCTAATAATTTAGATTTCTACTGTACAGTTATGACGAATCAATGAACACAGCATTGAAATTTTTATTTTTATTTATTTAAAACAATTGCAAAATATTATTTAGGATATTATGACGACATGACTTGATAGCATACCTTGTATGTTAATTGGAAAAATCAGGGCTGTGGAGTCGTCCGAAAAAGTACTAACTCCGACTCCAAATACTGAAATTTTTTAAGTGCGACTCCGACTCCTACTCCTACTCCGACTCCTACTATAATCTTGATGCTAAATGTATATGAGACTCAGTGATGTCAACTTTTATTTTTTCATTACCGTACGGCCGTACGCAAAACGCAAGAACTTGGAAGTTGTTTTTAATAAACTTTAAACCTAATTCTTATTATTTTTGGTTTAAAATCCTGTTTAATAGGAAAATATTTGTTAAATATTTGTCATAAAATTCTTTTATTACAAACATCTTATTTAAAAACAACTTTTAAAATTCTTGCGTTTTACGTTTGCGATTTCCAGCACACCCCTTTATATGAAAAGCACTCAGTCCATCGCCTGTCATTTGGAAACAGCACATAAAAGCAGTATTCATAAGCCATTTATTTAAATTTTAAATGTGCTTTAAGAAGATAATTTTTATTTTGGAAATTTTTTTTAAATTTTTTATGCCGAAAAACTTTGGAGTCGGAGTCGCGAGTTTTTGTGGGTACTCCGACTCCGGCACAAAAACATCAACTCCGACTCCACAGCCCTGGGAAAAATGCATATTACATATTTATAAATTGTTTTTTTTTTTTGTTTGCTCGTTTTAGTTCAAGAATTGTTATGTTTGGTATGTTATTGTTTTTTTACTAATAAACTCCAATTAATAAACAATTAATGCATTTGTATATATTGAAATAACTTAATTTATAAAAAAAACTTGATTAATCGGTTAACCGATCAAAAACAAAATTAACCGATTAAACCAAAACCTCGGTTAATTCATCGAGCGATTTACCGATTAAAGCAAAACCCTAATAAACATATTAGGCAAATATGAATTAAAATGGTCGTAGTGTTTTTTCTCTGCGTGTGGGGACCGAACCTTTAATGTACATACATACATTCTTAAGTATTTCTTTAAGTCTATTTTCAACAAATTAACAATATGTAAACTTTTTAATTATTTCATTAACAAATTCTTAAAAAAAACATTTGAATAAATAAACAGCTAATCAAATTGTTTTTTATTTGAAAATAAATATTTGGTTCATTAAAAATAGAAAAATATCTGCGCAATATTATTTTGAAGGCATATTTTTATAAAATTTACTAAAAAAAATTGTTTTTATATGATACATTAGTTTTCAGTGAAAAACAAGCTAAAGTGCTACGTTTGGCTGAGCCGAATCCTTAATACCCTCCACCGACATTTAGAACATTTCAGGAGTGGGCTCTATATGAGATCTATATAGTTTTAGCCAATATTTTTGATGACTGTCTTCAGATTTGTAATTAGTTGCGAATTAGAACCATGTTAAATTATGGACAGACCATAATTTCTTTTCATAAGAAAAAATAAGAGTTTTGGCCGAACCAAAGTAATTTCCAGGATGGAAATTTATATCGGACCAATAATCATAAAATTCTGTTTAGAGATTTCTGGTAATGAAAAATCTAATTCAGACTAAATTTTAATACAGAAGTGGTTTACACGTTTTAAAGAGCTTTTCAGATAACTCGTCATCTTGAGAAATGGGCGGTTCAAAGCTTTCATCACTTTAAATCTTCAGGCCCGGATGGGATTATCCCAGAGGACCTTCAGATGAATCTAGAAATATTGATGCCATGACTCTTGGGAGAATGTGCATTTGTGTGCAACTAATATTATGATTTGAACTGTATCGTTGAAAATATGAACATATATAATAGAAGCAAATATTTTACATAATTTAATATAATTAGCTAGATCAGAGTAACTTTTTAGGTGCAAAGCATAATAATACAAACAAAGAATATTATTATAGTGGATTTTAAAAATGTTAAGTACGAAATATATTTTTTCAAGTTATATTAGGACTATACAAAATTTATAAGGGTAAAACATTAGTGGATTCATTCAGCTTACCTTCAATCGGTTTACCGATTACCCGATTAACGGATCGGTTAATTACAAATTGGCTTTTTTCGATTAACGATTAAACCGGTTAATTCCAGTCGATTAGCCGATGTAACAAAATGTTCACTATTTTGTTGTATTATAACATGTTTTTTTTGTTTTTAATTATTTGTTTGGTCTCATAGACAAAATGTATGTGTTTAGAAAAATTTTTTCATACAAACAAAGAAGGTGTTCAGTGATCTTCATTTTAACCCATTTTCCGCCGACCGGTGACTGCAATTACAATGTTTTTCAATGTTTTTTTTATCTTCATCATCGATCAACAGGAATGTGGCGAAAAATGGGTTAAATGTTTGATTGTCAGCACCTTTATTTTGTTTCACGTACTTTTTATAGATATGTACATACATATGTGTTAAGTAGGGTTTTTTCCCAAGATTTCCCGTCCCGGGAATTTCAATTATTTTAATAAAAAAATTCCTCAAATTTCAGAAAACAGCTATTTATACTTTAAAATTTAGTTTTCTATTCTCTAAAAATTAGCATCTGTGGATGGGTTGCGGATTAGATCAATTAGAGAAGTGAGTACATATTTAAATCAATGTCTCCTGATGCAATAAATCTACTAAAAGCAGAATGGGCAGTGCAACAGTTGATAATTTTTACATTTAGCGAAGTGTAACTCTTCACTCTTCTCTCTTCACTCTTCACATAAAGTACATTAATTCAAAATAAGATGCAGGCAGAAAAGTTTCATTGTCCATGAACAAGTCTTAAAAATAGAAGATAGCATATCGCTCCTTTATTGCAACATAGTCATATCTACAAAAACAAACGATCTTGGCAACATGCGATTGAAGTTTTCAAAATGAACCGATTTTAAGATATATTTTGCTATAACTTCGGTTCAGTTTGAGATATAATACGAGAAGGTGTGAAGGAACACTTTGCTAAAGTTACTTAACATTTTTGATTTTTTGAGATATGACTATGATGCAATGAAGGAGCGATATGTTTATTATTAGACATTTTTTCAATTTGTGTTGGTTTATATAACAGTGAAGTGCGGGGAAACAGAAATAAAATAACATTTTGGAGACTCGTGTAAGATACTACTACATACAACTTGAAAGACCTTGACATGCATTTGACTGATATAGACGATGTTTATAAAAAAGAAAAAATTGCTTCTGATTGTGAATCCGAAGCATGCTACAACGGTGCACTTTTAACTATTTTTCCAGCCTCGGTAAAAAATGAACGAAATATTTCGGTAACCTGATAATTCCTAAATTAAATCAGAAATAAACTTTTTGACGACTTACTTAGCGCTTTGAGTGTGTCAGACAGTTATTTTCTAAGCCGTTTAAATGTTATATATTTATTTAAAATATTTTATCTATTTTATTGATTAACTTTTTGGCCTCATATCTTGAGTACCTCAATTTTTATTTTGTTTTTATTTTGTTCTATGAATTAAATTGTTATGTTTATGTTATCTTTTGATCTTGTACCTAGAGCATAAAACTACGGAATAAAAGCATAATAATAGGTAATAAAAGCGTGAGGTAATAATAATTCAAGTTCCTATTTCAATATTCAATTAATTTTTTGGTATTGAACCTTTTCTTTTACTTTCTTTGTAAACAAGTTCCCTTACGTATTTTTATAAAAGTTTTTTTCATTAATTAAAAACAAACTTTACTTTGTATTGCTTCTTCTCATATCAGGCTTTTAATAAAATTAACCGAAACAATTATAAGTGTTAACAATTTTAAAAAACTTTAATGGCATAATGGAGGATTGTATATGCTTAGAGAAATCCTGGAAAACGACTGAGAAATAAGATATTCATCAACGATACGTAAAAGAATTTTTTCCAAGTCAAGTTTTGTCAAAACTAAAGACAAGAATCGCTTTAATTAATTTTCTAAAAGATTATTTTATAAGATCTCCTTTAACTATTGAAATAACTAATAAAATTATCTCAGTTTATTTTTATATAAATACATATTTTTGGGGATTCAAAAGGTAGTCATAAAGTCTTATGTCTTAAAATAATTACAATAAATATATATCGTCGGTTTAAAATGCAATCGGGTTAAATCCACTTTTTATGTTAATTGAGATTTTGATGCCGTATGGTAGAGAAAGATACGCCTCGTCGACCAGCATGTAGTTTTGCTTCTATTTAAGGCTTGATTTGTTTAAAACTAACTGTATTTTTAATTTTCTATCAAGCTGCAAATAGGGAAATTAAAAAGTTTTTTTATCTCTCCTCTAAAATGTGCTGAAAATGAGTTAGCAGGTTTGCATATTAAGTCGACGACATGACTGTTGTGGGCTACCGCTAATAATTTAGATTTCTACTGTACAGTTATGACGAATCAATGAACACAGCATTGAAATTTTTATTTTTATTTATTTAAAACAATTGCAAAATATTATTTAGGATATTATGACGACATGACTTGATAGCATACCTTGTATGTTAATTGGAAAAATCAGGGCTGTGGAGTCGTCCGAAAATGCTGAAATTTTTTAAGTGCGACTCCGACTCCTACTCCGACTCCTACTCCGACTCCGACTCCGACTCTACTATAATCTTGATCCTAAATGTATATGAGACTCAGTGATGTTAACTTTTATTTTTTCATTACCGTACGGCCTTCTAAAAATTAGAGTTTTTGAGAAGCAATTACCGTACGCAAACATTAATGTGCTGTTTCCAAATGACAGGCGATTGATTATGTAGCAAAATTTTTCATAACGATTTATTTAAATTTTAAATGTGCTTTAAGAATATAATTTTTATTTTGGAAATTTTTTTAAATTTTTTATGCCGAAAAACTTTGGAGTCGGAGTCGCGAGTTTTTGTGGGTACTACGACTCCGACTCCGGCACAAAAACATCAACTCCGACTCCACAGCCCTGGGAAAAATGCATCTATATATATAAAAATGAAAAATGTTTGTGTGTTTGTGTGTTTGTTTGTTTGTTGGCTTATAGACTCCGAAACTACTGAACCGATTTTCTTGAAATTTTTACAGTAACATCACGTGAGCCCTAAAAATAAAATAGGCTACTTATTTTTTCGATAGGGGCAGGGGAATTGGTACCCCCCATAGGATGCCAATATTTATTATCGCATATCTTAAGAGCCGCTGGCGGCATTTTGCTGAACTTTTTGTAGTAGGATCTTCTGAGCCCCGAAATTGAAATAAAATAGCAGCGGGGGAAGTGGTTCCCCCCATAGGACGCCAATGCTTAATATCGCATATCTTATGAACTGTTATAGTGAGAATGTTCAAACTTTGTGGAAGTCACTCTTATGGTATACTACACTTTTGAAAATAAAAATAAAGCGGGTAGGGGAGGGGGGGGGAAACCTCCCATAGGATGCATATATTAAATATCGCTTAACTGAAGAACTATTAAAGGGGGAGTCTTCAAACGTGGTTAAAGCTACTACTATGGCAAACTATAAATTTCAGTATAAAAATGGGCGGGGTAAACAGGGGAGGAGCAGTACCCCTCATAGATAGAAATATAAATAAGAGCCACTGCACGCATTTTGTTGAACTTTTGGTAGTAGGATCTTCTGAGCCCCGAAATTGAAATAAAGTAGCAGCGGGGGAAGTGGTTCCCCCCATAGGACGCCAATGCTTAATATCGCATATCTTATGAACTGTTATAGTGAGAATGTTCAAACTTTGTGGAAGTCACTCTTATGGTATACTACACTTTTGAAAATAAAAATAAAGCGGGTAGGCGCAGGGGGGGAAATACCTCCCATAGGATGCATACATTAAATATCGCTCAACTGAAGAACTATTAAAGGGAGAGTCTTCAAACGTGGTTAAAGCTACTACTATGGCAAACTACATATAAATTTCAATATACAAATGGGCGGGGTAGACAGGATAGGAGCAGTACCCCTCATAGATAGAAATATAAATAAGAGCCACTGCATGCATTTTGTTGAACTTTTAATAGTAGGATCTTCTGAGCCCCAAAATTTAAATAAAAAAGCAGCGGGGGAAGTGGTGCCCACCCTAGGACGCCAATGTTTAATATCGCATATCTTAAGAACAGTTATAGTGGTAATGTTCAAAATTTGCAGAAGTCACTCTTATGGTATACTTCACTTTGAAAATAAAAATAAAGCGGGTAGGCGCAGGGGGGAACTACCTTCCATAGGATGCATATATTAAATATCTCTCAACCGATAAAGGGGTTAAAGCAGTGTAGCGAAGCGCACCGGGTTAAGCTAGTATTACATATTTATAAATTGTTTTTTTTTGTTTGCTCGTTTTAGTTCAAGAATTGTTATGTTTGGTATGTTATTGTTTTTTTTTACTAATAAACTCCAATTAATAAACAATTAATGCATTTGTATATATTGAAATAACTTTATTTTTAAAAAAAACTTGATTAATCGGTTAACCGATCAAAAACAAAATTAACCGATTATAAACCGATTATTAACCGATTAAACCAAAATCTCGGTTAATTCATCGAGCGATTAACCGATTAAAGCAAACCCCTAATAAACATATTAGGCAAATATGAATTAAAATGGTGGTAGTGTTTTTTCTCTGCGTGTGGGGACCGAAAACCTTTAATGTACATACATACATTCTTAAGTATTTCAAAAGTCTATTTTCAACAAATTAACAATATGTAAACTTTTTAATTATTTCATTGACAAATTCTTAAAAAAACAGTCGAATAAATAAACAGCTAATCAAATTGTTTTTTATTTGAAAATAAATATTTGGTTCATTAAAAATAGAAAAATATCTGCGCAATATTATTTTGAAGGCATATTTTTATAAAATTTACTAAAAAAAATTGTTTTTATATGATACATTAGTTTTCAGTGAAAAACAAGCTAAAGTGCTACGTTTGGCTGAGCCGAATCCTTAATACCCTCCACCGACATTTAGAACATTTCAGGAGTGGGCTCTATATGAGATCTATACAGTTTTAGCCAATATTTTTAATGACTGTCTTCAGAATTGTAATTAGTTGCGAATTAGACCCATGTTACATTATGGGCAGACCATCATTTCTTTTCATATGAACCTTAATTTCACCAAATTTGAATAAAATATCATGATTCGTAAGAGTTTTAACCGAACGAAAGTAATTGTCAGGAGGGAAATCGGACTAATCATCATAAAATTCTGTATAGTGATTTCTGGTAATGCAAAATCTTACTCAGACTTAATTTCAATATAGAAGGGTTTTACACGCTTTAAAGAGCTTTTCAGAAGGCTGCTTTATATTGGGCATATGGAACGTTTTAGTCCGATTATTTCAAATTTGCATGGTGTTATTTCTGGCCACATAAAATGAAATGGAGCCAAATTTTAACACAATGTCTATATTTACTGCGGATTTAGGGGTATTTAAATGATGTCCTTTGAAACTGTGAGATGCCAAATTTTACCATAATACCTTTTTACGTTACAGTTTAAGGTGTACTATAGTGTGTTCCGCGATTAGGCATTATTTGAGGCATATAATAAATTATAGGCCGATCTTTCCGAAAGTAAGCGATATGATTACTTCCTACCGAAGCGAAACATAACTAGAAGGAATTTGACACCTACGTTGGCTATATCAACTTAGAATTACTCAAGGTCACAGAATAGATATTCTTTATGGGTTCTTAGATAAATATTAAAAAAGGTTCCATAAAAATGACAAACTAAGTAGATTCAACACTATTGGTGGAGGGTAGAGCGGTTCGAAAAAAATTTTTTGTGTCAGTCTCCTCCTAGGATTAAAAATAGTGTAATAACAATTCCAAAAACAATTTTTTTATTTTTTTGCCACGCCTAGAAATACAGCCCTTTTAGTTTTTTGTTCACTGTGTCGCCATTTTTAGTCCGATCATAACATTTTGTATATCGGTGTTTATGGCTCTGAAAGGGCTACATTTCTGTATTTAATAGGATTTTTATACCACGCAAATTTTAGTCATGTCTAACAAAAGCTCGGTTTATACCCTCCCAAACGCTAAATATTTTTGAACTAAAATGAAGCTGTGTTATTTTGATACTACTTCTGTATTGAAGCTATTTATTTTTATTCATAAGCAAAGAAGTTATAGGAGTTAAAAGAAATACTTTACGTGTTTTGAAATATGGCAACACTTTTATACTCACGAGAAGCTAATGTGTCACTGCTCAGTTGCTCCCTAAATTTGTCTTGAAAAAATTAATTTTGCGAACTCGTTACTTATCGAAACCGTTAGAATTACTATTTCGAATTTGATGTACTTTTAGATCAAAAGTAATTTTTAAACAAGTTGAGCCTTTTTGAATATAAAGTAACTTGTTGCATAAAAGGAACCATTTGGAATAATAAGGCCGTGTTTTTGAGATGTGGATTAAGTTTAAACATAATTTACCGTAGTCTGACACTTGTTTTTTTCTGGCGAAAAGTGATTTTGTTCCGTTAAAATTTTGTATGCCATTTTGGAAATGGCGACATAAATCTGTTTTCAGATTACTAAACCCAGTTTAACTGTGATCTCAAAAACCCAGCCTAAGTATAAATAATATATATGTTCTTTCTCATTTAAAAGATCATTTTCTTATAAAAAAAAAAAAAATAAAAAAAAATAATTTTTCCACTACTTGCATTTTAATGATACATATTAATAATTTATACTTGTTTATTGCTGTAGCTCACTTTATTTTTTTTTTATTTACTAAGAGAACAAATACATATACAAATTATATTTAACTTAATTAACCGAGCAACAGTAACTTAGAACTTCAGCCCGTTCTTGTGGAACAAACCAAATTCTCTGGCTCGCAACCAGCTCACTACCGGGGGGTAACTCTCTTAATTTTTAATTGATGAAATGATAAGACAATCTGACAAACTATTATACATTTTAATACATAAAAAAACTTAAAAAAGTATAAATTCGAAAATTTCTAAGATATTTACGCATTTAACTTTCAAACGTTAAGTCTTGAAGAATCTGTTCATCTCGCTTAATATATAATTTGCTTTGTACTGCTACAGGCAATATCAAGCTTACCAGGAAAGTAAAAAGGATCGACACAGATCTTCATATACAAATACAAAAAAATAAACTTTCAAGCATCATGAACGTAAACTTAATTGCAAAAGTCCTTATCATTTTCCTCGGACTACTAGAGGCAGTATCAAGCTATCTTCAAGAACACATTGCATCAGATGGCCGGCTGTATGCTATTGAAATGGATCAGGAGGTAATTTCCAATTATTATTTTAAGAGCAAATTTAATAAACAGAATTTTTAGTACAACTGGCCTACGGCTTGGACTAAGTGTGCCTCTATCGAATATAAACTTGTTGAAATCGATTCATCTTCCAAAAATTCTGCTCTTATTAAACTATTGAGAAGACTTAATGGGCGCGAAAAAAAATTTTGGACCGGCGCTCATGATGAAAATCGTTCTATTAAAGCCGCCAATCGGCCTTATTTTTGGTTTTCCACGGGAAGAAATATTAATTTCACCTCTTGGGCGATCTCAAGTCCAACCACCCTAGCAACAAATCACCACTGTGTATATATAGTTGCCGCTTTAGGCTACATGTGGCTTGATTATGGATGCGATTTTAATCATGGTTACGTTTGTGAACCTCAAATGTGATGTTGTCAATAAAATGACTTCATCGATACGAAAAAAGTCTGGCTGAGCAATAGAATACGGTTAAGCATTGAATGTGGAAATAATAAATTCCACAGTGAATATCAGTACATAATGGAAAACAAAATTAAATTAATAAAATGTGTAAACGTATCCTTATTTTTAATAAATATTTTTACGTTTTTCCTTTAATAAACGCGTTTGAGTTCTTTTTAATTGCAAATCCAAATAAAAACACACACTATTCAATTTAACAAACTTTATTAGAATTTATTATTTTGTTCACAATTGTTAGTTACGAACAGAACCGTTGAAATGTCTCCAATAAACTAAACTATTTATGCATGAGTCATCCCTTTTTAGATGTCATAATTATTTCTAGATTTTTCCCGAACCTCCCTGTAATAACAACTTATTATGTTCTAAAATTTCTACAAATGACTGGGAAATGCATGTACATAGGAATTATTTAAAAAAAAATGACAATTTTAAGTACATAACTAATATGACATTACACTATAACTTACAAGATAACTTATAACTACATACAGTATAACCCGGTTAATTACCCCACGCTTAAATGCCTTTCACGCTTATTTACCTTGAGTTTTAAATCCCCGTTTTTTTTTTCTTCCTTTTTTCAAACAAAAATCCACGTTTAATTGCCTTACGCTTAATTACCCAATTCGGTTAATTGCCTTAAAAATTAAACTCCCAAGACAAAATTACACCTTAATTTCATTCGTTTAATTGCATCAGTACTATTTGGCAACAACACAGTAAGAAATGCAACCAAGTTTACATGTTAATAATTTGAAAATATACACTAAACATTAAAAAAAAAATAGCCAAAAAATATTCCACAAATTAATATTTGCATTAAATTAAACTTTCTTCAGGGCTCACCAGAATAAAGTTATGTTATAAGGTAATTTTCATATAAGAGTTATTTGTGTTGAATATTATCAAGATACACCAAGTATATGAGATATTTTGTCTTAAAGGGATTAAAGGAAAGGTCGCTAAATTTTTAATTATATTAACATTTGAAAAGATGAAATAGCTTGAAAATTTTATTCCGACTCCGATAGCTTGAATATTTACCGACTCAACCATATTTAATTTGCAGTAAGATATTTTGGGCCAAATTTAATTTCAATACGAACATAACAAAATGGTTTATGGAAATAAAGAAAGAAGTTTGCATGGGGACTATGTGATAGTATAGAGCGTTTCGTAGGTTTCGTTATGATGACAATTAAATTTATTTACCAAATTTTATCAAATTATCTAAAAACTTTTATTTCCCCACAAGGTTTAGATGGACATACAACCAGCCAGATGGACGGACGGACACGCAAAGATCACTTTAAAAAGTGATTCTGATTCGATCGGTTTACTTAACGATGCGTCTATATTTCTATGTATCAGAAAAATTTTATATAATTGGTTTTTTCCTAATTTTTGCATACATACATATAGGTATATAAAAATTTACAGTTTGGAATAACATTTATATTCTTAGCGAAAACTTGCCTTGGCTTAAAATTGTGGAGCGAAAATTAAATGTAGATGGCGAAATTAAAGCAACAGAAAATTCATCTGTTAACCAGAATTTAAAGAAATTTATTTTATTTGCTGAACATGTATTAAAATATGCTTAAAAAACGTGAAATATGTGTGCATAAAAGCAGCAATAGTTTAATTATGCCATTTATCCACAAACCGATACCAATATTCATAAAAAGCTCTAAAACGGACAAACATATTGTTTCCGCCTTTATTTGTCGCACAAGAAAAATCATGAAACTGCATATTTACGGTTTCCATGATCATAAGTTTGAATGTATGAGTACGCTTTTGTTAGTAGGATATGACAAGACATTACAGACAAGAAAGCATTACAGATAAAATTTAAAACAGCAAATCCCATTGCTTTTAATTGCTTTCTCTTTAGATTTAGCTGATACATATAAAAATTCCTATGTCTACACTTTTTTCCTACATCAAAGTTATGATATCTAGTAAAAAATACCTAGTAAATAATTACCTCACTGAGATTTTTAAACGTATTCGCTTAATTACCTCAATTAGGTAGTTAAACGTATTCTTATAATTACCCCAACGAGGTAGTTAAGCGTATTCGTTTAAATGCTTACCCCGCATAATTACCCAAAAAGTTTGGCATTTTTGCCGAGGTAATTATCCGTGGAATACTGTATAACTATAAATAATTCTTAGATAAATCTGAGTTCTTCAATACAGTGTAGCATATAATAAATCAAGCTAATACGACAGTAATTATAATTTACAGGACAACTTATAACTAAAACTATAAATAATTCTTATATAATTTAACTTTCGTAACACTGCCCTCCACTTAAGCCTGTTTGTCCCGAAAAGGCTCAAATGCTCCTTTTCCATATTGAGCTAGTCGTTCCAGATGTACCACCTTCATTTTTGCTCTTGGACTCTAAAATTTCTGGATTCGATATAACACGTCTTTCAATTTCTTTATCACCTTATATGGTCCATCCCAATGTGTCTGCAGCTTGGGAGATAATCCTTTCTTCCGTTGTGGATTAAAAAGTAAAACCAACTGGCCTTCTTTGAAGCCTTCCAAATTTTCCGCTCGATCGTATCTGGCTTTCGTCTTAAGCTGTCGTAAATGTTATTAATTACATATGTAAAGGGTTGGATCAAGGTAGCAATGGCGTTCTTGGATTATTTTTTGATTTTACGAAAGCCTTTGATATTGTAGATCATGACATTTTGCTGAAAAAGCTAAGTTTTTATGGAATTTGTGATAGAGAATTAAAACTTTTGAGAAGTTACCTAACAAATCGTAAGCAATTTGTTCAAATAAACAAAGTAAAAAGCTTTATTGGCAGAGTGGAGTGTGGTGTCCCCCAGGGCAGTGTTTTGGGTCCCTAACTGTTCACCTTGTATCTAAATGATATTATCCATCTTGGCCTTAATAGTAAACTTTTTGTCTATGCTGAAGATATTTGCATTTTTTATCTTTTCAAATATGAGAGAGAAGCTAAAGCCTATATCGGAAGAGATGCTGCAATAATTGTTGAATAAATAATTAAAGAATAAACAAACTTGCTCTTAATGCTAACAAAACTAAGTTAATGAGATTCAAGCCATATAATCAATCAAATAATAGCTTCAGTGTATTTGTGGATGGTACTGAAATTAAAGAAGTAACTTCTTTAAAATATCTAGCAATTTATTTGCAAAGTAACCTTGCTTGAAACTTCCACATACAATACTTGAAGTCAAAAATAAGTTCAGCTTTTGGTATTCTGTTTAAGTTTAAGAATAAATTTAATGAAAACATAAAGATTTTGATCTACAATGCATTAATTCAAAGTCACCTTAGCTATTTGGCAATTTTGTATGCCTACAAGAGAGCTAATGAATTAAAATCTCTTCAACGTACTCAAAACAAAGCTCTAAAAGTAGTATTTAATCTTCCTATGATGTACTCAACTATATGATGTACTCAACTATTTCCCTTTACAAAAATGTTTCTAAAACAGTGCTGCCAATATATGGCATATACAAGTTTCAACTTTTTACCTATGTTTTCAAATCGTTGCAAAATATGGGTCATCGCACAATTAAGTTTTCGATTAATCAGCATGCTTACAACGTGAGGCATAACACCAATTTGGCAGTAACTCGTTGCAGGCTGGAGTCTACTAAGCAACGCGTAGAATACATGGGAAGTCGAGAATATAACGACTTGCCGGAATCGCTACAATCAATAAATAGAATTTCATTGTTTAAAATAAGCTTAAAAAATGTTTACTAGAAAAATTGGAAGAGATTCTGACTTAATGCTTCATACATATGAGTAGGTGAGTTGCAAAACTCGTTCGTTACAAAATTAAAAATACGAGATGACAATTGATTCTAACAGTTCTTTAGGCGCTTTATGAGAAGAATTATACAAATTGTTTCAATGCATGTCCTCTTCCATGTTTTTTCAAAGGACATGCATTGAGGCAATCAGAATATTTCTTCTCATAAAGCGCCAAAAGAACCATGAGAATCATTTGCCATCTCATTTTTTTAATTTTGTAACGAACGAGTTTTGCAACTCACCTACTCATATGTATGTTACATTGATACAGAGCCTTATTATTATTTTTTTTTAATTTCTTTATTAATGCAATCTATCTTTTTTGATATTAAACATTAGATATGAGTTATATACATACATATATATATTTTTTTTAGATGGCTATGATCCAGTGATCATACCATAATGTTAAGAAGAATTTGCCGTGGTTATGTAAAGAGTTGTGTATCTCCATTTTAAAAGAAAATAGTTTTCATCGCATTAAGTCTTGAGGAGCCCTGCGCCTTAATCTTACATATCTTGTGTTATTTCTTATGAGGTTTGATGCAAACGGGTTTGGATGTTTTTAAATTCTATTTTTATAGGATGCCAGCTGAGTTTTTATTTCGTCTTTAATGGTAGGTATTTTGAGATCTTTGAGGAGTTGGTTATTTGTTACATACCATGGTGCGTCAACAATTCTTCGAATTGTTTTTGATTGAAAACGTTAGAGAATTTCAATGTTTGAGGTGGAGGCGGTGCCCCACAACTGGATGCCATAGGTCCAAACAGGTTTCAGAATACATTTTTATATTGTTAGCTTGTTTACAATAGAAAGTCGGGAATCAATGACAAACCCGAATTTTCTAAGTTGGATATCTAAAGCTTTACGTTTAGTTTGAATTTGTTTTATCCACGTTAACTTTTTATCTAGGTGTATACCAAGGTATTTTGCTTCGTCCTTTTGGGGTATTTCAGCGTCATTTAATTTGATAGGAGAGCATGTTTGACGATTTAATGTAAATGTAACCTGGACAGATTTCGACTCGTTTGCTTTTATACGCCAAATTTTTAGCCATGATGATATATCATTTAGGCGTTTTTGAAGAATTAATGATGCGTTTTCGTGGATTCTGTCTACAGCTAACGCAGATGTATCATCTGCAAAAGTCCCAATGATGACACCTTCAGACTGGGGAAGGTCGAAAGTGTAAAGAAGGTAAAGTGTGGGTCCCATAATGCTACCTTGGAGAACTCCTGCAGATATTGTATTTAAATCGCTTATATCACCTTCTTCTTTAACAAAAAATAAGCGGTTTTGAGGTAGGACTCAATAAATAAATATAAATTTATAGAGAGTATTTTTTTGAGTTTGAATAGTAAACCATCATGCCACACTTTATCGAATGCTTGGGATATGTCTAGAAACACTGCTGTGCAGTACTGTTTTTTCTCAAATGTTTCATGAATAGTTTCAACTAAACGATGAACTTGTTCTGTGGTTCCGTATTGTTTTCGAAATCTAAATTGGTGTGTTGGTATAAGACTTTTCGATTCAATAATGGGTGTCATTCGTTTAAGAAATAAAGACTCAAGAACCTTCGAAAAAGGGGCAGCAAACGTATTGGACGATATGAAGTAAGTTTCTCGGCTAGCTTTCCAGGTTTCTGTAGCATTGTTATTTGTGCAACTTTCCATTGGACTGGTACGAAGCAGTGAGTTATGCAAGCATTGTATATATAGGTTAGTAGCGTTATACCTTTTTCTGGCAGTTCCTTTAATGCCTTTGCTGTGACTAAATCCTATCCTGGAGCTTTATTTATTTTTAATTTGCTGATAACGTTATAAACTTCAGATTTTGTAAATTTTTTTATCGGTAAATAAAGTTGGTGGGTCTCATTTAAAAATGTTTTTATTTGATTGAGATCTTCATCATTATTTTCTACCTTGTTTGGAGTAAATACTTCTTTCAAGTGATTGGCAAACGTGTTTGCCTTATCCTGGTTGATCTTAGTCCAGCTATTATCAGTCTTGCGAACTGCTTAGGAAACAATAAAAAAAATACAATCTCATTTGCTATTATCTGAAGGTGCGAACCCAGTGGTTCTGTCTATATCAACAGTCTTTTTACCCAACTTGAAACGTTTTATTACGTCCAATTTAAGTTCCAAACTAAGTAAGTGATGGTTCACACTCTTCAAGTTTTAGCCGTCAAGTCTCGAGTTTTTGGAGAAAAAGGAAAAGAAATGACATTCGCTTTTCCCTTCTCTCTAAAAGCTCAAGACTTGACGGCTAAAACTTGAAAAGTTAGAACCAGCACTAATGCATTGTCTTCTCTTTACACCCATTTTTCTACACAACTTCTTATTAAGAACTTACTTCTTACTTCCTAACACGCAACTATACTTAGAATAATTTACCTAACAGAATTAAATGGGAATTCGCCTGTTTACACGAAAATAGAAAAATTCTTCACAAGTGATTATGACTTCATTGAAAATGTAGAAATCGAAATCATAAAAACACAAAGCGGATTTAACCTATTTTTGAAAAGCTGACCAAATAGAACCGACGCAAATCAGGGCTCTAGTGTATATTTTTTGCAGTATCGATGGCATTTATATAATTGTAGAATTTTAATCACTAATGTTTCTAATGAAAGCCACCTGGTTTGTGATGGGGGAAGAATTTTTTTGTTTAATTTCCAAAAATTTTTGTATTTCGAAAAATTGATTTTTACGTTTTGGGCTGTTCACAATATAATTGTAAATATTTCTTGTAAGTGTTTTATTGATGCCAAAAAAACGTCATAACACTATTACTTTTTGTCAAAAAATCGTCAATCGTCATTTTACTGTTTTTTCTAAAAAAAAATCGTCAAAATGACGAAAAATCTTCACATCTAACAACCATGACTACAGAGCGCACATTTTTCTTGATCTGACCAGTTTTTTCATTCACATGATTTAGAATGGTGATTACCAACACATTTTATACATATTGGGTTTCTCCTGCAGAATGATCTTGTGTGTCCGTTAGGGTGGATCACTGATGTAGAAAAAATAAAAGTTCTCGAATCATATTCTAATAGCAATATTTTTTGTATTACGTTAAAACAAATAAAAATTGCAAAAAAAAAGTTCATGAAAGTCTCATCTTGAGCCCGCGCATGAGCTCCTAAGAATAAGGAATATTTCAAAAAATTCTATTTCTTAAATTTTAATATTTTATTTAATATCAATTATTATTAATTAAAACTAAAAATATTTTGAATTAAACTTAAAAAAAATAAAAATTTGGTTCTTATACAACATAAAACGATAAAATCCTTTTTGGTCACAAAATCTTGTTTACTGTCAAATCCGGGCATCTCTCGTCTTGATTCAAGTTTTGTCTATATTAAACCATCGCTTGACTTTTTTAGCGCAAAGAGTCATGAATGTTTCTGATACTATTTTCACGAACCTAAAAGTCGTTGAAATAAAAAAAACAATCTGTGTTTTCTAATAACCAAAATTCACGTGCTTTGCCTGTGATTAAGGGTGTGCCTCAAGGCTCAATTCTGGGTCCACTTCTTTTTTCGATCTATATTAATGATCTAGTTAAACATCTATCATACTGCAGAATTCATTTGTATGCTGTCGATGTGCAGATATATATAATTAGTAAAACAGATAAAATTACTACTTGCGTGGATAAATTGAATGCAGATCTGGCTAATGTACACACTTGGGCAACAGCTAATGGACTCTGCATTAATCCATCTAAATCGAAATGCCTAATTATAAGCCGTAAGTCAGTAAACTTGATTACTGAACCAACCGTATCTATTAATAATCAACCAATTCAAGTTGTAAACTCAACCAAAAACTTGGGTATCATATTTAATAATACTCTTTCTTGGTCTGATCATATTAATGCCGCAGCCGGGAAAACCTACTCCATGATACGTACACTTCAATACCTTACCCCACTCAATATTCGTATTTTGCTTGCCAAAACCTATCTTATACCTTCTTTGTTGTATGGATGTGAAGTGTTTGCCAACCTTGATTCTACTACTAAGAAAAAACTTACCGTGACTTTATAACTCCATATTAAGATATGTTTTCAACTTAAGAAAATATGATCATATCTCAGCATTTGAGAAACGTCTTTTTGGGGTTAACATTATTGATCTTTTGGAGATAAGAACTTTGTTACTTTTTCATAAAATTCTTTTCACATGTGAACCAAAATACTTATTTATCAGATTAGTCCCTACTCGATCTAGAAGATATAATGATATGATACAAATCAGATATAGAACCTCTTTCTCTGAACATCATTTTTATATTTTTGCTATACGTCTTTGGAACGAGCTACCGCCAAATCTACAATTTATTAGTAACGCTTTGCAATTCAAAAAAGAAATTTTTAAACATTACAATTAACCATAATTGTTTTTGATTTGTTTTATAATTGTATAAAGTATGCTTGTATTGCTCTTGCCAATGTATAATTTTTTATTTTTTTTTATGTTCCTTATTATAACATTATTTTAAATTATATAATATTTTTTTTTTTATTGTAATAATTATGCTAATTAACATTGTAATAATTCTGTGCGATAATAATAAGATTCTAAGTCTTGTAGCACAGAAACACAAACTAAATAAATAAAATAAATAAAAAATAAATAAAATAAATATGCTTTTCTGCTATATAATGCTACTGTTGCTATATTAAAAATTTAACAAAATTGAAGGTCAAAGCGCGGGCTCTTACACTAAAAATAAATTAATAATATTTTACAGGGATCTAATTCAGACAAAAATACAACATATTTACGCTATTAGAAGTCGATAAGAGAAAAAATATTTTTTTGATCCGTATTGCTGACAGTTTGAACATTGGGGAATAGTTTTCTTTGGTTTGGGAGGTTCAAAATTTATTCGACTGCACATTAGCGTTTTTACGGAGTATATATTTTTATTATTTGCGTTTGTCTTCAGTTCAATTTCAAAAAGTGGAAGTGGCTGGTTTGAACCTCTTTTTTAACATTCCTGTTCAGTAAATTTCCTTCAACCAAAGATTTAATCGAATCAAATTATTTTAGTTATAGTTTAATTATAAATCAACTTTATTTTAATTTTTTAAGTTTAGATTTAGCTCAAAATGATTAGCGCTTACAACTGTTCAGTTTCAAAGTTAAAGTAAAAAGGGAAGCAAAAAAAACTTAAACTCCAGTATGTGCCTAAATTCGAATTGAATTTTTAATATTTGAGTGCAAAAAAAAAATGTAAAAGAAATAATTTAAAATAAATAAAGAACCCGTTAATTATTACAAGCAACTATACCTAAATTACTTGAGTGCAGAGATTAATAAATACTTATTTATTATACTATTGTCTGTTGAAAAATGAATACTATGTATGTGTGTCTGACTTATAACTCAAGAACATATTAATGCATACATATGTATATGCAAATACGTATTTACGTACTTACATATATGATACAACATTAAAAGTAGAATATAAAGAAGCAAAGTATTTTTTGTCAATGCAAACTTATTTTGTATGTACACTCCAAATCAATTCGAATAGGTACATACATATATAGTAGATAATTGTTATTTTGAAAAAAAATATTATTCATATACATAAGGTTAATATTTAAATATTTTTTGGAAGAAAAAACCAAAAGTTTTACAACATTCTCCCCCCTATGAACAAATGTTTGTATTGTGGATGGCCTATAGTTGGGAGTAAGTTTAGTCGAGTTATAAACTCCGCTATGCTCCGACTCACAGCGTTATACGGTAGGCTCCATCCTATGTTGTGTAATTTGTTCATCTGTGTTATTGTCTTCTTTAAATTCTGGTGAAATGTCTGGAAGAAAAGAAATTTTAGAAATAGGCCTTTTGATGATTTTATTTTTTGTAAGAACAGATACCACCCTTATTCGGCCATCGAGTCCTGGATGAACATCAGTTATTCGACCAAACAACCACTGTCCTGGACCACATCTGTCATCTACTATAAGTACTAAGTCTCCAATTTTAGGGTTGGCGTTACCCTTTAGCCATTTCGGGCGTGCTTGTAGACGATTTAGGTATTCTCTATGCCACCTTTTCCAGAAGTGTTGCTTTAGCAATTCCACAGATTTCCATCTGGCAAGGTGATTTATGTTTTGATTTAATATTGTTTCCTCCTGAATACATTGTGTTGGTTCACCAATCAAAAAATGTGCTGGAGTAAGTGCATCAAAATTAGAAGGATCTGACGATAACGGACACAATGGGCGTGAATTTAAGCAACTTTCAATCTGGCAAAGGAGTGTTGCAAGTTCCTCAAAACTTAAAAGTCTATCTTTTGTTATACGTTTTAAGTGGTATTTGACAGATTTCACACCAGCCTCCCATAGGCCACCAAAATTTGGCGATGCTGGCGGTATAAAATGCCAGTTCGTAGAAATTGAACTCAGTGCCTGACGCAAGTCCTGAGGCAATGATTTTTCATTTCTGTGATAAAGTATTTGAAGTTCTTTCGAGGCACCAACAAAGTTCGTACCACAATCTGAATAGATATCAGTACAAGCGCCTCTACGAGACACAAAGCGCTTAAATGCCGCCAGAAATGACTTTGTAGTAAGGTCTGAGACGGCCTCCAAGTGAATAGCCTTGGTGACCATACACACAAATAAACAAATATAACCTTTAGTGATGATTGTATTTCTTAACGTTGATGTTTTTATGGATATAGGACCTGCATAATCAACTCCACTATGCTTAAATGGTCTAGTAACGTTTAGACGAACGTATGGTAAATTGCCCATAACTTGATAAGAAGCTTTAGCAGAATATCTGAAACATTGCATACATCTGTAAATAATTAATTTAGCCAATTGGTTTCCAGATATTATCCAAAACTTGCGATTCACAAAAGACATGGTTAAAGTAATACCGCCATGTAAAGTCCTCTCATGAGAATCAACAATGATCAGTTTCGAGAGTGGGTTAGATTTGGCTAATATTATAGGGTGTTTAATGTTATAAGATAAGTTTGAATTTTGTAAGCGACCACCTACACGAATTATTCCAGTTTCATCGAGAAATGGCAGGAGTTTAAGCAAAGGACTATGTTTTAGTTCACGATTGTCGCAAAGTGACCTAATTTCAATTGGAAAATCAATCAGCTGTGTAATTTTGATAAGACGGGAAAAAGTTTCATTAATTTCCGAAGTTGACAGAAGGTCCGTTCTTTTTAATCTGGGATTTTTGCAGTTATAGGCAAACCGAAAGCACAGGGTACTTAGTCGAAGTAATGATTTTAAGTTAGAAAATCTTAAAAGAATTTCTGGGTAATTCTTATTCCCACATAAATTTGCTGAAACTTTAGTTGATCTCTTTTCCTCTGAAGTTTGTAAATTTGAAAGACCCTTTGGCCAATAGAGGTTAGATTTATATAAAAACGACGGCCCATACCACCATGTTTTATTTTCCACTAGATCCTGTGCCAAAATTCCTCTAGAGGCGCAATCCGCCGGATTTAACGCCGATGGTACATATTTCCATTGAATGGGATTACTAAACCTTTGTATATCTGCAACTCTATTTGCAACATATACAGTCCAGGATGATGGTGGTTTTTGTATCCAAGATAAAACGGTTGAACTATCACTCCAGTAATAAATGTTTTCAATATTAATATTAGACAATGAATCCCTAACACTCTGAGTGACTTGGACCAAAAGCTTGGCGGCACACAACTCGAGCCTTGGTATGGAAACCGTTTTTATTGGAGTTACCTTAGATTTCGACTGTAGAATGTTGACAAATATACCATTAGGCGTAATTACCCTAGAATAAACAACAGCTGCATATGCAATAATTGAGGCATCACAAAAGCAATGTAGCTCTGTTCTAGAATCATGGGACCATTGAATCCATCTTGGAATTTTTAATTTAGAAAGATGCAACCATGATGACCTCTGTCTGTACCAGTGTGTTTCAATTGAGGCAGGTACTTTTGCATCCCAATCTAACCCATGCTCCCAAAGTTGTTTAAAAATAGACTTGGAAACTACAGTGGATGGTGTCAACCATCCTAAAGGGTCGTAGAGTCTTGCAGACTCTGACAGTATTGTCAGCTTTGTAATAGGCTTTGCTTTCTCAATGTTAACGGTGAATGAAAACGAATCATTATCAGTATTCCACTGAATACCTAGGGTCTTAACGACGTTATCCCTATCAAATTTCAAAGTATCGGAAGTTTCCCTACACTCCTTAGGTATTTCCCGTAAAAGTTCGGGGGAATTCGTTATCCATTTACGTAAGTTGCATCCGCCCTTTCGAAGAAGAGTGCAAAGATCTTTCTGTAGATGTATAGCGCTTTTAACATTATCTGCACCTGAGATAATGTCATCCACGTAGGAATCTGAAATCAGAACTTTGGCAGCCAACGGGAAATCAAATTCAAAATCATGAGCCAATTTATGTAAGACACGAATTGCTAAATATGGAGCCGAGGTAGTGCCATATGTAACAGTGTTCAATTCATAAATGCTAATATCCTCAATTGGATTAAACCGCCAAAGAATTTGTTGATATTTTCTATGTTCTGGACAAACGACAATTTGCCGGAACATCTTCTCGATGTCCGCACAGAAGGCTATCTTATGTCTTCTCCAATTGGTAATGATTGAAGGAAGATTGTTTTGAAGAGCAGGCCCAGAAGATAATTCCTCGTTTAGAGATTTACAATCGTTTAAGTGACAGCTGCCATCGAACACAACTCTTAATTTAGTCGTTGTACTGCTTTCCTTCAAAACGCCATGGTGGGGCAAGAAATATGAATTTCCTCGTATATCATTAGGATATCTTCCAATTTTCGACATGTGCCCTAAAGACTCGTATTCCCGCATAAAGTTTTTCTAGCTTTCAGAAAATTCAGGATTTCTTGAAAATGAAATCTCCAATTGTCGTAAACGCTTATAGCATTATTATTAATATTGGGTTCAGCGTTATTACGCAAAATTGATTTAAATGGTAAATGTACAATATAATGTCCCGATTCTGAGCGTCTAGTTGTAGACTCAAAGAAGTTCTCACAAGCTAGCTCTTCGCCAGTTAACTGCCTCTGAGTAGCAACTTCTTCCTGTTCCCAGAAAGATCTCAAAATACATTCCAGATTAACGTTATGTATGTAAATTCTGTTAACCGACACTTCCCGACTATTTCCAGAAAATACCCACCCAAAGTGAGTATTTTGAAAGAAAAGCCCATTATGCACAAACGATTCTGAAGGTATTTTTATTTTAGAACATATGTCTGAGCCCAAAATGATGTCTATGGTGTCAGATTTAAAATAAAGTGGATCGGCTAAAGTTTCCATATCCATTTTTGGCATGGAGATATTTTTACATGAAGGATCTGGAGTATATGAGGATAAGGTGGGTAAGACCAAGGCTGAACAGGAAACTACAGGTTCCTGTTTACGTGAGTACAGTTCAAGATTAACTGAATACTTTGACAAGTTCTCATTTCCATTACCAATACCAATCACTTTACAGTGGGATTTGTGTTTCCTCAAGCCTATAAATTGAACTACTGATTCGGAAATTAAACTTCCCTGGGATCCAGGGTCTAAAAGAGCACGTAGTGGAAAATTACCACGGTTTGTATGAACATTTAAACGAATTGTATACAATAGAACCGTATGAAAAGAATTTGCAGTATGTGTCGTTAGCTGAGGGGAAGTATTGGGACTAGAATTGGTTGCTGAAGCATCTAAGGAGTTATTTTCTTCGGAATGAAGGACAGTGTGATGAAGTTTTTTGCAACTAATGCAACGAAAGGGTGAGCTACAATTATTGTGATCATGTCCGACCACAAGACAATTTCGACAAACTCTTTTATCAGACAAGAATTTATCCTTTGAATGTAAGGAAAGAGCCAAAAATTTAAAACATTTAGATAATGGATGATTCTTGTCACAGTACAAGCAAGAACTGTTATTTTGTTTTGAAACATTACCCGAGTTACAAGAGGTCTTTTTCGATTGCGTAGATGTTTTGTTACCTCTAAAAGACTTTTGTTTCGAGGTTGAAGGTAGTTCCTCATTGATCGATTCCAGTGATCTAAATGTTCGTTCTAAGAATAAAAATAAATTATCCCGTAAGGGTTGTTCCGTGGATGATTTTAAAGAATGCTCCCAATCTTTCCGAGTCTGAATATCCAGCTTTTGTACTAGCAAATGCACAAGAAGCGGGTCCCAGCTATGGGTATTTATGTTCAGGTTTTTGAGAGAAGATAAACATTCTTGGGCAGAATCCAGTAAAGTTTTAATTGACTGAAATCCACCATCGGATTTTGGTATATTGAAAAGTTTAAATATTAGATGTCCAACAAGCATACGCTTGTTGTGATATCTTGATTCCAGAATTTTCCAAGCGGAATCATAATTAGCCTCTGTAGCAGAAATACTTTTGATCAAATTGGCAGCTTCACCTGAAAGCGTGCCCTTTAAGTAATAAAATTTTTGAACTTTGTTCAGTGAATCATTGTGGTGAACTAAGGAGAAATATATATCGCGGAATGGAATCCATTCAATATATTCTCCAGAAAATTTAGGCAATGATATTTTCGGAAGTCTAGTGTCGGAATTAATTAAGGTATCTGATCGACTACCAGGTGCGACAAATGTACTTGCCATCGGACCATTTGTCGACGAATGTTCTGAAAGCGAGTCAATCAACTTTCCCTTAAATATTAAACATTTTTCCGAACACTCAATGTAAACGTCTTCTATTATATAAGGAACATCTTGCACGTTAATGGAATCCTCATGGATTCTCCGTACCATCTGATCGTGTTGGATTTCAAATTTTTTGAATATATCATCCACTTTTTGTGTTAAAGAATTTAAATAACCGAATGTCTTTTCACTTCCATTTTTCTGTTCAAAACGGAGTTCCAATTTAATTAATAATTCCAACAAGTCACGTTGCTCTTTTATTAAAATATCAAGACTGCTCATTATAATTATAAAACAGAATAATTACCAAAATTCTTCAAGTAAATATATAAATTTCAAACCATAAATTTAGAAATCCTTAATGCAAGAGTTCCCGGGTTTCGGCACCAATTAATATGTTCAGTAAATTTCCTTCAACCAAAGATTTAATCGAATCAAATTATTTTAGTTATAGTTTAATTATAAATCAACTTTATTTTAATTTTTTAAGTTTAGATTTAGCTCAAAATGATTAGCGCTTACAACTGTTCAGTTTCAAAGTTAAAGTAAAAAGGGAAGCAAAAAAAACTTAAACTCCAGTATGTGCCTAAATTCGAATTGAATTTTTAATATTTGAGTGCAAAAAAAAAATGTAAAAGAAATAATTTAAAATAAATAAAGAACCCGTTAATTATTACAAGCAACTATACCTAAATTACTTGAGTGCAGAGATTAATAAATACTTATTTATTATACTATTGTCTGTTGAAAAATGAATACTATGTATGTGTGTCTGACTTATAACTCAAGAACATATTAATGCATACATATGTATATGCAAATACGTATTTACGTACTTACATATATGATACAACATTAAAAGTAGAATATAAAGAAGCAAAGTATTTTTTGTCAATGCAAACTTATTTTGTATGTACACTCCAAATCAATTCGAATAGGTACATACATATATAGTAGATAATTGTTATTTTGAAAAAAAATATTATTCATATACAGTGGGAAGCTAAACTGTCCGGATGTTTTGCACTAAGGAAGTAAGGTAATGAAAATAATACAAATATAGGTATATTATCAAATATATGTATTTTTTTATTTAATTGAACATTATTCTAAATTTTAAAGCACAAAAACTCATAGAAATTGCTTCAAAAAAATAAAAAAATTAAAAAAATCAAAAAATTCACTATTCGGACACTTTTGCATAGTACAAGAAATAAACATTATCACGATATTGCTTTGTTAAAATGTAACGGTATTTAACCCGTTGGTTTTTATTGTTTGTTGTCATCTCGTTATCAAGCTCTTTGTGCATTATTGTTTGACCTGTGAAGTGATTAACATGATTTTTAAATAAAAAATGAGAAAAACGGCAACTGATATTGAAAACAACGTGATAAATTTGTTGCAAAATAATTATTCATGCCGTAAAATTGCTGAAAAATTAAATTTAAGTAAATCCACGGTAAATGATATAAAAAAACGACGAAATGTACCTTGCAATAATAACCAAGGGGGTCGACCAAGACTGCTTTCTGATGGTGATGCCCGGCAGATTGAACGTTTGCTACATAATAAGGACACCAAGACCCCGAAAAATGCTGCAAAAAGTATTGGTAAGGATGTCAGTTCCTGGACGGTTAGACGCGCATTAATTAGAATTGGTTTAGTAGCCAGTGTGAAAAAGAAAAAGCCAGCACTTTCCGATACAAAAGCGCAAACAGTGCAAAAGTGTCCGAATAGTGAATTTTTTGATTTTTTTAATTTTTTTATTTTTTTGAAGCAATTTCTATGAGTTTTTGTGCTTTATAATTTAGAATAATGTTCAATTAAATAAAAAAAATACATAAATTTGATAATATACCTATATTTGTATTATTTTCATTACCTTACTTCCTTAGTGCAAAACATCCGGACAGTTTAGCTTCCCACTGTACATAAGGTTAATATTTAAATATTTTTTGGAAGAAAAAACCAAAAGTTTTACAACAATTCCAGATGTTAGTTACTTCGTGGCCAAGAACAAGAACATCAAGCTTAAGTTCTTCAGTACCTATAGACGGATGCATACCTCTTAATATGACTTTAAACCCTCTTTCAGTTTTTGGTTTATATGTGTAAAATTCTGTTTTCTTGATTTCAAGTTCTTTCACAATTTTTTTATAACTCTCATGAGTTTTAGGTAGAATTTTGACCTGATCATCTTTAAGAGTTCTCAGGTCATTTTGTCCATCGACATGTTCTTTAAGAAGAGAAAATAATGGCTGAATATTTTCGACTTTATCGACAAATATAGGTGGCGGTTTTGCTGGGCGCTCATTAGTAGGGGTTTCATTTTCTTTAGTGAAGTGGTAAAAATCGATAGGTCTTTTCGGTTTCGAGCCAATAAGAGTGAGGCTTATATTGCTTAGCACTACCTTTTGTATGTCCAGGACTTTCCCTGGTCCTTTTTTTATGCGAGACAAGGTTCCAGTCAGGTTCTGGTTGATTTTTTCTGATTAACGCGTTAAAGTCCCTTTCTGGTTGTCGGTTGAAACGCCCTATTTCGGTTTCTAGCTAATCCTCATCTGTTTCGTATAGTTGTTGTTGATCTCTTGATTGATTTTCTTGATTTTGGTTAAGCTGACGCTGCTGGTTAGAATATTGTGATTTCAGTAAATCAATTTCTTTACGTAACTGATTACAAATTTTTTCATATCGACTGTTTTTTTCAACGAGTTCGGCATTATTTTGTTCTAATCTTCGTATTTTAATTGTTTGATTTTTCAGTTCTTCCATTATTAAATATTATTAAATATTACGCACTGGGATACTAGTGCCGGTAATGCAGTTCATTGCATACATGGCATTGCCAACAGTGAATAATTGAATAAAATTTGTCAACCCTTTACCACTATTTTGTAAGATACGATCAGCTGGTGCTTGTTAGTGCCGGTTCACACACGTCAAGTTTGACTCGTCAAGTCTTGAGTTTTTAGGAGAGACGGGAAAAGAAATGGCCTTCTCTCCTAAAAGCTCAAGACTTGACGATTCAAACTTGACGTGTGAGAACCGGTACTTATTTTATTAATAAAATTTCACCAACAAGTTTTGTTTTTTCTGTCTCTATCAGTTAATTTTTTTGTTTTACACAAAAGTTTTAATTTGTTTTAAGAATTTTAAGTTAAAATACACTTAACACGATGCAGTAATCCATAAAATGAAGGAATTGCAATGATAAGCGTTATGGAAATTACACTTTAGCACAAAACTAAAGGTGGAATGCACTAGGGAACGATTTGATTTTTTTATATTTGGCCGCAGCTTAATTAGACACGACCGAACCGTAAGTTTGTATTTTAAGAGCCTTATGTACATGTTAAGATCAACTGCATTTAATGATATCCATTTGCATTATACACTTTATATTGAATTTTTTTAAAATATGTTATTTTGCTACATATGTACATATATACCTACACATAATATTTTCATTTTTTATTTATATACATATATAAATATTAATATTTTTTTTTTATTGTTAAATTTTCATTATGCCAACTCGCCTCTTAAATGCCCATAGGGCGCAGGGGCACTACATTGTTATGAATTTTGAAATAAAAAAAAAAAAAAAGTTGTATGCATACCAAAAATCCAAATTACCGTATTTTAAATAAAATTACCTTGCTACCTTTTGCATCCCAAAATTACCCTAAAAAAGGGTAATTACCATACGGTTAACATCACTGCAAAAGTGTGCGAAACGTACTACGTTCTTTTTAATTTTCGAAGCCTAAAAACATATAAATTAAAGACCTGCACAGATATACATATCTGTTTGTACAAGTTTCTGCGTTTTTTCTTAAGCGGATGCGTATGGAAGGGTGGTCTTGTGTTCCAGATATGAGTTGATATTGATATGAATTGTAAAAGAGTGGATGTAAGTTGATAAAAAAGCAAAAGAGAGTATCATATCTGTTAATATCTGTTTCGCAAAAGCAGATGCTAGTGGATACTGATGGAATACAATGAGTTACTTATTGTACGTTCACGAAAAAGAGCGTGAATGTATTTCGAGCGAAAAAAAGCCAAACAAAAAAATTTACAAAAACAAAACACAGGCTGCTTGTTCTGTAGTCGTACAAATAGGCAAGCACCAACAACACTACTTTTTACTTATTTGGGTGAAAGCCCCTAAGGCCGGGTTTTTGAGATGTAGATTAAGTTAAGTTATAGTAGTCTGAAACTCGCATTTTTCCAGCGAAATGTGATTTTTATTTTATTATTTAATTAACGACTAACATTTTAAGCAAAACTAAGCTGTTCGGGCAAAATTTTGTATACAATCTTGGCAATGGCGGCACAAATCTTTTTTCAGATTAACTAAACCTAGTTTAACTGAGATCTCAAAAACCCAGCCTTAGTTCGGCATGAACGAATATCGGCATTTTTTAATTAAAATTTAAATAAATAAGAATTACGACAATTTTATTAAGGTACATATATTTTGAATTTAGCTTTAATTCAAATTTATTCAAAAAAAAAATCATTTCCCATTATGTATAATGTATTTGCATTTGGCTAATATGAGAACTCAAATCTATATTGGTCCTTATTTAGTGCCAAGTAGAGTTTTTTTCCCCGGAGTTTTTCGATTCCCGGCAAAACGGAAAATTTTTTTAAATTGGCTGCCGGAATTTGGAACTATTTTTTTTTTGCGAATTTCATCTTCGACAACAATATGCCATGCCGACTACTGGAAAATCATAATTTTGTCATATTAAGCACAAATTCTCAAGAATGTTTCTTTACTGCCCTCTCTTGACAACAGTACAAAAAGAAGTGAGTTTGAAATAAGTTTACCTTATAGTCAGCACAGTTTATATTGAGTGCCCAAATATATGCCGAACTTAGGATAGAAATTATCCTTTAGTCAACAGCTGCTTTTGTTATATACAAATAGTTTATAAATGGCTATGTTAACCTATTGAAAGTTTAATGTAAAAAAAATTTTGGTAAATATTAAGCCAAAATTTTAATTTGGCGCCTTTGCATTTTCTCTATATAAGAAACCCACAACTAAATGCCATTGCACCAGATTGGCTTTAAGAAAGAGTTGTAAAGAGGGAGTTTACAATCTAGACCAGGGGTTTCCATCAGTGTTACCGTTATGCGACTAAAGTCGCATTTTTGCCCCTTTTTGACTGCCGTGCGACATTTTTGACCCCTTTGTTTTAAATCCCCTTTTGTATCATTTTGTAGTTTTGTGTGCCCCTTTTGACCCTTTTTGAACCAAATTGTTTTTATACTGTCAATCAATGAGTCCGAGCTCAATTTGAAGAGAAAATAGCATCTAATTTGGAAAAAATTAAAATAATTCAGGAAAGGCTACCTATTAACAATAAAATTTACCTCTAGTATTTGTATTAAATATTATGAATAAATTAAACCTTAATTTTCAAAACGAATCATCACAAATTATATATTTAGTTTCATCCACGAAAGATATTGTATTAGAAATTTAAAAAAAAATTTTAAAAAAAGAGTATGTTATGCAAACAAATATAGAACAAATTGATTTTGTTGATTTTCTGCATATAAAAGAAACTCTTAATATATATATCGGCCGCGGAGCCGAGCTAGAAATATGCACTAACAACATCTTAAGTAGTGATATTGTAGAAATAAAAACCACATTTTACTTTTTTACCAAAAGCTGTGCAAAGAAATGTTATCAAGAAATTATATTAGCGATAAGAGGCTGAGTTCATTAAAGGTTTTAGATCCAGTATTTATTAAGTCACCTGAAGACATAAATTACTTTGAAATTGTTACCGTTTTTATTGATATAATTACTAACCCAGATGATTTTGTAAAAGAGTTCCAACTCTTAGAAACCAGATCAAACGATATAAGCTATTAAGCAATTTTTAAAATATCTAAGCCTGAAACATTTTGGTACGAAATTGGCAATTTAAAAAACTGTTTGGGTGACAATTTATATCCAAACTTGTATAAATTTGCTTCGTATGTTTTTACTTTACCACATAGTAGTGCATCCGCTGAGCGGATTTTTTCTAAGTTAGCATATTTAAAAAATAAAGTGACAAATAGACTAAAGGAAGATACCTGTCAGTCTATGTTATCCGCTTTAAATTTGTATCAAAATGACTAGGAAGATTGGATTCCAAGTGATGAATTGATTAATAAATATAGATTTACGTTTTCAAAAAAATAGATATTAAATAGCTGAAGAAACAACATAACACTGCAATTTATAAAAAAAATGGATCTGTACCTGATATTAACTATCTTCCTATCAATACTTGTATATGCTTTTTCCTGGAGGTTTTTTCGTAACTTAATTTTTTTGGTAAAAAAGTAAAATAATCCAAGTGCCAAATATTTATGTACATATACTTACATATATACATATCCCTATCTATTTAAATGTAAAGTTTTTTGTATCAAATCATCCCAGTTGGCCAAATGGTCATAGACGCAAATGTCGTCAACGATGTCTTCCGAACATTTTTGAATTTGTCGCCTATATAACATTTATGGCGACAACTTAAGTAAGAAAACGTGTATATTGTCGTGTTAAAAATCGTATTTACGACTTTTTTGGAGACATTTTTTTAAATTTGTCTTGAATAATAATTTATTGAGGACAACGTAAGTAACCATTGCATGTATTTTGTCGTGTTTCAAACCACACTGATGTCAAAATGCATGCAATTGTCGCTCATCTTGTCTTCAATTATACTTTGTTGAGGACAACTTAGGCGACCATTGCATGCATTTTGTCGTGTTTCGAACCACTTTGACGACAAAATGCATGCAATGGTCGCTTACGTTGTCCTCTACTAAAAAAAATTCAAAAATTTAAAATTAATATTTCTTGATGTTTTGCTTTTATTATCAATATTTTTAATAATAAAAAATATTAAAAAATAAATAATCCTGCCTGTTTAATATATGTATGTAATTATTTTGTAAATTATAACGTTATTCGAGGCTGCGTTTCAATTGTGAAATTGGAATACGTGAATTAATAGGACAAGAAACACAAAAAATAAATGTTCCTGCTGACTACATTGCCATATCGTAGGCTTAATATGCAAACCTGCTAAATCCACTTTTTAAGTAAATTGAGATTTTAATGCCGTGTGGAAGAGAAAGATACACCTCGTCAACCAGCATCTAGTTTTTTCTTCAAATTGAGTCTTAAAGTGTGCTAAACCAACTATATTGTTGTTTCCATTAAAATTTATTGGAATTTAGCATGTTTGCACATTATGTCGAGGATATATTAAGTTCAGAACCCATTCCCTTATTAATCAAAAGCCTATTGGAGGTCTGACTGTCTCCACACATCCAGTATCCACTATTTTCGAGCCCAGTCTCTCAAACTCATCGGCCATTTCATTAGTTTGGAATTCACAGCCCATCAAGACCCTAAAAGCTTTAAGTAAATATATCCTCGAGGTATAGCCATTTACCCCTTCCTCTTATTCTGGATATATCGGCAAATCTAAAGTATCACCAATATATCAGTATCGGTGTTCATTAAATCCCTAATTGTCACTTACCTATCGGCGACTAAATCGTAGATAGTGTTAACAATATTGTCATCAACGACACTATTAAGGTAATGTCGCTAATCGGGCATTAACGACTTTTTGAGAAAAAAGTCGTTTATATAGTCGCCAGTGACAACTTTAACCACATTTTTACCCATATGATCATTAACGAAAATATGTATAATAATGTCGCTCGTATTGTCGTTTACGACTTAAGTGCCCTTTGTTCGAAAAAGTCGTCGACGATTTGCATGGGCTGTCGCCAACGTGTCGTCAGGGATTTACTATGGGTCTTGTACGCGTCCTCGACGTTGTCTTGAAGACATGGCCAACTGGGATATTATGAACTATTTTTTGTTTTTGTAAGTATTGTTATTACACTATTTTATGTGTATGCAGCGCTGCCAGAAGTAAGATTTTACCTTATTTTTTAAGATTTTTTTAACCGAAAAAAGATTTTAAGATTTTTTTCCCAAAAACAAGATTTTTTGTTTTGTCTAGACGAAGGTTAAGTTCAATTAAAAAAACCTTCTTTGTTCCCATTTAAAAATTTTTAAACTAAATAATACAATTTAGTATAAGAAATTAAATTTTTTGGTATGTTTTTTTTTGTTTGTTTTATGTATTAACTAAAATATGAATTTTTTTTATTATTTATAATAAAAAAACTACTTTTTTCCAAAAAAAAGATTTTTTCTTCAAAAATAAGATTTTTTTTTGGTGAAATTAAGATTTTTTGCTGAAAATTTCTGGCAGCCCTGTGTGTATGTGTGTTTTTCCCAAACAATTTGTATTATATAGTATATAATATATACCTATAATGTATTTTTTTATAAATATGAAGTTTATTTTTTGTTATGTTTTTTTTTTAATTTTCCTGTTTATAAAGTTGCCCCTTTTTTTCTCAGAATTCCCCTTTTTGTGACACTTTTTTTTTGAAAATCCCCTTTTTGTGCCCCTTTTTGAAAATTTTGAACGGTAACACTGGTTTCCATTTCTTTGCACAATTGTGCATACCACTACAAACACATATTTTTATGCTCTTCAATTCAGTCGTCGGTGTGACTTCGACAAGCGTACATGTTTAGCGGATGCTATATTATTTTGTTTCAGCTTACACTCAAAAATATTGTGCGGTCAAAAATGCTTTTGGTAACATCCAATGCCTTGCGTGCAATATTTAGAGTCTAAATTTTAAGACTTAAATGCAGAGTAATATAACATTTCTATTTAATTTTTACATAATTTAAATTGTTGAAAATATTTAACAGCAAAGCTAACGTAAATTTTATTAAGTAACTTTTTTTAACAATAACATTTACTGCAACGTTTAAGCTAACGATATGTGTTTTGTTTGTGAAAAAAAATTCTTTGATACCTGTAAAAGGGTCCCTTTTGCTTTCTTTAAAAAGACGTACCTAAATGCAGAAATTATTAAAAAAAAATAGCCAAAGGAATTTGTTGGTATTTTGCTTGTAAAAATATTTTGGTTTCTGTACCAATCGCGTCGGTGGGTTTTTCTTTCTTTGAAAACACTTTTCTTAAGTAAGTAGAAATATTTAAAAAACAAGTAAAAAAGTCTTGTTTTGCTACAATTTATGTGTAAATAACCTGTACACATAAAAGCAAATGTGACAGTAGGTAAAATGTTTGGGTAAGAAGATGTGTTTTATTGATGTATTAATAAAACTTTATTGTTTCGCACTATTTTTCGCACTATGACCGAGCCCAAAGAGTTAAGCCTCAGTAAGCCTTTACTTTCTGTTCTGTTACGAACCAGCTGATTTGTTTTTGTTATTAAAAAACCTGTGAAATTGATTAGTTGTTCTGTTCTGTTGCGGTTCAGTTTGATAAAATCAAAAACTTGTAAAGTAATTGTAAGTGACCGCAAAATAAATAATAAAAAATACATTAATTAAATTTTATTTCTTCAAATTTATGTGCATAAAAGTTATTGAAATAAAACAATGGATGGTGCAAAACTAATAAATTTGTCATAAATGGCTAATAAGTTGCTACAGAAAAAGTAACTTTCACAATTTTGAAACAGAACGGAACGGAACAGAACAGAAACAGAAAGTAAATACTAATTCTGCCTTTAACTGTTATAATGACTTTATACATTTTTGCAGGCAAACTCATGTGTGCATTTGGTATTTTCTAAAAAGTAATGATATACCATTAGCTAGAATAAAAATGTATGCACAGATGTTTAAAGTATCAGCAACCTAGCACCGTGAATACCATTTCTTTATTACTTACCACTATGAATACCCTAACTGTTTACTAAAATAAATTTTTCACGTTATAATTCTCATATTGAATTGAAAAAATGGTTATTAGAAGAGGAAATTAATGAACCAAAATCAGTTCCCAAACTGAAAATGGAGATGGTGTGGGATGGTGTTATTATCAAGCAATTGCTGAAGAAAATTTGGGAAAGGCTTAATTATAATACTAAATTTATAGAGTCTCTTCCCCTGTCCAGTCAAACGGTAGGCCGTCGTACTGTTCAATTAGGAACTTGTGTAGAATCTGCAATTAGGGAAAAAGTAGTTAATAGCGAATTTTTTTCAATTTGTTTAGACGGAAGCACTGACATAACTTGTATAACACAAGGAAAATTAGTAGCAGTTCTTTACCAATTCAATGTCGCTGATTTTAAAACTGACTTTTTTTTCTATCAGCTGTGATTTGCGTGCAATATTTATTTTTTATGCATTTTTAAAACATAAAAATCTTTAATTTTTTACAATTGTTTGATAAAATATTTGAAACTGATTTAGAGTCAAAAAGCTTCCGAATAAAAAAAGTGTAGTTTTAAAATCAGCGACATTGATTTGGGAAAGAATTGCTACACATTTTTTATCAACACAAACAATTTTTAATTTTGTACCTTTGTGTTATACAACTTATAAAATATATTACTAACATTTTATTTCGGCTGTAAATAAATGCATTCTCTCAATTTGCTTACTCTCTCCCAGCAAATAAAATTGGACCACCTGACCCATTTTGATAAAATGGACTACTCCATGGACTGGTCCGATGTAATGCAAGCATGGACCATGTCATTGTTAAAAAGTGTTTGTAGTGAGACGACATGTCTTCGTTTTTTAACGACGTGCTTTCGTTTTTAAACGACTTCAAAACTAATCCTCTTGAGTATACCATGGAGTAGTTTTAAAACTACTCCTTAGTGGTCCAAAGGTGGGTTATATACCATAGAGTAGTTTTAAAACTACTCCTTAGTGGTCCAAAGGTGGGTTATATGATCCTCTCCTAGGACATCGTAATGTTAAATAGACCAGGTTTTTTCCATACGTTTGGGTTACTTTTGGACTAGTCCTGGTCCTTTGTGGACTACTCATTACACGCGTGTTTGGACTGGTCCTATTATTTGCAGGGCTTGTACTCACTAATACACAACCAAATAAATTTTGGAAATCCCTGTAATATCCCTGCAAATGATAGGACCAGTCCAAACACGCGTGTAAAGAGTAGTCCACAAGGGACTAGGACTAGTCCAAAAGTAACCCAAACGTATGGAAAAAACATGGTCTATTTAACATTACGATGTCCTAGGGCAGGACCATATAACCCATCTTTGGACTACAAAGGAGTAGTTTCAAAACTACTCCATTGTGTACACAAGAGGATTAGTTTTAACTTCGTTTAAAAACGAAAACATGTCGTTAAAAAACGAAGACATGTCGTCTCACTACAAACACTTTTTAACGATGACATGGTCCATGCTTGCATTACATCGGACCAGTCCATGGAGTAGTCCATTTCATGAAATTGGATCAGGTGGTCCAATAATATTTGCAGGGTATAGCATCCGCTAAACATGTACACTTGTCGAAGTCACACTGACGACTGAATTGAAGAGCATAAAAATATGTGTTTGTAGTGGTATGCACAATTGTGCAAACCCTGCAAATTTATAGGACCAGTCCAAACACGCGTGTAAAGAGTAGTCCACAAGGGACTGGGACTAGTCCAAAAGTAACCCAAACGTATGGAAAAACATGGTCTATTTAACAATACGATGTCCTAGGGCAGGACCATATTACCCATCTTTGGACTACAACGGAGTAGTTTTCAAACTACTCCATTTTATACAAAAGAGGGTTAGTTTTAACTTCGTTTAAAAACGAAAACATGTCGTTAAAAAACGAAGACATGTCGTCTCACTACAAACACTTTTTAACAATGACATGGTCCATGCTTGCATTACATCGGACTAGTCCATGGAGTAGTCCATTTTATCAAAATGGATCAGGTGGTCCAATATTATTTGTAGGGAAGAAATGGAAACCCCTGTACTAGTGGATACCGATGGAATACAATAAGTTATTTATTGTACGATGCCGTTATTTTCAATTATTTTTCAACGCAAAAGAGCCGACTCTTTGGCTGGTAAAAAAATAATTTTTTACAAAAACAAAATATGTACACATGAACAGTTAGTTTTTTCAATAATTTTTGCGTGATGTGTTTCGAGCACAAAAAAGTCAAACAAAAAAACTTTACAAGAACAAAACTGGTTGTAAAAATGTGCTTGCTTGTTTTTTTTTTTAAGGCAAAAATTTTTGAAATTTTCGGTAACGATATGTATTTTGTTTGTGTAAAAAATTCTTTGTGCCCATTTTAGGGTAGCCAGATTTTAAATTCGGAAAAACAGTACATTGAACACAAAAAAACAGTACAATCAAGAAAAAAACAGTACATTTTTTTTTTGCGAAAACACAACTATTTATTTAAATTATTATATATTTGTTATTTATATTATATACATATTTAAAACTTTTGATTGAATATGCAACAATTATATAACGAAAAACACTTAAAATGTGTAACACCAAATGAATGATTTCCGTTTTATGGCATTTTATACGTATACGAAATTACTCCATTTGCGTTAAAAAAAAACACTAAAACGAAGCATTTGGACTAAAGGTTTTTTTTTATTTGAAGACAGGAAAACCAAAACATTCCTGTAAGCCATATAAGAAAGGAGAAAAGCCTAACTTAGCTTAAAACTATTAACTCGTTGATTGTGTAAGTATTATATTGGTATTTAAAGCAATTTTCACCACACACATAGTTGCACATATCATATAGAATTTGAGAAAATTTATGTGTCCTAAGTTAATTTTCCAATTTTAAACCATTCTTAAATTATTTACGGCCAATTTGACCAAGTTCAGCTATAATCTATAAAATCCAAAAAACATATTTCAAAAGTAGTTTAGGTGGAGAAAAGTGGTCCTGAAAGCAATTAGGTATTTTTATAAATTTTGAGCCCGGAGAATTTTTAAATTTGTACGTTTTCAATTTTACGTGATTTCGATTTCCAGAACTTGCCCGAATATTAAATTAAAGGAATTAAAGATAATTGTGTTGGAATAAGTATTTAAAAAATATAAAATTTTTAACAAAATTTCGATTTTGTTTTTGTCTTTTTCAGGTGTTTAAAGGAAAAAACTATTGGAAGAGGTAGCCATAAAATCATATGTCTTAAAAATAATAACATGAAAATATACAACTGCTGCGAGTCACCCATTATAATTAAGATTTCTACTGCGTATTTATGAGAAAACAATGACCACAGCGTAAAAAGTCTTATTATTTTAGAGCTTTTTTAGTTTGGAACACAACATTTTTTTAAGCTATGTACTGTTAAATATTAGGATATTTTCAAAATATGAGTTTAACAGGGATTTTCTTAATATCTTGGTTTTTTGTAGACTGAACACAAAAAAACAGTACAAAAAACAGTACAAAGTGTAAAAAACAGTACATTTGCGTACTGTTTCGGACATTATGCATAAAACAGTACAATTGCAAAAAATCAGTACATGTACTGTTTAAAACAGTACGTATGGCAACCCTAGCCCATTTACATTATACGATTTTTGTCGTTGCGAATCTTACCTTAATGGCGAGAAGAGAGAGGAATTAAAAGGGGTACACAAGCGAGTGTACTCTTCGACAGGCCTGCCATATTTGCCGATTTATCGGCATTTTGCCGATTTTTTGCCTCTAAATTACCAAAGTGCCGAATTGCCGATTTTTGCTCAAAAAATGCCGATTTTTCAATAAACGACTAAAACATGGTAACTTTTTGTTTGTTTTTGGTATATTTTTAAAATTTTATTTGAAAAATGTTCAACTATGAGTTATGAAAGAACTAAATCCAAATAAAAGAAAAAAAGCCATCGGTTAAAATATATTTTTCAATAAGTAAAACATAAAGAACTTTATATTTGAGTTTGAAAATGAATAGACGCTTACAAAGCAGTAAGGGTAAGCTAAATTTATATTCACTATCAATAAAAATAGTTTGAATAAAAAATTATTCTTTAAGATTATACGATATTGAGGATGATGCTATATCCGATAGCCAATCTAATATAAGGGAATGAAGTAAATTTGCAAGCTTTTTGGCAAAAATTTAGATTTAAAATTTTAGTCGCGCATTTCCAAAAAATTAGTTTCCTTCCAATCTTTCGAAAATTATGAAAGAATTTGAAGTCAAGTCAACCTTAATAGAACAAAATTTCGGTGCTCCCTGAAAAATTAAAATTTACAAGGAAATTTAATTTTTCGAGTTAAATAATTCGAATTGTTTTGAAACTGATTCTGAAAGTCGTGTTCGAATACTTTTTCGTTTCGAAAGCAATTTTAGTTCTAATTCATTCAGTCAAACTCAAATAAATGCTCATTCATTCAGAATCAACTGAAAGAATTAGAAATAAAAAAGCTTTCGAAACCAAAAAGTATTCGATTTATAAAACATTTTTTTTTCTCATTGATTATTCTGTTCCAAAAATTAGTTAATGCTGAATTTTTCTGTTTTGTTATTAAAAACGTTTTACTGTATTTAAAAGAGGTATTTTAAATATGCCGATTTTTTGCCGTTTTTTTTAATTAAAGTGCCGATAATGCCGATTTTTTTTTGAAAATATGCCGATTTCTAATCGAAATCTTCTGGCACCCCTGCTCTTCGATTCATTTTGTTCGCTCATTCGTTCTCTCATTGTTCTCTCATTTGACGAAAAATGTATTGAAGTTCGGTTGCAAAAGAAAAAGTCGTAACGACAAAAATCGTACAATGTAAACATCAGACCGACTTCAAAGAGGAAACGTCAATAATCGCAACGACAAAAATCGTATAATGTGAATTGGGACTTTGATGAAATTTAAAGGGTGCATTTTCTTCGTTCAAGTGCCATGTAGACAAAAATTATTGATAAAAAAAAATTCTGAAAGAACTGAATACGTGTACATACTTTTTGTTTGTATAAAATAAAAACTAGCAAAAAGAGTTCTGATCAGGCCTGCCATATTTACCGATTTATCGGCATTTCGACGATTTTTTGCCTATAAATTATCAAAGTGCCTATTTTGTGATAAACACTTAAAACACGGTAATTTTTGGTTTGTGTTATATAAGTTATTAATTTTGGGTAACTTGTTAATTCAGCGCTTATACTTAAGGAAAAAATGGCTATACCTACATATTTATTTTATATATGTGTGTCTAACCCAACAAACACATTTTGAAAATAAACAACTTCATATGAGGGACTTAAAGCACAAGGAGAATCGATCAAAAGATATCCACCCGTCCGGCTGGATGTCCATTTAAACTTTGTGCGCAAAATCAAAATCGCAATTTTTTTCGGGATTGACGGACTATACTTTATTTTTTGTTTAAATTTGATATTTGTAACCAACAAATTAAATTGTTTATTTAAAATGGATATTTGTAAATAAATAATTTTTTCCAATAGATATGTGTAAACAAAAAATTACTTAGGTTATCAATAACCAAAAATAAATAAATTTTACTTTAATTGGTTACCACAACCAAAATATATACAGTACTTTTTGTTTATAGTCACTACCTGTTTATTTTGCCGCTATAAGTAAATTTAATATAAAGTATTAACGTTATTTAGCGATATACCTAATAACATTTGCCATATATGCCATCTATCAACAGTCATCAAAGGGAAAAGTAAAGTAAATTAATGGCGTTATGGTCACATTAACAATATTTACTAAGTTCTTTTTAGTTTTCGAAGCCACAATCCATCCAAAGAAAGAAAGAATTTAATCGTTTAATTTTTGTCAACAACTCAGTTAATATATATGTATCTTGTTATTATTTTAACCATTTTTTTATATATGTATTTGTTTTTCTTTATTTTTTATATTTACATAACTTGATTTTATTCGAATTCGGTTATTTGCCTCATAGTGGCATATATGTGAATTAGCCTTATAGTCACATTAGCTATATAGTCCACGTTTTGTGGGCAACTAAAGGATGTGACTATAAGGGAAAAGTATTGTACATATAACGATAATGGTTAAAGATTTCCAATTGAAAATAAAGGAATTTTTCTCGTAACCTTTACAAAAAATAATTTCAGTCCCTGAGCTACTTTTTGAATTAAAAACAAAAAAGTCCATATAAAACAGCTATTTTTCAACGTATTTAACTCTTAAAAAGAGGGTTTTATTAAGCCGTCATAAACGAAGGCGTCATAAATTAAAACTCATTTCAGGAGTTTGATTTTAACCGACATATAATTAAATAAATTTTTTGTACATAGACACCCAAGCTTGTAGCTGGTCAGATCACTACAATTTGTAAAGCAGAAATTTTTTTTACTATTTTATGACTGCGAAATAAAACTCTATTTTTAAGAGTTCATCCGAACTTTTATTTTTTCGTTGAAAAATGATTTTTAACTGTGGAGTTGAGATTGTTTTTTCTAGATCACCATAGGTTCTTAAAGAGACCTTTAGGACGAACCTTTTGGTATAAGACAGTATACATAGGTCTCTGTTGACTCTAATATGGAGAGTTTTTAAGCTAACATTATATGGATCACTCTTATTTACGGTCCCTGCTATTTACCCTTAAGTAAAAGCTATTCATATACAGGGTGTTTGGTGGCACATTTATATTTTCAAATACGATTATTTCAAAAGGTAATGTACGGTGCGGAGGGAGGGTCGAGCCGTTGGAATTATAGATTGGGCGGATTTGTCAGTCACGATGTCGCAGTGGTCGAGTGAGCATCGCGCGTTCGCTGTGAAGACATTTTTTAAGGGTAATGATTCATACGTATTAAGGTTAGGTTAAGTCACTTAAATAGCCACGTCAACAAGAAAAACTGCCGTTACTGGTCCCCAAGTACCTGCAACCCTCGATTGAAACATCAAATACCTTTACATTGCCCCAGGGTAACCCCACGCATTAGAAAATTGGGCAATTTTTTTTAAATTCTCGAAAAACAAGGCTCCGTTTTGAAAAGTGTGTTCAAGTCGACGGAAGACATGTGGATAACATACTCTTTAAAAAAAATTTCCATTCTATCGTTCAATGCTCTTAATACAACTATTTAATTTTTTATTTAAGTTTGAAAATATAAATCTGCTACCAGATACCCCGTATTTTTTTAATTAAATAAAATTTATTTATAAAACATTTATTTTTATTTATTTTTTTTAATGCATTAGGTATTGGTTAATTGTTTTGCTTTGTTATTTTTGTCATTAAAAATATGTTTTATTGTGTTTAATTTGCCGTTTTTTCATAATTTGATTTCCGATTTGTTTTTGAAAATATGCCGATATTTTACTAAAACCATCTGGCACCCCTGGTTGAGATCTTATACAAGTTTTTATAAACTCTCTTCCCTACAAGAAATTAATGAGCGAGTAGTCACATTTTTCATTTTGGTGTTAAGAAAATGATAGAAAAAATGACAGAAATGAAGTTTACGGTCACATTAGGTCATTTCTTTCTATCATTTTCTTAACACCAAAATGAAAAATGTGACTACTCGCTCATTAATTTCTTGTAGGGTTATTTTCATCCACTCGCCAACAATATTTTAACATACAACAGATAACCACAGATATTGTAGAAATACTTATGGTGACAACAGATATTTGTAAGCAAAAAAAAATGTTATGACATACTCAATCCAAAACCATAAGCATCTGTTTTTATTTTAAGATATGGTGAGTGGACAAAGGCAAAACCATACGATATCAGTTACACTCATTCTCTCATTTATATCAGTAGTTATAGATAAATATCTGGTGTATCTGTTTCAACAATACTTACTGATACACTCGTGCAGGTCTTTAATTTATACCGTGATATTTAACAAGCTAATGTTGAGGTATTTTTTGTTTAATGATTGGTTAGGATTCAAAACGATTTTGTTATATAATTATATACATTTCTTCATTGATGTTTATCTTCAATTGTTTTAACAATATTCCAATTGAAATATATGGTTCTGTAATTATCGAGATGCTTTAGAGGTAGCAGTTTTCGTAATAAAGCTGTAGTTAAAATGGTTATTTGTAACTAAAAAAGATGTTTTGGGTGAAGAAATGGTTAGTTTTAACCAAAAAAATATATATTTTTTACTTTAATTGGTTACGATAACCAATATAAAATATATGTAACGATAATGGTTAAAAATAACCAAATGAAAATAAAAGGAATTTTCCCATAACCTTAAAAAAATAATAACCATTATGATTTTAACGTGATCGAAAAATTTAATACAAAATTTATATGAATTAAAATAAAAAAACTCTCTCCTGTAAAATTGATTTAGGTTCTTACCAGAGAATGACAACAAGTACCCATTAGAAAAAAATACAGAGGTATTTACCCACGCTTTTCGTTGCAAAAAGTATGGTTATTACTTATACTTATGCAAGGCAATATCTTCACGCGACCACATTCAGCCCAACAAACACGAAGTCAAACCTTTGATATGAAATAACTTTATCATTTGACATAAAAAGTAAATCTCAAACGTTTTTCAATTGTTTGATTTAACATTTAAATTCAAATTGATAATGATTTGAAAATAAACATTTGATATTAAATGTTTTATCAATTTGATGTCAAATGTTTTTCAAATGTTAAAATCAAATCAAAAATAAACTTGGCAATACTAAAGCGAAAAATAAATGTAAGCATTAAAAATGGCGATTAAAGATACATTTTTTTCCTTGTGGTTATATGTGTTTTACTATTAAAAATAAATTTTAATATAAAGTGAACAGTTTATTTCTTGTGAAAAATAAAAATTATTTGTTAGAAATTACAATGATTAAAAAAACAAAAAACAAGAAAAATAATAAAACGGGAAAGTGAAGAAAGTTTGTTGAACGAAAAAGTTTATCTCAAAGTTTATTTAAATAAATTTAAATTAAAAAAATTAAATAGTTTTATTTATATTCCACATTGTATTATAATCCACATTTGAGAATTACGTTTGAAAGCAAGTTGAAAATAAAGTCATTTTTCAATTTGAAAATAATTTCCCATTTTTGTTGAGAACGTTATGATTTCAAATGATTTCCAAATCATTATCAAACGTTCGTCGTTTGAGAAAACGTTTGATTTCAAATCATTTTCAATTTGAAATCAAACCTCCGTGTTTGTTGGGAGTAGACAAAAATACATAAATATTATGCAGATGTTAAGGAGCATTTGGACGACATGTTTTTGTCATCTGACATGTCAAATTTTCAAGTCACATGTAATTGTGCATGTCTGTCAAAATCGCTGTTTTACATAAGGTTTATAATATTCGGTCACAAACGTACATGTAATTTGCTTCTGACATTGTCTCTGTTTTTCGCATTGTTAGTGCAGAATCCAAAGTAGTGCTCGGGTTTAAAACAGCTTGCTGCCGCCATACAATTTTTTATTTGCGCCGTAAAATAGTTTAGCCATCTTAACATTTTTTTCTTTTAATTCAAAGATACCAATTTAGGATTTTATAATAAAACGGTTTTTGTATATATATTCACATAAATTTTATTTAATGGTAAGATGATCAAAAATATCTCGGTATTGTAAAAAATTAACTTCAGCCGGCTAATGATTCCGTCAGTAGTGGACGCTGCTGCCGGTTTCTTCCCGGCATAGATTTCTGATGTCAGATGGTTTGTCAGAAGAAATTAGAGCACGCTCTAATTAAAATTTTGACAGATGACTTTGCGTCTGAATTTTACAGAAGCAAAGCTAAAAAGGTAAAACACGATATGTATGTATGTATTTTGCAGTGGGAAATTTGACATGTCAGATGACAAATACATGTCGTGTACGGTCGCCTTTATTCAATACCCATGACTGTGTTTTAGTTATCTGCCATACTCATAAAATATCCATGTTTAAAAAAATACCTTCAGTATTTTTGGCACTTCTGTGTAAAAATGAAAATAAAAAATTTAACAAAAATGTGCGTTGATAACAAGGCAGGTATGGGACTATGTACATATTATTTATGATACATAAAATAAACTTGTCCGTAAAATCAGCAGTACCTATGTAAAACTACACAAAAGCTATACATTTTTATAAAAAATAGGACCACGAGGGGTGGGAAGAGCAATTTCTGCTCTCCGAAGCTATCTGACAGATTTTAATGAAATTTTAAACATAGATAGATTCATATTTACATACATATATAGACACTTAAGCTATGTATTTTTTAAAAAAAAAAATAGGATAACGAGGGGAGATAGGGGGCAATTTATGTCTCTCCAAAACTATCCAATAGATCTTGATACAATTTAAAATATAGATAGATCCATATTTATATAGACATATAAGCTAACTATGACCACGAGGGGCAAATTACATGTACGTTTATTGTAACACACATGCACAATACCATGTGACCTGAAAAGTTGCCAAGTCAGATGTAAAAAACATGTTGTGTACATGTATCTTAACCAAATGCTATAAATATATATGTATTGATTGGTTGTTTCACTCTTTCTTGTTAGCACAACATACAAATCATCCCAGCAAATAAAATTGGACCACCTGACCCATTTTGATAAAATGGACTACTCCATGGACTGGTCCGATGTAATGCAAGCATGGACCATGTCATTGTTAAAAAGTGTTTGTAGTGAGACGACATGTCTTCGTTTTTTAACGACATGTTTTCGTGTTTAAACGAAGTTAAAACTAATGCTCTTGTGTACACAATGGAGTAGTTTTAAAACTACTCCTTAGTGGTCCAAAGGTGGGTTATATGATCCTCTCCTAGGACATCGTAATGTTAAATAGACCAGGTTTTTTCCATACGTTTGGGTTACTTTTGGACTAGTCCTGGTCCTTTGTTGACTACTCTTTACATGCGTGTTTGGACTGGTCCTATTATTTGCAGGGATTACTTACATGCATACATAAAAACCCATATATTTGGTCTCGTGTAACTTATCTATGCTATGTGTTTGTGACAGAGACAAGTGGCTCTACGCATCCGAACATAATTAAAAAGTGTTTGTAGTCAGACGCATGTCTTCGTTTTTTAACGACATGTTTTTGGTTTTAAACGAAGTTAAAACTAATCCTCATGTGTATACAATGGAGTAGTTTTAAAAATACTCCTTTGTAGTCCAAAGCTGGGTTATATGGTCCTGCCCTAGGACATCGTAATGTTAAATAGACCATGTTTTTTCCATACGTTTGGTTTACTTTTGGACTAGTCCCAGTCCCTTGTACACATTGCCGAGCAATAACAACAACACTAAAGAGAAGCGTTGTGATCAGGCCTGCCATACTAAACGATTTATCGGCATTTTGACGATTTTTTGCCTCTTAATTGTCAAAGTGCCTATTTTTTGAGAAACATTTACAACACGGTAACTTTTGGTTTGTTTTATACAAGTTATTAATTTTGGGTAACTTGTTAAATTTAAAAGAGACAACTGTTATTAATTCAGTGCTTATACTTAAGAAAAAAATGGTTATATATTAGGCTGGGTCAAAAAAATATTTTTTCTCTTATCGACTTCTAATAACGTAAATATGTTGTATTTTTGTCTGAATTAGATCCCTGTAAAATATTATTAATTTATTTTTAGTGTAAGAGCCCGCGCAGTGACCTTCAGTTTTGTTAAATTTTTAATATAGCAACAGTTGCATTGTATTGCAGAAAAGCATATTACTGTATTTTAACGACTTTTAGGTTCGTGAAAATAATGTCAGAAGCATTCATGACTCTTTGCGCTAAAAAAGTCAAGCGATGGTTTAATATAGACGAAACTTGAAGCAAGACGAGAGATGCACTGATTTGACAGTAAACAAGATTTTGTGACCGAAAAGGATTTTATTGTTTTATGTTGTATAAGAACCAAATTTTTATTTTTTTTAAGTTTAATTCCAAATATTTTTAGTTTTAATTAATAATAATTGATAGCAAATAAAATATTAAAATTTAAAAAATGGACTTTTTTCAAATATTCTTAATTCTTAGGAGCTTATGCGCGGGCTCAAGATGACACTTTTTTGAACTTTTTTTTTGCAATTTTTATTTGTTTTAACGTAATACAAAAAATATTGCTATTAGAATATGATTCAAGAACTTTTATTTTTTCTCATACATCAGTGACCCACCCTATTATATATATTCCATATATGCAGTATTTGTATTGTATGTTTAACCCAACAAACACATTTTGAAAATATATACAACTACATATGAGGGGCTTAAAGCACACCCATCCGTCTGTCTAATATTTAGTTTTCTAAAATTTAAGAACAATATTCTTGGGCAAATTGTTCAGAACAATTAAATTAATAACGAAATAATTTCTTTCATTACATCTGAATAGTGTCGATATGGCCAACTTGCTAGTTTATGCTGTTAAACCGTTCATCTACATTTATATTTTTTTTTAATAAATGGGAGAAAAATGTTTGTACATTTTTAATTTACTCTCTAAGTAGCTGCATGCTTTTGCTATTTAATGAAGTAACTATTATATGTCTAATTCAAAGTTAATAAGTAAAGTTTGGAATTATTCTCAGCTACATATAATTAAAAAATTTTTTATAAAAGCTTCAAATGTAATTTTTCCAAATATGAGTATTTTGACATTGACCTTAAAGAACAAAGCTAAGGATATTATATAAACATACATACTTAAACAATATTAAATCTATTAAAAATTACGAAATAATTAAAAGTTACTACAAGAAATCTGGTCACACTGACCATGCCATCGGATTGTGGATGCAAAGGAGTTGTTCTAGTTTTCGTTTTTCCGTGCAATTCGCTAATTTTTTAAACACAGTAGATTCAAATTGTCTGCCTTGGTCAGAGTGTATTTCTATTGGAACTCCGTGGCGGCACACCCAGTTATTCAAAAATACGTCTACAACGGTTTTGGCTTCTTGATTTCGGATGGCATACACCTCTGGCCATTTACTTAAGTAATCGATAACAACTTACACATAACGGTTGCCGACATTATTCACAAGAAAAGGTCCAGCTATATCCATTGTGATTCGCTCAAATCGGGCACCCGAGTTGATCAGCTGAAGCGGTCCCCGACTTCTATTTGTTGGTCCTTTGGCAGCAATGCATTGGGTGCAATTCGATATTCAATCAGCCACAGCTTGTTGGCACCCAACCCAGTAGAAACGTTTTTTTAATTTTTCTCGTGTTTTCGTTACGCCAAAATGGGCACCACTTATGGAATTTATTTAATACTTCATGTACTTTTGAAGACGGCACTACAATGAGGTTCAGAACTGATTTTCCATCGGTACTTTCCCATGCACGGTACATGCAGCCGTTTATCAACTGTAGGCCATAGGGCCCAGTATTCTTTTGTTAGAGGACTTTCAGATGATATTTCGTTTCGATTCGGCCTTCTGCCTTCTTCTTTGGCCTTCATATTTTTTTTCAATATAGGGTCGGCTTTCTGTGCCATTGACCAGTCTTTATTGAAATCAATATGCAGTAGGCGAACTTGACAGTTGTATTCCTTTCCTTCAACCTTTACACCATGCCTGCATTCTAGTTTACAGGGTCGTCTTGTTAGGGTATCCTCATTTCCGTGTTTTCCGCCTCTCCCCTGCTCAATGCTAAAATCATTACTTTGAAGGCGCTCAATCCAGGGAGCTATCTGACCTTCCAAACAGGCGACTCCCGAGGTGAAGGTAATGAACTTAAAGGCCTTGGTGACGAAAGGTTATCCATCCCCTAAACCGAGGTGTTATGCGACCCGTGCCTATCGGTTGGTTTGCAGTCAGGGGTTACTGACTGTATTATCACGGAGCTTTGCTGATACCTGGGCACCTCAGCAAATAGACCACGCCCCTACCACGTTAATGGGATCTATGACGTGGCGGACCTCTCAATTCCCCTACACTCGTGGGACCGTAAAATAAAAACTCTACACAACAAAAACAATTAACGGAAACTGATGACGGACAGGCAAGAATAAGGACAACGATTGACATCGAGACGAATAAGCCAGTGGCTGCAACAGCCGAGGCAACCAAGGAAGATCGCCCCAGACTGATCGGAATTGGAAAGGCAGCTCGAGCAGAAGGCGGCTGCTCAAAAAACCGCGGCGAGGTACCCCTGGACTTCGCTCCAAGTACCTTCAAAATGCACAAGCCCTTTCCGTCATTGGAACGGATAAAACCCCTGCTTCGGGTGCTGCCAAGTTGAGTATGACAAAGTCGTCCAACAATACAGCTTCCCATGTGTCCATTGTGCAAGGAGGGATGGCGATGATAACATCCAATCCCAAGGTTGCACCACCCCCCGCCAAACTCGGCGACCGTAGAAATTCCCCTTGGCACAAAAACCCTACAAAGAGGGCATCTAACACAAGGCGTGCTGCCTTGCGTTTCATTGATCTTCTCGGCTCCAAGAAAGCTGAAGACCTTACCAATGAACAAAAAGCTTCATTGGCATGGGCAAGAGCCTACATGGCTGGGCTGCCAAGTGCTACTCCTCCAGTCCCTGGAAAGGTGACAATGCCTAAACGGCAACGTTTGGAGGAGGAAGCTGCAGCCGTGAAACAGCAACCGGGGACGAAACGTCCCAAAATTCCATCGAAACCGATTAACCAATCTGTTAGCGAGGTGGCCAAAGGTCACCTTGTACGAGCCATCATCGACAGGAGTGTTGAAAATGGTGCCATTTCCCATACCAAGTGGGACCTGGTAAAACAGAAACTCATAGGTGTGTTCTGGACGATCCTCAGGAAGAATCCAGGGCCACCCCTAAATGCGATGACACTGCCTGGTACCAGAGTCACGTGAAGCTGATAGCTTGCGCAGATGAACGCTCAGCGCTGCTTTTAAAGCGGGCCATCCAACTACTAGGAGAGGTTTGGGAAGGTGCCAGGCTTGGCGTGGTGTTAGTTGGAGAGATACCACGGAGGTCTATATCGATCGCCACCATCCCTGCCGAACCGGCGGAACCTGAGGAGATCTTGAAGATCATTCAGTGCTGCCACCCTCAACTGCCCACACAGGACTGGAAAGTAGTGAAGGTTTCAGCTGGTGAAGGGTCCTCGAGGACGGTGGTTGTGGTTATCAACCAGCAATCCTTGGAGCCACTAAGGGAGAGACAGGGCAAGCTCTACTTTGTTTTTAAAACGATCTTGCTCCGTGTCTACCGAAGTGACAACAAGGGCAATCCGGCTCCATCGGTAAGTGAGGCCAAGCAACCTAAGGAAAGCGTGGCTTTCGACGATGCCGTGTGCTCAAGTGACAAAGAGGATACCCAGTCTGTCTGAGGATTGGTGGGTGACTTCTTTGATCACTTGGGTGATATGGTAGATGAGGACGTGCTGCTGGAGCCTGACCAGAAGGACGTCAACATCACAGTGGTCGCAAAAATGGATCATGGCGAAGGTGATACAGATCAACCTCCACCACTCTAAAGCAGCATCTGCTGCACTGCTCCTCCATGTGGTAGAGAGAGGGGAGGAGCTCGTGATGGTCCAAGAACCCTGGATTCACAAGAATCGGGTTTGCGGATTTAACATCAAAGGCTACAAGCTATTGTTTGCGAAAGGTACAGGTAACATAAGATCTTGTGTCTTAGCTAAAAACTCGTTGAATATCTTCATTCTTTCTGATAACAGTGATGAAGATACTACAACTGTTGCTCTTAAGACACCGGACGGTATAGTCTGGATGGCCTTGGCGTACATGGCGCATGAACACGGGCAGGACCCACCCAACGGGCTCATCCGTGATGCAGTCATAAAGGCCGCGGGCACTGGAACACCGGTTATAATCTGTTCCAGTGCTAATGCTCACCACACTATATGGGGTAGTATGGATACGAATGTAAGAGGTGAGTCGCTATTCTCCTTTATTATTAATTATAATTCAGGAATAGTAAATAGGGGCTGTGAGCCCACGTTTGTTGTTGCAAACAGGTGCGAGGTTCTTGATGTCACGCTAGTTAGTATAAACCACATCGATATGATCAAGAGCTGGATGACTGTTCGCTCTCTGATCGATGGCTATATTGAACAGGAGACGCACGAACTTGGGGGTTCAACACTCCTCTCTGGTCCGGTCTCTATCTGACCCTCCTGGGGTTGATGATATCGGGGGGATCGATGCGGCAGTGGATCTGCTTTCGAACTCACTGCAGTTGGCGTGTAAGCCAAGGGTGCGTAGGGGTAGGAATAGGTTTAGAAACCTGGTTAGATCGGCGAAAAGGATTGCTTGGAGGAACTTCTGTAGCGGCGTGGAAGGATCCTTTAAAACGAACCGTTTACGTAAGGTAATGGCCTCGAGCCCGGTTGTCCCGACCTATGGCCGGAAATCGGATGGTAGTTGGACCACGAATAGTCAAGAAACACTGGAGGTGTTGATTGATACTCATTTTCCCGGAAACCCCCAATGGGGCTTGCGGGATCAAGCGCCATTCCTATATACATTCCATTGGACTATGATAGGATTAAGTGGGCTATCGATAGCATTTGCCGATATAAATCTCCGGGTATGGATGTTATAATTCCGGCGGACCTGCAGAGGAATTCGACCCTGATAATACCCTGGTTGCTGGCCATATACAGGGGATGCGCTAGATTTTCGTATCTTCCTGTGAAATGGACCCTGTGTAGGGTGGTCTTTATACGCAAGGGGGGTAAGGCTTCTCACACCGAGCCGAGGGACTAAAGACCGATTAGTCTTGCATCCTTCCTTCTTAAGACTCTTGAGGGGGTTATCGATATACACTTGAGGTTGACCATCCCAAGGGGTTTACTCTCTGCCTCTCAACATGACTACACGAAGGGCAGGTCTGTTGAGACGACTCTTCACTCTCTGGTCGGAACTATTGAGAGATCGCTCGAATTCAAGGAGTACACACTTGTGGCCTTTCTCGATATTGAGGGGGCCTTCAACAATGTCAACCCGGGCTCTATCGTGACGTCCATGAGGAGTCAGGGGATCGACGCTGTCATATGTAGATTTGTGGACAATCTACTAAGGAATAGGGTTATTTGCTCTACGATAGGTGAAACCTAAGAACAGGAGTACTCCCCAAATATGGAGGACATGAGGATCAAAACGGTAGTGTATGCGGATGATGTTTCAGTGGCCATCACAGCGAGGCATTTGCGGTATGGGTGTAAATCCGTGTAAGACGGAACTGGTACTCTTTACGAGGAGGTTTAAGACCGAGGACTTTAGGCTTCCGAGGTTAAATGGAACTGAGCTTCAGATATCTTACAGTGCTAAGTATCTGGGCGTGGTTCTGGATAGCAGGCTGTCATGGGGACTAAATGTCCGGATGAGAGTGGAAAAGGCAATAGTTGCCATTTATGCGTGTATGGGTGCAATCGGCAAAAACTGGGGTATGAGCCCGAGGTGTGTCAATTGGATCTTTGAGGCTGTGGTAAAGCCGACCCTGTACTATGGGGTCGTTGTATGGGGGACTACATTGGATAAGGGCATACACCGCGCGATGCTTGAGAAGGTATACAGACTTGTCGTGTTGATGATTACGGAATAAATGCGATCTACTCCCACGAAGGCGCTGTTCACGATATTGAACTGGCTCCCGGTGGACATAACGGCCAGACAGTTGACTCTTTGTTCGGCGAAACGGCTGCACGCGGTGAACAGCTGGTCGGCCCGTGACTATGGTCACGCCGGAATAATCAAATATACGATTGTCCCTGATGTAGTGGATTACTGCACCCCAGTGCCGTGCTTTGGTGCGGGGTTCGTGGCGCACGGCAATGTGCTGTTGGATAATTTCCGTGAACCGACCCTAGGGGTTTATACTGATGGTTCGAGGAAAGGTGAGAGGGTTGGCGGAGGTTTCTTCATAGAGGAACTGAATGTGAAGGTTTCCTTTCGTATGCCGGATGGATGTAGTGTCCTGCAGGCGGAAACCTCGGCTATAAGGCGGGCGGCAAACTGGCTGAGGTATCATCGCATATCGGGAGATATACGTATATTTACAGACAGCAAGGCTTTCACTAGCGGGTGTCTTCACGACATCTATGTTAACTGTAGAATGTCGGATGTCTTTGGATGAGATTGCGAAACATTCAAGGGTAACGCTAATATGGATATCGGGGCACACAGGGTACCCGGGCAATCAGGTAGCAGATGAGCTGGCCAAACAAGGTGGTCGCATGGATGATACATTCATTGACCAATTCATTGGTCCTCCAATGGCTCACTGTAAATCACTTATAGGCCCGAGTCTTATAGAAATGCGCAGATGCGGTGCACGTATGAATCCACCTGCTCGATATCCAGGATCCTTTGGCCTGGATATGATGGACGGAGAACTAGCTCTCTACTTGGGTTCAGCAGGAACCAGATTAGGACGGTGATATCGGTTGTGACTGGACACTGGCCGGTGCGGACTCATGCTGGAAGAATGGATCTGGAATATAACGACTACTGTTGAAGTTGTCAAAACGAGAAGGAAGAGGAGACTGTGCTTCACTTTCTTTGTCATTGCCCTGGATTGCGGGGCATTAGGGAGAAATACCTGGGGGAACCGGTGTTTGCCTGCTTAGAGGATCTATCTGGGATATAACTAAAATCGCTCCTTCTCTTCACTAGGAGTAACTGCTCTAAAGGATGGGCATTGGCGCAGGGTATCACAAAGGGACCAATAAAGGACCCAAGTGAACTGTCTTTTGATGGCTGCCCATGGAACTTAACCTAACCTAACTCAAAATGTTAATCATACAAATATTTGTGAAAATGTTTTATTCACTCTAGTACTGCTAGGAGCTCCCTTCGCGTCACGCAGTAGTTTCTCTCAGGTTTCGAAAATATTCGGCTGTAATAGCCCACGATTCGCTCTACGCCATTGACCACTTCGGAAAGCACACCTCCAATTCCGTATCCGCTCGAATCGGTATCAAGAATAAATTTCTCTCCAGCAATGGGATAAGCCAAAATTGGTGCTGAGCACAATAATTCCTTCAGTTTTTGAAATTCTGCTTCCTGTGCATCACCCTTATATATATTTTTGCGCCTTTTTAGTCAATTCGTGTAAACTTGCAGCAATATTTGCAAAGTTCGGTACAAAGCGCCTGTAGTATGTACCAGGGACCGTAACAGTTATTCCGTCATTCACAAAAGTCATTGATAGCAGTTATTTTTTGCTATTTCAAGCAAAAATAAAAAATAATTTTTTGATTTGTATTTTTTCGAGCAAAAATTAAAGTTATTTTTTGATAATTATTTTTTCGAGCAAAAATAAAAGTTCATATAGACGAAGTTGGGAAAAAATCGCCTCTAATCCGGACAGTGTTAATGGTAGGTTGTCAGTGGTATAAAATTTAAATGAATTCGGTGTTATAAAATTATTTTTGAAAAAAACGTCAAATCAAGAAATCGTAAAAAATTTGGTGTTAACCCTTCCGCTACAAGTTTTTACTGGGTAACTAAAAAATTTCCAATTTATGGATTTTTATTATAATTAGCCCTAACAACAACAATCAATTCTCACATTTGTAAAAAATGGACCCCAAATGTGTTTTTTGGACTGTATCCATATGGATACATATTTCGGTTATGGCAAAGAAATTTTGTTATAAAAACTAACATAAATAGTGAAATAATGCACGGAATGCTATAAGATTTTGCAGAAATTCGTTCTACTTAAGCGGAAATCACACTGTGAAATTTCACGAAGATCGCACCATAATTTACTTTTCGACCCATATAAGCCATACTCCCGGAAAACAGTTTATTACGCCTAAAACTGTAATTAATAATGCTATCAGAATAAAGGCTCATTTAGGTGAACGTTGCTGTACTGTATCTGTACTGTATCAATCAGCTGTTCGCTTTTTGTTATATGAAACGCAATACAAAAGCTTACCGAAATGTAATGTACCGTAGTTGCAACGTACGATTCTGTATAAAATAGAATTTCATACCGTTGTTACGTGACATTTGTAAAACAGTGATGGGCGGCTTGTATGTTTCTTGGAATGCGGGTATTTTTGCTGTTTTTTTTTTGGTACTTTTTTCAGTAAAGCTATGGAATTGTGACAAAACAACTTACAGTACAACATTTTTTTATATGTTTATACAAATATACATATGTTAAGATATGTATGTACACATACAATGGAAATGTGAAACGTATAAAAGGCTTTAAATGGTATCAAAACCTTGTTTGGTGTATGCACATTTACAATAAATGTATGCTTAAAATATATATGTATGCTAAAATACAAATTTGTTTATGGTAAATCAATAATATAAATATTATTAAAATACTGTTTTAATACCATTTAAATCACTTGGTACTTTTTCTGCACAGCAGTCACCATTTAAACATTTTTGATTCCCATCACTGTGTGTATTGTTTTATGTATACTATTTTTTTTGTTTATGTATGGGAAAACATATGACACGTTTTTAAATGTTCTATAAGTGCGCCAACCTGCTTACAGTACCGTGCGGTACATTACGGGTACAGCAACGTTCGCCTAACTGGGCCTTAAAAATCAATACATTTCAGTTTTATAAGACTAGAAATCACACTAATAAATTTCGTGATGGTTGGTCCATAATTCGCAATAGGCCCCATATAAAAACCACTCAGAAGCATCAATCGTAAAATTATTTTATATATATTGTGTGTATATTACACAGTACAACACATGATTTCGGGACTCAATTCTGATAATTGCTTATGAAAGTAGACCCAAAAAAAGAACTTCTGCATCATTAGTTTGGTCGTGGTACCTCAATAAATAATTTTAAAATTAACTTGAAATTAGTAAGTATCGTATAGGAGAATTTGTCACAATTTAGGCTCTTTTGTTTATCATAACTCGAGAACCACTAGTTTGAATTAGCTGAAAAAATTAAGAATTACAATTTCTTTAATCTGTTCATACAACTTTTCGCTACATAAGCAACAGTTTCGCCGTTATAAATAAATGTATGAAGAACAAAAAATATAGTTTGCCCAAAAAATTTTTTATTTTTAATTCTTAAAAAATCCAAAACGGTAAAAAAAAATGTCAAGTCCTATTACTTTCACGTAAAGTCGCATAACCTATGAACAAAATGACACATAAATCATGAAAATCGATGAACGCGTTTCGCTTTTATTCACAATTAATTAAAGGAATGAATTTCAAAAATTTGCTCGAGATATCCACAAAATTCTTTGGAAAAAATATTGATGACTTTTTTTTATGATTCTCAGAATTAAAAAAAAAAAAATAAACAAAAGTTTATTTGATTTTTTTGATTGCGGTAGCAAAGTAATAAGCGTTAATAAATGTGAGTGGACAATTAAAAGGAAAAAAGGAAAGTGCCCTTTTTTAATTATTTGGGGTTTTCCGTTAGTTACCTACATTATTTTTTTAACCGGAGTTGCACCCACATTTATGAGTGCTCATGTTTTGGAACGTTTCGAAAACATATTTCATAAGTACCTGCCAGTAAAATATTGAAATACATGTAGTATTTATAGATGCTCTTTGATCGATTTTTGTCATTTAACAAGAGTCGACGAACGCGAGAAGTACAAGTAAATTTTTCTCCGGTTTTTAAAAGTGAATAACAACAAAACATATAATATATTTTCCAAATATGGAAAATAACAAGTGCCCACAATTGTATAATTTTTTATACGTTTGTGGTCAAATCGTCCCAAAAAGAGGCCAACTGGATCGAAAAAAATGTATGTATTACTGAGAAATTCAAAACAACGTATTGTCATTATTTTGATGAAGCAGATTTAAGTGGTGCAAATATTACGCCGAACACAGTGTGCAAAAATTGTTATTGTTCAAACTAGCATAACGTGCTCATCCTTACTTTTATATTATTTTTATATCTAATATTTAAATCTTTTTGCCTTTAAACTTGAATTGTAAATAACGTCTAATTTGTAACGCAATGAATTTAATAACTACAGTTTGAAAACCACTGTATCTGTTCGTTAAATCAATTAAAGCTAATGTCATTGCACGGATACGTTAACATTTTAATTGTCATCTTTCCCGCCATGTCATTGTAGCCATCTTTTTCTATCTACCTAGCCTTCGTGGTTGGTAGTTAGCCTAAACGTACTTACTTATACTTGATTCTTTGATCTATACACTACTTACTTTTAATTTGAAGTAAATTACTTACTTGCTTGTTTCTTATTTAAATAAAACTTAATTATAACTTAATTTATTATAACCACTAAACTGGAAATAAAATTTAACCTTTGTGAATTCAAACTTAAATTCCCTACTCGACTTTTTATTGCACCTACTTGGTGTAAAAGGAAATTATCGTAAAGTTTCCAACGGCAATTCAACTCCCATCCAAGGAAGTTATTTTCGCCCACACTTTATCTTCCAACAGGAATTATTCTGCAGCTGCTCTCCCTAAGAGTGATCTTTACGCTCGGAAAACGTCATCATCCTCCTCATCATAATCTCAAACTTCATCTAGGAAACACGCAAGTATACACATACATATCTAATCTCATTTGCTCCTGGTCAGACTCATTATTCTCTCTCTAATATAAATTCCCATACAATCATTAATACTTACTCTTATCTTCCCATTAAGTTAAGTTAAGTTAAGTTAAGTTAAGTTAAGTTTATTTGAGACTTTAAAACAATCAAATAAGAAAAAAAAAATTATGAGTCAAATTACAAAGAAAACTTAAAACTATAATGTTTTGTATTAATAAATATTATTGTTTAACAGTAACAAACTTATCAGATTTTGTGAACGATCCCTAACATTAAGGTTTAAAGTGCTTGCTCCCGGCACAACATTTTGGGGTAGTAAAAATGAAATGTGCTTAAAAACTAAACTTAAAGCTAAAAATAATAAAAGGTAGCAAAAAAAAAAAAAAAAACAATCAGGGGAAAAAACAGTAAAAATTAACCTCTGTGGGCACCTGCAATTTTTGAAACGTAAAATTTCGGTAGTAAGCTATTTACACATTTAATTTAATGTTCCACATAACCTAAGGGTGAGTAGTAGTTGGTATTCAGCCAATTTGAACCTAGTTGATCATTTAAGACATTTTGAATCACAACATTATCGAGATTATGTAAAGAGTCAATAAATCGTTTCATTAAATCAAAACCATACGAGGCTACGGGCTTAACCTTTGTTAAATCATATATATATTCATTAGAAAACTTCCTATGAGCCCGTTTAAAGTGTTTGTTAATGCAAAGTCTAAGAACTTTACGTTCAAAAATTTCAAATTCCTTCATTACCGAAGGTGAAAACGAAAACCATATCGAGAAAGCATACATAAGAACCGGCCTAATGCTTTATTTATAAATTAACAATTTTGTCTTCTCTGGTGAATATCTGCTATTAAATAATTTTCCAAAAGAAATTTTAATGCCGCGAGCTTTGTTAAGACATATTCTAGCATGACGGTTAAACTTAAAAAGCTTATTAAAATGAATACCTAAATATTTAATATTGTCTACAAAAGGTATTTCCTGTCCATCAAGGGACAAACTAAGCTGCTTGCTCTCAGGTACAACAAAATATTTGCATTTTCCAGAAGCATTCCTTAAACAAATGGCTTCACTTTTAGACGCATTTATGTTTATACCCCAAAATTTATAAAAATTATTTACCGAATTTAAATATGACGAAATAGAACTCAATGTATTCTTTGGTGAAGTTTCATGAGCGTAAATAAGAGAATCATCAGCGTAAAGAATACCAGTTGAACCACCAAATTGATGTGGGAAATCAGAGATGAAAATGTTGTACAAATGAGGAGCCAAAATAGAACCCTGCGGTACACCGCAACAAATATTACCAAAAATAGAATTTTCGTTTTGTAATTGGACGCAAAACTTTCTATTTTGTAAAAAATTTTGAGCTAACTTAATAATGTGAGGTTTGAAGCCAATATTTATCATTTTAAAAATTATGCCATCGTGGTAAGCATGGTCAAAAGCCTTTTCAATATCAAGGGAAACTGCTACTGTACAGCATTTATTTCTCAAATTGTTCACTACATCATTTTGAAATTTTAGTAAGGCATGACTAGTAGAGTGAAATTTTTTAAACCCAAACTGATAATTTGGAATATATAAAGCATCTAAATCTATATCCATCTTAACTCGAATTACCTTTTCAAAGAGTTTTCCTAAGTTGGATAATATTGTCAAATTCAAAATAGTAATTTTTTTTTGGGATTGGGCAGATTTTTGCTATTTTCCAGGAATTTGGAAAATATCCATTGCTAATGCAATTATTGAAAATAATTGCTAAATAATCAAAAGCTTTGGCTGGAAGTTTTCTGATGATGAAGTTTGAAATACCGTCTAAGCCGAAGGATTTTTTATTATTTAAAGATTTAGAAACTGCAAAAAGCTGATCAGTGTTAGTTAATGAACTATACTTTTGAACATTCGTTGATGGAAATTAATTATTGAAATTTAAAAAAATGTTTGGTATCTGAGACAAATTTTGTCTTATTGTGTTTTCAACACCGGAGACATCCCTATTAGGCACTAAACCAGAATAAATAGAAGAAAAATGGCTGTGAAGATGAAATAATTTTTGATTATTTTCAGTTATCTCCGTGCCGTTTACTATTAGTTTTGTAAATGCGGATTTTTTAGAAACTCCTAAGATATTGTGAATTTATTTGTATGTAGGTTTGATACTTGCAAGACGATTTTTGAAAATTTCGGCTTGTTCTATTTGAACTTTTTCTTTTATAATAATTTTAATCAGATGAATCTGCTTAGATAACAGAATATAATTCGGCTGTGTCCTATCTAAAGTGTCCTATCTAAAAAGGCGCCTTAACTCCTTTTGCCAAGCAAACTTTAACTTATATAAATTTTTAATTCTGTCTGGGATAAAAATACGCTTATTTTTTATTTCGATTTTCTCACAGTGATTAAAAGTTACCTCGTTTACTGCAGAAGAAAACTCTTCAACAAAATTGTCAATTTCTAAATTTGATAAGTTAACGTTCGAAGGTGGGAAATTTGAATTTATTTTTAATGATGTTTCCCTTCTGAAAGAGACCCAATTAGTATTTCTGAAAGATGTAAATATACGTGGCTGTCTTAAAATAAATTCAAAGCTCAAGAATTTTAATTGAAAATGTAAAGGAAAATGATCAGAAAATGATGGAAGAGATTTAACTGAATTAGGATTAAACGTATCAACCAAATTTGTACTAATTAAAAAATGATCCAGGAATGAGTTCCCATTAGGAAAAGAAGGCTTAGAGTCAGAAAGTCTAACAAAATCTGAACAAAAATCTGTCAACCAGTCAAATAAAGCTATTCCATTACAATTATTGAATATATCTCCCCAATAAGTATGCTTTGCATTAAAATCACCGCCTAAAATAACACCATCATAGTTAGATGAAATTGCCCTAATAGCAGATAAGCCATTATTAATTAAATTATAATTTAAATTACAAGGAAAATATAAGGAACCACATAAAAGTTTTTTAGGCAAGCCATCAATTAACAAAAAAATTTCAACAAAAAGATTTGGGAATAAAATATAATCTAAAGTAATACGACGAAAAGAGTAATTTTCCCTCAAGGCGATAGCAACGCCTACCGAACTATACAGCCCAATTATGAATAAAAATTCCCCGGGAGTTTTTTCCCTTTTCTCATTTTTACAATTGAATTTACATAGGAAAAATGGGAGAAGGGAGAAAACTCCCGGGGAATTTTTATTCATAATTGGGCTGATTATCTTTTAAAAATGAGTAATTTTCTAAAACAACTCTATGAGTCGGACTAAGATGTGTCTCCTGTATAAAGGCAACATCAATCTTATTGCATTTCAAAGTATTAACCAAATCTATTCTTCTACTGGAACTTACTAGGGAACGAACGTTAAAAGTTATCCATACTTCTAATTACCATAGATAGATTCAATTTCCTTAGGGAGCTTTAAACAATCAGATTTTGCCTGTGGCTTAGAGCAATTTTTATAATTTATAATAAAACTTTTAACTTTATCCTCTAATGACATTGTTTCCTCTTTACATAACTCTTTAGCAATTTTCAAAAATTCTTCAACCAACGGCGGTTTCTTTGAGACTTTAACAGTTTTTTGAGAAATATTAAAACAATTAGCAAATGTTTTATTAGAAGAAATAAAACTAGAATTAATATTAGCATTTTGAACATTTTGTGATGCTAATACATTTCTTTCCTTGATAACATCAGTCAATTCCCTTTTACGTTCACTATATTGCAAAAAAAATGGACAACCTCGCCAGTTTGCTGGATGTCCTAAATTTTTACAATTAACGCAAAAGGGTTTGGAATTATCATTAACTTCCAACTTACACTCACCCGTGCCATGTTTTTCAGAACACTTAACACAAGCTTGAGGCCTATTACAGTTACTGGAATAATGCCCCCATTGTTGGCAACGCCAACACTGAACCTCTCTAGAGTTTGCCTTAGGCGATTCCCAAGAAACGGATTGATTAAGCAAATACCTAATATGAGTAAAATCATTTGCGTTTTTGCCGGGCAGCAATGTCACTAGAAATAACATCTTCTTAAAAACTTAGTATGGAATTTTGCAACCACATCTACAGTATTTGGTAGGATCAAATCAAGTTCTTTCTTAATGTCACCAATATCTGTTTTACAATAAAGGCCACGGAGAATAATATTTATCTTCTTGAAAGCTTTTGGAGTGAATGAGTAAGATTTTATGCATTTTTCCTTGAGCAACGCCATCATTTCTTTGTGGACACGAGGATCTCGCACATAAAGTTTACTTTTGAATCTTGATTTATTAGTGATTTTAAAATCAACATTTTTGGCTTTTAATTGATCCACCAGACTTTTGATATTTAAATTGTAAATAAAAATAGGAGGACAATAACTTTCGGCCGTAGGTTTCACCGATTTCTTTTCTTTGTGGGCGTTTTTAAAGTCGTTATTAGTTTTGTCCATTTCAATTTCACCCAAAATTTAAAAACGGTTGTTATAATTAACACTTTGAGTTTCAAATGTGGTGAGATCCAATTGAATTGGGTCATTGCATCTTCGTTTTTTTCCGTTTACTTTGACAAATTCTTTAAGCTCATTTTCCAAAGTATCCTCCTCCATAGAAGATAAAGAAGTAGCTCTTGGAAGTGAGACATCTAGAACATTTTTAATTGATGTATCTTGAGGGTGTGTGCTTGAAGCTGATTGGGAAGTCAATGGTGAACAACTACTGTTCCCACCAGAAGGCTGGTTTTTATCTGGAGGCAATTTTAAAGTAAGCGAGCCGCTATCCAATTGATTGAATTGCAAACTCATTATTTAAGCTCTATGTAGTATGTATTTTTCAAAAATTCTCAATCAGAAAAAAAAATTTATTTTTTATTTTATCGAAATATTTTAAAAATTAAAGCAAGACCTTCCTCGTTTAAAGTTTAAAACAAACCTTATCTTCCCATTATACATATTGCATTCATCCACCTCACTACATTCGCACACATACATACATATATTGCCCAATTCATTCCATTCCTAAAAGGGTAAATATATTCAGTTAAAATACCCTTATAATGTGGATACATGGAAAAGGTGGACAGTTTTCTTTTATGAAGCCAGTAAACTTGCTGAATTAATAGGAAAAAATCAATGCATCCATGACGTTAAAATTACATTTCCACCTTGAAACCTTTTTGGCACAATTACCTCAGGAATCGGACGAACAAAGAGAAAGGTTCAACCAAGTGACCATGCCAATGGAAAAGCGATTCAAAGGCAAAAAATTGGATGCATTGCTTGCGGAGGTTTGTTGGTGGATTTCTTTCCCGGATGATGATGCAGACTCAGAACATGAATATGAACAACCTACGAAGAAAATAAGGTAATCAGAACCACAAGCGTCAACTTCAACGAGGATGGATAGTGACAATAATTGAAAATGTTCTAAATTAGATAGCATATTAACTTTGCATATTTTCTATGTAAGAATAGCTGTAATATGAATCGGAATGTTTATTTTCATGCATAATAAAGAATCAATAAAAAAGTCATCAATGTTTTTTCCAAAGAATTTTGTGGATATCTCGAGAAAATTCTTGAAATTCATAGCTTTAATTAATTGTAAATAAAAGCGAAACGCGTTGTACTGTGTAAGGCATTGCCGGGTTAAATCTGTGGCATTTTGACAAAACATCTTAAGTCGAGATAAGATAGCAAAAAAAGTTAAAAAAAAACTCGGCATCATTTTTATCTATATCTATTATCTTTTTTAATCCAAATTTTTAATATTTTAATCAGGCTAAAGTTCATCAAATTTAATTTTCATTAAATTATTTTATGAAGAAAGGAATTTTCACAACATGAAAATTAATTAAAATTGTTATTGATAATCATTCATTCTTGACTGACCTGAGATTCGAACCCAGGCGGCTGGTTACCATGACATGTTTCGATCGCAACCACTCGATCTCCTCAGATGGATTTGCCGTCTTACACTCGCAGCCATCGACGACTGCTGACGTCAATAGTCAAACATCAATCCTTAAACCAAATTGTATTTTAACCCTTTGGTAGATCGAAATTTGCTTTTTTGAATGATTATCCATTTTTAATTGATTTTACATGTTTTTCCTAACTTCTGTTTTTTCCGTACTTATGTCAAGAATTCTTCTTGAAGTCCAAAGTACATTTTTTGTTTTTTCATTTTGTCTTTCTTTTTCTTGTTGACCTTTTTCAGCACAACTTGAAGGACAAATGTACACATAGAGCTCGTGCCTTAGCTTTAACAATAATTAGAATTGTGGTTATTTTGTTGAACTATTTATGGTTTTTAATCCAAATTTTTAATATTTTAATCAGGCTTAAGTTCATCAAATTTAATTTTCATTAAATTATTTTATGAAGAAAGGAATTTTCACAACATGAAAATTAATTAAAATTGTTATTGATAATCATTCATTCTTGACTGACCTGAGATTCGAACCCAGGCGGCTGGTTACCATGCCATGTTTCGATCGCAACCACTCGATCTCCTCAGATGGATTTGCCGTCTTACACTCGCAGCCATCGGCGACTGCTGACGTCAATAGTCAAACAGCAATCCTTAAACCAAATTGTATTTTAACCCTTTGGTAGATTGAAATTTGCTTTTTTGAATGATTATCAATTTTTAATTGATTTTACATGTTTTTCCTAACTTCTGTTTTTCCGTACTTATGTCAAGAATGGGGATAATGTGATAAGGAGGAGGGTTACCAGGGGGACACCACAAGGGGGGCTTCTATCACCTCTACTGTGGTTGCTTGCGGTCAACGGGATTCTTAGGTGATTTGATTCCATGGGTAGGAAAGGTGTTGCCTATGCGGACGACATAGTTCTGCTTGTCAGGGGAAAATTTTTGTCCACGATCGGGGAAATTATACATGTGATGCTAGGCGAACTCTCGGCTTGGGCAAAGGATAGGGGAGTGGGTGTTAACCCTGTGAAGACTGAGCTGGTGCTATTTACCAGAAGGTATAGGATAGAGGAATTAAGGAGGCCAGTACTAGATGGCGTCGAGTTACCTCTATCGAACGGAGCAAAGTATTTGGGTAACTTTCTGGACTGCAAACTGTCTTGGAAGAGAAATACTCAGGAAAGGATGAGAAGGGGACTCAATGCATACTACACATGCAGGAACTCCATTGGTAAGAACTGGGGTCTAAGGCCGGATATGGTAAACTGGATTTACACATCGGTTGTTAGGCCTATACTTACCTATGGATGCACTGTTGGGTGGGGTGCGTTGGGAGTGGATAGCTATAGGAAGATGCTCAGCAAGGTTCAAAGAAGTGCATCTCTTGGCATCACAGGGGCAAGGAGAAGCACTCCGCAGGCGGCGCTGGACATCCTACTATATCTGTCCCCTATTGAGCAGTACGTAAGGAGTGTGGCCGCTAGGAACTTAATAAGACTTTACGAGTCTTCCTTAGTTAGACCTAGGCGGGATGATCACACGAGAATCTTGTACGAGATGGGTCTGCTTGATCAGGGTATTTCTCTCGGGAGAATTTCGGATCATATGACTATGACCCTGGACTTCGGTGCAACACCACCAGTGGTGTTCCCGGATAGGGAAGTTTGGAGTGGATCCAATGGACTGTTTGAGGGGTGGGCAGTATTTACGGATGGATCCAAGATGGAAACCGGCACTGGTGCCGGTGTATATATAGCGGACACCGAGGTGAAGAGGTCATTCAGACTCCCCGATGAGTGCAGTGTATTCCAGGCTGAGATCCTAGCGATCTGGAGGGCGACGGAGGTGATACTGGAACACATCGTGGGTGGATCTGAGGTGACAATTTACGTCGATAGTCAGGCGGCGCTTAGGGCATTGACGAATTATACGGTGCGATCGTGCCTGGTCGCTCGGTGTTGGAATGCTCTTGGTGGACTCATGGAGGCATTCAATGTGAGGCTGTGTTGGGTACCTGGACACTGCATGGTTGAGGGAAATGAGGTGGCGGACGAACTCGCGAGAGGAGGTTCGAGTATGGACTTAGTGGTAAGGGACAGGGGGGTAAAGCCTCCCCTATGTTACTACTATGGTGTGATACGGGAGAAATTCCGTGATGACGTTAACCGATCCTGGGGGGACAGAGTGGATTGCAGGGTGTCTAGGGCATTATGGCCCGGATTGGACGCAGGGGCAACCAGGGTTCTACTGGGATTGGATAGGAGTAGTCTTAGAACGCTTATAGGGTTCTTGACGGGTCATTGTCCGGTCAGGGCTTTTGTGGGCAGATGGGACAACGCCATACCGGACTTCTGCAGATTGTGCGAGGATTCGGAGGAGCTGGAGATAGGGTTGCCATACGTACTGTTTTTAACAGTACATGTACTGATTTTTTGCAATTGTACTGTTTTATGCATAATGTGCAAAACAGTACGCAAATGTGCTGTTTTTTACACTTTGTACTGTTTTGTGTACTGTTTTTTTTGGTTCAGTCTACAAAAAACCAAGATATTAAGAAAAACCCTGTTTAAGTCATATTTTGAAAATATCCTAATATTTAACAGTACATAGATTAAAAATAAGGTTGTGTTCCAAACAAAAAAGCTCTAAAATAATAAGACTTTTTACGCTGTGGTCATTGTTTTCTCATAAACACGCAGTAGACATCATAATTATAATGGGTGACTCGCAGCAGTTGTATATTTTCATGTTATTATTTTTAAGACATATGTATGATTTTATAGCTACCTCTTCCGATAGTATTTTCCTTTAAACACCTGAGAAAGATAAAAACAAAATCGAAATTTTGTTAAATATATTATATTTTTTAAATACTAACGTCTGTATTTATAAAAAATTTTTAAATTTAATAAAGGTTTACAAAACAAATTTTGTATAAAAATTCTCCTTAATAAACTTTTGTAAGATTTAATAATCGTTTATAAATACGGGGGTAAATAAATACTTATTCCAACACAACTATCGCTAATTCCTAGAATTTTTTTTATATTCGGGCAAGTTCTGGAAATCGAAATCACGTGAAATTGAAAAAACGAACAAATTTAAAAAATTCTCCGGGCTCAAAATTTATAAAAATACCTAATTCCTTTCGGACTACTTTTCTCTACCTAAACTACTTTTGAAATAAAGAAAAGCTACGTTAATTTTTACAAAAATTTTATTGAATATTTTCAGCGTATAAATTTTATTGAAACTTTCTTTTTACTATTTTAATATTTTCAGATTTTGTTAAATAAAAATACACCAAACTATAAGGGTCCTCATGATATCGTTTATATGTCTCGTAATCTGTGCAAACTGTGCATTTTTACGCCCTCGTAAATGAACTGTCAAAAATTGTATGAGAATTCATTTACACAAACTTGGTAAATTTGCCCAACAATTTTGTCTCGTAAACTTGCGCTGTTCAATTGTGCATTTATACAAACAGATCTTTTAATGATTTTAATGTCGTTTTCAATAAAAAATCCAAGTGTCTATAAATCACAAACAATAAATTCTTGCAATAATTTCAGTAAATTGGTATTTTGGCTTTCTTTGAGCATTTTTAAAAGCAAATTTCTCATACATATTAATCACAAATTTAAACACAAATTTTTATATTTTTGAATTTTAATTTTTAATTTATTTTTGTATTGACGTTTCTTACAAACTGACATTAATTGTTTAAAATTACACAAAAGTAAAAAAAGGGGCTTCATGAAACAAGACTCGTAAGTTTGCGCATTTGCACAAATGGCAATTTTAAGCGACATCATGAGGACCCTTTATGTTTTTTGGAATTTATAGATTATAGCTGAACTTGGTAAAATTGTCCGTAAATAGCTTAAAATTTTTTTGAAATTTGAAAATTAACTTGGACACATACATTTTTTCAAATTCTATTTGATTTGTGCAACTATGTGTGTGGTGAAAATTGCTTTAACTGCCAGTATGCTTAAAGAAAGTCCTACTTACACAAATGGAGTAATTTCGTATACGTTTAAAATGCCATAAAACGGAAATCATTCCTTTGTCGTTACACATTTCAAGTGTTTTTCGTTATATAATTGTTGCATATTCAATCAAAAGTTTTAAATATATAATAATTTAAATAAATAGTTGTGTTTTCGCCAAAAAAAAAATGTACTGTTTTTTTCTTGATTGTACTGTTTTTTTGTGGTCAATGTACTGTTTTTCCGAATTTAAAATCTGGCTACCCTAGCTGGAGACGATCGAGCATGTACTTTGCCATTGTCCCAGGATGCAGGGTCTCAGACAGAAGTGGCTAGGAAATAGGTTTCGAACTGGGGTGCATCGCTGGATGTAGTCCAGCTGATCTACTGGGGTTTGTCAGGGTAATAGTGCGGTTGTTTCTGTTGAGGGGACAGTAGAGAGGGAATTTGTTCTTCACATCACCTACTAACTTTCCTATATTCTATACTCTATCAACCTCATACTTCTTTTCTTAACCTTTCTCTTTTTCTATCTTCTTTATCTATTCTTCATCAAGTTTAAGGGATTCACAATGGACCGTACTGGTCTCCGAGTGGAAGTGTGCCCTTGGGCACATAACCCTTCTGAACCTAACCTAACCTATGTCAAGAATTCTTCTTGAGGTCCAAAGTACATTTTTTGTTTTTTCATTTTGTCTTTCTTTTTCTTGTTGACCTTTTTCAGCACAACTTGAAGGACAAATGTACACATAGAGCTCGTGCCTTAGCTTTAACAATAATTAGAATTGTGGTTATTTTGTTGAACTATTAATGGTTTTTAATCCAAATTTTTAATATTTTAATCAGGCTTAAGTTCATCAAATTTAATTTTCATTAAATTATTTTATAAAGAAAGGAATTTTCACAACATGAAAATTAATTAAAATTGTTATTGATAATCATTCATTCTTGACTGACCTGAGATTCGAACCCAGGCGGCTGGTTACCATGACATGTTTCGATCGCAACCACTCGATCTCCTCAGATGGATTTACCGTCTTACACTCGCAGCCATCGACGACTGCTGACGTCAATAGTCAAACATCAATCCTTAAACCAAATTGTATTTTAACCCTTTGGTAGATCGAAATTTGCTTTTTTGAATGATTATCCATTTTTAATTGATTTTACATGTTTTTGCAAATTTCGATCTACCAAAGGGTTAAAATACAATATGGTTTAAGGATTGATGTTTGACTATTGACGTCAGCAGTCGTGGATGGCTGCGAGTGTAAGACGGCAAATCCATCTGAGGAGATCGAGTGGTTGCGATCGAAACATGTCATGGTAACCAGCCGCCTGGGTTCGAATCGCAGGTCAGTCAAGAATGAATGATTATCAATAACAATTTTAATTAATTTTCATGTTGTGAAAATTCCTTTCTTCATAAAATAATTTAATGAAAATTAAATTTGATGAACTTAAGCCTGATTAAAATATTACAAATTTGGATTAAAAACCATAAATAGTTCAACAAAATAACCACAATTCTAATTATATCTATTATCTATATATATAAAAAATAAAAATGGTTGTCTGTTTGTTGGTATGTTGGCTCAACTACTGAACCGATTTTCCTGAAATTTTTACAGTAATATCACGTGAGCCCTTAAAATAAAAAAGGTTATTCTATTTTTCGATAGGGGCAGAGAAATCGGTTCCCCCTATAGGATTATTAAATATCGCATATCTTTAGAGCCGCTGCATGCATTTTGTTGAACTTTTAATAGTAGAATCTTCTGAGCATAAAAATTTAAATAAAATAGGAGCGGGAGAAGTGGTACCCCCATAGGATGCCAATGTTTAATATCGCATATCTTAAGAATTGTTATAGTGAGAAACATGGTTAAATCTACAATTATGTTTATCTATAAATTTCAATATAAAAATGGGCGGGGTAGACAGATTAGGAGCACTAATTTTTTCAATAGGGGCAGCGGAAGTGGAACCCACCATAAGATGCCAAAATTAAATATTGCATATGTAAAGAGCCGCTGCACCCATTTTCTTGAATTTAGCATCTTCTGAGCCCCAAAATTGAAATAAGATAGTAGCAGGGAAAGTGATATCCCCATAGGACGCTAATGTTAAATTTCGCATATCTTAAGAACTGTTATAGTAAGAATGTTAAGACTTGGTAGGAGTCAATCTTATAGTAAACTACAAATTTTAAAAAAAAAATTAGGGCGAAGGCGCAGCTGGAGCAATACCCCCACAGGATGTGTATAATAAATATCGCATAACTGAAGAACTATATTAGCTAGAGTCTTCAAACATGGTTAGGGCCACTAGTGAACAATAAATTTTTAAATAATAATCGGCTGGCCAGAGGAAGAAAGAGCAGTAGCTCCCATAGAGCAAAATTATTAAATTTCGAATATCCACATTTATGGTAAACTACACCTTTAAAAAAAATTAAGGGGTAAGGTGCAGGAGGAACAATCAATAATATAAAAGGAAAAAAGAGTATGCAATTTTGTTCCCCATAGACTTCTAAGCTACAGAGTCGATTTTCCTAAAATTTTCACAGTAATTTTCTGATAACCCGGCTCTTAGCATATGCAATTTTTTTTATAATTTTTAGGTGGGGGTGGTACCATTCATACAATGACAATAAAGATTTCTTAATAGTTGGAGTACTGTTACAGTGAAGGTGTTGCAATTTTTTACAAATAGCTTAGATAATAATACACAACATCTTCCAAAAGGAGGTTCAATTTCTTACTTTTTTTTTTGTATACACATGTTCTTATATATTTTTCATAAATCTGTTCCATATATTAAATTATGTATGTATTTTATAGTAATTATATAATAATGCCTTGCTGTAATTGCCAACGTTATCTCAACAAAGCCTTAATGGCGCTGAGACTATTATATGAATTGTAAAACATAATTTTGAATTAATAAATAAATAAACAAAAAAAAAAAAAGTAGTCATGGCACCTCCCATACGAACACATGAGATATCTGTATACATATCAGTAGAACGGGCACTGTTAAAATTCGGTACAAGATGCTTTGTTATCAATACACGAGATCTGTTTTAAAACAGTTTTACTAATTGTATTTCGATGGGGTAGCAAAGCGCACGGGGTAAAGCTAGTTAAATAATAAAATAAACCGAAATTACAAAAAAATCTCGTTTATAATAAAAACATTTTTAAATCGTAAACAAACAATTTTGAAGGAAAATTCGTATAATTAACAGCATTTTTTCAACTTTTTTATATTTGACTTAAGATGTTTTGTCAAAAGGCAACAGAAATAATTATTGTTATATCGACATATTTTAAAGATAAAGCCAAAAATATATGAAATAGGCTCTTAAAAACACAATTTTAAGCATTTTCCAATGATTCCAATATTTTATAGATTCATTTTATACTCAGGGAGATATGGATAAATCATTTTGCAACTTTTACGACCTATAACTCCTAAACTAGGAGCGTTGGCGCGAAAAACAACTTCATATGAAACTTCTTTCATATGAGTCGAGGTAGTATTCATGTTTCAAGCTGATTCTTTTCTTTTAAGCGAAAAAAAGAAACATTTTTAAGCACTTATTCCTTAAATATTTTTTTTGTTTTGAAGTGGACAGAAATAGATTTTTAGTTTAATTTGACTACAACGACAAAATAAGCACAGACAACAACCTGCAGCCATGTAGCCGTGAAAATAATTATTTTCATATACTAACCAGAGAATGACAACAAGTACCCATAAAAAAAATATACAGAGGTATTTACCCACGCTTTTCGTTATTGTGTATATACATATTTATAACACAAATAATGTGCGTTGCAAAAAGTTCCCTGAAGGAAACCTGGGTGCAAGTGTCTCAAAGTCACTAGTTTTGTCGACATTTTTGGTGACATTGTCTACAAAGTGTCTACACTTCACTACATTTGCCACTATATTTGGCTTTAATACGCAAAATTTTTTATCAATAACAACTGAGAAGTACAATTCCTATAAAAGTTGAAGAAATAATAAAAAAATATTGTTATGATTTCGTATTCGTACTAAAAGTGTAGACTACATTTACTAAAATGTACTAGTGATTCTCTGGTTCCAATGTCTACATATGTTCCCAAAGGAACTACCTAGTCAGTAGTACCAACGTCAGTAGTAGATTTCCAATGACACGCACATGTTAAATGTCTATAGTAAATAATATTGTCTGGGGTATAATAAGTCACTAGTAGTGGTGACTGTGTCAATAGTGAATCAGTACAGATTCACTAGTGACATTTCCTACAGGGTATGGTTATTACTTATACTTATGCACGGTAATATCTTCACGCAACCACATTCAGTAGACAAAAATACATGAATATTATACAGATGTTATTCAATACCCATGAATGTGTTTTGGTTATCTACCATACACATAAAAATGTGTAAAAATGAAAAAAAAAATTTAAGAAAAATGTGCTTTGATCACTAGGCAGGTATGGGACTATGTACATATTATTTATAATACATAAAATAAATTTGTCCGTAAAATCAGCAGTACCTATGTAAAACTAAATATAAGCTATACATTTTTATAAAAAATAGGACCACGAGGGATGGGAAGGGGCAATTTCTGCTCTCCGAAGCTATCTGACAGATTTTAATGAAATTTTAAACATACCTAGCATTTACACGTGAAAGTAATTTCATGAAAGTCGCAATACACTCACAATTTTTCACTAACACATTTACATTTTTTTACTTTCAGCCCAACTTTCAGCTTGCTTTCAATGAAAATTTCAAGAAAGCGATTTTTTGACAATTTCATGAAAACAAATGACAATAAACTAAGCAGTGTTGCCTATTTAAAATTTGCATTTGAAATTTCAGGATTGTGTTAAATTATAGTTACAAAAGCAACTTGTTTTGGACGTATATATAAAGAATTTTAATATATTTTTTAACTACAATTATTTGAAACACAACTATTCTTATTAAAGTGGATAAATATTAGGAAAATAAATAAAAATAAATATTAATTGGAACGAATGCCTAAAGTTCGGCGTGAGTATTTGTCTTGGCAACTCTGAAATTACAAATAAGAAAAACAATAAAAATGGAGGCAAAATAAAGCAATAAACAAATTATTAAATTAATAAATTTGTACCGATCCCACCCCATTTTGTGGGATATGAACCACAACTCCTACAGAAGGAACGACATTAAAAAAAAATCGTATGAAGCTATTGCAGATGAAATGTGTTTGGACGTTGAAGCCATAAAGAAAAAGATCCGGTCGCTGCGTATTACATACACCGGGGAAAAAATTCAGTTAATTCGCTTCCACATCGAATTCACATCTTTTTATTAATAATGGCTTTACCCACTGCCTCCTATTTACTGGTTCTTTTCTTTTCATTTTTTTTTTGTTTTGGTTTTCAATTTCTAGTTTTTTTAGTTCTAAAACTAAAACAATTTTTGCCACTTTGCGCTTTGACGACATTTTTCAAATGAACTTTCACTTTCCTGTGTAATCAAACAAGAAATTTTCAAGAAAGTCGTCTATTTCATTGAAATTTTTACTTATAATATGTATACAGAAATTTCATGAAAGAACTTTCATGTGTAAAGGCAGTGATAGATAGATTCATATTTACATACATATATAGACACTTAAGCTATGTATTTTTTTAAAAAAAAATAGGATAACGAGGGGAGATAGGGGGCAATTTATGTCTCTCCAAAACTATCCAATAGATCTTGATACAATTTAAAATATAGATAGATCCATATTTATATAGACATATAAGCTAACTATGACCACGAGGGGCAAATTACATGTACGTTTATGATCGAATATTAAAAAAAATTGTGATACAGCAATTGTAACACACATGTACAATACCATGTGACCTGAAAAGTTGACAAGTCAGATGTATAAAACATGTTGTGTACATGTATATTAAGCGAAAGCTATAAATACATATGGTTGTTTCACTCTTTCTTATTAGCACAACATACAAATCAATAGTTACATGCATACATAAAAACCCATATATTTTGTCTGGTGTCGCTTATCTATGCTATGTGCTTGTGACAGAGACAAGTGGCTCTAAGGTATTTTTATGTTTGCATGTAAAAAACATTTACACATCCCAACAATTTGTTTGCACTTCTGCACTTGTCGCTGTCACACACACATAGCATAGGTAGACGACACGAGATGGAAGATATTGTTTTTATGTATGCATGTAAGTATTGATTTGTATGTTGTGCCAACCCAACAAACACGGAGGTTTGTTTTCAAATTGAAAATGATTTGAAATCAAACGTTTTCTCAAACGACAAACGTTTGATAATGATTTGAAAATCATAGCGTTCTCAACAAAAAGGGGAAATTATTTTCAAATTGAAAAATGCCTTTTTTCAACTTGCTTTCAAACGTAATTCTTAAATGTTTTTCAAATGTGGATTATAATATAATGTGGAATATAAATAAAACAATTTAATTTTTTTAGCACCGCGATTGTTCAACAAACTTTCTTCTCTTTCCCGTTTTATTATTTTTCTTTTTTTTCGTATTTTTTATCATTGTAAATTCTCACAAATAATTTTTATTTTTCACAAGAAATAAACTGTTCACTTTATATTAAAATTTATTTTTAATAGTAAAACACATGTAACCACAAAGTAAAAAAATATAACTTTAATCGCCATTTTTAATGCATTCATTTATTTTTCGCTTTAGTATTGCCAAGTTTATTTTTGATTTGATTTTAACATTTGACATCAAATTGATAAAACATTTGATATCAAGTGTTTATTTTCAAATCATTATCAATATGAATTTAAATGTTAAATCAAACAATTGAAAAACGTTTGAGAATTGCATTTAGGGTTGCCAATTTTGAAATTGGAAAAATCAGTACATCGTAAGTAAAATACCAGTACATTCGGAAAAAACCAGTACACAAATTTTGACCCTACATTTTATTGAATTCATAAGTTTTAAACGATTATTAAAAAAAAAAAAAAATTATACAGTAAAAATAATTCAATTTTCTGTTTTTTAAAGCAAGAACTTAACAAAATAAATGCAACAAAAACATCACGTCACAATATTAAAAATAGATAGAAGTAATGTCATTGATCGGCAAATTTGTTGTAAATGCACAAAAAATTCTTAATTCATACAAATTATTGTCAATATAATGATGGTATTCACGAGGTCTCCAATCTAGCCATATTGTCATAGGCTATAATATTAAAACTCTTTAAAATTTCTTGTTTTTGAATTACAAACGAAAAAATGCCTTAAAATAAAAAAGTTAGGAGAAAAAAATGTATTATTTTAAGAATTTTTTTTTGCGCCAACACCAATAGTCTGGAGCAATTTTTAAATTATGACTGAATATGTGACTGGATAGACCCCTCGGCAAGTTACTTGCGCAACTCTTGGTTTGTAGACGTCAGCGGTAAGATCGGGGTAAGGAAAAAAATATTTAGTACAGACTTTGTTGTACTCGGCAAGTTACTTGCGCAACTAACTTGCCGAGTCTGAAAGGGGTCATAGGAGACCTAGTGAATACCCTAAATACTTTGCCAATGATTTGGAATCAGGGAAGATTTCTTTGAAAAGTTTGCTGCTACAATCAGCTGAAGCATAGCTGTGACCAAGGTCTATCCAATAGGTCTGCTTAAGAAGCCAGATGTTTATTTGGTTTTTTCCTCAACGATATCAAAAGTTGTTTACATTTTCCTTATACGTGTATATTTTTGTTTACTTTTTTGGTTTTTTGCCACTCATACATGCACACAAAACACATTTTTGCTTTTGTTTTGCCTATGTAGTAGTAAGATTTTGACAACGGCGAGGAATTTTACACAAACAAAATGCCTGTTGTTTTTTGTATTGTTGTATTGTTGTAGAAGTAAGCAGGCCTATTGGATAGGCCTTGGCTGTGACCATGAATGAAAAGAAGAAACTGTTTTTTGATGACTCCCTGATATATTTCGCTTACCTATCATTTACACATGAAAGTTATTTCTTGAAAGTTGCAATACACATACACTTTTTCACTTTAATTCACACAATTTTTGTAATTTCAGCCAATAGGCTGTTTCTTCGATTTTTCGTTGCCCTGCAAATAATATTGGACCGCCTGATCCATTTTGATTAAATGGACTACTCCATGGACTGGTCCGAAGTAATGCAAGCATGGACCATGTCATTGTCAAAAATTGTTTGTAGTGAGACAATGTATCTCGTTTTTTAATGACATGTTTTCGCTTCTAAACGAAGTTAAAACTAATCCTCTTGTGTATACAATGAAGGAGTTTTAAGACTACTCCTTTGTAATCCAAAACTGGCTTATATGGCCCTGCCCTAGAACTTCGTAATGTTAAATAGACAATGTTTTTTCCATACACTTGGGTTACTTTTGGATTAGTCCTAGTCCATTGTGGGCTACATTTTACTCTCGTGTTTTGACTAGTTCTAATATTTTTTTTAAAATTTTTTTTATTTCAAATAGTTTTATATCACAAAAATATTTTTAAGCCTCAGCACCAATATTGGCATTAAAGAGGCTAAAAGGCAACTAGTGTTAATTCATTATTTACATAAAAATATAAACTATTTAAATTTTAATATTAATTTTATACAGTTTTTTCTATTTTTAATTTTATCTAAAAATTTTAATATGAATTTTAATTTTAATTTACTCAAGAAGTGTTTCGAGGTTGGTTAACAAAAATTTTTTTAATTCCCTTTTAAATGTTGACAAAAGTTCAATGTTTTTAAAAAAACTGGTAAAATATTGTACTCATTTGGACCAGCAAAACAAACACGCTGCTTTGACAATTCAAGGCGACATCTAGATACAGACAAATTTTGGCTCTGTCTTGTTAACCTGTGTGTAATTTGAACATTCTGTTGGAATTGAACTGACGAATTTCCAATATTTTTAATGGATTTGAAAACAAACTTCATTATTTGCATTTTATACAATGCTCTTATAGGTAAGATGTTTATAGCATAATTTTCAAAAAGATCCAAAGTATGATGTCTGATTGGCAGATTGAAAACCAACTTCAAAGACTTGTTTTGCGCCGATTGTAAGCTCCTCAGCGAAGCATTTTTCTTAAACCCATATATTATAGAAAGGTAGGTTAAGTGACTATGTATCAAACTCTGATATATTAGCATTTTCGTTTTTACATCAAATTTATTTTTGAACTTATATAAAACTCCGATAGCAGAAGATATTTTTGATTTAATGGAGTCAATATGATCATCCCATTGTAAATTACTACAAAACAACATGCCTAGATACCGTATGGTATTGACTTCCTGGATTAACACACCATCAATATGAACTGCAACTGTTTCGTCGTTCTTTAAAATGTATGGTCTGAATCTAATAAACTTAGTCTTATCTGCATTTAAAACAAGCTTGTTTAGTCTTATATATTCCGCTAATATTACCGAATCATACTCTACATGAGTTTTTAACACCTGAGTATACTTATACCGATATACCAAACAAATATCATCCGCAAACATGAACAGTTTTCCATTAAAGTTTATTTTGCCAATATCGTTTATAAAAATTTTGAATAAAAGTGGTCCAAGCACACTACCTTGAGGTACACCACATTTAACAGGTAATAAAGAACTTTTGGTTTCTCCAATCTGAACGAATTGCTCCCTTTTTGTTAAATAATCTTTTAATAGCTTAATAGAGTTATTAGATACACCAATTAATGCCAACTTTTTAATCAAAATGTCATGATTAACTAGGTCAAAAGCTTTTGACAAATCAAAGAAAACGCCTGCTACTCCATTAAATCCTGCATCAAAGCCTCCACATATATAGTCAACAATATTCACAACCGCTACTTCAGTACCCGAACCTTTACAGAATCCAAATTGGCGTTCAAATAAAATGTTATTCTTTTCTAAATATTCAGATAACTGATTAAAAATTATTCTTTCAAGAACTTTATCTACAATAGGTAAAACAGACACTGGTCGAAACATATTTACATTATCAGAACCCACTCCTTTGGGTATTGGTACAATTTTATGAATTTTTAAAACAGCAGGGTATTCACCAAGCTCAATCATCTTCCCAAACATAATCGAAAGTATATCTGCAATTTTGCTTTTTTTGCATAATAACATTTTAGGTGTTATTTTATCATAGCCAGAACTCTTATTCATTGATATTGTGCTTAAAATATCTTCAACACAGTTTTTATTAATATTGGAAAGATTTAAGGTTGTTAATATTGTCACTTGAATAACCTGGTATATTATTACTTAGGTTATCTATCGTATCAAAAAAAAAAATGATTGAAAACCATGACTTTATCATTATCATTTGTTATGAAGTTACCATCAACTGAACAAATTTGTTGTGTAGCTTGTAGATTCCATCCAAGCGCATTGTTAAGAAACCTCCATGTTTTCTTAGTGTCCCCACTGGTTTGCTCCAAATTTCGGGAATAATAATTATTCATTAAATTTCTATTACAAATTTTTATAATTTTACTGCTCTTTTCAGCCTTTCAGATATAAATTTATCATTCCTTTTTTTTCTTCGAGCTTTTAGTAGTTTCTCTCTGAGTTCTAATAAAGAAGCTAAGTTTTTAGTAATCCAAGGTGTAAGTTTGGTTCGATGGTTTATTGTTGTGGTACTTTTTGATGTACATTTTTCAGCCGCATCAGACAACACATGCATTAATTGTTTACATTGTTCTGAAGGATAAATAATATTATAGATTTCATCTAAGTTCTGATCAAGTATAGAATTAAATTTAGCATTGTCGAATTTATACCATGTTTTTGATACATTTTCATTAAAACATCTATTTACTTTTATGAAACAGCTTATTATATTATGATCCGTAACTGTGGTTTCAATAGAATTTACATTGATAAAGTTAATTATGTTACTGAAAACGCAATCTATAGATGATTTACTTAGTGGTCTAGTAATTAGGTCATGACATGACTCCATACTAAATTTGTAATGAACACAAACAAATTAAATTTGAAGACCACTGAGCCAAAAAAAAAAAACCCAGGGTATTTAGAAATTGTCAAGAGAGGACTGCGGGAGCCATTGAAGAGCTAGCTAACAGTCGGGCGGGGAGGTTCGGTCCTCCCTTAAAACAAAATCCAGTTTGAATACAGAATTATGTTGTTGTAGACTCCCTATTTTGTTAAATGATCTAATACTAAGAATTTAAGTGGACCAAAATGACTATAAATTATCAACAAAAGCCCAATTATAGTCACGTATCTTAACACCAAAGACACATGTTATTTACTCTACCCTATTCGAAACACTATAAGATGTTATGTATAGGCTAGTCTCAAAACCCTCCCAAGCTCTATGTCCTAGTGACCATAATATTTGTTTAGGACCCCATTAAGAACTACACCTAACTCATTATCAACCTACGAAAACACTTTAAGTTAATTTATTCAGACATTCTGTCAATTGCAGTATTTATTCATTTAATTATGATTATACTTAACATGATTAAATATAAACTTTCTAGTACAAAGAAAAAAAACTAGGTATAACTCGAAAATAAACTAGCATATTCATTAGATGTAATTGCATTGTACATATGTATGTATCTTAATAATTTCATTATCTAATACTTAGTAACTAAGCTATTCATCTTTACAAAAGAAATAAAGATACGGCTATAAAACTGTGAGAGCATTAATATTGTTTAAAAATCAACTGGACTTTATGATTTAATAAAAGGGATTATGATGTGTGTTTTGAACACAAAAAAAAACCCAAAAAAAATTAAATATAACATGTAACCAAATATAATAATGTGTAAATGTATGTATCAGCAATAATAAGCTTTTGTTTTGTTGCTTACAACCGAATTTGTTACGATCATACTAATGAAGTAATAAGTAGTTAAAGACTATTATTGCGGCTCATACACTTACAATAATGTTAATGAAGATTCTAATTTTGTGGACTTACCAAGCATGTAGGTGGTCGTTGTTCTGGAAGGCCTTCAAGATTACGATGTAATTGCTGCAAATTTTTAAAAAAACAAATCTGCAAGATTACCTTTGGTTACGTTAGCAACATTTAAGCCTATTAATGCTCACACCTAAGATCTTATGAGTACTTATAATAACAATGAATCAATTTGATAGTAGTATCAGTAGCAACATATAAACAAACATTGGAAAAAATTTATTCTGTTAACTATTCAGATGTATGTTTAAGTTCATTTACTCCTTTAATGTTATACTTATGGCTAATAAATCACTGATGGCTTAAACGCTGGTTTAGTTGAACTAAACTTGAAACTATATGTAGTTTAAACTCAACAACTATAAATCAGTGTCCCATGTATTATATGTAGTTAAAAAATAACATGTGGCAGCACTATGATAAATCTTATCAAATTCATATGGTCTGCATTGGTAGTTTAAACGCCCAATTTTATGCGTTTAAAGATGGTTTATATGTTTAGTGATTTATAGATTTGTTGGTTTAAACATATTTTAAACCAAAAAGAGAGTTTAACTTCCTCTGATTTTTTAGCCCTTAGTTGCATTAAAATTTATAATTAAAATTAGGGGTTAAACGTAATGATCATGTTCGGTAATAAAAAAAAAAAAAAAAGCTCACTCGCAAATTCATATATAATAATGATCATTAGGTTTTGTTTCACAAACAAAATTATTGGATTATCATTTTTTTTTTTTTTTTGTTTGCCTTTGAATTTTGTTTTGCTTTGAGTAAATAAATGATTTAAGCAAATGAACAACAAAAGAATTTGTTATAAATTAAAAAGTACATGAGCCAAATAAGATAGCTACAGTAGGTAGTTCAGGTGGGATAATTAGTTTAAGAATGGAATTTGCATTTTGAAAAGATAGGGTTGTTTAATATAGATTTGTTGATGGATTATTTAATTAATTTAGTTTTTACTTTGCATAATGAAAATGAAGCTATGATTGTTGAAAATGAAATTCGGTAGTATTTAGTGATACTAAATACTAAAAAAAATGTTATTGTCATTTGTTGCCGGTTTAATACTTAATGTGGAAAGTGTGAAAAAATGTTATTTTTAAACTTTTTAATGTTTAGAATTGATATTTTTTTTTTTTTAACTAAATTTCACTAGGAGGTTGAGTTAATTATAGTGTGTTCAATCTTTGAACATTGGAAACAATGAGAATTTCTTTTAATTCAAAATAGATGAAGGTTTAAAAAAATGTGATTCTATAATATTCATGGGGTATTAAGGTTTTAGGCTACGTGACACTAACGGTAAGCTGTAGTACACTCAAAATATTATGTAGGTAAAATCAACGGAAAATGAAATATAAAACAAATGAAAATTCATTTAAAACCCGGTCAACTCATTTTTCCTTTTAATCAAACTAAAAATGGGTTTATTTTTAAATGTTATAAAATAACTCACTAATTACAGTTAAAATTACTGATTTTAACTTTTGTTTCAAAATTTTTACTATCACAAAACAAACTACAATAATAAATATAAAATTTTTAAAACATAAAATTCACATGAATTTTTTTTTAAGGAAAAAAGAAAACAAATTCATATTTTAAATGTACGGAAATTCATTCTTTTTTTGTAGTTTGTTTTTTAAACAACGTGCCTAAAAAGTTAAAAAGTAATTTTCATTCTAAAATTATTATATTTTGGTTTATTTTTAACATAACGGAAAACTTGTAAAATAAAGTACAAACAGTAAATGTAAAACTTTTTTGAGTGTAGTTGCTATTAAGTGTTGATTTTAAAGTGTGGTAAAATCCCGGTTGCTATGCGTAACAACCCGAACTACGTTGGTCACAATCCTGCGTTTGGAGTCTTTCGCACCGAATTTTAACATTTGTTGATTCCCAGATTAACAATGAATTTTTCTGAAACCTATTGTTAGAGTGGGGATTTTTTTTAATTAAACTTTAGTGTTAAATATCGCTCACGAGGTTTTATATAGTTACCTGTCCAGCGTAATACTCTGACGCTTTGCGCCGACCTCGTGGGTCTTTAACCAAGGGTTTGGGATGATGAAGGTTGGTTGTCAGCATACGATTGTGAAAACTTTCGCTGTTACCTTTAAACGATTTGTCCCAGTTTAAATTATGTTCCCAAATATTTTTGTTATCAGAAAAATGTTAATCACTTTTACTTAAAATCTTTAACACTTTAATATTTTAATGATGATGTACGCTCGATGACGATGTCAATTAAAGTGATCGAGCATGGCTATTTGCCATCAGATCAAAGCTCGTAGAAGAATGAGGGCAAAGTAAAATACGTATAAAAAATAATAAAAATTGGCGGTTTGTTAAAATGCATTTACATGATTAAGCTTTATATTTTTAGAGATGGCAATGACGACGCAAAATAACCATGTCTAGCAATCTGATATAAATATCCTGACATTAATTACATTTCTGAGGAGAACTGATTTCCTTTTTGTTAGCTAGCATTTAAAATAATTTATTCAAAAGTTACATTGACCATTTAATTGATGTAATTATTAATTGTTTTCTGAATACTTAGAATTTAACATATTTTAGCAGTAATGCCTACCTTACCTATCCTAAGAACATGTTGCTAGCGAATGTTGCCTGAGTATTCTTTGTAAACATGAGTAAATAACAAAGGTTTTGAAAAAAAAGCTTTTCTATCACCTTAGTTATGTTCGTGCATGTTTTACGTTAAAAAAACATTTTAAAACAACATTTATTGTATCGGGACATTTTATAATGTAATTTAAGTATAACAACAGGAATTATAGAAATGGGTTCCTAAGGTTATTTGTATTTACTTCCTTAAACAAATAACACTGTCATGAAAAGAAAACGATGGTTTTGAAAAAAAATAACAACAGATTTTGTCCTGATATATCAGTTTGATGGCAAACCGTTCACTACAAAACTAGATAATAATTATGTTTACATACAATGATTAGCTAGAGAAAGACCGGTTAAGTTGCGTAAATCTTTTGCGTGGTATGTTCCAACTACTTTACCTTGAAAATCTTCGATTAAATAGTAATGTTTACCTAATTTTTCTTTGATTCTACATTTGATAAACAAAGGCGACAATTTAGCGTTAAAGTTTTTCTCAGTACTGCTTTGAGCAATGTTTCTCCTAAAGATTTCCTGGCCTTTTTGGAAGGATTGGGGTCTGGTGCGTAGGTTGTATTGTGAGCGGTTAACTTCGTAAGCATCTCTTATATGTTTTCTTAAAGTACACCGAATCAAATTAAGATTGTCATCCCGGGAGAGGTGGTAAGTAGGTTCATCGAGCAACTGTAGATTCCTGAGCAAAGCATACGAACTTCCATGCGTAATCATATCCAATCCGAACATTGCATGATAGGGTGTACGTTGTATTGCCTGATGATACGAATTCCGCAAGGCGCAGCTTATTTTGGATAAATTCGCATCCCACTGTCTATGATCCGATTTCAGATATGCTCGGATGCCTGCTATAATTGACCGGTTTACACGTTCCGATGCATTACTTTTCGGGGAATATACAGCTGTATATATGTGATTGATTCCATAACTAGTAAGGAATGCATTAAAGTCGTTTGCTCGAAATTGAGATCCGTTATCACTTATAATATTCTCTGGTACTCCAAAAACGTCAAAAATTTGTTTTTGCAAGTAATCTATAATAATATTCGAGGAAAATTTTTTCATTGGAAACAACCAGTGGAATTTGGTTAAATGATCCAACACAATAAGCAATCCAATGAAGCCTGATTTGCTTCTTGGATAGGGACCTAACAGATCAATATATAAACGTTGTATCGGGCGAATAGAAAGAGCTTGTTTGCCCATTTCTGGTTTCAAGTTGTAGTTTGGTGCTTTCGTCCTTTTGCAAATATCACATTTTCTAATATTATCCCTAACGTCCTTAACTAATCCTGGCCAATAGAAATTCCGGCGAATCAATTCAATAGTTTTCACCATGCCACCATGGCATGCTATTGGATCATCGTGTGCCCGGGATATAACATCCTTTCGCAGCTTTTCTGGTACCCACAACTTCCAACTCTTTTGCTCCTGATTTTCTTCTCCGCTGTAATGCTCGGTTCGAATATATATGTATTGATCGAGAGCTTTAATATCGGGATATTTTGACGGTTCAGAACTAATTTTCGCTTTCAATTCCCCGTAATCAGGGTCTAGAAAATGAGGTGAATGTAAATTTATTTCTGGTTCCGTAGAGGTTAACATATAAATTTCATCACTACAGTGGCGCGAAAGTGCGTCTGGCACGACATTTTCTTTGCCCTTTCTATGACTTACTGTAAATTTGAACCCTTGCAGCTTAAAAACCCAACGAGCAAGTCGTCCAGTGAGGTCCGGTTGTCTCATGAGCCAAACAAGACTCGAATGATCGGTGATTATCTCGAATTCGTGTAATTCAAGATAACACCGGAAACGTTTAATGGCTTCGACTGCCGCTAGACACTCACGCTCCGTGACACTATAGTTTCTCTGTGTAGTGTTTAACTTTTTGCTCATGAAAGCGATGGGCCTCTCATTGCCATCATCGTCGGTCTGGACCAACACTGCACCAATTACCACAGTCACTGGCATCACAATGAACATAAAATTTCTTTGTAAAGTCGGGGTTTATCAACACAGGGGCTGTAGTAAGTAGAGTTTTAACGTTTTCAAAGGCTTTCTGAGCTTCGGGAGTCCAGTAGAATTTCTTTTTGGTGGAAAGTACTTCGGTGATGGGGAAAACGACGCTGGAAAAGCTGTGGATAAACCGGCTGTACCATCCTGCAAGCCCTAGAAAGCCTCTTACTTGTTTTATGGTTTTAGGGACAGGCCAATTAACTATTGCACCTATCTTTTGTGAGTCCGTAGTAATTCCACCTTTGCCTATCACATATCCCAAGTATTGAACCCGAGTTACGCAAAATTTGCTTTTAGAAATGTTTAAAGTAAGATTAGCTTTCCTGAATTGCTCAGATACTCGCACTAACAACGATAAATGACTTTCGAAATCTGCAGAAACAATAATTAGGCCATCGAGGTAACCAAAGACAGAGTTACGAAGTTCGGGTGGTATGATCTCGTCAATAAGGCGGCACATAGTTGCAGGTCCATTACTTAGGCCAAATGGCATGACTACAAATTGATACAAGGGCCTACCAGGTGCGGTGAACGCAGTTAAAGGTTTTGCACTATCGGCTAGGCCAATTTGCCAATAGGCATCTTTAAGATCCAATTTGGATATAATATTAGCCTTTGGGAGCCTAGAAAAAATGCCTTCTATTGATGGTGGTGGATATGCGTCCTTTTTAGTGACGAAGTTCAGCTTTCTTGCGTCGAGACAAAGACGTACCTTATTTGGCTTGATAACCAGTCTAATGGGAGAACTCCAAGGGGATTGAGATGGCTCAATTACTCCCAATGCCAACATCCGATCGATCTCCGTAAACATGAGTTTCTCCACTGCCGGAGAAACTGGATAAAATCGCTGTTTGATTGGGTTGGAATCTCCAATGTCAATCTCGTGCCGGATTAGGCTAGTTCTTCCTAAGCCTTGTTTTTCAGAATTTGGAAATAAGGCTATTATAGCATCTAACTGTTGGCGTTGGCACGAAGTTAGTGGAAAATCTGGTTCATCCAAGGTGGAATTAGATTTTACATTTTCCATGGACTGAACTTCCGCCGTTTTATAACTAACAGAAGGAGGGCAATAATTTATCCAAGACTTATCAAAAACTTCTACGGATTCAACTATGTTCGGAATCAAATTAAAGGCATTCCAAAAGTCAATACCAAGTATTAATCTTTGAGTTATTGACGGGATAATGAAAAGGTTTAGTACGCTTTTTCTCTCTTTAAACTGTATTTCAACAGATAGCCAACCTGTAACTTGTTGCGACTGGCCATCGGCCGTTTTGACTTCAGTGCGACATTTATAAAAATTTGGTAAATTTGAGAAATTGTGTTTTGCTAATTCGCCACCTATGCACGAAATATTTGCACCGGTATCAAGGAGTCCGTACTCCTGAAAAGTCAAAAAAGAAACTTTAGCGTAAAAACGTTGGTCTGAAGAATTGCTTATTATGGCAGATACTAAAAGTTTTTTACACTTCCGGCGTGTTTTATAAAATAAACGCATTCGTTTTGTAGATCGTTTCGGATTTCGCCGCGAAATTCTACAAATTTCAGAATTATTAAAAATTTCCTTACGTTTAGAAATATAATTTTGCCATTTTAAATGGAAATATAATTTTGTCACAATCTACATTTTCACTCTGAATATTAGAACTGTCTCTACATCTTTTTAAAAGGGTTAATTTTTCAGAAAAAGGGTTATCTTGGGAAACATCAGGAGAATTAAATTCAGTGTCATCGATTTGTTTTATGTTTTCAGGACAATTTACTGATTCGTCTTCATTGTTTCCAACGGTTTTAGGTTTTTTGAACGATTTATCTTTTTTGATGAACAGTTGGAGCATTGGGGCTTGTATATATTTTTGGATCCACAACCGTAACAAAAAATATTTCGCTCCCTGACACAATCGTCCCAATAGTGACCTATTTCGTCGCAGTTCCAGCAACGCAAAACTTTTTCCTGATTTTGAATTGCGTAAACTTCACGATTAGACACATTAGTTTGATTCAGATCACTATTATCTTCTACAAACTCAACCTCAGCAATATGTCTTCTTGGGACTAAAGTATTTGTAGGACGATACGCCAAGGATTGGCGAACATGTTCATCATTATGAAACGATTCTCTCATTTGCACTAACTTGCGCAAATGAGAAATGGAGTGGACTGGAATATAAAGTAGGTCCTGGCGGATTTCAGGCCTCAAATTCCTGCTCAATATTTCGATAATTTCCATTTCGGATATGGGGGAGGGTAATCTATCCATAATGGACGAGATGGAATCAAAGTAAACATCGAAAGTTTCTCCAACTTTTTGTTTTCTATTTCTTAGCTCTTCTTTAATGTCAAATGAAGATTTGAAATCACGATATTGGCATCGTATGGCTTCAGAAAATTCAACCCAACTACAAGATTCAACTTGTTTTCTGTACCGCCAATACCAGTCTTTTGCTTTCCCATGCAAAAGCACATTTAAATTTTTAACGATGGGAGTAAAATCTCCATTAAAATTGTCATATGTAAGTGAGCTAATTCGATAGAGAAACTCCTCTACATTAAGACCATTCGGAGAACCGTCAAATTTAATACACCAACTAGAAATTATAGCAGTTATTTTATCCATATTATAATTGGAAAAGTGGGAATTATTAATGGATGGTGTATTAATACGATTTCCAGAATTAGGGGCAAAATGGTTTCCATTCGTATTTCTATTTTCAGTATAATTATTTTCGTTTCGAACTATTTGTGGCCGATTATTATTTAGGGTAGGAACAAGGTTCAAACTGGTAAGTAATCGAGTAATATTTGTCTCTATCATCCAATTTATATGATCATAATCTACCGTAACTCTTGAATTGTTATGAAACATTAAATTAGGGGGATTAGTTTGGATCGAAGAATGAATAGTTTGGTCTATTACATTACTATTTTCAAAAGAGCATTTACTATCTTGGAATGAAGTCTGAGCTTGGAAGCGGGTATTATAGTGCTTTCTTGTCGCACCCCGACCTCGATTTCTATAAGTTGATTTATCGATTTGATTTTGTTTACTCAGAAAATTTATTTTCTTTAGGTCAGCTAATTGACATGAACTTTTGATATTAGGACACTCTGCGGTGTTGGATAGAAAATTTTCGATGCATGATCGATGAAATGAATGCTGACAGTTTGTTATAATCAAACAATCATCAGTTCCAGCCATAATATTATTGCAAATTTGGCAAAGTGATTCAGAAACTGACGAAGAACTTTGGGTGGGCTCTTCCGTTAATGGCAATATTGGTGCGGTAGTAAACGGTAATAGTGACACAGCACCAGAAGTTTCACCTGGTGGTGTTCTAGGGAGAGACATTTTAGTTTAATTTCTATTTTCAACCAAATCAAAGAAGTAAATTGTATTCCTTACTTGTTCAAAATTGAGGCAAGCAATGATCTTAAGAAAATGTATTATTTTATTAAGGTCCAATCCGTGACCTTTTACTTTTTATTATTTTTTTCCTCTGAATTTTCTCTTGAAATTTTAACAATTATTATTATTGTAATATGAAAAATTCAAAACTTTTGGTTTTAATTAATAAAAGCAAACTATGTGAAAAACAAGTCCTATGAAATCCTTAATCTATTATATGTAATTTTAACTCGATATAACTCATCGGTCTCTTTAAAAAAAAATCATTAACAAAAACACAAACTTAACTAAAATTTTAAATTTATGAAAAACAAAATTCTTTTTCGTACCAATTACAAAATTTAGAAAACAAACTCAAATTTAAAACATATAAAAATTTGTTGTTATTGCCTAATTAAAAGGAATTATATTTAAATTATAAATATATACCTATCAAAATTAACACATTTCCAACTATCTGCTTATAATTTAACTAAATAAACTACAATGCATTTGGACAAAAAAACTAAAAATCTATATTCTGATTTTGTAAAGGTATAAATGGCACAGTATTTATATCTATATATGCTCCAATTACTTCTAATGAAATAAAATAGAAATATTCAAAATTTTTCCTTTGGAAAATGGATTTAGGTATATGGTATTGAATACAAATATGTATTATGAGAATGGATTTTAGAATTTTTAAGCACTAGCTTAAGAAAACGAGGTATCCTACTAATGGGGTTTTCTTTTCTAAAAAAAAGTGTTGCATAAGTGTTACATGTGACTTGGCAACATTTATAAATTCTCGCCTAATTTTTAAGAAGTGTTTAATTTTTTACGTTTACAAAAGAACACAAATTTCGGCATAAAACAATAAAGTAAAATAAGCGCAAGGTAAATTTAATTACAGGTGGTGGCAAGACTACAACAGTTCAAAGCCAACAGAAACAACAGATGATTTTTGTATTGCATTGTTAGTGTTTACGGCTCGAAACTTGCCACCACCTTGTTCTGAATTCGCCTTGATCTAGTGCTACACTTATGCCCCTTTAATTAAAATGAGTGTTGAACATGTAGCATTTTTTTTAATTTTAAAGGGAACATCATCAGAAAAGAACGCTTTACACTTTTAAAATAACACATATTTTTCAGAAAAGAACATAAAAAAATGTAAAAGGCAGAATAAATGCAGAATTTTACTCAGAAAAGAAAACGCCATAAGATGCACTATGGTTTATCACACGATAAAGTGTCTAAATAAATTTAGTTATACCACTTAACCGTTTGATGCTATTCTAAGGTATTTCCTCCACACCAAATAACAAATTGTTCTCAACAATTTAACTTTGTTTTAGGAATGAACTACAATTTGAATTTCATAATTAACAGATTTTCTCATTGAAAACAATTTTAAATCTTATTTCAACGTAAAAAGAATTTACTAAAAAGTATTGAGCTTTAATAAATTTAATATCATTTTAATACGTGTTTTCTTTAGGTTGACAATCGCTAAATTAGGTGTTAAAAGTGGGTATTATTGAGTTGATAACATGTGTAAGTCAAAGAAACCAGTCTATGGAGAAGTTTATATCAACAAGATTAAAACCTGTTTAATGACAAACCAGACTCTTTGTTTTTTTTTTTTTTTTCTTATTCTTCAAATAAAAATTGGACAGAGCTTCGCTTTGCAAAACGTCTGTGATCCTAAAATTTATTGAAGGTCTGATAACTAGTCCTTACCAAGTAATATTCAACTTGATATAACTATCTATAATTTTCCAGAAACACTATGCAATAACTCCCCAAAGCCAAGACAAAAGATCGAACAATTGACTTGCCGGTCATTGAACTCACAACCGCAAATTAATGAAAATCCTTACAAGTGTAGTAAGATATTTTCTTAGAATTGCAAAATTATCCCTAATATTTCTGAAAACGAAGCTAATGAAATCTACAAAATCTATCGGAATCAGGAACAGAAAGCAAACTATGGGTTGTTTAACTTTCTGCCCCACGTTGGGCGCCATTTATTTTACTGTAATGAACACAAACAAATTAAATTTGAAGACCACTGAGCCAAAAAAAAAAACCCAGGGTATTTAGAAATTGTCAAGAGAGGACTGCGGGAGCCATTGAAGAGCTAGCTAACAGTCGGGCGGGGAGGTTCGGTCCTCCCTTAAAACAAAATCCAGTTTGAATACAGAATTATGTTGTTGTAGACTCCCTATTTTGTTAAATGATCTAATACTAAGAATTTAAGAGGACCAAAATGACTATAAATTATCAACAAAAGCCCAATTATAGTCACGTATCTTAACACCAAAGACACATGTTATTTACTCTACCCTATTCGAAACACTATAAGATGTTATGTATAGGCTTGTCTCAAAACCCTCTTAAGCTCTATGTCCTAGTGACCATAATATTTGTTTAGGACCCCATTAAGAACTACACCTAACTCATTATCAACCTACGAAAACACTTTAAGTTAATTTATTCAGACATTCTGTCAATTGCAGTATTTATTCATTTAATTATGATTATACTTAACATGATTAAATATAAACTTTCTAGTACAAAGAAAAAAAACTAGGTATAACTCGAAAATAAACTAGCATATTCATTAGATGTAATTGCATTGTACATATGTATGTATCTTAATAATTTCATTATCTAATACTTAGTAACTAAGCTATTCATCTTTACAAAAGAAATAAAGATACGGCTATAAAACTGTGAGAGCATTAATATTGTTTAAAAATCAACTGGACTTTATGATTTAATAAAAGGGATTATGATGTGTGTTTTGAACACAAAAAAAAACCCAAAAAAAATTAAATATAACATGTAACCAAATATAATAATGTGTAAATGTATGTATCAGCAATAATAAGCTTTTGTTTTGTTGCTTACAACCGAATTTGTTACGATCATACTAATGAAGTAATAAGTAGTTAAAGACTATTATTGCGGCTCATACACTTACAATAATGTTAATGAAGATTCTAATTTTGTGGACTTACCAAGCATGTAGGTGGTCGTTGTTCTGGAAGGCCTTCAAGATTACGATGTAATTGCTGCAAATTTTTAAAAAAACAAATCTGCAAGATTACCTTTGGTTACGTTAGCAACATTTAAGCCTATTAATGCTCACACCTAAGATCTTATGAGTACTTATAATAACAATGAATCAATTTGATAGTAGTATCAGTAGCAACATATAAACAAACATTGGAAAAAATTTATTCTGTTAACTATTCAGATGTATGTTTAAGTTCATTTACTCCTTTAATGTTATACTTATGGCTAATAAATCACTGATGGCTTAAACGCTGGTTTAGTTGAACTAAACTTGAAACTATATGTAGTTTAAACTCAACAACTATAAATCAGTGTCCCATGTATTATATGTAGTTAAAAAATAACATGTGGCAGCACTATGATAAATCTTATCAAATTCATATGGTCTGCATTGGTAGTTTAAACGCCCAATTTTATGCGTTTAAAGATGGTTTATATGTTTAGTGATTTATAGATTTGTTGGTTTAAACATATTTTAAACCAAAAAGAGAGTTTAACTTCCTCTGATTTTTTAGCCCTTAGTTGCATTAAAATATAATTAAAATTAGGGGTTAAACGTAATGATCATGTTCGGTAATAAAAAAAAAAAAAAAGCTCACTCGCAAATTCATATATAATAATGATCATTAGGTTTTGTTTCACAAACAAAATTATTGGATTATCATTTTTTTTTTTTTTTTGTTTGCCTTTGAATTTTGTTTTGCTTTGAGTAAATAAATGATTTAAGCAAATGAACAACAAAAGAATTTGTTATAAATTAAAAAGTACATGAGCCAAATAAGATAGCTACAGTAGGTAGTTCAGGTGGGATAATTAGTTTAAGAATGGAATTTGCATTTTGAAAAGATAGGGTTGTTTAATATAGATTTGTTGATGGATTATTTAATTAATTTAGTTTTTACTTTGCATAATGAAAATGAAGCTATGATTGTTGAAAATGAAATTCGGTAGTATTTAGTGATACTAAATACTAAAAAAAATGTTATTGTCATTTGTTGCCGGTTTAATACTTAATGTGGAAAGTGTGAAAAAATGTTATTTTTAAACTTTTTAATGTTTAGAATTGATATTTTTTTTTTTTTAACTAAATTTCACTAGGAGGTTGAGTTAATTATAGTGTGTTCAATCTTTGAACATTGGAAACAATGAGAATTTCTTTTAATTCAAAATAGATGAAGGTTTAAAAAAATGTGATTCTATAATATTCATGGGGTATTAAGGTTTTAGGCTACGTGACACTAACGGTAAGCTGTAGTACACTCAAAATATTATGTAGGTAAAATCAACGGAAAATGAAATATAAAACAAATGAAAATTCATTTAAAACCCGGTCAACTCATTTTTCCTTTTAATCAAACTAAAAATGGGTTTATTTTTAAATGTTATAAAATAACTCACTAATTACAGTTAAAATTACTGATTTTAACTTTTGTTTCAAAATTTTTACTATCACAAAACAAACTACAATAATAAATATAAAATTTTTAAAACATAAAATTCACATGAATTTTTTTTTAAGGAAAAAAGAAAACAAATTCATATTTTAAATGTACGGAAATTCATTCTTTTTTTGTAGTTTGTTTTTTAAACAACGTGCCTAAAAAGTTAAAAAGTAATTTTCATTCTAAAATTATTATATTTTGGTTTATTTTTAACATAACGGAAAACTTGTAAAATAAAGTACAAACAGTAAATGTAAAACTTTTTTGAGTGTAGTTGCTATTAAGTGTTGATTTTAAAGTGTGGTAAAATCCCGGTTGCTATGCGTAACAACCCGAACTACGTTGGTCACAATCCTGCGTTTGGAGTCTTTCGCACCGAATTTTAACATTTGTTGATTCCCAGATTAACAATGAATTTTTCTGAAACCTATTGTTAGAGTGGGGATTTTTTTTAATTAAACTTTAGTGTTAAATATCGCTCACGAGGTTTTATATAGTTACCTGTCCAGCGTAATACTCTGACGCTTTGCGCCGACCTCGTGGGTCTTTAACCAAGGGTTTGGGATGATGAAGGTTGGTTGTCAGCATACGATTGTGAAAACTTTCGCTGTTACCTTTAAACGATTTGTCCCAGTTTAAATTATGTTCCCAAATATTTTTGTTATCAGAAAAATGTTAATCACTTTTACTTAAAATCTTTAACACTTTAATATTTTAATGATGATGTACGCTCGATGACGATGTCAATTAAAGTGATCGAGCATGGCTATTTGCCATCAGATCAAAGCTCGTAGAAGAATGAGGGCAAAGTAAAATACGTATAAAAAATAATAAAAATTGGCGGTTTGTTAAAATGCATTTACATGATTAAGCTTTATATTTTTAGAGATGGCAATGACGACGCAAAATAACCATGTCTAGCAATCTGATATAAATATCCTGACATTAATTACATTTCTGAGGAGAACTGATTTCCTTTTTGTTAGCTAGCATTTAAAATAATTTATTCAAAAGTTACATTGACCATTTAATTGATGTAATTATTAATTGTTTTCTGAATACTTAGAATTTAACATATTTTAGCAGTAATGCCTACCTTACCTATCCTAAGAACATGTTGCTAGCGAATGTTGCCTGAGTATTCTTTGTAAACATGAGTAAATAACAAAGGTTTTGAAAAAAAAGCTTTTCTATCACCTTAGTTATGTTCGTGCATGTTTTACGTTAAAAAAACATTTTAAAACAACATTTATTGTATCGGGACATTTTATAATGTAATTTAAGTATAACAACAGGAATTATAGAAATGGGTTCCTAAGGTTATTTGTATTTACTTCCTTAAACAAATAACACTGTCATGAAAAGAAAACGATGGTTTTGAAAAAAAATAACAACAGATTTTGTCCTGATATATCAGTTTGATGGCAAACCGTTCACTACAAAACTAGATAATAATTATGTTTACATACAATGATTAGCTAGAGAAAGACCGGTTAAGTTGCGTAAATCTTTTGCGTGGTATGTTCCAACTACTTTACCTTGAAAATCTTCGATTAAATAGTAATGTTTACCTAATTTTTCTTTGATTCTCCATTTGATAAACAAAGGCGACAATTTAGCGTTAAAGTTTTTCTCAGTACTGCTTTGAGCAATGTTTCTCCTAAAGATTTCCTGGCCTTTTTGGAAGGATTGGGGTCTGGTGCGTAGGTTGTATTGTGAGCGGTTAACTTCGTAAGCATCTCTTATATGTTTTCTTAAAGTACACCGAATCAAATTAAGATTGTCATCCCGGGAGAGGTGGTAAGTAGGTTCATCGAGCAACTGTAGATTCCTGAGCAAAGCATACGAACTTCCATGCGTAATCATATCCAATCCGAACATTGCATGATAGGGTGTACGTTGTATTGCCTGATGATACGAATTCCGCAAGGCGCAGCTTATTTTGGATAAATTCGCATCCCACTGTCTATGATCCGATTTCAGATATGCTCGGATGCCTGCTATAATTGACCGGTTTACACGTTCCGATGCATTACTTTTCGGGGAATATACAGCTGTATATATGTGATTGATTCCATAACTAGTAAGGAATGCATTAAAGTCGTTTGCTCGAAATTGAGATCCGTTATCACTTATAATATTCTCTGGTACTCCAAAAACGTCAAAAATTTGTTTTTGCAAGTAATCTATAATAATATTCGAGGAAAATTTTTTCATTGGAAACAACCAGTGGAATTTGGTTAAATGATCCAACACAATAAGCAATCCAATGAAGCCTGATTTGCTTCTTGGATAGGGACCTAACAGATCAATATATAAACGTTGTATCGGGCGAATAGAAAGAGCTTGTTTGCCCATTTCTGGTTTCAAGTTGTAGTTTGGTGCTTTCGTCCTTTTGCAAATATCACATTTTCTAATATTATCCCTAACGTCCTTAACTAATCCTGGCCAATAGAAATTCCGGCGAATCAATTCAATAGTTTTCACCATGCCACCATGGCATGCTATTGGATCATCGTGTGCCCGGGATATAACATCCTTTCGCAGCTTTTCTGGTACCCACAACTTCCAACTCTTTTGCTCCTGATTTTCTTCTCCGCTGTAATGCTCGGTTCGAATATATATGTATTGATCGAGAGCTTTAATATCGGGATATTTTGACGGTTCAGAACTAATTTTCGCTTTCAATTCCCCGTAATCAGGGTCTAGAAAATGAGGTGAATGTAAATTTATTTCTGGTTCCGTAGAGGTTAACATATAAATTTCATCACTACAGTGGCGCGAAAGTGCGTCTGGCACGACATTTTCTTTGCCCTTTCTATGACTTACTGTAAATTTGAACCCTTGCAGCTTAAAAACCCAACGAGCAAGTCGTCCAGTGAGGTCCGGTTGTCTCATGAGCCAAACAAGACTCGAATGATCGGTGATTATCTCGAATTCGTGTAATTCAAGATAACACCGGATACGTTTAATGGCTTCGACTGCCGCTAGACACCAACAACGCTGCTTTCAGCAACCGCCCAGACAACTCATCCATTAACGCTTATGTAAATAAACAATTAAAGTAGAATATATTCCGTCACTCTGCTTATTTAATATGTAGGTACGTATTTTTCAATTTAAGCGACCAATCATGTACAAACATGTGTGTGTTTGATATGCCTAACATTCAACACGTTCAAATAAAAGCACAAACAAAAAAAAACAACAACCACAAGGGATTTTTGGAAAATATTAGAGGTAGTCGTGGTTTTTTGCTCATAACTCAGCCATTTTTTAACCGATTTGACAGATTTATATACCGACGTGTTTAAGAAGGAATTTACCATTTACTTGTGTTATACAGCTTGGACTCGGGGAGATCTGTGGTTCCCGAAAGTGGGTATTTAAAAAAAAAAATTAGTTTTGGTCATAACTTTTTTGTATCTGAACCGATTTTTCTGAATTTTTTATAAAATATGTTCTACTAAAAATTTTCGATATTTTGGTATATAAGTCATATCCATAGGACATATGGCAGCCCTAAATTTTAGGTTTTTATACAATTTTTAATTTTTTTTATACGGGAGGTACCACGCCCACTTCTCCAATCCCGCCCACATTTTGTAGGATCGTGTGTATGGGCTACCTAAATGTGTGTACCTAACTTGGAAGCTTTGGCTTTTGCCGTTCCCCAGATATACAGCAAAAAGTAATAAAATTACAACAACCACAAGGGATTTTTGGAAAATATTAGAGGTAGTCGTGGTTTTTTGCTCATAACTCAGCCATTTGTGGATCGATCTTGCTGAATTTCAATAGCAACCGATGGTAGACTATATGTGACACAAATGTAAAACAACCTAGCCGCTATCATGTCTGGAGTCTCCGGAAAACACATATCAAGCGTAAGACGGACAGACGGACAGACGGACAGACGGACGGATATCGTTAAATCAACTTCTCTCCCCATAAGGACCCAGAATATATATACTTTATAGGGTCTAAGATCAATATTGTAGAAATTACAAACGGAATGACAAACTTATTAATACCCTTTTCCACCTGAGGTGAAGGGTATAACAACAACCACAAGGGATTTTTGGAAAATATTAGAGGTAGTCGTGGTTTTTTGCTCATAACTCAGCCATTTTTAACCGATTTGACAGATTTATATACCGACGTGTTTAAGAAGGAATTTACCATTTACTTGTGTTATAAAGCTTGGACTCGGGGAGATCTGTGGTTCCCGAAAGTGGGTATTTAAAAAAAAAAATTAGTTTTGGTCATAACTTTTTTGTATCTGAACCGATTTTTCTGAATTTTTTATAAAATATGTTCTACTAAAAATTTTCGATATTTTGGTATATAAGTCATATCCATAGGACATATGGCAGCCCTCAATTTTAGGTTTTTATACAATTTTTAATTTTTTTTATACGGGAGGTACCACGCCCACTTCTCTAATCCCGCCCACATTTTGTAGGATCGTGTGTATGGGCTACCTAAATGTGTGTACCTAACTTGGAAGCTTTGGCTTTTGCCGTTCCCCAGATATACAGCAAAAAGTAATAAAATTACAACAACCACAAGGGATTTTTGGAAAATATTAGAGGTAGTCGTGGTTTTTTGCTCATAACTCAGCCATTTGTAGATCGATCTTGCTGAATTTCAATAGCAACCGATGGTAGACTATATGTGACACAAATGTAAAACAACCTAGCCGCTATCATGTCTGGAGTCTCCGGAAAACACATATCAAGCGTAAGACGGACAGACGGACGGATATCGTTAAATCAACTTCTCTCCCCATAAGGACCCAGAATATATATACTTTATAGGGTCTAAGATCAATATTGTAGAAATTACAAACGGAATGACAAACTTATTAATACCCTTTTCCACCTGAGGTGAAGGGTATAAAAACAACAAAAAAACCGCAACCAAGAGAAATGCAAGAAGAGATCAACGTAGCAACAGCTTATTAGACGAAACACAATAACAACAATTACTACAGCAATAAGAGATAAAAAAAATAAAATGCAACAACAACAATTACGAAAGCAATGCCTTTATACATAAATAACTTTTGCTCATTCATACATACTCATGTGCATACATATGTATGGCTTTGCAATAGCTAGGTTAACATACTAGTTAGTATGGATTTATTTAAATTACATACAACTTTTTATGTACATACATATGTAGGTACGTATATGCTTGCCGAAATAAAATAAAACACTGTGTCATTGCCAATAAAATTAAAATATCGAAAAGCTTTATAGGTACCTAAGTAATTTTAAAATCGTTTTTAGGACATAAACAAATTAAATAAAAAATAAAAAACAAATAGGTATAGAATATGATTTTTGTTTTACATGTAAGTTAAGCGAACGATTAATATTTACATTGTCAAAAAAATCAAAAATTGCTGAATTATTTTAAAATCGTTATATAGAATATAAAAAAAGTTAAAAAAAAATTTTTGAAAAGGTGGATGCCGGATTTGAACCCCGGCAGCTACCAACAACGCTGCTTTCAGCAACCGCCCAGACAACTCATCCATTAACGCTTATGTAAATAAACAATTAAAGTAGAATATATTCCGTCACTCTGCTTATTTAATATGTAGGTACGTATTTTTCAATTTAAGCGACCAATCATGTACAAACATGTGTGTGTTTGATATGCCTAACATTCAACACGTTCAAATAAAAGCACAAACAAAAAAAAACAACAACCACAAGGGATTTTTGGAAAATATTAGAGGTAGTCGTGGTTTTTTGCTCATAACTCAGCCATTTTTTAACCGATTTGACAGATTTATATACCGACGTGTTTAAGAAGGAATTTACCATTTACTTGTGTTATACAGCTTGGACTCGGGGAGATCTGTGGTTCCCGAAAGTGGGTATTTAAAAAAAAAAATTAGTTTTGGTCATAACTTTTTTGTATCTGAACCGATTTTTCTGAATTTTTTATAAAATATGTTCTACTAAAAATTTTCGATATTTTGGTATATAAGTCATATCCATAGGACATATGGCAGCCCTAAATTTTAGGTTTTTATACAATTTTTAATTTTTTTTATACGGGAGGTACCACGCCCACTTCTCCAATCCCGCCCACATTTTGTAGGATCGTGTGTATGGGCTACCTAAATGTGTGTACCTAACTTGGAAGCTTTGGCTTTTGCCGTTCCCCAGATATACAGCAAAAAGTAATAAAATTACAACAACCACAAGGGATTTTTGGAAAATATTAGAGGTAGTCGTGGTTTTTTGCTCATAACTCAGCCATTTGTGGATCGATCTTGCTGAATTTCAATAGCAACCGATGGTAGACTATATGTGACACAAATGTAAAACAACCTAGCCGCTATCATGTCTGGAGTCTCCGGAAAACACATATCAAGCGTAAGACGGACAGACGGACAGACGGACAGACGGACAGACGGACGGATATCGTTAAATCAACTTCTCTCCCCATAAGGACCCAGAATATATATACTTTATAGGGTCTAAGATCAATATTGTAGAAATTACAAACGGAATGACAAACTTATTAATACCCTTTTCCACCTGAGGTGAAGGGTATAACAACAACCACAAGGGATTTTTGGAAAATATTAGAGGTAGTCGTGGTTTTTTGCTCATAACTCAGCCATTTTTTAACCGATTTGACAGATTTATATACCGACGTGTTTAAGAAGGAATTTACCATTTACTTGTGTTATAAAGCTTGGACTCGGGGAGATCTGTGGTTCCCGAAAGTGGGTATTTAAAAAAAAAAAATTAGTTTTGGTCATAACTTTTTTGTATCTGAACCGATTTTTCTGAATTTTTTATAAAATATGTTCTACTAAAAATTTTCGATATTTTGGTATATAAGTCATATCCATAGGACATATGGCAGCCCTAAATTTTAGGTTTTTATACAATTTTTAATTTTTTTTTGTACGGGAGGTACCACGCCCACTTCTCCAATCCCGCCCACATTTTGTAGGATCGTGTGTATGGGCTACCTTAATGTGTGTACCTAATTTGGAAGCTTTGGCTTTTGCAGTTCCCCAGATATACAGCAAAAAGTAATAAAATTACAACAACCACAAGGGATTTTTGGAAAATATTAGAGGTAGTCGTGGTTTTTTGCTCATAACTCAGCCATTTGTAGATCGATCTTGCTGAATTTCAATAGCAACCGATGGTAGACTATATGTGACACAAATGTAAAACAACCTAGCCGCTATCATGTCTGGAGTCTCCGGAAAACACATATCAAACGTAAGACGGACAGACGGACAGACGGACAGACGGACAGACGGACGGATATCGTTAAATCAACTTCTCTCCCCATAAGGACCCAGAATATATATACTTTATAGGGTCTAAGATCAATATTGTAGAAATTACAAACGGAATGACAAACTTATTAATACCCTTTTCCACCTGAGGTGAAGGGTATAAAAACAACAAAAAAAACCGCAACCAAGAGAAATGCAAGAAGAGATCAACGTAGCAACAGCTTATTAGACGAAACACAATAACAACAATTACTACAGCAATAAGAGATAAAAATAAAATGCAACAACAACAATTACGAAAGCAATGCCTTTATATATAAATAACTTTTGCTCATTCATACATACTCATGTGCATACATAAGTATGGCTTTGCAATAGCTAGGGTAACCTACTAGTTAGTATGGATTTATTTAAATTACATACAACTTTTTACATATGTACATATGTAGGTACGTATGTATGTATATGCTTGCCGAAATAAAATAAAACACTGTGTCATTGCCAACAAAATTAGAATATCGAAAAGCTTTATACCTAAGTAATTTTTTAAATCGTTTTTAGGACATAAACAAATTAAATAAAAAATAAAAAACAAATAGGTATAGAATATGATTTTTGTTTTACATGTAAGTTAAGCGAACGATTAATATTTACATTGTCAAAAAAATCAAAAATTGCTGAATTATTTTAAAATCGTTTATAGAATATAAAAAAAGTTAAAAAAATTTTTTTTTGAAAAGGTGGATGACGAGATTTGAACCCCGGCAACTACTAAGACGCTGCGTGTCCAACCGCCCAGACAACTCAGCCATTAACGCTTATGCAAATAAAGAATTAAAGTAGAATATATTCCGTCACTTTGCTTATTTAATATGTAGGTACGTATTTTTCAATTTAAGCGACCAATCATGTACAAACATGTGTGTGTTTGATATGCCTAACATTCAACACGTTCAAATAAAAGCACAAACAAAAAAAAACAACAACCACAAGGGATTTTTGGAAAATATTAGAGGTAGTCGTGGTTTTTTGCTCATAACTCAGCCATTTTTAACCGATTTGACAGATTTATATACCGACGTGTTTAAGAAGGAATTTACCATTTACTTGTGTTATAAAGCTTGGACTCGGGGAGATCTGTGGTTCCCGAAAGTGGGTATTTAAAAAAAAAAATTAGTTTTGGTCATAACTTTTTTGTATCTGAACCGATTTTTCTGAATTTTTTATAAAATATGTTCTACTAAAAATTTTCGATATTTTGGTATATAAGTCATATCCATAGGACATATGGCAGCCCTCAATTTTAGGTTTTTATACAATTTTTAATTTTTTTTATACGGGAGGTACCACGCCCACTTCTCTAATCCCGCCCACATTTTGTAGGATCGTGTGTATGGGCTACCTAAATGTGTGTACCTAACTTGGAAGCTTTGGCTTTTGCCGTTCCCCAGATATACAGCAAAAAGTAATAAAATTACAACAACCACAAGGGATTTTTGGAAAATATTAGAGGTAGTCGTGGTTTTTTGCTCATAACTCAGCCATTTGTAGATCGATCTTGCTGAATTTCAATAGCAACCGATGGTAGACTATATGTGACACAAATGTAAAACAACCTAGCCGCTATCATGTCTGGAGTCTCCGGAAAACACATATCAAGCGTAAGACGGACAGACGGACGGATATCGTTAAATCAACTTCTCTCCCCATAAGGACCCAGAATATATATACTTTATAGGGTCTAAGATCAATATTGTAGAAATTACAAACGGAATGACAAACTTATTAATACCCTTTTCCACCTGAGGTGAAGGGTATAAAAACAACAAAAAAACCGCAACCAAGAGAAATGCAAGAAGAGATCAACGTAGCAACAGCTTATTAGACGAAACACAATAACAACAATTACTACAGCAATAAGAGATAAAAAAATAAAATGCAACAACAACAATTACGAAAGCAATGCCTTTATACATAAATAACTTTTGCTCATTCATACATACTCATGTGCATACATATGTATGGCTTTGCAATAGCTAGGTTAACATACTAGTTAGTATGGATTTATTTAAATTACATACAACTTTTTATGTACATACATATGTAGGTACGTATGTATATGCTTGCCGAAATAAAATAAAACACTGTGTCATTGCCAATAAAATTAAAATATCGAAAAGCTTTATAGGTACCTAAGTAATTTTAAAATCGTTTTTAGGACATAAACAAATTAAATAAAAAATAAAAAACAAATAGGTATAGAATATGATTTTTGTTTTACATGTAAGTTAAGCGAACGATTAATATTTACATTGTCAAAAAAATCAAAAATTGCTGAATTATTTTAAAATCGTTATATAGAATATAAAAAAAGTTAAAAAAAAATTTTTGAAAAGGTGGATGCCGGATTTGAACCCCGGCAGCTACCAACAACGCTGCTTTCAGCAACCGCCCAGACAACTCATCCATTAACGCTTATGTAAATAAACAATTAAAGTAGAATATATTCCGTCACTCTGCTTATTTAATATGTAGGTACGTATTTTTCAATTTAAGCGACCAATCATGTACAAACATGTGTGTGTTTGATATGCCTAACATTCAACACGTTCAAATAAAAGCACAAACAAAAAAAAACAACAACCACAAGGGATTTTTGGAAAATATTAGAGGTAGTCGTGGTTTTTTGCTCATAACTCAGCCATTTTTTAACCGATTTGACAGATTTATATACCGACGTGTTTAAGAAGGAATTTACCATTTACTTGTGTTATACAGCTTGGACTCGGGGAGATCTGTGGTTCCCGAAAGTGGGTATTTAAAAAAAAAAATTAGTTTTGGTCATAACTTTTTTGTATCTGAACCGATTTTTCTGAATTTTTTATAAAATATGTTCTACTAAAAATTTTCGATATTTTGGTATATAAGTCATATCCATAGGACATATGGCAGCCCTAAATTTTAGGTTTTTATACAATTTTTAATTTTTTTTATACGGGAGGTACCACGCCCACTTCTCCAATCCCGCCCACATTTTGTAGGATCGTGTGTATGGGCTACCTAAATGTGTGTACCTAACTTGGAAGCTTTGGCTTTTGCCGTTCCCCAGATATACAGCAAAAAGTAATAAAATTACAACAACCACAAGGGATTTTTGGAAAATATTAGAGGTAGTCGTGGTTTTTTGCTCATAACTCAGCCATTTGTGGATCGATCTTGCTGAATTTCAATAGCAACCGATGGTAGACTATATGTGACACAAATGTAAAACAACCTAGCCGCTATCATGTCTGGAGTCTCCGGAAAACACATATCAAGCGTAAGACGGACAGACGGACAGACGGACAGACGGACGGATATCGTTAAATCAACTTCTCTCCCCATAAGGACCCAGAATATATATACTTTATAGGGTCTAAGATCAATATTGTAGAAATTACAAACGGAATGACAAACTTATTAATACCCTTTTCCACCTGAGGTGAAGGGTATAACAACAACCACAAGGGATTTTTGGAAAATATTAGAGGTAGTCGTGGTTTTTTGCTCATAACTCAGCCATTTTTTAACCGATTTGACAGATTTATATACCGACGTGTTTAAGAAGGAATTTACCATTTACTTGAGTTATAAAGCTTGGACTCGGGGAGATCTATGGTTCCCGAAAGTGGGTATTTAAAAAAAAAAAATTAATTTTGGTCATAACTATTTTGTATCTGAACCGATTTTTCTGAATTTTTTTATAAAATATGTTCTACTAAAAATTTTCGATATTTTGGTATATAAGTCATATCCATAGGACATATGGCAGCCCTCAATTTTAGGTTTTTATACAATTTTTAATTTAAAAAAGTACAACAAGAAGAAAGAGGATAAAATAGCGCGACGAGGTTATTAGTAAAAAAAACAAAAAAAAGGCAGGTAAAAAAAAGGTTTCATTCTTTTTTAAACAACAGAAACAACAACAACATTATAAGAAACAAAATAAATTTTTGGTTGGTTTCAAAGTTGGAAAAAAAAGAATGAAAAACAAAATCCCGTATTCAATTTTTGAAAACTGTTTACTTAAATACATCAAATACAAAAATAAAATGATGACGAAAAACATATCGAGTCGGTCTGCTGCCGTTGTTTGTTACATTTCTTCTTCTTTAGCCAAGGAAAGGATACAGCAACAGTGAGTGATGAAGAAAAACATTGTGTGTATAAACAAGACTTCGTTCAAAAATTATTCCAACAAAACATGTGTCTTAAAGCCAGCCGCCGCTCTGCTTCTGCCTTCATCATCTCCTTCAGTGATAGCTTGGGTGCGCGTCATTGCTTGTGCAAAAAATTTTTGTTTGATTCAGCAAAATTATTTGTTTGAAATTTATATGAATTTCAGTAAACTTTTTGTTTGATTCTGTAAATTATTTGTTTGAAAAAATCAGTGTTTTTTTTTTAGTAAACAAAATGCAAATAAATTGTTTGAATATGCGAATTTGTTTGTAGGACCGATTTCAGACAAAAAATGTTTTGATACTACAAATTTTTTGTTTGAATTCGAGAAATAATTTTTTCTGTGTATTTTGGGGGATTCAAAAGGTAGTCATAAAGTCTTATGTCTTAAAATTATTACAATAAATATATATCGTCGGTTTAAAATGCAATCGGGTTAAATCCACTTTTTATGTAAATTGAAATTTTGATGCCGTATGGTAGAGAAAGATACGCCTCGTCGACCTCTTCTATTTAAGGCCTGATTTGTTTAAAACTAACTGTATTTTTAATTTTCTATCAAGCTGCAAATAGGGAAATTAAAAAGTTTTTTTATCTCTCCTGTAAAATGTGCTGAAAATGAGTTAGCAGGTTTGCATATTAAGTCGACGACATGACTGTTGTGGGCTACCGCTAATAATTTAGATTTCTACTGTACAGTTATGACGAATCAATGAACACAGCATTGAAATTTTTATTTTTATTTATTTAAAACAATTGCAAAATATTATTTAGGATATTATGACGACATGACTTGATAGCATACCTTGTATGTTAATTGGAAAAATCAGGGCTGTGGAGTCGTCCGAAAATGCTGAAATTTTTTAAGTGCGACTCCGACTCCTACTCCGACTCCGACTCCTACTCCGACTCCGACTCCGACTCTACTATAATCTTGATCCTAAATGTATATGAGACTCAGTGATGTTAACTTTTATTTTTTCATTACCGTACGGCCTTCTAAAAATTAGAGTTTTTGAGAAGCAATTACCGTACGCAAACATTAATGTGCTGTTTCCAAATGACAGGCGATTGATTATGTAGCAAAATTTTTCATAACGATTTATTTAAATTTTAAATGTGCTTTAAGAATATAATTTTTATTTTGGAAATTTTTTTAAATTTTTTATGCCGAAAAACTTTGGAGTCGGAGTCGCGAGTTTTTGTGGGTACTACGACTCCGACTCCGGCACAAAAACATCAACTCCGACTCCACAGCCCTGGGAAAAATGCATCTATATATATAAAAATGAAAAATGTTTGTGTGTTTGTGTGTTTGTTTGTTTGTTGGCTTATAGACTCCGAAACTACTGAACCGATTTTCTTGAAATTTTTACAGTAACATCACGTGAGCCCTAAAAATAAAATAGGCTACTTATTTTTTCGATAGGGGCAGGGGAATTGGTACCCCCCATAGGATGCCAATATTTATTATCGCATATCTTAAGAGCCGCTGGCGGCATTTTGCTGAACTTTTTGTAGTAGGATCTTCTGAGCCCCGAAATTGAAATAAAATAGCAGCGGGGGAAGTGGTTCCCCCCATAGGACGCCAATGCTTAATATCGCATATCTTATGAACTGTTATAGTGAGAATGTTCAAACTTTGTGGAAGTCACTCTTATGGTATACTACACTTTTGAAAATAAAAATAAAGCGGGTAGGGGAGGGGGGGGGGGGAAACCTCCCATAGGATGCATATATTAAATATCGCTTAACTGAAGAACTATTAAAGGGGGAGTCTTCAAACGTGGTTTAAGCTACTACTATGGCAAACTATAAATTTCAGTATAAAAATGGGCGGGGTAAACAGGGGAGGAGCAGTACCCCTCATAGATAGAAATATAAATAAGAGCCACTGCACGCATTTTGTTGAACTTTTGGTAGTAGGATCTTCTGAGCCCCGAAATTGAAATAAAGTAGCAGCGGGGGAAGTGGTTTTCCCCATAGGACGCCAATGTTTACCATCGCATATCTTAAGAACTGTAATAGTGAGAATGTTCAAACTTTCTAGAAGTCACTCTTATGGTATACTTCACTTTTGAAAATAAAAATAAAGCGGGTAGGCGCAGGGGGGGAAATACCTCCCATAGGATGCATACATTAAATATCGCTTAACTGAAGAACTATTAAAGGGAGAGTCTTCAAACGTGGTTAAAGCTACTACTATGGCAAACTACATATAAATTTCAATATACAAATGGGCGGGGTAGACAGGATAGGAGCAGTACCCCTCATAGATAGAAATATAAATAAGAGCCACTGCATGCATTTTGTTGAACTTTTAATAGTAGGATCTTCTGAGCCCCAAAATTTAAATAAAAAAGCAGCGGTGGAAGTGGTGCCCACCCTAGGACGCCAATGTTTAATATCGCATATCTTAAGAACAGTTATAGTGGTAATGTTCAAAATTTGCAGAAGTCACTCTTATGGTATACTTCACTTTGAAAATAAAAATAAAGCGGGTAGGCGCAGGGGGGAACTACCTTCCATAGGATGCATATATTAAATATCTCTCAACCGATAAAGTGGTTAAAGCAGTGTAGCGAAGCGCACCGGGTTAAGCTAGTATTACATATTTATAAATTGTTTTTTTTTGTTTGCTCGTTTTAGTTCAAGAATTGTTATGTTTGGTATGTTATTGTTTTTTTTTACTAATAAACTCCAATTAATAAACAATTAATGCATTTGTATATATTGAAATAACTTTATTTTTAAAAAAAACTTGATTAATCGGTTAACCGATCAAAAACAAAATTAACCGATTATAAACCGATTATTAACCGATTAAACCAAAATCTCGGTTAATTCATCGAGCGATTAACCGATTAAAGCAAACCCCTAATAAACATATTAGGCAAATATGAATTAAAATGGTGGTAGTGTTTTTTCTCTGCGTGTGGGGACCGAACCCCTTTAATGTACATATATACATTCTTAAGTATTTCAAAAGTCTATTTTCAACAAATTAACAATATGTAAACTTTTTAATTATTTCATTAACAAATTCTTAAAAAAAACATTTGAATAAATAAACAGCTAATCAAATTGTTTTTTATTTGAAAATAAATATTTGGTTCATTAAAAATAGAAAAATATCTGCGCAATATTATTTTGAAGGCATATTTTTATAAAATTTACTAAAAAAAATTGTTTTTATATGATACATTAGTTTTCAGTGAAAAACAAGCTAAAGTGCTACGTTTGGCTGAGCCGAATCCTTAATACCCTCCACCGACATTTAGAACATTTCAGGAGTGGGCTCTATATGAGATCTACACAGAAAAAATTATTGCCGAATTATTTTCAAACAAAGGATTGTTTGAAATTTTTTTTAATTTCTACAAATTTTTTTACTGATTCAATTAATATTTTTGTTTGATTTTTATTTAACCAACAAAAATGTTGACAACTATTCAATAATATAATATACGCGCTATTGGTTTCAATTTTTCATTATTTTGTATGAAATATTTAACGCTCTTTAATGTTGTCGTTTTTTGCATTTTTTATTTGATCGTAAGCAACACTTCTTTATGTGAAATATAAGAACAACAACACAAAACACATACAGTTTATTTTTGGACGCTTTAAAAAAGTACAACAAGAAGAAAGATGATAAAATAGCGCGACGAGGTTATTAGTAAAAAAACAAAAAAAAAATAGCAGGTAAAAAAAGGTTTCATTCTTTTTTAAACAACAGAAACAACAACAACATTATAAGAAACAAAATAAATTGTTGGTTGGTTTCAAAGTTGGAAAAAAAAGAATGAAAAACAAAATCCCGTATTCAATTTTTGAAAACTGTTTACTTAAATACCTACATCAAATACAAAAATAAAATGATGACGAAAAACATATCGAGTTGGTCTGCTGCCGTTGTTTGTTACATTTCTTCTTCTTTAGCCAAGGAAAGGATACAGCAACAGTGAGTGATGAAGAAAAACATTGTGTGTATAAACAACACTTCGTTCAAAAATTATTCCAACAAAACATGTGTCTCAAAGCCAGTGATAGCTTGGGTGCGCGTCATTGCTTGTGCAAAAAATTTTTGTTTGATTCAGCAAAATTATTTGTTTGAAATTTATATGAATTTCAGTAAACTTTTTGTTTGATTCTGTAAATTATTTGTTTGAAAAAATCAGTGTTTTTTTTTTAGTAAACAAAATGCAAATAAATTGTTTGAATATGCGAATTTGTTTGTAGGACCGATTTCAGACAAAAAATGTTTTGATACTACAAATTTTTTGTTTGAATTCGAAAAATAATTTTTTCTGTATAGTTATATATAGTTTTAGCCAATATTTTTGATGACTGTCTTCAGATTTGTAATTAGTTGCGAATGAGAACCATGTTAAATTATGGGCAGACCATAATTTCTTTTCATAAGAAAAAATAAGAGTTTTGGCCGAACCAAAGTAATTTCCAGGATGGAAATTTATATCGGACCAATAATCGTAAAATTCTGTTTAGAGATTTCTGGTAATGAAAAATCTAATTCAGACTAAATTTTAATACAGAAGTGGCTGAACCCAAATTCATATGACAGTTGATTTCTGGATAAATGTATATTATTCATTACATGAAAATCCATTCAGTGAATTAGCTTATTTTGCTATGCAGTTCTTGGTTTTGCCAGTTAGCAACGCGGAAGTTAAAATTGGGTCTTAAGCTATGGTCACACTTGTCAAATATTTGACGAAAAAAAACGGAACCAACAAGCAAAATAAATAATTATTTCCTTTATTTCCAATATTTATTTTGATTATAATTCCACATCTTACAGAAAACAGTTTTTTGCAATGTCTAGCAGTATAATAAGCTTTATTTATTGATATTAAGAGTTTGTTAAATCTCACTAACTCCTAACAAAAGTAGTGGTTACGCTTATTTGGTCAATTATTTAATAAGTGCTACGGTCACACTTATTAAATAATTGACTTAATAATTGATTTAGTGGTATAAATATCTAAAAAACGAAAATTCGAAACAGAATGACGTTAATATATTATAATGATATCTTGACCTATTCTTCAGAAGCTGAAGAAGAATATTCATTTGATGACGTATTTAATTTATAAAATGAAATATTTTATTAAACATGTTATTTAAATTTTATTAAAATACTAAATAATTCCCATTTATGGGTCAAGTTCCTTTGATTTTTTGTTATGTTATGGAACCTTTTGTTTAAAAACTTTTTTTGTACGTATATAAAGATTGAAATATATTTCTTTTATAGTTTTAAGACTTTTTATGTTTCATAAATATTATATTGTTATTTTTTAATCAGTTTGATTTATTGATACGATGTGAGATTATATTATAGGTATTTTAACTAAAATAACAAAAAAATAAAACAATTTAAACTTTAGCATTATTTTTTGGCAGTTAAGGATTTTTGTTAGCATTTTTTAGCATTATTTTTAAGCCGATTTAGCTGTTAAATATTTTTGGATATGGCCACTCTGCTTGCGATGCTTTAAATAGCTGATCATTAATTACGTACTGCTGGTTATTATTTTCAATGATGTTTTGCTCGGACTTTAACACGCTGTCCCAATCAGCAGCATCTGGGTTGCCAGCCAACCATTTCCAGGCTGAACCGATCCAATTAATAGAGCGTTTCTGCTTATTGTATTTACCCATAAGCGTATCTAGTTGGGAAGAAATTACATTAACATGGAAATCAATTACCATTTTTTCTTTCTCGTCCACAGTGATTTTGCTTAACATTGATATCGTCTGGTGTAACAAGCGTTCGTATTCCCCCAGGTTGATGATATGAACGAGGTTGAATCTCCCATCAACCAGCCAACCCTTGCCATATTTGAACGTAACCAACGGTGAGTGATATTCGAAAATTTGTAGGCTGGTCACAGCAGTGAACCACGTGAGACTGGAATGATAAATGTCGTTTGTTCTAATTCTACTGTTAGTAAGTTTAGTAGCTACTTAATTCTACTTTGTAGGTTAGCGTGAATAATTTTAGTTAGAGAGATTCCTTATTCTAAGTTAGTGCTTTTTTCTAAATGGTTCTTAGGGCTAAAAAATCACTGATGGTTTAAACGTTGGTTTAGTTGAACTAAACTTGAATTTATATGTAGTTTAAACTCAACAACTATAAATCAGTGTCCCATGTATTATATGTTGTTAAAAAAATAACATGTGGCAGCACTACGATAAATCTTAGCAAATTCATATGGCCTGCATTGGTAGTTTAAACGCCCAATTTTATGCGTTTAAAAATGGTTTATCTCTTTGGTGATTTATAGATTTGTTGGTTTAAACACATTTTAAACCAAACAGAGAGTTTAACTCGCTCTGATTTTTTAGCCCTTAGTATTTCTACAGATTTAATCTTCATTTATTTTAACAATTTTAACTTTTTCCTTTTTTTTATTATTTTAGTATGGAATCTTATTCTAAGTTATTCCTGGCCAGGTTTTATGCTACTTTACTTTATTATTCTATGTTAGGTACCTAATTTTTTTTTTTTTTTTTATGATTTTTCTTTATGCGCAACTTTGTGGCTGAATGCCATATTTTCCCTTTTTTTCTTAAAAAAAGAAATTTAATAAATTGTTTAATATTATTTTTATTTCATTTGAGTAAGGTGTGATTGTCTGCCATCTGCTAAACGACAAACGATAGTCTCTTAAGCCATGGACCTCTTTTGCAATTTACAACCGACATGGATCACCCTTGCTCTGAAATAGATTTGATTCATTGCAATGCTTTTTTCAATATTTATAAATGTATTTATGCTCAAGCCTTTCTTTTTCAATTTTATACCTTTGTTTTTTTTAAATATTGAAGGCATATTTTCTTATATTTTTAATATTAATATTTTCCTTTTTTTATAAGTACGTACGTACATCAAATTATTTTTCCATTGGCATTTTAAAATTTTGTAATTAATATTTTTATTTCAAGGCATATTTATGCTTTATATTTAATAGTTTTTCATTTATGCCTTTTTTTTATTTTGAGGCTTTTCCACCAATACGATTTCTTTACTCTCATGGTACCCATGGGGAATTGAACCCCTCCGCAAATATGCGGTTTCCACTGAAATTCTGGGCCCATTTGTTACAATCTTTGTTTGGACTGTAGTTTCCGTGTTGATCCCTTTTAGTCTCAATCGTTAATGGTTTAATTGAAAGAAACCTACAAACAAACAAAGAAGGTGTGCAGTGATCTTCATTTTAACCCATTTTCCGCCGACCGGTGACTGCAATTACAATGTTTTTTTTATCTTCATCATCGATCAACAGGAATGTGGCGAAAAATGGGTTAAATGTTTGATTGTCAACACCTTTATTTTGTTTCACGTACTTTTTATACATATGTACATACATATGTGTTAAGTAGGGTTTTTTCCCAAGATTTCCCGTCCCGGGAATTTCAATTATTTTAATAAAAAAATTCCTCAAATTTCAGAAAACAGCTATTTATACTTTAAAATTTAGTTTTCTATTCTCTAAAAATTAGCATCTGTGGATGGGTTGCGGATTAGATCAATTAGAGAAGTGAGTACATATTTAAATCAATGTCTCCTGATGCAATAAATCTACTAAAAGCAGAATGGGCAGTGCAACAGTTGATAATTTTTACATTTAGCGAAGTGTAACTCTTCTCTCTTCACATAAAGTACATTAATTTAAAATAAGATGCAGGCAGAAAAGTTTCATTGTCCATGAACAAGTCTTAAAAATAGAAGATACCATATCGCTCCTTTATTGCAACATAGTCATATCTACAAAAACAAACGATCTTGGCAACATGCGATTGAAGTTTTCAAAATGAACCGATTTTAAGATATATTTTGCTATAACTTCGGTTCAGTTTGAGATATAATACGAGAAGGTGTGAAGGAAAACTTTGCTAAAGTTACTTAACATTTTTGATTTTTTGAGATATGACTATGATGCAATGAAGGAGCGATATGTTTATTATTAGACATTTTTTCAATTTGTGTTGGTTTATATAACAGTGAAGTGCGGGGTAACCGAAATAAAATAACATTTTGGAGACTCGTGTAAGATACTACAACATACAACTTGAAAAACCTTGACATGCATTTGACTGATATAGACGTTGTTTATAAAAAAGAAAAAATTGCTTTTGATTGTGAATCCGAAGCATGCTACAACGGTGCACTTTTAACTATTTGTCCAGCCCCGGTAAAAAATGAACGAAATATTTCGGTAACCTGACTGTTGTGGGCTACCGCTAATAATTTAGATTTCTACTGTACAGTTATGACGAATCAATGAACACAGCATTGAAATTTTTATTTTTATTTATTTAAAACAATTGCAAAATATTATTTAGGATATTATGACGACATGACTTGATAGCATACCTTGTATGTTAATTGGAAAAATCAGGGCTGTGGAGTCGTCCGAAAAAGTACTAACTCCGACTCCAAATACTGAAATTTTTTAAGTGCGACTCCGACTCCTACTCCTACTCCGACTCCTACTATAATCTTGATGCTAAATGTATATGAGACTCAGTGATGTCAACTTTTATTTTTTCATTACCGTACGGCCGTACGCAAAACGCAAGAACTTGGAAGTTGTTTTTAATAAACTTTAAACCTAATTCTTATTATTTTTGGTTTAAAATCCTGTTTAATAGGAAAATATTTGTTAAATATTTGTCATAAAATTCTTTTATTACAAACATCTTATTTAAAAACAACTTTTAAAATTCTTGCGTTTTACGTTTGCGATTTCCAGCACACCCCTTAAGACCCCTTTCACACTCGGCAAGTTACTTGCGCAAGTCTCTTGCGCAACTCTTGGTTTGTAGACGTCAGCGGTAAGGTCGGGGTAAGGAAAAAAATATTTAGTACAGACTTTGTTGTACTCGGCAAGTTACTTGCGCAACTAACTTGCCTAGTCTGAAAGGGGTATTATATGAAAAGCACTCAGTCCATCGCCTGTCATTTGGAAACAGCACATAAAAGCAGTATTCATAAGCCATTTATTTAAATTTTAAATGTGCTTTAAGAAGATAATTTTTATTTTGGAAATTTTTTTTAAATTTTTTATGCCGAAAAACTTTGGAGTCGGAGTCGCGAGTTTTTGTGGGTACTCCGACTCCGGCACAAAAACATCAACTCCGACTCCACAGCCCTGGGAAAAATGCATATTACATATTTATAAATTGTTTTTTTTTTTGTTTGCTCGTTTTAGTTCAAGAATTGTTATGTTTGGTATGTTATTGTTTTTTTACTAATAAACTCCAATTAATAAACAATTAATGCATTTGTATATATTGAAATAACTTAATTTATAAAAAAAACTTGATTAATCGGTTAACCGATCAAAAACAAAATTAACCGATTAAACCAAAACCTCGGTTAATTCATCGAGCGATTTACCGATTAAAGCAAAACCCTAATAAACATATTAGGCAAATATGAATTAAAATGGTCGTAGTGTTTTTTCTCTGCGTGTGGGGACCGAACCTTTAATGTACATACATACATTCTTAAGTATTTCTTTAAGTCTATTTTCAACAAATTAACAATATGTAAACTTTTTAATTATTTCATTAACAAATTCTTAAAAAAAACATTTGAATAAATAAACAGCTAATCAAATTGTTTTTTATTTGAAAATAAATATTTGGTTCATTAAAAATAGAAAAATATCTGCGCAATATTATTTTGAAGGCATATTTTTATAAAATTTACTAAAAAAAATTGTTTTTATATGATACATTAGTTTTCAGTGAAAAACAAGCTAAAGTGCTACGTTTGGCTGAGCCGAATCCTTAATACCCTCCACCGACATTTAGAACATTTCAGGAGTGGGCTCTATATGAGATCTATATAGTTTTAGCCAATATTTTTGATGACTGTCTTCAGATTTGTAATTAGTTGCGAATTAGAACCATGTTAAATTATGGACAGACCATAATTTCTTTTCATAAGAAAAAATAAGAGTTTTGGCCGAACCAAAGTAATTTCCAGGATGGAAATTTATATCGGACCAATAATCATAAAATTCTGTTTAGAGATTTCTGGTAATGAAAAATCTAATTCAGACTAAATTTTAATACAGAAGTGGTTTACACGTTTTAAAGAGCTTTTCAGATAACTCGTCATCTTGAGAAATGGGCGGTTCAAAGCTTTCATCACTTTAAATCTTCAGGCCCGGATGGGATTATCCCAGAGGACCTTCAGATGAATCTAGAAATATTGATGCCATGACTCTTGGGAGAATGTGCATTTGTGTGCAACTAATATTATGATTTGAACTGTATCGTTGAAAATATGAACATATATAATAGAAGCAAATATTTTACATAATTTAATATAATTAGCTAGATCAGAGTAACTTTTTAGGTGCAAAGCATAATAGAATATTATTATAGTGGATTTTAAAAATGTTAAGTACGAAATATATTTTTTCAAGTTATATTAGGACTATACAAAATTTATAAGGGTAAAACATTAGTGGATTCATTCAGCTTACCTTCAATCGGTTTACCGATTACCCGATTAACGGATCGGTTAATTACAAATTGGCTTTTTTCGATTAACGATTAAACCGGTTAATTCCAGTCGATTAGCCGATGTAACAAAATGTTCACTATTTTGTTGTATTATAACATGTTTTTTTTGTTTTTAATTATTTGTTTGGTCTCATAGACAAAATGTATGTGTTTAGAAAAATTTTTTCATACAAACAAAGAAGGTGTTCAGTGATCTTCATTTTAACCCATTTTCCGCCGACCGGTGACTGCAATTACAATGTTTTTCAATGTTTTTTTTATCTTCATCATCGATCAACAGGAATGTGGCGAAAAATGGGTTAAATGTTTGATTGTCAGCACCTTTATTTTGTTTCACGTACTTTTTATAGATATGTACATACATATGTGTTAAGTAGGGTTTTTTCCCAAGATTTCCCGTCCCGGGAATTTCAATTATTTTAATAAAAAAATTCCTCAAATTTCAGAAAACAGCTATTTATACTTTAAAATTTAGTTTTCTATTCTCTAAAAATTAGCATCTGTGGATGGGTTGCGGATTAGATCAATTAGAGAAGTGAGTACATATTTAAATCAATGTCTCCTGATGCAATAAATCTACTAAAAGCAGAATGGGCAGTGCAACAGTTGATAATTTTTACATTTAGCGAAGTGTAACTCTTCACTCTTCTCTCTTCACTCTTCACATAAAGTACATTAATTCAAAATAAGATGCAGGCAGAAAAGTTTCATTGTCCATGAACAAGTCTTAAAAATAGAAGATACCATATCGCTCCTTTATTGCAACATAGTCATATCTACAAAAACAAACGATCTTGGCAACATGCGATTGAAGTTTTCAAAATGAACCGATTTTAAGATATATTTTGCTATAACTTCGGTTCAGTTTGAGATATAATACGAGAAGGTGTGAAGGAACACTTTGCTAAAGTTACTTAACATTTTTGATTTTTTGAGATATGACTATGATGCAATGAAGGAGCGATATGTTTATTATTAGACATTTTTTCAATTTGTGTTGGTTTATATAACAGTGAAGTGCGGGGAAACAGAAATAAAATAACATTTTGGAGACTCGTGTAAGATACTACTACATACAACTTGAAAGACCTTGACATGCATTTGACTGATATAGACGATGTTTATAAAAAAGAAAAAATTGCTTCTGATTGTGAATCCGAAGCATGCTACAACGGTGCACTTTTAACTATTTTTCCAGCCTCGGTAAAAAATGAACGAAATATTTCGGTAACCTGATAATTCCTAAATTAAATCAGAAATAAACTTTTTGACGACTTACTTAGCGCTTTGAGTGTGTCAGACAGTTATTTTCTAAGCCGTTTAAATGTTATATATTTATTTAAAATATTTTATCTATTTTATTGATTAACTTTTTGGCCTCATATCTTGAGTACCTCAATTTTTATTTTGTTTTTATTTTGTTCTATGAATTAAATTGTTATGTTTATGTTATCTTTTGATCTTGTACCTAGAGCATAAAACTACGGAATAAAAGCATAATAATAGGTAATAAAAGCGTGAGGTAATAATAATTCAAGTTCCTATTTCAATATTCAATTAATTTTTTGGTATTGAACCTTTTCTTTTACTTTCTTTGTAAACAAGTTCCCTTACGTATTTTTATAAAAGTTTTTTTCATTAATTAAAAACAAACTTTACTTTGTATTGCTTCTTCTCATATCAGGCTTTTAATAAAATTAACCGAAACAATTATAAGTGTTAACAATTTTAAAAAACTTTAATGGCATAATGGAGGATTGTATATGCTTAGAGAAATCCTGGAAAACGACTGAGAAATAAGATATTCATCAACGATACGTAAAAGAATTTTTTCCAAGTCAAGTTTTGTCAAAACTAAAGACAAGAATCGCTTTAATTAATTTTCTAAAAGATTATTTTATAAGATCTCCTTTAACTATTGAAATAACTAATAAAATTATCTCAGTTTATTTTTATATAAATACATATTTTGGGGGATTCAAAAGGTAGTCATAAAGTCTTATGTCTTAAAATAATTACAATAAATATATATCGTCGGTTTAAAATGCAATCGGGTTAAATCCACTTTTTATGTTAATTGAGATTTTGATGCCGTATGGTAGAGAAAGATACGCCTCGTCGACCAGCATGTAGTTTTGCTTCTATTTAAGGCTTGATTTGTTTAAAACTAACTGTATTTTTAATTTTCTATCAAGCTGCAAATAGGGAAATTAAAAAGTTTTTTTATCTCTCCTCTAAAATGTGCTGAAAATGAGTTAGCAGGTTTGCATATTAAGTCGACGACATGACTGTTGTGGGCTACCGCTAATAATTTAGATTTCTACTGTACAGTTATGACGAATCAATGAACACAGCATTGAAATTTTTATTTTTATTTATTTAAAACAATTGCAAAATATTATTTAGGATATTATGACGACATGACTTGATAGCATACCTTGTATGCTAATTGGAAAAATCAGGGCTGTGGAGTCGTCCGAAAATGCTGAAATTTTTTAAGTGCGACTCCGACTCCTACTCCGACTCCTACTCCGACTCCGACTCTACTATAATCTTGATCCTAAATGTATATGAGACTCAGTGATGTTAACTTTTATTTTTTCATTACCGTACGGCCTTCTAAAAATTAGAGTTTTTGAGAAGCAATTACCGTACGCAAACATTAATGTGCTGTTTCCAAATGACAGGCGATTGATTATGTAGCAAAATTTTTCATAACGATTTATTTAAATTTTAAATGTGCTTTAAGAATATAATTTTTATTTTGGAAATTTTTTTAAATTTTTTATGCCGAAAAACTTTGGAGTCGGAGTCGCGAGTTTTTGTGGGTACTACGACTCCGACTCCGGCACAAAAACATCAACTCCGACTCCACAGCCCTGGGAAAAATGCATCTATATATATAAAAATGAAAAATGTTTGTGTGTTTGTGTGTTTGTTTGTTTGTTGGCTTATAGACTCCGAAACTACTGAACCGATTTTCTTGAAATTTTTACAGTAACATCACGTGAGCCCTAAAAATAAAATAGGCTACTTATTTTTTCGATAGGGGCAGGGGAATTGGTACCCCCCATAGGATGCCAATATTTATTATCGCATATCTTAAGAGCCGCTGGCGGCATTTTGCTGAACTTTTTGTAGTAGGATCTTCTGAGCCCCGAAATTGAAATAAAATAGCAGCGGGGGAAGTGGTTCCCCCCATAGGACGCCAATGCTTAATATCGCATATCTTATGAACTGTTATAGTGAGAATGTTCAAACTTTGTGGAAGTCACTCTTATGGTATACTACACTTTTGAAAATAAAAATAAAGCGGGTAGGGGAGGGGGGGGGGAAACCTCCCATAGGATGCATATATTAAATATCGCTTAACTGAAGAACTATTAAAGGGGGAGTCTTCAAACGTGGTTAAAGCTACTACTATGGCAAACTATAAATTTCAGTATAAAAATGGGCGGGGTAAACAGGGGAGGAGCAGTACCCCTCATAGATAGAAATATAAATAAGAGCCACTGCACGCATTTTGTTGAACTTTTGGTAGTAGGATCTTCTGAGCCCCGAAATTGAAATAAAGTAGCAGCGGGGGAAGTGGTTCCCCCCATAGGACGCCAATGCTTAATATCGCATATCTTATGAACTGTTATAGTGAGAATGTTCAAACTTTGTGGAAGTCACTCTTATGGTATACTACACTTTTGAAAATAAAAATAAAGCGGGTAGGCGCAGGGGGGGAAATACCTCCCATAGGATGCATACATTAAATATCGCTCAACTGAAGAACTATTAAAGGGAGAGTCTTCAAACGTGGTTAAAGCTACTACTATGGCAAACTACATATAAATTTCAATATACAAATGGGCGGGGTAGACAGGATAGGAGCAGTACCCCTCATAGATAGAAATATAAATAAGAGCCACTGCATGCATTTTGTTGAACTTTTAATAGTAGGATCTTCTGAGCCCCAAAATTTAAATAAAAAAGCAGCGGGGGAAGTGGTGCCCACCCTAGGACGCCAATGTTTAATATCGCATATCTTAAGAACAGTTATAGTGGTAATGTTCAAAATTTGCAGAAGTCACTCTTATGGTATACTTCACTTTGAAAATAAAATAAAAGCGGGTAGGCGCAGGGGGGAACTACCTTCCATAGGATGCATATATTAAATATCTCTCAACCGATAAAGGGGTTAAAGCAGTGTAGCGAAGCGCACCGGGTTAAGCTAGTATTACATATTTATAAATTGTTTTTTTTTGTTTGCTCGTTTTAGTTCAAGAATTGTTATGTTTGGTATGTTATTGTTTTTTTTTACTAATAAACTCCAATTAATAAACAATTAATGCATTTGTATATATTGAAATAACTTTATTTTTAAAAAAAACTTGATTAATCGGTTAACCGATCAAAAACAAAATTAACCGATTATAAACCGATTATTAACCGATTAAACCAAAATCTCGGTTAATTCATCGAGCGATTAACCGATTAAAGCAAACCCCTAATAAACATATTAGGCAAATATGAATTAAAATGGTGGTAGTGTTTTTTCTCTGCGTGTGGGGACCGAAAACCTTTAATGTACATACATACATTCTTAAGTATTTCAAAAGTCTATTTTCAACAAATTAACAATATGTAAACTTTTTAATTATTTCATTGACAAATTCTTAAAAAAACAGTCGAATAAATAAACAGCTAATCAAATTGTTTTTTATTTGAAAATAAATATTTGGTTCATTAAAAATAGAAAAATATCTGCGCAATATTATTTTGAAGGCATATTTTTATAAAATTTACTAAAAAAAATTGTTTTTATATGATACATTAGTTTTCAGTGAAAAACAAGCTAAAGTGCTACGTTTGGCTGAGCCGAATCCTTAATACCCTCCACCGACATTTAGAACATTTCAGGAGTGGGCTCTATATGAGATCTATACAGTTTTAGCCAATATTTTTAATGACTGTCTTCAGAATTGTAATTAGTTGCGAATTAGACCCATGTTACATTATGGGCAGACCATCATTTCTTTTCATATGAACCTTAATTTCACCAAATTTGAATAAAATATCATGATTCGTAAGAGTTTTAACCGAACGAAAGTAATTGTCAGGAGGGAAATCGGACTAATCATCATAAAATTCTGTATAGTGATTTCTGGTAATGCAAAATCTTACTCAGACTTAATTTCAATATAGAAGGGTTTTACACGCTTTAAAGAGCTTTTCAGAAGGCTGCTTTATATTGGGCATATGGAACGTTTTAGTCCGATTATTTCAAATTTGCATGGTGTTATTTCTGGCCACATAAAATGAAATGGAGCCAAATTTTAACACAATGTCTATATTTACTGCGGATTTAGGGGTATTTAAATGATGTCCTTTGAAACTGTGAGATGCCAAATTTTACCATAATACCTTTTTACGTTACAGTTTAAGGTGTACTATAGTGTGTTCCGCGATTAGGCATTATTTGAGGCATATAATAAATTATAGGCCGATCTTTCCGAAAGTAAGCGATATGATTACTTCCTACCGAAGCGAAACATAACTAGAAGGAATTTGACACCTACGTTGGCTATATCAACTTAGAATTACTCAAGGTCACAGAATAGATATTCTTTATGGGTTCTTAGATAAATATTAAAAAAGGTTCCATAAAAATGACAAACTAAGTAGATTCAACACTATTGGTGGAGGGTAGAGCGGTTCGAAAAAAATTTTTTGTGTCAGTCTCCTCCTAGGATTAAAAATAGTGTAATAACAATTCCAAAAACAATTTTTTTATTTTTTTGCCACGCCTAGAAATACAGCCCTTTTAGTTTTTTGTTCACTGTGTCGCCATTTTTAGTCCGATCATAACATTTTGTATATCGGTGTTTATGGCTCTGAAAGGGCTACATTTCTGTATTTAATAGGATTTTTATACCACGCAAATTTTAGTCATGTCTAACAAAAGCTCGGTTTATACCCTCCCAAACGCTAAATATTTTTGAACTAAAATGAAGCTGTGTTATTTTGATACTACTTCTGTATTGAAGCTATTTATTTTTATTCATAAGCAAAGAAGTTATAGGAGTTAAAAGAAATACTTTACGTGTTTTGAAATATGGCAACACTTTTATACTCACGAGAAGCTAATGTGTCACTGCTCAGTTGCTCCCTAAATTTGTCTTGAAAAAATTAATTTTGCGAACTCGTTACTTATCGAAACCGTTAGAATTACTATTTCGAATTTGATGTACTTTTAGATCAAAAGTAATTTTTAAACAAGTTGAGCCTTTTTGAATATAAAGTAACTTGTTGCATAAAAGGAACCATTTGGAATAATAAGGCCGTGTTTTTGAGATGTGGATTAAGTTTAAACATAATTTACCGTAGTCTGACACTTGTTTTTTTCTGGCGAAAAGTGATTTTGTTCCGTTAAAATTTTGTATGCCATTTTGGAAATGGCGACATAAATCTGTTTTCAGATTACTAAACCCAGTTTAACTGTGATCTCAAAAACCCAGCCTAAGTATAAATAATATATATGTTCTTTCTCATTTAAAAGATCATTTTCTTATAAAAAAAAAAAAAATAAAAAAAAATAATTTTTCCACTACTTGCATTTTAATGATACATATTAATAATTTATACTTGTTTATTGCTGTAGCTCACTTTATTTTTTTTTATTTACTAAGAGAACAAATACATATACAAATTATATTTAACTTAATTAACCGAGCAACAGTAACTTAGAACTTCAGCCCGTTCTTGTGGAACAAACCAAATTCTCTGGCTCGCAACCAGCTCACTACCGGGGGGTAACTCTCTTAATTTTTAATTGATGAAATGATAAGACAATCTGACAAACTATTATACATTTTAATACATAAAAAAACTTAAAAAAGTATAAATTCGAAAATTTCTAAGATATTTACGCATTTAACTTTCAAACGTTAAGTCTTGAAGAATCTGTTCATCTCGCTTAATATATAATTTGCTTTGTACTGCTACAGGCAATATCAAGCTTACCAGGAAAGTAAAAAGGATCGACACAGATCTTCATATACAAATACAAAAAAATAAACTTTCAAGCATCATGAACGTAAACTTAATTGCAAAAGTCCTTATCATTTTCCTCGGACTACTAGAGGCAGTATCAAGCTATCTTCAAGAACACATTGCATCAGATGGCCGGCTGTATGCTATTGAAATGGATCAGGAGGTAATTTCCAATTATTATTTTAAGAGCAAATTTAATAAACAGAATTTTTAGTACAACTGGCCTACGGCTTGGACTAAGTGTGCCTCTATCGAATATAAACTTGTTGAAATCGATTCATCTTCCAAAAATTCTGCTCTTATTAAACTATTGAGAAGACTTAATGGGCGCGAAAAAAAATTTTGGACCGGCGCTCATGATGAAAATCGTTCTATTAAAGCCGCCAATCGGCCTTATTTTTGGTTTTCCACGGGAAGAAATATTAATTTCACCTCTTGGGCGATCTCAAGTCCAACCACCCTAGCAACAAATCACCACTGTGTATATATAGTTGCCGCTTTAGGCTACATGTGGCTTGATTATGGATGCGATTTTAATCATGGTTACGTTTGTGAACCTCAAATGTGATGTTGTCAATAAAATGACTTCATCGATACGAAAAAAGTCTGGCTGAGCAATAGAATACGGTTAAGCATTGAATGTGGAAATAATAAATTCCACAGTGAATATCAGTACATAATGGAAAACAAAATTAAATTAATAAAATGTGTAAACGTATCCTTATTTTTAATAAATATTTTTACGTTTTTCCTTTAATAAACGCGTTTGAGTTCTTTTTAATTGCAAATCCAAATAAAAACACACACTATTCAATTTAACAAACTTTATTAGAATTTATTATTTTGTTCACAATTGTTAGTTACGAACAGAACCGTTGAAATGTCTCCAATAAACTAAACTATTTATGCATGAGTCATCCCTTTTTAGATGTCATAATTATTTCTAGATTTTTCCCGAACCTCCCTGTAATAACAACTTATTATGTTCTAAAATTTCTACAAATGACTGGGAAATGCATGTACATAGGAATTATTTAAAAAAAAATGACAATTTTAAGTACATAACTAATATGACATTACACTATAACTTACAAGATAACTTATAACTACATACAGTATAACCCGGTTAATTACCCCACGCTTAAATGCCTTTCACGCTTATTTACCTTGAGTTTTAAATCCCCGTTTTTTTTTTCTTCCTTTTTTCAAACAAAAATCCACGTTTAATTGCCTTACGCTTAATTACCCAATTCGGTTAATTGCCTTAAAAATTAAACTCCCAAGACAAAATTACACCTTAATTTCATTCGTTTAATTGCATCAGTACTATTTGGCAACAACACAGTAAGAAATGCAACCAAGTTTACATGTTAATAATTTGAAAATATACACTAAACATTAAAAAAAAAATAGCCAAAAAATATTCCACAAATTAATATTTGCATTAAATTAAACTTTCTTCAGGGCTCACCAGAATAAAGTTATGTTATAAGGTAATTTTCATATAAGAGTTATTTGTGTTGAATATTATCAAGATACACCAAGTATATGAGATATTTTGTCTTAAAGGGATTAAAGGAAAGGTCGCTAAATTTTTAATTATATTAACATTTGAAAAGATGAAATAGCTTGAAAATTTTATTCCGACTCCGATAGCTTGAATATTTACCGACTCAACCATATTTAATTTGCAGTAAGATATTTTGGGCCAAATTTAATTTCAATACGAACATAACAAAATGGTTTATGGAAATAAAGAAAGAAGTTTGCATGGGGACTATGTGATAGTATAGAGCGTTTCGTAGGTTTCGTTATGATGACAATTAAATTTATTTACCAAATTTTATCAAATTATCTAAAAACTTTTATTTCCCCACAAGGTTTAGATGGACATACAACCAGCCAGATGGACGGACGGACACGCAAAGATCACTTTAAAAAGTGATTCTGATTCGATCGGTTTACTTAACGATGCGTCTATATTTCTATGTATCAGAAAAATTTTATATAATTGGTTTTTTCCTAATTTTTGCATACATACATATAGGTATATAAAAATTTACAGTTTGGAATAACATTTATCTTCTTAGCGAAAACTTGCCTTGGCTTAAAATTGTGGAGCGAAAATTAAATGTAGATGGCGAAATTAAAGCAACAGAAAATTCATCTGTTAACCAGAATTTAAAGAAATTTATTTTATTTGCTGAACATGTATTAAAATATGCTTAAAAAACGTGAAATATGTGTGCATAAAAGCAGCAATAGTTTAATTATGCCATTTATCCACAAACCGATACCAATATTCATAAAAAGCTCTAAAACGGACAAACATATTGTTTCCGCCTTTATTTGTCGCACAAGAAAAATCATGAAACTGCATATTTACGGTTTCCATGATCATAAGTTTGAATGTATGAGTACGCTTTTGTTAGTAGGATATGACAAGACATTACAGACAAGAAAGCATTACAGATAAAATTTAAAACAGCAAATCCCATTGCTTTTAATTGCTTTCTCTTTAGATTTAGCTGATACATATAAAAATTCCTATGTCTACACTTTTTTCCTACATCAAAGTTATGATATCTAGTAAAAAATACCTAGTAAATAATTACCTCACTGAGATTTTTAAACGTATTCGCTTAATTACCTCAATTAGGTAGTTAAACGTATTCTTATAATTACCCCAACGAGGTAGTTAAGCGTATTCGTTTAAATGCTTACCCCGCATAATTACCCAAAAAGTTTGGCATTTTTGCCGAGGTAATTATCCGTGGAATACTGTATAACTATAAATAATTCTTAGATAAATCTGAGTTCTTCAATACAGTGTAGCATATAATAAATCAAGCTAATACGACAGTAATTATAATTTACAGGACAACTTATAACTAAAACTATAAATAATTCTTATATAATTTAACTTTCGTAACACTGCCCTCCACTTAAGCCTGTTTGTCCCGAAAAGGCTCAAATGCTCCTTTTCCATATTGAGCTAGTCGTTCCAGATGTACCACCTTCATTTTTGCTCTTGGACTCTAAAATTTCTGGATTCGATATAACACGTCTTTCAATTTCTTTATCACCTTATATGGTCCATCCCAATGTGTCTGCAGCTTGGGAGATAATCCTTTCTTCCGTTGTGGATTAAAAAGTAAAACCAACTGGCCTTCTTTGAAGCCTTCCAAATTTTCCGCTCGATCGTATCTGGCTTTCGTCTTAAGCTGTCGTAAATGTTATTAATTACATATGTAAAGGGTTGGATCAAGGTAGCAATGGCGTTCTTGGATTATTTTTTGATTTTACGAAAGCCTTTGATATTGTAGATCATGACATTTTGCTGAAAAAGCTAAGTTTTTATGGAATTTGTGATAGAGAATTAAAACTTTTGAGAAGTTACCTAACAAATCGTAAGCAATTTGTTCAAATAAACAAAGTAAAAAGCTTTATTGGCAGAGTGGAGTGTGGTGTCCCCCAGGGCAGTGTTTTGGGTCCCTAACTGTTCACCTTGTATCTAAATGATATTATCCATCTTGGCCTTAATAGTAAACTTTTTGTCTATGCTGAAGATATTTGCATTTTTTATCTTTTCAAATATGAGAGAGAAGCTAAAGCCTATATCGGAAGAGATGCTGCAATAATTGTTGAATAAATAATTAAAGAATAAACAAACTTGCTCTTAATGCTAACAAAACTAAGTTAATGAGATTCAAGCCATATAATCAATCAAATAATAGCTTCAGTGTATTTGTGGATGGTACTGAAATTAAAGAAGTAACTTCTTTAAAATATCTAGGAATTTATTTGCAAAGTAACCTTGCTTGAAACTTCCACATACAATACTTGAAGTCAAAAATAAGTTCAGCTTTTGGTATTCTGTTTAAGTTTAAGAATAAATTTAATGAAAACATAAAGATTTTGATCTACAATGCATTAATTCAAAGTCACCTTAGCTATTTGGCAATTTTGTATGCCTACAAGAGAGCTAATGAATTAAAATCTCTTCAACGTACTCAAAACAAAGCTCTAAAAGTAGTATTTAATCTTCCTATGATGTACTCAACTATATGATGTACTCAACTATTTCCCTTTACAAAAATGTTTCTAAAACAGTGCTGCCAATATATGGCATATACAAGTTTCAACTTTTTACCTATGTTTTCAAATCGTTGCAAAATATGGGTCATCGCACAATTAAGTTTTCGATTAATCAGCATGCTTACAACGTGAGGCATAACACCAATTTGGCAGTAACTCGTTGCAGGCTGGAGTCTACTAAGCAACGCGTAGAATACATGGGAAGTCGAGAATATAACGACTTGCCGGAATCGCTACAATCAATAAATAGAATTTCATTGTTTAAAATAAGCTTAAAAAATGTTTACTAGAAAAATTGGAAGAGATTCTGACTTAATGCTTCATACATATGAGTAGGTGAGTTGCAAAACTCGTTCGTTACAAAATTAAAAATACGAGATGACAATTGATTCTAACAGTTCTTTAGGCGCTTTATGAGAAGAATTATACAAATTGTTTCAATGCATGTCCTCTTCCATGTTTTTTCAAAGGACATGCATTGAGGCAATCAGAATATTTCTTCTCATAAAGCGCCAAAAGAACCATGAGAATCATTTGCCATCTCATTTTTTTAATTTTGTAACGAACGAGTTTTGCAACTCACCTACTCATATGTATGTTACATTGATACAGAGCCTTATTATTATTTTTTTTTAATTTCTTTATTAATGCAATCTATCTTTTTTGATATTAAACATTAGATATGAGTTATATACATACATATATATATTTTTTTTAGATGGCTATGATCCAGTGATCATACCATAATGTTAAGAAGAATTTGCCGTGGTTATGTAAAGAGTTGTGTATCTCCATTTTAAAAGAAAATAGTTTTCATCGCATTAAGTCTTGAGGAGCCCTGCGCCTTAATCTTACATATCTTGTGTTATTTCTTATGAGGTTTGATGCAAACGGGTTTGGATGTTTTTAAATTCTATTTTTATAGGATGCCAGCTGAGTTTTTATTTCGTCTTTAATGGTAGGTATTTTGAGATCTTTGAGGAGTTGGTTATTTGTTACATACCATGGTGCGTCAACAATTCTTCGAATTGTTTTTGATTGAAAACGTTAGAGAATTTCAATGTTTGAGGTGGAGGCGGTGCCCCACAACTGGATGCCATAGGTCCAAACAGGTTTCAGAATACATTTTTATATTGTTAGCTTGTTTACAATAGAAAGTCGGGAATCAATGACAAACCCGAATTTTCTAAGTTGGATATCTAAAGCTTTACGTTTAGTTTGAATTTGTTTTATCCACGTTAACTTTTTATCTAGGTGTATACCAAGGTATTTTGCTTCGTCCTTTTGGGGTATTTCAGCGTCATTTAATTTGATAGGAGAGCATGTTTGACGATTTAATGTAAATGTAACCTGGACAGATTTCGACTCGTTTGCTTTTATACGCCAAATTTTTAGCCATGATGATATATCATTTAGGCGTTTTTGAAGAATTAATGATGCGTTTTCGTGGATTCTGTCTACAGCTAACGCAGATGTATCATCTGCAAAAGTCCCAATGATGACACCTTCAGACTGGGGAAGGTCGAAAGTGTAAAGAAGGTAAAGTGTGGGTCCCATAATGCTACCTTGGAGAACTCCTGCAGATATTGTATTTAAATCGCTTATATCACCTTCTTCTTTAACAAAAAATAAGCGGTTTTGAGGTAGGACTCAATAAATAAATATAAATTTATAGAGAGTATTTTTTTGAGTTTGAATAGTAAACCATCATGCCACACTTTATCGAATGCTTGGGATATGTCTAGAAACACTGCTGTGCAGTACTGTTTTTTCTCAAATGTTTCATGAATAGTTTCAACTAAACGATGAACTTGTTCTGTGGTTCCGTATTGTTTTCGAAATCTAAATTGGTGTGTTGGTATAAGACTTTTCGATTCAATAATGGGTGTCATTCGTTTAAGAAATAAAGACTCAAGAACCTTCGAAAAAGGGGCAGCAAACGTATTGGACGATATGAAGTAAGTTTCTCGGCTAGCTTTCCAGGTTTCTGTAGCATTGTTATTTGTGCAACTTTCCATTGGACTGGTACGAAGCAGTGAGTTATGCAAGCATTGTATATATAGGTTAGTAGCGTTATACCTTTTTCTGGCAGTTCCTTTAATGCCTTTGCTGTGACTAAATCCTATCCTGGAGCTTTATTTATTTTTAATTTGCTGATAACGTTATAAACTTCAGATTTTGTAAATTTTTTTATCGGTAAATAAAGTTGGTGGGTCTCATTTAAAAATGTTTTTATTTGATCGAGATCTTCATCATTATTTTCTACCTTGTTTGGAGTAAATACTTCTTTCAAGTGATTGGCAAACGTGTTTGCCTTATCCTGGTTGATCTTAGTCCAGCTATTATCAGTCTTGCGAACTGCTTAGGAAACAATAAAAAAAATACAATCTCATTTGCTATTATCTGAAGGTGCGAACCCAGTGGTTCTGTCTATATCAACAGTCTTTTTACCCAACTTGAAACGTTTTATTACGTCCAATTTAAGTTCCAAACTAAGTAAGTGATGGTTCACACTCTTCAAGTTTTAGCCGTCAAGTCTCGAGTTTTTGGAGAAAAAGGAAAAGAAATGACATTCGCTTTTCCCTTCTCTCTAAAAGCTCAAGACTTGACGGCTAAAACTTGAAAAGTTAGAACCAGCACTAATGCATTGTCTTCTCTTTACACCCATTTTTCTACACAACTTCTTATTAAGAACTTACTTCTTACTTCCTAACACGCAACTATACTTAGAATAATTTACCTAACAGAATTAAATGGGAATTCGCCTGTTTACACGAAAATAGAAAAATTCTTCACAAGTGATTATGACTTCATTGAAAATGTAGAAATCGAAATCATAAAAACACAAAGCGGATTTAACCTATTTTTGAAAAGCTGACCAAATAGAACCGACGCAAATCAGGGCTCTAGTGTATATTTTTTGCAGTATCGATGGCATTTATATAATTGTAGAATTTTAATCACTAATGTTTCTAATGAAAGCCACCTGGTTTGTGATGGGGGAAGAATTTTTTTGTTTAATTTCCAAAAATTTTTGTATTTCGAAAAATTGATTTTTACGTTTTGGGCTGTTCACAATATAATTGTAAATATTTCTTGTAAGTGTTTTATTGATGCCAAAAAAACGTCATAACACTATTACTTTTTGTCAAAAAATCGTCAATCGTCATTTTACTGTTTTTTCTAAAAAAAAATCGTCAAAATGACGAAAAATCTTCACATCTAACAACCATGACTACAGAGCGCACATTTTTCTTGATCTGACCAGTTTTTTCATTCACATGATTTAGAATGGTGATTACCAACACATTTTATACATATTGGGTTTCTCCTGCAGAATGATCTTGTGTGTCCGTTAGGGTGGATCACTGATGTAGAAAAAATAAAAGTTCTCGAATCATATTCTAATAGCAATATTTTTTGTATTACGTTAAAACAAATAAAAATTGCAAAAAAAAAGTTCATGAAAGTCTCATCTTGAGCCCGCGCATGAGCTCCTAAGAATAAGGAATATTTCAAAAAATTCCATTTCTTAAATTTTAATATTTTATTTAATATCAATTATTATTAATTAAAACTAAAAATATTTTGAATTAAACTTAAAAAAAATAAAAATTTGGTTCTTATACAACATAAAACGATAAAATCCTTTTTGGTCACAAAATCTTGTTTACTGTCAAATCCGGGCATCTCTCGTCTTGATTCAAGTTTTGTCTATATTAAACCATCGCTTGACTTTTTTAGCGCAAAGAGTCATGAATGTTTCTGATACTATTTTCACGAACCTAAAAGTCGTTGAAATAAAAAAAACAATCTGTGTTTTCTAATAACCAAAATTCACGTGCTTTGCCTGTGATTAAGGGTGTGCCTCAAGGCTCAATTCTGGGTCCACTTCTTTTTTCGATCTATATTAATGATCTAGTTAAACATCTATCATACTGCAGAATTCATTTGTATGCTGTCGATGTGCAGATATATATAATTAGTAAAACAGATAAAATTACTACTTGCGTGGATAAATTGAATGCAGATCTGGCTAATGTACACACTTGGGCAACAGCTAATGGACTCTGCATTAATCCATCTAAATCGAAATGCCTAATTATAAGCCGTAAGTCAGTAAACTTGATTACTGAACCAACCGTATCTATTAATAATCAACCAATTCAAGTTGTAAACTCAACCAAAAACTTGGGTATCATATTTAATAATACTCTTTCTTGGTCTGATCATATTAATGCCGCAGCCGGGAAAACCTACTCCATGATACGTACACTTCAATACCTTACCCCACTCAATATTCGTATTTTGCTTGCCAAAACCTATCTTATACCTTCTTTGTTGTATGGATGTGAAGTGTTTGCCAACCTTGATTCTACTACTAAGAAAAAACTTACCGTGACTTTATAACTCCATATTAAGATATGTTTTTAACTTAAGAAAATATGATCATATCTCAGCATTTGAGAAACGTCTTTTTGGGGTTAACATTATTGATCTTTTGGAGATAAGAACTTTGTTACTTTTTCATAAAATTCTTTTCACATGTGAACCAAAATACTTATTTATCAGATTAGTCCCTACTCGATCTAGAAGATATAATGATATGATACAAATCAGATATAGAACCTCTTTCTCTGAACATCATTTTTATATTTTTGCTATACGTCTTTGGAACGAGCTACCGCCAAATCTACAATTTATTAGTAACGCTTTGCAATTCAAAAAAGAAATTTTTAAACATTACAATTAACCATAATTGTTTTTGATTTGTTTTATAATTGTATAAAGTATGCTTGTATTGCTCTTGCCAATGTATAATTTTTTATTTTTTTTATGTTCCTTATTATAACATTATTTTAAATTATATAATATTTTTTTTTTTTATTGTAATAATTATGCTAATTAACATTGTAATAATTCTGTGCGATAATAATAAGATTCTAAGTCTTGTAGCACAGAAACACAAACTAAATAAATAAAATAAATAAAAAATAAATAAAATAAATATGCTTTTCTGCTATATAATGCTACTGTTGCTATATTAAAAATTTAACAAAATTGAAGGTCAAAGCGCGGGCTCTTACACTAAAAATAAATTAATAATATTTTACAGGGATCTAATTCAGACAAGAGAAAAAATATTTTTTTGATCCGTATTGCTGACAGTTTGAACATTGGGGAATAGTTTTCTTTGGTTTGGGAGGTTCAAAATTTATTCGACTGCACATTAGCGTTTTTACGGAGTATGTATATATTTTTATTATTTGCGTTTGTCTTCAGTTCAATTTCAAAAAGTGGAAGTGGCTGGTTTGAACCTCTTTTTTAACATTCCAGATGTTAGTTACTTTGTGGCCAAGAGCAAGAACATCAAGCGTAAGTT